>OY997266.1:547110283-549560908 GCA_963921465.1 Triticum timopheevii
GTTTAGTTCAACTAGTTAAATTAATATAATAACTAGTTTATTTTTAGTAAATATAATGCTTAGTTGAACTAGTTGAATTAATATATAGAACTAGTTTATTTTTAGTAAATGTTTAGTTGAACTAGTTGAATTAATATATAGAACTAGTTTATTTTTAGTAAATGCTTAGTTGAACTTGTTGAATTAATATATAGAACTAGTTTATTTTTAATAAGTAAATGCTTAGTTCAACTAGTTGAATTAATATATAGAACAACTTTATTTTAGTATATGCTTAGTTTGAACTAGTTGAATTAATATAACTAGTTTATTTTTAGTAAATGTTTAGTTGAACTAGTTGAATTAATATATAGAACTATTTTATTTTAGTATATGCTTAGTTTGAACTAGTTGAATTAATATAACTAGTTTATTTTTAGTAAATGTTTAGTTGAACTAGTTGAATTAATATATATAGAGAACTAGTTTATTTTTAATAAATGTTTAGTTGAACTAGTTGAATTAATATATAGAACTACTTTATTTTAGTATATGCTTAGTTTGAATTAATATAACTAGTTTATTTTAGTAAATGCTTAGTTGAATTACTAGAAGTATTTGAATTAATTGAATTAGTAAGTGATTAATGTTTCGCCTAATATGAATATAGGAAATGTCGTCTGACGACGAAAAAAATTTCATTATGTGTGATTACTGTGAAGACCAGCGCGGCCAGTGCGATAGAAATTTCCTTGTTGATGGCAGGCGATTCAGCATCAAGCTGGATGAGACTTTCGAATTCGATACAGTAAGTCACAACGATAAAGTCTGTTTTCGTAATTAAGCATAACTTATATATGCTTCATTTGCCTGACTTATAATTTTTAATTTTCACTATTCTATTAGCGCATCCCGTGCCATGTAAGAATTTTTGTCTTGGATAAGATAGGTTTCAAAGATATAGAAACTATGGAGGTAAAGAGAGCTTACCTGAAAACTGAGCATGATGGTTATACTTTCAACGTCAAAGTATACAATACACATACGTACACATATTTTGAATGCAAAACTTGGCAAGCACTATGCAAGGCTTATGCATTTGAGCCTGGTATGGTTATCACCTTTAATATTCGTCCGGAAGATGATATTGAAGGTAATAGAGACATATGGGTCGATGTGCAGACGCCTCCAATTCTACCATTATGTGAGTTCTTCTCATTTATATTTTTGTCTTTGATATTGCTTATTCAAAAATAACTGACAACTAATTTCTATTGACAGCTTATCTCCATTCAACCAAACATGTCCGGCGCTTGGTAGACAGGACCTACTACTGTCCCGGAGCTGAACTAAACTACGAGGAAATAAGTCATTATGTTTCATGGCTTGAAGATCTTCATACTGTCAAGACAAATTTTCTTCCTGCACTTAGAAATGTTAGTACTCAAAACGTGCGACCAATAGTGATGGTATTGAACTACGGTCACATCTATTTAGGAATGACGGTAAGATATTTACTATTTGTCCTCAGTGCATATTTTGCATACATATTTTTTTTTGCTAAACTTTCATTGCTAAGTATATTAATTAAGTACTATATGATGTTCTTCAACAGGGACTCCCGATGACAGTTGTGCCTTAGGGGATCGAGACTAAAGGTCAGATGTTAATTGTTAGCTTACGGCCAAGAGATCCTGCATTGCACATGAATGCATTCAAGATTTATAGAAGCGATGAATGCTTAATAATGAAAGATTGGAGGAAAATTGTTAATGATCGCAGAGAAGTACTAGGGGGCAGCAATGAGAAGCGCAGCCCACGATTAGGAGACAGGTTCATCGGCATGCTTCAGTATGATCAATCAGGAGAGCTATACATGTTCTATGCTATTTTACCAGAGAGAAAGTAGCTAGCAGGAGTGATTTAGCTAGTTTTTCATGCTACTTTTAATTAGTATTTGTCCTTTCATGTCCGTGTTCTTCGTTCTGAACTTAAGTGATTTGCTTTTGTGGTGTTATATATGAACGCTTATATCATGACAATCATGTTGAACTCGATGATTGGTTCTACTAGAAATTCTATATATATATATATATATATGACAAATTTTATCTACAAGCAATGGTAGTTACCCCCTAGCCATTTGTCCTCCACGTGTACCATCGCACCTCCACGTCTAAAGGGTTGTTGGGTTACGCTAGAATCCAATAAGAAGCAAGTAATTGTGATATGTTAATTAAATATTATGGATAATGACGTGCTAGTGGAACGACCTCCTTATATCCTGGCCAAATGGATGAACTTGCTGCATGGATAGTTAGTTGCACGTTAAATGCGATGCTTCTTTTTTAACTGACGTGTCGCAAGTTTCTCTCAGTTATTGAATGGGAGAGTATGGAGTATATGCTAATTAGTATATTTGTTTCTCACAGCTAAGATGAAAATAGAGAGTATGAAGTATGTAGTATGTAAATATTTCTAATTGTACTTCTAGTTTGAGTATACAGTATATGCATGGGAAAACATTTTGAGGGTTGTGTATATATGTAGTATATACTCCCTTGACGGAGATAGTAGTATATTGTATTTTTTAAAATTATGTGTATTATTTGTAGTACGGAGTATTTTGACAAACGCTGTATGGAGTATAATAAATCTTTTGTACGGGGAGTATGCAGTATAGAGTAAGGAGTATATCGTTTTGAGAAAAAACAAGTAGTATGGAGTATAATAATTCTTCTTTCACGGGGAGTATGTAGTATATGGAGTAAGGAGCATATAATTTTTGTGAAAAAAGAACATGTAGTATGGAGTATGGAGTAGAGTATATGATATCAGAGTGTTATGTGCAGATTGCAAATATAAAGTATATGTTGGTATCTCCAAAGTCTTAGTGTATAGAAACTCATTGAGTACCTAGTGTGGAGTATTTTGTTTTACAAAAAGCATGTGTAGTATTTTGTATTTGCAGAAACAAGTATGTAGTATTGATCATGGTGTTTACAAAAATGAATTCACGTATGCGAAGCCGACCGGCCGGCCAGCAACAAAAGTGTCTTCCATACTACATGCACGTATTTCCAAAAAAAAGAGGAGTGAATGGAATAATAAACATGTACACACGTCATTTCAATCTTCAAACATTGCAAGAAGAATACAGAATGAAGTATATTTGACTATACTTTTAGTTGATGCATCGGTATGAAAGACAAAAACCATACATATACATGCACATATTGTCATCCATGTAGCATGGGGTTTGCCATTCATGCATGCGACCATGCATGCATGATAGTGTGGGAAATCTAGTTGTAACTGAATGTCATGGTCGTCTCGCTGTTGCCTCCACTGATGTATGTGCATGGTCGCCGGTGGCCGTAGAATACACGCAACGACGCCGACCCGTCGTCTGCAGCCGGCGAGACTTACGATATCGAAGCCGATTGGGCAAGACACATGACGACGACGGCGATCCGCTGTATCCAGCCGGCGATACTCACGACACCGACGCCGATCTGGCTAGACCCACGACACCGACGCCGATCCGGCGAGATTCTCGCGACGACGGCGGAAAGGAAGTGTGGCCAAGGCACAACGCAAGCACACCTGGAGTACAATTTGTCGCTCCATCTTCCATGCTTTCCTCTTTGTGGATCCGAACCTTTTTTGCCGAATATTTGATCTTGCTTCTTAGGGCGCAGTGCAAAGATAGCTGGCGTGAAAGCAGAGTTGGATCTGCTGCCGCTCGGCTTGCCCATATCTATCACACAATAAATCAGTTTTGAGATGGAAGTCTCATCAGCCAATGATCTTGCTAATCGTACTCAACAATAAACAAAAGCAGTGGATCATACGTAGGTACCTCCCTTGTGTGGTACTTAAAACGACGTCGGCCAAGCCGTTCTTTCACTGTCTCAGGCGTGGGTGAAGAAATAGTCACGGCGGCGTTGAATCGCCGTCTCCAGCCGGTGAGACCCACAGCGCCGCCGCCGCGAGGGAAGTGTCGCCCAGGCAGGATGGTAGATCGAGAAAGTAAATCTGTTTTGGAACATAACAAAAATATACGAACAATTCTATTTTTCTGTTGGTTAGTAGCGTACGAATAGATAGAGATGCATTCAAATTCCGGGATAAGCTCTTGGTCAGTACGCCGTGGATATCCACCCAATAAATTAATCAATATAATTAATAATAATCCAAACGGGTCCGATGGAAGCTAGTTTAACCCGTTAGGATTTTGTTGCGATCGAAGGAAAAAAGCACGCTCGGATCTAAGCATGGGAGATCAACGGTGGATTCTTAGGTGGTAGAGTGTATTTTACCTATATATATATATATATATATATATATATATATATATATATATATATATAACGTGTACAATGTGTAGTATCGTAAAATACCAACAAATGAAAAAGAATTAAAATGGAAACACAAAATTAAATGAAAAAGAAATCATAAAGTTAAAAACCCCCCAAATCTTATAGTACCGGTTGGTCTTACCAACCGGTACTAAAGGGCTCCAGGCCCCCGGAGCTGGCTCGTGCCACGTGGTTGCCCTTTAGCACCGGTTCGTGCTGAACCGGTACTAAAGGGGGGGGGGGGGAGGGGGGGGGGGGCTTTAGTGCCCACACTTTAGTGCCGGTTATGGAACCAACACTAAAGGGCCTTACGAACCGGTGCTATTGCCCGGTTCTGCACTAGTGTTATGTCGCTAGAAAGAAATTGTCACCCGCTAACAACTAAAACTGCCAACAAATTCAAACTGTCACCTTTTTCTAAAGAACGGTCACCGGATAAGATTTTCGAAATATAAAGTGATTTCGCTTTTTAATGGATTTTCTGATAACGGTGATAAGTGCTAGCTGCACAGTCAGTTGGCTGCACTGTACAGCCCGCTGAGCTGTCGTTGCTTATATAATGAAACAGATTGAATGTACGCGGAATTTCCTTCCTATATACTCCCTCTGTCTCATAATATAAAAATATTTTTGACACTAGTGTAATGTCAAAACGTTCTTATATTATAAAACGGAGAGAGTAGTATCATCTCTGTATTTTAGTAATTTATAAACACTTTTATATTTCTTTACAAAGGGAATAGTACTTGTGTGGAGTGCGGAAGCATCATCGAGTGTGCAAAAGCCACAAAGCGCGCAGGAAAATTGGAACGATAGAGGAGACTCGTCAGTGCATGAGTCTTCCTCTCTTTCTTGGACAGAAAAAAGTGCAGACCACAAGATGAGAGGAGACTCGAAGGCGTTATCTGTTTAGCTAAGTGGGAAGAATCGCATCTGGACGGTGGAAAATGGAAAGAGGCTACAAAGCTAAGTGCTGCTTTGCTGTCACGAATTCTCCAGCGTGGAAGCTTTGAGAGGCTCGTAGCGATGCGATCAGAAACAGGAGAAACGAATGCTTTTTTCAGCGAGGAAGCAACCTCAACTTACAAGAGGCCTCCTATGTTCAACTTACAAGAAAAAATGTTCGTGAAATAAAATTTAAAAAGTCCACACACTCAATTTTTTATTTTCCAAAAATAAAAATAATTTTAGCGAATTCAAAAAATGTTCACGAGTTCCAAAATATTCATGGAATTAAAAAATATATTTTAAATGGAAAAGATGAAAATTAAAAAAGACATAAATAAAAAGCGAAAAAACACTAAAAGAAAACACAGGAAAAGGGAAAACAGGAAAGGGGGAGTCTTGCTAGTTGGGTTGGCCCAATCGTACACAGGGGTATGCATTACCTCGCTATCCATCGACCCATGTGGCAAATAGGATTCGGCTTGCCAACTTAAAATCCTACCAATATGTGCTATATGGTCGAGTAACGGCGATGCCACAAGCTTGGGAGCACCTAAACAATGGGTTCCCCTTGCAGCGAGCCGGATCCCCTGACGTACGGCCACCTGACGTTGGGCCACTGACGCGTGGGTCCGGATCCACACGTCAGCGAGTGCGCCGTACGTCAGAGGAGCTGCGTCCCCCTTGCAGGGGATCCCTCAACCTCAACCACCGTCATGTGTGAAGTCTTGGGTGTACCGGCGGGAACATCAATTTTCTTTCCTTTATTTTTGCACGCATTTTTTCATTTTTTTTATTGTTGTTCTCACGTGAATCATACAATACGAAAAAACATGACCATGCTTCCCAAAAGTGAAAAGCACAACCGCGCTTCGGTATGAACCGTATATGTGCTTCCCATAGCTTTGCTTCCCAAAAAGTGAAAAGCATAGCCTTCCACGAGAAGCACAACTGTGTTTTTTTTCTTTTCTTCACTTTTCGAGAAGCACAATTGTGCTTAACAGTGAAGGAAAATCCCCGCGCCGGTGTGAATAAACTCATGTGTGCTTCAACGAAAAATGAATAAACACATGTTTGCCACCCCCCCTCCCCCTCTCAAAAATGAAAGCACAGAGGTGCTTTTGAAAAATTCGTCCAAAGCTATTAACATGAGATCTAATTTTTAAAATCTCGACGAGACAAACGCAACAGTGAAAACAGTTTGTGATTTGTTCGAAAGATAAAACATTTTGAAAAAATGAATGAACGAACAAGCACAAATCTCTCAAATTGCAGCAAGCATCACACCTGTAGTGCAACGCTTGTCACTTTGATAGAGTTGGGAGTGAACTTTGCAACAGGTAGCCTTTACTAGTGTTTCCGACCAAGCTTGATGAACAAGTTTTAAATGTCATGCACATTTTTTGAACAATATAAAATATTTTTTAATCAATCAATTTTTTAACATTGTATATAAAAAATGTCACAAATATTTTTGAAAAGCTTGATTTCTATTTTTTAAATCACATACCATTGTTTGAATGATGCAAATATTTTCCACATTGTATTTTTTTTAAAAGGACCACAAACATGTTTCTAAGGCGTGTGAGCATTTTTTAAAAAGTCATGTACATTTCTTGGGCTGCTATCGTCATATTTTTGTTACACGAATATTGTTCTACATTGCATATGCATGAAGCATTTTTATATTTAAGGAAATATCATTCGATTTGAAAGCAAATAACACCAATAAAAAAAATTTAAAGCATGTGTTGGAGATCCAGTGCTCATCCCCGTGCCGGTTTGGCCCATTTATCATTGACTCGCTACGCGCACCCATGGGAGCTCCTAAGTGGCGCCTTAAGCGCCACTCGGAGCAACCGGCGCCCACGCGCGCCCCCTTCATGGGCCAGCCCATTTTGGATTCTCTCCCTCGCTCCCGCTTCCTTCGTTTGGGCGCTCGGGAGGTCGTATACGTCGAGCGGTAAAAAAGAAGCGTGCCTGTGGATGCTTTTATTACCGTTCATAATATATGATGAACATTTTCTTAATACGACCAAAACAAAAAAGAAACCAGACTGGAAACGTGGGTGCTTTTATTACCGTTATATTTACTATACAAAATCATAAAAGCAGAAATCTAATCATAGCCATAAGTTGTCTCGGTTGGCTAGCTGCACTCGAACAAATGCCGTGGGCATAGAGTTCGACTCCTGCGGAAGGCACGTATTTTTTGGATCATTAAAGGAATGAAAAAAAAAGTAAAACGGGCCTGGCCCATGACGGGAGGGGTGTGTGCGCCCGTTTGGGAATCAGCCTATAACGGGCGCTGAGGGCGCCGTTTAGGAAATGCCATCTCGCCCTCAGCGTGTCTAGCTTCCGCCTCGCTTAACCGGCGCCCTCAGCGTGTCTAGCTTCCGCCTCGCTTAACCGGCGAGCCAGATGGGCCGGCCCACGCCCGCGGGAGGTCACAACCTTTTTTTCTGTTTGCTTTTTAGGTTTTCTATTTTCGTTTTTTTTGCTTATTTTTATATTTTGTTTATACTTTAAAGTATTGTAAGTATATATATTACAAAAAACAATAAAAAAGTATTGTAAAATGTTGAACACATATTTGAAAATGTTTAACAAGTATTTGAAAATGTTTAACAAGTATTTGAAAAATATTAATCAAGTATTCGGAAAATTTTGAAGTTGTACAGAAAAATTGTTGATCATGTATTACAAAAATGATTATTATTTTTATCATGTATACAAAATATGCATCGATCATTTGAAAAAATATTGAATAAGTATTTCAAAAATGATGATCAAGCATTTGGGAAAAGCTAAATCTGTAAAAAACAGTTGACCATGTATTTAAAAAATGATGAAGAAATTTGGTAATTTATATAAAAATGTTAGTCAAGCATTTCACAAAGAATAAGTGTTTCACTAATGTTAATCAAGTGTTTGGAAAATGTTCCATGCGTATGAAAAAATGTTGACCATCTATTAAAAAAATCTTAATCTTTCTATTAAAAATTTTGTTAATCAAGCAGTTTTCAAAAGGTATTAAAACTGTTGATCAAGTATTCAAATAAATATTAATGTTGTATATGAAAAATTGTTAATCAAATATTTAAAAATGTGTATAGAAAAAATGTTGACCGTGTATTAAGAAATATTAAATTAGTATTTGTGGGGAAACGACACCTATGGGATCACGTGGATCCCTTCTACGATCTGGCAGGGAAAGAGGGGTGCGCAAAGAGCAGAACCAACGATCAACACGAGTGGATTTTTACCCAGGTTCGGGCCACCGAGAAGCGTAAAACCCTAGTCCTGCTTTTAGTGTATTGAGTGTTCTAGAGCTTCGGCTAGTTGCTATGCATGCAAATTGGGCCGGAAAGTCCAAAAGTTCAAAAGTCCCCTCATGTATCGCCTTGGGCCTCCTTTTATACCAAGGGGCTACCACACTAGCGTACAGGCATACATAAGGTGTAAAGTAGCTACAATGCGCATACTTTTCTCTGTCGTCTTAGGACAAACGCATTTAATGCGCCGTTTACGTGTCCCTAACTTTATCGGGGTCGAAAACAGAGCCCGTCCCGTCCGTCGCCGCCTCACCTCATCTCAACACGCATCCAGGATGATGAGGCATGCAATGCCAGGCTAGCTAGCTAGCCACTGCGCAAAATGGTGGCTGGATCTTCATGAAGATCTGCATGCTGCCACGCAGGCGCTTGCCAAGCTGGCAGGCTAGTCGTCATGCTGGAACGTTGATAAGGCGGGCGGATCCTTGCCGTGAGCGAGCCTCGCCATGGGCCGCGAACATCCCCGGCAAGCATCTTGCCGTGACCTCGCAAGCGTCCCCGACAAGAATCCTGCTAGGAACTTTGCCTTATGGTCTTCACAAAGATCTACATACCACCACACAGACGCCCCTGGGTCTTGGTCTTGACATTGTCGATGGTGTTAGAGCTCCCAACCTCCAGGGTGGTGGTCTTATCGGGGCTTCGCTTCACAAACCACCCCCGCAAGGATCTTGCTGGGAGCTCAGTTTGTGGCCTTCTCCGGTCGTCTTGTATTCTCTTCCAGCTGCCCCCGTCAAGCCTTGTCGCAGGTGAGGCTCCAACTGCCCGTGCACAAGTATGAGGTACTAACAAAAGCTCAACTTTAGTACACCGACAGGAGCCCCTGGGCCTGGGCCACACACGGGTGCAAGGTGTTGTTGGGCTAGGCCCAAACAGTGCACGGGCACGCGTGGCAGGGGTTAACTGTTGTAATTATCTCGTATGCTACGCTTCCCCATGATCCGTATTGAGTGCGCGACGTGGGATACGCGCGCAGAATGGCCGCAACAGCAGCACGCCCGCGAACGTGCTTTCACATCGAACAGTAAAGAGGGAGCCTCGCGCCTTCCCCATAAAAAGAGGAATCTGCAGAGGCGCCTCTTATTTACCTCTCGCCCGTTCCAATCTAGAAACCGTCGTCGTCTTCTTCCTTGACCCCAAAACAGAGCCATTTCCTTCGCCTGCCGCCTCCACGCTCGCATCGCCCTCGGCCTCCTGTTCCTCACCCCGGCCACCATGGCACCCAAAGCGAGTAAGGGCAAAGAGGCGGGCAAGGGGAAGGAGGTGCCGGAGAGCGAGCTGGTGAAGATGCGGAAGCAGAATGTCGTCTTTGCCCCGACACTCGATGCGCGCGCCTTGAGGGATCGATACCAGTGTATGTGGGGGAGAAAGACAAAGGGGCATCCTGCTACCCGCGTCATCCCAGCTTCCTGCGCCGAGGCCGCCCTAGATAAATTTCCTTTCTTTCTTGATTTCCTCTACTGCGTCCTCTGCCCCCCATTTTCTGATTTCCACAACGACATCATGTACACATTCGGCTTCCGCCTCTTGGATTTTACGCCAAATGTTGTGGCATGTATGGCCACCTTCGCCCACCGCTGTGAGAATTTTGCCGGAGTGGTCCCCACGCCCCTCTTCCGCCATTACTTCCTCCCCCCGCATCTAGCCAGGAGAGGCCCTGTCTGGGTGCATCACCTGGATCCGAAGGGCATGGACCAAGAAGATGTACCCAGATGGGGCCTACCGCGAGAAGTGGGATGAATGTCGGGGCAAGTGGTGCTGGATCATGGAGGAGGATCCGCAGCCGTTCTGTATGGCTCGGCAAACGAAGCTAATCTATGGCGGTGATTGGAGCGACCTCGACCCTCAAGACGAAAAGCTCATAATCGCAAGCACCAGGATCTAGCGCCTCAAGGCTGCCGGGCTTACAATCGAGATGGTTGATGCCGACTTCCTCCACCGCTGCATCGCCCCTCTGCAGAACAAGGGGAGACCAGCTTGGGAGTACAAGAATGCGGCAGACGTCATGAGGCAGTGCCCTGGTCTGAACAACAATCTGACAGTCATGAAACACGCGACTCTCTACCAAAGGCTGTTCCAACTCAAGGGCGACAGGTCGCTCAAGTTGCCGGCTAGCGTAATCCCCTTGTGCAACAACTCTGCCTTGACCTCAACCATTGCCATGATGCCGGTGTTCAATGCTCATGGCCTTGACCAGACCTGGGTTGAGCCGTCCACGGAGCGGGCACAAGAGAGCCGGGAAGAAAGGAACCTTATTCGCCCCACCACCAAGGACGAAGTGGCATATATTGCCAGCAGGGCGGAAGAGGCGCTTGCTGAGGAGGCCGGCAGCTTTGGCTTTGTGGAGGACGAAGCCAGTGCCGGGGAGGACTTTGCTGAGCGGGGAAGCCTGATGGAGAGCATAGTGGCGCAGTTGCCGGGGGGCTTTCTGCCAAAGACATAGCTGAGGAGCAGCCGCAAGGGGAGCCCCCAGCTCTGGAGGGGAAGAAACGGGTCCTGCAGCATGCCATTTCTGGCAAGGCAATCCAGCAAGCTTCCTCGCCCGAAAAGGTTCCTCACAAGGATGTTGCCGGCAAGGCTGAGGAGCGGCAAGGGGTTAAACAACAACCCGAAACAACAACCCGTGCGCTAGATGAGGCGCACGACTGCGGCGGCGAGGAATGTTAGGGAACGCCGTAATTTCAAAAAAATTCCTATGATCACGCAAGATCTATCTATGTGATGCATAGCAACAAGAGGGGAGAGTGTGTCCACGTACCCTCGTAGACTGAAAGCGGAAGCGTTTAGTTAACATGGTTGAAGTAGTCGAACGTCTTCGCGATCCAACCAATCCAAGCACCAAACGTACGACACCTCCGCGTTCAGCACACGTTCAGCTCGGGGACATCCCTCGTAATCTTGATCCAGTTGAGGCTGAGGGAGAGTTTCTTCAGCACGACGGCGTGGTGACGATGATGATGAAGTTACCAGCGCAGGGCTTCGCCTAAGCACTACGACGATATGACCGAGGTGTGTAACTGTGGAGGGGGCACCGCACACGGCTAAACAATGTCAACTTGTGTGTCTATGGGGTGCCCCCCTCCCCCGTATATAAAGGATTGGAGGAGGGGGAGGGCCGGCCCTCTATGGCGCGCCCTGGTGGAGTCCTACTCCCACTGGGAGTAGGATTCCCCCCTTCCGTAGCTGGACTAGGAGAGGAAGGAAGAGGAAGGAAGGAGGAAGGAAAGGGGGGGGGGGCGGTGATACGTCTCCAAAATAATTTTTGATTGTTCCATGCTATTATATTACCCGTTTTGGATGTTTATGGGCTTTACTTTACACTTATATATCATTTTTGGGACTAACTTACTAACCGGAGGCCCAGCTCGAATTGTTTTTTTGCCTATTTAAGTGTTTCGAAGAAAAGGAATATCAAACGGAGTCTAAATGGAATGAAACCTTCGGGAGCGATCTTTTTGGAACAAACGCGATCTAGGGGACTTGGAGTGGACGTCAAGCAACAGAGGAGGCGGCCACGAGGGTGCCCGACGCGCCCCCTACAGGTGGGCGCGCCCCCACCATCATGGGCCCCTCGAGCGTCCACCGACCTACTTCTTCCTCCTATATATACCCATGTACCCTGAAACCATTGAGGAGCACCACGAAAACCTATTTCCACCGTTGTAACCTTTTGTATCCGCGAGATCCCATCTTGGAGCCTTCGTCGGTGCTCCGCCGGAGGGGGAATCGACCATGGAGGGCCTCTACATCATCTCCAAGGCCCTTCCGATGAGTTGTGAGTAGTTTACCACAGACCTTCGGGTCCATAGTTATTAGCTAGATGGCTTCCTCTCTCTCTTTGATTCTCAATACAAAGTTCTCCTTGATCTTCTTGGAGATCTATTCGATGTAACTCTTTTTGCGGTGTGTTTGTCGAGATCTGATGAATAGTGGGTTTATAATCAAGTTTATCTATGAGAAATATTTGAATCTCCTCTGAATTCTTTTATGTGTGATTAAGTTATCCTTGCAAGTCTCTTTGATTTATCAGTTTGGTTTGGCCTACTAGATTGATCTTTCTTGCAATGGGAGAAGTGCTTAGCTTTGGGTTCAATCTTGCGGTGTCCTTTCCCAGTGACAGCAAGGCACGTATTGTATTGTTGCCATCGAGGATAAAAAGATGGGGTTTATATCATATTGCATGAGTTTATCCCTCTACATCATGTCATCTTTCTTAATGCATTACTCTGTTCTTTATGAACTTAATACTCTAGATGCATGCTGGATAACGGTCGACGTGTGGAGTAATAGTCGTAGATGCAAGAAGGAGTCGGTCTACTTGTCACAGACGTGATGCCTATATACATGATCATGCCTAGATAATCTCATAATTATTCGCTTTTCTATCAATTGCTCGACAGTAATTTGTTCACCCACCGTAATACTTATGCTATCTTGAGATAAGCCACTAGTGAAACCTATGGCCCCCGGGTCTATCTTTTATCATATAAGCTTTCAATCTACTTTTATTTGCATCTTTACTTTTCCAATCTATATCATAAAAATACCAAAAAATATTTATCTTATCATATTATCTCTATCAGATCTCACTTTCGCAAGTAGCCGTGAAGGGATTGACAACTCCTTTATTGCGTTGGTTGCGAGGTTCTTGTTTGTTTGTGTAGGTGCGTGGGACTTTTGAGGAGCCTCCTACTGGGTTGATACCTTGGTTCTCAAAAACTGAGGGAAATACTTACGCTACTTTACTGCATCACCCTTTCCTCTTCAAGGAAAACCAACGCAAGCTCAAGACAGAACAAGAAGGATTTCTGGCGCCGTTGCTGGGGAGGTCTTCGCTCAAGTCAAGACATACCAAGTACCCATCACAAACTCATCTCCCTCGCATTACATTATTTGCCATTTGCCTCTCGTTTTCCTCTCCCCCACTTCACCCTTGCCATTTTATTCGCCCTCTCTTTCCCAATCTCCTCTCTCTTTTGCTTGCCCTTTTTGTTTGCTTGTGTGTTGGATTACTTGTTGCGATGGCGCAAGATAATACCAAATTGTCTGATTTTTCCAATACCAATAATAATGATTTCCTTGGTACTCCGATTGCTCCTCTTAATGATGTTGAGTCTTGTGAAATCAATGCTGCTTTGCTGAATCTTGTTATGAAAGATCAATTCTCCAGCCTTCCTAGTGAAGATGCCGCTACCCATCTAAACAACTTTGTTGATATGTGTGAGATGCAAAAGAAGAAAGATACAGATAATGATATTGTTAAATTGAAGTTATTTCCGTTTTCACTTAGAGATCGTGCTAAAGTTTGGTTTTCGTCTTTGCTTAAGAATAGTATTGATTCATGGAATAAGTGCAAATATTCTTTTATCTCTAAGTATTTTCCTCCCGCTAAGATCATCTCTCTTAGGAATGATAGTATGAATTTTAAACAACTTGATCATGAACATTTTGCCCAATCTTGGGAAAGAATGAAATTGATGATTCACAATTGCTCTACTCATGGTTTGAATTTATGGACGATCATACAAAATTTTTATGTCGGATTGAATTTTGCTTCTAGAAATCTTTTAGATTTGGCCGCAGGAGGCACTTTTATGGAAGTCACCTAAGGAGAAGCTACTAAACTCCTTGATAACATTATGGCTAATTATTCTCAATGGCACACCGAAAGATCTACTAGTAAAAAAGTGCATGCTATAGAAGAAATTAATGCTTTGAGTGGAAAGATGGATGAACTTATGAAATTGTTTGCTACTAAGAGTGCCCCTATTGATCCCAATGATATGCCTTTGTCTACTTTCATTGAGAATAATAATGAATCTATGGATGTGAATTTTGTTGGTATGAATAATTTTGGTAACGATGCTTATAGAGGAAACTTTAATCCTAGACCGTTCCCTAGTAATTCCTCTAATAATTATGGAAATTCCTACAATAATTCTTATGGAAATTTTAATAAGATGCCCTCCTATTTTGAGAATAGTGTTAAAGAATTTATGATCTCTCAAAAGAATTTTAATGCTTTGCTTGAAGAAAAATTGCTTAAAGTTGATGATTTGGCTAGGAATGTTGATAGACTTTCGCTTGATGTTGATTCTTTGAAACTTAGATCTACTCCTCCTAAGCATGATATCAATGAGTCTCTCAAAGCCATGAGAATTTCCATTGATGAGTGCAAAGAAAGAACCGCTAGATTACGTGCTAAGAAAGATTGCTTTGTAAAAGCGTGTTCTTCTAGTTTCCATGAAAATAATGTTGAAGATCTAAAAGTTATTGATGTGTCCCCTATTAAATCTTTGTTTTGCAATATGAATCTTAATAATGATGGGATTGGAGATGAGTCAACTTTAGTTAAAAGGCGTCCCAATGATTCGGAGTTTTTAGATCTTGATGCTAAATTTGGTAAAAGTGGGATTGGAGAGGTCAAGACTTTAAATAGCATTGAACCCACTATCTTGGATTTCAAGGAATTTAATTATGATAATTGTTCTTTAGTAGATTATATTTCCTTGTTGCAATATGTGTTGAATTCTCCTCATGCTTATAGTCAAAATAAAGCTTTTACCAAACATATCGTTGATGCCTTGATGCAATCTTATGATGAAAAACTTAATTTGGAAGTTTCTATACCTAGAAAACTTTATGATGAGTGGGAACCTACTATAAAGATTAAAATTAAAGATCATGAGTGTTATGCTTTGTGTGATTTGGGTGCTAGTGTTTCCACGTTTCCGAAAACTTGATGTGATATTCTAGGTTTCCATGATTTTGATGATTGCTCTTTAAATTTGCACCTTGCAGATTCCACCACTAAGAAACCTATGGGAATGATCAATGGTATTCTTATTGTTGCAAATAGGAATTATGTGCCCGTAGATTTTATTTTTCTTGACATAGATTGCAATCTTTCATGTCCTATTATTCTTGGTAGACCTTTCCTTAGAACGATTGGTGCAATTATTGATATGAAGGAAGGGAATATTAGATTCCAATTTCCATTAAGGAAATGCATGGAGCACTTTCCAAGAAAGAAAGTTAAATTACCTTATGAATATATCATGCGAGCTACTTATGAATTGAGTGCCAAAGATGGCACTACTTAGATCTATCCTCGCTTTTATGCCTAGCTTGGGGCGTTAAACAATAGCGCTAGTTGGGAGGCAACCCAATTTATTTTTGTTTTTGCTTCTGTTTAGTAATAAAATTTTCATCTAGCTTCTGTTTAGATGTGTTTTCATGTTTTAATTAGTGTTTGTGCCAAGTAGAACCTATAGGATAACCTATGGTGATAGTTAATTTGATTCTGTTGAAAGACAGAAACTTTGAGCGCACGAAAATAATTTTATTAATTCACGGAAACGTGCTTTTGTGTTGATTCTTTTTGCTATAGATCAATAGACAAATTTCCCAGGACTTCCTATTTTGGTAGGGTTTTAGAGTTCCAAAAGTATTCTAGAGTTACAGATTGCTAAAGACTCTTCTGTTTTTGACAGATTCTGTTTTTCGTGTGTTGTTTGCTTATTTTGATGCATCTATGGCTAGTATGTAGGGGTATGAACCATAGAGAAGTTGGAATACAGTAGGTTTAACACCAATATAAATAAAGAATGAGTTCATTACAGTACCTTATGTGGTGGTTTTTATTTCTTGCGCTAACGGAGCTTATGAGATTTCCTGTTGAGTTTTGTGTTGTGAAGTTTTCAAGTTTTGGATAAAGATTTGATGGGTTATGGAATAAGGAGCGGAAAGAGCCTAAGATTGGGGTTTCCCATGGCACCCCAAGATATTCAAGGATAACCAAAATCCTAAGCTTGGGGATGCCCCGGAAGGCATCCACTCTTTCGTTTTCATCTATCGGTAACTTTACTTGGAGCTATATTTTTATTCGCCACATGATATGTGTTTTGCTTGGAGAGTCTTGTATAATATTATTATTTGATTTTTAGATTACTACAGTCATCCTTGCTATACACACCTTTTGGGAGAAGCCCACTTGATTATAATTTATTAGAATATGCTATGTGCTTCACTTATATCTTTTGAGCTAGATAGTTTTGCTCTAGTACTTCACTTATATCCTTTTAGAGCACGACGGTGGCTTAATTTTGTAGAAATTGTTGATCTCTCATGCTTCACTTATATTATTTTGAGAGTCTCTTAGAAGAGCATGGTATTTGCTATGGTTTTAAAATTGGTCCTAGAATGATGGGCATCCAAGTTGGGAATAATAAAAACTACCATAGAAAGTGAATTGGATGCTATGATCAATTTGATGCTTGATAATTGTTTTGAGATATAGAGATGGTGATATTAGAGTCATGCTAGTTGGGTGATTATGAATTTAAAGAATACTTGTGTTAAAGTTTGTGATTCCCACAACATGCATGTATGGCGAACCGCTTTGTGATGAAGTTGGAGCACAATTTTATTTATTGATTGTCTTCCTTATGAGTGGCGGTAGGGGACGAGCGATGGTCTTTTCCTACCAATCTACCCCCCTAGGAGCATGCGCATAGTACTTTGTTTTCAATGACTTGTAGATTTTTGCAATAAGTATATGAGTTCTTTATGACTAATGTTGAGTCCATGGATTATACGCACTCTCACCCTTCCACCATTGCTAGCCTCTCTTGTGTCGCACAACTTTCGCCGGTACCATACACCTACCATATACCTTCCTCAAAACAGCCACCATACCTACATATTATGGCATTTCCATAGCCATTCCGAGATATATTGCCATGCAACTTTCCACCGTTCCATTTATATGACACGCATCATCATTGTCATATTGCTCTTTGCATGATCATGTAGTTGACATCGTATTTGTGGCAAGGCCACCTTCATAATTTTTCATACATGTCACTCTTGATTCATTGCATATCCCGGTACACCACCGGAGGCATTCATATAGAGTCATATCTTGTTCTAAGTATCGAGTTGTAAATCTTGAGTTGTAAGTAAATAAAAGTGTGATGATCTTCATTATTAGAGCATTGTCCCAGTGAGGAAAGGATGATGGAGACTATGATTCCCCCACAAGTCGGGATGAGACTTCAGACTTAAAAAAAAGAGGCCAAAGAGCCCACCAAATAAAAAAAAGAGGCCAAAGATCCCACCAAATAAAAAAAATAAAAAATGAGAGAAAAATAGAGAAGGGACAATGCTACTATCCTTTTTACCACACTTTCTTCAAAGTAGCACCATGATCTCCATGATAGAGAGTCTCCTATGTTGTCACTTTCATATGCTAGTGGGAATTTTTCATTATAGAACTTGTCTTGTATATTCCAATGACGGGCTTCCTCAAATTGCCCTAGGTCTTCGCGAGCAAGCAAGTTGGATGCACACCCACTTAGTTTCTTTTGTTGAGCTTTCATACATTTATAGCTCTAGTGCATCCGTTGCATGGCAATCCCTACTCACTCACATTGATATCTATTAATGGGCATCTCCATAGCCCGTTGATACGCCTAGTTTATGTGAGACTATCTTCTCCTTTTTTGTCTTCTCCACAACCACCATCCTATTCCACATATAGTGCTATGTCCATGGCTCATGCTCATGTATTGTGTGAAAGTTGAATTTTTTTGAGACTACTAAAGTATGAAACAATTGCTTGGCTTGTCATCGGGGTTGTGCATGATTAAATACTTTGTGTGATGAAGATATAGCAACAGCCAGACTATATGATTTTGTAGGGATAACTTTCTTTAGCCATGTTATTTTGAGAAGACATGATTGCTTTGATTACTATGCTTGAAGTATTACTATTTCTTATGTCAATATGAACTTTTATTTTGAATCATTTGGATCTGAACATTCATGCCACAACAATGAAAATTACATTGAGAATTATGCTAGGTAGCATTCCACATCAAAAATTCTATTTTTATCATTTACCTACTCGAGGACGAGCAGGAATTAAGCTTGGGGATGCTTGATACATCTCCAACGTATCTATAATTTTTGATTGTTCCATGCTATTATATTACCCGTTTTGGATGTTTATGGGCTTTACTTTACACTTTTATATCATTTTTGGGACTAACCTACTAACCGGAGGCCCAACCCAAATTGCTGTTTTTTTTGCCTATTTCAGTGTTTTGAAGAAAAGGAATATCAAACGGAGTCCAAACGGAATGAAACCTTCGGGAGCGATCTTTTTGGAACAAACGCGATCCAGGGGACTTGGAGTGGACGTCAAGCAACAGAGGAGGCAGCCACGAGGGTGCCCGGCGCGCCCCCTACAGGTGGGCGCCCCCCACCCTCGTGGGCCCCTTGAGCATCCACCGACCTACTTCTTCCTCCTATATATACCCACGTACCCTGAAACCACCGAGGAGCACCACAAAAACCTATTTCCACCGCCGTAACCTTCTGTATCCGCGAGATCCCATCTTGGAGCCTTCGCCGGCGCTCCGATGGAGGGGGAATCGACCACGGAGGGCCTCTACATCATATCCAAGGCCCTTCCAATGAGTTGTGAGTAGTTTACCACAGACCTTCGGTTCCATAGCTATTAGCTAGATGGCTTCTTCTCTCTCTTTGATTCTCAATACAAAGTTCTCCTCGATCTTCTTGGAGATCTATTCGATGTAACTCTTTCTGCGGTGTGTTTGTCGAGATCCAATGAATTGTGGGTTTATGATCAAGTTTACCTATGAGAAATATTTGAATCTCCTCTGAATTCTTTTATGTGTGATTAAGTTATCTTTGCAAGTCTCTTCAAATTATCAGTTTGGTTTGGCCTACCAGATTAATCTTTCTTGCAATGGGAGAAGTGCTTAGCTCTGGGTTGAATCTTGTGGTGTCCTTTCCCAGTGATGGCAGGGGCAGCAAGGCACGTATTGTATTGTTGCCATCGAGGATAAAAAGATGGGGTTTATATCATATTGCATGAGTTTATCCCTCTACATCATGTCATCTTTCTTAATGCATTACTCTGTTCTTTATGAACTTAATACTCTAGATGCATGCTGGATAGAGGTCGATGTGTGGAGTAATAGTAGTAGATGCAGGCAGGAGTCGGTCTACTTGTCATGGACGTGATGCCTATATACATGATCATGCCTAGATAATCTCATAATTATTCGCTTTTCTATCAATTGCTCGACAGTAATTTGTTCACCCACCGTAATACTTATGCTATCTTGAGAGAAGCCACTAGTGAAACCTATGGCCCCGGGTCTATCTTTTATCATATAAGCTTTCAATCTACTTTTATTTGCATCTTTACTTTTCCAATCTATATCACAAAAATACCAAAAAATATTTATCTTATCATATTATCTCTATCAGATCTCACTTTTGCAAGTGGCCATGAAGGGATTGACAACCCCTTTATTGCATTGGTTGCGAGGTTCTTATTTGTTTGTGTACATGCATGGGACTTTTGAGGAGCCTCCTACTGGATTGATACCTTCGTTCTCAAAAACTGAGGGAAATACTTACGCTACTTTGCTGCATCACCCTTCCGTCTTCAAGGAAAACCAACGCAAGCTCAAGACGTAGCAGCCAACCCCCCACCCAATTCGGATTGGGCTTGGCGGGGGGGGGGGGGGACCCCTCCTAGGGCTGGGCGTTCGGTTTTTATGGTTAATACGGTTCGGTTTATTCGGTTTTCTTGAATTTCGGTTTTGAAGAAATTGCCACCGAAATAAGTACACAAAATTCAGACACCGAACCATATTAACCGAAATATATCGGTTCGGTTTGTTCGGTTAACCAAAAAACCGAATTACATGCAGCCACCAGTCAAAGTGTCACGACTAATGAGAAGGGGTGGATTTTGTACAAAATGCACAAAACAATTAGTTCTATGAACGCACATACATGCACTTGGTGGAAGGATTCACTAGCTTTTCACTAGCCGTGCATGCAAAAGAATAGTAAAATATTCCAATGGAATAAATTAAGGACTAATCATTAGCATAGTAATACGTATTAGCATGGCCTTACGCACTACTTATATTAGAGATTAGAGTCTTTTGTAGAATGCATCAAGACACCAGAACTTGAAGAGGCCAGTAGCAAAGTACCTTTGAGCAGTCGGCCGGCTAGATGTGGCAGCACCGATCCATTGCAGAGTAGATTTTTGAGAAAAATAATTGTGCAGCAACCATTGGGTTGGGCCGATCGCAAATTGGCCTGCCAGCTATTGCGCACTTGCGCTTTTTTTTTGCATCGAAACTAGGACTTTATTTCAAAATCATTCGGTTACAATCTTGCACTGCAGGAACATACTAACCTTCCCCTAAAAAAGGAACATACTAACTAGGATACGTACAGATCGGTTTCTTCGGTGAATTCGGTTTGTTAGCGATCAAAACCGAACACGACACCGAACACCGTACAGTGGTCGGCTTTCACACCGAACCATAAAACCGAACACCGAATAAACCGACAAATCGGTTAAAAAGGTTCGGTTCGGTTTGGTTTTTCGGTTTTCGGTTTCAAAGTGCCCACCCCTAGCCCCTCCTAGGCTCCCCACTCCTGTCTCCCACTATGGCCCAATAAGGCCCATATACTTTCCAGAGGGTTCCGGTAACCTCCCGGTACTCTGGTATATGCCCGAACTCACTCGGAACCAATCCGATGTCCAAACATAGGCTTCCAATATATTGATCTTTATGTCTCGACCATTTTGAGACTCCTCGTCATGTCCGTGATCACATTTGAGACTCTGAACTACCTTCGGTACATCAAAACACATAAACACATAATACCAAATGTCATCAAACATTAAGCGTGCAGACCCTACGGGTTCGAGAACTATGTAGACATGACCGAGACACGTCTCCGGTCAATAACCAATAGAGGAACCTGGATGCTCATATTGGTTCCTACATATTCTACAAAGATCTCTATCGGTCAAACCGCATAACAACATACGTTATTCCCTTTGTCATCGGTATGTTACTTGCCCGAGATTCGACTGTCAGTATCTCAATACCTAGTTCAATCTCATTACTGGCAAGTCTCTTTACTCGTTCCGTAATACTTCATCCCGCAACTAACTCATTAGTCACAATGCTTGCAAGGCTTATAGTAATGAGTATTACCGAGAGGGCCCAGAGATACCTCTCCGAAACACGGAGTGACAAATCCTAATCTCGATCTATGCCAACCCAACAAACACCTTCAGAGACACCTGTAGAGCACCTTTATAATCACCCTTTTATGTTGTGATGTTTGGTAGCACACAAAGTGTTTCTCCGGTATTCGGGAGTTGCATAATCTCATAGTCTGAGAAACTTGTATAAGTCATGAAGAAAGCAGTAGCAATGATACTAACGCTATCATAATGCTAAGCTAACGGATGGGCATGTCCATCACATCATTCTCCTAATGATGTGAACCCGTTCATCAAATGACAACACATTTCTATGGTTAGGAAACTTAACCATCTTTGATTAACGAGCTAGTCAAGTAGAGGCATACTAGGGACTATATGTTTTGTCTATGTATTCACACATGTACTAAGTTTCCGGTTAATACAATTCTAGCATGAATAATAAACATTTATCATGAATTAAGGAAATAAATAATAACTTTATTATTGCCTCTAGGGCATATCCCACTTGCACTAGATTCAGTAATCTAGATTACATAGTAATGATTCTAACACCCATGGAGCTTTGGTGTTGATTATGTTTTGCTCATGAGAGAGGCTTAGTAAACGGGTCTGCAACATTCGGATCCATGTGTATCTTGCAAATCTCTATGTCCCCTTCCGACACTTGATGATGGATGGAATTGAAGCGTCTCTTGATGTGCTTGGTTCTCTTGTGAAATCTGGATTCCTTTGCCAAGGCAATTTCATCAGTATTGTCACAAAAGATTTTCATTGGACCCGATGCACTAGGTATGACACCTAGATCGGATATGAACTCCTTCATCCAAACTCCTTCATTCGCTGCTTCTGAAGTAGCAATGTACTCCGCTTCACACATAGATCCCGCCACGACACTTTGCTTGGAACTGCACCAATTGACAGCTCCTCCATTCAATAAAAATATGTATTTGATTTGTGACTTAGAGTCATCCGGATCAGTATCAAAGCTTGCATCGACGTAACCATTTACGATGAGCTCTTTTTCACCTCCATAAATGAGAAACATATCCTTAGTCCTTTTCAGGTATTTCAGGATGTTCTTGACCGCTGTCTAGTGCTCCACTCCGGGGTTACTTTGGTACCTCCCTGCTATGCTTATAGCAAGACACACATCATGTCTGGTACACAGCATTGCATACATGATAGAACCTATGGCTGAAGCATAGGGAATGACTTCCATTTTCTCTCTATGTTCTGCGATGGTCGAGCTTTGAGTCTGACTCAACTTCACATCTTGTAACATAGGCAAGAACCCTTTCTTTGACTGATCCATTTTGAACTTCTTCAAAACTTTATCAAGGTATGTGCTTTGTGAAAGTCCAGTTAAGCGTATTGATCTATCTCTATAGATCTTGATGCCCAATATGTAAGCAGCTTCTCCAAGGTCTTTCGTAGAAAAACTCATATTCATGTATCCCTTTATGCTATCCAGAAATTCTATATCATTTCCAATCAACAATATGTCATCTACATATAAGATCAGAAATGCTACAGAGCTCCCACTCACTTTCTTGTAAATACAGGCTTCTCCAAAAGTCTATATAAAACCATATGCTTTGATCACACTATCAAAGCGTTTATTCCAACTCCGAGAGGCTTGCACCAGTCCATAAATGGATCGCTGGAGCTTGCACACTTTGCTAGCACCCTTTGGATCGACAAAACCTTGCGGTTGCATCATATACAACTCTTCTTCCAGAAATCCATTCAGGAATGCAGTTTTGGCATCCATTTGCCAAATTTCATAATCATAAAATGTAGCAATTGCTAACATGATTCGGACAGACTTAATTATCGCTACGGGTGAGAAAGTCTCATCGTAGTCAACTCCTTGAACTTATCGAAAACCTTTCGCAACAAGTCGAGCTTTGTAAACAGTAACATTACCGTCTGCGTCGATCTTCTTCTTAAAGATCCATTTATTTTCTATGGCTTGCCGATCATCAGGCAAGTCCACCAAAGTCCACACTTCGTTCTCATACATGGATCCCATCTCAGATTTCATGGCCTCAGGCCATTTCGCGGAATTTGGGCTCATCATCACTTCCTCATAGTTTGTAGGTTCATCATGGTCTAGTAACATGACTTCTAGAACAGGATTACCATACCACTCTAGTGCGGATCTTACTCTGGAAGACCTACGAGGTTCGGTAGTAACTTGATCTGAAGCTTCATGATCATCATCATTAGCTTCCTCACTAATTGGTGTAGGAATCACAGGAACTGATTTTTGCGATGAACTACTTTCCAATAAGGGAGCAGGTACAGTTACCTCATCAAGTTCTACTTTCCTCCCACTCACTTCTTTTGAGAGAAACTCCTTCACTAGAAAGGATCCATTCTTAGCAACAAGGATTTTGCCTTTGGATCTGTGATAGAAGGTGTACCCAACAGTTTCCTTTGGGTATACTATGAAGACACATTTCTCTGATTTGGGTTCGAGCTTATCAGGTTGAAGCTTTTTCACATAAGAATCGCAGCCCCAAACTTCAAGAATGACAACTTTGGTTTCTTGCCAAACCACAGTTCATAAGGTGTCGTCTCAACAGATTTTGATGGTGCCCTATTTAAAGTGAATGCAGCCATCTCTAGAGCATAACCCCAGAACGATAGCGGTAAATCAGTAAGAGACATCATAGATCGCACCATATCTAATAAAGTACGGTTACGAAGTTCGGACACACCATTTTGCTGTGGTGTTCCAGGTGGCGTTAATTGTGAAACTATCCCATGTTGTTTCAAATGAAGACCGAACTCATAACTCAAATATTCTCCTCCACAATCAGATCGTAGAAACTTTATTTTCTTGTTATGATGATTTTCCACTTCTCTCTGAAATTCTTTGAACTTTTCAAATGTTTCAGACTTATGCTTCATGAAGTAGATATAACCATATCTGCTCAAATCATCTCTGAAGGTAAGAAAATAACGATACCCGCCACGAGCATCAATACTCATTGGACCGCATACATCGGTATGTATTATTTCCAACAAGTCAGTAGCTCGTTCCATTGTTTCGGAGAACGGAGTTTTAGTCATCTTGCCCATAAGGCACGGTTCGCAAGCACCAAGTGATTTATAATCAAGTGATTCCAAAAGTCCATCAGTATGGAGTTTCTTCATGCACTTTATACCGATATGACCCAAACGGCAGTGCCATAAATAAGTTGCACTATCATTATTAAACTTCAATCTTTTGGCTTCAACACTATGAATATGTGCATCACTACTATCGAGATTTAACAAAAATAGACCACTCAGCAGAGGTGCATGACCATAAAAGATATTACTCATATAAATAGAACAACCATTATTCTCTGATTTAAATGAATATCCGTCTTGCATCAAACAAGATCCAGATATAATGTTCATGCTCAACGCTGGCACCAAATAACAATTATCCAGTTCTAAAACTAATCCCGAAGGTAGATGTAGAGGTAGCATGCCGACCGCGGTCACATCGACTTTGGAACCATTTCCCACACACATCGTCACCTCATCCTTAGCCAATCTTCGCTTAATTAGTAGCCTCTGTTTTGAGTTGCAAATATGAGCAGTAGAACCAGTATCAAATACCCAAGCACTACTGCGAGCATTAGTTAAGTACACATCAATACCATGTATATCAAATATACCTTTCACTTTGCCATCCTTCTTGTCCGCCAAATACTTGGGGCAGTTCCGCTTCCAGTGACCAGTCCCTTTGTAGTAGAAGCACTCAGTTTCAGGCTTAGGTCCAGACTTGTGTTTCTTCTCTTGAGCAGCAACCTTTTGCCATTCTTCTTGAAGTTCCCTTTCTTCCCTTTGTCCTTTTTCTTGAAACTAGTGGTCTTATTGACCATCAACACTTGATGCTCCTTTTTGATTTCTACCTCCATGGCCTTTAGCATCGCGAAGAGCTCGGGAATAGTCTTGCCCATCCCTTGCATATTATAGTTCATCACGAAGCCTTTATAGCTTGGTGGCGGTGATTGAAGAACTCTGTCAATGACACAATCAACCGGAAGATCAACTCCCAGCTGAGTCAAGTGATTATGATACCCAGACATTTTGAGTATGTGCTCACTGACAGAACTATTCCCCTCCATTTTGCAGTTGTAGAACTTGTTGGAGACTTCATATCTCTCAACTCGGGCATTTGCTTGAAATATTAACTTCAACTCCTGGAACATCTCATATGATCCATGACGTTGAAAACGTCTTTGAAGTCCCGATTCTAAGCCGTAAAGCATGGCACACTGAACTATCGAGTAGTCATCAGCTTTGCTCTGCCAGACGTTCTTAACATCATCAGTAGCATCTGCAACAGGCCTGGCACCTAGTGGTGCTTCCAGGACATAATTCTTCTGTGCGGCAATGAGGATAATCCTCAAGTTACGGACCCAGACCGTGTAGTTGCTGCCATCATCTTTCAACTTAGCTTTCTCTAGGAACGCATTAAAATTCAAAGGAACGGTAGCACGGGCCATTGATCTACAACAACATAGACATGCAAAATACTATCAGGTACTAAGTTCATGATAAATTAAAGTTCAATTAATCATATTACTTAAGAACTCCCACTTAGATAGACATCCCTCTAATCATCTAAGTGATCACGTGATCGAAATCAACTAAACCATGTCCGATCATCACGTGAGATGGAGTAGTTTTCAATGGTGAACATCACTATGTTGATCATACCTATATGATTCACGCTTGACCTTTCGGTCTCAGTGTTCCGAGGCCATATTTGCATATGCTAGGCTTGTCAAGTTTAACCCGAGTATTCTGCATGTGCAAAACTGTCTTGCACCCGTTGTATGTGAACGTAGAGCTTATCACACCCGATCATCACGTGGTGTCTCGGCACGACGAACTGTAGCAACGGTGCATACTCAGGGAGAACACTTGTACCTTGAAATTTAGTAAAGGATCATCTTATAATGCTGCCGATGTTCTAAGCAAAATAAGATGCATAAAGGATAAACATCATATGCAATCAAAATACGTGACATGATATGTCCATCATCATCTTGTGCTCATGATCTCCATCACCGAAGCATCGTCATGATCTGCAATGTCACCAGCGCGACACCTTGATCTCCATCGTAGCATCGTTGTCGTCTCGCCACTTATTGTTACTAAAACTATCGCTACCGCTTAGTGATAAAGTAAAACAATTACATGGCGATTTCATTGCATACAATCAAGCGACAACCATATGGCTCCTGCCAGTTGCCGATAACTTTGTTACAAAACATGATCATCTCATACAACAATTTATATCACATCATGCTTGACCATATCAGATCACAGCAAGCCCTGCAAAAACAAGTTAGACGTCCTCTACTTTGTTGTTGCAAGTTTTACATGGCTGCTACGGGCTTCTAGCAAGAACCGTTCTTACCTATGCATCAAAACCACAATGATTTTTTGTCAAGTGTGCTGTTTTAACCTTCAACAAGGACCAGGCGTAGCCACACTCGATTCAACTAAAGTTGGAGAAACACACTCACTAGCCACCTGTGTGCGAAACACGTCGGTAGAACCAGTCTCGCGTAAGTGTACGTGTAATGTCGGTCTGAGCCGCTTCATCCAACAATACCGCCGAATCAAAGTATGATATGCTGGTAAGCAGTATGACTATTATCGCCCACAACTCTTTGTGTTCTACTTGTGCATATAACATCTACGCATAGACCTGGCTCGGATGCCACTGTTGGGGAATGTGGTAATTTCAAAAAAATTCCTACGATCACACAAGATCTATCTATGTGATACATAGCAACGAGAGGGGAGAGTGTGTCCACGTACCCTCGTAGACCAAAAGCGGAAGCGTTTAGTTAATGCGGTTGATGTAGTCGAACGTCTTCGCGATCCAACCGATCCAAACACCGAACGTACGTCACCTCTGCATTCAGCACATGTTTAGCTCGGGGACGTCCCTCGTACTCTTGAACCAGTTGAGGCCGAGGGAGAGTTTTGTCAGCACGATGGCGTCGTGACGGTGATGATGAAGTTACCGACGCAGGGCTTCGCCTAAGCACTACGACGATATGACTGAGGTGTGTAACTGTGGAGGGGGGGGGGCACCGCACACGGCTAAAGAATGTCAACTTGTGTGTCTATGGGGTGCACTCCTCCCCCGTATATAAAGGAGTGGAGGAGGGGGGAGGGTGGGCCCTCTATGGTGCGCCCTGGAGGAGTCCTACTCCCATCGGGAGTAGGATTCCCCCCTTCCCTAGTTGGACTAGGAGAGGAAGGAAGGGGAAGGAAGGAGGAAGGAAGGGGGGGCCCACCCAATTCGGATTCGGCTTGGGGGGGGGCCCTCCTAGGCTCCCTTCTCCTCTTTCCCACTATGAGCCAATAAGGCCCATATACTTCTCGGGGGGTTCCGGTAACCTCCTGATACTCCAGTATATGCCCGAACTCACCCGGAACCATTCCAATGTCCAAACATAGGCTTCCAATATATTGATCTTTATGTCTCGACCATTTCGAGACTCCTCGTCATGTTCGTGATCACATCTGGGACTCTGAAATACCTTCGGTACATCAAAACACATAAACTCATAATACCAATCATCATCGAACGTTAAGCGTGCGGAACCTATGGGTTCGAGAACTTTGTAGACATGACCGAGACACATCTCCGATCAATAACCAATATCGGAACCTGGATGCTCATATTGGTTCCTACATATTCTACGAAGATCTTTATCGGTCAAACCGCATAACAACATATGTTATTCCCTTTGTCATCGGTATGTTACTTGCCCGAGATTCGATTGTCAGTATCTCAATACCTAGTTCAATCTCATTACTAGCAAGTCTCTTTACTCGTTCCATAATACTTGATCCCGCAACTAACTCATTAGTCACAATGCTTGCAAGGCATATAGTGATCAGTATTACCGAGAGGGCCCAGAGATACCTCTCTGAAACACTGAGTGACAAATCCTAATCTCGATCTATGCCAACCCAAAAAACACCTTTGGAGACACCTATAGAGCACCTTTATAATCACCCTTTTACGTTGTGACGTTTGGTAGCACACAAAGTGTTCCTTTGGTATTCGGGAGTTGCATAATCTCATAGTCTTAGGAACTTGTAGAAGTCATGAAGAAAGCAGTAGCAATGAAACTAACACAACCATAATGCTAAGCTAACGGATGGGTCTTGTCCATCACATCATTCTCCTAATGATGTGATCCCGTTCATCAAATGAAAACACATGTCTATGGTTAGGAAACTTAACCATTTTCGATTAACGAGCTAGTCAAGTAGAGGCATACTAGAGACTATATGTTTTGTCTATGTATTCACACATGTACTAAGTTTCCGGCTAATACAATTCTAGCATGAATAATAAACATTTATCATGAATTAAGGAAATAAATAATAACTTTATTATTGCCTCTAGGGCATATTTCCTTCAAGGAAGGCAGCTGAAACAAGCTCATATCAGCCTGCTACTCCGACCACAGCCAAACGGCCCAGGTCCCTGTCTCCACCCCTCCGCACGGACACCACAGTGGAGGTTGATTTCAACCACTCCTCTTTCAGCCCGAGGAGGGAGAAGAGTCCATAAGAAGTAGACGAGTAAGTGTTTTTTCGTTGTCTTTATCCCTTGAGAATCTGATTTGCTTAACTTATCCTTGCTTTGGCCCGTCCTCGCAGAGACACGGAAACATTGGCGTAGAGGATGGCGAAGAAGGCCAAGACCTCAACGGGTGACGAGCCCCCCAGCAAGCTCCATAGGTGCACTGGAGACGGTCATAATCAGCCCAGAGCCCAGCCCACGACGCAACCCCCAACCCAGCCCCCAACGTGAGCCCATTACTCATTTTTCGCTGGCGGGCGTCGGGGTGTGTATCTTTGCTGCTGATATTGCCGAGTTTGCAGGAGAAGAACAACAACAAGGAGAGCCACTGAGGGCCAACCCTGACATGCCGCCCCCGTCAACCACACCGCCCAAGGGTGGATCCCCGGCAAGGGATTCCACTGGCGAGCCCACGCGCGCAGAGGAAGAGCCGGCGAGCACAGGCGCCATCAGCTCCATACCGGCAATGAATGTTGCCGGGGAGGGATACACCTCCCAGGCGCCCGCCGCAGGTATGCCACTTTCTTTTGGGCACTTTTTTATCCTTGCAGTGTAATTTTCTTCTCTTCTCTTTCTGCCTTGAGCTTCAACCTTGGGTTCACCTTGTTCCTCCTCCCTGGCTCCAGATTCCCCCTTGCCGAATCAGATGGACGTCGATGCTGTCATCGAGGAGACCGCCAAGGATGCTACTAACGAGGCTGCCAAGGATGCGCAAGAAGGAACCACCACAGGGTCTGCTGGGGATGCCAACAAGGAGGCCGACGACCATACTGACGACATTCCTGCCTCAGGAGCACCTGGCGCTATACATCGATCCCACAACCCTCAGTTGCCGGGGAAACAGTGGTTGAGGATCGTCCCTCAACATCCAAAGCCCCCCCATCAAGCAGGTACCTGAAGGTGGGCGACAACTTGTTCATCAGCATCTCGGGGACGGCGAGCACTGGAGCGCCAACCGAGGGAAAGGTTTTTGATGAAGAGGCCATTGCTGCCGACGGGCTCAAGGTTGTTGATGAGTCATGCACCAGCAGCAGTGGATCAAAAGAAGATCAGCTCCTCCAAGCCATGAGCAACAATTTCCAGAAGCTCCAGGTGCTTCACCGCACCCGAAAGGAGAATTTAGACTCCAGGCTAGCAGTTGTCAATGCGGCAGAGGCAGACCTCCAGAAGCGTATTGAGCAGACGCAGGTCTGGTTTGCCGAGGTATAGCAAGAGCTGAGGACTGGCCAGGAGCATCTGAGTCAACGCTAGGATGAGGCCCTCTTGAAGCAGTCTGACGTTGAGAAGGCATAGGAGGAGGCCGCTCAACAGGCCGCCAAGGATGATGCTCAACTTAGGGAACGTCGTGTCTTGCATGACGCCCATGAAGAGGACCTTGCCGCTCGCGAGGGGGCACTTGCCGCCAAGATCCACGGCAAGGATGAAGAAATTGAGAAGCTTGTCGCGCAGCAGACCCAAGAGGTTGAGCAGGAGCACAAGAAGACGCTTGACGATCTGGTCCTGGACCATGCCGGCAAGCTGAAAGAAGCCGTCGACGCCGCCGAAGCTGCAAAGGCCGCCAAGGGCGACTTGGCTGACAAGGTGAAGAAGCTGGAGGTGGACCTGACGGAACATGGCAAGGAGCTCTCGATGCTCAAGGACGAGAGAGAAAAAGTTCTCTATAGTCTAGCGGAGATGCAGAACACCGTATCCGACAAGACCAAGCATCTCTCCGCAGCCAACGACTCCATTGCTGACCTGAACTTGAAGCTGACCACACTGGAGGAGTCCCTTGAGCATAGCAGGACTCGTGAGAAAACCCTGGCCAAGACCTCCAGGACGAGAAGGGGCTGCTGAAGAGCGCTGCCACCTCATATAATGATTTTGAGAAAGGCGAGGGGATCTGGACTGAGCGCCTCAACAACATCACGGAGAGGCTCACAACACAACTGTCCACCATGGGCCTGCCGAATTTCAGGTACTCTTCCGAGGAGAGGGTGACTCCGAGTGCCAGACTGACCATGTTTTTCAAGGCCGTCCTTGACGCCTTGACGCTGCTCAACTCCAACCGAGCAACCCAACTGGCTGTCGAATCTCGCAAACTTTGTTGGGTCGTCCTTCAGAAGGTGCTCATCAAGGTGGTGTACAAGTATCCCGGCCTTGACCTCAGTCAGGTGCTCGACAACTTGCCAGAGGATGTAGACCGCATGGCGCTTGGAGAGCTTGTCGCGCCTATCATCACGATGGTGGACGACGTCAAGAGGGTGGAAGGCCAGCGTAGGGACTAGCCGCTTCACTTTTCCTTGCCGCCACAAACTTGTGCCCAAGACAATTTATCTTAAGTTAGAATTTGCGGCGACCATTGATGTAATATAACTTGCTGTGTTTTGGATGAACGCTTGCTATCTTTCCTGTTTGATTCCTCCTTGGATGGTATATACCCTACACTTTATTGGGAAAACTTGCCGGTGCGCGCACCCTTGCAACGAGCGCTTTGAGGAACGAATCCTTAGTAGCCTGCTGGGGGTGTCGCTGCCGGCAAGATACCTTGCCGCTCTCAGCGCAACCATCTAAGTTGTTGAGCAGACTCGAAATAGAGCAGAGGCGCAACTGATCACGACATGGTTCCTTAGCGTACAGGTTTTCCATACAAGAACCAAAATTGCGCAGGGAAAAGAACTTAGCATTTTAAAAGAAATTTACTCAAAGTTTCGTAACTTAGCTTTTCGTTCGTTGCTGAACTCTTTCCCACAAGGTGCCACTCTGAACGCCGCCTGTTGGTGTCCATACTCCATACCATCACCCCCTCGGCAAATTTGTATGCGAGGGAACCTTCCATCCTTTTAGAAAAAGAAAGAAGATAAAATAGGAACATAGAACCTCAACGGTTCATTAGTGGTTGCTGGAAAAAGGTGTAGTATGATATCTTGAACAGGCATGCATATAGATAAACATGGAAACTGACAAGAACTATACATACTAAAACTTATTCAACCGTGCACAGGGTCTATGCATGGCTTTGTACATATGGTTATATGCCTTGCCGGCAACGCTATTACAAAAAGGGGGGTTGCCGGGGGACCCGGCAACCGCGCCTTATGGGTAAAACTTGCGAAGATGTTCGATGTTCCAGGAGTTGCTCACTGGGATCCCATCTTCGGTCTCTAGGTAGACTGCGCCTGGCCTGGTGACTCGTATTACCCGATAAGGGCCCTCCCACTTCGGCGTCAACTTGTTGGAATTTTTGGCCGACTGAACGCGCCTAAGAACAAGGTCGCCCTCCTCAAGGCTTCGGGCGTGAACCTTGCAGCTATGGTAGCGGCGCAAGGCTTGCTGGTAGCGCGCAGCTCACACAGCAGCCTGAAGACGATGTTTCTCAAGGAGTGTGGCATGATCTTGCTGCAACTGCTCTTGCTCAAGCTCATCATAAGTGAGCACTCGAGGTGACCCGTATATGAGTTCTGTGGGGAGAACTGCTTCCGCCTTGTATACCAGGGAGAAGGGTGTCTGGCCGGTGGCTCTATTTGGTGTTGTCCTGATTGACCAAAGAACTGTCGGAAACTCATCAAGCATCCCCCACACTTGTGCAGCCCGTCGAAAGTCCTCGTCTTGAGACCCTGCAGCACGTCAGCATTTGCCCTTTCCACCTGGCCGTTACTTCTTGGATGAGCAACAGAAGCAAAACAGATTTTGCTGCCAAGGTCTTGGATATATTGCATGAAGGTGCGGCTCGTGAACTGTGTGCCGTTGTCGGTGATGACTCTATTTGGCACACCAAAATAGAAAACTAGTCCTTTGAAGAACTTGACGGCCTACTGTGATGTCACCTTTCTCACTGCCTCCACTTCCGGGCACTTTGTGAACTTGTCGATTGCAACGTACAAGTACTCAAAGCCCCTGACACCACGGGGAAAAGGGCCAGTATGTCGAGCCCCCAGACCAAAAATGGCCAGGAAAGAGGGATTATCTGAAGAGCTTGGGTTGGCTGATGCAATTTTTTTGAATGAAATTGACACGCTTCACACTTGGTTACTAGTGTAGTTGCATCCTAGAGGGCAGTAGGACAAAAGAAACCTTGTCGGAATGCTTTGCCAGCAAGAGCTCTTGATCCTATGTGAGCCACATATGCCTCCATGTATCTCTGCCAATAGCTCCAGTCCGTCTTCCCGGGGGATGCACTTCAATTTCACATTGTTCGATCTTTTTCTGTACAGGACATCGTCCACAAACTGGTACATATTAGACCGACGGGCTACTTTCTCTGCTTCTTCTTGTTCCTCGGGGAGTTCCCCTGTTTGGAGGAACTGGACGATGTGATGTGCCCATGCCGGATCCTAAGGCTTGACAACAAGGACTAAAGGCATGTCTTCTGCCATGTGAGCAATTGTGTCTACGACAAGGGCTCGAGGCCCTACCAGAGCCTGTGGCCAACTGGCAAGCTTGGCGTCATCCCCAGCAACTTCCTTGTCGGCGGCTCCTGGGAGCTCGGCGAGAAAGTACTTTTGGGGGCTCAACTTCCTTCACTTATCTCAGCTTGCTGATGGTTCAACGGATGGCTGAGTCAGTTGGAGCACAAAAGTCCCTGGTTCCACAGGTAACTTGAGGGCAGCACGTTTTGACAGGTCATCGACAATGTTGTTCTCTGCTCAAGGAACATGCTCTACTTGTAGACCGTCAAAATGCTCCTCCAATTTCCTTACTTCATCTATGTACGCTTCCATCAATGGGCTCTAATAATCTTGATTAACTTGCTTGACGACAAGCTGTGAATCACCTCTAGCGATGAGCTTCCTAATTCCAAGGTCTGCCGCAATCCTGAGACCGGCAAGTAGTCCCTCATACTCTGCAGTGTTGTTTGTTGATCTCTCCGGGGGAAAGTGCACCTGTACTATGTAATTGAGGTGCTATCCAATGGACGTGACAAGCAACACACCAGCATCGGTGCCTTGCAGTGAGAAAGCCCCATCAGAATACATAATCCAGTCGCGGTTCATTTCCTTGCCGGGGAGAGTGGTTTCTTGAATCTCCTCGTCAGGCGTTGAGGTCCATTCTGCAATGAACTCCACCAAGGCTCTGCTATGAATTGTCGAAGTGCTTTCAAACCTGAGACCAAAGCTTGATAGTTCCAATGCCCATTCCACAATCCTTCCCGTCGCATATGGGTTGTGTAAGATCCGTTGCAACGGGAAGCGAGTGATGATGGTGATCTCATGTGCCTGAAAATAGTGGCGCAGCTTCCTCGAGGCCATAAGGAGGCCGAAGGGAAACTTTTTTGCACCATAGTATCTTGATCTAGCCCCCTGCAAAAGGGAGATGACAAAATAAACTGGGAGCTGCATGCTACATCTTGAGCTTGCGTTGGTTTTCCTTGAAGAGGAAAGGGTGATGCAGCAATAGTAGCGTAAGTATTTCCCTAAGTTTTTGAGAACCAAGGTATCAATCCAGTAGGAGGCTCCTCAGAAGTCCCACGCATCTACACAAACAAACAACGAACTCGCAACCAACGCAATAAAGGGGTTGTCAATCCCTTCACGTCCACTTGCGGAAGTGAGATCTGATAGAGATAGTATGATAAGATAAATATATTTTTGGTATTTTATAATATAGATTGGAAAAGTAAAGATGCAAATAAAAGTAGATTGATAAAAGATAGACCCGGGGGCCATAGGTTTCACTAGTGGCTTCTCTCAAGATAGCATAAGTATTACAGTGGGTGAACAAATTACTGTCGAGCAATTGATAGAAAAGTGAATAATTATGAGATTATCTAGGCATGATCATGTATATAGGCATCACATCCGCAACAAGTAGACCGACTCCTGCCTGCATCTACTACTATTACTCCACATCGACCGCTATCCAACATGCATCTAGAGTATTAAGTTCATAAGAACAGAGTAACGCATTAAGAAAGATGACATGATGTAGAGGGATAAACTCAAGCAATATGATATAAACCCCATCTTTTTATCCTCGATGGCAACAATACAATACGTGCCTTGCAACCCCTGCTGTCACTAGGTAAGGACACCGCAAGATTGAACCCAAAGCTAAGCACTTCTCCCATGGCAAGAAAGATCAATCTAGTAGGCTAAACCAAACTGATAATTCGAAGAGACTTGCAAAGATAACTCAATCATACATAAAAGAATTCAGAGGAGATTCAAATATTTCTCATAGATAAACTTGATCGTAAACCCACAATTCATCGGATCTCGACAAACACACCGCAAAAAGAGTTACATCAAATAGATCTCCATAAGAGAGGGGGAGAACATTGTATTGAGATCCAAAAAGAGAGAAGAAGCCATCTAGCTAATAACTATGGACTCGAAGGTCTGTGGTAAACTACTCACAACTCATCAGATGGGCTATGGTGTTGATGTAGAAGCCCCCCGTGGTCGATTCCCCCTCTGGCGGAGCACCGACGAAGGCTCCAAGATGGGATCTCGCGGATACAGAAGGTTACGGTGGTGGAAATTGTTTTTCATTGGCTCCCTGGATGTTTTCGGGGTACGTGGGTATATATAGGAGGAAGAAGTATGTCGGTGGCCGCCCGAGGGGCCCACGAGTCAGGGGGCGCACCCAGAGGGGGTGGGTGCACCCTCCTATCTCCTGGCCGCCTCGATCGCTTCTTGGCTTGCACTCCAAGTCCTCTAGATCACGTTCGTTCCAAAAATCATGCTCCCGAAGGTTTCATTCCGTTTGGACTCTATTTGATATTCCTTTTCTTCGAAATACTGAAATAGGCAAAAAAAAACAGCAATACGGGCTGGGCCTCCGGTTAGTAGGTTAGTCCAAAAAATGATATAAATGTGTAAAATAAAGCCCGTAAACATCCAAAAGGGGTAATATAATAGCATGGAACAATCAAAAATTATAGATACGTTGGAGACTATCAAGCATTCCCAAGCTTAATTCCTGCTCGTCCTTGAGTAGGTAAATGGTAAAAACAGAATTTTTGTTGTGGAATGCTACCTAGCATAATTCTCAATGTAATTTTCTTTATTGTGGCATGAATGTTCAGATCCAAATGATGCAAAATAAAAGTTCATATTGATAAAAGAAATAGTAATACTTCAAGCATACTAATCAAAGCAATCATGTCTTCTCAAAATAACATGGCTAAAGAAAGTTCATCCCTACAAAATCATATAGTTAGGCTATGCTTCATTTTTGTCCCACAAAAATGTTCCCAAATTCTACACCCCCGATGAAAAGCCAAGAAATTGTTTCGTACTTAAATAATCTCAAACTTTTTCAACCTTCACGCAATACATGAGCATGAGCCATGGATATAGCACTATGGGTGGAATAGAATATGATGATGGGGATTGTGTGGAGAAGAAAAAAATTGAGAAAGTCTCACATTGACGAGGATAATCAACGGGCTATGGAGATGCCCATCAATTGATGTCAACATGAGGAATAGGGATTGCCATGCAACGGATGCACTAGAGCTATAAATGAATGAAAGCTCAACAAAAGAAAACTAGTGGGTGTGCATCCAACTCGCTTGCTCACGAAGACCTAGGGCATTTTGAGGAAGCCCATCGTAGGAATATACAAGACAAGTTCTATAATGAAAAATTCCCACTAGTATATGAAAGTGACAACATATGAGACTCTCTATATGAAAAACATGGTGCTACTTTGAAGCACAATATATGAGACTCGCTATATGAAGGACATGGTGCTACTTTGAAGCACAAGTGTGGAAAAGGAGATAGTAACATTGCCCCCTTTTTTACATTTTCTTTTTTTTCTTTGGCCTTTTTTTGTCCTTTTCTTTCTTTGGGACAATGCTCTAATAATGATGATCATCACACTTTTATTGATTACAACATATGAATTACAACTCGAAACTAGAACAAGATATGCCTTTATATGAATGCCTCCGGCGGTGTACCGGGATGGTGCAATGAATCAAGAGTGACATGTATGAAAAATTATGCATGGTGGCTTTGCCACAAATACGATGTCAACTACATGATCATGCAATGGCAAGATGACAAAAATAATGTATGTCATGATGATAAACGGAACGGTGGAAAGTTGCATGGCAATATATCTCGGAATGGCTATGGAAATGCCATAATAGGTAGGTATGGTGGCTGTTTTGGGGAAGATATAAGGAGGTTTATGTGTGATAGAGCGTATCATATCACGGGGTTTGGATGTACCGGCGAAGTTTGCACCAACTCTCAAGGTGAGAAAGGGCAATGCACGGTACCGAAGAGGCTAGCAATGGTGGAGAGGTAAAAGTGCGTATAATCCATGGACTCAACATTAGTCAAAAGAACTCATATACTTATTGCAAAATTTAGAAGTCATCAAAAACCAAGCACTATGCGCATGCTCCTAGAGGGATAGATTGGTAGGAAAAGACCATCGCTCGTCCCCGACCGCCACTCATAAGGATGCACAATCCAAGTACACTTCATGTTTCAAATTTGTTACACAACTTTAACCATACGTGCATGCTACGGGACTTGCTAACTTCAACACAATCATTATTTAAATTCTTTATCACCCAACTAGCATGACTTTAATATCGCTACCTCCATATCTCAAAACAATTATCAAGTATCAAATTGATCACGACATCCAATTCACTTCCTATGATAGTTTTTATTATACCCAACTTGGATGCCTACCATTCTAGGACCAATTTATAACCATAGCAAATACAATGCTATTCTAGAAGACTCTCAAAATAATAGGGCAAGAAAGATTGCAATCTATTTCAAGAACAATAAAATCTACGGGCACCAAATTTCTATTTGCGACAATGAGAACATCATTGATCCTTCTCATTGGATTTTTAATGGTGGAATCCGCAAGGTGCAAATTTAAAGAGCAATCATCAAGATCATGGAAACCTAGAATATCACATAAAGTTTTCGGAATCGTGGAAACACTAGCACCCAAATCACACAAAGCAAAACACTCATGATCTTTAATTTTAATCTTTATAGTAGGTTCCCACTCATCATTAAGTTTTCTAGGTATAGAAACTTCTAAATTAAGTTTTTCATCATAAGATTGCATCAAGGCATCAACGATATGTTTGGTAAAAGCTTTATTTTGACTATAAGCATGAGGAGAATTAACAACGGATTGCAACAAGGAAATACAACATTCTAAAAAACAATTATCATAATCAAATTCCTTGAAATCCGAGATAGTTGGTTCAATACTATTTAAAGTCATGACCTCTCCAATCCCACTTTTACCAAATTTAGCATCAAGATCTAAAAACTCCGAATTATTGGGACACCTTCTAACTAAAGTTGACTCATCTCCAGTACCATTATTATTAAGATTCATATTGCAAAACAAAGATCTAATAGGAGACACATCAATAACTTTAAGATCTTCATCATTATTTTCGTGGAAACTAGAAGAACACGCCTTTACAAAGCAATCTTTCTTAGCATGCAATCTAGCGGTTCTTTCCTTGCACTCATCAATGGAAATTCTCATGGCTTTGAGAGACTCATTGATATCATGCTTAGGAGGAGTAGATCTAAGTTTAAGAGAATCAACATCAAGCGGAAGTCTATCAATGTTCCTAGCCAAATCATCAACTTTGAGCAATTTTTCTTCAAGCAAAGTGAAAGAGTTTCGGATAGCCGAACTATCATCATCGGCCGGACTCCAAGACTATGAAGATAGAAGATTGAAGACTTTGTCCCGTGTCCGGATGGGACTTTCCTTGGCGTGGAAGGCAAGCTTGGCGATACGGATATGTAGATTTCCTACCATTGTAACTGACTCTGTGTAACCCTAGCCCTCTCCGGTGTCTATATAAACCGGATCTCTTTAGTCCATAGGACGAACAACAATCATACCATAGGCTAGCTTCTAGGGTTTAGCCTCCTTGATCTCGTGGTAGATCCACTCTTGTAACACACATCATCAATATTAATCAAGCAGGACGTAGGGTTCTACCTTCATCAAGAGGGCCCAAACTTGGGTAAAACATCGTGTCCCTTGTCTCCTATTACCATCCGCCTAGACGCACAGTTCGGGACCCCCTACCCGAGATCTGCCGGTTTTGACACCGACATTGGTGCTTTCATTGAGAGTTCCTCTGTGTCTTCACCGATAGGCTCGATGGCTTCTTCGACCATCATCAACGATGCAGTCCAGGGTGAGACCTTTCTCCTCGGATAGATCTTCGTATTCGGCGGCTTCGCACTGCGGGCCAATTCGCTTGGCCATCTGGAGCAGATCAAAAGCTACGCCCCTGGCCGTCAGGTCAGATTTGGAAGTTTGAACTTCACGACTGACATCCGCGGGGACTTGATCCTCGATGGATTCGAGCCACAGCCGAGCGTGCCGCACTATCACGGCAAGCATGATTTAGCTCTGCAGCCGGACAGTACCCTGGAGGCCGTACTCGAACCCGCTCCGATCTTCAATTCGGAGCCGGCTGCGCAGATCGAGGACGGATGGCTAGACACCGCCTCGGGGGCTGCAACCTCTACGGCGATAGAGCCGCACACTGACCTTGTCCCTCATAGAGCTCGTGACTCCGAGGTGCCGGACTCCTCGCCGGACTCCGAACCTCCCACGCCCCCTCCGATCGAATCCGATTGGGCGCCGATCATGGAGTTCACTGCAGCGGACATCTTTCAACACTCACCTTTCGGCGACATCTTGAGTTTGCTAAAGTATCTCTCGTTATCAGGAGAGCCCTGGTCGAACCGCGGCCAGGACGGTTGGGATGCGGACGACGAAGAAATTCAAAGCCCACCCACCACCCGCTTGGTAGCCGCTGTCGACGATCTAACCGACATGCTAGACTACGACTCCGAAGACATCGACGGTATGGACGACGATGCCGGAGACAAATAAGAACCAGCGCCGACCGGGCACTGGAAAGCCACCTCATCATATGACATATACATGGTGGATATCCCAAAGGATGGGAATGGCGAAGGAACAGAGGAGGATGACCCCTCCAAGAAACAGCCCAAGCGCCGGCGTCAGCGGCGCCGCTCTAAATCCCACCACAGCAAGAATGAAGATTCCGGCACCGGAGATAATAATACACTGGACAGTGCCGAAGACAACCCACTCCAGCAAGATCCAGCGCAGGAGGATGAAGACGCCAGCCCTCATGAGAGAGCGGCAAAAGAAGAGGTAGAGGATTATATGCCTCCCTCTGGAGACGAAGCAAGCCTCGACGACGATGAATTCGTCGTGCCTGAGGATCCCGTCGAACAAGAGCGTTTTAAACGCAGGCTTATGGCCACGGTGAACAGCCTCAAGAAAAAGCAGCAACAGCTTAGAGCTGATCAAGATCTGCTAGCCGACAGATGGACTGAAGTCCTCGAGGCCAAAGAGCATGAGCTCGAACGCCCCTCCAAAAGCTACCCTAAACGCAAGCTGCTCCCCCGATTAGAGGAGGAAACGTATGAACCCGCATCACCAGGAGACAATACGGCTGACCGACCACCCCGTGGTTGCGACAGAGAGGCCTCTAGGCCCTTCACTAGACCCGTACCCCGGCATCGCTCAAAAAGCACAAGGCCACAGGGGAACGCTCCGGACTTGCGAGATATATTGTAGGATAAGGCAGGACAATCAAGATCGATCTATGGATCGCGTGGGCGCCCCACGGTACGTGACGACAACCATCGCGCCGGACACAGTAAGTCCGGCCGGGCCGAACAGAACAGACAAAGCTCTTTTGGGCTCCGTCGTGATATCGCCCAGTACAGAGGCGCCGCACACCCACTATGCTTCACAGATGAAGTAATGGATCATCAAATCCCCGAAGGGTTTAAACCCGTGAATATCGAATCTTACGTTGGCACAACAGACCCCACGGTTTGGATCGAAGACTATCTTCTTCACATCCACATGGCCCGCGGTGACGATCTTCACGCCATCAAATATCTCCCCCTCAAGCTTAAAGGACCAGCCCGGCATTGGCTTAACAGCTTGCCAGCAGAGTCAATTGGGAGTTGGGGAGACCTGGAAGCCGCATTCCTCGATAACTTCCAAGGCACGTACGTGCGACCACCAGACGCTGATGACCTAAGCCACATAATTCAGTAGCCAGACGAATCAGCCAGACAATTCTGGACACGGTTCTTAACAAAGAAAAACCAAATCGTCGACTGTTCGGATGCGGAGGCCCTCACAGCCTTCAAGTATAACATCCGCGACGAGTGGCTTGCCCGGCACCTGGGACAGGAAAAGCCGAAATCCATGGCAGCCCTTACATCACTCATGACCCGCTTTTGCGTGGGTGAGGGCAGCTGGTTAGCACGCAGCAACAACCTCAACAAAAATTCTGGCAGTCCAGATTTCAAGGACCGAAATGGCAGGTCGCGTCGTAACAAAAGCAAACGCCGCATCAACGGCGACAATAGTGAGGATACGACAGTCAATGCCGGATTCAGAGGCTCTAAACCCGGTCAGTGGAAAAAGCCGTTCAAAAGAACTGCTCCGGGTCCGTCCAATTTGGATCGGATACTCGACCGCTTGTGCCAGATACACGGCACCCCCGAAAAGCCAGCTAACCACACCAATAGGGACTGTTGGGTATTCAAGCAGGCAGGCAAGTTAATTGCCAAAAACAATGACAAGGGGCTGCATAACGATGACGAGGAAGAGTCCCGACCGCCGAACAATAGAGGACAGAAGGGTTTCCCCCCACAGGTGCGGACGGTGAACATGATATACGCAATGCACATACCCAAAAGGGAGCGGAAGTGTGCACTCAGGGATGTATACGCGATGGAGCCAGTCGCCCCGAAGTTCAATCCATGGTCCTCCTACCCGATCACTTTTGATCGAAGGGACCACCCCACTAGCATCCGCCACGGCGGATTCGCCGCATTGGTCTTAGACCCAATCGTTGATGGATTTCACCTCACCAGAGTCCTGATGGACGGCGGCAGCAGCCTGAACCTGCTCTATCAGGATACAGTGCGCAAAATGGGCATAGATCCCTCAAGGATTAAACCTACCAAGACGACCTTTAAAGGCGTCATACCAGGTGTAGAAGCCAATTGTACAGGCTCAGTTACACTGGAAGTGGTCTTCGGATCCCCGGATAACTTCCGAAGCGAGGAGTTAATCTTCGACATAGTCTCGTTCCGCAGCGGCTATCATGCCTTGCTCGGACGTACCGCGTTTGCAAAGTTCAACGCGGTGCCGCACTACGCATACCTCAAGCTCAAGATGCCAGGCCCTAGAGGAGTCATCACGGTCAACGGAAACACTGAACGTTCTCTCCGAACGGAGGAACATACAGCGGCTCTCGCGGCAGAAGTACAATGCAGCCTCTTAAGGCAATTCTCGAGTCCGGCCATTAAGCGACCGGACATAGCTAAGCGCGCCCGAAGTAACCTACAACAAGACCACCTGGCATGTTCCGAGCACGCGTAGCAGTGCGGCCCCAACCCCAGCCCCTGCAAAATGTCAAAACAGGTCCTTCGCGTACACCATTACGCTCTGAAGATACCATGGGCATGGGGAGAGGGGCACGACCACGATAAGCCCAGACTGCGGCTCAACCACACCAGGGGCTCTCAAGTGTGTCATTCTTTTTTTCTTTTTACCTTTTATTTTTTACCCACAGGACTCCGTTCGTCAGAGGCCTTGTCCGGCAGCAGACCTGCCGAACTCACGATGCAACAGCCAGGGAAGGATAAAGGCTACAACGAATATACAGGTGGTCTCCATTACGAGCATTTTTATACATCAATCCGCAGCCTACCCCTGGAGGGGGACATGTTTAACAGTCCCATCCCTTGCTTATCGCACTATTTGTATCGTTCTGCAGCACTTATTGAATAAAACAATGCAGCACCTTTTTGCTTATAATTGCATTTCTTTTTCATATATATGTTCATTTACGACATGTCGCATCCGTACACTTTGGTACGGCTAAAACACACCAGGGGCTTATGTTTCCAGCATCATGGTGTGATAAGTCCGAACACTTTCACAAGTGCGGCACCCCGAACTTATAGCATTATATGCATCGGCTCCGAATCATGTCTTGGGTCAATAGTTGGGTTTGCCCGGCTCCCATGTTTTGGTACCTTACGTTCCGTTGTATCGGCTAAGGTAGCACTGGGAGAACCACTGCGATTGCGCCCCAGTTGAGCTGGGTTAACGCCTCAGTGGAGAAAGCTAAAATTGGCTGTCATGATGAGGCGAGAGCCGGTCGCTGTTCGAGAGGTTTTTGCGAGTCCTTAAAGACTTATGCCGCTTAGAGCGAGGAGCCGGATCTTGTCCGGCCCAGGCATGGATAGCGCCCCAAATTCGGCCTTCCGAAGACTAGGGGCTTCGCCGAAATTTAAAATTATAGAATTCTATGGCTAAGTGAGAGTGTTCAAGCATTATAAGTCCGGTTGCCTTGTTCGCTGTGTTGAGCGCCTCCCTAGATGGACCCAAAAGTGGGAACAAGAGTGCTCAAGTTTATCCCGAACACCCCAGCACTCGTGGCATGGGGGCTGAAGCCGACGACTTGCCATCTCTCAGATTTGATAAACAGCCGCACAGAAGGTAATATTTTAAATTAACAAGCGTTGCTTAGCACATATGAACTAAGTTTTCAGCGCACAGGATAACAAAATGCTTCTCTCGCTCGGTGCGCTCCGCGGCCACATTGCGTTCGGCCGCGGCCACCGCCTCTTTCAGGGTCGCCACCTCGTTAGTGGCCCCTGCAATACCCACTTTATCCTTGTCATTCTTTTTGCAACCAAAATCCTTTTCTGTAAGGTACAATTTTAATAAGGTGTTACTCATCTTCCTTGTCCTCGAGCTGCTTCTTGGCACGACTGAGCTTGTTCTCGGACCGCTCGAGGTTTTCCTTCAAAGTATTGACCTCTGCAGTCAGTGCGGCAGAGGTCAGCAGCGCAGCCTGCAATCCCATATTGACATATTTTTTATGACTCCTGCGTATATCTTTTTAGATCCTCAGTCCGGCTTTTCTTCCCGAACACCGAACCGAGCATCAGGGGCTACTGTCTATGCGGTACCATTTTATACATATTGAAATTCTTACCTCAAAGCCTGTTAGAAGGCTTCTGCAGGCTTCGGTCAGCCCGCCCTTGGCGAGCTGCACCTTCTGAATCACCGCACTCATAACAGTGCGGTGTTCCTCTTCTATGGAGGCACCGTTGAGCGCCTCTAGCAAATTATCCGGCACCTCCGGTTGGACGGAGGCAGCCGGCGTCACGGTCTTGCCCTTCTTGCGAAGGGGTCGCCCGCCGGACTCCGGAGCCACTGTGGGTTCCGGGGCCGAGTCCGGTGCAAAGTCCGGGAGGTTGTCCTGTGACACCTCTGGGGCCTCCACCTCCTGGTGGGTCCCTTCCTGGGATCCCACCTCGGCATCGTCCGCGGCGCGGGGGGTGGAGGCAGTCGGAAGGGAATCCATATCCGACGCACCTAAGGACCCGCTCGACGAAGCGGGAAGATCATCCTTGGGCGGACTGCAGGGTTGTATGCGGCATTAAAAAGACATTATGTGGCGAAAAGGAAAAACCTTGAAGTTATTTGGGAGTCCGGATACTTATGATCTCACCAGGGGCTTGGCCCTTGGAGGCTAGTCCTCGTCGTCGTCACTGGCGTTGGCGGAGCAGTCCGGGGGAAGAGTTTTTCCCTTCTTGGACCCCTCAGCCTCCCTTGTTGGGGAGGCCTTCCTTTTCTTCCCTCCCCCCGCTGGGGGAGAGGCTTTCTTCTTCTCCTCCTTGCCTTGGTGGGAGGAGTCGGCCTCGGATTCATCATCCGATAGCACCTGAAAACGGGAAATCTTCCGAGTCCCCGTGGCCTTCTTCTTGGCCTTCTTCTCCGGCACCACATGGGGTGCCGGAGCCAGCAGCCCCGTTAGTCGGGCGTCCACTGGGTCCTCTGGCAATGGGGCCGGACAGATAGTCCGTTCGGCCTTCGCCAGCCAGTCCTGTCAAAGGTAAAGGGAGTTTAGATCCCGCATAGAGTCAAACTATGGAAAACAAGTGGCAAAATCACTTACCTCGTCAGCTGGACGCTGCGAGCGGAATCCACGATCTTCGGTAGTGGATGCGGGAGCCTCGGCGCCCTTGAACAGCACCTTCCAGACATCTTCGTACGTGGTGTCGAAGAGCCCGCTTAGAGTCTGGTGCTGCGCCAGATCAAACTCCCACATGTTGAAGCCCCGTCGTTGGCACGGGAGAATCCGGCGGATGAGCATGACCTGGACTACGTTGACAAGCTTGAGCTTCTTGTCCACCAGCTTCTGGATACAGGCTTGGAGTCCGGTCAGCTCCTCCGAATCCCCCCAGATCCGGCCACTCTCTTTCCAAGAGGTGAGCCGTGTAGGGATGCCGGATCTGAATTCGGGAGCCGCTACCCAATCAGGGTCATGCGGCTCGGTGATGTAGAACCACCCCGATTTCGACCCCTTAATGGTTTCCATGAAAGTGCCCTCCAGCCACGTAACGTGGGACATCCTGCCCACCATGGCGCCTCCGCACTCCGCTTGGCTACCCTTCACAACCTTCGGCTTGACACTGAAGGTCTTGAGCCACAAGCCGAAGTGGGGCTGGATGCAGAGGAAGGCCTCGCACACGACGATAAACGCCGAGATGTTGAGGATGAAATTCGGGGCCAGATCATGGAAATCTAGGCCGTAGTAGAACATGAGCCCCCGGACAAAGGGATGAAGTGGGAAGCCCAGTCTGCGGAGGAAATGGGGAAGAAATACTACCCTCTCATGGGGCCTGGGGGTGGGGATGAGCTCTCCCTCGTCGGGGAGCCGGTGCGCGATGTCGTTGGACAAATATCCGGTGTCGCGCAGCTTCTGGATCTGCCCCTCCATGATGGAGGAGGCCATCCACTTGCCTCCCGCTCCGGACATCGTTGGAGAAGGTTGAGGTGAGAAGTGCAGACTTGGGCGCTGGAGCTTGAGTTCGCGGAGATGGATAAGCCAAGGAGGAAGAAGGCGCAGGAAAAAGGGTTGGATCTTTATCCCCTTATATGGGCGGACAAAAACATGTGTCCCCACCGGCCTGGTAAAACTCGCTTATCTCCCAAGCGTCACAATCAATGGCGCGGTTGGGTTACCCACATCCGTATTGATGGGAATCCCGGAATAAGGGGAACATGATCTTTGCTTCGACAAGACGTGCCAAGGAAACCGCTCCGCTAAACGCGTGGAGGTGGAACAGTAAAAACGATTTGAGTAAAGGCTTGGTAGTGGTGTGACGTCACGCCACAAAATACGTCAGCAGATTGAACTTGTGTAATGTTATTCTCTCTACGGTGGTGCGTGGAATTTATTTTTGCAGAGTCGGACACTATCCTGGCGTTCACAATCTTCTATAGATTATTCGGAGGAAGAACCCGCCTTGCAATGCCGAAGACAACATGCGCGCCGGACTCGTCGTCATTAAAGCCTGGTTCGGGGGCTACTGAGGGAGTTCTAGACTAGGGGGTGTCCGGATAGCCGAACTATCATCATCGGCCGGACTCCAAGACTATGAAGATAGAAGATTGAAGACTTCGTCCCGTGTCCGGATGGGACTTTCCTTGGCGTGGAAGGCAAGCTTGGCGATACGGATATGTAGATTTCCTACCATTGTAACCGACTCTGTGTAACCCTAGCCCTCTCTGGTGTCTGTATAAACCGGATGGCTTTAGTCCATAGGACGAACAACAATCATACCATAGGCTAGCTTCTAGGGTTTAGCCTCCTTGATCTCGTGGTAGATCCACTCTTGTAACACACATCATCAATATTAATCAAGCAGGACATAGGGTTTTACCTCCATCAAGAGGGCCCGAACCTGGGTAAAACATCGTGTCCCTTGTCTCCTGTTACCATTCGCCTAGACGCACAGTTCGGGACCCCCTACCCGAGATCTGCCGGTTTTGACACCGACACAAAGCATTAAAATTCTTATGAGAAATCATAAATTCTTCACACTATTCTCAAAATAAGAGGGCATCTTATTAAAATTACCATAAGAATTATTGTAGGAATTTCCATAATTATTAGAGGAATTACTAGGGAATGGTCTAGAATTAAAGTTCCCTCTATAAGCATTGTTTCCAAAACTATTCCTACCAACAAAATTCACATCCATAGATTCATTATTATTCTCAATCAAAGTAGACAAAGGCATATCATTGGGATCAAGAGGAGTATTTTTAGTAGCAAACAACTTCATAAGTTCATCGATCTTTCCACTCAAAACATTGGTTTCTTCTATAGCATGCACCTTTTTACTAGAAGATCTTTCGGTGTGCCATTGAGAATAATTAGCCATAATATTATCAAGAAGTTTTGTGGAATCTCCTAATGCGATTTCCATAAACGTGCCTCCTACGGCCGAATCTAAGAGATTTCTAGAAGCAAAGTTCAAACCGGCATAAAATTTTTGTATGATCATCCATAAATTCAAACCATGAGTAGGGCAATTGCAAATCATCAATTTCATTCTTTCCCAAGATTGGGCAACATGCTCATGATCAAGTTGTTTAAAATTCATAATATCGTTCCTAAGAGTGATGATCTTAGCGAGAGGAAAATACTTAGAGATAAAAGCATCTTTGCACTTATTCCAAGAATCAAAACTATTTTTAGGCAAAGATGAAAACCAAACTTTAGCATGATCTCTAAGTGAAAACGAAAATAACTTCAATTTAACAATATCATTATCCGTATCTTTCTTCTTTTGCATAACACACAAATCCACAAAGTTGTTTAGATGGGTAGCGGCATCTTCACTAGGAAGGCCGGTGAATTGATCTTTCATAACAAGATTCAGCAAAGCAGTATTGATTTCACAAGACTCAACATCATTAAGAGGAGCAATCGGAGTACTAAGGAAATCATTATTATTGGTATTGGAGAAATCACACAATTTGGTATTATCTTGCGCCATGGCAACAAGTAATCCAACACACAAGCAAACAGAAAAAGGCAAGCGAAAAAGAGAGGAGAAGAAGGTTGGGAAAGAGAGGGCAAGTAAAACGTCAAGGGTGAAGTGGGGGGAGAGGAAAACGAGAGGCGAATGGCAAATAATGTAAATGCGAGGGAGATGAGTTTGTGATGGGTACTTGGTATGTCTTGACTTGAGCGAAGACCTCCCCGGCAACGGCGCCAGAAATCCTTCTTGCTACGCCTTGAGCTTGCGTTGGTTTTCCTTGAAGAGGAAAGGGTGATGCAGCAATAGTAGCATAAGTATATCCCTCAGTTTTTGAGAACCAAGGTATCAATCCAGTAGGAGGCTCCTCAGAAGTCCCACGCACCTACACAAACAAATAAAGAACTCGCAACCAACGCAATAAAGGGGTTGTCAATCCCTTCATGGCCACTTGAGAAAGTGAGATCTGATAGAGATAGTATGATAAGATAGATATATTTTTGGTATTTTATAATATAGATTGGAAAAGTAAAGATGCAAATAAAAGTAGATTGAAAGCTTATATGATAAAAGATAGACCCCGGGGCCATAGGTTTCACTAGTGGCTTCTCTCAAGATAGCATAAGTATTACGATGGGTGAACAAATTACTGTCGAGCAATTGATAGAAAAGCAAATAATTATGAGATTATCTAGGCATGATCATGTATATAGGCATCACGTCCGCAACAAGTAGACCGACTCCTGCCTACATCTACTACTATTACTCCAGACATCGACCGCTATCCAGCATGCATCTAGAGTATTAAGTTCATAAGAACAGAGTAACGCATTAAGAAAGATGACATGATGTAGAGGGATAAACTCAAGCAATATGATATAAACCCCATCTTTTTATCCTCGATGGCAACAATACAATACGTGCCTTGCAACCCCTGCTGTCACTGGGTAAGGACACCGCAGGATTGAACCCAAAGCTAAGCACTTCTCCCATGGCAAGAAAGATTAATCTAGTAGGCCAAACCAAACTAATAATTCAAAGAGACTTGCAAAGATAACTCAATCATACATAAAAGAATTCAGAGGAGATTCAAATATTTCTCATAGATAAACTTGATCATAAACCCACAATTCATCAGATCTCGACAAACACACCGCAAAAAGAGTTACATCAAATAGATATCTACAAGAGAGGGGGAGAACATTGTACTGAGATCCAAAAAGAGAGAAGAAGCCATCTAGCTAATAACTATGGACCCGAAGGTCTATGGTAAACTACTCACAACTCATGGGAGGGGCTATGGTGTTGATGTAGAAGCCCTCCATGGTCGATTCCCCCTCCGGCGGAGCGGCCGGCGAAGGCTCCAAGATGGGATCTTGCGGATACAGAAGGTTACGGTGATGGAAATTGTTTTTCATTGGCTCCCTAGATGTTTTCGGGGTATGTGGGTATATATAGGAGGAAGAAGTACGTCGGTGGCCGCCCGAGGGGCCCACAAGACAGGAGGCACGCCCAGAGGGGGTGGGCGCACCCTCCTATCTCCTGGCCGCCTCGATCGCTTCTTGGCTTGCACTCCAAGTCCTTTGGATCACGTTCGTTCCAAAAATCACGCTCCCGAAAGTTTCATTCTGTTTGGACTCAGTTTGATATTCCTTTTCTTTGAAATACTGAAATAGGCAAAAAAACAGCAATACGGGTTGGGCCTCCGGCTAGTAGGTTAGTCCAAAAAATGATATAAATGTGTAAAATAAAGCCCATAAACATCCAAAAGGGGTAATATAATAGCATGGAACAATAAAAAATTATAGATACGTTGGAGACGTATCACTGCACCATGTTCTTCTTCTGTGTCACTTCATCTGCTTGCGCAGATCCTGCCTTGCCGACACCAGACTCTGCCGAGGAGGGTCCCTCCTTGCCGGAACCAGGCCTTGCCGGGGATGATCCTGGCTCGTCATTTGACGGGCTCGCCGCTGCCGCTGCTTCTTTATCCACTTCTCTTTGTGCCACTAGTGTAACGCTGACCACTTGATTCGTCACCGCTAGATATAGCAGCAATGGCTCTTGTGGCTTAGGTGTGACCAACGTTGGCCTAGAGGAGAGGTACTTCTTCAAATTTTGCAGCGCTGCCTCCGCTTCCGGAGTCCATTTCATTGGACCTGTCTTTTTCAAAATCTTAAAAAAGGGCAGGGTGCGCTCAACAGATTTGGAGATGAACCTGCTTAAAGCAGCAACACAGCCAGCAAGTCGACGCACATCTTTGACTCGCCTTGGTGCTTCAATCAGTTCAATTGCCTTGATCTTGTCGGGGTTCGCCTCGACCCATGCTAAGACATGAAGATTTCGAGAAGCTTGCCGGATGGGATGCCAAACACGCACTTCTCAGATTGAGCTTGAGATTGATCTTGCGCAAATTTGCAAATGTTTCTTCTAAATCTTGTATGAGCATTGCCTTGTCCTTGGTTTTGACCACTATATCATCCATATAAGATTCCATATTGCTATGTAGCTGGGGCTCAAAACCGATCTGAACCACTCTTGCAAATGTTGAACCAACACTTTTCAACCCAAAAGGCATTCATATAAAACAATACGTACCACATGGGGTGATAAACGCGGTCTTCTCTTCTTCTTCTTTTGTCATGAAGATCTGATGGTACCCCTGAATAAGTGTCGAGAAATGACAACAACTCACACCCGGCAGTGAAGTCCATGATCTGGTATATGCATGGCAAGGGGAAAGGATCCTTTGGACATGCTTTATTGATATCTGTATAATCAATGCACAACATCCATTTTCCATTCGCCTTGCGCACCATGACCGGATTGGCCAACTACATTGGGTGGAGCACTCCTTTGACCAAGCCTGCCGCTTCCAACTTCCTAATCTCCTCAATAATAAACTCTTGCCGCTCCAAAGCTTGCTTCCTGACCTTCTTCTTGATGGGCCGCGCATGAGGACATACGGCAAGGTGGTGCTCAATCACCTCCCTGGGAATGCCCGGGATGTCAGATGCTTTCCATGCAAACACATCGACATTCGCTCGCAGGAAGGCGATGATCACGCTTTCCAATTTGTTGTCGAGGGTGGAGCTTATAGTGAAAGCTCTGCCCGTGCCGTCCTCCTTGATGGGAACCTTCTTAGTTTCTGGTGGGTTGACATGTCTCCGTCGTATCTATAATTTTTATTGTTTCATGCCAATATTATTCAACTTTTACATACTTTTGGTAACTTTTTATATGATTATTTATTTGGACTAACTTACTTATCCAGTGCCCAGTGCCAGTTCATGTTTGTTGCCTATTATTGTATTGCATAAAATCCATATCAAACAAAGTCCAAACATGATGCAACTCCATAGAGAATTATTTTGGAATATTTGTGATTTTTGGGAGTTGGAATCATCGCAAATGGAGGCCCACATGGACCACGATACACCAGGGCGCGCCCCAGGCCCCTGGCGCATGGTAGTGTAAGCTGCCCTCCTCAAACGTCGGTTGGATCTCTACTTCGGGCGCAAGGAAGCTTATATTAGGAAAAAATCGTGTAAAAAGATCAGTGCAATTGGAGTTACGAATCTCCGGGAATATAAGAAACGGTTTTCGGCCAGATCCGGGGAGCGCGAAACAGAAGAGAACTGAGAGGGAGACCCAATCTCGGAGGGGCTCGCGCCCCTCCGCCGCCATGGAGACCAAGGACTAGAGGGGGAACTCTCCTCCCATCTAGGTGGAAGGCCAAGGAAGAAGAAGGAAGAGGGGGGCTCTCCCCCCCTCGCTTCCAGTGGCGTCGGAGTGCCGCCGGGGCAATGACCGGGACGGCGATCTACATCAACTATCTTGCTACCGTCAACACCTCTATATTCAATGGTCCACTCTCCCGCAACCCGCTGTACCATCTACTTGAACATGGTGCTTTATACTTCATATTATTATCCAATGATGTGTTGCCATCCTATGATGCTTGAGTATATTTTTGTTGTCCTATTGGTTAATCGTGATCTTGGTGGTATGATTGCATATTTTATTTTGGTGCTGTCCTACGATGCCCTCCGTTCTCGTGCAAACATGAGGGGGCCCCGTTGTAGGGTGTTGCAATATGTTCATGCTTTGCTTATTGTCAGTGTTGCGGGGGTGACAACAGCCTAAACGCGGATAAGTGGGGTATGGCGTATGGGAGTAAAGAGGACTTGATACTTAATGCTATGGTTGGGTTTCATGACCTTAATGATCTTTAGTAGTTGCAGATGCTTGCTAGAGTTCCAATCATAAGTGCATATGATCCAAGTAGAGAAAGTATATTAGCTTATGCCTCTCCCTCTTATCAAAACTACAAGAATGATTACCGGTACTTGTTATTGATTGCCTAGGGACAATTCGCAAATCCTACCACCACTTTTCCACACTCACTTTATTTACTTTTTGCACTTTTATTTAAACAACACCTAACTTTTATTTTCCCGTTCTTTATTATCTTGCAAACCTATCCCACAACACCTACAAAGTACTTCTAGTTGCATACTTGTTCTAGGTAAAGCAAACATCAAGTGTGCGTAGAGTTGTATCGGTGGTCGATAGAACTTGAGGGAATATTTGTGCTGCCTTTAGCTCCTCGTTGGGTTCGACACTCTTATTTGTCGAAGAAGGCTACAAACGATCCCCTATACTTGTGGGTTATCATGGAGCTACCTTGGATTTCTTGCTCTCGTTGGTGGAGCTCTCTAGCATGTCCTCTACGGGAACGCATCACTCCAGGGAGGCGCGCTTGCCAGAGTGGGTGAAAGAGGTCTTGCCGGTCTTCTTCCCCCTGGGAGCTCTAGTGGGAGGAGTAGGCGCCTTGGCGGCAGGTGCTACAACTGCCTCCTGGTAGAGTTGGTTGGTGTTTGTCACAGTAGGTCGCATTTTCTGTCATGCATGTACATCCATGACGATTTTATGATAGAATCAAGATAGTCATACCTGTGCTGTCATAGAAGTGTTCCATGACATTACCAGAATTATCATCATGGAAGTGTCCACTTCCATGACGATAAATTGAGCGTCACAGAAGTGCTTTCGTCAAGGGTGACCGACACATGGCATCCACCGTAACGGAACGCCGTTAAGCTATCGGGTCCGGTTTTGGATCCGGTAACCTGTTAACAGCCCGGACCAATGGGGATTTTCCACGTGTAAAATCATCATTGGCCAGAGGAAACACGTGTTGCGTCACCATTGGGACAGATGCCATCCACTCATTGGACAGGAGGTGCCTATGATAGGTCGACACATGGCACGGCCCAACAGTGGCCCATTCCGGTGAAAAATGCCGGCCCAGTAAAACTTAGCAGGCCAGCCCATATAAGGCCTACTTGTGTCAGGTCCATTTAAGCCCACAGACCATACGAGATGTGCCAATTTGGCCCGTCAACGACCCATTAAAGATTTGACACCGTTGCAGCCCATCGTCAATTCGAGCCCGTTACAGCCCGCTATATATTTGGGCTCAATATCGACCCAATGAGATTTCGGCCTGTTAACGGCCCATTCAATGGATGGGCCAATTTTCAGGATGCACATCTTTCGGCCTTTTAGCGACCCATTTAAATATTGGGCTAATTTCTGACCTGGTGTGTCTTTCAGCCCGTTGACGACCCATAAATCAGATGGTACATTTGTAGTTGGACCTGAGTTTCGGCCTTTTAGCGGCCCATTTAAGTGTTGGGCCAATTTCCGACCCGATGTCTCTTTCAGCCTGTTGACGGCGCATAAATCAGTTGGCCTATTTGTAGTCGGACCTGAGTTTTGCCTTTTAGCGACCCATTTAAGTGTTGGGACAATTCCCGGCCCTGTGTGCCTTTCGGCCTGTTAACGGACCATAAATGAGTTGGGCCATTTGTAGTCGGACCTTAGTTTTGGCCTTTTAATGGCCCATGCCCTTCATGGTCCAATACCAGCCCGCTGTCTCTTTCGGCCTGCTAAAGGCCTACAGTATAGTTGGGCCATATGTATCCCAAACTTAGTAACGGCCTGTTAACGGCCCGTGAAATCAATTAGGCCCACCTGTTGCCCGCTTTGATGTCGGCCCGTTAACGACCCGGGAGGTAAGAGGGCCGACCATTAACTTTCAGCCTAGTAACGACCCATTAACTTAATGGGTCCACTAAAGTTTGTACATGTCTTTAGGCCAAATTAGATAATTTGAGCCCATTACGACGAGCAATTATGCACAGGACCAAAACCGATCAAGCAAAGGTACGACATACAGGAAAAAATGTTGCACATCCAGTATATATTACAGGAAATTACATCCATTGGGCAATCAAATATTGATGCCAGTGCAAATAAATGATCAGAACCTAACGATCTACAACGTCACAATCTGCAACCTCAGCACGGATGACGCACATAAGCATGTGGGCAAGTTCTTGCTACTTTGCTACGCTGTCTCTGAAAACATTGACCAGTTGTTGAGTCACACGACTCTGCACCTCTAATTCCTCCACCATTTCCATCATTGCTTCAGCCATTAATTGGGTCACAAACATACATTTATTCCATTGCATTCGAGACAGAGGATACTGAACAGATTCAGATGGCGATTTTGGCAGGCTTGTATTATTGATAGTGGAGAGTGTCTCGACCACTACATCATAACATAAATTAGGAGGGGAACCAAATAGATTAATCATGAGTTATTGCCATATTACCTGGCCTAGATTTATTGGAAAGAAACAATTGGGTTGCCTTGCTGTTTTCAGAATTTGTCTTCTTATCTTCATCAGCCTGCACCAAATTAACACACTAGCATTGCTATCATTGGCCAAGTCAGATAATAGGAAAGCAACATTGACACAACGAACGTTTGGGCAACTAGCCTACACCATTAACACAATATGGCACAGCTATCATCAGCCAGGTAAGGTAATACGAAAGCAACATTGACACAATGAATGAATGCGCAACCAGAGCAGCACTACAATTCGGTAATGTGCATGATATGAGATAGTACACTCATGCACCTCAGTATGCAAAACTACCAGGCAATTTTCCTTACAAAAATCAACATTGGCGCCTTTAACATTTTGCTACAACTAATTTTAGATCAGATAAAGGTTAGATTCACGCCGATTAACAAGATACATGCCGATGTAAAAATATAGTGATATACAACAGGTACTTACATCAGCATTGGAGCACGGAGAATTCCTGCAAGATATTTTCCTCGAATACGATCCCAATGGAGGAAGTCTTCTATCGTTTAACCTTATTTTCTAAAAGAGAGATGGGTAAGAAACATGTAGAAAATATGATCAGAATGCTATAAAATTTCATGATGCGAGGATACGCACACGCTTCTTAGAATGGAGTTGACATTATTTTGCTAGACTGGAGCGGACTAGTTCTTTGGCCATTGGAATCTGCTTATTATCAGTGGGAGTTGGGTTTCTCTGTGCTGGAGCAGTATCTATGAAAAATGGAGTTGGTTTATTATCTCCTGGCATTTGGATCTTTTGCAAAGACCTGGTTTGTAACCCTTCAGATTCTAACATAGCCGTCTTCCCCTTGCATGCCTTATATAGAAGAATGGTGCTTCAATTATAAAACATGCTACAACAGAGATGGAATAGGTACTAAAGAATAGAAAGACATGACATATTGACATGTATTCCCTCCATCCGGAAATAAATGGATGGGTCTAGGCGTATTTCAGTTCTAGATACATCCAGTTTTATCCATTTCTGCGACATGTAATCCAGACGGAGGGAGTATGATGTAAGAGCTAGGGATACGACATGACAACACAGTAAAAAAACACTGAAAACCCACTGCAGAACCAAAGTATTCAAACCCACTGATATGAGATAGTACACTCATGCAGCTCAGGATGCAAAACTACCAGGCAGTTTTCCTTACAAAAATCAACATTGTGGCCTTTAATCATACATTTTGCTACAACTAAATTTAGATCAGATAAAGGTTGGATTCACGCCGATTAACAAAATACATGCTGATGTAAAAATATAGTGATATACAACAGGTACTTACATCTGCATTGGAGCACAGAGAATTCCTGCAAGAATCTTTCCTCACATACGATACAAGTGCAAAAATTCTTCTATCTGTTAAGCTTATTTTCTAAAAGAGAGATGGGTAAGAAACATGTAGAAAATATGATCAGCATGCTATAAAATTTCATGATGCAAGGATATACACACGCTTCTTAGAATAGAGTTGACATATTTTTGCTGGACTAGAGCAGACTAGTTCTTTGGCCACTGGAATCTGCTTATTATCAATAGGAGTTGGGTTTCTCTGTGCTGGAGCAGTATCTATAAAAATTGGAGTTGGTTTATTATCTCCTGGCGTTTGGATCTTTTGCAAAGGCCTTGTTTGTAACCCTTCAGATTCTAACATAGTCGTCTTCCTCTTGCATGCCTTGTATAGAAGAATGGTGCTTTAATTATAAAACATGCTATAGCAAAGAGATGGAATAGGTACTGAAGAATAGAAAGGCATGACATATTGACATGTATTCCCTCCATCCGAAAAAATGTATGGGTCTAGGTGCAGTTCTAGATACATCCTTTTTATCCATTTTGGCAACATGTAATTCGGACAGAAGGAGTATTGTGTAAGAGCTAGGGATACAACAGGACAACATAGTAAAAAACACTAGTTGAATGTAAAACTGTATGCTAGTGGAATACATACAGAAAAACTAAGGCAACATACACATGTATGATTGGGAAACTAAGACGGCATTGCAACAGAGCACTAGAACAACACTTCAATGTAAAAAAACATGGTATGGTAGACAGATGAAGTACATACTGATGAAGAACAATGCATAAGATATTCAGAAGCATGATGTCCAAATTAAGCAGATGGCATTGTGATAGAGTAGAATTAGAGTACTTGAATTTGAAAACATGTTATCATGAATGGAATAGGTACTGAAAAACAGGAAGGCATGACATATTTACATGCATGATCAGCATGCTAAGCACATTGCATTGCAACAGAGCAGATACACTCCAGGACATTATATGCATGTTGTACCCATATCACATGCCAAGTTAGAGCAAGGACCTTGTGGGGGTGAAGAGGATTCATCATCTTTCTGCAAGTCTTCTGAAAAAGATCTGCCTTTACATGTTCCATCATATTGGGTATCATTGACATCAAGTTTATTGGCCTTTACATTGCTCCGTGAGGTTCTTGTGGATATATCATGTGTGCAATTATATCTGACATGCATGGAAGACAACTAGTAGTTAGATTTATGTAATGAGTGCCTGTAGGAGACGACATAAATAGTAGGACTGGGGTTAACTAGCAGCAACAGGTCTCAAAAACTAAAGGGAGAACACAGATGAAAGCTACAGAATATGTATCGTTTGTACTTGAGATTAACTAGATGGCACACAAAAGTATTAAAGAACAACATAGGTAATACTAGAAGTGGTATAATACTATAATCACCAGCCTGTGGGATAGCATTGGCTGATGGATGATAACTATGGAACAACATTACCTAAAGAACAAGTATCTTAGCTGAACTATGGAACAACGTTAACTCCTAAACAAGACCCGTAAGAGATCAGCATGAATATACAGTGAAATGATATAATCTATTTTCCATGCTTAGATGAATAACAAAGTCATAAATGTTGCACATAAGTAAGATGAGGGTACAACCTATCTGGCCACCATCCATAGGAGTGAGCATCATGTGCTGACTTGTCGATGGCCCTACAGTTGTTGTGGCTGTCCATGTCGGGCACGCGCATTCGATGCAGGGAACTATTGAGTGGGGACTATAGCTCCCTTCTGGTGTATGCTTCCCTTGTTGGAGCAGCTGCGGTGAGTCGAAAGACGGTGTGACTGAAGATGCAGATAACGCATAATGTTAAGAACGACATATCTCTTTGATATGAAGAAATACACTAAGAGATCAACAGCAAGGTACGAGAGTGGTCACACGTCTATTGACTGAAGACTAAATTGGGGTCACACGATTTTATTTTATTTTGGTACTGTCCAATCTACGCCGGATGGCTTGATGGTCGTCTTGTGCCTCCTGGCTAACACTGTTCGGAATCTTTCCCGAAGAGCTAGCGACCAATGGCAGAGCAGCTTGCCTCCGCCATCCGTGGCCCAGGCCAAAACCCCGCTCCCTGCCCCATCCCACTGCCGTGGTTGCGCTGCCCCCGGGCCAATCCACAAAGACTCCCGTCATCCAGATCCGGTGGCGGCAGTACCTTCAACCCACGCAACTCTAAGATAGCCATCTAAGCGCTACTTCCGCGGTGAACTTGCGGCCCCGCACCCTTATGTTAGACACCAACCAATCGGCAGCCTAGGAGCTCCACCGCCTCGAGGGGTGCTGCTTCCCATTGGGAATCGATTGGCCTAGAATAAAAATTCAGACAACTAACGCCTAAATAAAGCGATTTGAGATGAGGGTGCGACGTATCTGGCGGCATGGTGAAGTAGGCAGGTCCAGCTGCCGAGTCGGTGAGGCCGGCGCGATTGCGATGGCGACCGGTGGCAGGGAAACAACAATGTCGCGATGGTCGAAGGCTACAGGGAAGCAGAGCCGGGACTCTGGACGGATCTGAAGTTGGAGCCGCTCCAGCGCCGTGAACAACGACGGGGGTGAATCGGCTCCGGTACAGTTCACGCGGCCATCATCGAGGCAGCTCCAGCAGCACGGACTAAGAGGCACACGGCCCAGTGCACGATGGCAAATGGACAACGTCTCCGACATTAGGGAGGAGGGCGGCTGTGAAATTGGTGTGGTGGGGGCGCCATGGAGGAGGAGCTGACGTTTCGCGGCTCAGGAGAAGGGAGCTTCCCGGGGAGAAGGTGATTTGGCGCCCACGAGGTATGAATGTGGGGGGGGGGGGATTGGGAGGGGAGTGGAACCATGTCTTATGGACGCATTTGTCTGAAATGTGAGGGGGAGTTACAGTTCTACCCCTGCCTTTAGGCTTCTCGGCTTGGGTCTGTGTACTGAGGGTCGGGGATAGTAGAATAACTTTTCTTCTCCCCCAAATAGTGGGTGGGAGCGATTTCGGGTGAGGGGGGCGTGTTTTAAAATATAGTGGGCGCGAACGATTTCGGGCGAGGAGAGCGTGTTTTGAAATAGTGGGCGTGAGCTATTTCGGGTGAGGAGAGCGTGTTTTGCCGACCATGGTTTATGAATTATTCGGTACATGTCATTTCGGCCGAGGAGAAGGCGCGCTTGGATGAAGTTACGAACCTACCCTCGATGTACAACGGGCCAATTGATGTGTGTGTCCCACATAGGACGGTAATTTCGCGTCTCCCATTTATTTGCTCGGGCGAATTCCACCGAGCAGAGGATGTTTAACGGTTCATTCAAATTTTGGGAGAACGAGCATCCACGTCTACCTTACCAAGTCGATTCGAATCAAATTTTGAAATATTTTCTTGCCACTTCTTTTTTAGATGGAGAGATGATGCTCGGGAGTAATGTGTTTTTACATGCTCGTTGCTAGTGATTTACTATATGACAAATAGTTGACCCACTCAAAAATGTGAATCAAACCCAAATGAAATATCTCGATTCAATGAAATAGCTCATTCACTAGGTCAAAATAGTGAACTAAATCCAAAATTGAACACCTCAATCGAGTAGCATGTTGTACAGTATTATATTACTCCATGAACAATTTGAAACTCAAATTAATGAACTTGTTTGATATACGCATATATCCATTCATGTGTAGATTGCACACAACATGTTCTCCAGTTTAAGTATTTGAATGCAAGTTTATATTGAAACATGGTTTATATTAGTCTTTGATGCATAAAACGCGACCTCTCCCTCTCCCGGACTCCTGTTCTCTCTCTCTCTCTCTCTCTCTCTCTCTCTCTCTCCGACAATCTTCAATTCTATCGCACGCATCTGACACACAAACATTGTTGGTCCCTCTCCCTTTCTTTCCATCTCTCTCTCTCTCTCTTTGTCTCTGTGTGTGTGTGTGGGGGGGTCTCTCTAGTTCGCATGCATATATACTCCATTTATAGGTCTCTCTCGCACACTATGTATAATACTCTAGATAGTCCAAGCTAGATATCTTGGGTGCACTCATCGTATGCAGACAAATTCCTTGGCTCATTGCCCGTAACTCTCTCACGCACCACTCTGTCGTCTCGGAGCTCTTCCCCCTCTCTCTCAAACTCTCCATCTACCTGGGTCACACATACACATGCATATCTCACTCGCACTCGATAGGCCCATCTAAAACTTTTTCTATCTCCCTCGTTCTCTCTCCATCTCACATGCACACGCACACAATCTCATGCCTAAATAGCCAAGTATGATGGTCTCTCACTCAATTGTAGGCACACGCAGCCCCCCTATATGTATATGACTAGCTAATCTTAGTCTCCATCATGAACATGTGCATGGTCTATCTCGATTTCTCTCAGGGCATCTTTCTATCACGCACGCACCTCCCTCAATCTCCCACCCATATAGTCCCCTCACGATCTCGAGGGGATCTCTCTATCACAAACACACCCTCTCTCCCTCCCCATGCATCCATGTCCTCCATGTGTCCCTCTCGACCTTTGTTCCTTGTTGGCCAGACCTCTATTGGACATGTGCTATAGGGGTGTCTCTCTCCGTTGCAAACAATCACACACTAGCTATCTTCATGTATCTCCTCACCCCGCTTTTCTATCTCGGAGATGCATGCATGATATGTTCGCATATGAAACGAAAAAACACACACTCTCTCTAATTTATCATTTGTTGTCACTTTCTCTTTCACACACATACTCTTTTTGCACACTTACTCATTCTCCTTCACACACACTTGATCTGTCTCGACTTAGGCACTCTCCTCGGTTCATAGCATATAGATTTATTGAAAAGTCAAACATCACAAAGTTTGACCATGTACGTGGAGAAAAACAATTACATCTAGAACGTTAAAATATACCATTAGATTCACCATGAGATGTAGTTTTGTATGATGTATCTTTGGTATTGTAGATATAAATAACATTTGCGTAAACCTGATTAAAGTTTCCAAAGTTTGACTTCTAAAAAATTTACATGCACTGCATTATCGAGCGGATGGAATATCTCTTTCCCCCTCTCAGCTATCTGACGCACCACTCAGCCTTATCGGGGCTCCTCAATCTCTCTCAAACTTTATTGGTTAGTTTGGTTCATGACCTGACCCTCATGCCTTGATGGCCAATACTGCTTGGTGTGGATGTGAGATGTAAAATATTTCTGCCTGGCCAGGCTTGTGTGGTGCTGAAGCGTTTGGTTCATGCCTGGGCTAGGCAAAGCATCAATGTCCCATCAATCAGTCCGTGCAGCAATTATTTAATGCAAACATCCATCTAGGCTGCTGTTAGCCTTGTGGCCGCACGACCCGGCATGGCCAGGCGTTCGAAATCGGTTGCCTAGGCCAGGCTACTTGTAGTGTCTGGAGTCCAGCCAGGCTAATTAAAGTGAAAGGGAATCCAGGCCAGGCGGGCTTTCTTTTTCATAGGGTAGCAACCAAACAAGCGTGCATGAAATCCAGGCACAACCCCAGGCCAGGCAAAAGATGCTCATGACGCAAACCAAACTGACCTTATATCTCCCTGGTTCACACATACACATGTCTCGCTCGCGCTATACATATAGACCCATCCAAGACTCTCCGCCCTTGTTCTCTCTCCATGTGACACGCACCCCCCTAAGTACCATAATCCCTCACTCCATCATAGGCAGAAGCACTCCCCCCCCTTCTAAGTATGATTACCTCTCACTAGCCATCAGGAACACACGTATTGTCTCCTTCCATCCATATCTATCTCAATATCTCTCGGGGCATCTTCTATCACGCACACACCTTGTCACTCGATCTCCCACCCATGTAGTCCCATCACGATCTCCAGGGGATCTCTCTGTGACAAACACACACTCTCTCCTACCCATGTCTGCATTTTCTCCGTATGTCTCTCTCGACCTCTCTCCCTTGTTTGTCAGACCCCTCTTGGCCACGTGCTAGGGGTCTTGCTGTCTCGGTTCCAAACAACCACACACTATCTCCTCACCTTGCCTCCGTTGTCGAAGATGCATGTGTGATATGTTTGCATAAGACACACACGCTTTTTCTCTACTTTTATGTTGCCCATGTCTCTTTCACACACGCACACACACTTTTTTCACTCACTCTTTCTATCTCTCTCTCTCTCTCTAGTTAGGGACTCTGTCACGTCCATAAGCATATGGATGTTTTGAAAAGTCAAACCTCAGAAAAGTTTGACCAGGTATATGTGGAGAAAAACATTTACATCTGGAACGATCATTAGATTCATCACAACATGTACTTACTTCATACTATCATTTATCTTTGGCATTGTAGATATAACTAATTTCTTTATAAACCTGGTCAAAGTTTCAAAAGTTTGACTTAAAAAAAATGTTGGAACTACATTATTGAACGAAGGGAGTAGCGCTTTCTCTCTCTCTGCTATCTCTCACGGGCCTCCCCTCTCACTTGAACTCTCTATACCGACAGATTATACGCTCACTGTGTCAGCGTATAGCTCCGTATATTATTTAGTTGATCTGTCAACTAGTCCACATGCTGCCTTGTCAGCTCGTGTTCTGTATCTTCGTGTGCTGGCCCATGTGGCAGTGGGTGAAAATAAGTAAACTAGAGGCCCATATGACACGCGGTGAAGTAAACAAAGGTGAAACCACTCGGGGTAGCACCCCGCATGCTAGTAAATTGAGGGCGCGTTGAGGACACACTTCTTGTGCGTGAACGACGCACTAGCGCACAATTCAACACTGCATGGCGGCATGCACAGAAGGACGCACTCGCGCACACCCAACACACAACACACACCAGCACACGTGTACACCGGCATCACCGCCAGTTGAGATGGATGGCGAGGCAGCTAACAAACGGAGGCGGCTCGAGCCAAAACCGCATCCGGCAAGCCTGGACTTCATCAACAGCCTCCCCGATGACATGCTGCTCGTCATCATCGGCCTTCTCCCCACCAAATCTGCCATGCGGACCACCCTGCTCTCCAGGCGGTGGCGCCCCCTCTAGCGCCGCGTCCCCCTCAACCTCACCGTCGACAGCTGTCTCTGCGATGGGGATTGCAAATGCATGGCCGCAGTCTCCAACATCCTTTCATCGCACCCTGGGCCAACCAGACGCCTTGACATCCGCATGTTCAGTACCAACTGCAAGGTCCAACCCAAGTTCAACGAGTGGTTCTTATCCCCCGCCCTAGATCAGCTTGAGGAGCTTAGCTTTGAAGCTGGACGATGTCGCTCTCTGCCGCCGTCTGTGCTCCGCCTCACGCCAACGCTGCGTCGCACCAGCTTTAGCTCCTGCTATCTTCCCCAGGTTAATGCCGCACTCGCCCTTCTTCTCCCTCAACTCAAGCAGCTTGACTTCTTCGCCGTTGTCATGTCGAAGAAGGCTATGGAGCACCTGCTCCGCAGCTGTACTATGCTCGAGTACCTTCGTCTTGAGCAGATCCACGGGTTCATTAGCCTCCACTTCGCCTCGACGAATCTCCGATGGATTTATGTGTCTTGCTGGCCCCATAACAAGACATCAATTGGGAAGAGATCACTCCAGCTATTCCATGTTATGGTCATTGAGAATGCGCCTTTCCTTGAGAGATTGTTTGTATCAGATCTAGATGGTCCAACAAAAATCAGGGTCATTGACGTGCCGAAATTGACAGCGTTGGTGTACTCGTCTACCAAATTCTCCGAACTCTTAATTGGATCCGTAATCGTTCAGGTACAACACTCATCTTCTTCTCCGTCTTCTTGAAATTCACATTTTTAAATTTCTTCTTGATGTATTAATGACAGTCTTCCAGAAAATGATTCCCACAAGCTTGACCCAGTCCATGGGCACAGTGAAGATCTTAGCACTAAAATCTATCGGCCCCAATCTGGATCAAGTTGTTGGATTCCTTACATGCTTTTCGTGCACGGAAAAGCTACTCATCGAGGTGAAACTTCTTTCCTATTAGTAAACGGTAATCACATCGTAGCTTAATTTTTTCGTAATTTTCCCAAATTACGATGACAAGTGTAGTGTTCAAAACTACATCTACGCACTGCACCGAAAGAAATGTTTTTAGTATTTTTTTTCTCACGTGATCACCTGCATCGTTTTTATGCTGTACTACTATAGTAGCCTAGGCTAGTCAGTGGAAAGTAACTTAGACTACTCCAGTAACTCTATGGTTACCCTAAGAGCAAGTACTACCTCTGTCCTGGTTTACTCTTCCTATTTTGTAGTATCAAAATTTGACCATAGATTTAACTGACAAAATGTTAATGCATGTCACTAAGAACTATATTGTTGGATTCGTATTTGAACATAATTTCAAATGGTGTAATTTTTAGTGACATGCATTGGCATTTTCTTAGGTAAATCTATGGTCAAAATTTTATACTAAATACGAGGTAGTATTCCCTCCGTCCCAAAATTCTTGTCTTACATTTGTTTAGATACAGATGTATCTAACACTAAAATGTAACTATATACATCCGTATTTAGACAAATTTAAGACAAGAATTTTGGGACGGAGGGAGTACAAAAGTGGGCTATGTAGGCCAAAACACGTGCCAAATTCACTTGTGATGCATTTGGCATCGATGCCCCTCCATTGCTCACCTGGTGCCCCAATCTGGATCACCTACTTTGCTCCGGTGCCAAATTAACTCACGCAATGAAAAAACACTTGCGTGGGAGAGAGAGAGGACTGAGCCAATAAAAAAACACTTGTTTGGGAGAGTGAGAGGCTGGTGTAGTTGGTTTGATTGATTTGTTTATACATGTGGGTCTGTGTGCACAACGGTGCCAAGTCTCTCACATCGCGAGAGCGGTGCCAAAATCTTTTGATTTGACATTGATGCGTAGTATGTGGCATACTTTTTTGAAATATGGCATCGGCCACATAGTGGATGGCAACAAATACCCAAGCTCTTCACTTGCTCCTAGTTAAATGAGAGGAAACAGAAAGAGAGAGAGAGAGAGAGAGAGAGAGAATATCACTAGCCAGCCAACCCTATCGTATGAGTGAATGATATTGGTACCTCTTGATGACACGACAATCTTATACAGCCAGCTGCTCTAATATGTTCTCTTCTTTTGCAGATAAAAAAGACCTGAAAGTGAAAAATGTGTTGCACTATAACAATCTCATCGAATGCCTTGATCTCCATCTTACAGAAATTGATTTGATCGACTACCGAGGCAGCACATCTGAGATTAAATTGGCCAAGTTCTTTGTTCTGGAGGAAAGTGTGCTCAAGGTAATGAGGTTTGGCGTTCTCTGGCACAACAATGAATGGCGTGCTGATCACCGCAAGCGTCTAAGCCTAAATGACAAAGCCTCCACAGAAGCTGAATTTGTTTTTGAAACATCAAGTGGCCAGACTTGAAAACTTATTTGCCCATTAGTGACTTGTCAGGGCGGTGGATTTTACTTTGTACGATAATGCTGCATCCACCTAATGTAACGAAAGTTCTTATGTAAACTTCCTAGTAATTCCCTCTTCATAGGTGCAACATTACTCCTAACATTTGTAATATAAGTTTGAAACTTGTAATATTGCCATGTCCTATTCCTGCGTTTTCAAAATCCTGCGAATCAAACAGGTCCCGAGTCGGTGATGATGTTGTGCCTCCCATCTTTCACCAATAGCCGTCGGATCTAGATCTGACGCATACAAACCAAACTTCTCCATTTTTGCAAAAAGATGCCCGCACTTGTTCCCTATTTACAAACAACTCCTTATCTCTCACAATCAGCCTTATCTCCTCCCCACCACATCTAGAAGGCCGTGGAAAAATCTGGCGCGATGGCCGCTGCCGGCGCCATCCACCCCCAATCCTGGAGTTCAGTGCAATGCACGGGCATCTATGCACGGGAAATTATGCCGAACAAGGCTAGTTGCAAGCAGGCTAGCTCTACAACCATGATGATAGTGAATGCAGACGGTGAGGCTGACTATGGTATGCCAAACACGGCGCCTATACTCAGGTGTCATCTCCGGCGCAGGGTCTTGTCACTTCACCGTGAGGAGCAACACGTAATAATTTGCCCAACGGGTAGTACAGTGCTAGTACTCCTACTACATTGGTAGTACTACTACTAGTACTAGTAGCACCACCGTCTAGATTTAGGAGTACTACCACGTCCATCTGGATTTTAGTATTTGACTAGCAATATCTAGTAATGCATCTCACAAAAAATGTACTACTCCCTCTGTAAACAAATACATGGTGTATTGTTTTATTCCTATTGGCGAGAGAACTTAATGTCTTTTTGCTAATTAATAGGACTACATGCAATGAACTAAACACTGCATGTCATGTTTGGTAGTCTCAAGTCACTGAAAGCATGCACGGCCCACATCTCTGATTGGTTGATATGTCACGAAATAAGAAATGAGGAGGGAGTTAATGTACCGTGCCTAAGTGTTTTGGGATTATTTGGTTTTCATAAGGTGACTTACACAACATTTTTGTTTACATGCATTAACATTTTATTAGTTAAATCGCAAGATCAGTTGACTAGAAGCTAGCTAGACCCATGGAGGCGATGAGCGCGAGCATCAGCCGGCTGTGCCAGATGGTCCATGACGCCGGCCTACGGCCCGGCACCGAGGAACGTCTCCAAGTATTGCTTGAGGCCGCCAGGGCGAGGGGCCGCTTGGACGACAACTTCGTATCCTTGTTCGACGAGGTCCTCGTCGGTTTCCTCGACAAGTTCACCGTCGTCAAGAAGTTCATGGACGACTTTGACGTACGCCTCCAGCCGACGCGCCCAGGCTCTGCGATGCCCGCCATCCTCAACAGCCACTATGGTGACAACCTCTTCGATGGACTGGTAGCCCTGCGAATGCCCGCCGTCGTGCCAGAGAATGTCCACCTCGAGGTCGCGCTTGCCGCGCAGCGCGTGGCGCAGCAAGACACCATCGACATAATCACCCACGTCTATGCGCAAATCGTCCACAAGGACTACTACATGCAAGAGGAGGACGATAGGACGCTGCCCTTCTTGGACCACAGGGCAACCTTGGACGGCATTGTTCAGAAGCACGTTGAGCTCGCCGCCAATGCCGCTGCTCCTCACGCGTCGGTTGGTGACCCGGCACACTAGGGCGTGAGGATGTCGTTGATGGATCCGTATGTATTTTTATCTTTCCGTCAAATCCATGTAGTAGTATATGGTACTACTAGTAATTATCTTACCTTTCGCATCAACTTCATAATTTTCGTACATACTCCATGCATGAACGGCGCCAGAACCAAACTTCTCATTACTCTAGGGAAAATCGTTATTTTCTATCTATCGGCCGTGCCATGGAGCAGAACCAAATTTTACAAGTTACAAGTTCAAAAGGAAAAGCTTGCCATGTTCTCGTCGCACCCCCACATGGTTGGTCTGACACGCCGCTCAAGGGGGAATGCATGCGGTGTTGCATTTTCATTTACAAGTGGGACCGCAGTTGAGCACACTGACCATCGGCAAACCCCCACCCCGCCCACCGTGCTATGGCTAAGAAAACAGGAGGGAGAGGAGATGGCTGTAGCACGGACTCCAAGAAAATTGGTGTTGGATGGGACTCGTGTGGGTGGCGTGTGCAGTACTGCTAGACATGAATGCTACTTATGGCGCATGCCACCCCACTTCGAGCCTATATCAAGGTGCTGGTTACATAGAACAAATTTCCTGGAGTCTGTGCTCAGCCCTCCTCTATCTCTCTTCTCAGCCAGCCAGCGAACACGCGGAGCCCATCGTCTGTTTGCTCATATGTGGTCCCACATGTTAGTGAAAACGCAAGAGGGACCACTAAACCTGCACATCTTTCACCTCGACGTGCTGGTGATGAAAAACAAATCCAATAAAGATCTTCGGTGGCCGCTTTTGGAGTTACTCAAGAGTAGCAAGATTCTATTTACAGTTTAACCCAAGATGCACATCATGTGGCTTCAACTACCACTCTATTTTCTTGCATGACACGACCTAGATGCTGGATGTCCCATGTGTCGGCAAAAGGAGGAAGAACCCGACCAAATCTTCGGTCGTGCTCTCGGATTAGACTAGTTGTGCTAACTTAAAAATTTTATTGTGTAGAATGGATGCAAGTTTTGGTATTGGGAAGAAGAGTACATCGATATATTGATAGAGGGCAATTTAGTAGATGTTCTAGCACTTTTAGCTGGCATAGAGGCTAGAGATGAGACTAGTGCACTTGTTGATACTAGAATAGAGGCTAGACATGAGACTAGATGCGAGGAAGCAACGTCTACTTCTTTACACTCGAAGAAGAAAGAAGCACGCAAGATCGAGCCTCCGTAGATCAACAATGAATGCATCGAGAAGGCACTAATCCAACTTACAGGAGCAGTTATGGAAGTTGGATATCTTCTAAAATGTATTCTTGTGGTTCTTGCTTTCTTTGGTCTTGCTTGTCTAGTCAAAATTATCGTTGGAGTTCGTGCAAAATGGAGGTCCGTTTGGGGTCGTGCGTTGGAGTTGGCCTTACAAGTAGGACTGCAGTTGAGGAAACCGACTATCAGCAAAGCCCCACCTCGCCCGCCGCGCGATGGCTGAGTTAGAGAAACGACAAGGTTGAAGAGATTGCTCTAGCACGGACTCCAAGAAATATGATGTCAGATGGATGTCGTGCTGGTGGCGTGTGCCGTACTCCTGGACGTGAATGCTTTTTCTGGCCCATGCCACCCTACTACTCCTACTACTTATATAGTACTAGTAGTATCGAGGATTCGAGGTGCTGGTTACGTACAGCGAACACATTAACATATGGCTACAGTAAAAACACGTGCCCGACATGCAAAGCATGTGAAGCTAGTACAAATAGTGTACTACTATTGTTGATTTGCCTCATCCGATAACCTATTGCAATGCACGTACAATTATGTATTCGGAAAATATTTTTTTGCCTCGTCGCACCACTCACTCAGAGAAGCGACTCGAAAGCCATTCATAAATTAGTAAGTTTATCACAAGCATATCATTTATTACATACAACAGGTCATCAACCCACATCGACAACAATGATACATTATAAATACTGAAGTTTTCATCACACAACAAATAACAAGCAATGAAATGAACTTCAACTCAACCAATCCTCGGCGTTGGAAACGCTTGCTTTGAACCACAAGTGATTCTTTGGGAAGGGCCATCCATCGTCGATCTCGAGACCAACGCAGGACTGATCATCCAGCCTGAAGCGGCCTACTATATCAGTACCAGGGTAGGGAACCACCCAAATGTCCGAGGTATAGATACAGTTGCTTCCCATAAATGGTAGTAACGTTGTGTCAACAGCAGTTGGATCGCCTTTCACCATCATTGGATAGTTTTGTCCAAGGAAGAGCGAGTTTTCTCCAAGACTATCAATTCTGTACCAGGGAGAAGGTGTTGGCGCTAGCACACTAGTATCCATTCTGAATACCATGCAACGTGTGTTGGAATAGGTTGGGAGAGTGCGACCATGGGAGACAACACCTGCTTCCTTAGTAGTAACATCAGCAGTGGGCTGTATACAGACAAGAAGAGGTGATCCATCAAAATTAGTTGCCAGGTGCCATTGAGTATATGGGCGTTACTCATCCTCATGCTCGTCATCATCACCATCGTCATCTCCCCCTTGGTAATAAAAATTTTCAAGTATAGGTGGTGGAATGTTCACAGGACCTTGGAAACACAAGAAGAAGGTTAATTAGTAAAGGGAAACTTGCTAACCCGCATGCATGTGGATGAAACAATTAATTACGATGGAAGACAAACTTACCGAAACTACGAGGATCCCATGCAAAAACAGTGCCATGAGTGGTGGAAGCAAACACAAGACCCTCGTATTGAATTGCATCACAGTACTCATCCGTGTACATAAACTGATTTTTGAGCAATATCCATCCAATTGAACCACGAAGGACGGCAATAAGCTTGGTGAAGATAGCAACAACTACATAATTCTTGTAATTCCAAGAGTGGTTGGGAACTCAAAAAATTGCTATCTTCCATAGAAGATAGTCGCCATGATCGTATTTGAGCGTGCGTAGAATACCGATGTGCTCAACCTCTGGGCAGTCCACTGAGATTTTTGGAAGTGGAACCCAGTGACGAGTGTACACATTCACAAGTTCCCACTCGCAGTTGGACCCAATATAAACAATCCAATCTTCATTTGCGCCTGCCCAAGCCTTACCCTCAAGCGATGGCATCTTAACATCACACGTATCATTATCAAGCGGCATCAACTTGCACAAGGCGAGGCCTTCGTCGTCCCCGCGCCAGTCATCAGGGTCACGGCGAAGAAGATAGGGGAGATCAAACCGCTCCTTGACCCTTGGGTTCCTTGTAATGATGTTATTAGTCGAGTCGAGAATGGTCTTGAACGAACCTGCCATGCTAGCCGAGGTGATGATGTCGCACTGATCAATGAGTCCCTCCGGCACGTCATCTTTCAGATTGGGGCAAGAATAACGGGGTCATTTCCGGCCTGTCCCCTCCATGGAGAAGACGATCGAACAATGGCAGAAGGAAGGGTGAAGGCAAATGGAGGAGGGAGGAAGAGCGTGTGACAGCAGTTCCAAATCGAGAGGGAAAGGCGAAGAGTCGGTGGACGGTTGCCAGTTTGCCACGGTACACGAAGAGGCGCCCCGGCCTACACGTCCGTTCGGAAATACTAGTAGAAAAGGACTCGCCGTCGTCTCACTGATATGTTGGAATGTGACCACATGTCAACGAAACATGGTGTGTAATTTCTCGTGCAAAATGCGATCTGGCCGCATTGGCCCGAGGTGCCGCGTTAGTTATCGACCTTTATTTTTTTAATGGCGTGCCGTTCAGTTTTGAAGCACGACTAACTGGTACTGTATGCAGAGAAAATATAGACTACTCTACCACTACTCCACCTCTAGTACTAGTAGTATAAAAAATATATAGGCTGGAGCTTCCGCGCTTTCTTGCTAAGGGCTGCCCACTTGCTTCTCACACTATCACCCTCTCTCCAGATGTAGAAAAGACGACCTCTCTCTCCCTCCTCACCGGTGGTCACAGATCCGCTGAGGAAGAAAAGGACGTGCAGTGTTGACGCACTCGTGGTCGGCGAGCGAGGTCACGCACTGACGACAAGGCCGTCCTCTCAGACCTAGCACCCGCGCAGGATGGCCTCCTTCCCTAATCTCGCTGCCGTAGTGTGTGCGGAGGATGACGACCACGAGCGAAGCCAGCTCCCGCCGACCCTCAGGTATGCTACCTCTTTTCGAACCATATCCTTGTTCTATTGCCCCATCTGCCACGTCGCTGCATGTGGATATTTTTCCACTCCACCATCTTCCCAATTTTCTATCATTTGCTCTGCTAGCCAGGCAGATGAAAACCTTAATTTGCACTATTAAAGGAAACCCTACTTCATGCAGACCAATCCATGTTTGGGTTGAATAAGGAAAGGAAGGGAGACTGTACTGTCCAAGAGAGTAGGCATCGAACCCGCATCTAGGTTGAAAAGGGGAAAATCAGTAGCTAAGGAACAAGTCTCGTGTCTCTTAGTTGAAGAAGGGTAGAAAGGCATGACAACGCAATAGAGAATGACCAGGTCAATCGGTTTGTTGTCCTCACATAGGAAAAAGGTGGCTAAAGAGAACAAAAATGGGACGTAATCCACATATGCTGCCTGGATATTTGTTGCTCTGGGCAACCATACCTTCCTCACCACTCTGCATCCATGGAGGTACATCGTACTGGTGTGCCCACTGTTCGAATGGGCCTCCCATGCTCTTATTGCCACTTTTTTGCTGTTAGTATAACACCAACAGTCAAGTCAAGCAATGCTACTACTAAAGTGATGCCAAATTTAACAAATGCGGCACTCAGTCTAATGCCACCGATAAATTTAAGCAATGCCATTTCATGTCACTGGATTATTTCAGGGTTAGCTGTTGATTGTGGATGTATTAAAGATTTTTCAGCTAAGGCATTCTAATGTTGTTGCACAGCCAGTATACCAACAATGAAACTTGTTACTACCTTCAAATTTTAGCATTGTTAATGCTTATAGATTACATACCTCACTTTCATGAGATAAGTTAATTTTTTTGTACAGTGTCACCAAAATGCCAAGGCGCTGATGTCATTTTATTTTGGTTAAACTGCACAAAAAATTATGAAGACAATAGGAAAGGTCAAGAGTGGGCACCTCCTCCTCCGGTTGTTCTCTTGATTCGTTTGATCAAGTTTTTATGTTTGATCAATTATCAAGATTGAGATAGCAATTTTTTAATTCCCCACGAGTTCGAAATGATATTTACCTTGGAGGTACATGGTTTGCAATTTTTTTATATTGTCATTAGTTAATAATGCTAGTTACCTTCAGACTTTTGTATTTGGTTTAATGCTCATGCACAACTAGTATACTAATGCTGAAACTTGTTACCTTTACATTTTGTATTGTTAATTATTATAGAAATCTTCCAGTGCTAGAGTTTATTGAAATCTGTTCAATAAAACCATTGTACTGTACCCTGTAATAAACTAACTACTCTAATGTTGCACTAGCCACTGGATTAGTGTATATTTGCAGTATTCGAATGGTGTTGCATTAGCGTATGGACATAAATAAAAAGTGTTAAGCTTTCCAGATATGTGCTCAAGAAAACTACTACCTGTTTTTCTAAATACTAGACGTTTGGGTACTTTAAATTGAACCGCGAAAACGTCTTATATTAAGGAACAAATGGTGTAGAGTTCTCTCAAATTACCCCGGTAAAGCTAGTCACACCTTTGTTAAAATTAATGTTCATTATGTTATCGGAGGAGGTCTATATGTTTGTTTCTAATGCCTGTCGACCACATACCTGACATCATGATGTAATGTTAAGTCATTTCCTTTTGTACGGTGTCACTAAATTGTCAAGGCGGTGATGGCATTTTATTTTAGTTGAACTGCACCAAATATGCTTAAAAGAAGAGGAAAGGTCAGGAGTCGATCATTCTTTCAAAAAGAATTATATATGCCTTTCTGACATCAGCTGTTGTTGCCTTATTTATTCCTTCAAACAGGTGGTTAGAAACAGTCTTGCTACCTTTTCCATTAAGAAATTGGAATGCTTATATTTGTGAGTCTATGCTTCAACTAGTGTCGTTTTTATAGTAATCGCACTTTCAATATCTATGCAAACAGGGATGCTCGATTTTAGTGGAACTGCACAAAAAGTCCAACTGGTTCAACATTAGGAGCATGTTTTCTTCCAAACCTTTATATCCAATTGGTGGCACTATGAGCTATTCATTACAAAGGTACATGGTTTACAACTATCTTGCTACTCTTTTTGTACGGTCATTAGATAGTAATACTAGTGGTTTGCATGTGAATTTATTGGCAGCATGACCTACATTGGAGGTGCAGGAAAGGATTCAATGATTGGATGCTCAATTTCGGTTGTATCGATTTCACCTCTTCCATCACTGCGAACATGGATATCCTTGGTCTAATGAAGAATTGGCGCTATATTTCTGCACTGAATGAGCAAATCAATTCAGTATGAAATTGTCTAGGGCAAAACATAACTATATCAAATTGTCCAGTGCAGAACATGACAGATGCTAAGCAGAAGAGACATGTTTAAATAAAAAATACAAGGTGTGGTATATGTTTACTAGCTGCTTGATATTTGTGCAGACAGAGATGTCTGCCCGTTGCTATTTGGCAAATAAACAAAGTGACCACAATTTTGGTTGAACTGCACAAGAGAATAGTATAGTCACTGCATGCAGTGCCATTTGAAAATAGACACAGAAAGACTGGATAGTCACTTCATGGACTATAGAAAAGTAGTACTGTACTATTTATTGGCCAACACTAGGTGTTTCATTGCTTTGGTCTGATTATACAATGGGCATCCTTTTGCCTAAGTTAAAGTTTGTATTCCGAAAATAGTCTCGCCGTGTGATCAAGAGAAGACCAAATCATATTGCAGTGGATGTTCCTCCATCATGAGTGGTTCATTCTCATGGTTCCACCTGTTGGTGAAACCACTTATGTTTGCAAGAGGAATTGTAGACTTCACAAACAAATTTGTCTTTCAGTCTTTACTGAATGTTGGCCAAGAGAAGCATCCATGTTAGTAGGAAGAACATATGTTTTTTCTAGATCTTTGTTTTTGGAGCTACATATTTGTATATGATCTGTGAATCATTGAGATGCATTAACATGTTGATCCTATGTATGGGAATAGTACTAGTTGCTTTTAGTTGCGATGCAAGATCTGAAGTGGCTGATCTTTGCTTTTGGAGCTACATATTTGTATATGATCTGTGAATCATTGAGATGCATTAACAGTTACTTATTTCTGTTCGCTCAGTGTTTACAAGTTACTGATCGATCACTAGCTAGCCTACTAATGCGCTCCTGGTAGTTTTATTTGCGACACAAGATCCGAAGTGGCAGTTTTTTGAATAAAAATGCCTACCTCTGAAGAAACTGACAAGCTACACTATCCTACCTAGTCGATCCTACACGGATAAATAGCAGATCATGCACGTACTACCTCCTTTCCGGTTTGCAGGGCTCAATTCAAGAAACGACCAACTCGATCCTACACGAATAAATAGCGAATCACGCACGTACTAGTACCTCCTTTCCGGTTTGTAGGGCTTAATTGAAACCTCTCACCAACCAAGGTACTCCCTCCGTCCGGGTTTATTAGTCCTGTGAGCAAAGCAACAAGACCAAGGCATGGCAATAATTAATGACATGCAGAAGTTTAATCATAATTAATTCCACCGATTTAAGTGGCTGCATGCGTGCCCTCGGCTGCGACTCATTGCATCCTGCTCCGCATACTGGCTGCGAGTGATTCTGAGTGCATGCATGTAGCCGGCCGCAATTAAGGCAGCTAACTAATGCGAAAAAAGATGCCTTTAGTTGTTGCGGGCTTTTTAAATCCGTGGAATCATTATTGACAAGGAGGGAGATGATTCGAGTGCACTCATTTGACCGTCATGCCGGCGTGCGACCCAGACGGGCCGGGATGACACCGTCATAATTTCAGTTTCTCTAGTTTTCCACGGCAAGCTGGTGCACTAAGCAATGCCTGCTTATGCATTGAATTCCGATGACCGCCGCGCTACCTTCCGCCTATAAGTACTATTTCCCGGCCTTCTCCGGTGGCACTGTGACCCAACTCGCCATATCCTCATAAGCCCCCACCGGCCCGACATCGCTCGCCACTTATCCTCGCCCTCGCCACGTTCGCCATGCCCCCGCCCATCTGCGGTAGGTGAGGCCGGAGGCGGTCACTGCCAGAACTAGTGTTTGGTTTTTCACCAGAAGGCAGATGGAGGGAGGAGGCATTCTATCTGTATTTAGATGGCAATGCGTAGATCGAGGACTTGTTGGAGCGCGACCACCTAGCGGAGGAGCAGGAGTTGTTGGAGTGCGACCGCCTGGCTGAGGAGCAGCATATCACCGATTTGCGCCGCCAGCGGGACATGGAGCAGCAGCGCACCGACGCTCTGAGTCGCGAGCAGAGCGCCCGCAACTGGGCCGACTATGTGGAGGCCGGCGCCCGGCAAATAGCCCTGGAGGGTGTCGGGCACGCACGCGTTCGCGACGCCAATTTTTACTACCAGCTCATCAAGTGGGTTTCCCGCTTAGAAGCCGAAGCTTCAGTGGACCACGCTGGCATGGAAAGGGCAAACGCGCGCGAGCAACGTGCCCTATTGCACCTCTGGCAAGTCCGAGGCAAGGCGGAGGACGCCGGTGCCGGCGTTTAGCGTGTACCGCAGATGGCGGCCGGCATCGTCTAGTTAGCTAAGAGTAGGTCAGTACTTGTACGCTACTAGAGTATTAGTGGGAGTAGATAGTTAACTTGGCTATGACGATTGTCAACATGGAAGTTCAGTACTCTATATGTGGATCAGACCTGTTACTTTGCTCTGAATGTTGAACTTTTCATTTGAACGTATGGAATGGGCTGTTATTTTTTTAAATGGGTTGTATTTGTCCTCCACGGGTTTAGAGGCTGACTTGTGGGCCTACCAAGTTGACGCGTACACAATTAGGAGATGATTATACGTGGAGAGGTTGACAGCAGGGACCCGCCAAGGTCATGGCAGTACGCAAGCAAGTGCCTCCTTATTTCAAGCCAATAAAAAAGGCTCCTCCTAATGGATTTTTGACATCTGGGTCCCATGCCATTGTCAACGTAGTCAATAAACGAGAGAATTGCACAACAAGCATTTGACGCCAGGGACCCAGCAGCTCGCCCGGTTATTTTTGTTTTGGGTTAATTTGATAAATGCCACTCCAAATCTGGTGTTTTCGAGAAATGCCACTGCAATTTCTGAACTTTGAAAAATGCCATTTCATGCCATTTCTAGTGGCATTTTTTGAAGTCTGGAGTGGCATTTTTCAAAGTTTGCAAATTGCAGTGGCGTTTTTCAAAGTTTGCAAAAATTGCAGTGGCATTTTTCAAAGTTTGGAAATTGCAGTGGCGTTTTTATGAATCGCCATAATTGGAGTGGCATTTATCTAATTTGTTTTTGAGACGGAAGCAGGGTGTCAACTGGGCTGTGCGGGACACTCTGGCCTGTCTAGACAGCCTTTCCTTTTATGTTTACCACATACCAGCCCAGTAGTTTTTTTTTTCTGAAAATGGCTAGCCCAGTTTTTTTGTAATTTGTCAAGTAAGTCGCTTTGTCAGGCCTGTTGGGCTGCAAATCTTTCAAGACGAGGAGAGCTTCATTCGGCTAGCCGAGAAAATGGCCTATCAGTAATGAGAAATGGGTTGTACATTTTTAAAACACATCAAACCGACAATTAGTTTCAAATATCTTTTTTCATTTCGAGATTTTAAATTGCATTGATTTTTATGTGTGGACAATTTATTGGATTTTATATTGATATACATTTATTTTTAAAATCAGTCTGAATGTGACTCGAAATTTCATTATTAAAAATAGTTCAGACCGCACCGACATATGCAAGATTTAGTATAATTTTTTAACTGTGGACACAATATGGGCTGTAATGCTAACAAAAACAATATGGGCTCCAAAAAACCTGTAAGAATTAGCAAATGGGCTGTAAATTATTAGAAATAATGGCAGATGGCCTGTATGCTGTTTTCCACAGATTTGAGGCTTTCCTAAAAAAAGGTTGACGCACAAGCAGTGACTGTTGGATGTCCATCCAACGGCCATCGTACTTCTTCAATCTCTGCTCTTCCTGCTCCAGCCGCTCAAACAAGCATCGGCGGGACTGCCTGCTCCCTCCTCCTTGCGGCCATCTGTGCTGCTGCGCAGGCCTCACCGCCCCACCGTACTCCCATCGCTGGCCTAGCCATCCCTCTAGTCACCACACCTGTTGTTATTCTTCGGCGACGGCAGACGAACCTATAAACCCTCGTAAAGTCATACTCCCCTCCGCGTGGGAAACAACTGCCGAGTCTTCCCTGGCTCTGTGTCGTTCCCTTCCTAGGCCTCGCCGTAGTCCACCGCCCTGGTGCTCTCGGCGTGGCGTGGTCAACATGGTCAATGACCGACATGCATCTGAAGTGGACTGTACATGGAGAGGCTGACAGCTGGATCCACGGCCCCACGCAAGGAAATGCCTCCTTATTACGCGCAAAATAATGATTCCTCCACCTGACATCTGGGACCCACCGAAAGGGCCTCTTTATTTCACGAAAAAACGTTACCGCCGCTGACAGCTCGGACCCACTAGCTATATCTTCGCATGCAAGGAAGTGCCTCCTTATTACGCAGAAAAAATGAATACTCCCCCTGCTAGCTGGGACCCAGTATAGTGGGCCTACTAAGTTGATGGGAACGGAGGGCTTTGTCAACTTAGTCAATATGCACGATTCTAGCTCGAGTGACCATACGATGTCCATCCAACGGTCGTAGTGCTTCTTCAACCTCTGGTCTTCTTGCTCCAGCCGCCCAAAGAAGCGCTGGTCGTGCCGCCTGCTCCTGCCTCCCGTGGCCGGCTGTGCTGCCGCGGAGGCCTCATCGCCCCCATACTACTCCCACCGTTGGCCAGGCCATCCCTCCAGTCCACTCACCCACACCCCCTGTTATTCTGCGGTGACCGCTGCGCAGCCAAACCAGTGAACCCTCGTACTCCTCTCGGCGTGGGCATCCACTGCCGCGTCTTCCCCGGCTCCACGTCGTCCCCTTCCTAGGCCTCGTCGTCGTCCACCGCCGTGGTGCTCTCGGTGCGGTGTGGTCAATGTGGTCAATGACCGACTTCCATCGGAAGAGTACTGTACATGGAGAGGCGGACAACTGGGTCCACGGTAGCCGCAAGGAAGTGCCTCCTTATTATGCGGAAAATAATTATTCCTCCACCTGACAGCAGGGACCCACCAGACGGGCCACCAATATTTTACAAAAAAAACATTTCCCCCCTAACTGCTGGGACCCACCGGACGGGCCGTCATATTTTGCAAAAAAAACGTTCCCCCCACTGTCAGCTCGAACCCAACGGAAGTGCCTCCTAATTATGCACAAAAAATGAATACTCCCCCTGCTAGCTGGGACCCTCCTTAGTGTGAGGTTGACTTGTGGGCCTACTAAGTTGACCGGGACGGAGGCCTTTGTCAACTTTAGTCAATATGAACGATTCTAGCTCCAGTGTCCGTACGATGTCCATCCAACGGCCGTAGTGCTTCTTCAACCTCTGGTCTTCTTGCTCCAGCCGCCCAAAGCAGCGCCGGTCGTGCCGCATGCTCCTGCCTCCTGTGGCCGGCTGTGATGCCGCGGAGGCCTCACCACCTCCTACTACTCCCACTGCTGGCCAGGCCATCCCTCTCCTCACCCACACCCCTTGTTATTCTGCGGCGACGGCAGCCTCACACCACAGCCGAACCAGTGAACCCTTGTACTCCTCTCCGCGTGGGCATCCACTGTCGCGTCTTCCCCGGCTCCGTGTTGTCCCCTTCCTAGGCCTCACCGTCGTCCACCACCGTGGTGCTCTCGGTGCGGCGTGGTCAATGTGGTCAATGACCGACTTCCATCGGAAGAGTACTGTACATGGAGAGGCCGACAGCTGGGTCCACATCAGCCGCGTGGAAGTGCCTCCTTATTACGTGCAAAATAATTATTCCTCCACCTGAAAGCGGGGACCCACTGTACGTGCCACCATATTTCGTGAAAAATGTCACCCCCCTGACTGCTGGGACCCACCAGCTACATCTTCGCACGCAAGGAAGTGCGCCCGGGCAAAAAAACAATTCGCCCCATGACTACTGGGACCCACCAGCTATATCTTCGCACCCAAGGAAGTGCGTCTGGGCAAAAAAATGATTCACCCCCCTGACTGCTGGGACCCACCAGCTACATCTTCGCACGCAAGGAAGTGCCTGACAGTCGGGACCCACCTGGTCGAAGCGTATGTAGCGTTGTCAATCTGGTCGCGAACGTGTATGTACATACTGGTCGATGTAGAGGCGCGCACATGTCTTAGTAGAGGTGCGCACGTAGCATGTACACGTACGTACATCAGCCAGTGTGCAAGAAAGAAAATACGGCCACGTACGTACATACGGGTGGGGTCTCGAATGCCTACTCGCGCATACGTACGGCTAGGGCTCGTGTACATGGCTGGGTCGGAATGGAGAAACTGCGTCGTCGTCGTGTTCATGGGGAGCCAACCGGCTGGGTCGGAACGGAATGCATCGTTTGTTGGTGAACGTAGCAGAAATTCAAAATTTTCCTACGAGTCACCAAGATCTATCAATGGAGAGACTAGCAACGAGAGAGAGGGGAGTGCATCTACATACCCTTGTAGATCGCTAAGCGAAAGCGTTCAAGAGAACGGGGTTGAGGGAGTCGTACTCGTCGTGATCCAAATCACCGGAGATCCTAGTGCCGAACGGACGGCACCTCCGCGTTCAACACACGTGCAGCCCGGTGACGTCTCCCACGCCTTGATCCAGCAAGGAGAGAGAGAGAGAGAGAGGTTGGGGAAGACTAATTCCAGCAGCAGCACAACGGCATGGTGGTGATGGAGGAGCGTGGTATTCCAGCAGGGCTTCGCCAAGCACCGCGAGAGATGAGGAGGGGGAGAGGTAGGGCTGCGTCAGGGAGAGGTCAAAACTCATGTGTTTGCAGCCCCAAAGACCTCAACTATATATAGGGGAGAGGGAGGGGGCTGCACCCCCTCTAGGGTTCCCACCTCAAGGGGTGCGTCAGCCCCTAGATCCCATCTAGGGTGCGGCCAAGGGGGGGGAGAGGGGGAAACTTGCCCCCCAAGTAAGGTGGAGGCGCCCCCTCCCCAAACCCTAGGCGCCTTGGGCCCTGGTGGGGGGGGGGGCACACCAGCCCACCTGGGGCTGGTCCCCTCCCACACTTGGCCCATGCTGCCCTCTGGGGCCGGTGGCCCCACTTGGTGGACCCCCGGGACCCTCCCGGTGGTCCCGGTATGTTACCGACAGCACCCAAAACTTTTCCGGTGACCAAAACAGGACTTCCCATATATAAATCTTTACCTCCGGACCATTCCGGAACTCCTCGTGACATCCAGGATCTCATCCGAGACTCCGAACAGCATTCATTGACCACATATATCTATTCCCTATAACCCTAGCATCATCGAACCTTATGTGTGTAGACCCTACGGGTTCGGGAACCATGGAGACATGACCGAGACGTTCTCTGGTCAATAACCAACAACGGGATCTGGATACCCATGTTGGCTCCCACATGTTCCACGATGATCTCATCGGATGAACCACGATGTCAAGGAATCAATCAATCCCGCATACAATTCCCTTTGTCTAGCGGTATTGTACTTGCCCGAGATTCGATCGTCGGTATGCCGATACTTTGTTCAATCTTGTTACCGGCAAGTCTCTTTACTCGTTCCGTAACACATCATCCCGTGATCAACCCCCTGGTCACATTGTGCACATTATGATGATGTCCTACCGAGTGGGCCTAGAGATACCTCTCCGTCACACGGAGTGACAAATCCCAGTCTCGATTCGTGCCAACCCAACAGACACTTTCGGAGATACCCGTAGTGCACCTTTACAGCCACCCAGTTACGTTGTGACGTTTGGTACACCCAAAGTATTCCTACAGTATCCGGGAGTTGCACAATCTCATGGTCTAAGGAAATGATACTTGACATTAGAAAAGCTTTAGCATACGAACTACACGATCTTTTTGCTAGGCTTAGGATTGGGTCTTGTCCATCACATCATTCTCCTAATGATGTGATCCCGTTATCAACAACATCCAATGTCCATGGTCAGGAAACCGTAACTATCTATTGATCAACGAGCTAGTCAACTAGAGGCTTACTAGGGACATGGTGTTGTCTATGTACCCACACATGTATCTGAGTTTCCTATCAATACAATTATAGCATGGATAATAAACGATTATCATGAACAAGGAAATATAATAATAATAACTAATTTATTATTGCCTCTAGGGCATATTTCCAACAGTCTCCCACTTGCACTAGAGTCAATAATCTAGTTCACATCGCCATGTGATTAACACTGACAGGTCACGTCGCCATGTGACCAAAATCCAAAGAGTTTACTAGTGTCACTAAACTAGTTCACATCACCATGTGATTAAGACTCAATGAGTTCTGGGGTTTGATCATGTTTTTCTTGTGAGAGAGGTTTTAGTCAACGGGTCTACAACATTCAGATCCGTATGTATTTCGCAAATCTCTATGTCATATTGTAAATGCTGCTTCCATGCTCCACTTGGAGCTATTCCAAATGGTCTCTCCACTGCACGTATCCGGTTTGCTACTCAGAGTCATTCGGATAGGTGTTAAAGATTGCATTGACGTAACCCTGTACGCCGAACTCTTTATCACCTCCATAATCGAGAAACATTTCCTTATTCCTCTAAGGATAATTTTGACCGCTATCTAGTGATCCACTCTTGGATCACCTTTGTACCTTCTTGCCAGACATGTGGCAAGGCACACATCAGGTGCGGTACTCAGCATGGCATACCGTATAGAGCCTATGTTAAAAGCATAGGGGATGACCTTCGTCCTTCCTCTTTCTTTTGCCGTGGTCGAGCTTTAAGTCTTAACTTCATACCTTACAACTCAGGCAAGAACTCCTTCTTTGACTGATCCATCTTGAACACCTTCAAGATCATGTCAAGGTATGTGCTCATTTGAAAGTACCATTTAGCGTTTTTGATCTATCCTCATAGATCTTGATGCTCAATGTTTAAGCAGCTTAATTTAGGTTTTCTATTGAAAAACACTTTTCAAATAACCCTATATGCTTTCCAGAAATTCTACATCATTTCGGATCAACAATATGTCATTCACATATACTTATCAGAAATTCTATATTGCTCCCACTCACTTCTTTGGAAATACAAGTTTCTCATAAATTTTGTATAAACCCAAAATCTTTGATCATCTCATCAAAGCGTACATTCCAACTCCGAGATGCTTACCCCAGTCCTTATAAGGATTGCTGGAGCTTTGCATACTTGTTAGCGTCTTTCAGGATTTGTCAAAACCTTCTAGTTGTATCACATACAACCTTTCCTCAAGAAAATTGTCGAGGAAACAATGTTTTGACATCCTATCTGCAAGATTTCATAAATAATGCAGTAACTGCTAATCCAATTCCAACAGACACTTAGCATCGCTATGAGTGAGAAAGCCTCACCGTAGTCAACTCCTTGAACTTGTTGGAAATCATCTTAACGACAAGTCGAGCTTTCTTAATGATGATACTTACCATCATTGTCCGTCTTCCTTTTAAAATCCATCTGTACTCAACAACCTTACGACCATCAAGTAGTTCTTCCAAAGTCTACACTTTGTATTCATACATGGATCCTCTCTCGGATTTTATGGCCTCTCGCCATTTGTTGGAATCCGGGCCCACCATTGCTTCTTCATAGCTCGTAGGTTCATTGTTGTCTAGCAACATGACCTCCAAGACAGGATTACATACCACTATGGAGTAATACGTATCTTTGTCGTCCTACGAGTTTCGGTAGTGACTTGATCCGAAGTTTCATGATCACTATCATAAGCTTCTACTTCAATTGGTGTAGGTGCCACAGGAACAACTTCTTGTGCCCTGCTACACACTAGTTGAAGTGATGGTTCAATAACCTCATCAAGTCTCCACCATCCTCCCACTCAATTCTTTCGAGAGAAATTTTTCCTCGAGAAAGGACCCGTTTCTAGAAATAATTACTCTTGCTTCCGGATCTGAGATAGGAGGTATACCAAACCATTTTGGGTATCCTATGAAGATGTATTTATCCGTTTTGGGTTCGAGCTTATCACGATGAAACTTTTTCACATAAGCGTCACAGCCCCAAACTTTCAAGAAATGACAGCTTAGGTTTCTCTAAACCATAGTTCATACGGTGTCATCTCAACGGAAATACGTGGTGCCCTATTTAAAGTGAATGCGGTTGTCTCTAATGCCTAACCCATGAACGATAGTGGTAATTCGATAAGAGACATCATGGTATGCCCCATATCCAATAGGGTGCATCTATGATGTTCGGACACACCATCACACTATGGTGTTCCAGGCGGTGTTAGTTGTGAAACAATTTCCACAATGCCTCAATTGTGTACCAAATTCGCAACTCAGATATTCATCTCTATGATCATATCATAGACATTTTATCCTCTTGTCACGAAGATCTTCAACTTCACTCTGAAATTACTTGAACCTTTCAATAATTCAGACTTGTGTTTCATCAAGTAAATATACTCAACATCTACTCAAATCATCTATGAAGTAAGAACATAATGATATCCACTGCATGCCTCAACTCTCATTGGACTGCACACATCAAAATGTATTACTTCCAACAAGTTGCTTTCTTGTTCCATCTTACTGAAAATGAGGCTTTTCAGTCATCTTGCCCATGTGGTATGATTTGCATGTCTCAAGTGATTCAAAATCAAGTGAGTCCAAATGGTCCATTTGCACGAAGTTTCTTCATGCATATACACCAATAGACATGGTTCGCATGTCTCAAACTTTTTCAAAACAAGTGAGTCCAAAGATCCATCAACATGGAGCTTCTTCATGCGTTTTTTACCAATATGACTCACATGGCAGTGCCACAAGTAAGTGGTACTACCATTACTATCTTATATCTTTTGGCATGAAAATGTGTATCACTACGATCGAGATTCAATAAACCATTCTTTTAGGTGCAAGACCATTGAAGGTATTATTCACATAGAGTAAACATTATTCTCCTTAAATGAATAACCGTATTGCGATAGACATAATCCAATCATGTCTATGCTCAACACAAACACCAAATAACAATTATTTAGGTTTAACACCAATCTCGATGGTAGAGGGAGCGTGCGATGCTTGATCATATCAACCTTGGAAACACTTCCAACACATATCGTCAGCTCACCTTTAGCAAGTCTCCGTTTATTCCGCAACTTTTATTTCGAGTTACTAACACTTAGCAACCGAACCGGTATCTAATACCCTGGTGCTACTAGGAGTACTAGTAAAGTACACATTAACATAATGTATATCCAATATAATTCTATCGACCTTGCCAGCCTCTCATCTACCAAGTATCTAGGGTAATTATGCTCCAATGGTTGTTCCCCTTATTACAGAAGCACTTAGTCTCGGGTTTGGGTTCAACCTTGGGTTTCATCACTAGAGCAACAACTGATTTGCCGTTTCATGAAGTATCCCTTCTTGCCCTTGCCCTTCTTGAAACTAGTGGTTTCACCAACCATCAACAATTGATGCTCCTTCTTGATTTCTACTTTTGCGGTGTTAAACATCACGAATATCTCAAGGATCATCATATCTATCCCTGATATGTTATAGTTCATCACGAAGCTCTAGCAGCTTGGTGGCAATGACTTTGGAGAAACATCACTATCTCATCTGGAAGATCAACTCCCACTTGATTCAAGTGATTGTTGTACTCAGACAATCTGAGCACAAGCTCAATGATTGAGCTTTTCTCCCTTAGTTTGCAGGCTAAGAAAATCGCTGGAGGTCTTATACCTCTTGACGTGGGCACGAGCCGTAAATCCCAATTTCAGCCCTCGAAACATCTCATATGTTTCGCGACATTTCGAAATCGTCTTTGGTGCCTCAACTCTAAACCGTTTAACCGAACTATCACGTAGTTATCAAAACGTGTATGTCAGATGTTCGCAACATCCACAGACGATGTTCGAGGTTCAGCACACTGAGCGGTGCATTAAGGACATAAGCTTTCTACGCAGCAATGAACCCAGTCCACATAATTGCTACTATCAACTTTCAACTAAATTTTCTCTAGGAACATATCTAAAACAGTGGAATTAAAGCGCGAGCTATGACATAATTTGCAAAAACCTTTTGACTATGTTCAGGATAATTGAGTTCATCTTATGAACTCCCACTTAGATAGACATCCCTCTAGTCATCTAAGTGATTACATGATCCGAGTCAACTAGGCCGTGTCCGATCATCACGTGAGACGGACTAGTCATCATCGGTGAACATCTTCATGTTGATCGTATCTACCATATGACTCATGCCTGTACCTTTCGGTCTCTTGTGTTCCGAGGCCATGTCTGTACATGCTAGGCTCGTCAAGTCAACCTAAGTGTTTCGTGTGTGTAAATCTGGCTTACACCTGTTGTATGTAAACGTTAGAATCTATCACACCCGATCATCACGTGGTGCTTCGAAACAACGAACTTTCGCAACGGTGCACAGTTAGGGGGAACACTTTCTTGAATTTTTAATGAGGGATCATCTTATTTACTACCGTCGTTCTAAGCAAATAAGATGCATAAACATGATAAACATCACATGCAATCAAAAAGTGACATGATATGGCCAATATCATTTTGCTCCTTTTGATCTCCATCTTTGGGGCTCCATGATCATCATTGTCACTGGCATGACACCATGATCTCCATCATCATGATCTCCATCATCATGTCTCCATGAAGTTGTCTCGCCAACTATTACTTCTACTACTATGGCTAACGGTTTAGCAATGAAGTAAAGTAATTACATGGCGTTATTCAGTGACACGCAGGTCATACAATAAATAAAGACAACTCCTAGGGCTCCTGCCGGTTGTCATACTCATCGACATGCAAGTCGTGATTCCTATTACAAGAATATGATCAATCTCATACATCACATATCATTCATCACATTCTTTTGGCCATATCACATCACATAGCATACCCTGCAAAAACAAGTTAGACGTCCTCTAATTGTTGTTTGCATGTTTTACGTGGCTGCTATGGGTTTCTAGCAAGAACGTTTCTTACCTACGCAAAAGCCACAACGTGATATGCCAATTGCTATTTACCCTTCATAAGGACCCTTTTCATCGAATCTGATCCGACTAAAGTGGGAGAGACTGGCACCCGCTAGCCACCTTATGCAACAAGTGCATGTCAGTCGGTGGAACCTGTCTCACGTAAGTGTACGTGTAAGGTCGGTCCGGGCCGCTTCATCCCACAGTACCGTCGAAACAAGATAGGACTAGTAATGGTAAGCATATTGAACAAAATCAACGCCCACAACAACTTGTGTTCTACTCGTGCATAGAATCTACGCAATAAACCTAGCTCATGATGCCACTGTTGGTGAACGTAGCAGAAATTCAAAATTTTCCTACGAGTCACCAAGATCTATCTATGGAGAGACTAGCAACGAGAGAGAGGGGAGTGCATCTACATACCCTTGTAGATCGCTAAGCGGAAGTGTTCAAGAGAACGGGGTTGAGGGAGTCGTACTCGTCGTGATCCAAATCACCGGAGATCCTAGTGCCGAACGGGCGGCACCTCCGCGTTCAACACACGTGCAACCCGGTGACGTCTCCCACGCCTTGATCCAGCAAGGAGAGATGGAGAGGTTGGGGAAGAATCCGTCCAGCAGCAGCACAACGGCATGGTGGTGATGGAGGAGCGTGGTATTCTAGCAGGGCTTCGCCAAGCACCGCGAGAGATGAGGAGGGAGAGAGGTAGGGCTATGCCAGGGAGAGGTCAAAACTCATGTGTTTGCAGCCCCAAAGACCTCAACTATATATAGGGGAGAGGGAGGGGGCTGCGCCCCCTCTAGGGTTCCCACCCCAAGGGGTGCGGCAGCCCCTAGATCCCATCTAGGGTGCGGCCAAGGGGGGGGGGGAGAGGGGGAAACTTGCCCCCCAAGTAAGGTGGAGGCGCCTCCTCCCCAAACCCTAGGCGCCTTGGGCCCTGGTGGGGGGGGGGGGGGGGCGCACCAGCCCACCTGGGGATGGTCCCCTCCCACACTTGGCCCATGCTGCCCTCTGGGGCTGGTGGCCCCACTTGGTGGACCCCCGGGACCCTCCTGGTGGTCTTGGTACGTTACCGACAGCACCCGAAACTTTTCCGGTGACTAAAACAGGACTTCCCATATATAAATCTTTACCTCCGGACCATTCCGGAACTCCTCGTGACATCCAGGATCTCATCCGGGACTCCGAACAACATTCGGTAACCACGTATATCTATTCCCTATAACCCTAGCGTCATCGAACCTTAAGTGTGTAGACCGTACGGGTTCGGGAACCATGCAGACATGACCAAGACGTTCTCCGGTCAATAACCAACAGCGGGATATGGATACCCATGTTGGCTCCCACATGTTCCACGATGATCTCATCGGATGAACCACGATGTCAAGGACTCAATCAATCCCGTATACAATTCCCTTTGTCTAGCGGTATTGTACTTGCCCGAGATTCGATCGTCGGTATGCCGATACCTTGTTCAATCTCGTTACCGGCAAGTCTCTTTACTCGTTCCGTAACACATCATCCCGTGATCAACCCCTTGGTCACATTGTGCACATTATGATGATGTCCTACCGAGTGGGCCCAGAGATACCTCTTTGTCACACGGGCCACTGTTCATCCACCGTTGACCTCCTCCAGCCTCCACCTGTGACTGTTCATCCACGGGCTACTGTTCATCCAGCCTCCACCGCGTGCTACTCCACAGGCTACTGTTCAACCACCCCTCTCCACGGGCTCCTATTCAACCAGCCCTCCACGGGCTACTGTTCATCCACCCCTCCACCATCTACTATTAATCTAGCCCTCCACGGGTCGTCCTGTTCATCCAGCCCTCCACGGGGTCTTGTTCATCCAGCCCCAACCGGCTCGATCGATCGGGGTCCTGTTCATCCAGAGGCAACACCACGGGGTCCTGTTCATCCACCCCCATCGCTCACTATTCATCCATCCCCCTGCAATAGTCACTATTCATCCAGAGGCAGCATCGATCGGCTTCAGTTAGCAGCAGTAGGGGAGGAATCACTCGATCGGGTTCAGTTAACAGCCATCCATTGATCGCTCGGGTTCAGTAACGCGTAGCCTGCAATGCAATCGCTCGGGTTCTGTTAGAGCCCAACACCTTGCTTGGGTTCAGTTAGAGCCCAACGCCTCGCACACATGCGCGTATGTGTACTAGAGAAACGCGCATCGCTCAGCCCCCGACCACCCACCGTAACCGGGAACTCCCCGAAATTTTCCTCGCGCTTGCTTCTACCACGGTTTTTTCCGTCATGGACGGCCCAAAGAATGTCATGCAACTGCATCTCCGGCCCGCCCAGGACGAAAAGCCCATTTTCTGTCATGATTTTTTGTCATAGAAGTAGGAGCCCACCACATCTATGATGATACCGGGTTTTGTCACAATTATCGTCATAGAAGTGTCATACGTATGACAGAAAAAAAATCGTTTGGCCCAAAATGTCATGGATGTGTCTTTTTTTGTAGTGATGCCAATATGAATTATGCTATTGGAGATGAACTTTCTATTGTTCCTTATGTTAAACATGAAATTGTTGCTATTGCACCCACATATGATAGTCCTATTATCTTTTTGAATTCTCCAAACTACACTATATCGAAGAAGTTTGCACTTGTTAAGGATTATATTGAAGGGTTGCCTTTTACTGTTGCACATGATGATTTTGATGAATTTAATATGCATGTGCTTGCTGCTCCTACTTGCAATTATTAAGAGAAAAGAACTACATCTCCACCTCTTTATGTTTCCAACACATTAAAATTGTAAGAAACTACTTATGCTATGTATTGGCCATTACTTGATGTGCATGATCTGTTCTTTGTATGACATGCTGATGCATAGGAAGAGAGTTAGACTTAGTCATTGCTTGATATATGTTGCTTTGTGCTCACTACTAAATGCCAAATCATTGCTAATTCAAATTGGCTTTGATATACCTTAGGATCCGGGTGGATCCATTACTTGAGCACTTTATGCCTAGCTTAATGGCTTTAAAGAAAGCGCTGCTAGGGAGACAACCCGGAAGTTTTAGAGAATCATTTATTTCTGTTGAGTGCTTTTATAAAGTTTAAAAACAAAAAAATAGAGGGGAACACAAAACTTTTCAAAAAGGAAAGTGAAAGTGAGAGAGACAAGCATTATTGAAGTGGGGGAGCTCCTTGAACTTCGTTCATGCTCACGGAAACTTTGTGAATCTTAATTACAGAAACTTTTCAACAAAAATAATTATCTCCTTGTACAATTCCATTGTATTATAAAAATAATGTGCCAAGATTTGCCTTTAGGATGTTTAAATTGCTTGTTGGTTTGTGCGGTGCAAAACAGAAACTTTGGTTGTAGTGCACGATTTTACATTTTGTACTGGAACGTCAAACGATTCTGAAAATGCACTGTTTTTCTATACAAAATGTTTATTTTCCCTAATTTTCTCAGAATTTTCATAGTTACAGAAATATGGTGAATGCTCAAATCTTTACAGACTGTCCTGTTTTCACAGATTGCTGTTATAGCTTCATTATTTACGTATGTTTGAATTCTTGTTGAAGCCTCCTTGACTTGGGGCCATAGAATTGTGATAGCATACAATGGGTAATGTTTGTTTAATTATACAATAATGTTGCAGTAGTACATGATGGGATTTTATTCCCACTTTCACTAACCCCACCACTAAAAGTTCATTTAAGTTTTGTGTGGATGAAGTGTTAGAACATCGAGGAGGTCTCGATATGAGGAGAAGGAGGAGAGGCAAGAGTTCAAGCTTGGGGATTCCCAAGGTACCCCAAGTAAATATTCAAGGAGACTCAAGCATCTAAGCTTGGGGATGACCCGGAAGGCATCCCATCTTTCTTCAACAAGTATCGATATGTTTTTGGATTCGTTTCATTCATGTGATATGTGCAAATCTTGGAGCATCTTTTGCATTTAGTTTTCACTTTGCTTTTATGCACCATGCTGGTATGAGATAGTCCATGGTTCATTTGTGGAATGCTCATTGCACTTCACTTATATCTTTTGAGTATGGCATTATAGAATGCTTCATGTGCTTCACTTATGTCATTTGAAGTTTGGATTGCATGTTTCTCCTCACATAGAAAACAGATGTTCATAGAATGCTCTTTTGCTTCACTTATATTTGGTAGAGCATGATCTTTTGTAGAAAGAATTGAACTCCCATGCTTCACTTATATCTATTTAGAGAGTCAACAGGAATTGGTCAATTGCATGGTTAGTCACAAAATCCTACATAAAACTTATGGATCACTGAATATGATGTGTTTGATTCCTTGCAATAGTTTTGCGATATAGAGATGATAAATATGTATGAAGTACTAGTAAATGGTTGTGATTAAGTAAGAATATTGGTGTTAAGGCTTGTGATTCCCGAAGCATGCACGTATAGTCTCTCGTGATGCTATGAAAGTTGGAGCACAATTTATCCTTGATTGTCTTCCTTATGAGTGGCGGTCATGGACGAGCGATGGTCTTTTCCTACCAATCTGTCCCCCTAGGGGCATGCGCAGTAGTAATTTGCTTCGAGGCTAATAAACTTTTGCAATAAGTATATGAGTTCTTTATGACTAATGTGAGTCCATGGATTATACGCACCCCTACCTTTCTGCAATTTGCTAGCCTCTACGGTACCGTGCATTGCCCTTTCTCACATCGATACTTGGTGCAAACTTCGCCGGTGCATCCAAACCCCATGATATGATACACTCTATTAAGCCTTACTAAATTTTCCTCAAAACAGCCACCATACCTACCTATTATGGCTTTTCCATGGCCATTCCGAGATATATTGCCATGCAACTTCCACTGCTTCTGTTTGATGACTTGAGCATTCATTGTCATATTGCTTCGCATGATCATATAGCTGACATGGTAGTTGTGGCTCAGCCACCGTGCATCATTTTTCATACATGTCACGCTGGATCATCTATCAGAGGCATTCATATAGAGTCATATTTTGTCATAGGTATCGAGTTGTAATTTTTATTTGTTTTGAGTTATAAGTAAATAGAAGTGTGATGATCATCATTTTTAGAGCAGTGCCCCAGTGAGGAAAGGACGATGGAGACTATGATTCCCCCACAAGCCGGGATGAGACTCCGGACAATGAGAGAAAGAAAAAAAGAGAAAAAGAAAAAAGAGAAAAAATAAGAAAAAAAGAAAGAAAAGAAAAAGAAAATAAATAAATAAATAAAGAGAGAAGGGGCATTGTTAGTATCCTTTACCACACTTGTGCTTCAAAGTAGCACCATGTTTTTCATATGGAGAGTTTCATATGTTGTCACTTTCATATACTAGTGGGAATATTTCATTATAGGATTAGATGCACACCCACTTGGTTTTCATATGGAGCTTTCATACACTTATAGCTCTTAGTGCATTCGTTGCATGGCAATCCCTACTCCTCACGTTGATATCAATTGATGGGCACCTCCATAGCCCGTTAGTTATCCGCGTCGATGTGAGACTTTCTTACTTTTTTTTTCTTCTTTATATTTACCCCTATCATCATACTCTATTCCATCCGTAGTGCTATTGTCATGGCTTGCGCTCATGTATTGCGTGAGGGTTGAAAAAGCTGAAGCGCGTTAAAAAGTATGAACCAATTACTCGGCTTGTCATCGGGGTTGTACCTGATTTATACTTTGTGTTAAGAAGACATAGCATGACAAGACTATATGATTTTGTAGGGATAACTTTCTTTAGCGTTGATATTCTGAAAGACATGATTGTTTATTGGGATGCCTAGTATTGATTTCTTTATGTCAAATTATAGACTATTGCTTTGAATCACTTATGTCTTAATATTCATGCCATGACTAGACATATGATCAACTTTATGTTAGGTAGCATTCCACATCAAAAATTATCTTTTTTATTATTTACCTACTCGAGGACGAGCAGGAATTAATCTTGGGGATGCTAATACGTCTCCATCATATCTATAATTTTTGATTGTTTCATGCCAATATTATTCAACTTTTACATAATTTTGGCAACTTTTTATATGATTTATTTGGACTAACTTACTTATCCAGTGCCCAGTGCCAGTTCCTGTTTGTTGCCTGTTTTTGTATCGCAGAAAATCCATATCAAATGAAGTCCAAACATGGCACAACTCCATGGAGAATTATTTTCGAATATTTTTGATTTTTGGGACTTGGAATCACCACAAACGGAGGCCCAAACGGACCACGATACACCAGGGCACGCCCCAGGCCCCTGGAGCGTGGTGGTGTATGCTGCCCTCCTCGAAAGTCGGTTGGATCTCTACTTCGGGTGCAAGGAAGCTTATATCAGGAAAAAATCATGTAAAAAGATCAGTGTAATTGGAGTTATGAATCTCCGGGAATATAAGAAACGGTTTTCGGCCAGATCCGGGGAGCGCGAAACAGAAGAGAACTGAGAGGGAGATCCAATCTCGGAGGGGCTAGCGACCCTCCGCTGCCATGGAGACCAAGGACTAGAGGGGTAAATCTCCTCCCATCTAGGTGGAAGGCCAATGAAGAAGAAGGAAAAGGGGGGCTCTCTCCCCCTCGCTTCCGGTGGTGCCGGAGTGCCGCCAGGGAAATGATCAGGACGGTGATCTACATCAACAATCTTGCTACCGTCAACACCTCTATATTCAATGGTCCACTCTCCCGCAACCCGCTGTACCCTCTACTTGAACATGGTGCTTTATGCTTCATATTATTATCCAATGATGTGTTGCCATCCTATGACGCTTGAGTAGATTTTTGTTGTCCTATGGGTTAATCGTGATCTTGGTGGTATGATTGCATATTTTATTTTGGTGCTGTCCTATGGTGCCCTCCGTTATCGCGCAAACATGAGGGGGCCCCGTCGTAGGTTGTTGCAATATGTTCATGCTTTGCTTATTGTCAGTGTTGCGGGGGTGACAACAGCCTAAACGCGGATAAGTGGGGTATGGCGTATGGGAGTAAAGAGGACTTGATACTTAATGCTATGGTTGGGTTTCACGACCTTAATGATCTTTAGTAGTTGTGGATGCTTGCTAGAGTTCCAATCATAAGTGCATATGATCCAAGTAGAGAAAGTATGTTAGCTCATGCCTCTCCCTCATATCAAAACTACAAGAATGATTACCGGTACTTGTTATTGATTGCCTAGGGACAATTCACAAATCCTACCACCACTTTTCCACACTAACTTTATTTACTTTTTTCACTTTTATTTAAACAACACCTAACTTTTATTTTCTCGCTCTTTATTTTCTTGTAGACCTATCCCACAACACCTACAAAGTACTTCTAGTTGCATACTTGTTCTAGGTAAAGCAAATGTCAAGTGTGCGTAGAGTTGTATCGGTGGTCGATAGAACTTGAGGGAATATTTGTGCTGCCTTTAGCTCCTCGTTGGGTTCGACACTCTTATTTGTCGAGGAAGGCTACAAACGATCCCCTATACTTGTGGGTTATCATGGAGCTACCTTGGATTTCTTGCTCTTGTTGGTGGAGCTCTCTGGCACGTCCTCTACGGGAATGCAGCACTCCGGGGAGGCGCGCTTGCCAGAGTAGGTGCAAGAGGTCTTGCCGGTCTTCCTCCTCCCGGGAGCTCTAGTGGGAGGAGTAGGCGCCTTGCAGGTGCTACAACTGCCTCCTGGTAGAGTTGGTCGGCGCAAATGAGCGCATCCTTCTTATCGGAGTTGATGGTGATGATGCTCATCGGGCCGGGCATCTTCAACATGTTGTAAGGGTAATGTGATGCTGCCAAAAACTTGGCTAGTGCTGGACGGCCAAGGATGACATTGTACGGCAACGGGATCTTGGCGACATCAAAACCAATTTTCTCCATCCTGTAGTTCAGCTCACAACCAAATGTAACTGGTAGCATGATCTTACCCTTTGGCTGGCTTCTTCCCGGATTGATCCCTTGAAAAGTGCATGTGTCTTCAAGATCTTCATCAGGAATTTGTAACCTCTTGATCACCTAGGGAGAGATCAAGTTCAAGCCGGCCCCACCGTCAACTAGCATTTTTGTCACCTTGAGGTTGTGAATTGTCGGCGAGACCAACAACGGCAAACACCCGACCGCCTTTTGCGGTCAGGGTGATCCTCGGCGTAAAAAATGATAGGCGTATTGGACCATTTAAACGGCTTCTGGGCATTGACCGATGGCTCTGTCGCATTTATCTCGCGTGCCCACTGTTTAAGTTGGCGGTGAGAAGAATGCAAAGAGGCGCCGCCATCGATGCACATGGCTTCTACAGCTTTCTGAAACTCATGCTCGCCGGACTCATCGTCCTCTTCATGGTCATTATCCCCCTCTTTTTTGTCGCGGTCTCAAGTAGGTCTCTCTTTTGCTTATCCTTGCAGCCACGGCCTCCTCGGCCACCACGCTTCTTGCTGGACCCCTCAGCACCTTCCTGGCCCTTCTCCTTATCTCACCTTTCATACTCAGCTTTTTTCCTCTCGACAAGCTGTTCAACTTGTCGGCAGTTCTGGATGTCATGGCCCTTGGTGCGATGGATTTTGCAGAACTGCTTGTCGGAGCCCTCTGACTTGTCGGCAGTCGCCAAGGCCTAGCAGCCGGCCCACCCGGCAACCTCTTTGCCACGGGTCGTCAACCTTGGCCTTCTTGGCGGTGTCAGGGTTGCCGGATTCCTCGACAACAAGCACAGTTTTGCCCTTGTGCTTCCTGTTATGCCGCCGACCCTTCTTTGCTCGGGCGGCGGCATCTTCTTCTCCAGAGTCAGTTCCTGCCCGGGCATCTTTGCTGGGGTACTTCCTTCCTTCTTCAGCCCGAGCACGTCTGTTGGCCAAAACATAAAGCTCGACAACATCCCCAACCTTGTTCATCGCTAGCTCCTCACGCATCTTGCGGTTGCGCACATTCTGATGAAATGCGCTGATAATAGCGGCAGGATGAACATCTGGGATGTTGTATTGCACACGGCTGAATCTCTGTATGTATTTGCGCAGGGATTCGCCATCCTTCTGGGGGATGAGGTGTAAATCGCTTGTCTGGCGAGGAGCTTGGTGGCCTCCGGTAAAGGTGCCAACAAACTCGTGGCATAGATCCGACCAAGAGGAGATGGAATCTACTGGCAGGTGCATCAGCCATGACCTGACGTTGGGCTTGAGTTCCAATAGGATGTAGTTGGCGAGTACCTTGCCATCTCGAGCCCCGACAGCTTGTGTTGGAAATATGCCCTAGAGGCAATAATAAATTGATTATTATTATATTTCCTTGTTCATGATAATCGTTTATTATCCATGCTAGAATTGTATTGATAGGAAACTCAGATACATGTGTGGATACATAGACAACACCATGTCCCTAGTAAGCCTCTAGTTGACTAGCTCGTTGATCAATAGATGGTTACAGTTTCCTGACCATGGACATTGGATGTCATTGATAACGGGATCACATCATTAGGAGAATGATGTGATGGACAAGACCCAATCCTAAGCATAGCACTAGATCGTGTAGTTCGTATGCTAAAGCTTTTCTAATGTCAAGTATCATTTCCTTAGACCATGAGATTGTACAACTCCCGGATACCGTAGGAGTGCTTTGGGTGTGCCAAATGTCACAACGTAACTGGGTGGCTATAAAGGTACATTACAGGTATCTCCGAAAGTGTCTGTTGGGTTGGCACGAATCGAGACTGGGATTTGTCACTCCGTGTAAACGGAGAGGTATCTCTGGGCCCACTCAGTAGGACATCATCATAATGTGCACAATGTGATCAAGAAGTTGATCACGGGATGATGTGTTACGAAACGAGTAAAGAGACTTGCCGGTAACAAGATTGAACAAGGTATCGGGATACCGACGATCGAATCTCGGGCAAGTATCGTACCGCTAGACAAAGGGAATTGTATACGGGATCGATTGAGTCCTTGACATCGTGGTTCATCCGATGAGATCATCGTGGAACATGTGGGAGCCAACATGGGTATCCAGATCCTGCTGTTGGTTATTGACCAGAGAGTCATCTCGGTCATGTCTGCATGTCTCCCGAACCCGTAGGGTCTACACACTTAAGGTTCGATGACGCTAGGGTTATAAAGGAAGTTTGTATGTGGTTACCGAATGTTGTTCGGAGTCCCGGATGAGATCCCGGACGTCACGAGGAGTTCCGGAATGGTCCGGAGGTAAAGATTTATATATAGGAAGTCCTGTTTCGGCCATCGGGACAAGTTTCGGGGTCATCGGTATTGTACCGGGACCACCGGAAGGGTCCCGGGGGCCCACCGGGTGGGGCCACCTGCCCCGGGGGGGCCACATGGGCTGTAGGGGGTGCGCCTTGGCCTACATGGGCCAAGGGCACCAGCCCCAAGAGGCCCATGCGCCTAGGGAACCCTAGAGGGAAGAGTCCTCAAGGGGGAAGGCACCTCCGAGGTGCCTTGGGGAGGATGGACTCCTCCCCCCCTCTTGGCCGCACCCCTTCCTTGGAGGAAGGGGCAAGGCTGCGCCTCCCCCCTCTCCCTTGCCCCTATATATAGTGGAGGGGAGGGAGGGCATCCATACCTGAGCCCCTGGCGCCTCCCTCCCTCCCGTGACACCTCCTCCTCTCCCGTAGGTGCTTGGCGAAGCCCCGCAGGATTGCCACGCTCCTCCATCACCACCACGCCGTTGTGCTGCTGCTGGATGGAGTCTTCCTCAACCACTCCCTATCTCCTTGCTGGATCAAGGCGTGGGAGACATCGTCGAGCTGTACGTGTGTTGAACGCGGAGGTGCTGTCCGTTCGGCACTAGATCATCGGTGATTTGAATCACGACGAGTACGACTCCATCAACCCCGTTCACTTGAATGCTTCCTCTTAGCGATCTACAAGGGTATGTAGATGCACTCTCCTTCCCCTCGTTGCTAGTATCTCCATAGATAGATCCTGGTGACACGTAGGAAAATTTTGAATTTATGCTACGTTCCCCAACAGTGGCATCATGAGCTAGGTCTATTGCGTAGATTCTATGCACGAGTAGAACACAAAGTAGTTGTGGGCGTTGATTTTGTTCAATATGCTTGCCATTACTAGTCTTATCTTGATTCGGCGGCATCGTGGGATGAAGCGGCCCGGACCAACCTTACACGTACTCTTACGTGAGACCGGTTCCACCGACAAACATGCACTAGTTGCATAAGGTGGCTGGCGGGTGTCTGTCTCTCCCACTTTAGTCGGATCGGATTCGATGAAAAGGGTCCTTATGAAGAGTAAATAGCAATTGGCATATCACGTTGTGGTCTTTGCGTAGGTAAGAAACGTTCTTGATAGAAACCCATAGCAGCCACGTAAAACATGCAAACAACAATTAGAGGACGTCTAACTTGTTTTTGCAGGGTATGCTATGTGATGTGATATGGCCAAGAAGAATGTGATGAATGATATGTGATGTATGAGATTGATCATGTTCTTGTAATAGGATTCATGACTTGCATGTCGATGAGTATGACAATCGGCAGGAGCCATAGGAGTTGTCTTAATTTATTTATGGCCTGCGTGTCAACATAAACGTCATGTAATTACTTTACTTTATTGCTAACCGTTAGCTGTAGTAGTAGAAGTAATAGTTGGCGAGACAACTTCATGAAGACACGATGATGGAGATCATGATGATTGAGATCATGGTGTCATGCCGGTGACGATGATGATCATGGAGCCCCGAAGATGGAGATCAAAAGGAGCAAAATGATATTGGCCATATCATGTCACTATTTGATTGCATGTGATGTTTATCATGTTTATGCATCTTGTTTACTTAGAACGACGGTAGTAAATAAGATGATCCCTTACAACAATTTCAAGAAGTGTTCTCCCCTAACTGTGCACCGTTGCTACAGTTCGTCGTTTCGAAGCACCACGTGATGATCGGGTGTGATAGATCCTTACGTTCACATACAACGGGTGTAAGACAGATTTACACATGCAATACACTTAGGGTTAACTTGACGAGCCTAGCATGTACAGACATGGCCTCGGAACACGAAGACCGAAAGGTCGAGCATGAGTTGTATAGAAGATACGATCAACATGAAGATGTTCACCGACGTTGGCTAGTCCGTCTCACGTGATGATCGGACACGGCCTAGTTTGACTCGGATCATGTGATCACTTAGATGACCAGAGGGATGTCTATCTGAGTGGGAGTTCATAAGATGAACTTAATTATCTTGAACATAGTCAAAAGGATTTTGCAAATTATGTCGTAGCTCACGTTATAGTTCTACTTTTTAGATATGTTCCTAGAGAAAAGTTAGTTGAAAGTTGATAGTAGCAATTATGCGGACTAGGTCCGTAAACCTAGGATTGTCCTCATTGCTTCATAGAAGGCTTATGTCCTTAATGCACCACTCAGTGTGCTGAACCTCGAATGTTGTCTGTGGATGTTGCGAACATCTGACATACACATTTTGATAACTACATGATAGTTCAGTTAAATGGTTTAGAATTGAGGCACCAAAGATGTTTTTGAAACGTCGCGAAACATATGAGATGTTTCGAGGGCTGAAATTGGGATTTCAGGCTCGTGCCCACGTCAAGAGGTATAAGACCTCCGACGATTTTCTTAGCCTGCAAACTAAGGAGAAAAGCTCAATTGTTGTGCTTGTGCTCAGATTGTCTGAGTACAACAATCGCTTGAATCGAGTGGGAGTTGATCTTCCAGATGAAATAGTGATGGTTCTCCAAAGTCATTACCACCAAGCTTCTAGAGCTTCATGATGAACTATAATATATCAGGGACATATATGATGATCCTTGAGATATTCACGATGTTTGACACCACAAAAGTAGAAATCAAGAAGGAGCATCAATTGTTGATGGTTGGTGAAACCACTAGTTTCAAGAAGGGCAAGGGCAAGAAGGGATACTTCATGAAACGGCAATTCAGCTGCTGCTCTAGTGAAGAAACCCAAGGTTGAACCCGAACCCGAGACTAAGTCCTTCTGTAATAAGGGGAACAACCACTGGAGCAGAATTACCCTAGATACTTGGTAGATGATAAGGCTGGCAAGGTCGATAGAAGTATATTGGAAATACATTATGTTAATGTGTATTTTACTAGTACTCCTAGTAGCACCAGGGTATTAAGATACCGGTTCGGTTGCTAAGTGTTAGTAACTCAAAACAAAAGGCTACGGAATAAACGGAGACTAGCTAAAGGTGAGCTGACGATATGTGTTGGAAGTGTTTCCAAGTTTGATGTGATCAAACATCGCACGCTCCCTCTACCATCAAGATTAGTATTAAACCTGAATAATTGTCATTTGGTGTTTGCGTTGAGCATAGACATGATTGGATTATGTCTATCGCAATACGGTTATTCATTTAAGGAGAATAACGGTTACTCTGTTTATTTGAATAATACCTTCAAATGGTCTTACACTTGAAATGAATGGTTTATTGAATCTCGATCGTAGTGATACACATGTTCATGCCAAAAGATAGTAATGATAGTACCACCTACTTGTGGCACTGCCACTTAAGCCATATCGGTATAAAACGCATGAAGAAGCTCCATGTTGATGGATCTTTGGACTCACTCGTTTTTGATAGGATTGAGACATGCGAACCATGTTTGTTGGTAGATATGCATGAAGAAACTCTATACAGATGGATCGTTTGGACTCACTTGATTTTGAATCACTTGAGACATGCAAATCATACCACATGGGCAAGATGACTGAAAGCCTCGGTTTCAGTAAAATGGAACCATAAAGCAACTTGTTGGAAGTAATACATTTTGATGTGTGCAGTCCAATGAGTGCTGAGGCATGTAGTGGATATCGTTATGTTCTTACTTCACAGATGATTTGAGTAGATGTTGAGTACATTTACTTGATAAATCACGAGTCCGAATTATTGAAAGGTTCAAGTAATTTCAGGGTGAAGTTGAAAGATCGTCGTGACAAGAGGATAAAGTGTCTATGATATGATCATAGAGATGAGTATCTGAGTTACGAGCTTTGGCACACAACAAAGACATTGTGGAAATTGTTTCAGAATTAATAGCGCCTGGAACACCATAGTGTGATGGTGTGTCCGAACATCATAGTTGCATCCTATTGGATAGGGTGCGTACCATGATGTCTCTTATCGAATTACCACTATCGTTCATGGGTTAGGCATTAGAGACAACCACACTCACTTTAATAGGGCACCACGTAATTCCGTTGAGATGACACCGTATGAACTATGGTTTAGAGAAACCTAAGCTGTCATTTCTTAAAAGTTTGGGGCTGCTATGCTTATGTGGAAAAGTTTCAGGACGATAGGCTCGAACCCAAAGCGGATAAATGCATCTTCATAGGACAACCCAAAAACAGTTGGGTATACCTCCTATCTCAGATCCGAAATCAATAAATGATTGTTTCTAGAATCGGGTCCTTTCTCGAGGAAAAGTTTCTCTCGAAAGAATTGAGTGGGGGGATGGTGGAGACTTGATAAGGTTATTGAACTGTCACTTCAACTAGTGTATAGCAGGGCACAAAGAGTTGTTCCTGTGGCACCTACACCAATTGAAGTGGAAGCTTATGATAGTGATCATGAAACTTCAGATCAAGTCACTCCCAAACCTCGTAGGATGACAAGGATGCGTACTACTTCAGAGTGGTACGTAATCCTGTATTGGAAGTCATGTTGCTAGACAACAATGAACCTACGAGCTATGGAGAAGCGATGGTGGGCCCGGATTCCGATAAATGGCTCGAGGCCATAAAATCCAAGAGAGGATCCATGTATGAAAACGAAGTGTAGACTTTGGCAGAATGGCTCGATGGTCGTAATGCTGTTGAGTACAGATGGATTTTAAAAGGAAGACAGACAATGATGGTAAGTGTCACTATTAAGAAAGCTCGACTTGTCGTTAAGATGTTTTCCGACAAGTTCAAGGAGTTGACTATGGTGAGGCTTTCTCACTCGTAGCGATGCTAAGAGTCTGTTGGAATGATATTAGCGATTACTGCGTTATTTATGAAATCTTGCAGATAGGATGTCAAAACATTGTTTCCTCGACGATTTTCTTGAGGAAAGGTTGTATGTGATACAACCGGAAGGTTTTGTCAATCCTGAAAGATGCTAATAAGTATGCAAAGCTCCAACAATCCTTCTAAGGACTGGAGTAAGCATCTCGGAGTTGGAATGTATGCTTTGATGAGATGATCAAGGATTTTGGGTGTATACAAAGTTTATGAGAAACTTGTATTTCCGAAGAAGTGAGTGGGAGCACTATAGAATTTCTGATGAGTATATGTTGTTGACATATTGTTGATCAGAAATGACGTAGAATTTCTAGAAAGCATATATGGTTATTTGGAAAGTGTTTTTCAATGGAAAGCCTGGATTAAGCTACTTGTACATTGAACACCAAGATCTATAAGGATAGATCAAAACGCTTAATGGTACTTTCAAATGAGCACATACCTTGACATGATCTTGAAGGTGTTCAAGATGGATCAGTCAAAGAAGGAGTTCTTGCCTGAGTTGTAAGGTATGAAGTTAAGACTTAAAGCTCGACCATGGCAGAAGAAAGAGGAAGGACGAAGGTCGTCCCCTATGCTTTTATCATAGGCTCTCTACAGTATACTATGCTGTGTACCGCACCTGAAGTGTGCGTTGCCATGAGTCAATCAAGGGGTACAAGAGTGATCCAAGAATGGATCACAGGACATCGGTCAAAGTTGTCCTTAGTAACTAGTGGACTAAGGAATTTTCTCGATTATGGAGGTGGTAAAAGAGTTCGTCGTAAAGGGTTACGTCGATGCAAGCTTAACACCTATCCGGATAGCTCTGAGTAGAGATACCGGATACATATAATGGAGCAGCAATTTAGAAATAGCTCCAAGTAGAACAGTTGTTTGGAATAGCTGCAAATAGAGCGTGGTAGCTGCATCTAGGAGATGACATAGAGATTTGTAAAGCACACACGGATCTGAAAGGTTTAGACCCGTTGACTAAAACCTCTCTCACAAGCATAACATGATCAAACCCAGAACTCTTTGGGTGATAGTCACATGGGGATGTGACCTTGAGTGTTAATCACATATCTATGTGAACTGGATTATTGACTCTAGTGCAAGTGGGAGACTATTGGAAATATGCCCTAGAGGCAATAATAAATTGATTATTATTATATTTCCTTGTTCATGATAATCGTTTATTATCCATGCTAGAATTGTATTGATAGGAAACTCAGATACATGTGTGGATACATAGACAACACCATGTCCCTAGTAAGCCTCTAGTTGACTAGCTCGTTGATCAATAGATGGTTACGGTTTCCTGACCATGGACATTGGATGTCATTGATAACGGGATCACATCATTAGGAGAATGATGTGATGGACAAGACCCAATCCTAAGCATAGCACTAGATCGTGTAGTTCGTATGCTAAAGCTTTTCTAATGTCAAGTATCATTTCCTTAGACCATGAGATTGTACAACTCCCGGATACCGTAGGAGTGCTTTGGGTGTGCCAAACGTCACAATGTAACTGGGTGGCTATAAAGGTACATTACAGGTATCTCCGAAAGTGTCTGTTGGGTTGGCACGAATCGAGACTAGGATTTGTCACTCCGTGTAAACGGAGAGGTATCTCTGGGCCCACTCGGTAGGACATCATCATAATGTGCACAATGTGATCAAGGAGTTGATCGCGGGATGATGTGTTACGAAACGAGTAAAGAGACTTGCCGGTAACGAGATTGAACAAGGTATCGGGATACCGACGATCGAATCTCGGGCAAGTATCGTACCGCTAGACAAAGGGAATTGTATACGTGATCGATTGAGTCCTTGACATCGTGGTTCATCCGATGAGATCATCGTGGAACATGTGGGAGCCAACATGGGTATCCAGATCCCGCTGTTGGTTATTGACCGGAGAGTCATCTCGGTCATGTCTGCATGTCTCCCGAACCCGTAGGGTCTACACACTTAAGGTTCGATGACGCTAGGGTTATAAAGGAAGTTTGTATGTGGTTACCGAATGTTGTTCGGAGTCCCGGATGAGATCCCGGACATCACGAGGAGTTCCGGAATGGTCCGGAGGTAAATATTTATATATAGGAAGTCCTGTTTCGGCCATCGGGACAAGTTTCGGGGTCATCGGTATTGTACCGGGACCATCGGAAGGGTCCCGGGGGCCCACCGGGTGGGGTCACCTGCCCCGGGGGGGGGGGGCACATGGGCTGTAGGGGGTGCGCCTTGGCCTACATGGGCCAAGGGCACCAGCCCCAAGAGGCCCATGCGCCTAGGGAACCCTAGAGGGAAGAGTCCTCAAGGGGGAAGGCACCTCCGAGGTGCCTTGGGGAGGATGGACTCCTCCCCCCCTCTTGGCCGCACCCCTTCCTTGGAGGAAGGGGCAAGGCTGCGCCTCCCCCCTCTCCCTTGCCCCTATATATAGTGGAGGGGAGGGAGGGCATCCATACCTGAGCCCCTGGCGCCTCCCTCCCTCCCGTGACACCTCGTCCTCTCCCGTAGGTGCTTGGCGAAGCCCTGCAGGATTGCCACGCTCCTCCATCACCACCACGCCGTTGTGCTACTGTTGGATGGAGTCTTCCTCAACCTCTCCCTCTCTCCTTGCTGGATCAAGGCGTGGGAGACATCGTCGAGCTGTACGTGTGTTGAACGCGGAGGTGCTGTCCGTTCGGCACTAGATCATCGGTGATTTGAATCACGACGAGTACGACTCCATCAACCCCGTTCACTTGAACGCTTCCGCTTAGCGATCTACAAGGGTATGTAGATGCACTCTCCTTCCCCTCGTTGCTAGTCTCTCCATAGATAGATCCTGGTGACACGTAGGAAAATTTTGAATTTATGCTACGTTCCCCAACAGCTTGCATGGTGATTTCTTCTAGAACTACGCCGGTATTTCCCCAAAGAGGAATAGATGATGCAGTATAGCGATGGTAGGTATTTCCCTCAGTGATGAGACCAAGGTTATTGAACCAGTAGGAGAACCTCCTCACACCACGTAAACAGAACCTGCACACAAATAACAAATACCCGCAACCCGACGTGTTAAAGGGGTTGTTAATCCCTTCCGGGTATGGCGCCTCAAGATAGGCAAAAACATGAGGTAAAAGTGGTAGATAGGATAAATAGATGGCGGAACAAATAAATTGCAGCAAGGTACTTTCGTATTTTTGGTTCCATAGATCTGAAAATAAGTGCAAAGGAAAATAGATCGCAAAGGCAAATATGATGAAAAGAGACCCGGCGGCCGTAGGTTTCACTAGTGGCTTCTCTCGAGAAAAATAGCAAACGATGGGAAAACAATTACTGTTGGGCAATTGATAGAACTTCAAATAATGACAACGGTATCCAGGCAATGATCATTATATAGGCATCACGTCCAAGATTAGTAGACAGACTCCTGCCTGCATCTACTACTATTACTCCACACATCAACCGCTATCCAGCATGCATCTAGTGTATTAAGTTCATGGAAAAATGGAGTAATGCAGTAAGAACAATGACATGATGTAGACAAGATCTATTTATCTATTTATTTAGATATATAGCCCATCTTGTTATCCTTAGTAGCAACGATACATACGTGTCGGTTCCTGTCGTGGAAATATCATGTCAAATGTCCTAACGGAAGGACTTAGTCGTGGAGCCATCGCAACGAGATTAGCTTGAAGGGGTTAAACCGGACAAGGGATACGAGAGTTTTATACTAGTTCGGCCCCTTACAATGAAGGTAAAAGCCTACGTCTAGTTGTGGTGGAATTGATTGGGTTTCGATGGCCAGGGAGCAGATACGCTTTGCCTGAGTCTCGAGTTGTTGTTTCTTCTCCCTGAACCGCCGCCGGGTCATACCTTTTATATACACAGGTTGACGCCCGGCCGGTTTACAGAGTCCCGAGGCCGGCTCATACAAGTGTCCGGCTCGGTCTCTCCCTTTTCCCTAACTTACAATACAAGTTATACAACTATGGCAGTTTACCATCATGGGCCCTAATCCGTCTTTGGGTTCTGGGCCTCTAAGCTTTATCAGTACAACACCATCTTCTTTGTCTTCAAGGGCTTCAGTATAGTTGAGCTTGAACTGGCCCCTTCTGGGCGGTTTACACTCAGTAGTTATATCCTCAACATTAGGCCCCAGATTGATTTGAACCTGTTCATGTCAATCTTCAATACTTAGAAAAACTCCGTGAACATCTTCTTATGATTCTTGTAAACCGCCATGATGTCTTCTCCCTGTAAACTTTGGTAAACTGCCATGATGTTATCTTCTGAACGCTGCAGTGAATCATCATGACATCATCTCTGTATAAAAAGATAATAAAGATTCCCTTCATTTAATTAATTCCCGAAGATCGAGGCGACAGCTGCGCCCCCTTTTGCCGCTTCAGGCTCCTCGATTCTCGCGCCTGCCGCTTATCCCCTTTCCTTTATAAATAAGACTGGGGGGTCCTTCCATTTTCCCCCTTGCCTCTTCGCGTCATCTTCCTCCTCGCGACCCCGAAGAACTCAAGCAGCTCCGCCGCCGTCGACCCTTCACCCTGCACCGACAAGGCCGCTGCATCAACCTGTTTGTACCAGAGATCTTGCGACACTCCTCCGCCGCTGCGTGGCCCTGGTAAATATTCCCTTCCTTCACTTATTGAACCTGCATTAGGGTTTTGAAGTTTCTTCAGTGTTCATCAGTGTTCCTCAATGCTTATCTGCTTCTCCTTTAGCATCTTACTGAATCTAGCTAGGCCTGACAGTTTCTTCTCTTGGCCGAAATCGTAGTTTTAATCTGTCCTGCCGTAGCATCTCGTTGTTCCTGAGTAGATCCCATCTGAACTGTTAATGGCCTCCTGTCGCTAGTTTTAGGGTTCAGAAAATTTTCTTTACTGAACCAGGTAGATCCAAAATTATATCACCATTTTGTGAAACTTGTTTCTGCAACACTTAGTAGATTTCAGATCTGCTCCTTCCGTTAAAGGCGGTTTAATCTTTAGTAGTTGATAATCCGCCAGATACCATTAACCCTCACTTAAACTGTCATCCTGACTTGAGTAGCAGTATCCGGTTTAACTTACACATATGCACTTCAACCTTGAATCGTAAACCGGCCTTCACACTTCTTTTACAATTTGTCTTCCAAAATGACCAAGCAATTCACCACTTGCAACTGGGTTCCTTCCCGGATCATAGAAACGCAACTCAATGGATATGTTCTAACTGGCGCTGTGGCCAAGAAAAGTGTCCTTCATTGGCGAGTCCCTGGCCCTGAATGCCCTCCTGAACCTCAAGATGGAGAAGTGATTGTGTTCATGCAGCATCTAGACCGGGGGTTTAGCCCTCCCGGATCCGGGATGTACTTGCTAGCTTCCAACTCCATCCTCAAGACATTGGACCAAACTCTGTGTCCAACATATGCAATTTCCAAGTGTTCTGTGAAGTTTACCTTCAAGAAGAACCAACTGTTGAGCTCTTCCGGGATTTCTTCCACTTAAACCACCGAACTGAATTCTCTGACGGCCCCAATACTGAACTTGGCGGAGTATCGATTCAGAAGAGGAAATAAGTCGATTTTCCTCATGCCAAACATCACAGCCATCCTAAAGACTGGAATCAAACATGGTTCTTTTGTCGGAACACCACTCCTGCTGATGAAAACCCTCTGCCAGGTTACCGTGCTCACCGGCTCAGTAATGGCCATCCACTACCTCAACGGCTCACTGCCAAAGAACGACAAACTTATGCACCTCAAGTTGCTAAGCTCCGGGCTTTCCTAGAAAACGGCTTAACCAGCATCGACCTTGTTCGCTGTTGGGTTTCATGGGGTATCCTGCCTTTAAGCCGCTGCACCAGTTTGATGCATGAGTATACCGGGAACATCAAGGACCCTCAACGGTATCATGAAATAGAGATGACTGATGACGAAGTAACTGAGTCTCTCAAGAAGATGCTGGATGAACCGATCGGTGAATGCGGCAAATTGGGCTGCGTCCTTTTATGCCTCCAACAAACCGCCATCGATAAATTTTTTAACCTTGTGCTTTTTGATCCGTCTCCGCTTTAACACTGCTCTAATAATCCTTTATTTAATTTTACAGGCCAAAGATCATTTCTGGAAGAGGAAAGCTTCAGACAGACCGACGAGGGCTCCTCGTGCAAAAAGCAAAGTCACAAAGAAAGCAGCCAAGAAGAAAACCGCTGAGTCCTCTAATCGACCGAAGATGTCGATGAATCGGAACAAGAGGTAGAACTTGACTCCCTTGGTTCATTTTTTGTACACCTTATTGACAATGACTATTACCAGGATGATGCGGAAGCCAGTCGTGCTGACCATGTTGAGGTAATCTCCCTTTCCTCCGATTCAGATCATGTGTCGGTTCAAAAACTTCGCCGTGCAGTTCGGAAAGTAAAATACTCTCACCCTCATGCTCATTTGGATCCACAATTTTCTTTGAAGACACAACAACCTGAAGCCCGTCGCACAACCCGGCACAGTGGCCAGCAAGTCACTTTCTCCGGTTTACCAGACACTCCAAACCGGAAACATCGTCCAGATGTCTCTTGCTCTTCTAATAAACCTTATCCCTTGGCAGGTTGCTTCCGATACCCACTTAATCTGTCTGATTCGAATTATCAGGTGACTTCCAATTCTTCATCTGGCGACTCATCAACCACCCAAATGCCTCCCCTCAAGGCCGTCCCTGGGTAAGTATACTGACTTTTTAGCTTTGCCTTCATGTGCCGGTTTATCAATTAATCTCTGTTTGCTTTTACAGCACCAAAGCCCGTCTGAGCAAGAAAGCAAAAACAAATATCCCCACTGATGAGGTTGAACCGAACAGGACCACAGAAGGTGCTGGTGGAGATGCTGACATTGCTATGGATGATCCTGTACCCCAAGGTCAAGATATCTATGTTGATCCGCCAGAAGCCGATCCAGCTAGTCCTCATGCTGATCCTCCAAGCCCCGCCAGGGATGAAGACCTGCCAAGCCCAGCCAGGGATACTGTCAATCCGCCAAGCCCAGCCAGAGATATTGTCAATCCGCCAAGCCCATCAAAAGGTGGTGATGATGATGTTATTATCACCGGTACTGGTCACACCGTCCCTGGCAATCCGGTTGCGTTATCAAAGCATACTGCCAAGGAATAATTTATTGCTATGGGCAAGGGGAAAGAGAAGACAGATTTATCCAGCTATGTTAACCTTACTACCCAGGAGCTCCATTCCGGATTCTTAACTCGCCTATACACAATCCGAGATTATGAGGCCAGTTTGGTGAACATGATGAAGGAGCGCTATGAGGTAATCTTCCAAACACTTTAATCTTTCTTGTTCTGCATATCAACTCCATTGTAGCCCCCAAGGGCTGGTTTGTCTCTTGAAGATAAACTGTGACTTTTGGAATAAAAAATACTTCAACTGAGTAGCCCCCAAGGGCTGGTTTACCTTATCAAGATGAACCGGGACTTCATGCTCCGAACTGTATTTTGTCAATTCCTTTGCCTTTTTTACTTTCTGATCAAATACACATTAGCCCCCAAGTGCCAATATTAATACTTGTATTGAGCCTTGGGACTTTAAATAATTAGCAGGAAAGAAGCAATCCGCATTAGCCCCCAAGTGCCAAGTGTATAACTGGTTATATGCTTGGGACTTTGAGAAAAATATTATCATATTCATCATCTGACTTTTGCAGGCCAATATAAACAACAAAGATTCCCAAATTACCGATCTTCAAGAGAATATCAAATCCCAGCAAGCAGAGACCTCCAAGGCCAAAGAAGAGCTGAAAGGCACTTGGACAACCATGGAACAACTGAAGGATGGCTTCAAGACTGAACGTGCGAACTGGGAAATTGAAAAAGCTGCTTTGTTGAAGCGGGCTGAAGACGCCGAAGCAGCCCTTAAGCCGGTGGCAGAAGAGCTAACTGGGTTGAAGCATCAAGTAAATGCTATGACCTTTGCGATATTTGGTAAGTAACTTGTGCAAAGAGCTTGAATATACATCTTTGAAATATCTGGTTTAACAGTGAATTCTTAAACCGTTACAGGTAGCCGTGTTGCTCATCTGGGCTCGAATATGCGGATGAAGCTGAAGGAAGTATATACGTTGATAGAGCAACTATATACCGGTGCCCAACGAGTTATGTGTGCAGCTTCATAAAACAAACCGGCACCAACATTGATCAAGGATACCCTGGCCAAGCTGTCGATGACACCAGCGCAGATAGAAGAAATGAAGCGATCTGCTGCCAGGGCTGGCGCTTTGTTAGCACTAACTCAGGCCAAGGATGTAATCGCTTTGATCTTTTCTGGATTAGCCTCAATGCCTTTGTTAGACACCAGAAAGCCTAAGAGCTTGCCTACCGGAACACCAAAAATGCACTTGTCCGGATAGAGCATCATTTTATAAAGACTATCAAAGGTCTCCTTGAGGTCATCTATGAATGTCTCCTTATTCCTGGATTTTAAAATAATGTCATCCACATAAGCATGAACGTTGCGCCCAATCTGAGTATGAAGACAATTCTGCACACAACGCTGATAAGTTGCCTGGGCACTCTTGAGCCCAAAGGGCATAGACACATAGCAGAAGGCTCCAAAGGGAGTGATGAAGGCTGTCTTCTCCTGGTCCTTAACTGCCATTTTGATCTGATGATAACCGGAATAAGCATCGAAAAAACTCAAACGCTCACAACCCGCTGTAGCATCGATGATATGATCAATACGTGGGAGAGCAAAAGGATCTGCCGGACAAGCTTTGTTCAAGTCTGTGTAATCCACACACATACGCCAAGTGCCATTTTTCTTAAGCACTAGCACCGGATTGGCCAGCCACTCCGGATGAAAAACTTCAATGATAAATCCAGCAGCCAACAGCTGGGCTACTTCCTCTCCAATGGCCTTGTTCCTCGTTGAAGCGGCGAAGAAACTGCTTGACCAGTTTAAACTTGGGATCAATATTGAGAGTGTGCTCAGCGAGTTCCCTCGGTACACCTGGCATGTCAGAAGGCTTCCATGCAAAAATGTCCCGGTTCTCACAGATGAACTTGATGAGCGTGCTTTCCTATTTTGGATCCAGATTTGTGCTGATACTAAACTGTTTGGATGAATCGCCAGGAACGAAATCAACAAGTTTAGTCTCATCAGCCGGTTTGAACTTCAGGGTCGGGTCATGCTTTGTGGTGGGCTTCTTCAGAGGAGTCATATCTGCCAGATCAATGTTGTCCTGTAGAACTTCAACTCTTCTGTTGCACAAACTGACTCAGCATAAGCTGCATCACCCTCTTCACAGTCCAAAGCGATCTTACGACTCCCGTGCACCGTGATGGTCCCCTTATGACCTGGCATCTTGAGCTGTAAGTAAATATAACAGGGTCTTGCTATAAACTTTGCATAAGCCGGCCGTCCAAACAAGGCGTGATATGGGCTCTGGATTTTCACCACTTCAAAGGTCAATGTTTCAAACCTGGAATCATGCTCATCACCAAACACAACCTCCAAATCTATCTTGCCAATAGGATATGCCGATTTACCTAGTACTACACCATGGAAAACAGTGTTCGACAGTTTAACTCTTACCCGTCAACCCCATGCGGCGGAAGGTTTCATAATACAGAATGTTGATGCTGGTCCCTCCATCCATAAGCACCTTGGTGAATTTATAACCTCCCACCTGGGGTGCCACCACTAAAGCCAGATGACCCGGATTGTCAACCCGAGGCGGATGATCCTCTCTGCTCCACACAATGGGCTGCTCGGACCAACGTAAGTAATGGGGTACCGCCTGTTCAACAGCATTAACTGCCCTCTTGTGAAGCTTCTGATCGCGCTTACACAAGCTAGTGGTGGAAACATGATACTGCCCGCCATTCAACTGCTTTGGGTGACTCTGAAAACCTGATTGCTGCTGATTCCCTTGATTATTCTGTTGGTTGCTACCACCTTGGTTGTTCTGGTTTCCCTGATTATTCCGAAATCCAGAGTTTGAACCGCCGCCACCATGAAAACCTGGACCTGAACCTCCCGACGGACCCTGATCATACCGGAAGAGATCAGAGTTTTTGAACTCCTTCATAATGAAACAATCCTTCCAGATATGTGTTGCTGGAACCTCCTTGGTCCCGTGCTTTGGGCAGGGTTGGTTTAACAGACGCTCCAGATTCATACCTCCACCATGCTGGGGCGGTTTACCCTTATGATGTTGCATATTACCCTGCACATTGGTGTTAGCCACAAAATCCGAATTATCTGCTTTGCGCTTACCATTGTTCCCATGGCTCCCTTGGTTGTGCTGCTGTCCCTTTGCACCACCGTTCTTCTTTCCCTTCTCCGGTTTCTCCTCGTCAGAATCGGGATCCTTGGTATTATCAGAATCGACATATTTAACCAAGGCTCCTGTCGGGGATATACCCCGCGGTATGACCCGGCCGGACTTGGCGGTTTACTTGAGACGGTTTACACTCGGCGATTCATTGGTGACCTGCCCTGACCAGATAGTTTACAAGCAACCTACCTGAACATTATGACTCATTAGTAACCCGGCGGGCGGGATAGACGGATGACATGGCCCAAGGCCCAGAAGGCTGGTTTATGTTAATGGCGAGCCGGTTTAAGAGGAAAGGCGTCAGGAATATTTACCTTACAAGGAGTTAAGACCTGGACTTGTATCCGGTTTGTATTAGAAGGTAGACTAGTCCTAATCCTAATAGAACTCCACATGTAACCCGCCCCTTCAACTTATATAAGGAGGGGCAGGACTCCCCAAAGAGGGAGAGGCGACAAGAAACAATCTCTAGGGCTAGATACAACTAGAGGAGAGCCGGTTTACGGCGACTCCCATGAGCATAATGAGACCTAGCCACAAACAGCATGTAAGGCTATTACCGGATGATGTTTCCCGGGTCCCGAAGCTGTCTAAATCCTTGTCTTGCGTGTTGCGTCTCTCGATTCCGCTCAACCCCTCTCAAGCTACCACACAGATGCATTGGCCTTGCGACTAAGTCCTGACACTAAGGAATCTGACGTGTTAATTCCACTACAGTTGGCGCCCACCGTGGGGCTCCCGCACGGTGGTGTTGAGTTCTTGGATGTATTTCTCCCAGGGATCGAGAAGCTCCACCCAGCTTATTGAAGAAGTTCTGGTTGGCTTGTCGAAGAGTTCCAACTGGCTCGCTAAAGAAGTTCCGACAGGCTCATCGAAAGGTTCTAATGTGACGGAAACTGCTGGCCGGATCATTGAAAAGTTCCGACCGCCTCAACGAAAGGTCCCGTCTGAATCGGCAAAAAGTTCCGACCGCCTCGACGGAAGGTTCCGTCTGAATCGGCAAAAATGTTCTGATCGCCTCAACAAAAGGTTCCGTCCGAATCGCCCAAGAGTTCCAGCCGAATCACCAAAAGGTTCCGTCCGAGTCGCCAAAGGGTTCCGACTTAGGTTACGAAAAAACTTCAGCTCAAAAGGTTCCGGTTCAAAAAGTTCCGGGTTATTAGGAGGTTCCGGTTCAAAAGTTCTGGATTATAAAAAGTTTCGGCCGGATTATTAAAAAGTTCTGGGTCCAGAAGTTCCGGCTCAAAAAGTTCCAGTCGGGTTATCAAGAGCTTCCGGTTCAAAAGTTCTGGATTATCAAAAAGTTCCGGCCGGACTATAAAAAAGTTTCGGTTCAAAAGCTGAGGGTCATCTATTATTACTGGCAATAGGGATATTCCCATCCACGCCATTGTTGGGCCTCCATATATAAGTTGATTTATGGACCATACAAAGATCATCTGGCATTCAGGTGATATCCATCCAAGTTTGTGTTATTAGCATATATTGTTTTTTTTTCAAAAAACAAGTTTATCTTTGCCTTGGTCTACAATATTGTTTATGCAGGACAATTGTTCATTTCAAGTGCGATGATCATGTCATGGATGTATAGCCCGTGCCACCATTATCATGCGCTAGCATCTGACTGTGCCATGATGCTTGAGGAATATATGTGCAAACCACCGTTTCTACGACCATTTAAATCAACATGACAATGATATGACTTGCCCATATGGTTTACCGCGTGCGCGATTGACTTGCCCGTCCGCGTTGGCTTACAACGCCGCGGCCGGATCATCTATCTGAGCCGCCTTTGATGCTGCGGTCGTCTTTACCGTCCGTCTCTCGCGGCCTGGTCTACATCAATACACCGGGCCGCGCCTGTTTGCATGAAATATTTATTAAGTATGAGCAAGTCACTGATTGGGTAGCCCGGTTTTCTTTCAACAAAATGGAGGCAAATTATCATATACTATCAGTCGCCATCTACACTGGGTGGCTCAATGGGCAGGCACACAAGTCGCCGCCACTACAGTTTAGTTAACTTCAAATCGCCAATTGGAAGGAACCATTGGCCGAGTTGCTGACACGGCTCATACGAGATCATTTACAACCCGCCGCAGTCACCTCAACCTTCTGTGAATTCACATCATGCTATCAACACCAATGATATACAACTTATGCCGATTTATATTACGGTTAATATGGGGAAATCTCAAGCCAACTCCTCAAATTGCCTTGAGGCTCGGGGGCTACAATGATATGACTCAGCAAATGTTGCCGGTTTTCGGTGAATTAAAGAACCCTAGGATATTGGAGGGAAAGATAACCCGGTCCCGGAGGCTACTACCATATTGGTGAAAGTATAAAAGCCGTCAGAAAATTTCCGGTTAAAAACAGAGAATGCCCGTTTAAAATCCGGTTCAAGGGAAATCTGTTCTCCCACAAAGCTCTGAAGATCTCAAATCCGGTTTAAGAATTTCTGGTTCAAAAAGAATTAATCTCTCGCAAGTTCGAGTTTAAAGGTCGCCAGAAAATTTCTGGCTGAAAATGAAGATTCCGGTTTAATATCCGGTTCAAGGGAAAGATGTCTCCTATAAAGCTTTGAAGCTCCCAATATCTGGTTTAACATCTGGTTGGAGAAGAAATATCTCTCGCAAAGTTCGAGTTCTCAGAAAAGTCAAAAGGGCCCAAAGAGAGTTTGCTGCACAGCACAACACAAACGTAGGCACCCGACGAGCACAGCTCAGAAATATATCACTTGGGGGCTTGGTCGTATTCGATCCATAGCTACACCTCTTGATCGGCGTAAGGCCACCAGGGAAATCACTTGGGGGCTTGGTTGTATTCAAACCATAGCTACACCTCTTGATCGGCGTAAGGCCAACAGGAAATCACTTGGGGGCCAAAGAGAGTCTGTTGCCAAGCACAGCTCAAACATAGGCACCCACTGAGCATAGCTCAAAATGTTACTTGGGGGCTCTTTGTGCACAACAACAAAGAGTTTTAAAGGACCCTTGTAATAGGATATCGAGCCAGGCTTGGAAGCAAGGTGTATTCACCTAAAACCCCAGGTTAACCTGCCTTCATCAAGTAAGTCACTCCGCCCAGGTAATCTTGGTATGACCCGCCGAACGTTTGACAAGTCAATCTTATACAGACCTTGAACTTGTCAAAGTTAAAACAAAGATTGGTTAATGTGAGGTCCGTCTTAAAAGGCTTTGTAAAATGGTTTAACTCAATGGCCTGGTAGCCCATGAAAAGCCTCGAATTTGGGCCTAATAGCCCTTGAAAAGCCTCGACTACAAGTTTTCATTTGCTTTTATTTGTCAAAATCTTTTCTTCTTTGATAAGGTTTTATGATCAACCGACATCTATTGACCCGGCCTGACTATAAGTCGTCAATATAACCCGGTGTTTGTTAACCCGGCTTGGCTTTCAACTATAAGTTGTTAGTACACAACCAATTATAAACCGGTATTTGTTAACCCGGCCTGGCTTTGACTATAAGTCGCCAGGATGATCATCCGGTGTTTATTACAACCCGGCACAATTTTATTACAAACCGGCAAAATATGAGGGGGTTATCAGCGCTCCAGATTTGGGTTATCACCCTTACTACAAGAAAGTTGGTAAACCAACAATTTGATTCAGTGTCACAGGTATGATATATTTCATATTTGATTATTCTTAAGTGCAGCCTTGGTTGTAAACCCGGGTTATATGTTGGGCATTATGACCTGTCCGGCAGTAAACCGTCAGGACACTTTAAACTTGTTGTATGCAGAAACAGGTTGAATAAAGCATAATTATAAATCACCGGCGTTTATTAACCCGGCCTGGCTTTGGACTATAAGTCACCAGTATATATTTGGATTGCGCCATTGGAATCATGCGCTCATAAATCATTGGATTATATTATTCAAATCTTCAAATATCCAACATGGCTGGATTTTATTATGGTTATCAATAACCAGTGTTATGATCAAGGTTTTCAAAGTTGCTTTAGCGCAATGGCTATCATATTATCAATGGATATGATTTATTCTACAATTGAAGGAATAGTCCCGAGTCGCTGCAGGCTTACAACCCAGCACTTGGGGGCTAACATTAGTCAAGTTGAGATTACATCAAATATGCAAGTCTCATGTCGCTGCAAGCATGCACCATGACACTTGGGGGCTAATGCAAAGTCATTTTTTGCTCATCTTATTGAAAACCCGGCTCATCACATTATAATTAATGAGCCGACCCTTGGGGGCTACCAATTGCTCCTGTCAAACAATTCAAGGTACACAAGTTAAAACATTTATATTGAAGGGTCCTGTAACGCCCCGAGACCGATGCTCCAGAAGACTTCCAGCTATTCCGAGTTTCGCCGTGTGTTTTATTTGCTTGTTGCATTGCATCATGTCATCTCTTGCATTGCATCGTTTCATCATGCCATCATATCATTAATTTTTATAACTCTTCTAAATAAATTATGTGGATCCTTGGTCCATTTAAATTGAGGGAATTCACATGGTGATTTCTCTTTATGACATATCCTCTTAATATTTTAGGGAGCTATAATAAATATTCCATTAGCTTGGAATTTACCACAACACACGTGCATGTTAAATCCCTTGGCCTTTTCTTCTTCATGTTTTGACTCTCTAACCTTGTCTATAATTCTTTCTTTATCTATCGAAGCCCCACCAAAATTCTCAACATTTTTGGACCTTCCCAACCCTCACTTCCCATTCAAACCATTTGAATTTAAATCAAAAGAGTTTGAATTTAAATTTTCGATCATGCCCACTTCTATTTTTCCTAGTTCAAGCTCATTTTTGTGAGCCCGGGAAAATTATCCGCATGCCAAAGTCCCTTCTCTAACCTTTTTTCCCTTCTCTCTTTTCTTTCTTCCTATTCTTTTACTGTTTTGGAATAATAAGAGAGAGGGAGAAGAGAGCCCAGCCAGGCCTCTAGCCAAGCCTCTGGCCACTTCCTTCTCTATCAGGCCAGCCTCTAAGGCCCAGCCGCACCCCGCTGTTAACCCTAGCCCGACCATCCCTCGATCCCCTCCCGCTTCCCTCGCTTGCCCCTCTCCCTCGCTCGTCCCGATCCCCATCTCATCTCTCCCGATCGATCTCCTTCCTCTCGCTCGTCTCCCTCTCCTCCTCTCGCGCCGCCACCCACACACAGAGAGGAGCGAGATCCCCTCGCGCCCGGTCCCCAACGCATGGCGGCCTCCTCCCATGCCTCACCAACCCCTCGCACCGACCAGCAACCGCCGCTGCCTCTGTCGTTCCCCTCGCCAAGCTGCTGCCATGTTCCGGCGCTGCCCTCTGCCTTCTCCTCGTCGCCTTGCAGTCGCCCACCTCCTGCAGGAGCCAGGTCCGCCGCCTCCTTCGGTTCGTCAAGACGCCATTCAACTTCGCGCCGGGCCCCGATCTGGTTTGGATCTCCTCTACTCCGCCACCCAGCCACCGAATCCGCCAAGTCCTGCTTCTCCTGCCTCGCCGCTCGTCTCAGCCGCGTTGACTGCACCCTCAGCTTTGACCCCGCAGGCCACCCGCCAAGCCTCAGGAGCAGTGCAGCTGCTGCCTTGCTTCTACATCATTCGCCAAGTCCCACTGGAGGCCACACGCGAGCCCGCATTGACTTCCCCTGCTCCACCACCATCAGCGCCCTGTGAGGGAGTCCTGGATAAGGGGGTATCCGAACAGCCAGACTATATTCATCGTCCGAATTATAGAAGCGTCAAGATACAAGACTCAAGAGTTCGGCTCGTGTCCGGATGGGACTCTCCTTTGCGTGGAAGACAAGCTTGGCGATCCAGATATTATGTTTCCTTCCTTGTAACCGACTCCATGTAAACCCTAGCTCTCTGGTGTCTATATAAACCGGAGAGGATGGTCCTTAGAAGGCCGATCACATGTACAATCATACCATCATAGGCTAGCTCTTAGGGTTTAGCCTCTACGATCTCGTGGTAGATCTACTGTTGTAATCCACATATCTTCAATATTAATCAAGGAGGAAGTAGGGTTTTACCTCCATCGAGAGGGCCCGAACCTGGGTAAACATTGTGTCCCTTGCTTCCTGTTACCATCAGCCTAAGACGCACAGATCGGGACCCCCTACTCGAGATCCGCTAGTTTTGACACCGACATTGGTGCTTTCATTGAGAGTTCCTCTGTGTCGTCGCTTCGAGGCTTGATGGCATCTTCAATCGTCAACAACACAATCCAGGGTGAGACGTTTCTTCCCAGACAGATCTTTGTGTTCGGCGGCTTCGCACCGCGGGCCAACTTGCTTGGCCAGTTGGAGCAGATCGACAGCTTCGCCCTGGCCACTAGATCAGGTTCGGAAACTTGAACTACACGGCAGATATCCGCGGAGACTTGATCTTCGATGGGATCGGGCCTGTGCCAGGAGCGCCGGACAGCCACGACGAGCACGGCCTAGACCTGCTATCGGACAGTGCTCGGGACATCATTCCCGAAGCAGCCTCAGATCTAAATCTAGGGCAGGTTGCATTACCTATGGACGGAGGGCTGGACCCCGCCCCGGAGGCCGCACACTTATCGGCGATGGAGCCGAACACAGGTCCCACCTTTGTGGAGGCCTGTAACCCTGGGCCCCCGGACTCATATCCGGCTGATGGCCCTGGTCCGCTCACTCTCGAGCCAGTCGAGCCAGGCTAGGCTCCGGTAATGGAGTTTACCGCTGCGGACATCTTTCAGCACTCGCCCTTCGGCGACATGCTGAGCTCATTGAAGTCTCTCTCTTTGTCAGGAGGCTCTGGGCCGAACTATGTCCGGCCTGAGTGGGAAGCAGGCAACGAAGGAATTCGCTGCCCACCCACCACCCACTTTGTTGCCACGATCGATGATTTAACTGACATACTCGACTTTGACTTCAAAGACATCGACGGTATGGACGACGATGCAGGAGACATACAGGGGCCACCGCTCATAGGGCAGTGGACAGCCACCTCTTCATACGACGAATACGACCCCGAACAGCCCGCCTTCGAGCAGGCCGAACAAGAAGACGGGCATGACAACCCAGATGAACAGGCGGCGGACGGGTATCCGGAGGAGGACAACTACATGCCCCTCTCCGAAGACGAGATTAGCCTCGGCGACGACGAGTTCGGTGTACCCGAAGACCCCGCAGAGCAGGAGCGCTTCAAGCGCCGGCTTATTGCCACTACGAGAAGCCTGAATAAGAAGCAGCAGCAGCTCCAAGCTGATCAAGGTCTGCTCGCAGACAGATGGACAGAAGTCTTGGCAGCCGAGGAATACGGACTCGAGTACCCCACGGCTGACTGACCACCTCGAGGTCGGGACAAAATGACATATCAACCGAAATATCAGCCTGTACCCCCACGCCGGTTTACTACGGCCCGGGGCAATACTCAGGACCCGCGCGATAAACTGGATAACGCCACAGGACAACCAAGATCGATCTACGGATCACGGGGGCGTGCCGGAGCACATGACGACGACCGTCATACCGGATACACTAACAACAAGTCCGGCCGGGCCGAATACAACCAGTCAGACGCAGCCGTACTGCGCCGTGACATAGCCCGACATAGAGGCGCCGCACGCCCCCTCAGCTTCACTGATGAAGTGATGGATCATGAATTCCCAGAAGGGTTTAAACCCGTAAACATCGAATCATACGATGGCACCACAGACCCCGCGGTATGGATCGAGGATTTCCTTCTCCACATTCACATGGCCCGCGGAGATGACCTACATGCCATCAAGTATCTTCCCCTTAAGCTCAAAGGACCTGCCCGGCACTGGCTAAACAGCCTGCCCGCAAATTCCATTGGCAGTTGGGAAAATCTGGAAGACGCATTTCTTGACAACTTCCAGGGCACATATGTGCGACCTCCGGAAGCCGATGACTTGAGCCACATTACTCAACAGCCTGGAGAATCAGCCAGGAAATTCTGGACTCGGTTCCTAACTAAAAAGAACCAAATAGTTGACTGTCCGAACACCGAAGCCCTGGCGGCTTTCAAGCATAATATCCGTGACGAGTGGCTCACCAGACACCTCGGCCAGGAGAAGCCTAAGTCCAAGGCAGCTCTTACGACACTTATGGCCTTCTTTTGCGTAGGCGAGGACAGCTGGTTGGCTCGCAATAGCACTACGCCACACTCTGGAAGTTCAGATGTCCGGGACAATAACGGCAAGCCACGACACAACAGACACAAGCGACGGAACAACGGCGACAACACCGAGGATACGGCGGTCAATGCCGGATTCAGCAGATCCAAATCTGGTCAGCGGAAGAAGCCATTCAAGCGTAACAATCAAGGACCGTCTAGTCTGGACCGTATACTGGAGCGCTCGTGCCAAATTCATGGCACCCCGGACAAGCCAGCCAACCACACCAACAGAGACTGCTGGGTATTCAAACAGGCCAGCAAAATAAACGCCGAAAACAAGGACAAGGGGCTGCACATCGATGATGACGATGAGCCCCGGCGTCCGAACATGGGGGGGGGGCAAAAGAAATTTCCCCCATAGGTGAAAATGGTCAACATGATCTACGCCACCCACATCCCCAAGTGGGAACGGAAGCGAGCACTACGGGACATATATGCGATGGAGCCAGTCGTCCCCAAATTCAACCCATGGTCAGCTTGTCCGATCATCTTTGATCGTAGGGATCATCCTACTAGCATCCGTCACGGCGGCCCAGCCGCATTGGTTTTAGACCCAATTATAGACAGGTTTCACCTCACAAGAGTCCTTATGGACGGAGGGAGCAGCGTGAACCTGCTTTATCAGGACACAGTGCGCAAAATGGGCATCGATCCTTCAAGGATTAAGCCCACCAAAACCACCTTTAAGGGTGTCATTCCTGGAGTAGAGGCCCGTTGTACGGTCTCTATAACATTGGAAGTGGTCTTCAGATCTTCGGATAACTTCCAAAGCAAAGTGCTAATCTTCGATATCGTCCCTTTCCACAGTGGTTACCATGCACTACTCGGGCGAACCGCATTTGCTAGATTCAATGCGGTACCACACTATTCATACCTCAAGCTCAAGATGCCAGGCCCGCGCAGGGTCATAATAGTCAACGAGAATATGGACCGCTCTCTTCGTACATAGAACACACTGCGGCCCTTGTGGCCAAAGTACAATGCAGCCTACTCCGGAAAACCACCAATCCGGCGACGACAACCTCAAGCTCCGTCAAGCGAGGGCGGAACACCCTGCAATAGGATCATCACGCATGTCAAGAGCATGACTAGCAGTCCGGCCTCTGCCCAAGTCCCACCCAAGCAGCATTCGTGCCACGTGTACACAATTACACACTCAAAATACCATGGGCACAGGCGGAGGCGTATCAGTGGCCCAGTCAACAGTATGGTATTGCTTCATAACCTTTCCTTTTACCCTTAAGGACATTGCTTTAGTGCAGCTTCTCTAGAAGAGCCGGATTGTCGGACTTACAAAGGAGAGGAAACACAGGTGGTAACAGGCTTCAGGCACACCAGGAAACACCCAGGTGGAATCTATTCCCAATCGTTGTTCCTGCTTTATCTATCTGTACGTAGCCTGCTCCTGGATAGGATATGTCAAATAATCTTATTTATCTCCGCGTAATGCATTCATTGTAAACATACGCTTAAACGTATTATTTATCAATGGGAGACAATATACAGTGTGAGCTTATTATTTTTATTTTATTTTTCACATTTTTATAAATGTTTATTTGATTTTGCATCCGTACATTTTGGTACGTAGAGTTTGCCAGGGGCTTCTTATAGCGCCCCATAATGCGGCAAGACAAGTTCGAACACTTTCAACAGTGCGGCACCCCGAACTTATAGCATTATATGCATCAGCTCCGAATCATGTCTTGGGTTATAGTTGGGATATCCCGGCTCCCTTGTTTTGGTACCTTACGTTCCGTTAATTCGGCTAAGGTAGCGCAGGGAGAACTACTGCGATTGTGCCCTGGTTTTTCCAGACGAGCACCTCAGTAGAGAAAGCACAAAACTGTCTGGCATGATGTGACGAGAGCTGGTCGCTGTTTGAGAGGTCTTAAAATCCTTAAAGATTTTTCCGCCTTAGGCGATAATTCGGCTTCGTCCAATATAGGCGTGTATAGCGCCCCAACTCGGCCTTCCGGATACTAGGGGCTTCGCCAAAATTTAAAATCATATACCTCTATGGCTAAGTGAAGGTTATAAAGCCGTATAGTCTGATTGCCTGGTTCGCTGCGCTGGACACCTCCTTAAGGGACCAAACATTTGGACAAAGAGTGTCCGGGTTTTCCACAAACACCCTAGTACTAGTTACACGGGGGCGGAAGCCGACGACTGGCCTACTTTCAGATTTTGATAAAAAGCCGCACAAAAGGTAATATTTTAAATCACAAAAGCATTGCATAGCGCAAGTAACTTTGTCTTTAAATTACAAACATGACAGAAGTGAATTCATTCAAAAATTATGTCTTTGCTACATTCATCGGCCACGAGGCAAGCACCCTTCATGACGCCATCATAATACTTCTCGGGGACGCGATGCGGCTTGCCCTCCGGCGGTCTGTCCTTCACCAGCTTCTCCGCATCCAGCTTGCCCCAATGCACCTTGGCGCGGGCAAGGGATCGGCGGGCACCCTCAATACAAACGGATTGCTTGATGACTTCCAGTCGCAGACAGGAATCCACCATCCGCTTGATCAGGCCGAAGTAGCTGGTGGGCAGATGCTCGCCAGGCCACAGCCGGACTATGGGATCTTTCATAGCCACTTCGGCCGCCTTGTGGAGTTCGACCAACTGCTTCAGTTGGTCACTCAGAGGCATCACATGTTTGGCCCCAGCATACTGGGACCAGAACAACTTCTCCGTTGAGCTCCCCTCCTGGGCACGGTAGAACTCCACGGCATCGGATACGCTGCATGGCAAGTCTGCGAATGCCCCTGGAGAGCTTCGGATTTGAGTAAGTAAAAGAAACGCCTCCTCCACATGTTTGCCTTGCATAAAAAATTTCTTACCCGCCGCTATTTTCTTGGCCTCCTGGATCTCTTGCTGAGCCCTCTCGGCTTCGGCCTTGGCGTCTTTTGTATTTGTAAGGGCCTTTGCAAGCTCGGCCTCTTTTGCTTTAAGCCCCCGCTCCGTAGACTCGAGCTTCTTGTCGAGCTCCCGAAGCTCTTCTTGTACCTTGCCCACTCGGGCCTCTTGCTTTTATCGCTCCTTGATTTCCAAGGCCGCTTTGTGTTCAGCCTCGGACATCGCCTTCTTGAGAGACGCCACTTCGGTGGTGGCCTTTGTTACCATATCACGACGTCTCGTCGTTAGCATAATCAAATCTTATTTAGTATTCATTATAGGAGATAGGGGAATAATTTACCTTTGCTCTCCTCGAGCTGCCTCCTTGCGATGCCGAGCTCTCCCTGTGCCCGCTCTAAATCCTGCGTTAGGCCGGCAATTTCGGCCATGCGAGCAGCGGCGGCTAGCAGCACAGCCTGTTTATTTACATTCAAAATTATTGTCAGACTCCTGCGGATTATAATTGACCATCCGTTTGGTTTTTCTTTCCGAACACCAAACATAGTATCAGGGGCTACTACCTATCGGGTGGTAACTTCACATATTTTTACTGCTTACCTCAAAGCCTGTTAGGAGGCTGGTGCAGGCTTCGGTTAATCCGCTCTTGGCGGACGAAACCTTCTGAATGACCGCACTCATGAGAGTACGGTGCTCTTCACCTAGGGAAGCGCCGCGAAGCGCTTCCAGCAGACAATCCGGCGCCTAGGGCGCAACGGAAGTCCTTGATACAGACGGCCCTCCCTCCATAACGAGGGATTGCCCGCCTAAGTCCGGAACCATTGAAGGCTCCAGAACAGTGTTCGGCTGAGAGACCGGCTTACCGTGGCTCTCATCAACACGATCCGTGGGGACCTTGAACCCCGCGAGTCCGACGTCTGGGACGCCGCCTTGAGGCGCCTCCAGGGCCACCTCCGCCATCGTCGGGAGCCTTCAGGACAACACCTCTGTGTCGTCCGCAGGTCGAGGAGACGTGGCCGTTGGGAGTGAGTTCATTGCTGACTCACTCAAGGACCTGTCTGAAGACGACACTTCGGGATGGACCCATGCCGGACTGGATACAAGTTTGGCATTACAAACAATACTATGAAGCGAAATTACTATTGAGTGCGGACACTTACGATCGCACAAGGGGCTTCTTCCTGGGCATCCACCCTTCCTCGCTATCGGCAGCGGTGGCGGAGTAGTCCGGAAGGGATGCTTTTCCCTTCTTGGACGTCCCAGTCTCTCCCACCGGGGCGGCCTTCCTCTTCTTCCCTCCTCGCCTCCGCGGGAGGAATCTGCCTCGTCGTCATCGGACGACAAGGGTATGACGGCCTTACGCAGGGGGCCGCTCCTGGCCCCCTGGCTCGCCGTCTCTGGCCCCCCATCCTTTCCGGATGGGGCGGCCTCCTCTTCTTCTTCTTCTTCTTCCGCTTCGGGGGAGGAATGCGGCTCGTCATCTTCGGACGGGGCTTGCGCAACCTTATTTCGGAGACCCTTTCGGGTCCCCGGGGCCTTCTTATCGGCCTTCTTCTCTGACCCCTTATAGGGTGCCGGGACCAGCATCTTTGTCAGAAGATCATTGGCTGGGCCTTTTGGCAGTGGAGCTGGACTGTCGATACGCACCGCTATCTCCACATACTCCTAAAACGAATATACACAATCACTTAGGAATTTTTCATAAATACGTTGGGGAGAACCGGACCCGGTGGCGGCCTGAGAACTCACCTGGGTGGGGTGCCATGCAGCATGGAGCCCGTGGTCCTCGGTTATAAGAGGTGGTACTTCGGAGGCCTTGAATAGCGCCTTCCACGCGTCCTTGTGCTTCATGTCGTAGAGCCTCTGAAGCGTCTGGTGTTCGGTGCTACCTCTTGAGCACTGCGTTGGATTTCCCCGAAGAGGAGAGGATGATGCAGCAAAGTAGCGTAAGTATTTCCCTTAGTTTTTGAGAACCAAGGTATCAATACAGTAGGAGACCACACACAAGTCCCTCGTACCTACACAAAACGATAGCTACTCGCAACCAACACGATTAGGGGTTGTCAATCCCTTCACGGTCACTTACGAGGGTGAGATCTGATAGAGATGATAAATAATATTTTTGGTATTTTTGATATAGAGATGCAAAGTGAAAAGTAAAAGGCAAAGTAAAAACAAAGCAAGTAATAAAGTAATGGAGATTGACATGATGAGAATAGACCCGGGGGCCATAGGTTTCACTAGTGGCTTCTCTCAAGAGAATAGATATTCTATGGTGGGTGAACAAATTACTGTTGAGCAATTGATAAAATTGAGCATAGTAATGAGTATATCTAGGTATGATCATGTATATAGGCACCACGTCCGAGACAAGTAGATCAAAACGATTCTGCATCTACTACTACTACTCCACTCATCGACCGCTATCCAGCATGCATCTAGAGTATTAAGTTAAAAACAGAGTAACGCCTTAAGCAAGATGACATGATGTAGAGGGATAAATTCATGCAATATGATAAAAACCCCATCTTGTTATCCTCGATGGCAACAATACAATACGTGCCTTGCTGCCCCTGCTGTCACTGGGAAAGGACACCGCAAGATTGAACCCAAAGCTAAACACTTCTCCCATTGCAAGAACTACCAATCTAGTTGGCCAAACCAAACGGATAATTCGAAGAGACTTGAAAAGATAACTCAATCATACATAAAAGAATTCAGAGAAGATTCAAATATTATTCATAGATAAGCTGGATCATAAACCCACAATTCACCAGTCTCAACAAACACACCACAAAAAGAAGATTACATCGAATAGATCTCCACGAGAGAGGGGGAGAACATTGTATTGAGATCCAAAAAGAGAGAAGAAGCCATCTAGCTACTAGCTATGGACCCGAAGGTCTGAAGTAAACTACCCACACTTCATCGGAGGGGCTATGGTGTTGATGTAGAAGCCCTCGGTGGTAGATGCCCCCTCCGGCGGAGCTCCGGAATAGGCCCCAAGATGGGATCTCGTGCATACAGAAAGTTGCGGCGGTGGAATTAGAATTTTTGCTCCGTATTTGATCTGTTGGGGGTACGTAGGTATATATAGATAGGAGGAAGGAGCATGCCAGTGGAGCAACATGGGGGCCACAAGGCAGGGGGCGCGCCCTAGGGAGGGGGGGTGGGCGCCCCCCACCCTCGTGACCGACTCTTCTGCTTCTTGGAGTAGGGCCCAAGTCTCCTGGATCACGTTCGGTGAGGAAATCACGTTCCCGAAGGTTTCATTCCGTTTGGACTCCGTTTGATATTCCGTTTCTTCGAAACACTGAAATAGGCAAAAAACAGCAATTCTGGGCTGGGCCTCCGGTTAATAGGTTAGTCCCAAAAATAATATAAAAGTGGAAAATAAAGCCTAATATAGTCCAAAACAGTAGATAAAGTAGCATGGAGCAATCAAAAATTATAGATTCATTGGAGACGTATCAGGCATCCCCAAGCTTAATTCCTGCTCGTCCTCGAGTAGGTAAATGATAAAAAAAGAATTTTTGATGCGGAGTGATACTTTGGCATAATTTCAATGTAAATATTCTTAATTGTGGCATGAATATTCAGATCCGAAAGATTCAAGACAAAAGTTCATATTGACACAAAAAATAATAATACTTGAAGCATACTAATCAAAGCAATCATGTCTTCTCAAAATAGCATGGCAAAAGAAAGTTCATCCCTACAAAATCATATAGTTAGGCTATGCTTCATTTTCGTCACACAAACATGTTCCCAACTTCTATACCCCCGATGACAAGCCAAGCAATTGTTTCATACTTAAATAATCTCAAACTTTTTCAACCTTCATTCAATACATGAGCATGAGCCATGGATATAGCACTATGGGTGGAATAGAATATGATGATGGGGATTAGGGGAGAAGACAAAAAAGGAGAAAGTCTCACATTGACGAGGATAATCAACGGGCTATGGAGATGCCCATTAATTGATGTCAACATGAGGAGTATGGATTGCCATGCAACGGATGCACTAGAGCTATGAATTCTCAACAAAAGAAAACTAGTGGGTGTGCATCCAACTTGCTTGCTCATGTAGACCTAGGGCATTTGAGGAAGCCCGTCGTAGGAATAGACAAGCCAAGTTCTATAATGAAAAATTCCCACTAGTATAAAAAGACAACTTATGAGACTCACTACATGAAGAACAAGGTGCTACTTTGAAGCACAATATATGAGTCTCACTACATGAAGAACAAGGTGCTACTTTGAAGCACAATATATGTGACTCACTACACGAAGAACAAGGTGCTACTTTGAAGCACAAGTGTGGAAAAAGAGATAGTAGCATTGCCCTTTTTATTTTCTTTTTTTGGGCCTTCCCTTTTTTTGGCCTTTCTCTCTTTTTTTATTTGGGCAATGCTCTAATAATGATGATCATCACACTTCTATTGATTACAACATAAGGATTACAACTCGAAACTTAGAACAAGGTATGACTCTATATGAATGCCTCCGGCGGTATACCGGGATGGTGCAATGAATCAAGAGTGACATGTATGAAAAATAATGCATGGTGGCTTTGCCACAAATACGATGTCAACTACATGGTCATGCAATGGCAATATGGCAAAAGTAATGTATGTCATGATGATGATGATGGAAGTTGCATGGCAATATATCTCGGAATGGCTATGGAAATGCCATGATAGGTAGGTATGGTGGCTGTTTTGAGGAAGATATAAGGAGGTTTATGTGTGATAGAGCGTATCGTATCACGGGGTTTGGATGCACCGGCGAAGTTTGCACCAACTCTCAAGGTGAGAAAGGGCAATGCACGGTACCGAAGAGGCTAGCAAAGGCGGAAAGGTGAGAGTGCGTATAATCCATGGACTCAACATTAGTCAAAAGAACTCATATACTTATTGCAAAAATTTAGAAGTCATCAAAAATCAAGTAATACGCGCATGCTCCTAGTGGGATAGATTGGTAGGAAAAGACCATCGCTCGTCCCCGACCGCCACTCATAAGGATGCACAAGCTAGGTACACTTCATGCTACGGGACTTGCAAACTTCAACACATCATTTCTCAAATTCACAATTACTCAACTAGCACGACTTTGATATTATCACCTCCATGTCTCAAAACAATTATCAAGCATCAAACTTATCTTAGTATACAATTTACTCAAAAGAAAGTTTCACATATCTTGAACACCAGGTATATTAATATTAAGAAAATTACCATGCTATTAACGACTCTCAAAATAATCTAAGTGAAGCATGAGAGACTAATAGTTTCATTAAAACAAATCCACCACCGTGCTCTAAAAGATCTAAGTGAAGCACTAGAGCAAAAATTATCACGCTCAAAAGATATAAGTGAAGCACTATGAGCAAAACTATCAAGCTCAAAAGATATAAGTGAAGCACATAGAGTATTCTAGCAAATTCCAATTCATGTATGGCTCTCTCAAAAGGTGTGTACAGCAAGGATGATTGTGGTAAACTAACAAGCAAAGACGCAAATGATACAAGACGCTCCAAGCAAAACACATATCATGTGGTGAATAAAAATATAGCTCCAAGTAAATTACCGATGGAAGTGGACGAAAGAGGGGATGCCTTCCGGGGCATACCCAAGCTTTGACTTTTTGGTGTCCTTGGATTATCTTGGGGGTTCCATGGGCATCTCCAAGCTTAGGCTCTTTCCACTCCTTGTTCCGTAATCCATCAAAAGAATTCACCCAAAACTTGAAAACTTCACAACACAAAACTCAATAGAAATCTCGTGAGCTCCGTTAGTGAAAGAAAACAAAAGACTACTTCAAGGCACTGTAATGAACTTATTATTTATTTATATTGGTGTTAAACCTACTGTATTACAACTTCTCTATGGATTATAAACTATTTTACTAGCCATAGATTCATCAAAATAAGCAAACAACACACGCAAAACAGAATCTGTCAAAAACAGAACAGTCTGTAGTAATCTGTAACTAACGGAAACTTCTTGAACTCTAAAATTTCGACCAAAATAGGAAGTCCTGGAAAATTTGTCTATTGAGAAGCAGAAAAAAGAATCAACGCAAAAGCATGTTCCTGTGATTTAACAAAATTATATTCGTGTGTGCAAAGTTTCTGTTTTTCAGCAGAATCAAATCAACTATCATCGTAGGTTATCCTATAGGTTCTACTTGGCACAAACACTAATTAAAAGATAAAACCACAGCTAAACAGAGAGTAGATGGATTATTTATTCCTAAACATAAGAAAAAACAACAAAACAAAAATAAAATTGGGTTGCCTCCCAACAAGCGCTATTGTTTAACGCCCCTAGCTAGGCATAAAAGCAAGGATAGATTTAGGTATTGCCATCTTTGGTAGGCAATCCATAAGTGGATCCTCATGATAGATTCATATGGTAATTTTATTTTCTTTCTAGGGAAGTGTTCCATGCCCTTCTTTAAGGGAAATTGGAATATAATATTCCCTTCCTTCATATCAATAATTGCACCAATCGTTTTAAGGAAAGGTCTACCAAGAATAATAGGACATGAAGGATTGCAATCTATATCAAGAACGATAAAATATACGGGCACATAATTCCTATTTGCAACAATAAGAACATCATTAATTCTTCCCATAGGATTTTTAATAGTGGAATCCGCAAGATGCAAGTTTAGAGAGCAATCATCAAAGTCACGGAAATCTAACAAATCACATAAAGTTTTGGGAATAGTAGAGACACTAGCACCCAAATCACACAAAGCATGAAACTCATAATCTTTAATTTTAATTTTAATAGTAGGTTCCCACTCATCATAGAGTTTTCTAGGGATAGAAACTTTCAACTCAAGTTTTTCTTCATAAGATTGCATCAAGGCATCAACAATGTGTTCGGTAAAGGCCTTATTTTGACTATAAGCATGAGGAGAATCTAGCACGGATTGCAACAAGGAAATACAAACAATCAAAGAGCAATTTTCATAATTAAATTCCTTGAGATCCAAAATAGTGGGTTTAGCAACATCTAGGTTTTTATTTCTTTCAATCCCACTTTCATCAATTTCATCATCAAGATCTAGAAACTCCGAATTCTTAGAATGCCTTCTAGGTAAAGGAAGATCATATTCAGTTTTATCAAGATTCATATTGCAAAACAAAGATTTAATGGGGGACACATCAATAACTTTTAGATCTTCATCTTGATTTTCATAGGAATTGGAAGAACACGCTTTAATAAAGGCATCTTTGGAAGCATGCATCCTAGCGGTTCTTTCTTTGCACTCATCAATGGAAATTCTCATGGATTTGAGGTACTCATTGATATCATGCTTAGGAGGAATAGATCTAAGCTTTAAAGAATCAATTTCAAGAGAAATTCTATCAACATTCCTAGCCAAATCATCAACTTTAAGCAATTTCTCTTCAAGCAAAGCATTAAAATTCTTTTATGAATTCATAAACTCTTTAACACTACTCTCAAATTCAGAGGGCATCTTATTAAAATTTACATAAGAGTTGTTGTAGGAATTTCCATAATTATTAGAAGGATTACTAGGATAAGGCCTAGGATTAAAATTCCCTCTATACGTGTTATTTCCAAAACTATTCCTACCAACAAAATTCACATCCATAGATTCATTATTATTCTCAATCAAAGTAGACAAAGGCATATCATTGGGATCAAGAGAAGTATTTTTAGTAGCAAACATCTTCATAAGTTCATCCATCTTTTCACTCAAAACATTGATTTCTTCTATAGCATGCACTTTTTTACTAGAAGATCTTTTGGTGTGCCATTGAGAATAATTGGCCATAATATTATCAAGCAATTTTGTAGCATCTCCTAACGTAATTTCCATAAACGTGCCTCCCGCGGCCGAATCTAAAAGATTTCTAGAAGCAAAATTCAATCCGGCATAAATTTTTTGTATGATCATCCATAAATTCAAACCATGAGTAGAGCAATTGCGAAGCATCAATTTCATTCTTTCCCAAGATTGAGAAACATGCTCATGATCAAGTTGTTTAAAATTCATAATATTGTTCCTAAGAGTGATGATCTTAGCAGGAGGAAAATACTTAGAGATAAAAGCATCTTTGCACTTGTTCCAAGAATCAATACTATTTTTAGGCAAAGACGAAAACCAAACTTTAGCACGATCTCTAAGTGAAAACGGAAATAACTTCAATTTGACTATATTTTTATCTGTATCTTTCTTCTTTTGCATATCACACAAATCAACAAAATTGTTTAGATGAGTAGCGGCATCTTCACTAGGAAGGCCGGCGAATTGATCTTTCATAACAAGATTCAGCAAAGCGGTATTGATTTCACAAGACTCATCATTATTAAGAGGAGCAATCGGAGTACTAAGGAAATCATTATTATTGGTATTCGAGAAGTCACACAATTTGGTATTATCTTGCGCCATGGCAACAAGTAATCCAACACACAAGCAAACAAAAAGGCAACGGGAAAAAGGCAAACGGGAAGGAGAGAAGGAGATTGGGAAAGAGAGGGCGAATAAAACAGCAAGGGTGAAGTGGGGGAGAGGAAAACGAGAGGCAAATAATGTAATGCGAGAGATAGGGATTGTGATGGGTACTTGGTATAGTTGACTTGCTTGCGTGAGCCTCCCCGGCAACGGCGCCAGAAATTCTTCTTGCTACCTCTTGAGCACTGCGTTGGATTTCCCCGAAGAGGAGAGGATGATGCAGCAAAGTAGCATAAGTATTTCCCTCAGTTTTTGAGAACCAAGGTATCAATCCAGTAGGAGACCACGCACAAGTCCCTCGTACCTACACAAAATGATAGCTACTCGCAACCAACGCGATTAGGGGTTGTCAATCCCTTCACGGTCACTTACGAGGGTGAGATCTGATAGAGATGATAAATAATATTTTTGGTATTTTTGATATAGAGATGCAAAGTGGAAGGTAAAAGGCAAAGTAAAAACAAAGCAAGTAATAAAGTAATGGAGATTGATATGATGAGAATAGACCCGGGGGCCATAGGTTTCACTAGTGGCTTCTCTCAAGAGCATAGATATTCTATGGTGGGTGAACAAATTACTGTTGAGCAATTGATAAAATTGAGCATAGTTATGAGTATATCTAGGTATGATCATGTATATAGGCACCACGTCCGAGACAAGTAGATCGAAACGATTCTGCATCTACTACTATTACTCCACTCATCGACCGCTATCCAACATGCATCTAGAGTATTAAGTTAAAAACAGAGTAATGCCTTAAGCAAGATGACATGATGTAGAGGGATAAATTCATGCAATATGATAAAAACCCCATCTTGTTATCCTCGATGGAAACAATACAATACTTGCCTTGCTTCCCCTGCTGTCACTGGGAAAGGACACCGCAAGATTGAACCCAAAGCTAAACACTTCTCCCATTGCAAGAACTACCAATCTAGTTGGCCAAACCAAACGGATAATTCAAAGAGACTTGCATAGATAACTCAATCATACATAAAAGAATTCAGAGAAGATTCAAATATTATTCATAGATAAGCTGGATCATAAACCCAAAATTCATCGGTCTCAACAAACACACCGCAAAAAGAAGATTACATCGAATAGATCTCCGCGAGAGAGTGGGAGAACATTGTATTGAGATCCAAAAAGAGAGAAGAAGCCATCTAGCTACTAGCTATGGACCCGAAGGTCTGAAGTAAACTACTCACACTTCATTGGAGGGGCTATGGTGTTGATGTAGAAGCCCTCCATGGTAGATGCCCCCTCCGGCGGAGCTCCGGAGCAGGCCCCAAGATGGGATCTCAGGGATACAGAAAGTTGTGGCGGTGGAATCAGGTTTTTGGCTCCGTATTTGATGTTTCGGGGGTACGCAGGTATATAAAGGAGGAAGGAGCACGTCGGTGGAGCAACAGGGGGGCCACGTGGCAGGGGGCGCGCCCTGGGGGGGGGGAGGCACCCCCACCCTCGTGACTGACTCTTCTGCTTCTTGGAGTAGGGTCCAAGTCTCCTGGATCACGTTTTGTCAGATTTCGGGTTCCGGCAGACCCTCAAGGTTCGAACTGTGGGGTGCGTGCGGAGATCGCACCTCCTGCCTACGTACGTCTCGTCGCCTCGCAAGGATCTAAACTACACAAAGAACAACAGAAGGGACACGGGGTTTATACTAGTTCGGGCCACCATTGTGGTGTAATACCCTACTCTAGTTTGTGGTGTGGTAGATTGCCTCAGGGGCTGGTGATGAACAATACAAGGAAGAACTGCCTCGCGAGGGGAGGAGTTCTTGTGGTGGTGGTGCTGGCTAAGGTTCGAATCGCCCTTGCCCTGAGAGTGGCTAGTCCTATTTATAGAGCAAGGCCTTAGCCCTCTTCCTAAATATTGAGCGGGAAGGGCGCCAACAATTGGCCATTTTGAAGGGGAACATCTAGTACACTTATCCTGGCTAAAGTCGGTCCTCACCTGCCAAAGACTCTGATGGTGACACCGGCTTGGGCTCCACGATGATCTCCATCCTGCCGTTCTGCTGGTCTTGGTCTTGTTGCACCGAAATGGTTGCCTTTGCTTGATACTCTTGCCTACGCTTGCCCCCTTTGCACCAAAGAGGAAACAATGACTCTGCGCAGGCCGGTGCCTGCCTGGCCTCGGTCGTCATGGGCACCTCATGAGGTACCCTGCCTTGATCTCTCCGCGTCCTCGCGAGCCAGCCTAACGAGGCTGTGTCCGAGGAAGCTTCCTGTCGTCCACCCGCGAGGCTTGGCACCTCGTGAGGGTCTTGAGCATGTGTTGATGAAGATGGGCTGTACCGGGCCGCTCCCTGAGCCACGCCGCAGGCCGCAGGCAGGCAAGTCTGGGTACCCCCATTCCCAGAATGCCGACAGTAGCCCCCGGGCCCAAGGCGCGCCTGGGCTTGGCTTAGCAGAGAAGCAAAGGGGCAAGTGCGAAGCGCCGTGGGCCCCATTAGCTTGCGGCCTTGGGTGCCGTGTGGCGGTTGATTGGACACGGGCGTCCCTGTTTCCCCATGCCTCCTTATTTTGCGCCCGGCTAGGCGGACCCGCAGGTGCACACAGTCATCCCTCTTCTCGCCGCCCGCGCGTCTCCTGCTCTTATTCCCCTTGAGCTCCAACCTCCGCTTCCAATCCAATCTCGAACCATCCCCCTTCATGTCGCCATGGCGCCAACGAAGAAGGGGAAAGGGAAGAATCCTGTGCCCTCACCCTGCTCGCCGCTGTTGACGGCTCTTGCTGTCGACCAGTCGATCATACTCAATCTGGAAGCCTTGGACAACATCCGTTCCACCCTTGCCACCACCTTCAACGAGTGTGGGAGGACGACGGTCTGGCCCGCGTCTCACTTCTCCATTGACAGAATAGTCACCGAGGTCTGGTACTTCACCGACGCCCTGTGGGTGGGACTGGTTCCCCCCTTTTCTGATTTCTTCAACGCCGTACTTTCCCATTACCAGATTCACATGATGCATTTGGGTCCCGAATCCATTGCTCTCCTTGCCGTCTTCGCTTTTGTTTGCGAGGCGATGATGGGCATTCCTCCTTCAGTTGCCTTGCTGCGCCACTTCTTCTCTTTGCGCCTCAGTGACCCCACCCAATGCTTGGGGTGCGTGAGCTTCCTTGCCGCACCAGGAGCGGCAGCCTCGAGGATTGATTTCATCCTTCCTCTGCCTGCGACTGGGTTCCGAGAGCAGTGGCTGTACGTGGATGTCAGAGTGCCCAGCCCCCTGCTCTCAGAGCCAACCTTGCCCGCTGTCCCCAACTCGGGCTGGCGCCATGAGACGCTCACGAGCCCCCGACTCACCTTCGTCTGGCGTCGCTTCGCGAACTTGAGGGCGCTTGGTGTGACGGCATCCAAGGTGGTGAAGGAGTTCCTCCAGAGCCCCATTGCCCCTCTCCAGCGTCATTCCCGTCAGATGTGGGCCTTCGGGGGGTGTGAAGACCACATGAGGCTCCAGAAGGAAGATCTGGCGCCTAAAGTGCTGAGGAAGGTTCTCATGATTCTGACTGGGGATCCTTCCCCTAGCAGCCTCCAGCAAGGGGATGCCTTGATGTACCTTTGCTCAGGCAGGGCTGATTTTGTGAAGCAGATGGCCAGCTTTGATGAATGGGGGTTGTGCCCAGCAGGCCTCGTGGGATCTCGTGAGAACCCAGTTGCGGTGGTTGCCCTCCCGGTTGCCCGCGGCGGTCCTTCCTCGAGTAGTGGAGCTGGGAGGCAAGGGCCGCCGGGGGCTGAGGGGGCTGCCGTCGGGATAACAACGCCGCGTGGAACTCGTGAGGTGGCAGCCTCTGAGGCCTGCCCTATGGTGGTCGAAGGTGTTGAGCCGCGGCCTGCGGCTTCTGTGGCAGAGGCTCCTGAGGCCCCAGCCACCCTCAACGGGGCGGCGTCTGGCAGCGTGCGCCAGGGCAATGTCCCCGACGCCGGTCACCTTGGCGCTTCTTCCTCGCTGCAGACTGACCCTTGCGCCGAGCTCCTAGGCCTCTTCCGCGTGGACTTCGAGGCTCTCCGAAAGAGAAGGGAGACCTTGGGTGGTGATGATTACCCCTGCCGCCTATTGAAGCGCAGGAAGTACTTCGCCATTGATGAGTAAGCCTTCTCCTTTCTTAGTCCCTTATTTTCCCGTTGCTTCAGCTGACCATTGCCCTGCAGGGCCCTTCCTGCCGAGTTCACGGAGACGGCCGAGGAGCCATCTCCCCAGGCCTCGCCCTCTCCATCGACCCCAAGCGTCCCGAGCTCGAGTACTGCCCTTGTTGTGAGGTCGGATGGAGAGGGGAGCCATCCTGCGGTGTATCCTGATCCTGTGCACCTCGCGACCCTCCTTCGTGAGCCCTCCCGGGGCACAGCCAGCCTGCCCTGGGCCTTGGTCATGGATGGCGACTGGCTGAGATCGGTCTCGCATTCTTCCTTGGAGGACGAACCGGCTATGGGCCAGGCTTCTGGCGAGGCGCGCCCGGCCATCTCAAGGGTGCCAGCCCCCAGCCCCCTGCCCAGAGGGGGCGTGCTCGTTTGTGGCCCTCAGCGCGCGCCAGGAGCGGAGTGCGATGCGGAAGACGTGCTCGAGCGAGCTCGGGAGCGCCGCACCCTTCGCCAAGGGTTTCTCCAGAGGGCGGCTGACGCAGTGAGCCAGCTCGGTGTGGAGCTTGCCAGTGAGGACGCGCGCCTTGAGGCCAAGGGCCGGCTCCTAGCTGAGGAGAGGCGCAAGCTGAAGGTGGCCATTGCCCTTGCGCGCCACCAGCATGACCTCGACAACGCGAAGGCCGAGGCATCGCTGGCAGCTTCTCGGGAGGCCTGCTCCCAGGCTGTTGAGGAGGCCCAGGAGGCTGACCAGCGGTGCAAGGCTGCAGAGGAGCGGGCGCGGGAGCTCCAGGCCTGGAGTAGCTCCCTGGAGCAGCAGGTGGAGCTGCGTGAGGCGCCCCTTGCATCGACGAAGGGGGCTTCGGTCGACCAGGCGGAGCTCCAGAGACATGAGGAGGCACTGACGCTGGAGGCCGCCGAGCACGCCCATGACCTTGAGTAGTTGGAGACGAGAGAGCGCCTGGTGGCGCAAGTGGAGGATGATGTCGCTGTGCAGGAAGCCCGAATCCTAGAAGAGGTTGATTACCGGGTGGCAGAGGCCCGCTCGAACCTCGAGCGCGAGTACGAGGAGAGGCTGGAGTTGACCAGGGTCGAAGCGGAGGGAAGGACCGCCGCCCTGAGGGCCAGGCTGGATGAAGCGACGCGTCGTGCGGACGCTGCCGGGGCCGCCCTTGGCACAGCACAGGTGGAGCTGGCTTCCTCCCGCGCCGAGGTGCTTCTTCTCCATCAAAGGGTTGATGCGGCTAAGGCCGTCGCGTGGCGGAACGAGGATGAGATACGCCAGCGGCAGACCTTGGAGCACATGCATGGCCCTATGCTCCGCACGCTCCGGGAAAGAGCTAACACGGCCTTGGGGAACATCTGTGAGGCAGCCGTTGGGGAGCCTCATAAGGTCAACTATGCTGGTAACCTTCAGTTCTTCACTGATGTGGTGATGCAGCTAGAGGCTCGGTCGGGCAGAGCCAACAGGTTGGTGGAGGAGAGGAGCCGTGCCCTGCTTGGGCGTGCTTTTTCTCGCGTCTTCAGTCATCTTCAGAACATGGACCCCCACTTTGACTTCGATGCCGCCATTGCCCCGGTACCCCTGGCCATCCGGGGCGACCTGGCGCATTGGGTGGAAGACAACATGGACGCCCTCGTCAGGGCCTTCACCGTCGATGACGACGGCATGGTCGTGGTTGCTAATGAGGGCGGCGTGGTGAATGGCTCGGATGCTGATGACCGCGACGTAGAGGGCGATGATGAGGCCAGCGACGCCAGTGACGACTCTGGAGGTGCCCTTGAGGATGCATTGGGGGATTTATCCGATTGACCGCGCGCTGTTCCTTCTTTTTACCCTGCATAGAGAGAGTTCGGGCTTGGCCCTGAAGGTTGTAAGAGCATTTTGGGAGGGGGAGCCCCTCGTGTAATAACTTGCAGTTAGCGTATTTGTAGACTTGATGTCGCCTGCATGCCTGCGCCGAGCGATTGGTCTCGCGACGAGTCAATTGGCTCATTTACCTTCATCTCGTGTGGGCCCTGAGCGAGCCCGCGGGGGGGCCGCGGTGTCCTGAGTGCCTCCTGAATGAACCCATTGAACCTATAATAAGAACCTCCTGAGAGGGCGCGGCGACGGCAGTCCGGGCTGCGTGCATGCTGGGCCTGGCCCAACTCACGAGGGGCTCACGAGGGGAGGCAGCTGAAGCTAGATGGACGCAAAGCGGTAGCCAGAACACGAGAGATTGCTCGAACGAGACTAAACACCCCTTCCCCGAACACACGCAAGTCTCAAGCTCAAATCCAACTTAAATTCAAACAGGGGAAAACGACAACCAAGGGAAAGGAAAAAAAGCAGAAAGGCCGCATCCGGCACCTAGTCTAGTCTTCGACGTCTTCTCACCAACGCGGAGCTAAGTGCTGCCACTGGGCGTGGGCGGGAGCCCCCGAGGCCCGAGGGCGGCTCTCCGGAGAGTCTGTGGCGTGTACAACCCGACTCATTATTACGTGAGAGTGTCACGGGGCGGCGAGCTTCACAGGCACTGGGCCTTCTTCACAGGTACCGACCTTGCTTCATATTGCCAAACGACGGCCCCGCCTTGTGCCACACTCTATTGCCATCGACGACGGCCGGAGACCGAAGACGCCGCCGATGGGATAGAGCGGTCGCCAGCAGTTCCCCCGACGAGCACGGGTCCTCTGCCAGGGGTAGGCCTTGAGGCACCTCCCCGGCAGAGGGCCTACCTCCTGAGGACGCCTTGCTCCGAGTGCCACGGTGGTGAGGCCGGATCTCGGCCCCTTTCTTGCAGCCATCGGTGCCCTCCTCCTGAGGGGTAGGAAGCTGCTGGATTGGGGCAGCCATCCGCCGCGACGACCTGTACCTCCTGTGATCCATGGTTAGCGTATGCCTGTTCTTGAGGAATTAGCGGTACCCGATAGTCGCTGCCTCTAGCGCGGTCGATGAGGCTTTCACGGGGCTCCTTAAAGAGCTCAGCTTCGGGTGTCTCTTCCCCCCAGCTTGCCCTTGATCCACCATGTGGGGCACATACGCTTCCGGGCCCGCCGCCCCGAATGCCTCGCTGTAGTGCCCCGTGTGCCACGCAGTCCTACTTGAGGCGCCAACCTGGGGGTGGTAGCGCGGCGGCCCACTGGGACCGTGGGTTGTAGTGAATCCCCCTTCGCTGGTCGGAGGTGGAGGCGGCACTGTTGGTAGCCCGGCGCTGATGGCCAGGTTGGTGTTGGGGTGGCCTTGGAATCTGCCCGGAGCTGCACGGGCGCGTGCGGGGCCTCTGTGTGGTCCGCCTTGGACCTGAGGCGGTGGTTGGGTGCAGAAGGGGTGAGCCCCCGAGGCGGCGGAGCCCAGGAGCTCTGCCACCCGCTCCAGTAGCACGTCGTGGCTGCCCTCCAGCAGCCTGCATTATAGTAGCTCTCGGGCCACCATGAGCGCGGCCCTTGAGTTCGCCTGCTCTCGCCGGGTGTATGGCGCCGTGGCTTCGACGTGGCTTGAGGCCCTTGCCGCCGACCGTACCTGCAGCGGCGTGAGAGATGACGCCGCCTGACCGCGTCACCCGCGGCCTGCAGCGCCCTACGGACCGCAGGCTGCCTGGGGCACAGGGTTGAGGTTGCCCTGGCGAGCGGCTCTGCGCGGGCGGGCCAGGCCGCCCAGGGATCGGGATTGCCCGTCGGGTCGCCGGACATGATGATGACGATGCGACGGTACACGAGGCGGCGGCAGAAGGATTCCGGCGCACCCCTACCTGGCGCGCCAAATGCCGGATTTCGGGTTCCGGCAGACCCTCAAGGTTCGAACTCTGGGGTGCGCGTGGAGATCGCACCTCCTGCCTACCTACGTCTCGTCGCCTCGCAAGGATCTAAACTACACGAAGAACAACAGAAGCGACACGGGGTTTATACTAGTTCGGGCCACCATTGTGGTGTAATACCCTACTCTAGTTTGTGGTGTGGTAGATTGCCTCAGGGGCTAGTGATGAACAATACAAGGAAGAACTGCCTCGTGAGGGGAGGAGTTCTTGTGGTGGTGGTGCTGGCTAAGGTTCGAATCGCACTTGCCTTGAGAGTGGCTAGTCCTATTTATAGAGCAAGGCCTTGGTCCTCTTCCCAAATATTGAGCGGGAAGGGCGCCAACAATTGTCCATTTTGAAGGGGAACATCTAGTACACTTATCCTTGCTAAAGTCGGTCCTCGCCTGCCAAAGACTCTGACGGTGACACCGGCTTGGGCTCCACGATGACCTCCATCCTGCCGTTCTGCTGGTCTTGGTCTTGTTGCACCGAAATGGTTGCCTTTGCTTGATACTCTTGCCTGCGCTTGCCCCTTTGCACCAAAGAGGAAAAAAAGGACTCTGCGCAGGCCGGAGCCCGCCTGGCCTCGGTCATCATGGCTTGCATCATGGGCACCTCGTGAGGTACCCTGCCTTGATCTCTCAGCCCCCTCGCGAGCCAGCCTGACGAGGCTGTGCCCGAGGAAGCTTCCTGTCGTCCACCCCGCGATGCTTGGCCCCTCGCGAGGGTCTTGAGCATGTGTTGATGAAGAAGGGCCATACCACCCTAAGCCACGCCGCAGGCTGCAGGCAGGCAAGTCTGGGTACCCCCGTTCCCAGAACGCCGACACGTTCGGTGAGAAAATCATGTTCCCGAAGGTTTCATTCCGTTTGGACTCCGTTTGATATTCCGTTTCTTCGAAACACTGAAATAGGAAAAAAACAAGTAATTCTGGGCTGGGCCTCCGGTTAATAGGTTAGTCCAAAAAATAATATAAAAGTGGAAAACAAAGCCCAATATAGTCCAAAACAGTAGATAAAGTAGCATGGAGCAATAAAAAATTATAGATATGTTGGAGACGTATCATTCGGCCGGGACGAACTCCCACAGATTGAATGCCCGCCTTTGGCATGGTAGAATCCGGCGAATGAGAATAATTGGATCACGTTGACAAGCTTGATGTTCTTGTCCTTCATGCCCTTGATGGAGTTGATGAGTCCGGTCAGCTCTGTAGATTCGACCCATAGCAGGCCCTTCTGTTCCCAGGAGGTGAGCCGCATAGGGGTTCCAGATCGGAACTTGGGGGCCGCCGCCCAGTCGGCATCACGCAGCTCGGTGATGTAGAACCACCCCGATTGCCACCCCTTCACGGTTTCCGCAAAGGAGTCTTCAGGCCAGGTGACATTAGGCATTTTGCCACCATGGCTCCTCCGTACTCCACTTGTTGGCCACTCACGATCTTCGGCTTCACGCAGAAGATTTGCAGCCACAAGCCGAAATGAGGCTTGATGTGGAGGAAAGCCTCGCATACAACGATGAGCACCGAGATGTTGAGTTCAAAGTTTGGAGCTAGATCATGAAAGTCTAGCCCGTAGTAGAACATGAGCCCGTGGACGAAGGGGTGGAGTGGGAACCCTAGTCCACGGAGGAAGTGGGCCAGGAACACGACCCTCTCATGGGGTCCTGGAGTTGGAATGACCTGCCCCTCGTCTGGTAGCCGATGCGCTATATCTGCGGCCAAGTATCCGGCCGCCTGGAGATTCGTGATCTTCTTCTCCGTCATGGTGGAAGCCACCCACTTGCCTCCTTCTCCGGACATGACTAACTGTGCGGAGAAAACCTGGGCTAGGGCGCTGGAGCTCGAGGGGGCAAGAGTATGCGAGGGAGGAAGAAGGCGTGGGTAAGAATGGGGAACTCTTATCCCTTTATAGAGGCGACGAAAGCGGTGCGCCTCCCCATTAGCCTGTTGAGAATCGCTTACTTCCCAAGCGCCATGATTGATGGCACGGGGGGATTACCCATACCCGTATTGATGAGAATCCCGTGATAAGGGGACATGATCTATGCTTTGACAAGACGTGTCAAGGAAACTGCCTCGCAATACGCGCTGTGGCTGGTTGTGAAAAACGGTTCGAATAATGACCTAGCTCTAGTGGCATGTCACGTCGTCTAAAAATTGTCAGCTGAAGTATCATTTTCTCTATGATGGTATGGGAGGATCATTTTGCATATTCGGACATGGCCTACGTGTTTGATAATAACCTTGGAGTATTCGGAGGAGGAACCCGCCTTGCAATGCCGAAGGCAAGACTGCGCGCCGGACTCATCCTCATTGAAGCCTGGTTTAGGGGCTACTCAGGGAGTCCTAGATAAGGGGGTATCCGGACAGCTGGACTATATTCATCGTCCAGACTATAGAAGCGTCAAGATACAAGGCTCAAGACTTCGGGTTGTGTCCGGATGGGACTCTCCTTTGTGTGGAAGACAAGCTTGGCGATCCGGATATTATGTTTCCTTCCTTGGAACCGACTCCATGTAAACCCTAGCTCTCCGGTGTCTATATAAACCGGAGAGCATGGTCCTTAGAATGCCGATCACATTTACAATCATACCATCATAGGCTAGCTCTTAGGGTTTAGCCTCTACGATCTCGTGGTAGATCTACTCTTGTATTCCACATATCTTCAATATTAATCAAGTAGGAAGTAGGGTTTTACCTCCATTGAGAGGGCCCGAACCTGGGTAAACATTGTGTCCCTTGCTTCCTGTTACCATCAGCCTAAGACGCACAGATCGGGACCCCCTACCCGAGATCCGCCGGTTTTGAAACCGACACCCGGCAGCACCTCCTCTGTCCGTGACTCGTGATGCTGCTGCTTGCCTCGCCGCTGCCATGGCCTCTCACTTGTAGCCCCTCGCCAAGCATGCTACGTGATGCTGCCCCTTTTGTCGTTGCCAAGGCCACTGAATCCAGGACACAAGACTGCCTCGGTGGATTCCTTTCGACAAGTACCACGACGACCATCGAGACCACCAAGTTCCACTACCGATGAATGTTTTGGAATCGCCAAGTCAGACTACAACGTGAAGACCATGTACAACTACTGACACCCATGGATTTCACCAAGTACCTCTACCGGCGACCCTGAACATCTATGGGATATGTACGATTTCGAACCGTGTACCATGACAAACATGTAACGACTACATGACGACCCACCAAGTACCCTGGACCGCCAAGTTTGTCTACTACCGTCAAGTGAACGACTACCCCTTTTGTCTCACTTTGTTTGGATCGGCAAGAAGGAGATGCGCCAAGTACCTCAACCCGAACATCTACGACCCATGTACAACTACTGTCGACAAGACCGGACCGACAAGCACCCCGACAACGTGTGTACCACTACCATCGACCCTCGAAGATTCCGTGGATGTCAAGTTCTTTGACGTGACCCTGAACATCTACGGTGTGTGTACAACTACGAAACATGTACGACTACTTCCCCTACGACCCGTGAGCGACTACTTCCCTCGATGATTTTGCACTGCCTCGAAATGCATGCTTCAAAGGTATAACCCCGAGACGATCAACCGTGGACCGAATGCATGTGTTGTATGAGATGCTCGTGTTTGCACCGTGCCCGTTTGCTTCATGCATGTTCCTCCTCGTTTGCCATGCCGTCGAGCCGTGGGAACCCGGTATCCGGGATCACCCCACCTTCTTTTGCATGTTCCATACATCCACATCTTTGTTTGCACCGGTCGCTCAATGAGTTGTCGGATCACCGGAATGTTGCCGTGGCACCATTTTCGTTATCGTTGCCGTGGCACCCCTTTTGTTCCGCCATGGTGACCAAATGCTCCCTATCATATTAGATGTCAACATTTTCATAAAAAATGCATAAACCTTGATTATGTCATCCGCATCATGTTAACAACATTTAAATGGTTAAAATTGTGTTTGCATTATATTGCTAAATGACATATGGGTTTTTCTGGAATTGTTGTTTGTTGTTTCCGGCCTCATTTAAACTTGCCTAGCTAGGTAGTTTTATTATGTTTCACCTCTTGCCATGTTTATAACAACATGTAATATTGTTGTGTTCCTAAACGAGAGAGAACTAAATTACTTGTAACACCCACGATGCGGCTATATCTCCCACGTGTCGAAGCACGACTTAGAGGCATAACCGCATTGTGGTTTTGTCGCAAGAAGGGTCATCTTCACACAATCCCATGTAATGAACAAGAATGGGATAAAGAGTTGGCTTACAATCGCCACTTCACACAATGAACATATAATTCATACATCATTCAGAGTACACACATAGTCCGACTACGGACGAAGCCAAAAGAAAAGAAGATAACCCAACTGCTAGATCCCTGATCGTCCCAACTGGGCTCCACTACTGATCATCAAGAAACAAAACATAGTAACGACCAAGATCTTCGTTGAGCTACCATCTGAGCTTGGTTGCATCACCTGCACTGGTATCATCGGCACCTGCAACTGTTGTGATAGTATCTGGTGAGTCACAAGGACTTATCAATCTCAAAACCCGCGAGATCAGGACTATTTAAGCTTATGGGTAGGAAGTGGTAATGAGGTGGATTTGCATCAAGAACTAAGCAAATATGGTGCCTAACATACGCAAATAAGAGCGAGAAGAGAAGCAACGGAACGGTCGAGAATCTAGAAGGGATCAAGAAGTGATCCTGAAACTACTTACGTCAAACATAACCCAAAACCGTGTTCACTTTCCGGACTCCGCCGAAAAGAGGCCATCATGGCTACAAACACGGTTGATGCGTTTTAATTCGTATCTGGTGTCAATTTCTCTACAACCGGACATTAACAAATTCCCATCTCCCACATAACCGCGGGCACGGCTCTCGAAAGTTTATAACCTGCAGGGGTGTCCCAACTTAGCCCATCACAAGCTCTCACGGTCAACGAAGGATATTCCTTCACCCAGGAAGACCCGATCAAACTCGGAATCCCGGTTTACAAGACATTTCGACAATGGTAAAACAAGACCAGCAAAGCCACCCGAATGTGCCGACAAATCCTGATAGGAGTTGCACATCTCGTTCTCAGGGCACACCGGATTGTCCAAACTTCCGGTAGGCCAGCCCAGAGTTACCCCTGGTGACCACCGGCGGCTGACAGGTTGGACCAACACTCACGATGAGCACTGGCCCGGGGGGGGGGGGTAAATTAAAGATGACCCTTGAGTCTACAGAACCCAGTGGAAAAAGGCTTAGGTGGCAAATGTTAAAACCAAGGTTGGGCCTTGCTGGAGGAGTTTTATTCAAAGCAAACTATCAAGTGGGTCCCATAAATCACCCAACCGCGTAAGAAACGCAAAAGCAAGGAACATAACACCGGTATGATGGAAACTAGGGTGGCAAGAGTGGAACAAAACACCAGGCATACGGCCGAGCCTTCCACCCTTTACAAAGTATATAGGTGCATTAATTAAATAAGAGATATTGTGATATCTCAACATAATCTTGTCCATCATGGAGCAATCTTCAACTTCACCTGCAACTAACAACGCTATAAGAGGGGCTGAGCAAAGCGGTAACATAGTCAAACAACGGTTTGCTAGGAAGGGTGAAAAGGTAAGGCTGACATGGCAATATGGGAGGCATGTTAAACAAGTGATAGGTAGCGCAACATAGCGATAGAATGAAGCAACTAGCAAGCAAAGATATAAGTGATATCGAGGGTAATGGTCATCTTGCCTGAAATCCCGCTAGGAAGGAGAACGAGTCCATGAAGAAGACAAATGTGTGTAGTCGAACGAATCCTCACAACTCCGGAAAGAAACCAAAGCTAACGAGAGAAACAAACCGGAAAGAAGCAAACAACATGGTAAACACACAAGCATAAACATGTCATGATGCACAAACAAGTATGATGCATGTCCGGTTTAATGAGGCATGGCATGGCAAAGTGCAACAAACAATACTACAAATTAAGTGGAGCTCAATATGCAACGAGTTGCATATTGACGGAACACCACATCAATTATTTAGTTTCTCTCTTAGTTATGAACAAGAAAAGATTAAATGTTGGTTAACATGGCAAGAGGTGAAACATAATAAAACTACCTAGCTAGGCAAGTTTAAACGAGGCCGGAAACAACAAACAACAATTCCGGAAAAAACCCATATGTCATTTAGCAATATAATGCAAACACAATTTTAACCATTTAAATGTTGTTAACATGATGCATATGACATAATCAAGGTTTATGCAATTTTTATGAAAATGTTGACATCTAATATGATAGGGAGCATTTGGTCACCATGGCGGAACAAAAGGGGTGCCACGGCAACGATAACGAAAATGGTGCCATGGCAACATTCCGGTGATCCGACAACTCATTGAGCGACTGGTGCAAACAAAGATGTGGATGTATGGAACATACAAAAGAAGGTGGGGTGATCCCGGATACCGGGTTTCCATGGCTCGACGGCATGGCAAACAAGGAGGAACGTGCATGAAGCAAACGGGCATGGTGCAAACACGAGCATCTCATACAACACATGCATTCGGTCCATGGTTGATCGTCTCGGGGTTATAACTTTGAAGCATGCATTTTGAGGCGGTGCAAAATCATCGAGGGAAGTAGTCGCTCACGTGTCGTAGGGGAAGTAGTCGTACACGTTTCGTAGTTGTACACAGTCCATAGATGTTCAGGGTCACGTCAAGGAACTTGACGTCCACGGAATCTTCGAGGGTCGACGGTAGTGGTACACACGTTGTCGGGGTGCTTTTCGGTCCGGTCTTGGCGACGGTAGTTGTACATGGGTCATAGACGTTTGGGTTGAGGTACTTGGCGCATCTCGTTCTTGCCGATCCAAACAAAGTGAGACAAAAGTGGCTCGGGTCAACAGTGATGGTAGTCGTTCACTTGACGGCAGTAGACGAACTTGGCGGTCCAGGGTACTTGGCGGGTCGTCATGTAGTCGTTACATGTTCGTCGTGGTACACGGTTCGAATCGTACATATCCAGTAGATGTTCAGGGTCGCCGGTAGAGGTACTTGGTGAAATCCACGGGTGTCAGTAGTTGTACATGGTCTTCGCGTTGTAGTCTGACTTGGCGATTCCAAAATGTTCATCAGTAGTGGAACTTGGTGGTCTCGATGGTCGTCGTGGTACATGTCGAAAGGAATCCACCGAGGCGGTCTAGTGTCCCTGGATTCAATGGCCTTGGCAACGACAAAATGGGAAGCATCATGTAGCATGCTTGGCGAGGGGCTACAAGTGAGAGGCCATGGCAGCGGCAAGGCGAGCAGCAGCATCACGAGTCACGGACAGAGGAGGTGCTGTCGGGCGCTGATGGTGGTGGAGCAGGGGAAGTCAACGCGGGCTCGCGTGTGGCCTCCAGTGGGACTTGGCGAATGATGCAGTAGCAAGGTAGCAGCGACACTGCTCCTAAGGCTTGGCGGTGGCCTGCGGGGTCGAAGCCGAGGGTGCAGTCAACGCGGCTGAGACGAGCGGTGAGGCAGGAGAAGCAGGACTTGGCAGATTCGGTGGCTGGGTGGCGGAGCAGAGGAGATCCGAACCAGATCGGGGCCCGGTGTGAAGTTGAACGACGTCTTGACGAAGCGAAGGAGGCGGAGGCCCTGGCTCCTGCAGGAGGTGGGCGACTGCAAGGCGACGAGGAGAAGGCAGAGGGCGGCGCCGGAACATGGCAGCAGCTTGACCAGGGGAACGATGGAGGCAGCGGCGGTCGCTGGTCGGCATGAGGGGTTGGTGAGGCACGGGAGGAGGCTGCCAGGCATTGGGGACCGGGCACGAGGGGATCTCGCTCCTCTCTGTGTGTGGGTGGCGGCGCCAGAGGAGGAGAGGAAGACGAGCGAGAGGAAGGAGATTGATCGGGAGAGATGAGATGGGGATTGGGACGAGCGAGGGAGAGGGGCGAGCGAGGGAAGCAGGAGGGGATCGAGGGATGGTCGGGCTAGGGTTAACAGCGGGGCACGGCTGGGCCTTAGAGGCCGGCCCGGTAGAGAAGGAAGTGGCCAAAGGCCTGGCTGGGCTCTCTTCTCCCTCTCTCTTATTTTTCCAAAATAGTAAAAGAATAGGAAGAAAGAAAAGAGAGAAAGGAAAAAGGTTAGAGAAGGGACTTTGGCATGCGGATAATTTTCCCGGGCTCACAAAAATGAGCTTGAACCAGGAAAAATAGAAGTGGGCATGATCAAAAGTTTAAATTCAAACTCTTTTGATTTAAATTCAAATGGTTTGAATGGGAAGTGAGGGTTGGGAAGGTCCAAAAATGTTGAGAATTTTGGTGGGGCTTCGATAGATAAAGAAAGAATTATAGACAAGGTTAGAGAGTCAAAACATGAAGAAGAAAAGGCCAAGGGATTTAACATGCACGTGTGTTGTGGTAAATTCCAAACTAATGGAATATTTATTATAGCTCCCTAAAATATTAGGAGGATATGTTATAAAGAGAAATCACCATGTGAATTCCCTCGATTTAAATGGACCGAGGATCCACACAATTTATTTAGAAGAGTTATAAAAATTAATGATATGATGGCATGATGAAACGATGCAATGCAAGAGATGACATGATGCAATGCAACAAGCAAATAAAACACACGGCGAAACTCGGAATAGCTGGAAGTCTTCTGGAGCGTCGGTCTCGGGGCGTTACAACACTCCACCACTATAAGAGGATCTCGTCCCGAGATCTAGGATGGCACCGGAGAGAAACGGATGAGGAATAGAAGAGGTAAAACTAAGTTGCTTCTTCGACAAATAAGTGAAACAAAAGAACCTTGAGAGGTTGAAAAGTTGAAGGAAAGAACATAACAGAGTTGAACACAATTGAGAGCACTGCGGTAGAACAAATAGAAACAAGGAACACCATGTGAACCATGGAGGTTGCAAAGCTATGAATGACGAGTACAATGGACAAGAAAGAATCCGAAACCACTCCGGTTAAAACAAGATGAGAGAGGAAGAATTGGGGCAGCACTCCGGTTGAACATGGAAGGAATAGAACATGAACTTGGTAAAATGAAAGCACTTGGATGAGACTCCGGTTAAAAGAGGAATGATAGCCACAACACTCCGGTTAAATGGGTAAGCAATAAAAGAACACGATCTTGGAAAAACGAGATGATGGAACAAAGAGAGCAACATCACAATGCCTCCGGAAGAAATGAAAGAATGGAATGGAATGAACGGAGGGACACAAGATCTTGAAAGAGCACGCTTACAAGAAATGCTAGAACGGAGTTGTTGGATTATCAACAACGAAAGGAATATGATGTTAACCTTGTGGACGTGGATTCAAGCCCCATGATGGGGGTTACATCATATGATGTTATTTTCGTTAAGTATATATCAAGTCCCAGCTCAATATTATCTTACTGGGCCGGCCCTTGGGGGATACACATTGTTGTTCAAAGTTTACATGATTATATTTATAAAGTCCCTGCTCATCATTCCATAATGAACCGACCCTTGGGGGCTATAATGATTGAAGTTTTTATGAGCATAAGGCAATTTCAAGTCCCAGGTTGCTGCAAGCATGACAACCCGACACTTGGGGGCTACATATATGAAGTATTTATTTTTTGCTAGTGACTGAGATGAACAACATGGATTTCTTCAAATTCAAAGTGGCAGTAATTATATGGAAACAAGTCTCAAATCATCACTTTGTTCTGTTCAAGACTTGGGGGCTACAGGTAATATGGATATAAGGGAGAAATATCTTCCGATTTTTAGTTTTGAGCAAACCAGATTGACCCGGTGTCACCAATCATGATCACTCAGTGTCTGCAACAATCATAACCCGACGTCATCAATAATCATGAACCGGTGTTGGTAACAATTATGAACCGGTGTTGGCAACAATCACGACCCTGAATTATCAGTTTTTGTAACCCGGCGATTTTGGAAATTATAGATCGGCAAGTTCTACATCTTCAAGCCGGCTGAATATCAGTTGAATATTTGAAGACCAATATTTTTGTCAAGTCAGAGTATTGAAGGCCGATTCAAATGGATTCTTTATTTACAAAATATCTTCTACAAACAAATTGATTATGAAGCTGGTCTATTGACTCGGATTTTCTAGAAGGAAGAAATGCCAAGGATTTAAGGATGATCAAGCGCCGGTTTCTAAGAATCTTTAACCCAAAGCACAAGCCGCCAAGTTTGTTCTTCTGTTTGTTTTACAGGATCATTTTAACATGGATGAATCCAAATTAAACTGGGGGCTAATGTCGGAGATATACCCCGCGGTATGACCCGGCCGGACTTGGCGGTTTACTTGAGACGGTTTACACTCGGCGATTCATTGGTGACCTACCTTGACCAGATGGTTTACAAGCAACCTACTTGAACATTATGACTCACTGGTAACCCGGCGGGCGGGACAGACGGATGACAAGGCCCAAGGCCAAGAAGGCTGGTTTATGTTAATGGCGGGCCGGTTTAAGAGGAAAGGCGTGAGGAATATTTACCTTACAAGGAGTTAAGACCCGGACTTGTATCCGGTTTATATTAGAAGGTAGACTAGTCCTAATCCTAATAGAACTCAACATGTAACCCGCCCCTTCAACTTATATAAGGAGGGGCAGGGCTCCCCAAAGAGGGAGAGGTGACAAGAAACAATCTCTAGGGCTAGATACAACTAGAGGAGAGCCAGTTTATGGTGACTCCCATGAACATAATGAGACCTAGCCACAAACAGCATGTAGGGATATTACCGGATGATGTTTCTCGGGGCCCGAAGCTGTCTAAATCCTTGTCTTGCGTGTTGCATCTCTCGATTCTGCCCAACCCCTCTCAAGCTACCACACAGATGTGTTGGCCTCGCGACTAAGTCCTGACACTAAGGACATCTGACGTGTTAATTCCACGATAGCTGCCATGAGTATTCCCATGTCATTGCAGTGGCGCTTGAGCCGTCCCAACTTCATCTTCAGTGACTTAAACCGGCAATTATGCTCCAATGTTAGGATCGCCGTGCCAGCCGTAATGCGGTCCGATGAATGCAAGACCTCCAAAACTCGGCGTACCCAATGGTTTGTTGACTCATTCTCTCCTTGGACACATGCATCTAAATCCACAATGGACATGGGTTGTTTGCATGTATCCTTGAAGTTTGCAATAAACCGGGCCTTCAATTGGTCCCATGATCCAATAGAGTTGGTGGGCAGGCTCTTTAACCAAGTGCGGATTGTTCCTTCCAACATCATGGTGAAGTATTTTGCACATGCCGCTTCATCCACATCCAGCATCTCCATTGCCATCTCATAACTTTCAACCCAAGCCTCAGGAGGTTGATCGGCGGTATAATTAGGAACCTTACGCGGACCCTTGAAATCCTTGGGCAATCGCACATTACAGAGAGTCGGGATGAGACACGGCACTCCCCAGGAACTGAAGGCAAGCCCGGTCCCTCGCTCTACTGACGCCGCTTGCTGAATCGGGGCGGGTTGATGATGACCCGCGTGTTGTGCTGCTAATGCGGCCTCCCTTCGCGCTCTGCCATTATCCACCACATCCTGAGCATTCGCCCCACCGTGCTCCGGATTGGGCCCTTGAGGGGCATTATGGCGCCGCGCACTGCTGGACACCTCCGGCTCATCTATGTGTCTGCTATAACTTTTGCTCGGACAGGGGGTTGAATGAATTCTGTCTCGGCTATAGGAATAAGCCTGCCGCTGCATAATAGCGGTTTGAAGAAGATCCCTGGCCCGCCGCATCTCAACCGCCCCTAGTGAATCGCCCTCCATTGGAATAGCTGCCAAGCGAGATGCCGCAGCAATCATGTTATCCAAAGGGCTAGAAAAATGACCCTATGGTGTTGATACGTATTGTGGCGGGTTATCCGTTCGTCGAGGTGGGTCTGTCATCCGTGGTTGATCCGGCGCTGCCCAAGGTGCCTCGGTCCGGTTTACTGCTGCCGGATTACTTGGCCCACCCCCCGGCATATTAAAGAGATTCAGCCCTTTGTAGACCGGCGGCAGATGAGATTGGTACTTCCTTCGCAGCACTTCGTTTGATGCATTCTGATCCAACATAAGCCGGTAATTCTGCGCCTGGATCTGCTGTGACTGGGCATCTAAAGCGGCCCGTTCTTTAGCCAACCTAACTTCCTCAGCTGCCAGGTCCACCTTAGCCTGTGTTATCTGGTCCTTTAGCTAGGTAACCTCCGCATTATGCTGATCCTGCGTCTCCGGGGTAACTGTCGTGGTTAACAAGGTCGCCCAGGCATCCAACAAACCGGAGAGAACTTGAGCCGGTCGGCGCGCCGGGCCTCCTGCCGTGGCTGCTGATCCGGACGTCATTGCTGTTGTAGATGAAGATTGCAAGGTGGGCTGTGTTTCGGCCATGAAGACTGCAACCCGGTTCGGCGGTTCAAAGGGGTCCGGAATACTATTGCCATCGGAATAGCCCCCAATCCGGCCGTCTTGCAATTGGTACAGTGACTCAGTTTCACCAGTGGAGGACTCGCCATCTGAGTAGATGGCCGTCTCACCATCAGACACCGGTTCATATTCTGCACCATGGATGAATCCTACGAACGCACGCTTCATGGCAGGCTGAACCGGGGTAGGACTCGCACGCTGAGCCATTTCGATGAGGTCGGTGGAGATGTCCAGCTCAGGGCCCGGTTCGCTGATCTTGCCGATGAAAACGTGAATTCCGCCAAAGGGGACCCGGTACCCGTACTCGGTTGAGCCGGCCTCGGGGCCCCATCCTACGTCGTTGATGTAGAGCTTGCCGCGACGACTCTTGGTCATCCGGCCAACCGCGTACCCTTTGAGTCCTTCGAAGCTTCCCTTGAAGAACTTGAAACCATCGTGCGATAGCCCCACGGTGGGCGCCAACTGTCATGGAAATATCACGTCGGATGTCCTAACGGAAGGACTTAGTCATGGAGCCATCGCAAAGAGATTAGCTTGAAGGGGTTAAACCGAACAAGGGACATGAGAGTTTTATACTAGTTTGGCCCCTTACGATGAAGGTAAAATCCTACGTCTAGTCACTACAAAAAAAATACACTTCCGTAATGATACGTGTTTGTCACAGTAGGTCGCTTTTTTTGTCATGCATGTACATCCATGACAAATTTATGACAGAATCAAGATAGTCATACCTGTGCTGTCGTAGAAGTGTTCCATGACATTACCAAAATTATCATCACGAAAGTGTCCACTTTCATGACGATAAATCGCGCGTCACAGAAGTGCTTTTGTCAAGGGTGACCGACATGTGGCATCCATCGTAACGGAACATCGTTAAGCTATCGGGTCGGGTTTTGGATCCGATAACCCGTTAACAGCCACGACCAATGGGGATTTTCCACGTGTAAAATCATTATTGGCTGGAGGAAACACGTGTCGGCTCACCGTTGGGACAGATGTCATCCACTCATTGGGCAGAAGGCGCCTATGATACGTTGACAAGTGGCACGGCCCAACAGAGGCCTATTCCTGTGAAAGGCTGGCTCGTTTGACTTGGTCAAAAGGTGGCGAGCCGACCCATGTAAAGCCTGTTAACAGCCTGTTCGCATATAGCCCATTTATAGCCTGCTAACCCAAGGCCCGTTATGCCCTATCTGAATTAGGCCCAATAGCATCATCTAGGCCACCCAGTATGATTCCAGCCGTTTTCACTTCTGGCCCATGTATGGCCCATGACGTCTTTTGGCCCATATGAGGCCCTATGTAACTCTTGGCCTATTAACGGCCCGTGGTGAAACTGGCCCGTAATGAATAGTGTATTACTTTACACCCATTAACGGCCCATGGTGAAACTGGCCCATAATGAACAGTGTATCACTTTATACCCATTAAGGACCCGTTATTCCGTTGGGCCATTTCCAGCCCATGTTATCTTTTGGCCTTCTCAGAGCCCATCGATTCTTGGGCTCATTTCCAGCATTCGTTTACTTACGGCCCGTTACTGTCATTTTCTGCTTATGGGCCAAATTCAGCCCGTGGTTACAGTCGGCCCGTTTGTGGTCCTTAACACGTTGGGCCGTTTTCATAGCGTCATGAAATACGGCCTATTAATGATGGCCCGTTATGGTCGTCCCATGAACGGACGATTCCAACTCTAGCCCGTTTACGGCCATTATGCGGCCTGTTATTGGCCCATGTTTGGCCAATCGATCATACTGCCCGTATAAGGCCCATTGATTATACGGCCCGTAGAAGGCCCATTGTTTCTGCGGACCGTAGAAGTCCCACTGTTTATACGGCCCGTAGAAGGCCCACTGTTTATACAGCCCGTAGAAGGCCCACTATTTCTACGGCCCGTAGGTCCAGTGTCACTACAATAAATATTAGCCCATGGTTATTGTGGCCTAGTTTTAAAAAATAGGTTATTGCAGCCACTAGCAAACCGCAGAAAAATAACTGCACTGACTACAAGCAAACAAATAAACAAGTCAACAAGGAAATAAATAAGCAAGCAACTTACACTAGGCTATCACGGCTATTACACATATTACATCCACTGGGCATCAAAGTTCGCCACCAGTGCAAATATAGGGAACACAGCAGCATATAAACACCGCAGCAAAACAAGTCCAGAACTAAAACCACTTCAAAGGAGCTCAAGAAACAATATCCTAGGTACCCATAATGCTGGCAAGATGCTTAGCAAGCTTATTCGCTTTCTCTTGTTTGGCGCTTAAGTCCTCCAGCGCTTGCTGTTGCACCAGAAAGTATGCATCTGAATTCTGCAGGGACTTCCTCAGTCCTTCGGCTTCCTGTCGCATAACATCTGATCGATGTCTTTCAACTTGAAGTTGAGACTTAAGAAGCCGAACTGATTCAGGCAACGAGTTCAAAGAGCTGGTGCTAGCAGTGGTAGCCAGTAACTTAAACACTACATCAAGACGGGACTTTGGGGTTGTCTCAGTGTCCTCAATATAGTTTTTATCAGCTTTCTTAGAGACCAACAGGGATGTCTCACTATCTTGAACCTTATCTGCATTACTTCCTTTACCATTGCATAACAAGGTACTCTTATCCAATATTTTATCCGCATTCTAAAAGAGAAACAAACAAACATATCTCAGGTTTACAATGTAGTATATGAAACTCATTTTGGTAAACCAGTTCAATAGTAAGGTGGACAGGATAACAGCATGAAACAAACATATATCTATGTAGTATGGTCACTGTATGGTCTATATCATTCTAGTTTATGTTGCCAAATCAAGATAGATACAGTTCGAATCATATCTATTTAAGACAAAGCAGCATAGAAAGAAGATAAGTGTGGGAAACTACACAACAATAACAACACTTGTAATGTGCAAGGCAAGACAACATAACTATTTATTCAATTGAAACTGAAATCAACATAGAGCAAGTTACAACAGCAAATAGCCAAACACGTTGAAGAAACAGGTTTAAAACATACATGTTGCGGCATTGGAGGTTCAATTGCATCCTTCAAATTTGAAATTGGTTGGTATCAGTAAATACAGTGATGCAAGAGCAAAGTAGTATGAACCATAGCTACGGAACCTGACCTGGGAACAATTCTTCTTCTGCTTTAAGCGTTGACTTCGGGTTTAGAGTGGTGGTCCTCGTGATTTGGGCACTAGAGTTGCCTTACTAACTGCTCGTGTTTGGGTGCCCTGTGGTGGAGACAGTGCTGTGTCAATGGGAACTGGGTGTCTATCTGCTGGGGTTGGGGTTAGAAGGGGTGTAGCTGGTTCTCTGTCCAACTGGGTAGGGGTACAATCTGCATGAGTGTGGGTTATGTGTGGTGGGGCTGATTCTTGGACAAGTACAACTGTGGTTCTATCTGCATCGACAGGTAGCACGATCTTTTCTGAAGACCGTGTTTTTACTCCCACAGATACTGCCATCACTCCCTCCAATTGAAATGGCTGATAAACAAGAAAAGTAATTGAATGTACAGACATTGTAAGATAGACAGGTGCAATGGATAGTAGGGAAGAAAACAGGGCAGGAAATAATTCATATTTATGTTGTCTAAGCAAACAGAATAGCAGGACATAATTTCACATATATGATGGATAATTAAACAGGATAGCATGACACAATTTCATATGTATGATGGCTAACTAAACATGCTAGAATGACATACTTCAAAATATGATGACTATGTAAACAGGATGACATGATATAACTATACGATGTGTCTATTAAAGTGGTTGGCATGCCATAAATCACAAACATGCCGTTAATGGAAACATGATGGCATGCTATAATTCACGGATAGAATGACATAATTTAAAATATGATTACAATGTAAACAGGATGAGATGATATAACTATATTATGTCTTTAGAAAATGGGTTGACATGCCATAATTCAGATACATGTTGTCTATGTAAACATCATGGCATGACATAATTCAAATATGATTTATATACTAAGGAAGTGAGCAGAGGGCAATTGCATATGTGATGTGTCAACTAAGGAGATGGCATTCAATATTGTGTATATGATGTAAAAACTAAGCATTGCAATACAACATATGCATTATATGAGTAATATAACCCTGCCAAGTTTGAGCATACACCTCAGGGGGATAATAGGACTGGTCATCTTCCTCTGAATCCTCCTCTGAAGAGCTATCTGTAACTAGCAAGATATCTGCTTCAGCAGGTAGCATTGTCTGCTTTGAAGACCTTGTTTTCACTCCAGATTTCTCCATCACCAATTCAAATGGCTGATGCACAGGAAGAGCAGTTGAATATACAAAGATTGTCGACAAAAGCAATGAGAAATACAAAAAAAGGACGACATGATATAATTCACATATATGACGCTTGCCTAAATAGCATGGCATTGCATAATTCACATACATAATGCCTTGCAACAAGATAACATTGCATCATTCACATATATAATGTCTTGCAACAAGATGGCATTGCATAATTCACATACATGGTAATTAGACACTAAACAGGTGGCATTCACACAAAGCATATCTAAACTAAGCAAATGACATAGCAATGCAAGATACCATACACACGATATGAGCAACATAACCCTGCCAAGTTAGGGCATGCACCTCAGGGGGGAAATATGACTGGTCATCTGTCTCTAAATCCTCCTCTGAGGAGCTATCGGTAACCGGCAAGACATGCGCTTCGTCAGATAGCATTGTCTGCTCTGAAGACCTTGTCTCCACTCCAGATTTTTCCATGACTGTGCCAAATGGCTGATGCACAGGAAGAGTAATTGAATGTACAAAAATTGTTGACAAATTTAACACATAATAAAAAAATGATGGCATGATATAATTCACATATAAGATGACTGGCTAACCAGGGTGGCATTGCAAAATTCACATATATGATGCCTGGCTAGACAAGATGGCATTGCATGATTCACATATACGATAAAGAAACTAAACAGATGGCATTGACACAAAGCATGTCTAAACTAAGCAGATGACATCTTTAATGTATACAGTAAGCAAAGCAAGGCACCATATGCATGATATTACCAACATCAGCATGCCAAGTTAGAGCGAAGACCTCATGGGGTAAATAGGAGTGGTCTTCTCCTTCTGAATCCCCCTCACAACAGTTATCTTCCTCTTGATTACGATCTGAAATGGGTGCAGGGGGGCTGCCTTTGCGCCCACCATGGAACGACGTCTGCATGAAATTTTATTGCCACGCAAGGCTCGTCTCTTTTGCTCTACATGATCAGTTCCATTGTGTACAATAACTGGCATGCATAGGAATAAAACATAGTGAGATTATGTAAGGAGTGAATGCACAAATCCAGAGTGATGGTAGCAAACTGTGGATAGACCCAAAACCAATGATAGCAGGCAGATAATAGCTTTAGTTAAAAATACAGATAATGGTTCCTTTAATGTTTGTTTGCACCCAACATGAAACTCATAGTAGACACCGGAGATTAACCAGATAGTAGACAGATAGTACTGATTGCTGCCCTAATATGTACCCCACAACCATTTAAATACTCAAGTTTCAGCATTAGTTTGGACCTGACTCGGAGTCTAATAGGTGAACACGACGATAATGTAGCATGTCATCATATTAAGCGACGCATAACATAAGCAGACACGAAAGAGTGCGACCTCTCTTGCGGACCCGTGTAGTCCTCAAGGTCATCTGCTCAGTTGATGATGGTAATGCAGTTGTCGTGGCTGCCGGCGGCGGGGAAGAAGATCTGAGGCGGCGAAAGACAGTCTACAGAGTGGATCCCTGTTGTGGTGAACCCTTCCGTCGTTGGAGCAGCTGAGCTGGGGTGGAACACAGCGCCGCAGGAGCAGGACAAACCACACAAGGTTTTCTTTGACACATATCTGTAACAGAAGTAATTGAGTAAGGACTTGTTTGAATTTGAGGATTCTAACAATGCAGGGATAGGAAATAGACAGGAATAGGAGAGGAATGCACGTGCAAAACAGAGAATTTAAAAACACAGGATTTCTGCCAATCTGGGTGTTTGATTCACAACAATTGGAAGATCACAGGATGCAAAAAATCATGGTGAGATTAAGTCAAACCACAAGAAAATGTACGGTTATAATGCTATTATGCTACTATCTCTTAGTCTTGTGCTTGATGAATAGGAATATGAAAAGGAGGAGAAGTGGAAATTAGAATTCCTACGGTTTTTCTTTCAAGGAGACACTAAAGGAACAAATCCTACAGTTTTCCTTTGCTTCATTCCTTTGCACCAAATTCATGAAAAGTAGTACCATATGAAACTTTCCAATTCCTATGTTTTTCATTCACTTTTCCTTTCAAGCACTGGAGATTCTAGTAGGCAGGCTTGAGCAAGGAAAATCCTACACTAAAAAAATGTTTTTGTGCTACTTCTATTACTTTGGACCCAGGCCACTGCCATAGTAGCTCAACTCCCAGGCCCATCGACAAATGCACAGCTCAAACGTGCAGAGATAAATAATGATGGCGTTAAAGAGAGTCCATCACGGAAAGCTAAGTTGCCTGGTACCTCATTGCTTGTCATATAGTAGGATAAAATAATCGTATTTCCCGTTACTATAAGTGCTCAGTGGACAATATATATAACATGTAGAGTAAAAAAGAGATGCAACAAGTGTACAACCTCTTTGGCGAAGCCATGTTGATCTCAACGTGATTGGGTTGGCCGGTGAGGATGCTCCGGCTGACTTTGCTGTCGGAGGAGGGGAAGAAGATCTTAGGCGTCTGGAGATGTAGCCCGAGGTACTGCTCCGCTGTGATGGAGGGTTTCGTCGTTGGAGCAGCTCCGGTGAGTTGTACGATGTCGAGGCTGAAGCAGGACAAGAGAGACAACGAACAACGTTAACCTGAGTGGAATTCTAATAGCATCTCCAATACATGACGTAAAATACATAACCACAAAGTGCTAGATGTAAAATACATCAGCTACTCATCTCTGAACTTAACTGTCGAAACTGAACTTAACTGTTGAAACTGAACTTAACTGTCGAAACTGAACCTAACTGGCGAAACTGAATTTTGCTATCGAAACTGAATTTTGCTGTCGAAACTGAACGCACTAGCAAGGTGAGGCTACACGTCGGTCGACTGACTTTTTCATCACTGGTCAGTCGATTTTGCAGCCGTTGGATACGAAATCAAGGGCCTGCGGTTCATATTCAACCTCCACCCCCCTGAGCCGCCAGCCACCACCGGCCAAACAACAGCCCCGCACCGCCCGCGGCCGGTGGTGCGCCGCCCCGCCCGCCCCGAAAACACTCCCCACCGCCGGTCCACCGCCGTCCCGGCCATCCCTCTAGCCCCCCACCCCTCCCCCGTGTGGAGCTTTTTCTCCGGCGATCCCCATGCCACCGCCCCGCCACGGCCGACGACCACCGCCCCTATCCTGAACCCTAAGATAGATAGTGGGGTACCTCTCCGGTGAGCCCCCCTCCCCGCTGCGGCTGGTTCTTCCTTCACCTCGGCGAGCCCACCCCTTGAAAATCGACTAACCCAAAAGTCGATTCAGTCGACTAAAGTGTAGCCAAATTGGAGCAGCATCGCAAGCAAGAGCAAGAGCGAGAGCAGCAGCGCGAGCAAGAGCAATAGCAAGAGTAGACCAGGCAGGGGACCGAGAGAAAGAGCAGAGCAGCAGCGCGAGCGAGAGCTAAAGCAGCAGCAGCACCTACTGATGTGGACGTCGCCGTCGAGGGAGTGATGCCGTGGAGGAAGTGGCTGGCGACGCCGTCGTGGATGGAGCCACACCGTGTCGGCTCAGGACCGAGCACCGGCAGCACCGTGAGATCGAATCAAGAAGAAAATGCGGCAATTAGTGTACAACCTCTTTGGTGGCGCCGATTAGGCCGCAACTTCATCCGAGGAAACGGTGATGATGATGCTCTTCTGGTGGTGCAGGTGAAGACGGCGGTGTGGGAATGGAGGTGGCGCGAAAGACGAGGGGAACGCCGGGGCAGCTCCTTGGAGGTGGAGGACAGGGTGGCTGAACCGGCGGGACGATGAGATCGATGACGGATCCTCATCCGGTATGGTGGATGAGGGACGTCGAGGTGTTGCTGTGGACGATGTCGTCGGGGAAGAGGGTCTGGCTGGGTGGCGGACGGAGCGGGGTGTTGGGTTTCGTCGTGGGTTTTTGTTGCCTCGGTGTACGAATGGGTGGGCGGATGGGATGGCAGTAGGGAACCATGGCTTAGAGACGTGCTTGTCTGAAATGTGGGGTAAGTTACGAAAGTACCCCCCCCCCCCCTCGCCGATTTGAGGTGGTTCTTTCAGTTCAGGGGTAGCACGGGCATTTCGCGTGTCGGGATTTCACAGGAGGTGGGAGTTTTCACGCGTGTTGTAATTTCGGAATAGCAAGGCGCAGGTTGAGATGGAGGGAGTTGTCGGAGCACAATGAGACAAAGATATATCTTAAATATTTCGGGCTAACAAGGCGCGGGTTAAAGAGGCGGGAGTTTCGCAGCACGATAGACAGAGACGCTAGGTTCAATTTACGGCATAAAAAGGCGTGGCTTGAAATTTCGTAAGAACAAGCTTAACATGTACCCCAAAAAAAGACAATTTGCACCTCAACACACACACAAACACCATTTAGACTAGAGTAAGGTACACGTGCATTGCACGCATGAGATTTGGCAACCAAATTATGAATAAATACCACATTATAGCATGCAAGCTTTGAGTCATATATGCATGATGTGGATGTTCATTTAATTCTTATAGTTCATTTCATTCAAAATCATCTAGTTTTTATAAGAAAGCTAATCTATTTTCAGATTCATGGAATTGTGTGTTGTAAGACATAAAGTAAAAACAAATAATGGCAAAATCATGTAGAAAAACATTTGGGCAATTACGATACAAAAGATTCTAGAACAAATAAGAAGTGCTTGTGTTTTGATGTTTGTGAATTATGCTTAAGTTCTACCATGGAGTCTTCTAGATTATACATGTGGCGAAATCTGGTGGAATCTAGATGATATCCAACGGCCAATAGTGCTCAAATTTGCCATCTTTGGACCATCGGATTCGCCTCATCCAACGACCATCTTTCATAGTTAAAGTTACCCGCACACAATAAAAAAATATAATATATATATAGGGGTATAGATATAGACATGTGATGCGAAAGCAGCCCATCATCTCCAATTAGAATAGTGTGTCCATGCACGGATGCGACATGGGCAAATGATGTTTGCCATTGGTATCTCAAATTCAAATTAGTCTGACCTTGTTCAATGTGTATACATTACAACATGCTCGTTTCCAAACCACACCGCGCAGATCTCCATTATATTCATGCATGCATGGGTTTCAAACATCAGGATCTCTTATTCAAATATTTGAATTCAACTTTTCATTGATTATGACCTCACCTATTCTTTTACACCCACACAGTAGTCTTCTCTTTATAATTGTACCACTAACTTTCTCTCGTGCATGCATGCACACTCACTACCCGTCGGCATTATCTATCGCACGCATGCAATCTTTTTCTTCAGGTTGGTCTCCCATGAAGGCACACACCCACACACATCCCCCTCTCCATCATACCGGGCAACCTTTATCTCTTACGTGTGCATGCACAACGATCGATGTTCCTCTATGTATGTGTGTATATAGCTAGGTCTTTCATAGTTTTCCACACAAACCGATCAATCGATATATCCAGTGAGGTCTCACCCTCTTTCCCACGTCCACATTGATCAATCTATACCTCTCTATATAGGATTAACATAAATAGCTAATACACCCACATTAATTATATATCCAACGCCCCCCTCTCATCATCCATGCCTTCCGCTTCATCTCTCAGACGCGTGCACAATGGCGAAGACAGGGGGCAGTAATGGCCCTACCCCCCCTAACATCACTATATATCGAGGCTAATATGAATGTGATCATTAGACAATTGCTGCTAAAAAGGTTTAATTTCATGAATTGACTCTCCTCGTAAAGGATTAGCAATGCTTGGCCCCCTAGCTCATTTATTTTTCATGGCTCCGCCACTACGTGCAACAGTGCACGTGTTCGCCCCCCTTTTCTAAATATTGATCTCGCACTTGTGCATTCCTTCATAGTCTCCCTCCACTCGGCCCCTCGCACCATCTTCTAGCCCCCACCGGATTTTGCCACATGTACAATCTAGCAGACTCCATGGTTGAACTTAAGCATAATGCACAAACCTCAAAACAACAGTGGTTCTCTTTTGTTCTAGAATCTTCCGTATCATATCTACCCAAACTTTTTTTCTAGTTGAATTGCCATTATTTGTTTTTACTTTATGCTTTACAACGCACAATTCCATGAATCATAAAATAGATTAAGGGCTTCTTTGATTCAAAGGATTCTCAAAGGAATTTTGGAGGATTCTAATCATTATGAATTTTTCCTATCTTGGTTGTTTGATTCGTAGGATTGTAAACCATAGGAATTTTTCCATATGATTCATTTGCACTAGATTTCATAGGAAACATCCCATACACTCAAACCTCTTTGAAAGAATTCTGCGTTATTTATGCACAATCAAACACTCGTACAATCCTGTAGGATTCAAGATGACATTCCACTATAATCCCATGTTTTTCCTATTCACGCGTTCTTAGCTTTTTTATAAAAATAATTGATTTTGAATGAGATGAACTATAAGAATTAAACGAAGGGCTACATCACGCATATATGACTCAGAGCTTACATGCTATAGTGTGGTATTTATTCATATTTTGGTTGCAAAATCTGATGCGTGCAATGCACGTGTACCTTACTAGAACTTCGAGTATGTGCAAAACACGTAAATTAGAATACCAATGGCACGCTACACAGTGATTGTCTTACAGTTCTGAAAGCACAAGTGCTCCCTAGGTGGTTTTGGTAATTAATGTCAACATATCTCTTGTTGAACTAACACTTTTATCTAGTATATTTCAGACAAGTTTAACAATGGAGTGGCATGGACTAAAGGATGTGGAACTCCTTCAAGATGCTAAGGACAAAGGATTGGCTAAAGCTTCAAGCTCAAGACTCTTCATTTTACATTTTAGTGATCCAAGATCACATTGAGTCTGTAGGAAAAGCCAATACTATCAAGGAGGGATGAGGTGTTGCTTAATGAGTTTCTTGCTCCACAGTGCTTAGTGATATGCTCCAAAACCCTAAACTACTTTCTCACATCCACATATCACCTAAACCTAAAGCCAAAATCGGTCTCACCGATTCTTTCTATCCGGCGCCACCGAGTTCAGATGTCATAGCCACTGCCACAAACCCTAGACAAATCGGTCTCACCGATAGGGATCTCGATCTCACCGAGATGGGATTGTAATGTCTCTGTGTATGTCCATTATCAAAATCGGTCTTACCGAGTTTGAGCAATTGGTACTACCGAGATTACAATGCAAACTCTCTGGTTAACTTATTACCAAAATCGGTCCCACCAAGTTTGAGTAATCGGTCCCACCGAGTTTGCCTGACCAACTCTCTGGTTAGCTAATTACCAAAATCGGTCTTACCGAGTTTGTGTAATCAGTCTCACCGAGATTACATTATGCCCAAACCCTAACCATATCGGTCCTACCGAGTTGCATTTTTGGTCCCACCGAAAATCCTAACGGTCACTAGATTTGCTGAATCGGTCCGACCGAGTTTATCAATTAGGTCCCACCGAGTTTGGCAAGTTGTGTGTAACGGTTAGATTTTGTGTGGAGGCTATATATACCACTCCACCTCCTCTTCATCCGTGGAGAGTGCCATCAGAACAAACCTACACTTCCAACTTACCAGTTCTGAGAGAGAACTACCTACTCATGTGTTGAGGCCAAGATATCCATTCCTACCATATGAATCTTGATCTCTAGCCTTCCCCAAGTTGCTTTCCACTCAAATCTTCTTTCCACTAGATCCAAATCATATGAGAGAGAGTTGAGTGTTGGGGAGACTATCATTTGAAGCACAAGAGCAAGGAGTTCATTATCAATGCACCATTTGTTACTTCTTGGAGAGTGGTGTCTCCTAGATTGGCTAGGTGTCACTTGGGAGCCTCCGACAAAGATTGTGGAGTTGAACCAAGGAGTTTGTAAGGCAAGGAGATCGCCTACTTCGTGAAGATCTACCGCTAGTGAGGCAAGTCCTTCGTGAGCGACGGCCATGGTGGGATAGACAAGGTTGCTTCTTCGTGGACCCTTCGTGGGTGGAGCCCTCCGTGGACTCGCGCAACCATTACCCTTCATGGGTTGAAGTCTCCATCAACGTGGATGTACGATAGCACCACCTATCGGAACCACGCCAAAAACATCCGTGTCTCCAACTGCTTTATTTTCCGTTGCTCATATACTCTTTGCATGCTTGCTTGCTATGTGTTGTGAATGTTAAACTTGTGCCTAAACTCCACTTAAACTTAAAAAGGGTTAAAAAATGCAACTTTGGTACTTAGTGCCTAATCACCCCCCCTCTAGACACCTCTTCTCAAGGTCCTACAAGTGGTATCAGAGCATTGGTCTCCATTGCTTTGGTTTAATCACCATTGGAGGAAGATGGATGAGTCTACTTTGGGAAGTCTTAGACATAAAGTGCCTATTCTTGATGGAGAGTATTTTCATGAGTGAAAAAATGAGATGCTTGTAATTTTCAATCAATATCATTTGAACAAGTACATTGCTAGTCCTTGTGCACCTTATGTTGATCCTATGCATCCTACCCTTGATTAGTCTATTGACATGATTAGGAATGTTAGAACTGTTAATATTATCACTAGAGGCTTGCCTAGAAACTTGATTATAAAACTGCCTACTCTTGAGTGTGCCTACACTATATGGAAGTTTCTTGAGGAACAATTTCCTGATTATTCTTTAAAAAATCTAGATGAAATTCTTCATAAGTCTATTGCTTTGACTAAGATGAATTCAAATGATCCTATGTTTGGTGATCGTCTATTTGAACTTACAAATCTTATGCGTGCCAAAGGAAATGTTGGAATTATTAGCGATATTATTTCTGAAGCCACTAGAATTCATAAGCAAGATTATTGTCAAACTCATACTGATGAATCAGTCTCACTAGGAATTGATCCACCACATGACGATGTTGAACATGGATACTATGATGAGGATGATGATGATGACTTTGATCTTGATGATGCAATGAGACATTTTGGTCTTATGGCAAACCTTTAGGGATATATGGCAGGAGGAAAGGAATGGGTCCATAACAGTGGATGTACCGATCACATGACCGGAGATAAAGACATGTTTCATGAGCTTGCTGAAAATGATAGTCCTTGAAAGTATGTCACTTTTGGTGACAACTCAAAGGGTAAGGTGGTTGGCCTCGGTAAGGTGGCCATATCACACAACAACTCCATTCAGAATGTCATGCTCGTTGAATCTTGGCTACAACTTACTTTCAGTATCTAGACTTGCTGATTTCGGTTTCAATGTCCTATTTACTGAAGTAGATTGCCAAGTGTTTCGTCAAGACAATCATAAAATGGTCTTTACCGGCATACGTAGAGGTGATCTATACATTGTTGATTTCACTAAAAAGGCTCAACCTAAAACTTGCTTCATTGCTAAATCCTCAAAAGGTTGGTTATGGCATAGACGACTAGGTCACGTTGGCATGAGAAACCTTGACAAGCTTATTAAAGGGAATCATATCCTTGGTGTTAACAATGTCATATTTGATAAGGATAGACTTTGCAGTGCTTGTCAAGTAGGTAAACAGGTTGGAGGAAGGCATCCCGTGAAGAACATCATGACCACAAGGAGGCCACTTGAGCTACTTCACATGGATCTCTTTGGTCCCAACTCTTACAAGAGTCTCGGTGGAAATTCTTTTGGTCTAGTTATAGTTGATGATTTTTCAAGATTTACGTGGGTGTTCTTTCTCGATGATAAATCGCAGGTCCAAAAGATCTTCAAAAACTTCGCTAGGAAGGCCCAAAATCAGTTTGAAGTGAAGATCAAGAAGGTTCACAGCGACAACGGAATGGAGTTCAAGAACGCAAATGTGGACACCTTTCTTGACGAAGAAGGGATTTCACACGAGTTCTCGGCTACGTACACACCTCAACAAAATGGAGTTGTTGAGAGGAACAACCGTACGCTCATCGAAATGGCGAGAACGATGCTTGATGAGTACAAGACACCGAAGCACTTTTGGGCAGAAGCGGTTGAGACAGCTTGTCATGCAACAAATAACTTGTATCGTCACAAGCTACTCAGCAAGATGGCATACGAGCTCCTCACTGGTAACAAACCCCAAGTTGGATACTTTCGAGCATTCGGCTCAAAGTGCTACATTCTTGATAAGCATCGTCGTTCTAAATTTGCTCCTAAGTCTCATGAAGGTTTCCTACTAGGTTATGGCTCAAACTCTCACACTTATCGTGTCTACAACAATTTCACCCGAAAGGTTGAAGAGACGGTAGATGTGAAGTTTGATGAATCTAACGGCTCGCAAGTAGAGCAATTGCCAATTGATGTAGGAGACAAAGATCCTTCGGAAGCAATCCAAGACTTGTCTATTGGCAAGGTTCGTCCAACGGAGGTGAAGGAGAGTACCTTGTCCGTCCAAGTGGAAGCTTCTACTTCACGACAAGGTGAACAAGGAGTTTACATGGAAGCATCCACAAGTGGGACACACCAAGATGAAGAAAACGAGGAAGTGCATCAAGAACGTCAACAACCTCCTTCTCCACCGCGACAAGAGAACGACAATGCCAACAATGAAGAAGATCGAGAAGAAGAAGATGAAGAAGATGTTCAACCAAGACCCAAGCAAAAGCTTTCACGAGTTCGCGCAAGAATTGCTAAAGACCATCCTGTTGAGAAAATCTACAATGATATTCAAACCGGGAGAATCACTCGCTCTAAAACTCGTTTAGCTAACTTTTGTGAAAACTATTCTTTCATCTCTAGCATTGAACCTATGAAGGTCAAAGAAGCATTGGAAGATCCGGATTGGATAAATGCTATGCATGAAGAGCTACACAACTTTGAGAGAAACCAAGTTTGGACATTGGTCGAGAAGCCCGAGAACAACCACAACATCATCGGTACCAAATGGGTGTTTCGCAACAAGCAAGATGAAGATGGACAAGTAGTTCGCAACAAAGCACGTCTTGTTGCCCAAGGCTACACACAAGTCGAAGGTATGGACTATGGTGAGAATTATGCTCCCGTTGCTAGACTTGAGTCTATTCGCATCTTACTTGCCTATGCTAATCACCATGTTATCACATTGTACCAAATGGACATTAAAAGTGCTTTTCTAAATGGTGAAATAGAGGAGGAAGTTTATGTTAAACAACCTCCCGGCTTTGTCAATCCTAAGAAACCAAATCATGTTTACAAACTTCACAAAGCTCTTTATGGTCTTAAAAAAGCTCCTAGAGCTTGGTACAAATGCTTAATGAAGTTTCTTCTTGGAAAGGGATTTGAAATTGGGAAAATTGATTCTACTCTTTTACTAAAAGGGTTAATGGAGAATTATTTGTATGCCAAATTTATGTTGATGATATCATATTTGGATCAACTAACCCTCATTTTAGTGAGAAGTTTGGAAAGCTAATGTCGGAGAAGTTTGAGATGTCAATGATGAGTGAACTCAAATTCTTTCTTGGGTTGCAAATAAAGCAAACTAAGGAAGGTACTTTTGTCTCTCAAACGAAGTACACTAAGGACTTATTCAAGAAGTTCAATATGCAAGAATGCAAAGGTATGTCTACACCCATGCCTACTAGTGGACACCTTGATTTGACCAAAGATGGTGAACCAGTTGACCAAAAGGTCTATCGCTCTATGATTGGTTCATTGTTATACCTATGTGCTTCACGTCCCGATATTATGCTAAGTGTGTGCATGTGTGCAAGATATCAAGCTGCTCCTAAAGAATGTCATCTTAAGGCTGTGAAAAGGATAGTGAGATACTTAATACATACACCAAATTTTGGCATTTGGTATCCTAAGAGGGCCTCTTTCGATCTTGTTGGCTACTCTGACTCAGACTATGCCAGAGACAAGGTTGATAGAAAGTCCACTTCGGGTACTTGTCAATTTCTTGGTAGATCTCTTGTGTCTTGGTCCTCCAAGAAACAAAACTCGGTATCCTTATCTACCACCGAAGTGGAGTACATTGCCGCTGGTTCATGTTGTGCTCAATTACTTTGGATAACCCAAACTCTTAAAGATTATGGGATATATGTGAAACATGTTCCATTGCTTTGTGATAAGGAAAGTGCTATCAAAATTGGTCATAATCACGTACAACATTCTCGAACTAAGCATATTGAAGTTCGTCATCATTTCATTCGATATCATGTTGCTAAGGGTGACATTGATCTTAAGCATGTTCACACCGAAAAGCAATTGGCAAATATATTCACTAAACCTCTTGATGAGAAAGTGTTTTGCAGGTTGAGAGGAGAATTGAACATCATTGATGCTTCAAACTTGGAGTAGAAACTCCATTGGATACATGCAAGACATGAGCTTATGACTAATCCTTGATATTTCTCTTATGATGAAAATCTTATATCTTGGACATATTTGCATCTTGCATGTTATCTAACCCATGTAGGTACTTGGTTGAATCAAATTCCATGAGATTGTAACCTACTAACATCTTGAGCAATCTCTACATCACCAAGTCTCTATACAAAGGTGGTTGAAGACAAGGAAGCACGAAACCATTCAAACATATCCTTTGACAAATTCTATGTTGAGCTTCATGATTTTCATTTTTGGATACACAAGTGCTCTTCCTTGCAAGAACTAACCCATGTAGGTAGATGGACTCAAATTCCAAGTGGTTCTCCCAACTCTTGATGAGCTACATCAACCTTGAGCAACCCACACAAGTTCAACTACATGATCCACACCACCAACCAAGGTATGTTATTCCATCTTAGAGAAGCTTTACTCCGAGTCATGAGCTAAAGCAACTCGACAAGATGTGAATACATCAAGATGCTTAAACGAAAAATGGTAATCCCATTTTGAGCTTAAACGATGAGTATGACCTATGATCAAGTGATCTCACTTGACTGCTAAGTCAATATACTCTAACATAGGTGACTTTTTCGCCGACCATCTCTAGATGAAGTTCTCTTGTGTTCTTTTCTGTGTTTTTGCATTTGTCTCATGCATATTTGTTTCCCCTTTCAAAAAAAACTTCATCTAGATTTCTTTCTGTTTGCTCTGCATTTTATGCATCCAATTCATTGCATATCATTCAGTAAATTCCTTGCAAATCTTTGTGAGATCCTATTAGTCTAGTGAGCTGAGGTGACAAATTTTTTCTCTGCGATGAACTCAGTTCCACCGATTGTTATTTTTGGTCCAACCGAATTCTTTCGGTACAACCGAAGCATACAATTCGGTGCCACCGATTTCACCACAGGAAAAACAGTTTGCCACTTATTCTGTGTTTCGTCTGTTCCAGCTCCACTCAATGAATCTTGTCCTCTACAAGCATCACATTTTTATAAATGCTTTGTGCTGTGACTCAAGGATCAAACCCATTCACGACAAATTCCAGAAGCCCTTCTTGGAAATTGATGTCAAAGGGGGAGAGAGAGAGATCACATCAAAGCTTATCATTTAGAGAGAGATCACATCAGAGAATATCACTTCCACAGGGGGAGAGAGAGATCTCCAGGGGGAGAAAATACTCAAGTAGAAAGTACTTCTCAAGGATCCCAGATGCTTGGTGTTCAAGAGGAGAGATGCCACATGTCTTTTTGGGGGAAAGACATGTTCATATGTGCTTACGTGCATTAGTTTGCACTAGCTCTGTTCATTCATATTCTTTCAGCTCTGATTTTCTGTTCCCTATCTTCTCCCAGTATCCCATGCTAGATTCAGGGGGAGCAAGACATCTAAGGGAAAGAAATCATTTAAATTCACCGCATATCTTTACTCTTGGGGACATGTCTAATCCAATGTGGTACTTAGTACTCACTCTCTACATGTCATCCCAGTCTTGGTATTCTTGTGGTTTCTTCTGTTTGCCCTGGTTAGTGGATGTACATGTGTTATCTAACCTTTTTTGTGCAGGTTCATTCCATCCTAAGCCAACTCAAGACTACAAGGTAAGTATATGCATCACAATCATGTGTATGAGGAATTCTTGCTGATGTACACACTGTTTGCAAGAAGGACTCATGAGCATGAAGTTATTTTCCTTAATATTCTTTTCTCTGATGCATATGGCCAAGATACATGTAACACATTGCTTACTCTATCATGGTTATGCTCTCACATGCTTCTATATTCTATATTTCACATGATTGCATACATGTAGGGGGAGCCTATGCTTGTTACATGTCTTTCCAAAGCTTTACTTGCTATTCTTTATATCCTTATCTAAAGCTTTGATGTATGTTGTCATCAATTACCAAAAAGGGGGAGATTGAAAGCACAAGTGCTCCCTAGCTGGTTTTGGTAATTAATGTCAACATATCTCTTGTTGAAATAACACTTTTATCTAGTATCTTTCAGACAAGTTCAATAATGGAGTGGCATGGACTAAAGGATGTGGAACTCCTTCAAGATGCTAAGGACAAGGGATTGGCTACAACTTCAAGCTCAAGACTCTTCATTTTACATTTTAGTGATCCAAGATCACATTGAGTCTATAGGAAAAGCCAATACTATCAAGGAGGGATGAGGTGTTGCTTAATGAGTTTCTTGCTCCATAGTGCTTAGTGATATGCTCCAAAACCCTAAACTACTTTCTCACATCCACATATGACCTAAACCTAAAGCCAAAATCGGTCTCACCGATTCTTTCTATCCGGCGCCACTGAGTTCAGATGTCATAGCCACTGCCACAAACCCTAGACAAATCGGTCTCACCTATAGGGATCTCGGTCTCACCGAGATGGGATTGTAATCTCTCTGTGTATGTCCATTATCAAAATCGGTCTTACCGAGTTTGAGCAATCGGTACTACCAAGATTACAATGCAAACTCTCTGGTTAACTTATTACCAAAATCTATCCCACCGAGTTTGAGTAATCGGTCCCACCGAGTTTGCCTGACCAACTCTCTGGTTAGCTAATTACCAAAATCGGTCTTACCGAGTTTGTGTAATCGGTCTCACCAAGATTACGTTATGCCCTAACCCTAACCATATCGGTCCTACCGAGTTGCATTTTCGGTCCCACCAAAAATCCTAACGGTCACTAGATTTGCTGAATCGGTCCGACCGAGTTTATCAATTCGGTCCCATCGAGTTTGGCAAGTTGTGTGTAACGGTTAGATTTTGTGTGGAGGCTATATATACCCCTCCACCTCCTCTTCATCCGTGGAGAGAGCCATCAGAACAAACCTACACTTCCAACTTACCAGTTCTGAGAGAGAAGTACCTACTCATGTGTTGAGGCCAAGATATTCCATTCCTACCATATGAATCTTGATCTCTAGCCTTCCCCAAGTTGCTTTCCACTCAAATCTTCTTTCCACCAGATCCAAATCATATGAGAGAGAGTTGAGTGTTGGGGAGACTATCATTTGAAGCACAAGAGCAAGGAGTTCATCATCAACGCACCATTTGTTACTTCTTGGAGAGTGGTGTCTCCTAGATTGGCTAGGTGTCATTTGGGAGCCTCCGACAAAGATTGTGGAGTTGAACCAAGGAGTTTGTAAGGGCAAGGAGATCGCCTACTTCATGAAGATCTACCGCTAGTGAGGCAAGTTGTTCGTGGGCGACGGCCATGGTGGGATAGACAAGGTTGCTTCTTCGTGGACCCTTCGTGGGTGGAGCCCTCCGTGGACTCACGCAACCGTTACCCTTCATGGGTTGAAGTCTCCATCAACGTGGATGTATGATAGCACCACCTATCAGAACCACGCCAAAAACATCCGTGTCTCCAACTGCGTTTGAATCCTCCAAAACCCTTCCCTTTACATTATTGCAAGTTGCATGCTTTATTTTCTGCTGCTCATATACTCTTTGCATGCTTGCTTGCTATGTGTTGTGAATGTTAAACTTGTGCCTAAACTCCACTTAAACTTAAAAAGGGTTAAAAACTAAAACTTTGGTACTTAGTGTCTAATCACCCCCCCCTAGACACCTCTTCTCAAGGTCCTACAAGTTCATGAAGCCACGTGGCACATGTGGAGGCATTGTCGCGACCTCCTTGTGTGGATTTATCACAGTGACGTGCTGCTGGTTCCAGAAGAATCAACTCATCCTCCCTGAGCCATACTGGCGGTACATGCACGAAGCGAAGATGTGCGCGCACGCCACGCACGCACTCATTCCCTCGCGCACACACGCGGGTACACGGGCGGACGCAATTTTGTACCAAGATCCACCCCATGTGATAATTTGACGCGTGTAAAGTTGTTCACTTCATTGAAGGTCAACTAATACATCGCATGCAAATTGAGTGGACGTGAGGGCGGAAGAAAGACATTATTACTCCACTGCGCGCATTCGAGTAGTTAAATCGTGGGTTGCTAGTAGTACTTCCATTGGTCTCCTTCGTATTTTGTGCCAATTTTTGACAGTAACATAATATTTACGCATTGAGCAGTGTAGTACTTGAAATTTATGTTTCGCTAAACTCATCGGGAGCCAATTCGGGCCTCGAAACCAAAGCCATCAATTAATATTTACCTTGTTCCCATCACATTCTAAAGCCTGCTCACACCTACTAGTACGTACCAAACCTGAACGTGTTCCCACTATGCAGGTATTAGTACTACTAGTGCTAGTACTTAGGTTATAAAAAGGGGAACTACCTAACCAAAAATTACTCTACCTTTCCTCCTCATAAGTGCTTCTTCTTCGTCCGTCCTTGCCATGGCAGGTGAGTAGAGCTCTAGGTAGAGAACTACTCGTAACAACGGAGCGGCAACCAAGGCTGCGGAAAAGAAAGAGAGGGCTCGCCGTCACGCAGAGACCTCAAAAGATCTCTCACGGGCAGGCGATGGCTCCCAGGAGCGCCCTAGCCGCAGAGGCGAACATGCCGAGCCAGCGGAGCTGGAGTCGTTATCCCTCGACGGCATGCCCGATCAGCTCAAGAAGCACCTCAATAAGTAGAAGGAGTGCATCCAAGGCTTGACGGAGTTGCTGAAGGAGAGCCTCGACGACATGCCCGCTGAGCTCAATCAGCAGGGGGAGTTGACCGCCGGCTTGGTGATGCTGCTGAACAAGAGCATTGCCTCGGAGAAGAAGGCGACCGGCGAAATCCTGCGACTTCAGGAGGACAAGGTGAAGCTCTGCCACGAGATCGACCTGTTGAAGGAGAAGTTTGTCGGCTGGAAGAAGCTGCATGAGAATAGTAGTTCCTCGATGAAGATGCTACAGGCCCTCGTCATGGAACAGAAGGAGGAGTTGGCGAAGCTCCGCATCGAGCACCCGGCTGCTATCAAGGTACGTAATGCGGCCGTGGAACAGATGATGAAGGCCCGCATCGAGAAATCTCGTGTCATGGATAGAATGAAGAAGAGAGAAGAGGAGACGCGCAAGGAGATGGAGGTCATGGAGGCGATGAAGAAGCAGTTACGACTCCGCGGTGAATTAGATCATTTGGGGTGATAATCTTCCTTCTTCTTTTGCTGTTGCGTTTCATCTTTTGCTTCGGGTGTTTCGCCGCACGTGTCATGTTCTCTGCGAGGCATGAATAGAACAATGGTTTTTTGTTTTTTGAGGGAATGAATAGAACAATGCTAACAATGAGATGACTAGCAAATTATATCATGTTTTATCGCCATATGGCACTTGGCTGCCGTGTTTCGTGCTCCTCCGTCGCAGTACTACTCCAGTGGAAAACTTGAGTATACCGCATGGTTCTTTGCTCCTCCTCGATCAGGTCGTCGGGGCATTTATATGAGCAGTCAAATCACAAGGCCCCGCCTTCCAACAGTAATGAGCCGTCAAATCACAAAGGCCCTCGCCTCTCATGAAACCGACCAAGCTAGACTGCCCCGCCCTCTAGCCTTTTAAAAAATGTATACTTTTGTACAGCAGTAGTATCGATGGATTGCGCCATGGAGCAAAACTTGAAAAAAAGGTGGTACATATAGAGAGCGCTCGTCGCCAAATTATGCATATAGTACTATTAAAAAGGCTAGTCACAATAATGGTGTCCAGCACAACCACCCCTCAAATAAAACTAAGCACCCTGGAATTCTTTGACAAAACTAAGCACCCTGAAATTCTTTGACAACTAAACTGCTGGCTATATGATGTTGGCCATATATATTGTACGTATATAATGTGAAGAAATGAGTGGTAGTACTATACCAACTAAAAGATGAAATATAAGAAATACTAGTATGTACTTACTTAAGAGTTAAAGTAACAAGAAGAAACATAACATAGTTCTGCTTGGGGCTCAGCACAACACACCCCTCAAATTAAATTAAGCACATCTGAAATTAAACTTTGCAACTATTCCGGTAGACACTGCATTAGAACCACCATGAGCAACGACACTGCCACCTTACTCGGAGTCCTCGTCCATGTCCTCGACTTCGTCCTTGTCCCTCTTCCTCTTGGCCGATACTTCTTTGCTTGAACCGCCAACTTGGATGTTGCTCTTCATCCAACCCTTGTAGATATTGAAACAAGGTTATCCATCCATTGCAGCGTACTGGATCTGGTCTATATCTAGTACATTCCGCTGCCATGCATGACGATGAAACGTGTATGGAGGTTTCTCCAGTTTACCGTACGAAGGATGAACCATGGCTCCTGCCAGGGTCAGCATTGAAGGCTGACGAGAGGACACCAGCTAATTCTTTTGGAGGTCGAAGGTGTTGCCTACAATGAGGCCTCTTCAACGCAGGACTTCTTTATCATTACCAAAGTCTACAGTAACGAATTTGACTAGGTTGCTCTCGAGGAAGTCCTTAAAATCCTGGCACTCAATGTCGGCATGGCATATGTGGTAGACCAAGCATAAGTCATGCACGCAAACCTGGATCACGGCGGGCTTCTTCCTCTCTTCGTCCTTTAGATCCTTCTCTTGTCCCACGACTGTGATGTACTCAACATCTAGCCCAGCGACCCACTCATCATCTGAGTCTTCGAACATGCGTCTGAAGCAAGAAAGGCATCCTTTCACCATCGCGGAAGAACGGGTGTAGATGACGTTGAACTCATCGCCGGTGATGGTTCTAACCTTGTACTCACCGCCGATCGGGGAGATTTGGGACGCCATGGATTTGGGAGGAGGGTTAGGATTAGTGGAACTGCCATAATGTACTAATGTGAATGGACGGGACGACTAGGAGCGAACCGTCGTAGTATTAAAGGACGTGCGGGGACGAGTAGGAGCGAACTGCCAGCGTGCGAACGGCAGGGTAGTGGATTTCCATTCTCCCATGATACGGGCTTCCGAGAGCCCTTGGATCGGAGATTGAACGGTTGCATGGCGCGATTCTAGACCTATGGGTGAATATCCTATCCTGGAGGGTTATTCTGCAAATTTTCAGGAACTTAGCATGCGACCATTTGATCTCAGATCCAAGGGCTGCTAGCAGCCCATATCATGGTCGCGCCTACCACGACCGTCACGTCGCTCGCGTGGCCGTGCCCTTGGAGATTTAACATGGTGCGTTTGGCTATCTGATGTTGGCATGTCATACATAGTCATCACTTAGTCACTCATACTACAACAAGGTTGGCTATAAGTGTATTTTTTTTACTCCTCTCTATCTCTTTCTTTGTACTCTCTCCGTCCCATAATATAAGAACGTTTTTTACACTAGCTAGTGTAGTGTCAAAAACGTTCTTATATAATGGGACACAGGGAGTACTAGTATTTATTGCATTTGCCAAGGAGTGACCTCTTCCAATGAAATGGTGTTGCTAAGTTTGCTTAATTTAATTAGCTATAGACTCAAAATTGTCTTTTCACCTAGGTACACGCGCTTAGCACCGTTTCTTCCTTGGGTCACCAAACTAGTCTCTCTCTTCTAGATTAACTTGCCACATCAGACTTTATGCCTATGTGGCAAGCTTAAGCACCTATAGGAGCAAGTAAGTACAATAGTGCACTTTACATGGCATTTTTGCATATGTGGAGGAAAGAGAGGCAAGGAAAAAGTGGAGAAGTGGGCTCTCATGCAAGAGCCAGCCTCTACTACTACATGGTGGAGCATTGGGAGAGGCACCTGTATGGAGGTGGTCAGGAATCGGGAGACTCACGCCGATCGTAGCGCCGCAGTTAAAATGATAATGGCAAGTCAAATCACGGGGCCCCACCTGTCCATCAGTAACTCGCTGTCAAATCACACAGCCCTACGTTTGCAGCAGCCTACTCCCTTGTCTTCCCGCGTCTCTGTCGAACCGACTAGGCGGAATTATCCCGCCGCCTACCGGGCAGGAAAAGCCCCGCCCTCGACGTTTAAATAGTATACAAATACTAATTTTGTATCCATGGATTGCACCCGCGCAATGGAGCAAATCATCTAGAAAATGGCGGTACACATGTATGGACTATACAGCACGCCCACCGAGTACGCGTCGCACCCCAGACGGTCGGTCGGTCTGGCATGCTGCTCTCCGAATGGAACGCGCGTCATATTGTGTTCACACACACATGTGGGACGGCAATTGAGAACCGACCATAGGCACACTCCCCAACCCCGCAAGTCGGGTGACTTAACAAAAGAGGGCGAAGAGCGATAGTACTAGAGAAGTGTTGTACTACGTTGGTGCCTAGACGATCCCTGCAAGACACGGAAGATCAGTTCGTCCATGCATGTGACCAGACTCCAGCAGACACGCCTGGATTGGCTATCGTCTACATATCATGCAGGTTGTGCTGTACATGGCTGTAGTTGTGGTGAGAAATCTGAAAAAAGGTTTCTTGTCATCTCGCAGAATTATGTGTCATGTGCTTCGGATCACTGCAAGGGTTAAAATGCGACAACTGAGTTGGGCTAGTCATTGGGGGCACATGCACGAACAGTGACTACTCAACTGCCATCTAGGTCAAGCCGGCTATGTTAATTAGTAGGACATCTATCGACGGACCCCTTTTGTACGAGTTTATGTTTAATTTGAGCTTTGTTCCTCGTCTAGTTTGTCCGTCGGGATTCATGTTGTCTCCTTTGGGCAGTGAGGCTATGATTTCTTGTCATGTGGCATTTTTTCGTGTTATATGTTATAATCCGGCGCTTCAGATCAAAATGACGACAACTGCGCCTCCGGGCCACGTGCATGAAGACTTCTCGACAGTCATTGACGAGGTCAAGCCGGCTCCGGTAGACAAAAGAAAACTAAGTACTATTCCACTATATAGGCAGGAGCCTCCGTGCTTGCTTGCTAGTGTTGCTCTCTTCACACTGTCTCAGCCTCTCCAGATCTAAACACGACAGCGGTGGCCACACTCTCTCTCTCTCTGCTCACCGCTGGTCACAGATCCAGTCGGATCCTCTCCGCCAGGGAAGGTGAGAAGGTGCAATGTTCACGCGGTCGTCCTCGGCGACAGCTCTTACCCACTGCTGGGCGCATCCCGATCAGCCTGCCTTGCTGTTCTCTCCCAAGCACCGCTGGCGAGGGAGGGCCTCCGACCCCTTCTTCCTCGCTGCCATAGTGTGGGCAGATCCGGCCTCCCGCCGCCCACCTAGCAACACCGTGGCGACCATCAGGTATAACTTCCTTCAAAACCGGCTTGGCTCTACTTCCCAAGCTCCCGATGTCGCTGCATTTGTAACTTTTACTATTTCTCACGCCCCCTCATAGATAGGATCAATCGGCTGTTCGAAAACCACCTAATTTTTTTATGTTTAAGAGGTAAAACTAGTTCATGCACTCGAATCTAGTACTACTTGGTTCAAACAAGGAAAAAGGGGATGGGGGTGGGTGAGGATTTGTTACCTGAATCTAGGACTTGGTCAAAAGAGGAAATAATGGGGGCGAAAAGTAGCAGAGACTGGCTATCCAATTGGTCTCTATGTCTAATAGGGAAATAAAGGGAAACACAGTACAAACTCAATATAAACCTGATCTATTGGTTGAAAAAGGAAAGAAAGTGGGGACTGGGGGACAAGTCAACAGAGTAAGTCCAGCACTAGATTTGCTAGCCTCACACAGTATAAGGTGGCTATACCGAACAAAAATGGGACCAACCCAGATATCCTGTTCTGATGTTTGTTGCCCTGAGCCACTCTTATGTAATGCCACTGGTAAAATGTAGCAGTCGCACTGTTAAAAGTAAGGACACATTAAACCAATGTTGTTTTCAATGTAATGCCTCCAGTAATATGAATCAATGGCACTTCTTTACATGTCCTGCTAAAATTTCCCATTAAGATAAGTTGGTTCTTTTTGTTAGAAATGCAACTGTCCTGGTCCGCCTACTCTCCCGTGCCCAAAGTAATGTCGTATTTAACGGTTGTCATAGTTAATCCTAATGCCCACACTAATATCTAGCAATGCCACTGCTTTAGAAATTGCTACTGTCCTTGTAGGATTGCCATTCAGATAAGGAACATGCTTCTTTTCATTTGATGCATGTTTCATCACTTGTTAGTCACCCTCCTTTCCACCTTTTTTGTGCAAACATAGATATACATTTCACGCTTGATCTTAGTTGAACTGCACAAATGATATCCAAATTATAGTTGAGCATTCCAGGAGCTTCACAACCAACCTTGATGTTGCTCAATTTTATTGCAACTAATGAAGAAGAAGCTTTGTGGGTTTCGTTTTCTGATGGAAATGGAACCGGGGCTGGAGCCCTTTTCTTAAAAAAATTGAAGAAGAAGCTGCTAGCTCACGGGACATTGCTTCATTTTAGGTGAACTGCACCAAAAGGTCCCATGAATTGAATCATCCATGTTGGTGACCGAAAGAGCTAGCTTCAGCATCCTAGTCTAAGCACCCCTGGCGTCCATCCTTGCGACGCACGGTACACCTCTTTTGCCACCTGCTCGACCCTAGTGTCACTGATAAAATGAAGTAATAATACAATTAAAATAGAGCGAGTGTCATCTCTATCATTTCATTTCCAATGTAGATAAAGAAAGTGCTTCTCTTTGTTAAAGTATGTTTCATCAACTAGTCCCATTGTTAATGTTTAAGCGTTTCTGCAAACTGGGGTGCTTAATTTTAGTTGATATGTACAAAAATAGAGATTTGAATGTCTCAAGGCGCCTCCTTGTACTACTATTGTACACTGATGTTCATCACTGGTAGAAGGTGTATCTGGGAGACTTGGGACGATGTCCAGTATGAGGCGTACCGTATGAGGCGTCGCAGGGCCCATCTCGCCCTCACAGCATGGCATACTATGATACTATCGCAATATTTTCTTCTATTTATTTTGTGTGTTTCATCAACTAGTGCCACTATAATGTAATCATGCTTTTTCATTATCTGTGCAAACAGGGTTATACAACTGCATTTTGGTGGAACTGCACAAATGTACGTATGGAACCGGCATATATGCAGAGTGCGAGGTGTGCCAAGTAAAAATTACCGACACCAACCATGTTGCATGCACGCATTGGCATCCACCACCACCAGTGGGATGTGTGGCGCTCTCTGTGGACAGATCTTTCTCGGCAGCAAATCCTCTAACCAAATACTAGTAGCTTATATTGGCATTTTTCTAGGGAGTACTCTTTTCTGAAAGAAGCACCAATCTATTTTTCTTTATTTGTACACTGTGTCACAACTTTGACCCAAAGGTCCAAAGCTATTTTAGGGTGATTGGCGTAGTACTCGAAGACTGATTGTAAGCATGATTTTATTAGTTGTCACACTGATTGTAAGCATGATCATGTGGAAGATTACGTTAGTGCGAAGCTTAGCTTAAACCCTACCACCGCCGTTGAAACGAGGCAAGCGTCAAGGGAACCGTGGAGAATGGTGGGGAAGTGACGTTGCTCCATCCGACCTCCTCTTGCGGTGGGAGAACAAATACTCTTGTGGCTCCGGCTGGCTCTGCACCCTCACGAACGGCACACCATACTCGATCGATTCGTTATCCTCTGGGTGCTCGACCTTCGACCTGTACGCCCACCACCTCTGCCTGACTGTTGCCTCAGGCGAATCTATCTGCTACATCACCCATAGGAGATACTCGATGAACTCGGAGGACTACGGCGTGACTGCCACCGAGGAGTACATGTACATCGCCGCCCTCATCGCCGTTATCTCTCTCTTTCGCATACATTGCCATATGGCCCGCACCGTCCTCGAAATCTCCCACTCATTGTCAAACCAACTAAGGATCTCCTTCAACCTGGCTAACTTTGCCTGGTCGCCGCCGGCGATCTGCCTGATTTGCTGCTGCATCCTCTCCATAGATGTCTTTCTGAGTGGTCCGGTGCTAGCTTTGGAAGATGGGAGGAGAGACGGTGGTCTTGCAATAGAGAAGAGGGAGAGGAGAGGAGGTGGTTTTGGAATGGATATGATGGAGAGGAGAGGAGGTGGTTTTGCAATGGAGAGAAGATCAGAAGAGGGAGAGGCGAGACGGTGGTTTTGGAATGGAGATGATGGAGAGGAGAGGAGGTGGTTTTGTAATGGAGATGATGGAGAGGAGAGGAGGTGGTTTTGCAATGGAGAAGATCAGAAGAGGGAGAGGCGAGACGGTGGTTTTGGAATGGAGATGATGGAGAGGAGAGGAGGTGGTTTTGCAATGGAGAAGAGGGAGAGGAGCATGCGGCAGCGATTTAGGATTGGGCGAGAGGGCCGGCGCGCTATGACTGGATCAAAATCAAAATCAATTTACCCTCCAATTAAGAAAGCGACCCCACATTAACTAGTCTCCCTTTTATTCTGGGTCATAATTGACCATGATTTTCGCACATAAAATACATGTTATACGTTGCAAAAATAATATAATTTGAAAGTACATTCAGATACGAACCAAACGATACAATTTTTGGTGACATGCATTCACATTTTGCTTGTCACATATAGTACATGGTCAAACTTTGACCCAAAATACGCAAAACAACAAAAAAATACTTCCAAGACCAGCGCCGCTCTTCCGCTCTTCTCCTCTTAAACCACCGCCGCTCCTCTCCTGTTCCAATCTAAATCCAGCGCCGGTCCTCTCCTCTTTCATTTCAAAACGACCGCCCCTCCTCTCCTGTTCCAGTCCAAAACCAGCGTCGCTCCTCTCCCGTTCTAATCCAAAACCAACGCTTCTCCTCTCCTCTTCCATTCAAAAACCACCACCGGCGAGTGAAGGTGCTGTGGAGAAGTACATCGATGGAGGAGTACAACCGATACGTGAGGATCACAGATGGCGATCCTGTGAAGCTAGCTAGGATGTTGGAGATACAGTCTTGGTTTGACAACAAGGACCAACTAGCGGCGACGGCGACATCCATGGCCAAATATCTGCAATAGAGCGAAAAGGCGGTGATACTCCCGGAGGGAGTCGCGCCGGAGTACATAGAGCTGCTCCTCTGGGCCATGGAGCAAAGAGATTCACAGAATCCGATCGTGAGGGAGCGGTGGTGGGAGTATCGATCCCAGATGGAGCATCCATCAGAGATTGAAGGATCGAGCATCTACAGGGTGCCGTTGGTGAGGGTGTCCTGCCAGAGCCAGCCGGTGGAGTCTTCGTCGACCGAACCCAACTGCAAGAGGAGAAAAGCAATTGGCCCGACGACGCTTCCCTGCCATCGTCTCCCTCGCTGTTCACATCGTCTCACGGGGCGACTGTCTGCTGCCGAGGAATAGGAGGGGGCTGCCCCCACACCCCCCAGCCCAATAGTCGCGCAGGTTGTGAATTGTCAGAAGGAGCTTAGGGTTGTCAGTATTTGCAGGTTGTGAATTGTGTTTTGTGTTGTGTATTTTGAGAGTACTTTCAGATATGAATGTCTTTTGAATTTTAGATTTGCAGTATTGAGCATATGAAGAATTTTATGAATTCTAGAGATCTATTTTTAGCACTTAAAAAAATGTAGTTCCATAGGAGTATAAAAGTGCGGACAAGAAGAAACTGCAAGTTTCAGTTTTTCAGATAAGAAACTGCAAGTTCAGTTTCAGATAAGAAACTACAACTTTTAGAGGCAGAGCATTTATATTAACACGGCCTTTTCAAACAGGGTTAACATCATGTTGGAAGTTTTATTCATGGTCGAAAATGGAACTACCAGCCAGTTAACATCATGCTGATCAACATTCATGCATAGCACATCTTCATATGATGCATAGTCAAAATGCCCACACAATGTCGAGTGTGCAAAACACAGAGAAAACGAGGAACGAAGTTTTGGCAAGTGTTGGACGTGGTTTTGGGCCGCCCCGTCTAGGCTTTCATTTTTAACATGCGCAGCCCACTACCTCGGATGGAAGGCCTGTTTGTATTTTCTTAGGGCCGTCATGTATCGACTGGCCTATGGACCTCCCATCCGAGGTTTTATTTTTGGCAGCCCAATTTATCTATTTTTTTGAAGAAAACGCAGAGGACTGTTCTATTTTTCTATATAAGAATAGGAACGCCAGCTACAACTTATGTTTCCCTTCTAACTATATTATATATATTTAAATTATTTTATATGTTATTATATATTATTTTTATTGTCATCATATATTTAACAGATACTTACATATGCAAGAAAACAATATCCCACATCTTATTAACTTATAAAAATAATTTCTTAACAAATAAAATCCTGGATTGTTTTGGCACGAAAATCCTAGTGATTGTGTACAAAAGCTTGGTAAGATTTAAGGACGAATGTAATAATATCACTTATTATTTAAATATATTTATAACAAAATGCTCAGTCCTTTTTTATTTTTTGATAACATTGCTGGCCCAACCCAACATTATAATTAGAATCAGCCCAGCAAAATTGTGTATCTAGATAAAGTGCAAATAGCCTGTAATTTTTTAGGAAATAAAATAAATGGGCCGCATGGACGCTACATTAATTGTTCACCCAGCCCAGCTAATGGTTGTAATTCAAAAAAAGAAATATCAAATTGACTGTAAATTCTAGCGCGCAAAAAAAGACTATAAATTCTGAAAAGATGGGTTGAATACGTGCCACATGTTTGGAGGCTGAAATGTGGGCCAATAGGTCGAAGCCAACGCAAGTCGTTGTCAATTTAGTCAACAAATGATTCTAACATGTTAGCCGTTGGATTTACATCCAACGACCAGCATCCATCTTCAATCTCTCGTCTTCTTCCTCCAGCGCCGTCGGGACTACCTCCCGCCTCCTGCTGCTAGCAGCTCTGCTTAGCACGCTTCGCTATGAAGCGCTACTCCACCGTTGGCCAGGCCATCCCTCCACCCCTCCACACCTCCTATTCTTCTCCACCGACTGCTGAACCACACCGCACTAGAACCAGTTAACCCTCATACACCTTTCCGTCTACGACTCTACTCCCGCGTCTTCCCATCTCCGGTTCGTTGCTGTTCAGGGCCTCGCCGTTGTCCACCACCTTGGATGTTCTCGGCGCGGCATGGTCAACGTGGTCAACGAACGACACCATCGGAAGTAGACTGTGTGTGGAGAGGCTGACAGCTGGGTCCATGGCCGCACACAAGGAAATGCCTCCTTATTACGCGCAAAATAATGATTCCTCCACCTGACATCTGGGACCCACCGGAAGGGCCTCTGTATTTCATGAAAAAAATGTGCCCCCCGCTGACTTGTCGGACCCACCAGCTATCTTCGCACGCAAGGAAGTGCCTCCTTATTACGCACAAAAAAAACGAATACTCCCCCTGCCAGCTGGAACCCAGCATACTGGGAGGCTGACTTGTGAGCCTACCAAGTTGACGGGGACGGAGGGCTTTGTCAACTTAGTCAATATGAACGATTCTAGCTCCTGTTACCGTACGATGTTCATCCAACGGTTGTAGTGCTTTTTCAACCTCTGGTCTTCTTGCTCCAGCCGCCCAAACCAGCGCCGGTCGTGTCACGTGCTCCTGCCTCCCGTGGCCCGCTGTGATGCCGCGGAGGCCTCACCGCCCCCTACTACTCCCACCGCTGACCAGGCCATCCCTCTACTCACCCACACCCCATGTTATTCTGCGGCGACAGCAGCCTCACACCGCAGCCGAACGAGTGAACCCTCATACTCCTCTTCGCGTGGGCATCCATTGCTGTGTCTTCCCCGGCTCTGAGTCGTCCCCTTCCTAGGCCTCACCGTCATCCACCGCCGTGGTGCTCTCGGCGCGGCGTGGTCAACATGGTCAAGGAACGACTTCCATCGGACGTGGACTGTACGTGGAGAGGCTGACAGCTGGGTCCACGGCCGCAGCAAGGAAGTGCCTCCTTATTACGCAGAAAATAATGATTCCTCCACCTGACATCGGGGACCCACCAGACCGGCCACTGTATTTTGCGAAAAAAAGTTTCCCCCTGACTGCTGGGACCCACCAGCTACATCTTCGCACGCAAGGAAGTGCATCTGGGCAAAAAAAACGATTCGCCCCCTTGACTGCTGGGACCCACCAGCTACATCTTCGCATGCAAGAAAGTGCGTCCGGGCAAAAAAAATGATTCACCCCCCTGACTGCTGGGACCCACCAGCTACATCTTCGCAGGCAAGGAAGTGCCTGACAGTCGGGACCCACATGGTCAAAGCGTACGTAGCGTTGTCATTCTGGTCGCGAACGTGTACGTACATACTGGTCGATGTAGAGGCGCGCACGTGTCGTAGAGGCGCGCACATGTCGTAGTAGCGGCGCGCACGTAGCATGTACACGTACGTACATCGGCGAGGGTGCAAGAAAGAAAATACGGCCATGTACATACATACGGGCAGGGTCTCGAACGCCTACTCGCGCATACGTACATGGCTGGGTCGGAACGGAGAAACAGAGTCGTCGTCGTGTTCATGGGGAGCCAACGGAATGCGTCGTGTTCATGGTGAGGCAACGGAATGCTCGTGTTCATCGGGAGGCAATGGAACGCGTGGGAGCCAACCGGCTTGGATGGAACAGGCGATGGAAACGAGGCCTGGCGTACCACAGAACAGAGGAAACGGCCTTGTGTTCGACTGGTCACGTTCGGAACGGGGTCCTGTTGATCGGCAGGGGTGTGGCGTACCGCAAAACAGAGGAAACGGACCTCCTACGGTCGGAACGGAGGTCCTGTTGATCGGGAGGGGTGTGGCGTACCACAAAGCGAAGGAAACGGACCTCGTACGGTCGAAACGGGGGTCCTGTTGATCGGGAGGGGTGTGGCGTACCACAAAACGGACGAAACGAACCTCCTACGGTCGAAACGGGGGTCCTGTTCATCGGGAGGGGTGTGGCGTACCGCAAAATGGACGAAACGGACCTCCTACGGTCGAAACAGGGGTCCTTTCATTGAGGGGGTGTGGCGTACCACAAAAATGGACGAAACGGACCTCCTACGGTCGAAACGGGGGTCCTGTTCATCGGGAGGGGTGTGGCGTACCGCAAAACGGGACTCCACGAGATACTGTTCATCTCCGTCGTCGACCTCCTCCAGCCTCCACGGGCTACCGTCGACCTCCTCCAGCCTCCACAGGCTCCTGTTGATCCAGCCTCCACCGCGCGCTACTCCATTGGCTACTGTTCAACCACCTCTCCACCGTCTACTGTTCATCCAGCCCTCCACACCACGGGGTCCTGTTCAACCACCCCTCCACGGACACCCCTCCACCATCTACTGTTCATCCAACCCTCCACACCACGGGGTCCTGTTCATCCAGAGGAAACGCCACCGCTCGCTATTCATCCACCCCCCCCCCCGCAACACTCACTTTTCATCCAATCGATCGGCTTCAGTTAGCAGCAGCAGCGAAGGAATAGCTCCATCGGGTTCAGTTAATAGCCATCGATCGATCGCTCGGGTTCAGTAACGCGCAGCCTGTAGTGCAATCGCTCGGGTTCAGTTAGAGCCCAACGCCTCGCTCGGGTTCAGTTAGAGCCAACGCCTCGCACACACGCCTGTACGTGTACGAGAGAAATGCGCATCGCTCGGCCCCCGACCTCCCACTGTAACCGGCAACTCCCCGAAATTCCCCCCCCTCGCTTCTACCATGGTTTTTTCCGTCATGGACGGCCCAAAGAATGTCATGCAGCTACGTCTCCGGCCCGCCCAGGAAGAAAAGCCCATTTTCTGTCATGATTTTTTGTCATAGGAGTAGGAGCCCACCACATCTATGATGATACCGGGTTTTGTCACAATTATCGTCATAGAAGTGTCATATGTATGACGGGGGAAAATTCGTTCAGCCCAAAATATCACGAATGTGTCTTTTTTTTAGTGAGTTGTGATGGAATTGATTGGGTTTCGATGACCAGGGAGCGAATACGCTTTGCCTGAGTCTCGAGTTGTTGTTTCTTGTCCCTAAACTGCTGCCGGGACGTCCCTTTTATATACACAGGTTGACGCCCGGCCGGTTTACAGAGTCCTGAGGCCGGCTCATACAAGTGTCCGGCTCGGTCTCTCCCTTTTCCCTAACTTACAATACAAGTTATACAACTATGGCGGTTTACCATCATGGGCCCTAATCCTCCTTTGGGTTATGGGCCTCTAAGCTTTATCAGTACATCGCCATCTTGTTTGTCTTCATGGGCTTCAATATAGTTGAGCGTGAACCGGCCCCTCCTGGGCTGTTTACACTTAGTAGTTATATCCTCAACAGTTCCCCTTCTGTCATTGGGATCAAGCACCCTAAGATCAAACCCACTACAAAGCACCTCTTCCTATTGCAAGATAAATTGATCAAGTTGTCCAAACAAAACTCAAATATCGGAGAATAAATATGAGGCTATAAGAAATCATGCATATAATAGATCAAAGAAGACTCAAATAACTTTCATGGATAAAAACATAGATCTGATCATAAACTCAAAGTTCACCGGATCCCAACAAACACACCGCAAAAAGGCTTACATCATATGGATCTCCAAGAGACTATTGTATTGATAATCAAGAGAGAGAGAGAGAGAGGAAGCCATCTAGCTACTAACTACGGACCCATAGGTCTACAGAGAACTACTCACGCATCATCGGAGACGCATCAATGGAAGTGGTGAACCCCTCCATGATGGTGTCTAGATTGGATCTGGTGGTTCTGGACTCTGCGGCGGCTGGAGTTGATTTTCGTCGACTTCCCTAGTGTTTCTGGAATATTGGGGTATTTATAGAGCAAAGAGGCGGTTCAGGGGGCACCCTAGGTGGGCACAACCCACCAGGGGGCGCCTGGGCCTCCTGGCGCACCCTGGTGGGTGCTGCTCCCCTCGGGGCACCCCCCAGGTGCTTCCTTGGCCCACTGGATGCCTTCCGGCCCAAAAAAATCCTCAAAAATTATGCTGCATTTGGACTCCGTTTGGTATTGATTTCCTGCGATGTAAAAAACATGCAGAAAATAGCAAGTGGCACTGGGCACTATGTCAATAGGTTAGTACCAAAAAAATGAGATAAAATGATTATAAAGTGATTGTAAACATCCATGAATGATAATATAATAGCATGGAATAATAAAAAATTATAGATACATTGGAGATGTATCACATGCCGATGGTGAAACGCTCAGGAACTCTGAGGGATGAGTCTTGACGTCGTATTTCTCCGGGACCTCTGGTTTGAACGTGCGGGAAGTGGGCCAGTGGAAGCACCACAACTCACGGGTAAAAGTTGGGCAACCCACCTCGTAAGGTAGGTCACCAGAGTCCCCCGGCACAGGCCTCTCTACAGTGGGCCCTGCACGCCTGTCAGATTGGTGGCGCGCCTCCTGCCGCCGCTCGATGGTACTTTGAGCGTCTTCTTCTACTCATTCCTGAAGAACTTGTCGTTGATCGCAACGAGCTGGTGGGTCGGATGACACCGTAAATCCATTGTCACGGGCATCGACCCGCCGAACCGGTGACCACTATTGTCATGGTGGTGGAGAGTGCAACATGGTCGCACCACCTCCGTTCCTTCTGCCATCGGCACGCGACGGCCCAGTGGACCAATGTTGTGAAGGTTCCTCTTGTTGATTCCCATCTCTGTCAACAAAACCGAGGAGGCTCTGAATAGAATTTCTCCATTCTTCGTGCTTTTCCGCGTCGGGAGGGAAATCTAGGAGTAGTTGCACTCGCGCCAACGCCTCCGCAGGCGTAGGTGGCAGCGACGGGCGCGAAGAATGTGAGGTGTTCGGACTCCTAACTGTGTTAGAAGGAGCTCCATCATGGTCTCGCAGCCACGCGCTGCTTCCACCGGCATCTTGGCGTGCATGCTGGCCCCGCACGTCACGGGAATGATGTGGAGGGCTCTTTCTATGGGGACGCTTGGGGTCCCTGTTGGGGAACGTAGAAATTCAAAAAAATTCCTACGATCACGCAAGATATATCTAGGAGTTGCATAGCAATGAGACGGGAGAGTGTGTCAACATACCCTCGTAGACCGAAAGCGGAAGCGTTTAGTAACGCGGTTGATATAGTCGAACGTCTTCACGATCCAACCGATCCAAGTACCGAATGTACGGCACCTCCGTGTTCAGCACATGTTCAGCACGATGATGTCCCTCGTGCTGTTTATCCAGTTGACGACGAGGGAGAGTTCCGTCAGCACGATGGCATGGCAACAGTGTTGATGATGTGATCCGTGCAGGGCTTCGCCTAAGCACTATGATGATACTATTGGAGGAGTAAACGGTGGATGGGGGCACCACACATGGCTAAGACAATGTTTGTCGTGCTTCGGGGTGCCCCCTGCCCATGTATATAAAGGAGGGATGGAGGAGGCCGGCGGCCTAGGAGGGGTGCGCCAAAAAGGGGGGAGTCCTACTAGGACTCCCTAGTCCTACTAGGATTCCTTTTCCCTTTCCTTTCCGGAATAGGAGAAGAGGGGAAGAGGTGGAGGAGAAGGAGGAAAGGGGGGCCGCGCCCCCTCCACTAGTCCAATTCGGTTTGGGCTAGGCGGGGCGCGCGCCACCACCTGGCCACTGCCTCCTCTCTTCCACTAAGGCCCATGAAGTCCCATTAATCCCCCTGGGGGTTCCGGTAACCTCCCGGTACTCCGGAAAATGCCCGAAACTTTCCGAAACCTTTCTGGTGTTCGAACATAACCTTCCAATATATCAATCTGTAACGCCCCGGATTCGATGCACCAGTTGTCTGCCAGTTATTCGCCGTAGTTGCGATGTCATTTGCTTGCGTGTTGCATATTGTCATGTCATCATGTGCATTTCATTTTGCATGCGTGTTCGTCTCATGCATCCGAGCATTTTCCCCGTTGTCCGTTTTGCGATTCGGCGCTCCTATGCTCTCCGGCGTTCCCCTTTTCTCTCCTGTTGTGAGTGGGTATTAAACTTTCTCGGAATGGACCGAGGCTTGACAAGTGGCCTTGGTATACCACCGGTAGACCGCCTGTCAAGTTTCGTGCCATTTGGAGGTTGTTTGGTACTCCAACAGTTAACCGGGTAACCGTAAAGCCCCTCTCTCTTTGCAGCCCAACACCCCTTCCAAACTGGCCCAAAACCCAGCAAAGTCCCCTCCATGCTCTTGGTCGTTCGATCACGATCGCGTGGCTGAAAACTGCTCCTCATTTGGACTCTCCTAGCTCCCTCTACCTATAAATATGCCCTCTTCCCCGAAATTCCGGATCATTTCCCCCAAACCCTAATTTCCCCTCCGCGCCACGCTGGACATGTCCGGACTGGACCGGACACGTCCAGCCGCCGCCCCGCGCCCAACCAGCTCCCCCCACGTGTCCTCCGCCGCCGTCCCAGCGCCGCCGGCCCGCGGAGCCCATTCGGGGCCCGCGCGGGCCCAGATCCGGCGCCGCCCGGCCCGCTCGTCCCCGCCGCCTCGCGCCTCGCCGCCGGCCGCCGCCGCACGCCGCCCGGCCGCGCCCCGCCGCCTCCCGCGCCGGCCCGGCTGCGCCCTCCGCCGCCGTTGCGCCATCGCCGCCGCCTCGGCTCCTCCCGAGCCGGCCCGCGCGTCGTGCGCGCCGTCCCCGGCCGCCCTTCGCCGGCAACCGCCGCCGCGGGTTGCCCCGGGCGCCGCTGTGCCTCCTCCGCCGCCCGTCAACCCTCCCGGCCGCGCCGCCGTGAGCGCCGCCCTCGCGCCTCCCCGTCCGGCAAGCCCCGCCGCCTCTCCCGCGCCTCCCCCGCCAGCCGCCGCCTCGCCGGAGCTCGTCGACCTCGCCGGAGAAGAAGGTGGATGAGATCCACCGGGATCTCGTCTAGACGCCGTCCCCATCCCGGATCCCTCCGTCCCGGAACGCCTCCGTCCCGGGTTGACTTTTCCCAGAGGTACAAACGTCCAAGTCCCCGAATCTACAGTAATTTTCATGCCATGTTCGTCATGTCGTATCTCTGCATCCATAGCTCCGTTTCGTGCGTGTAATATGTCAAATTGTTCGTCTCAAGGAGTAAATCATTTCATTCCATTGCATAATATTCATTTGAGGTCATTGTGATGCCTGAATCATCGTTGTAAGAGTGCTTCATAATGTTTTCTGCTGTCTGTTATCAGAACAAGCTCTTTTGTCATTTTTGCCATGATTGATGTGTGCATCCTATGAGGTTGATGTCTTCATGTGTTTTGATCTATGCTATGTCTTCTTTACAGAGGTGCTTACCATGTATTTTTGTGATCAATGTGGTGACTAGCACAAGCATGCAAACTAGGCATCGTGATGTTGCTGGTTTTATTCCCTGTTCTGTTGTTATTTTGATACCATGTAAACTTGATGCTACAGAGAGATCCATGCATATTTTGAGATACTTCAGTAAGGATGTTTTGAACATGTGATTATTGCCTATTCATTCATGCCCTTTGTTGCAATTATGGAGTAGTCTATCATTTCATTTTCGTGCTCTACTTTTGCTTCAAAATGTTTCCTGGCAGATTGTTTACATGTTATTCAATTTGGCCAAGGTTGTTGTAGTTGATCCTTGCATGCTATGAACTTGTTCTTGACTTGGTTTGTTTCACAAACATGTCTTCTTGATGATGCTATGCTTATCGTGTCATGAAATGACTTGTGGTGAGTGTATCGAGCTTGTTAAGTAGTGTACATGATGTTGCTGTTTTGCTAGGCTGAATCTGTTATTTCGTGATGCCATGTAAACATATTGCTACTAATCATTCTATGCATAATCTGGAGATGTTCTATAAACATGTTTTGATCTATATGTCATCCTCTAACCATACATGCCCCTGGTTTCAATTATAGCTTGTTGTAGCTTGTTCATATCTTGCTCCAAAGTTGCTTCATAATGTTGCTGTCAGCCTGTTAACATTAAGTTCAGTTGTTTCCATGTGTTTTCCTAGTGATCCATGCACCCTATGACCTTGCTATTGCCATGCTTAGCTTCACAAATATGTGTTCTTACTGTTGGTTGCCTTACCATGCCATGTATTGCTCTGTAGTGAGTTGCACAAGCTCATCTACATGCCTTCATAATTTTGTTTCTGCCATGTATGAATCTGTAATATAACTTGCCATGTTTACATGGGTGCCATCGTATTTCCTGATCCTTTTTGGCTCATGGTCATTAAGGGACTTTTGATCTATGCTTTGAGTAGATTCATGCCATGCCTTTGTTTGCCATGATAAGTTCCTCTAACATGTTGTTTGATAGCTCTAAACATTGCATCGTGATGTTATTTTCTGCAAAGTCTGAAATTGTTGTTACTTGCAATCTTACCACGTGTGTTTGAGCATGTTCTAGTGATTTCTGGAGATAGTTCAGTGTTCATGTTTTGACATGCTTTACCTGTACATCATGTCCATGCCTTTTGTTATCATGTTGGGGTGCTGTAGCTTATTGTTTTGATGCTTGCAATATGCCTAGTTGCTGTTTTGGACAGCTTGTCCTTTAAACTTGTATAGTGTGCAGGTGTTGAACCGTTGCTCCGTTTTGAGTGTGCTCTATATGAAACTTACTTAGAATTGCATGTAGTTTCATATTATCATGTTGCATCCTTGTTTTGAGGTGTTTTCTTGATGTTTGGGTGCATTTTGCATCAATGCCATGTTTAACTTGTTTTGCTCATATCTTCTAGGCTGTAGCTCCGAATTAAATGAACTTTATATGTAACTTGACTAGAATCTCATGTAGATCATCTTGGTGTATCTTAACTTGCTGTTTAACAACTTGAACATAAGGTTTATTCAGATCTGGACCAATTTCGAAATTTGCATATGAGGACTTACCGGAATTGTTATATGTTGTTCCCGGCCTCATTTAAACTGGCCTTAGTGTGTTGCTCTTGTTTGCATCATCTCTTGCCATGAGTAGCTTCATGTAGCTTTGTCATGCATCATGCTTGTTGTGCATCATGCCTTGTTCATGTGTGGTGTGTTTACCATGTTGTGTGCTTCTTTTCGATAGTTCCTGTTTCGTTGCGATCGTGAGGATTCGTTCGTCTACGCTTGGTTCGGCTTCATCCGTTCATCTTCTTCATGGACTCGTTCTTATTCCTTGCGGGATTTCAGGCAAGATGACCGCTACCCTGGATCTCACTACTATCATTGCTATGCTAGTTGCTTCGTTCTATCGCTATGCTGCGCTACCTATCACCTGTTTATCAAGCCATCCCAAATTGCCATGAACCTCTAACCTTTGACACCTTTCCTATGCAAACCATTGATTGGCTATGTTATCGCTTTTGCTCAGCCCCTCTTATAGCGTTGCTAGTTGCAGGTGAAGTTGAAGATTTCTCCATGGTGAACAGGATTTTGGTTGGGATATCACAATATCTCTTATATTATTAATGCATCTATATACTTGGTAAAGGGTGGAAGACTCGGCCTTTTGCCTAGTGTTTTGTTCCACTCTTGCCGCCCTAGTTTCCGTCATACCGGTGTTATGTTCCCGGATTTTGCGTTCCTTACGCGGTCGGGTGATTTATGGGACCCCCTTGACAGTTCGCTTTGAATAAAACTCCTCCAGCAAGGCCCAACCTTGGTTTTACCATTTTCCTCACCACCACCTACCCTTTCCCTTGGGTCGGCCAACCCAAGGGTCATCTTTATTTTAGCCCCCCCCCCCCCCCGGGCCAGTGCTTGTCTAAGTGTTGGTCTGAACCGGGCAGACTGCGGGGCCACGTCGGGGCAACTCGAGGGTTGGTTTTACTCGTAGGCTGACCTATCCGGTGTTGCCCTGAGAACGAGATATGTGCAGCTCCTATCGGGATTGTCGGCGCATCGGGCGGCTTTGCTGGTCTTGTTTTACCATTGTCGAAATGTCTTGTAAACCGGGATTCCGAGTCTGATCGGGTCTTCCTGGGAGAAGGTCTATTCCTTCGTTGATCGCGAGAGCTTGTCATGGGCTAAGTTGGGACACCCCTGCAGGGTATAATCTTTCGAAAGCCGTGCCTGCGGTTATAGGCAGATGGGAATTTGTTAATGTCCGGTTGTAGATAACTTGACACCAGATCCGAATTAAAACGCATCAACCGTGTGTGTAGCCGTGATGGTCTCTTCGCGGTGGAGTCCGGGAAGTGAACACGGTTTCTGGGTTATGTTTGACGTAAGTAGGAGCTCAGGATCACTTCTTGATCATTACTAGTTGACGACCGTTCCGCTTGCTCTCTTCTCGCTCTTATTTGCGTATGTTAGCCACCATATATGCTTAGTCGTTGCTGCAGCCTCACCACTTTACCCCTTCCTTCCCTTTAAGCTTTGCTAGTCTTGATACCCATGGTAATGGGATTGCTGAGTCCTCGTGGCTCACAGATTACTACAACAACAGTTGCAGGTACAGGTTTTGCGATGATCATGACGCGAGAGCGATGCTTGCTTGCGTTGAGTTCTTCTTCTGCTTCTTCGATCAGGGATAGGTTTCGGGTCGGCGGCCTGGGCTAGCAGGGTGGATGTCGTTTGAGTTTCTGTTTGTGTTTCATCCGTAGTCGGATGTTCATCTTTTGTATTGAGATGTTGTATTCATGTGGCATTGTATGCCCTATGTATGTATCCCCATCTATTATGTAATGTTGATGTAATGATATCCACCTTGCAAAAGCGTTTCAATATGCGGGTCTATCCTTGGTGGGACCTTCGAGTTCCTTTTGGATAGGGTCACATATTGGGCGTGACACAATCTTTATGTCTCAACCATTTCGAGACTCCTCGTTATGTGTGTGATCTCCTCCGGGACTCCGAACAAACTTCGGTCATCAAAAACACATAACTCATAATACAAATTGTCATCGAACGTTAAGCGTGCGGACCCTACGGGATTGAGAACTATGTAGACATGATGGAGACACATCTCTGATCAATAACCAGTAGCGGAACCTGGATGCTCATATTGGGTCCTACATATTCTACGAAGATCTTTATCAGTCAAACCGCACAACAACATACGTTTTCCCTTTGTCATTCGTATGTTACTTGCCCGAGTTTCGATCGTCGATATCATCATACCTAGTTCAATCTCGTTACCGGCAAGTCTCTTTACTTGTTCCATAATGCTTCATCCCGTACCTAACTCATTAGTCACATTTCTTGCAAGGCTTATAGTGATGAGCACTACCGAGAGGGCCCAGAGATACCTCTCCGATACATGGAATGACAAATCCTAATCTCGATCTATGCCAACCCAACAAACACCTTCGGAGACACCTGTAGAGCATCTTTATAACCACCCAGTTATGTTGTGACGCTTGATAGCACACAAGGTGTTCCTCTAGTATTCAGAAGTTGCATAATCTCATAGTCAGAGGAACATGTATAAGTCATGAAGAAAGCAGTAGCAATAAAACTGTAACCATCATAATCCTAAGCTAACAGATGCGTCTTGTCCATCACATCATTCTCTACTGATGTGATCATGTTCATCAAATGACAACACATGTCTATGGTTAGGAAACATAACCATCTTTGATTAACGAGCTATTCAAGTAGAGGCATACTAGGGACACTATGTTTTGTGTATGTATTCACACATGTATCAAGTTTCCGGTAAATACAATTCTAGCATGAATAATAAACATTTATCATGATATGAGGAAATATAAAATAACAACTTTATTATTGCCTCTAGGGCATATTTCCTTTAGTCTCCCACTTGCACTAGAGTCAATAATCTAGTTCACATCACCATGAGATTTAACACCAATAGTTCACATTTGTATGTGATTAACACCCATAGTTCACATCGCCATGTGACTAACACCCAAAGAGTTTACTAGAGTCGATAATCTAGTTCACATCGCTATGTGATTAGCACCCAAAGAGTACTAAGGTGTGATCATGTTTTGTTCATGAGAGAAGTTTAGTCAACGAGTCTGAAACATTCTGAAACGTATGTATTTTGCAAATTTTCTATGTCTACAATGCTCTGCATGGAGCTACTCTAGATAATTGCTCCCACTTTCAATATGTATCCAGATTGAGACTCAGAGTCATCTGGATTGGTGTACAGCTTACATTGATGTAACTCTTTATGACGAACTCTTTATCACCTCCATAACCGAGAAATACTTCCTTAGTCCTCTTAGGTAACTAAGGATAGCTTTGACCGCTATACAATGATCCACTCCTGGATCACTATCGTACCCCCTTGCCAAACTCGTAGCAAGGCACACAACTGGTCTGGTACATAGCATGGCACAATTTATAGAACCTATGACTGAGGCATAGGGAATGACTTTTATTCTTTTTCTATCTTCTGCCGTGGTCAGGCTTTGAGTCTTACTCAACTTTACACCTTGTAATACAGGCAAGAACTCCTTCTTTGACTGATACATTTTGAACTCTTTCAAAATCTTGTCAAGGTATATACTCATTGAAAAATCTTATCAAGCATCTTGATCTATCTCCATAAATCTTTATGCCCAATATGTAAGTGTAAGTGCATCTAGTGCCACCCCTAGTTGGTTTTGGAGTATTGACGACAAACCTGGTTGAGGGACTAATGTGTTTGTGAGAATTGCAGGATAACACAGGTAGTAGTCCCTCATTGATTCGGTTTACCTATAGGAGATGACCCCTAAAAATGTGTGAAGACATTGAAGACAATGGTGGTCTGTGAAGCTAATCACGTTGAAGACTATGACATGAGAAGACAATGTCTGAAGACTATGGAGCATGAAGACTTAGCTGTTTTGCTGTTTCTTTTCTTCTTTGTTGAGTCATAGGAACCACCGCACTATTAAGTGGGGTCCAAGTGAACAAAGTCAGAGTGATTGAAGTGATGCTCAACCAAATCCTATATCTTCGAGCAAAGACAATGAGAGCAAATCTTATCCAGAGTCGGATGAGTCAGCTTTACTTGTAGCCCAAGTCAAGCTGCCACGTGTGTTTGAAATCTGACCATTGTGACACGTGTCAGTTCCTTAGTGACCGAGGGTCATTTCAAACAAATCAGGTCGGGTTGCCCAGTGGCTATAAATAGCCCACCCCCTACACCATAAATTGGTGGCTGCTCAGAGTTAGTACACGTCTTTTGTCGTTTTGAGAGCAACCCACCTCCGAAGCCTCTGAGAGAGAATCCTTGCGAGGACAAAGCCCAAAACACCCAGAGCCCAAAGAAAGTTTGGCATCACTAAAGTCTTTCTGTCCGTGTAATCTGAAGACTTGTTACACTTGAGGACTGTGAATCCTCCAGCCAGTTAGGCGTCACGTTCTGAGCATCCAAGAGCCATTGTGGATTGACGGTGAACAAAGTCTCTGAAGGTTTGGAAGTCTACCTTGAAGACTTACCAGAGTGATTGGGCGGGGACTAGGTGTCCTTAGCTCAAGGGGAATAGGGTGAAAACATGGTCTTCTGAGTTGAATCTCAGCCTCCCTAACCAGACGTACAGTTGTCACAACAACTGGAACTGGTCAAACCCTGTCCTCCTGAAGCTACTGGTTCTATCTCTCACTTCTCTCTACTTACAGTTTGTCTTCGTGAAGTCTTTGCCTGCTTGCATTATCTGTTTGACTTCATTGAGTGACTACCTGATCTGATTGGCTTCATACTATCTTCCATCCTGATCCTTACTACCTAGATGCAAATAGTCTTCATGCTTTCACTTCATTGAATACTTGACTATGGCTTGTCTAGTGTAGTCTACCTTCCGCTGCATTCGAATAGTGTTGTTTCTATTGTTTGTCTTCAAAACTCCCATGTTTTGAAGACTTCAATGAAATCGCCTATTCACCCCCCCCTCTAGTCGATAACTAGCCCTTTCAATTGGTATCAGAGCAAGGTACTCCCTTGTTCTGTGCGATTTAGTTTAACCACCCGGAGTTTTAGCTATTTCGACTGCAGGGATAATCAAAGTCTCCGCTACATGCCCCATCTTCAATGGCACTGAGTATCCCTACTGGAAGAATAGGGTGTGCATGCATCTTGAAGCCATTGGCATTGATCTATGGTATGTCGTCAAGAACGGTGTTCCCAAGACTGGTGAAGGTGTCACCCCTACTGATGTCAAGAAGTTCATTCAACTGGACTCTATAGCCAAGAACATCATCTGTGGTCATCTGACCGAAGGACAATATGGTCGTGTGAGTGCTCTTGAAACGTCGAAGCTAGTCTGGGACTGGCTCCCCAAAGTCAATGAAGGCGTCTCAACTCAGCGAGATCAATGGATCAGTACTCTCCACAACCTCTTCAACCGCTTCAAGAGACACGACAACGAGAATGTCCAGCTCACGTTTGATCGCCTCACTGATATCACAAACAAGCTCCAAGAACTCGGCGCCACTGAGATCACGAAGCATGAGATTGTGAAGACACTACTGAGATCTCTTGACAGCTCATTTGACATGTTAGCCCTAATGATACAAGAACACCCTGATTTCAAGTCTCTCGATCCATCTGACATACTAGAGAGGCTCAACACACATGAGTACCAGCTATCTGAGAAACAAGATATTTATGGTCCCAACTATGGCCGAACTCGCGCTTTGAAGGCAAAGGCTGTTGCTTCCTCATCTGAAGAAGAATCTGGCTGCAGTTCTGGTGATCCTGAAGACATTGGAAAGGAGCTTGCTATGCTCGTGAAAAAGTTCCAGAAATTCACCAAGAAGAAAGGCTTCCAAAAGTCTTCACGATCCAGCTCAAGGAATGATGAAGCTTCTGCCTATGACCACAAGAAGAGAACCTGTCACAAGTGCAAGAAACCTAGTCAATTTATCTCTGAGTGTCCATGATGGGACAATGAGAAGAAGAAGAAGAAGAGCAAAGAATATGATTCTGATAACAAGAAGAAGAAGAAATCCTCAAAGTCTTCTTCCAAGTCTTCTTCCAAGTCTTCATCACACAAGAAGAGCTCATCTAGCAAGGCCCGTGCTTTTGTTGGCAAGGAAATGGATTCATAGGAGGAATCAGCTTCTGAGGAGGCGGAGGTGGAGTCTTAGGGGGAGTCTGACTCTGGTGTTGTGAGCCTGGCTCTAGCTACAGCTTACGTCGCCAAGTCCATCTTCAACACCGAAGACAATGGCTCCGTCACCAACGCTGATGATAATGACAAGGACGAATCACCTCCCACCTACTGCTTCATGGCACATGGTGCCAAGGTAAATTCACGCGATGCTTACTTTCAAACATCAAGTGAAGATGACTCTGATTGTGAATCCAAACCTAGTTACAAAACACTTGCTAAAATTGCAACTGAACAACAGAAAGTTATGGAACATACTCAAAAACTGTTAGACAAAAGTGATGAGCTGTTGGACGTGGAAATGACCAAGTCTCAGTCCTTAATTGAAGACATCAAAAATCTTCATATTAAGTATCATGATCTTGAAGGTCGATAGGAATCGCTCTCAACTTCTCATGAAAAGCTTTCCTATGATTATCTTCAAAGGAAGCAGGAACTTGAGAAATTGAGATCGGATCATGAAGATCTTCAAAAGGAGAATGAGTCACTTCACGCTCAATAGATCAGTCCCGCTTAGGAAGGATTTGAACCACCATGTTTAAAATGCATTGAGCGTGATAACGCTACCTCTGTTGCTGAATGCTCCACTGCTACTGCTGTTGTAATATCTTCAAATGCTAAAGTGGTAACTAACCCCTCTACTGAGGATACCACTACTATTGCTGATGAGAATGCCAGGTTGAAGACACTGCTTGAGACAGGGATATACAAAAGTCTCAAAGGACATTAGACATTATGTGATGTCCTCAAAAAGCAGATTCTGAACCAAAACCCTAGAAAAGAGGGTGTTGGGTTCGAGAGGAAAATGAATGTTGATGGGTCGTACTGGAAGCCTGAGCAGTACCCCAAAACCACATGGGTAGCTGCAAAGGAACCTTCAGTAGATCCATCCACCTTATCTGGTTTCACTTGTGCTAACCCCATTATCATTGATGAATCCTTTGATGCAAACTATAAACTGTTTAAGAATCAAAATAGTGAAGTGTTTGCCAGGTATATTGGTACTAACTGCAGGAATGGACCACCTATGAAGAAGATATGGGTACCTAAAAGTGTTCTTGAGAATCTTCCAGTGAATGTCATCATGACACCACCTGTGAAGAAGACAAACCCCATACCAAAGGCTTCATATGGTACTAAAGCTTCATATAGACCGTGGACTCATCTGAGTCACCCTAACGTCAATGTTTTGCAGGGAAATCATACTCAGTCCCACGAATATGAGTGTGTTTCATCAAACCGCTATGTTGATAGAAGTAAGAACTTTTCTACTTATTCATATGAGTATTATTCACCCCCTGCAAGGCTATTTACTAGATGCTGCACTTAGACTCATTGCTTCTAAGCCACCCCTGAAGATGTGTGTGGTTAAGAAAACTTAACTCTCTTTTGCAGGGAAAGGTCTCCAGGCGGAAATCAAAGGCGTCCAAAGCTAATGCTGGAGACCTTAAAAATCTTGTAGGGCGCAAGATAAAATGCCCAAATGGTCTTACTATGTATTTCACTCCAGATTTCCTTGACACTCATCCTATCTATCCTAACCAAGACCTGAATTTCCATGTTCCACTTGTTCGTCAAATGTTTCTGCTTCACAACTCGCTTGGTGAAGCCTATCCCCCAAACTGCATTGTAGGCTATGACACCTCATACTTCAGAATGGATTATGGATAGTGGATGCACTAATCACATGACTGGCGATCAAAGTCTTCTGATGGATTCAATGCTACGTCCATTAGACAAAAGTCACATCACATTTGCTGACACTGGTAAAAGCAAGGTATTGGGTCTAGGTAGAGTTGCGATATCAAGGGATCAACACATGAATAAAGTGATGCTTGTTGAATCCCTTGGTTTAAACTTAATGTCTGTCTCAATTCTTTGTGACTTAAACATGATTGTGCTATTTGGAAAATATCGATGTCTTGTGCTAATGGAATCTGACAAGTCTCTAGTCTTTGAAGGATATCGAAAAGATGATCTGTATATGGTAGATTTCTCTGCAGGACCACAGATGGCCATATGTCTTCTTGCAAAAGCTTCAGAGTGCTGGCTTTGGCATCAAAGGCTAGGGCATGCTGTCATGAGGAACTTGCACACTCTCGCGAAGAAGAAGCATGTCGTGGGTATCGAAGGCGTCAAGTTCAAGAAGGATCATCTATGTGGTGCCTGCGAAGCTGGAAAGATGACCAGGGCCAAGCATCCCTCGAAGACAATCATGACTACATCTCAACCTTTCGAGCTGCTTCACATGGACCTATTCGGCCCTACTCACTACTCTATTCTCAATGCTACTGCTTGTCTCTATGGTTTCATCATTGTTGATGATTACTCTTGATATACTTGGGTGCATATAATCCTATACAAGACTGAAGTGCGGGATGTCTTCAGACGCTTCGCCAATCGTGCCATGACAAACTATGGCATCAAGATCAAGCACATCAGAAGTGACAATGGCACTAAGTTCAAGAACACTGGCCTTGACCTGTATCTAGATACCCTGGGTATCACTCATGAATTCTTGGCTCCCTATACACCTCGGTGGAATGGCATCGCAGAGCGCAAGAACAGAACTCTCATTGAGATGGCCCGAACGATGCTTGATGAGTACAAGACTCCACGAAAGTTTTGGCCTGAAGCCATTGATATTGCATGTCACGTCATCAACCGTGTTTATCTTTACAAGCTTCTGAAGAAAACATCCTATGAGCTCCTAACTGGTAAGAAGCCAAATGTAAGCTACTTCAGAGTATTTGGTGCTAAGTGTTGGATCAGGGATCCACATCACACTTCAAAATTTGCACTACAAGCACATGAAGGTTTTATGCTTGGTTACGGAAAGGAATCGCACTCCTACAGAGTCTTCAACCTCTTTCACTATAAAGTGGTTGAAACTATAGATGTGCGGTTCGATGAGACTAACGGCTCGCAAAGAGAGCACCTGTCAAATGTGTTAGATGAAGTACCTCCAAGTGAATCTATCAAGCAGATGGGAATTGGAGATATCATACCTTCTAAGAATCAAACTGAAGAGGAGCTTATCGTTACTGCATCCACTCAACCTGAAGATAATGCTCAACCTAAAGATAATCCCCCAAATGATGACATTGATCAGAATGAGCAAAATCTTCGTCCTGCTCATCCTTGTGTTGCAAATGATGTACAGATTGAGAAGATGATCGACAGCCTCAATGCACCTGGTCCACTCACTCGTTCAATAGCTACACAAAGAGCAACACAACTAACCAACTTCTGCGGGCATTTTGCATTCGTCTCAATCTCAGAACCCAAGAAAGTCGTTGAAGCCTTCATGGAACCTGAATGGATTCAAGCAATGCAAGAAGAGCTTCAACAGTTCAAGCTGAATAATGTGTGGGAATTGGTCAAGCGTCCTGATCCTCAGAAGCACACTATCATTGGCACCAAATGGATATATCGCAAGAAGCAAGATGAGCATGGTCAAGTGGTCAGGAACAAAGCTTGTCTCATTGCACAAGGTTACACTCAAATGGAAGGAATTGACTTTGATGAAACATTTGCTCCTGTGGCAAGGCTTGAAGCCATTCGCATACTGCTTGCCTATGCAAATCATCACAATATCCTTTTGTATCAAATGGATGTGAAGAGTGCTTTTCTCAATGGAAAGATAGAATAAGAAGCATATGTCGCACAACCTCCTGGCTTTGAAGATCCAAAACATCCTGATATGGTATACAAGCTCAACAAGGCATTGTATAGCCTCAAACAAGCCCCTCGTGCTTGGTATGACATGCTCGAAGACTTCCTGAAGAGCAAAGGCTTCAAACCTGGTTCACTACATCCTACTCTCTTCACGAAGACATATGATGGTGAACTATTCGTATGCCAAATCTATGTGGATGACATTATCTTCGGCTGCACCAACAAGAAATACAGTGATGACTTTGGTCACATGATGCAAGAGCAATATCAGATGTCCATGATGGGTGAACTGAAGTTCTTTCTGGGTCCCCAAATTCGTCAACAACGCAATGTTATCTTCACATCTCAAGAAAAATATCTCAAAGATTGCCTGAAGAAGTTTGGAATGCAAGACTGCAAAGGATACACGACGCCAATGCCAACCAAAAATCATCCGGGTCCCGACGACAATGGTAAAGAGTTCAATCAAAAGGTATACCGCTCCATGATTGGTTCTTTGCTTTATTTATGTGCATCTAGGCCAGATATAATGCTTAGTGTTTGCATGTGTGCCCGATTCCAAGCGGCACCAAAGGAATCGCATCACCTAGCTGTGAAGCGAATTCTTCGATATTTGGCTTGCACCCCAACACTAGGATTATGGTATCCAAAGGGCTTAGAGTTTGATCTAGTTGGATTCTCAGATGCTGATTATGCTGGTGACAAGGTTGATCGCAAGTCCACATCAGGCACATGTCACTTTCTGGGACGATCACTTGTCTGTTGGTCTTCAAAGAAGCAGAACTGTGTATCTCTCTCCACTGCCGAATTTGAATACATTGCTGCTGGATCTTGCTGTGCTCAGCTTCTCTAGATGAAGCAAACTCTCAAGGACTATGGCATACACCTAAAGAATGTTCCTCTCTACTGCGACAATGAGAGTGCCATCAAGATTGCCAACAATCCAGTTCAACACTCGAAGACAAAGCACATTGAGATTCGTCATCACTTTCTCAGAGATCATGTTATGAAGGAAGATATTGATATCATTCACGTCAACACTGAAGAGCAATTGGCTGGTATCTTCACAAAGCCCTTGGATGAGAAAAGGTTTTGCAAGTTGCAGTGTGAGCTAAATATCTTGGAATCCTCAAATGTCCTATGAATTTGACACACATCCTAACACTTATGCATTTTGATGACTTAGATGTGCAACACACAAAGTAACGTATATCTTCAATCAATGAAGACATACACTCTAAGTGTGAATACATTAATGCGGAATTTGACTTCGGAGTGCCAAAATAATTGTGCGTCGTGTCTGGGTCTAATACTTCCTATACGGTGGGTAACACCACCACCAAACTTTTGTTTGAAGTGTTTCCCTTGGCGTTATAATTATGAAGTTTTCATCTTGACTTATCTTCATCATGTTGATTTGGTTTTATGCTAGGTATATACATAATTGCGTTCTGTCCTCCACAGCATTCACTTATAGCTACGGTTTTATGCTGAATCTTTTGATCTAAGTGAATGTGATCGGACCCTAACCTATCTATGCTTCTACCTCAACTCTATTTGTCTGCATTATCTGTTTGACTTCACTGAGTGACTACCTGATCTGATTGGCTTCATACTATCTTCCATCCTGATCCTTACTACCTAGATGCTAATAGTCTTCATGCTTTGACTTCATTGAATACTTGACTATGGCTTGTCTAGTGTAGTCTACCTTCCGCTGCATTTGAATAATGTTGTTTCTATTGTTTGTCTTTGAAACTCCCATGTTTTGAAGACTTTCATAAAAATCGCCTATTCACCCTCCCCCCCTCTAGTCGATAACTAGCCCTTTCAGTAAGCAGCTTCCCCGAGGTCTTTTTTTGAAAATATCCTTTCAAACTCTCCTTTATGCTTTCCAGAAATTTCTACATCATTTCCGATCAACAATATGTCATTCACGTATACTTATCAGAAAGGTTATAGTGCTCCCACTCACTTTCTTGTAAATACAGGCTTCACCACAAGTCTGTATTAAACTATATGCTTTGATCAACTCATCAAAGCATATATTCCAACTCCGAGATGCTTGCACCAGTCCATAGATGGATCGCTGGAGCTTGCACACCTTGTCAGTACCTTTAGGATCGACAAAACCTTCTGGTTGCATCATATACAACTCTTCTTTAAGAAATATCCATTTAAGGAATGCAGTTTTGACATCCATTTGCTAGATTTCATAAAATATGGCAACTGCTAACATGATTCAGACGGATTTAAGCATCGCTACAGTTGACAAAATCTCATTGTAGTCAACACTTTGAACTTGTCGAAAACCTTTTGCGACAAGTCAAGCTTTGTAGATAGTAACACTACTATCAGCATCCGGTTCCTCTTGAAGATCCATTTATTTTGTATGGCTTGCTGATCATCAGGCAAGTCCACGAAAGTCCACACTTTGTTCTTAGACAAGGATCCCATCTCAGATTTCATGGCCTCAAGCCATTTCGTGGAATTTGGGCTCATCATCGCTTCCTCATAGTTTGTAGGTTCATCATGGTCTAGTAACATGACTTCCAGAATAGGATTACTGTACCACTCTGGTGCGGAGCATACTCTGGTTAACCTACGAGGTTTGGTAGTAACTTGATCTAAAGTTTCATGATCATCATCATTAGCTTCTTCACTAATTGGTGTAGGAATCACTGAAACTGATTTCTGTGGTGAACTACTTTCCAATTTGGGAGAAGGTACAATTACCTCATCAAGTTCTACTTTCCTCCCACTCACTTCTTTCGAGAGAAACTCCTTCTCTAGAAAGGTTCCGTTCTTAGCAACAAAAATCTTGCCTTCGGACTTGTGGTAGAAGGTGTACCCAATTGTGTCCTTAGGGTATCCTATGAAGACACGTTTCTCCGATTTGGTTTGAGCTTATCGGGCTGAAGCCTTTTGACATAAGCATCACATCCCCAAAATTTAAGAAACGAGAGCTTAGGTTTGTTGCCAAACCACAGTTCATACGGTGTCGACTCAACGGACTTTGATGGTGTCGTGTTTAAAGTGAATGCAGCTGTCTCTAATGCATAACCCAAAAACGATAGTGGTAAATCGGTAAGAGACATCATAGATTGCACCATATCCATAAAGTGCGGTTACGACATTCAGACACACCATTACGCTGTGGTGTTCCAGGTGGCGTGAGGTGTGAAACTATTCCACATTTTTTTAAATGAAGGCCAAACTTGTACCTCAAATATTCTCCTCCACGATCAGATCATAGAAACTTTATTTTCTTGTTACGATGATTCTCCACTTCACTCTAAAATTCTTTGAACTTTTCAAATGTTTCAGACTTGTGTTTCATTAAGTAGATATACCCATATCTGCTCAAATCATCTGTTAAGGTCAGAAAATAATGATAACCGCCACGAGCCTCAACATTCATCGAACTGCATACATCGGTATGTATTATTTCCAATAAGTCATTAGCTCGTTCCATTGTTCCGGAGAACGGAGTTTTAGTCATCTTACCCATAAGGCACAGTTCACAAGTATCAAATGATTCATAATCAAGTGATTCCAAAAATCTATCTTTATGGAGTTTCTTCATGCGCTTTACACCGATATGACCCAAAAGACAGTGCCACAAATAAGTTGCACTATCATTATCAACTTTGCATCTTTTTGCATCAATATTATGAATATGTGTATCCTTACGTTCGAGATTCAATAAACCATCAACATTGGGTGTATGACCATAGAAGGTTTTATTCATGTAAACAGAATAACAATTATCCTCTGTCTTAAATGAATAACCGTATTTCAATAAACATGATCTAATCATATTCATGCTCAATGCTAACACCAAATGACATTTATTTAGGTTCAACACTAATCCTGAAAGTATAAGGAGTGTGCGATGATGATCATATCAATCTTGGAACCACTTCCAACACACATCGTCACTTCACCCTCAACTAGTCTCTGTTTATTCTGTAACTCCTGTTTCGAGTTACTAATCTTAGCAACCGAACAAGTATCAAATACCCAGGGGCTACTATGAACACTAGTAAGGTACACATCAATAACATGTATATCAAATATACCTTTGTTCACTTTGCCATCTGATGACCCACGAGTATAGGGGATCTATCGTAGTCCTTTCGATAAGTAAGAGTGTCGAACCCAACAAGGAGCAGAAGGAAATGACAAGCGGTTTTCAGTAAGGTATTCTCTGCAAGCACTGAAATTGTAGGTAACAGATAGTTTTGTGATAGGATAATTTGTAATGGATAACAAGCAATGAAAGTAAATAAAGTGCAGCAAGGTGGCCCAATCCTTTTTGTAGCAAAGGACAAGCCTAGAAAAATTCTTATAATGAGAAAAGCGCTCCTGAGGACACATGGGAATTATCATCAAGGTAGTTTTCATCACGCTCATATGATTCGTGTTCGTTACTTTGATAATTTGATATGTGGGTGGACCGGTGCTTGGGTACTGCCCTTTCTTGGACAAGCATCTCACTTATGATTAACCCCTATTGCAAGCATCTGGAACTACAAAATAATTATTAAGGTAAACCTAACCATAGCATGAAACTAGTGGATCCAAATCAGCCCCTTACGAAGCAACGCATAAACTACGGTTTAAGCTTCTGTCACTCTAGCAACCCATTGCTACATGTTGAGCCTGTGTTGTTTTTCCTTGAAGAGGAAAGGGTGATGCAGCAATAGTAGCGTAAGTATTTCCCTCAGTTTTTGAGAACCAAGGTATCAATCCAGTAGGAGGCTCCTCAAAAGTCCCACGCACCTACACAAACAAACAAAGAACTCGCAACCAACACAATAAAGGGTTTGTCAATCCCTTCACGGCCACTTGCGAAAGTGAGATCTGATAGAGATAGTATGATAAGATAAATATATTTTGGTATTTTATGATATAGATGCAAAAAGTAACGAGGCAAATAAAAGTAGATTGAAAACTTATATGATAAAAGATAGACCCGGGGGCCATAGATTTCACTAGAGGCTTCTCTCAAGATAGCATAAGTATTACGGTGGGTGAACAAATTACTGTCGAGCAATTGATAGAAAAGCGAATAATTATGAGATTATCTAGGCATGATCATGTATATAGGCATCACGTCCGTGACAAGTAGACCGACTCCCGCCTGCATCTACTACTATTACTCCACACATCGACCGCTATCCATCATGCATCTAGAGTATTAAGTTCATAAGAACAGAGTAACACATTAAGAAAGATGACATGATGTTGAGGGATAAACTCAAGCAATATGATATAAACCCCATCTTCTTATCCTTGATGGCAACAATACAATACGTGCCTTGCAACCCTTTCTGTCACTGGGTAAGGACACCCCAAGATTGAACCCAAAGCTAAACACTTCTCCCATGGCAAGAAAGATCAATCTAGTAGGCCAAACCAAACTGATATTTCGAAGAGACTTGCAAAGATAACTCAATCATACATAAAAGAATTCAGAGAAGATTCAAATATTTCTCATAGATAAACTTGATCATAAACCCACAATTCGTCGGATCTCGACAAACACACCGCAAAAAGAGTTTACATCGAATAGATCTCCACAAGAGAGGGAGAACATTGTATTGAGATCCAAAAAGAGAGAAGAAGCCAACTAGCTAATAACTATGGACCCGAAGGTCCGTGATAAACTACTCACAACTGATCGGATGGGTTATGGTGTTGATGTAGAAGCCCTCCATGGTCGATTCCCCCTCTGGCGGAGCGCCGATGAAGGCTCCAAGATGGGATCTCGCGGATACAGAAGGTTACGGTGGTGGAAATTGTGTTTCGGTTGCTCCCTGGATGTTTTCGGGGTACGTAGGTATATATAGGAGGAAGAAGTACGTCGGTGGCCGCTCGAGAGGCCCAGGAGATAGGGGGCGCGCCCAGGAGGGGTGGGCGCACCCTCCTATCTCCTGGCCGCCTCGATTGCTTCTTGACTTGCACTCCAAGTCCTCTGGATCACGTTCGTTCCAAAAATCACGCTCCCGAAGGTTTCATTCCATTTGGACTCCGTTTGATATTCCTTTTCTTCGAAATACTGAAATAGGCAAAAAAAAATAGCAGTACGAGCTGGGCCTCCGGTTAGTAGGTTAGTCCCAAAAATGATATAAATGTGTAAAATAAAGCCCATAAACATCCAAAAGGGGTAATATAATAGCATGGAACAATCACTAGAGGAGACGTATCACCCATCATCTACATATTACTTCCCAATGCCTTCCTCTAGGCCCAAATAATGGTGAAGTGTCATGTAGTCGACGTTCACATAACACCACTAGAGGAGAGACAATATACATCTCATCAAAATATCGAACGAATACCAAATTCACATGACTACTAATATCAAGACTTCACCCATGTCCTCGGGAACAAACGTAACTACTCACAAAGCATATTCATGTTCATGATCAGAGGAGTATTAATATGCATTAAGGATCTTGAGGGAGTCCTGGATTAGGGGGTCCTCGGACAGCCGGACTATATACTTTAGCCGGACTGTTGGACTGTGAAGATACAAGATTGAAGACTTCGTCCTGTGTTGGGGAGGGACTATCCTTTGCGTGGAAGGAAAACTTGGCAATTCAGATATGTAGATCTCCTTCTCCGTAACCGACTCCGTGTAACCCTAGCCCCCTCCGATGTCTATATAAACCGGAGGGTTTAGTCCGTAGGATAAAAAAACAATCATAATCATAGGCTAGCTTCTAGGGTTTAGCCTCTACGATCTCGTGGTAGATCAACTCTTGTAATACTCATATCATCAAGATCAATCAAGAAAGAAGTAGGGTATACCTCCATCGAGAGGGCCCGAACCTAGGAAAACATCGTGTCCCCCGCCTCCTGTTACCATTAGCCTTAGACGCACAGTTCGGGACCCCCTACCCGAGATCCACCGGTTTTGACACCGACATTGGTGCTTTCATTGAGAGTTCCACTGTGTCGTCACGATAAGGCTTGATGGCTCCTTCAATCATCTTGAACGATGCGGTCCAGGGTGTGGTTTTCCTCCCCGGAAAGATCTTCGTATTCGGCGGCTTCGTACTGCGGGCCAACTCGCTTGGCCATCTGGAGCAGATCGATAGCTACGCCCTTGGCCATCAGGTCAGGTTTGGAAGCTTAAACTACACTGCCGACATCCGCGGAGACTTGATCTTTGATGTATTCGAGCCCATGTCAGGTGCGCCGGACATTCACGACGATCATGACCTGGATCTACCATCGGACAGTGTCCGGGAGATTCCACCGGCGGTTGCCTCGGCCTTCAATCTAGAGCAGATCGTGCCATCCGAGGATGGGTGGATGGACCCCACTGTCGGTGTCAAAACCGACGGATCTCGGGTAGGGGGTCCCGATCTGTGCGTCTAGGCTGATGGTAACAGGAAGCAAGGGACATAGATGTTTAACCAGGTTCGGGCCCTCTTGATGGAGGTAAAACGCTACTTCCTGCTTGATTAATATTGAAGATATGGGTAGTACAAGAGTAGATCTACCACGAGATCGTAGAGGCTAAACCCTAAGAGCTAGCCTATGATGGTATGATTGTAAATGTGATCGGCCTTCTAAGGGCCATCCTCTCCGGTTTATATAGACACCGGAGAGGGCTAGGGTTTACATGGAGTCGGTTACAAGGAAGGAAACACAATATACGGATCGCCAAGCTTGCCTTCCACGCCAAGGAGAGTCCCATCCGGACACGGGACGAAGTCTTGAGTCTTGTATCTTCATGCTTCAATAGTCCGGACGATGTATACAGTCCGACTGTCCGGATACCCCCTTATCCAGGACTCCCTCAGTAGCCCCTGAACCAGGCTTCAATGACGATGAGTCCGGTGCGCAGTCTTGTCTTCGGCATTGCAGGGCGGGTTCCTTCTCCGAATACTCCAAGATAATCATTGAACACTTAGACCGTGTCCGGATCCACAAAATAATCTTCACATACCGCTGTAGAGAGAATGATATTTCACAAATGCAATCTGCTGACCACTTTTAGATAACGCGGCGTGTCATTTCAGTAGGGTCATTATTCGAACCATTTTCCTGCAACCAGCCACAACGCATATTGCGAGGCGGTTTCTTTAACACGTCTTGCCAAAGCAAAGATCGTGTCCCCTTATCACGGGATTCTCATCAATACGGGTATGGGTAATCCCACCACGCCATCAGTCATGGCGCTTGGGAAGCAAACGATTCCCAACGGGCAAGTGGGGAGGCGCACCGCTTTCGTCGCCTCTATAAAGGGACAAGATTTCCTCATTTTTACCCACGCCTTCTTTCTCCCTTGCCCACTCTTGCCCCCTCGAGCTCCAGCGCCCAAGCTCAAGTCTTCTCCACACAGCTAAACATGTCCGGAGCAGGAGGCAAGTGGGTGGCTTCCACCGTCAAGGAGAAGCATATCGCAAATCTTCGGGCGGCCGGATACTTGGCCGCAGACATAGCGCACCGGCTACCGGATGCCGGGTAGGTCATTCCGACCCTAGGACCCCACGAGAGGGTCGTATTTGTCGCCCACTTCATCCGTGGACTGGGATTTTCACTTCATCCCTTTGTCTGCGGGCTCATGTTCTACTACGGGCTATATTTCCATGATCTAGCCCCGAATTTTGTCCTCAACATCTCGGCGTTCATCGTCGTATGCGAGGCATTCCTCCACATCAAGCCTCATTTTGGCTTGTGGCTGCAAATCTTTTGCGTGAAGCCGAAGATCGTAAGCGGCCAGCAAGCAGAGTGCGGAGGGGCTATGGTGGGAAAGATGCCCAACGTCACCTGGCTGGACGGTTCCTTTGCGGAGACCATAAAAGGGTGGCAATCAGGGTGGTTCTACATCACCGAGCCGCGTGGCGCCAACTGGGCGACGGCCCCTGAGTTCCGATCCGGAGCCCCCATGTGGCTCACCTCCTGGGAAAAGAAGGGCCTAGCTTGGGGCAAACCTACAGAGCTGACCAGACTCCAAACCTGCCTCAAGAGCATGAAGGACAAGAACATCAAGCTTGTCAACGTGATCCAGGTCATGCTCGTTCACCGGATTCTCCCGTGCCAAAAGGCGGGCATTTAATCTGTGGGAGTTCATCCCGGTCAAACACCGGACGCTTCAGAGGCTCTATGGCATGAAGCACAAGGACGCGTGAAAGGCGTTGTTCAAGGCCTCCGAAGTACCTCCTCCCACATCCGAGGATCGTGAGCTCCATGCCGCGCAGCTTCCCAGTGAGGTGAGTTTTCAGACCATCGCCAGATTCAGTCCTCCCCGATATACTCATGAGGGAGCCTTAAGTAGTTATGCATATTTGTCCAGGCGTATGTGGAGATAGCGGAGCAGGTTGACTGTCTGGCTCCGCTGCCAGAAGACCCAGTTGATGCTCTCCTGACGGAGATGCTGGTCCCGGCACCGTACAAGGTGCCGGAGAAGAAGGCCGATAAGAAGGCCCCGGGGATCCGAAAGGGTCTCCGGGGTAAGGTTGTGCCGGAAACCTCGTCCGAAGATGATGAGGCACACTCCTCCCACGAAGGGGAGGAGGAAGAAGAAGAAGACGCCCCATCTAGAAAGGATGAGGGGCCTGGGGAGGTGGACCAGGGGGCCAGAAAAGGCCCTCGGTGCAAGGCCATCATCCCCACATCGTCTGACGACGAGACAGATTCCTCCCGCGGAGGCGGGGGGAAGCAAGAAGAAATTCTACCTCAACCGCACTGGGGAGGAGAAAAAGAGAAAAGCCGCCCTGGAAGGGGAGGCTGGGACGTCCAAGAAGGGAAAGGTGTCCCTTCCGGACTACTCCGCCACGGCCGCTCTCAGTGAGGAGGGGTGGCTGCCCAGGGGGAAGCCCCCAGTGCGATCATAAGTGTCCGCACTCTATCATGACTTTACTTCATGGTTTTTGTATTTATAATGCTGAACATATATGCAGTCCGGCCAGGGTTCATCCCGAGGTATCTTCCTCCGGATCCCTGAGCGATTCGGAGATGAACTCGCTCCCGACGGCCACTACTCCTCAGCCTGCGGATGACATGGAGGTGTGATGTCTACTACACAACCTTCTTCTTGTAGACGTTGTTGGGCCTGCAAGTGCACAGGTTTGTAGGACAGTAGCAAATTTCCCTCAAGTGGATGACCTAAGGTTTATCAATCCGTAGGAGGCGTAGGATGAAGATGGTCTCTCTCAAGCAACCCTGCGAACAAATAACAAAGAGTCTCTTGTGTCCCCAACACACCAGATACAATGGTAAATTGTATAGGTGCACTAGTTCGGCGAAGAGATGGTGATACAAGTGCAAAATAGATAGTAGATAAAGGTTTTTTGTAATCTGAAATAATAAAAACAACAAGGTAACAAGCGATAAAAGTGAGTGTAAACGGTATTGCAATGATAGGAAACAAGGTCTAGTGTTCATACTTTCACTAGTGCAAGCTCTCTCAACAAGAATAACATAGATAGATCATATAACAAGCCCTCAACATGCAACAAAGAGTCACTCCAAAGCCACTTATAGCGGAGAACAAACATAGAGATTATGGTAGGGTACAAAACCACCTCAAAGTTATTCTTTTGGATCGATCTATAAAAGAGTTCATACTAGAATAACACCTTAAGACACAAATCAACCAAAACCCTAATGTCACCTAGATACTCCATTGTCACCTCAAATATCCGTGGGCATGATTATACGATATGCATCACACAATCTCAAATTCATCCAACCAACACAAAGTACTTCAAAGAGTGCCCCAAAGTTTCTATCGGAGAGTCAAGAACGTGTGCCAACCCCTATGCATAGGTTCATGGGAGGAACCCGTAAGTTGGTCACCAAAACATACATCAAGAGGCACATGATATCCCATTGTCACCACAGATAAGCACGGCAAGACATACATCAAGTGTTCTCATAAAAGACTCAATCTGATAAGATAACTTCAAAGGGGAAACTCAATTCATCACAAGAGAGTAGAGGGGGAGAAACATCATAAGATCCAACTACAATAGCAAAGCTCGGGATACATCAAGATCGTGCCATAGAGGGAACACAAGAGAGAACATGAGAGAGAGAGATCAAACACATAGCTACTGGTACATACCCTCAGCCCCGAGGGTGAACTACTACCTCCTCATCATGGAGAGCGCCGGGATGATGAAGATGGCCACCGGTGATGGGTTCCCCCTTCGGCAGGGTGCCGGGAAGGGCTCCCGAGAGGTTTTTGGTGGCTACAGAGGCTTGCGGCGGCGGAACTCCCGATCTATCTTCTCCGTGGATGTTTTTAGGGTACGTGGGACTATATAGGAGAAATAAGTCGGTCGGGGGGTGCTCGAGGGGCCCACGAGATAGGGGGTGCGCCCTACGGGGGGCGCCCTCCTATCTCGTGGAGTCCTCGAGTATCTTCTGACTTGAACTCCACGTCTCCAGGATGATATTCTTCCAAAAAAATCACGTTGCCGAAGGTTTAATTCCGTTTTGACTCCGTTTGATATTCCTATTCTTCGAAATACTGAAACAGGCAATAAAACAACAATATGGGCTGGGCCTCCGGTTAATAGGTTAGTCCCGAAAGTAATATAAAAGGGTATAATAAATCCCATAATCATTAAAAACAGGTAACATAATAGCATGGAACAATCAAAATTATAGATACGTTGGAGACGTATCAAGGTATTGTCCCGAAGGATCTCAGAGCGGGGGGAGGTGACTCTGGAGACGCCCCAAGGCGGGATTCCAGACGTCGGACACGCGGCGTTCAAGATCCCCGCGGATCGTGTCAATGAGAGCCACGGTAAGCCGGGCTCTTAGCCGAACACTATTCCAGAACCTTTAATGGTTCCGGACTCAGGCGGGCGGCCCCTCGTTAGGGAGGGAAAGCCGTCTGTGTCGAGGACTTCCGATGCGCCCGAGGCGCCGGATTGACTGCGGGAAGCGCTTCGCAGCACTTCCATGGATGAAGAGCACCGTACTCTTATGAGTGCGGTGATTCATAAGGTTTCGTCCGCCAAGAGCGGACTAACCGAAGCTTGCACCAGCCTACTGACAGGCTTTGAGGTAAGTAATAAAAATGTATGAGATTACCACCCAACAGGTAGTAGCCCCTGATACTCTGTTTGGTGTTCGGAAGGAAAAGCCAAACAGAGGGTCAATTATGATTCGTAGGAGTCTAATAATAGATAATCGTTTGAATAAGCAAGCTGTGCTGCTTGCTACTGCTGCCCGCACAGCCGAGGTTGCCGAACTAAAGCGGGACCTGGAGCAGGCGCAGGGGGAGCTCAACCTCACTAAAGTGATTCCTCGCTCTTATGTATTTAAGGATAGACAAAATTGGTTGGCCTAACACCAAAGCATCGTGGATTTGTAACAGGTGCCACCACCGAAGTGGCGTCTCTGAAGAAGGCGCTGTCCGAGGCCAAACACAAGCCGGCCTTGGAATGCAAAGAGCGCGAAAAGCAAGATGCTAGAGTGGGTGAGGTACAACAAGAGCTCCAAGAGCTCAGCAAAAAGTTCGAGTCCGTGGAGCATGAGCTTAAGGCAAAAGAGGCCGAGCTTGCAAAGGCCCTTGTGAGTATAAAAGACGCCAAGGCCGAAGCCGAGAAGCCACAGCAGGAAATCCAGGAGGCCAAAAAGATAGCGGCGGGTAATAAATTCTTTATGCAAAGCAAACATGTGGAGGAAGCATTTCTTTTACTTACTCGAATTCGGAGGTCTCCAGGGGCATTCGCAGATCTGCCATGCAGCGTATCAGATGCTGCGGAGTTCTACCGTGCCCAGGAGGGGAGCTCAATGGAGAAGTTGTTCTGGTTCCAGTATGCTGGGGCCGAACACCCAATACCTCTGAGTGACCAACTGAAGCAGTTGGTCAGACTCCACAGGGCGACCGAACTGGCTATGAGAGATTTCATAGTCCAGATGTGGCCTGGTGAGCTCCTGCCCACTAGCTACTTCGGCCTGATCAAGCGGATGGTGGATGCCTGTCCGCGGCTTGAAGTGATCGAGCGATCCGTTTGCATTGAGGGTGCCCGCCGGGCCTTTGCCCTCGCGAAAGTGTATTGGGGCAAGCTGGATGCGGAGAAGCTGGTGAAGGACGGGTCGCCAGAGGGCAAGGCGCATCTCCATCCCAAGATGTACTATGATGGCGTTATGAAGGGTGCTCGTCTCGTGGCCGATGAATGTACCAAGGACACCATTTTCGAATGAATTCACTTTTGTCGTGTTTGTAAAGTAAAGACGAAGTTACTTGTGCTATGTAGGACTTCCGTTATTTAAAATATTACCTTCTGTGCGGCTTTTTATAAAATTCTGAAAGTAGGCCAGTCGGCGGCTTCCGCCCCCATGTAACTAGTACTGGGGTGTTCGTTGAAAACCCAGACACTCTTTATCCAAGTGTTTGGTCCCTCAAGGAGGTGTCCGGCGCAGCGAACAAGGTAATCGGACTATTCGGCTTTATAACCTTCACTTAGCCATAGAAGTCTACAATTTTAAATTTCGGCGAAGCCCCTAGAATCCGGAAGGCCGAATTGGGGCGCTATATACGCCTAGATCGGACGAAGCCGATTTATCGCCTAAAGCGGAAAAATCTTTAAGGATTTTAGGACCTCTCGAACAGCGACCAGCTCTCGCCACATCATGCCGATCAGTTTTCGGCTTTCTCTACTGAGGCGCTCGTCCGGAAGAACCGGGACACAATCGCAGTAGTTCTCACTGCGCTACCTTAGCCGATATAACGGAACGTAAGGCACCAAAACAAGGGAGCCGGGCTAACCCAACTGTAGACCCAAGACATGATTCGGAGCTGATGCATATAGTGCTATAAGTTTGGGGTGCCGCACTGTTGAAAGTGTTCGGACTTGTTATTGTCATATAATGGGGCGTCATAAGAAGCCCCTGGCAAACTTGAACGTACCAAGTTGTACAAATGCAATATCAAATAAACATTTTCAAGAAGAAATGCTCAAATAAGAATAATAAGCTGACGCTATATATGTCTCCCATTGATGAATAATACGTTTAAGCGTATGTTTATAATGAATGCATTAAGCAGAGATAATAGGATTATTTGACATATCCTATCTAGGGGCAAGCTACGTAGCTAGAGAGATAAAACAGGTATAACGATCGTGAATAGATTCCACCTGGGTATTTCCTTCTGTACGCAAAGCCTGTTGCCTCCTTGGTTTTCTCTCCTATGTAAGTCCAACAATCCGGCTCTTCTGGAGAAGCTGCGGTAAAGCAATGTCCTGAAAGGTAAAAGGAAATGTTATAAAGGTATGTTGCGGTGATACCGCACTGTTGACAGAGCCACTGCTGCGCCTCCGCCTCTGCCCATGGTATTTTGAGTGCATAATTGTGTACGTGTGGCACGAATGCTGCTTTGATGGGATTTGAGCAGAGGCCGGACTGCTAGTCGCGCTCTTGGCGTGCCTGGTGATCCTGTTGCGGGGTGCTCTGAACTTGCTTGACGGTGCTTGAGGTTGTCATCGCTTGATTGGTGGTTTGCCGGAGGAGGCCGCATTGTACTTCTACCACGAGGGCTGCAGTATGCTCTTCTGTACGGAGAGAGCGGTCCATGTTTCCATTTACTGTTATGACCCCGCGCGGGCCTGGCATCTTGAGCTTGAGGTATGCATAGTGTGGTACCGCATTGAATCTAGCGAATGCGGTTCGTCCGAGCAGTGCGTGGTAACCACTGCGGAAAGGGACGATATCGAAGATTAACTCCTCGCTTCAGAAGTTATCCGGAGATCCGAAGACCACTTCCAGTGTTATAGAGCCCGTACAACGGGCCTCTACTCCAGGAATTACACCTTTAAAGGTGGTTTTGGTGGGCTTGATCCTTGAAGGATTGATGCCCACTTTGCGCACTGTGTCCTGGTAAAGCGGGTTCAGGCTGCTGCCGCCGTCCATAAGGACTCGCGTGAGGTGGAATCCATCGATGATTGGGTCTAAGACCAATGCAGCTGAGCTGCCGTGACGGATGCTAGTAGGATGATCCCTACGATCAAAGGTGATCGGACAAGCTGACCATGGGTTGAATTTGGGGACGACTGGCTCCATCGCGTAGACGTCCCGTAGTGCTCGCTTCCGTTCCCGCTTCGGGATGTGAGTGGTGTAGATCATGTTGACCGTTTTCACCTGGGACAGAATTTCTTCTGTCCCCCCGTATTCGGACGCCGGGGCTCCTCGTCATCGTCGTTGTGAAGCCCCTTGTCCTTGTTTTTGGCGTTTACTTTGCCGGCCTGTTTAAATACCCATCAGTCTCTGTTGGTGTGGTTGGCTGGCTTGTCTGGGGTGCCATGAATTTGGCACGACTGCTCCAGTATACGGTCTAGACTGGATGGTCCCTGATTGTTTCGTTTGAATGGCTTCTTCCGTTGACCAGATTTGGATCCACTGAATCCGGTGTTGACTGCCGTGTCTTCGATGTTGTCGCCGTTGTTCCGTCGATTGTGTTTGTTGCACCGTAGATTGCCATTATTGTCACGGACGTCTGAAGTGCCAGAATGTGGCGTAGTGCTGCTGCGAGCCAACCAGCTGTCCTCGCCCATGCAAAAGCGGGTCATTAGTGTTGTGAGGGCTGCCATGGACTTGGGTTTCTCCTGGCCGAGATGCCCGGCGAGCCACTCGTCGTGGATATTATGCTTGAAGGCCGCCAGGGCTTCAGCGTCTGGACAGTCAACTATTTGGTTCTTTTTGGTTAGGAACCGGGTCCAGAATTTCCTGGTTGATTCTCAGGGTTGTTGAGTAATGTGGCTCAAGTCATCGGCGTCCGGAGGTCGCACATACGTGCCTTGGAAGTTGTCAAGGAATGCGTCTTCCAGGTTTTCCCAACTGCCAATGGATTTGCAGGCAGGCTGTTTAGCCAGTGCCGGGCTGGTCCTTTGAGCTTAAGGGGAAGGTACTTGATGGCGTGTAGATCGTCTCCGCGGGCCATGTGAATGTGGAGAAGGAAATCTCCGATCCATACTGCGGGGTCTATTGTGCCATCGTATGATTCGATGTTTACGGGTTTGAACCCTTCTGGGAATTCATGATCCATCACTTCATCGGTGAAGTAGAGGGGGTGTGCAGCGCCTCTGTGCCGGGCTATGTCGCAACGCAGTCAGGATAGGTCTGGCTGGTTGTGTTCGGCCCGGCCAGATTTACTGTTAGTGTATCCGGTATAACGGTCATCGTTATGTGCTACAGCGCGCCCCCGTGATCCGTAGATCGATCTTGGTTGTCCTTCGGTGTTATCCAATCTACCGCGCAAGTCCTGAGTATTGCCCCGAGCCATAGTAAACTGGCGCGGGGGTGCAGGCTGGTATTCGGGATGATATGCCATTTTATCCCGACCTCGAGGCGGTCGGTCAGCCGTGTGGCACTCGAGCCCATATTCCTCGGCTGCCAGGACTTCTGTCCATCTATCTGTGAGTAGGTCTTGATCAGCTTGAAGCTGTTGTTGCTTCTTCTTCAGGCTCCTTGCAGTGGCAATAAGCCGGCGCTTGAAGCGCTCCTGCTCCGCGGGGTCCTCGGGTACGCCGAACTCGTCGTCGCCGAGGCTAATCTCATCTTTGGAGGGGGGCATGTAGTCGTCCTCCTCCGGATACCCATTCGTTGCCTGTTCGTCTGGGCTATCCTACCCATCTTCCTTCTCGGCCCGCTCGAAGGCGGGCTGATCGGGGTTGCATTCATCATCGGCACCGTCTGGATTGTTTTCGTCTCCGGTGCCGGTATTGCCTTGGCGGGGCTTGGAGCGGCGCTGGCGACGCCCATGCTTTGCTTTCTTCTTGGAGGGGTTATCCTCGGTTGCCTCATCGCCATTGGTTTCTTTCGGAGTGTCCACCATATATATCATATGAAGAGGTGGCTGCCCACCGCCCTGTGAGAGGTGGCTCCTATACATCTCCTGCATCGTCGTCCATACCGTTGATGTCTTCGGAGTCGAAGTTAAGCACGTCGGTTAAATCATCGACCGTGGCAATAAAGTGGGTGGTGGGTGGGCAGCGAATTCCTTCGTCACCTGCTTTCCACTCAAGCCGGACATAGTTTGGCCCTGAGCCTCCTGACAAAGAGAGAGACTTTAATGAGTTCAGCATGTCGCCAAAGGGCGAGTGCTGAAAGATATCCGCAGCGGTAAACTCCATTACTGGAGCCCAGCCTGGCTCGGCTGGCTCGAGGGTGTGCAAACCGGAACCAACAACCGGATATGAGTCCGGGGCCCAGGGGTTACAGGCCTCCGCAGAGGAAAGACCTGTGTTCGGCTCCAGCGCCGATGGGTATGCGGTCTCCGGGGCGGGGTCCACCCCTCTGTCCTTGGGCAACGCAACCTCTTCCGGATTTAGATCCGGGGCTACTGCAGGGGTGATACCCCGAGCGTTGTCCGACAGCAGGTCTAGGCCGTGCCCGTCGTGACTGTCCGGCGCTCCTGGCACAGGCACGAACCCGTCGAAGATCAAGTCTCCGCGAATATCCGTTGTGTAGTTAAAGCTTCCGAACCTGATCTGGTGGCCAGGGGCGTAGCTGTCGATCTGCTCCAGATGACCAAGCGAATTGGCCCGTAGTGCGAAGCCGCCGAACACAAAGATCTGTCCAGGGAGGAAAGTCTCCCCCTGGACCGTGTTGTTGGCGATTGAAGACGCCATCAAGCCTCGAAGCGACGACACAGAGGAACTCTCAATGAAAGCACCAATGTCGGTGTCAAAACCGGCGGATCTCGGGTAGGATGGTCTATATATATACAGATGGTCTATTCTGCTAATATTAGCAGAATAACTATTCTGCACACCACTTCCGCACTGCACGCCGAACGCAAGTGCATGTCATTCTTTGAACCAAGTGTGCTGCAGTACTCACACGAGTGAACTTCTCGTCGAAAAAAACTGCACGCGTTATTTTTTCGGTACTGTTTTCGCTCTAATTTTTTAACCATTTTTAGGAATGAGGCGTGTAATATACCATTGAAAAGCTATGGATTAGGCACAACTTCTACATGTTGAATACTTTTCGAGATTCCACACGGTTTAAGAGCGGTTTTGAAAATGGTGCGGCCCATGACGAGTGGCAGCGAGCGTTTTTTCGCGATTTCTTCTAAACTGCTCGTTGGAATGAAGCAAACGATATGCCATTGTATAGATATCGTCGAGGCGCATCTTTTTCATATATAATTTTTCTCTAATTCCTTACGGTTTAAGAGCTGTTCCAAATTTATTAAATCGCGGAATTCTATTTTTTTAATTTTTTCAAAATTTTGGTACTGTTTTCGCTCTAGTTCTTGAACTGTTTGTCGAAACGAGGCATGTGATACGCCATTGGAAAGCTACGAATGAGGCACAACTTTCATATGTTGAAATATTTTTGAAATTCCTTACAGTTTTAAGTTAATTTTGAAAATCGTGCGGTGGACGACAAGTGGCAGCGGCCGTTTTTGGCGAAATTTTTGCAAACCGCTGTTCGGAATGATTCAAACGATACGCCGTTGGAAAGATATCATCGATACGCAACTCTTTCATGTAGAACACTCTCTCTAATTCTTTACAGTTTTAAGAGGAATTTCGAATTTACCGAAATGCAAACACTCTGTTTTTCGCGACCCCAAATCGATGTGGGTACTTCATCCGACTAAAAACTGCAGTGCAACGGATGAAAAACCGCACTGCATCACACGGGTAAGAGAATTGCATGGTTTCTTTTATTCAAACATGATTTTTTTTCAAGAACGAGAAAGTAGAGTGCACTTCACATCGGGTGTAAATGAACCACAACAGTACCAAAAAGTGAACCGCATTACTTTTTTTCGCTTTCATAAAAAAATTGCACTTACGGGATGAACAACATCATACGGCCGACCGCACTGCTCCAGAATGAAAACCGCACTGCATCGGATGGGCAAGCGAGCTGCATAATTTCTTTTGTCGGACGAGTTTTTGTTGTTTTTTTTTTACTTTTTTTTGTGAACGAGAGTGGACCGCGGAGACGGGGGCAAATGAACTGCAACATGTGTTGAAGTGAACCTGATTGCTATCTTGTTGTTTCATTTAAAAAAATCGCACTTTCATGTTGGGCGCAAGTGATCAGCATCACCCTCAAAAGTGAACCACATCCGATGACCAAACGCATTGCAGGTGTTGATTTTTAGTCGAGTGAGTTTTGAAACACACGAAATAAATTGCACTTCATACAAAGGGGTAATAAGCCGCTACACACAAAGTGAACCACATCAAAAACTGAATAAGTGAACCAAAACGGGTCCACTGCACACACATACGCTCTCAACTGCAAGCACATGTCCGCCTCTGCACGCACACGCTCTCTCAACTACAACCACTCTTGAGATGAAGTGCACTGCATGCGGCAGAGTGGCGTTGACCCTACATTTTTCTTCTCCTGTTTGACACATGGAAGAACAGCTAATGCCACATGGCATGGGGGTTCGACACAGTGGCTGGTAGGTGGTGCTCGTCTTCTGGTGCTCCACGACCATTGTTGAGCACTCCACACATCCACGCAGTGCACTGCACGCACATGCTGCGGACCGCCCGGCCCGAGCTGCAAGAACCACGAACCACTCCCCAGTGAAACTGCATTTGATTTAATGATTTGTGGTCTGAAACAGAAAAATGAGCGGACACCGAAAGCGCACTATAGTGGGCAACCACACAAGATGAAGTGTACATCCAAAATCTACAAAACAAAAAGAAAAAAAAGGCCTTTTGTGAACTGCACCGACGGCAACTCATGTTCCCGGGATGCCATCGCCATTGTTTACCATCTTCGCGCACTCCGAGCAGCCATGGCGGATGCAGGTGAGGTGGCGCTCCTGCGGCCTCGGACCACGGCTGCTACAGGCGGCTGCCAACCATCGGGGCGCGAGGTTGGACGGGAGGAGTGTTGGGGAACGTTGCATAAAATTAAAAGTTTCCTACGTTCACCAAGATCAATCTATGAGTTCATCTAGCAACAAGAGAGAGGAGTCCATCTACATACCCTTGTAGATCGCAAGCGGAAGCGTTCATGAGAACGGGGTTGAGGGAGTCGTACTCGCCGTGATCCAAATCATCGGAGATCCTAGCGCCGAACGGACGACACCTCCGCGTTCAACACACGTACGGTCAGCATGACGTCTCCTCCCTCTTGATCCAGCAAGGGGAAAGGAGAGGTTGATGAAGATCCAGCAGCACGACGGTGTGGTGGTGGATGCAGCAGGGTTCCGGCAGGGCTTCGCCAAGCGACTACGGGAGGAGGAGGTGTAGCAAGGGGGGTAGGGAGGCGCCAGATGTCAGGGGTGCGACTGCCCTCCCACCCCCCTCTTTATATAGGAACCCCACGGGGGGCGCCGGCCCTGGAGATGGGATCTCCCAAGGGGGGCGGCGGCCAGGGGGTGGAGTGCCCCCAGGGCAAGTGGAGGCGCCCCCTCCCCTAGGGTTCCCAACCCTAGGCACAGAGGGGGGCCCAAGGGGGGCGCACCAGCCCACCAGGGGCTGGTTCCCCTCCCACTTCAGCCCATGGGGCCCTCCGGGTTGGGTGGCCCCACCCGGTGGACCCCCTGGGACCCTTCCGGTGGTCCCGGTACAATACCGGTGACCCCCAAAACTTTCCCGATGGCCGAAACTCGACTTCCCATATATAATTCTTTACCTCTGGACCATTATGGAACTCCTCATGACGTCTGAGATCTCATCTGGGACTCCGAACAACTTTAGTTTTGCTGCATACTCATATTCATACTACCCTAGCGTCACTGAATCTTAAGTGTGTAGACCCTACGGGTTCCGGAGACATGTAGACATGACCGAGACGACTCTCCGGTCAATAACCAACAGCGGGATCTGGATACCCATGTTGGCTCCCACATACTCCTCGATGATCTCATCGGATGAACCACGATGTCGAGGATTTAAGCAACCCCGTATACAATTCCCTTTGTCAAACGGTACGTTACTTGCCCGAGATTCGATCGTCGGTATCCCAATACCTCGTTCAATCTCGTTACCGCCAAGTCACTTTACTCGTACCGTAATGCATGATCCCGTGACCAGACACTTGGTCACTTTGAGCTCATTATTCTAATGCATTACCGAGGGGGCCCAGAGATACCTCTCCGTCATATGGAGTGACAAATCCCAGTCTCGATCCGTGTCAACCCAACAGACACTTTCGGAGATACCTGTAGTGCACCTTTATAGTCGCCCAGTTACGTTTTGACGTTTGGTACACCCAAAGCACTCCTACGGTATCCAGGAGTTACACGATCTCATGGTCTAAGGAAAAGATACTTGACATTGGAAAAGCTCTAGCAAACGAACTACACGATCTTTGTGCTATGCTTAGGATTGGGTCTTGTCCATCACATCATTCTCCTAATGATGTGATCCCGTTATCAATGACATCCAATGTCCATAGTCAGGAAACCATGACTATCTATTGATCAACGAGCTAGTTAACTAGAGGCTCACTAGGGACATATTGTGGTCTATGTATTCACACGTGTATTACGATTTCCGGATAATACAATTATAGCATGAATAAAAGACAATTATCATGAACAAGGAAATATAATAATAATCCTTTTATTATTGCCTCTAGGGCATATTTCCAACAGTCTCCCACTTGCACTAGAGTCAATAATCTAGTTACATTGTGATGAATCGAACACCCATAGAGTTCTGGTGTTGATCATGTTTTGCTCACGAAAGAGGTTTAGTCAATGGATCTACGACATTCAGATCCGTATGTACTTTGCAAATATCTATGTCTCCATCTTGAACACTTTCACGGATGGAGTTGAAACGACGCTTGATGTGCCTGGTCTTCTTGTGAAACCTGGGCTCCTTGGCAAGGGCAATAGCTCCAGTGTTGTCACAGAAGAGAGTGATTGGCCCCTACGCATTGGGTATGACTCCTAGGTCGGTGATGAACTCCTTCATCCATATTGCTTCATGTGCTGCCTCCGAGGCTGCCATGTACTCTGCTTCACATGTAGATCCCGCCACGACGCTCTTCTTGCAACTGCACCAGCTTACTGCTCCACGATTCAACATATACATGTATCTGGTTTGTGACTTAGAGTCATCCAGATCTGTGTCGAAGCTAGCGTCGACGTAACCCTTTACGACGAGCTCTTAGTCACCTCCATAAACAAGAAACATGTCCTTTGTCCTTTTCAGGTACTTCAGGATATTCTTGACCGCTGTCCACTGTTCCTTGCCGGGATTACTTTGGTACCTTCCTACCAAACTTACGGCAAGGTTTACATCAGGTCTGGTACACAACACGGCATACATAATAGATCCTATGGCTGAGGCATAGGGGATGACACTCATCTCTTCTTTATCTTCTGTCGTGGTCAGGCATTGAGCCGAGCTCAATCTCACACCTTGCAATACAGGCAAGAACCCTTTCTTGGACTGATCCATTTTGAACTTCTTCAATATCTTATCAAGGTATGTGCTTTGTGAAAGACCTATGAGGCATCTCGATCTATCCCTATAGATCTTGATGCCTAATATGTAAGCAGCTTCTCCAAGGTCCTTCATTGAAAAACACTTATTCAAGTAGGCCTTAATACTGTCCAAAAGTTCTATATCATTTCCCATCAAAAGTATGTCATCTACATATAATATGAGAAATGCTACAGAGCTCCCACTCACTTTCTTGTAAACGCAGGCTTCTCCATAAGTCTGCATAAACCCAAATGCTTTGATCATCTCATTAAAGCGAATGTTCCAACTCCGAGATGCTTGCACCAACCCATAAATGGATCGCTGGAGCTTGCATACCTTGTTAGCATTCTTAGGATCGACAAAACCTTCTGGCTGCATCATATACAGTTCTTCCTTAAGATAGCCGTTAAGGAATGTCGTTTTGACGTCCATCTGCCATATCTCATAATCATAGTATGCGGCAATTGCTAACATGATTCGGATGGACTTCAGCTTCGTTACGGGAGAGAAAGTCTCATCGTAGTCAACCCCTTGAACTTGCCGATAACCCTTAGCGACAAGTCGAGCTTTATAGATGGTAATATTACCATCCGCGTCCGTCTTCTTCTTAAAGATCCATTTGTTTTCTATCGCTCGCCGATCATCAGGCAAGTCTGTCAAAGTCCATACTTTGTTTTCATACATGGATTCTATCTCGGATTGCATGGCTTCAAGCCATTTGTTGGAATTTGGGCCCGACATCACTTCTTCATAGTTCGAAGGTTCACTGTTGTCTAACAACATGATTTCTAGGATAGGGTTGCCATACCACTCTGGTGTGGAACGTGTCCTTGTGGACCTACGAAGTTCAGTAGCAACTTGATCCGAAGTACCTTGATCATCATCACGAATTTCCTCTCCAGTCGGTGTAGGCACCACAGGAACATTTTCCTGAGCTGCACTACTTTCTAGTTCAAGAGGTAGTACTTCATCGAGTTCTACTTTCCTCCCACTTACTCCTTTCGAGAGAAACTCTTTTTCCATAAAGGATCCATTCTTGGCAACAAAGATATTGCCTTCGGACCTAAGGTAGAAGGTATACCCAATGGTTTCCTTAGGGTATCCTATGAAGACACATTTTTCTGACTTGGGTTCGAGCTTTTCAGGTTGAAGTTTCTTGACATAAGCATCGCATCCCCAAACTTTTAGAAACTACAGCTTAGGTTTCTTCCCAAACCATAATTCATACGGTGTCATCTCAACGGATTTAGACGGTGATGGAGTCATGTACCTAGGGTAGGGTCATAGACCTGATCTAAGTACCCAGCCCAAGGACACCCTTAGAAGAGATCACCTTCCAGTCGACCTACGAAGAACTCACTCGACTGACTTGAAGGACTCGACCACGAAGACTCACTCAACCACCAGAAGGTCAAGAAGCACTCTGCACTGCAACGGTCTGTAGTTAAGTAGACTTTATGATAGTTAAGACACTTTATGTGGGGCGTTACCAGTAACGCCCCGGACTTAATGTACCTTAAACCCTTCATTACGTGGGTTGGCTGGGGTCCTGGCGCACTCTATATAAGCCACCCCCTCCACATGCAGAAGGGTTCGCACCCCTGTAACCCATATACACATAATCCACTCGACCGCCTCCGGGCTCCGAGACGTAGGGCTTTTACTTCCTCCGAGAAGGGCCTGAACTCGTACATCTCTTGTGTTTACAACCTCTCCATAGCTAGGACCTTGCCTCTCCATACCTACCCCCCACTCTACTGTCAGACTTAGAACCACGACAGTTGGCACCCACCGTGGGGCACGGTGTTTTAGCGATTTTGTGGAGAAGTTGCGATTCTTCCAAGCACTTTCATCATGGTGGCTGCTGGAGTTTTGGTCGAGGGTCACGAGGTCCGCCTCGGCGCTCTCACCTTCGTCGCCGACGACTCCGCCTGGCTCCAGGAGGCTCCAACGACGTTGATGCGCTCCCCGTCCGCGGGGCGACGCATTTTCGCGCATGTGTCCGCGGCGTTCTGCTGCGGCAACCGTCGACCCCATATCGGTCGACTCCCCTATCGACCACCCTCCCAGTCTCCCGCCAGCGCAAGCACTCTGGTCGGTCGAGGCTTCAGCGGTGGGTGAGACACGCGGTGGCTCGCCAGACGGCCACCACCCAAGTTGCGGCAATCGAGCCCGACGAATCTCTCTACGACCTGTTCGATCTGTCGACTGGCTCCGTAGAGACTGCATCCGAATGTGATAGCAATGATCCAGCAGCGGAAATCCTGATGGTCAACGGGCCTCGCAGTCCGCCTGGCTTCGCCCATGATGGTGGGGCAGGCGGCGGAGACGACCTCGCACGAGGCCACGAAGAGTACCAGCCCGAGCCACTCGACTCTCTGCAAAGAGAGGAACTTCGCCGCAGGAATATGGATGCCCTGCATACTCCCATCGCAGGAGAAACCCCCGAGGCTCGCGCCTTGGAGGAGGCACGATTGGCCAATTTGGCCGAACGTGCTCGCTTGGAGAATCTTCAACGAGCACTCGACGAGCGCGCGCGACAACGAGTTCCCGACGCCAATCGGCGTCAACTCTTCCCGCCGACTCAGGTATATCGAACCCCAATCCAGAATTTAGCAGCTGCGACCCGTATAGCAGAGTCCATCCAGCCCTCTCAGTCGGAAGCTGGCAGAGGCTTGATGCAGATCAGGGATTTGCTCCGGGCAGCAGGAGACCAGAATTCAGCCGTGTCGCAGTCGCGCAACAGAATTCACAGTCGATCCGTCGCTGCGAATACGGTTCAGTCGGCTCACAGTCCTAGATCGCCTCCGCGGCGAGAAGGGCGCGAGAATCGGTGGGACCAGTATGGAGACCGACACGACCGAGATGATAGGCGTCGAGTGCCCGCTTCCCCTCCGAGGGTAGGGTCTTACGCTCCTCGGCGGCAAGACAACAGGCGTCAGCTCAGTGTGGGGCGAAGATCTCCAGTCGACCCCAGAGAACCAGGCTTCGATGCACGATCCATTATCGTGCAAGGCTTGGTCGACCGGAACAGAGCCCATCGGGATGGACCCGACAGAGATGCACCCACAAGCAGTCGAGTGCATGTTTCTGGTCCAGAATGTTTCAGCAGAGCTATCAGAGCCGCAGTGATCCCCCCAATTTCGGGTTGGCAACAGGAGTCAACAAGTTCACCGGTGAGTCTAAGCCTGAAACTTGGCTTGAGGACTACCGAGTGCGGTACAGATTGGTGGTGGGAACGACGAGGTGGCCATGAAGCATTTGCCCCTCATGTTGGAAGGTTCTGCCAGAGCGTGGTTGAATCAGTTACCTCCTAGTAGCATTTACACTTGGAAAGATCTGTCCCGAGTGTTCGTTAGAACGTTTGAAGGAACTTGCAAGCGACCGGCTGGATTGACGGAGCTGCAATTCTGTGTGCAGAAGACCAATGAGACTCTCAGAGAATATATTCAGAGATGGATCACTTTGCACCATACTGTGGAGAATGTGTCTGATCATCAGGCAGTCTGCGCCTTCAAGGATGGCGTCAAGAACAGAGAATTGAGTCTGAAATTTGGTCGAACCGGAGACATGACCCTGAGTCGGATGATGGAGATTGCTACCAAGTACGCCAACGGTGAAGAAGAAGACCGACTCCGAAGCAGCAAGTACAAACCGAGTCAGTCAGAGAAGGGAAACACCAGTCGGAAACAGAAGCGGAAGGCTGAACCAGCAGCTCCTGGAGAGGCTCTGGCCGTGACTCAGGGAAAGTTTAAAGGGAAACCAAAAGGATCCTGGAACCCTAAGAAGGTAAAGGATAAAGAAGGGAACGACGTGATGGATATGCCGTGTCACATCCACACGAAGAAAGACGAAGAGGGCAATATCATTTACCCAAAGCATACCACACGCCAATGTCAACTCCTGATCCAGCAGTTTCAAGGAAAACAGTCTAAGGACAAGGAAAAGGAGTCGGACAAGGCCGAAGACAAGGAGGACAGTGAGGAAGGATATCCGCATGTCAACTCCACTCTGATGATCTTTGCAGATGTGGAAAGCAAGAGCCGACTGAAAGTCATTAACCGTGAGGTGAACATGGTTGCCCCAGCAAAAGCAAGTTATCTGAGATGGTCCCAAACACCCATCACATTCGACCAATCTGATCACCCGACTCATATTGCCACCCCTGGGAGGCAAGCTTTGGTGGTCGATCCAGTTGTCGAAGGCACTCGACTGACAAAAGTGCTGATGGACGGTGGTAGTGGGCTGAATTTGTTGTATGCAGACACACTGAAAGGAATGGGCATTCCGATGTCCCGACAGAGCACCAGTAACATGAGCTTTCATGGAGTTATACCAGGGAAGAAAGCCGAGTCACTCGGCCAAATAGCTCTGGACATGGTGTTTGGTGATTCGAAACATTTTCGCAAAGAGAAGTTGACGTTTGAGGTCGTGGATTTTCAGAGTGCGTATCATGCAATTTTGGGGAGACCAGATATTGCACGGTTCATGGCTCGGCCATGTTACATGTACCTCAAACTGAAGATGCCCGGCCCCAAAGGAGTGATCACTGTCACCGGTGATCGGAAAAAGGCAGAAGAGTGCTTTCAGAAGGGCTCAAAGATTGCCGATTCCCAGGTGACAGCGGTCGAGTTTGAAGAATACAAGCAAAACGCAGATCCGAGTGATTTGCTGCGATCCAAGAAACCCGCCACAGAATCTGCATTTCAGTCGTCCGGTGAGACGAAGCCTGTTCTCATTCACCCGACCGACCCCAATGCAGCCCCGACCCACATCTCCACAACACTCGACCCGAAATAGGAAGAAGCGCTCATCCAGTTCCTCCGTGAGAACTGGGACATTTTTGCATGGAAGCCCGCTGACATGCCAGGTGTTCCCAGGGGACTGGCTGAGCATCGCCTAAGAGTCGACTCATCAGCAAAACCAGTCAAAGAGCATCTTCGGCGGTCCGCCGTCCAGAAGAGAAAAGCCATTGGTGAGGAAGTGGCTCGACTGTTGGCGGCAGAATTTATCCGAGAGATATACCACTCTGAGTGGCTCGCCAATGTCGTCATGGTTCCTAAGAAGGACAAATCGCTCTGAATGTGCATTGATTTCAAGCACATCAACCGGGCCTGCCCGAAAGATCATTTTCCTCTCCCTCGCATAGATCAAATTGTTGACTCAACCGCGGGATGCGAGAGATTGTCTTTTCTAGACGCCTATTCCGGGTACCACCAGATCCGTCTGTATGGGCCCGATGAGATAAAAACAGCTTTCATCACTCCATTCGGGTGCTTCTGCTATATCACCATGCCATTCGGCCTCAAGAATGCCGGAGCCACATTTATGCGAATGATTCATAAGTGTCGGCTCACTCAAATCAGTCGGAATGTGGAAGCGTATATGGATGATATCGTCGTCAAGTCACGAAAAGGTTCCGACCTGCTCGATGACCTCGCCGAAACATTTGCCAACCTCAGAAGGTATGATATCAAGCTCAATCCATCAAAGTGCACATTCGGAGTTCCTGGTGGCAAGTTACTCGGTTTTCTCGTTTCCGAGCGAGGGATCGATGCTAATCCAGAAAAGATCGGCACTGTTCTCCGAATGAAACGCCCTGTGCGAGTGCACGATGTCCAGAAGCTTACTGGATGCTTGGCCGCATTAAGTCGATTCATCTCACGACTCGGTGAAAAGGCATTACCTCTTTACCGACTGATGAAGAAGGCAGACAACTTCGAGTGGACTCCAGAAGCCGATGCAGCGTTTGCCGAGCTAAAAACTCTGCTCTCCACCCAGCCAGTGATTGCTGCTCCAATCAGCAAAGAGCCTCTGTTGCTTTACATCGCAGCCACAGGACAAGTCGTCAGTACAGTGCTTACGGTCGAGCGGGAGGAAGAAGGAAAAGCCTTCAAAGTTCAACGCCCAGTGTATTATTTGTCTGAAGTCTTGACTCCATCCAAGCAGAGATACCCTCATTATCAGAAGCTTGTGTATGGAATATACATGACCACGAAGAAGGTTGCTCATTATTTCTCTGATCATTCCATCACAGTCGTCAGCAACGCTCCACTATCAGAGATTTTGCACAACAGAGATGCAACTGGTCGAGTGGCGAAATGGGCGATTGAACTTCTTCCCCTTGATATCAAGTTTGAGGCAAAGAAAGCCATTAAGTCCCAGGCAATAGCAGATTTCCTCGCCGAGTGGATTGAATAACAGCAGCCGACTGAAGTTCACTCAGAGCATTGGACCATGTTCTTTGATGGCTCTAAAATGCTGAATGGTTCCGGTGCTGGGGTGGTCTTGGTTTCCCCCAGAGGAGATAAGCTTAGATATGTGCTCCAGATTCACTTTGATTCCTCCAACAACGAGGCAGAGTATGAGGCCCTCTTACATGGATTACGCATGGCCATTTCACTCGGCGTCCGTCGCCTGATGGTCTATGGCGATTCAGATTTAGTGGTCAATCAAGTGATGAAGGAGTGGGACGTGAGAAGCCCAGCCATGACTGGATACTGCAATGCAGTGAGGAAGCTGGAAAAGAAGTTTGAGGGGTTAGAGCTCCATCACATACCCCGACTGAAAAATCAGGCAGCAGATGATCTGGCTAAGATAGGTTCCAAGAGAGAAGCCATTCCGAGTGGTGTGTTCTTGGAGCATATACACACTCCGTCAGTCAAAGAAGATCCTTTCACCGAAGAAGCTCCACAGCCCAAGAGTGCCACAGATCCGACTGAGATTGAGGTCCCAGCGGTGGTCGACTTGATCATGGAGGTCTTAGTGGTCATCCCCGACTGGACAGTTCCATATATCGCGTATATCCTAAGAAAAGAGCTCCCAGAGGATGAGGAAGAGGCTCGACAAATCGTCCGTCGATCCAAGGCCTTTACCGTAATCAAAGGACAGTTATACAGAGAAAGCGCGACTGGAGTTGGTCAGAAGTGCATAACGCCAGAAGAAGGTCGAATCATCCTTAATGATATCCACTCGGGGACCTGCGGTCATCATGCGTCCTCTCGGACCATCGTGGCCAAAGCATACCGAGCCGGATTTTATTGGCCAAAGGCGAATGAGATGGAAAAGGAAATAGTGGACAAGTGCGAAGGATGTCAGTTCTACTCGAATATGTCACACAAGCCTACATCAGCTCTGAAGACCATTCCACTCGTCTGGCCTTTCGCAGTATGGGGGTTGGACATGGTTGGTCCTTTGAGAACGGGTCGAAGTGGCTTCATGCATGTGCTGGTGGCAGTCGACAAGTTCACCAAGTGGATTGAGGCTAAACCAATCAAGAACCTTGACGCCGGGACTGTTGTTAGCTTCATCAGGGAACTGATATTCAGATATGGAGTGCCGCACAGCATCATCACGGATAATGGGTCGAACTTTGACTCGGAGGAATTCAGAGATTTCTGCAACTCTCAAGGAACACGAGTCGACTACCCTTCAGTCGCCCATCCGCAGTCGAATGGACAAGCAGAGCAAGCCAATGGCCTGATTCTCAAGGGATTGAAGCCCCGGCTGATGCGTGATCTCAAGCATGCGGCTGGAGCATGGGTCAACGAACATCCCTCAGTGCTTTGGGGACTGCGGACCACACCTAATCGGTCGACCAGAAGAACTCCATTCTTCTTGGTCTACGGAGCTGAAGCAGTCTTGCCGAGTGATCTTCTCCACAATGCTCCTCGAGTTGAACTTTACAACGAAGCAGAAGCTGAACAAGCGCGGCATGACGCAGTTGACCTTTTAGAGGAAGAAAGGGAGATGGCCCTGATCCGATCGACCATCTACCAACAAGACTTGCGTCGTTTCCACGCCAGAAATGTGAGGGGTCGAGCCTTCCAGGAAGGGGATTTAGTTCTCCGAGTGGATCAGAAGAAACAACACAAGCTTGCTCCTTCTTGGGAAGGACCCTTCATCGTCTCCAAAGTTCTCCACAACGGGGCGTACCGTCTTTACAACGTCGAGCATAATATCAACGAGCCCCGAGCTTGGAACGCGGAACTACTCCGCCCATTTTACACTTAAGTTTATCACTCGGATGAGTTGTAATAAAGTACTTCTGTAGTTCATGGGTTTCAAAATAATAGTATCATAATTCCTCCATAATTTTTGTCACTTTTTATTTTCCCCTCAGTGGGTGACTTAGCCGCGAATCCGTTTCGCCTAAGTTTGTAAAAATCCTTACCGAGTGGTGAGCCAGGCTCCCACTCGAGGACTTAGCCGCGAATCCGTTTCGCCTAAGATTAAATAAAATCTTACCGAGTGGTGAGCCAGACTCCCACTCGGGGACTTAGCCGCGAATCCGTTTCGCCTAAGTTTGTAAAATCCTACCGAGTGGTGAGCTAGACTTCCACTCGGGGTCTTAGCTGCGAATCCGTTTAGCCTAAGTTATTTAAATCCTACCGAGTGGTGAGCCAGACTCCCACTCGGAGGCTTAGCTGCAGTCCAAAGTACTCACCTAAGTTATTTAAATCCTACCGAGTGGCGAGCCAGACTCCCACTCGGAGGCTTAGCTGCAGTCCAAAGTACTCGCCTAAGTTATTTAAATCCCACCGAGTGGCGAGCCAGACTCCCACTCGGGGGGCTTAGCTGCAGTCCAAAGTACTCGCCTAAGATATGAAAATCCTGCCGAGTGAAGAGCAAACCTCTCACTCCAGGGCTTAGCTGCAGCCCAGTGCTCGCCTAAGATATGAAAATACTACCGAGTGAAGAGCAAACCTCTCACTCGGGGGCTTAGCTGCAGCCTAGTGCTCGCCTAGATGTGAAAATCCTACCAAGTGAAGAGCAAACCTCTCACTCGGGGGCTTAGCTGCAGCCCAGCGCTCGCCTAAGAAGTGAAAATCCTACCAAGTGAAGAGCAAACCTCTCACTCTGGGGCTTAGCTGCAGCCCAGTGCTCGCCTAAGATGTGAAAATCCTACCGAGTGAAGAGCAAACCTCTCACTCGGGGGCTTAGCTGCAGCCCAGTGCTCGCCTAAGATATGAAAATCCTGCCGAGTGAAGAGCAAACCTCTCACTCGGGGGCTTACTGCAGCCCAGTGCTCACCTAAGATATGAAAATCCTACCGAGTGAAGAGCAAACCTCTCACTCGGGGGCTTAGCTGCAGCCCAGTGCTCGCCTAATATATGAAAATCCTACCGAGTGAAGGGCAAACCTCTCACTCGGGGGCTTAGCTGCAGCCCAGTGCTCGCCTAAGATATCAAAATCCTACCGAGTGAAGAGTAAACCTCACACTCGGGGGCTTAGCTGCAGCCCAGCGCTCGCCTAAGTGGATTAAGGAATAAGTCGACTGCAGTAAGCGTCTTTCTTTGAACCTGCAAAAAGACATTTCGAGCCAAAAACAATCATATTCAAACATCAAATCCAAGTTCGGATCGATACCTAAAGGAACCGAAAGTGCTCAGGCGCTAAGCCTGTTAAGGTTTATCGGTTACAACTCCACTCGGCATACCGAGGCAAATTTAAAGTGTCGAGCTTAAAAGAAGTTTTTTACCCCTCCTGTGGAGGGCTGGAAGGAGCGATGAACTCATCAAGATCAATTCCATCTGCGATCCGAGTGGCAACAGCAATGAAGGTTTCCATGAAGGACCTGAAGTCGTGTTTCTTGGTGTTGGCCACTCGGAGAGCCGCCAGCTTGTCTTCTCGTGCATCTTTGCAGTGGACTCGGGCCAGACACAGAGCAACATCTGCACCGCACCGAGCCGACGACTTTTTCCACTCCTGCACTCGACTAGGGACCGTGTTCAGGCGAGCCATCAGCGACTCAAGGTCGTTCTGGAGTGTCTCCCTGGGCCAGAGCGATGAGTCGATGCGAGATGTGGCGACCTTCAGCCTTGCAAGATAGTCCACGACAGCTGCAACATGGGACTCCAGTTGGAAAACATTCATGGCAACTTCGTCGTTCACCGAAGAATTGATGGGGTCAAGGTTTGGTTCCAGCCGGCTAGTCTCTTCTTCAAAGTTTTGACAAAATTCTGCAAGGACAATCACCGAGTCAAGGCAATGGTCGAATAGAAAAATCACAGTTGAAAATGATTGTTGAGAGTACAGGGTTACCTTCAAGCATAAAGAACAGCTTCTTGGCAAGACCACTCAGGAAGGCCTCCAGATCATTCTTCTTCCCAGTCAACTGGTTGACTTGGTCAGTCAGGGCAGCTTTGTCAGTTTTTAGTCGACTGATTTCCTTGTTGGCAATCCCAAGAGCAGCTTCCAGATTGGTATTTTCTTGTTCAAGCTTGGTGACTGAAGCTAACTTCTCGTCAGCAAGCTTGATCTTATCAGCTAGTTCAAGGTCTTTCTTCTGCTGGGCCTCCCTCACCTTACCTGCAAGTTACAGCAAGATCAGATTTTGAAACAAACAAAGGGAAAAAGCAGTCGTCGAGGCCTCACCAAACATACCTTCGGTCTCCTCCTTTGCCTTCGTCAGATTCTCCTGAACCAGCTTCAAATCCAGCTCGAGCTGACTGTGCTTGTTTTCCAGCTCGGTGTAGCGAGCCGCAAGGTCACAGGATTTCTGCGAAGAACCAATCGCCTAAATGTCAAAGAAAATTCACTTCTGAGTGGAAAAGGAAAAATCATGCGTTTCTAAGACTACAGCCGAATACAAGCATTCGACCGTAGTCTCGGGGACTACACCCAGTGGGTGCACTCAGCGTGCCCCCACTAATCCTATTGAAGACAAAGTCGACCAGTCGACCTCAAAAAAAAACAAGATGTATTCTTTAAGACTGTAATCGACTGCAAGCAGTCGACCACAGTCTCGGGGACTACACCCAGTGGGTGCACTCAGCGTGCCCCCACCAGTTTGGGAAATCCATTCGCCTGAGTCGAATGACGGAAAGACTGAACTTATAAAGCCTAAGGCCGACTGCCAGCAGTCGACCTTAGCCTTGGAGACTACACCCAGCGGGTGCACTCAGTGTGCCCCCGCTAACACGGAGTTTGAATCGACACACCCACTGGGTGACTGCTATGAATTCCGGAAAGAAAATTTTTTAATAGCATATCCTAACAGAACAAGCGGTGGTCGACTGACCTGAACATTGCTTTGAAGGGCGGAACTGGCATCATAAGCTGCCTGGCTCGCATCCCGGATGGTCTTCACCTGCTCCATCATGATCCCTACCTGGCGTATCGCCTCCTTTGCGGCCCCAGCTTGGTCCTCTGGGACGTGGTACGTTGTGAAGAGGGAGGGCTGTGCGGCACTCGACGAAGCAGGGAGAGCACTCGTTAGTGGATCTGCGAAGGACACAGTGTGTCGAGTGGTGTTCTCCTCCTCCGCGACCAGAGTCTCGGGCGCCGTCACATCCTGGAGCACCCTGCCGGCAGACGCTTTCCTGCTCCTTTTGTGCTTCAGCGGTTCCTCATCTTCATCATCATCAGGAAGAGTGATAACAACGTTGGATGGAGCTACAGAAAAGAATCGGAATTAGAGATCATGAGTCAGTCGACTAAAAACGGAATTAAGAGTATAGTACCAAGGTTTGAGGTTGCTGCATCCTCCATCTCACGGTCATCAGCCCCGGCTGAGGTCTCAGAAGTAGCAGCACTGCAATCCCAAAGAATTAGTCGACTGGCTCAAACGTCAACCAGAGATAAAGCTTGCACAAAACAGGAAGATTTAAGCAGCAACGATTACCCTGATATGGTGGGGATGGACAACTTCATCTTCGGCAGGAGCTTGGTCGGCTTTGACGGGGCCGCCCTGGGCTGCTTCGACGCCCTCTCAGTCGGCACCGGAGAAGTGGTCCGAGGGCACTTGGTCGACTGCGCCACAGTCGCAACCCCCTTGCCACGTTCAGTCGCAGGGTCATGGACAAGCTTCGACCACCTTTCCGAGTGCGGTGGTGCAACCTCCTCCTCCTCCTCTTCTTCGTCCTCCTCGTCGTCATCATCATCATCATCCTCCTCAGCGGCATCCGAGTCCCACTCCTCCTGGCTCTCGCCCCCGCTCGCTTCTCCCTCCTCAGTCGGAGCCTGTGCCCCATTGGGCATCGAGTACAGCTCAGTGAGGGCCTGATAGACATCAAGACAAAAGTCAATCGACCGATTGGCAGAGAAAGCAGAAATAAATATGACAAGAATACAATGGGAAGTGGAACAGACATACCTTGTTTGGAACGCTAAGGTGGTCGAGTGGAGGAATCCTTCTGGCTCCACGAGGGTTATCCTTGTTCCCAGTAACAGCGACCATCCATCTTTCCAGAGTGGCATCGTCGACTGCTTCTGGATTGATCCGAGTCTCATCTTCAGTCCCGCGGTACAACCACATGCAATGGCTCTGGAACTGAAGAGGCTGGATACGGCGCCTAAGAAACACCTCCAGGAGATCCATACCCGTCACTCCCTCCCGAACCAACTGAACTATGCGCTCCATCAACATCTTCACGTCAGCTTTCTCCTCCGGAATCACCTTCAGAGAGGAGGGCTTGTTCACTCGGTCCATGGTGAACCGAGGAAGTCCACTCAACTTCCCCGGCGTCGGCTGATCCTGGTAGTAGAACCTGGTCGACTGCCAGCCTCTGACTGACTCGGGAAACGTCATGGCTGGGAAGGTGCTCTTGTTCCTCACCTGGATCCCCAGACCTCCACACATTTGGACAACTTGGGTTCTTTCGTCGCCTGGGCTTGCCTTCTTCACGGCCTGAGAGCGGCACGTGAATATATGCTTGAACAATCCCCAATGCGGTCGACAACCCAGGAAATTCTCACACATGGACACAAATGCGGCGAGATAGGCGATGGAGTTCGGGGTGAAGTGGTGGAGTTGCGCTCCAAAGAAGTTCAAGAAACCACGAAAGAAAACGCTCGGTGGCAAAGAGAATCCGCGGTTGACATGGGTAGCCAGAAGCACGCACTCACCCTCTTCTGGCTGGGGCTGCCACTCTTTCCCCGGAAGCCTTGCGGCTCCGTGGGGGATCAGCCCGTCGTTGGCCATATCGAGAAGATCCGCCTCTGTGATGGTCGACTGGATCCAATCTCCCTAGACCCAGCCTTTCGGCAGGCGAGATCTATACGAAGACCCGCCGCGACTGGTGGATCTCCCCTTCGCCTTCTCCGTCGCCGATGCCTTCTTCACGCGTTCCAACGCTGCCGTCTTATCCTTGACCATGGCTGCCGGCGAGACGCGCGAGGAGAAGTTGTGCGGAGGCGAGAGCGAGCGTGTTGGGCGGAAACGAAGGAAGCTGAGAGAGAATGCTGGGGCACTGTTCAAAAAACCCTCGCCGAGCGCATTTATAAGATCCTTTCCGAGTGGATGACAGGTGGGCCCGGTCGGTCTAATCATATCCCGAAACAGTTGCGCGGACGTGATACGTGGCGAGAAAAGCGGCGCGGGGATCGAGGCGTCTATGCCCTATCCCATCCGAGCATCGCGGTCCGCCCCGCTTCGCGCGCTTCCCCAAATTTCGTACCTCGCGGAATCCGCGAACGGCAGATCGGTCTGTCGAACGTGGGATTTCCTGTGATCCGTCACTCTGAAATCGGCGAAGTCCAAAAGATCACTCGACGAAAGAAAATAATGGATCGAGTCGACTGAAGAAAAGTTGCTCACTATCAACAAAGAGATTTTTTAGTTCAAAACAACGCACAACCAGTGTGCGAAGGCTAATCGGAAAAAACATCAACTCCTTCATCACTCATGCCTCAATCCATTCGGGGGCTAATGATGGAGTCATGTACCTAGGGTAGGGTCATAGACCTGATCTAAGTACCCAGCCCAAGGACACCCTTAGAAGAGATCACCTTCCAGTCGACCTACGAAGAACTCACTCGACTGACTTGAAGGACTCGACCACGAAGACTCACTCGACCACCAGAAGGTCAAGAAGCACTCTGCACTACAATGGTCTGTAGTTAAGTAGACTTTATGATAGTTAAGACACTTTATGTGGGGCGTTACCAGTAACACCCCGGACTTAATGTACCTTAAACCCTTCATTACGTGGGTTGGCTGGGGTCCTGGCGCACTCTATATAAGCCACACCCCTCCACAGGCAGAAGGGTTTGCACCCCTGTAACCCATATACACATAATCCACTCGACTGCCTCCGGGCTCCGAGACGTAGGGCTTTTACTTCCTCCGAGAAGGGCCTGAACTCGTACATCTCTTGTGTTTACAACCTCTCCATAGCTAGGACCTTGCCTCTCCATACCTACCCCCCACTCTACTGTCAGACTTAGAACCACGACAGATGGAGCCCTATTTAAAGTGAATGTAGCTGTCTCTAGAGCGTATCCCCATAATGATAGCGGTAAATCGGTAAGAGACATCATAGATCGCAACATATCCAATAGAGTGTGATTACGATGTTCGGACACACCGTTACGCTGAGGTGTTCCAGGCGGCATGAGTTGTGAAACGATTCCACATTTTCTTAAGTGCGTACCAAATTCGTGACTTAAATATTCTCCTCCACGATATGATCGTAAGAATTTTATCTTTCGGTCACGTTGATTCTCTACTTCATTCTGAAATTCCTTGAACTTTTCAAAGGTCTCAGACTTGTGTTTCATCAAGTAGACATACCCATATCTACTTAAGTCATCAGTGAGAGTGAGAACATAACGATATCCTCCGCGAGCCTCGACGCTCATTGGACCACACACATTAGTATGTATGATTTCCAATAAGTTGGTTGCTCGCTCCATTGTTCCGGAGAACGGAGTCATGGTCGCTCCATTGTTCCGGAGAACGGAGTCATGGTCATTTTGCCCATGAGGCATGGTTCGCATGTGTCAAATGATTCATAATCAAGAGACTCTAAAAGTCCTTCAGCATGGAGCTTCTTCATGCACTTGACACCAATGTGACCAAGGCGGCAGTGCCACAAGTATGTGGGACTATCGTTATCAACTTTACATCTTTTGGTGTTCACACTATGAATATGTGTAACATTACGTTCGAGATTCATTAAGAATAAACCATTGACCATCGGGGCATGACCATAAAACATATCTCTATTATAAATAGAAATACCATTATTCTCAGATTTAAATGAGTAGCCATCTTGTATTAAACGAGATCCAGATACAATGTTCATGCTCAAACTTGGCACTAAATAACAATTATTGAGGTTTAAAACTAATCCCGTAGGTAAATGTAGAGGTAGCGTGCCAACGGCGATCACATCGACCTTGGAACCATTCCCGACACGCATCGTCACCTCGTCCTTCGCCAGTCTCCGCTTATTCCGATGCTCCTGCTGTGAGTTACAAATATGAGCAACAGCACCGGTATCAAATACCCATTGGTTACTATGAGTACTAGTAAGGTACATATCAATTACGTGTATATCAAATATACCTTTAGTCTTGCCGGCCTTCTTGTCCGATAAGTATTTGGGGCAGTTCCGCTTCAAGTGACACTTCCCTTTGCAATAAAAGCACTCAGTCTCAGGCTTGGGTCCATTCCTTGACTTCTTCCCGGCAACATCTTTGCCATCCTTCTTGAAGTTCTTCTTACCCTTGCCCTTCTTGAACTTGGTAGTTTTATTGACCATCAACACTTGATGTTCTTTCTTGATTTCTACCTCTGCTAACTTCAGCATTGAAAATACTTCAGGAATAGTTTTCACCATCCCCTGCATATTGTAGTTCATCACAAAGCTCTTGTAGCTCGGTGGGAGCGATTGAAGGATTCTGTCAATGATCGCCTCGTCCGGGAGGTTAATGTCTAGCTGGGACAGGCGGTTGTGCAACCCAGACATTTTGAGTATGTGCTCACTGACAGAACTATTTTCCTCCATCTTACAACTATAGAACTTGTCGGAGACTTCATATCTCTCGACCCGGCCATGAGCTTGGGAAACCATTTTCAGCTCCTCGAACATCTCATATGCTCCGTGTTGCTCAAAACTCTTTTGCAGCCCCAGTTCTAAGCTGTAAAGCATGTCGCACTGAACGAGGGAGTAATCATCAGCATGTGACTGCCAAGCATTCATAACGTCTTGGTTATCTGGGATGGGTGCTTCACCTAGCGGTCCTTCTAGGACATATGCTTTCTTGGCAGCTATGAGGATGATCCACAAGTTCCGGACCCAGTCCATATAGTTGCTGCCATCATCTTTCAGCTTGGTTTTCTCTAGGAACGCGTTGAAGTTCATGTTGACATGAGCGTTGGCCATTTGATCTACAAGACATTTTTTGCAAAGATTTTAGACTAAGTTCATGATAATTAAGTTCATCTAATCAAATTATTTAATGAACTCCCACTCAGATTTGACATCCCTCTAGTCATCTAAGTGTTACATGATCTGAGTCGACTAGGCCGTGTCCGATCATCACGTGAGATGGACTAGTCATCATCGGTGAACATCTCCATGTTGATCGTATCTTCCATACGACTCATGTTCGACCTTTCGGTCTCTGTGTTCCGAGGCCATGTCTGTACATGCTAGGCTCGTCAAGTTAACCCTAAGTGTTCTGCATGTGTAAATCTGTCTTACACCCGTTGTATGTGAACATAGGAATCTATCACAACCGATCATCATGTGGTGCTTCGAAACGATGAACTTTAGCAACAGCGCACAATTAGGGGGAACACTTTCTTGATTTTTTTATGAGGGATCATCTTATTTACTACCGTCGTTCTAAGTAAACAAGATGCATAAACATAATAAACATCACATGCAATTATATATTAGTGACATGATATGGCCAATATCATATAGCTCCTTTGATCTCCATCTTCGGGGCTCCATGATCATCTTTGTCACCGGCATGACACCATGATCTCCATCATCCTGTCTCCATGAAGTTGCTCACCAACTATTACTTCTACTACTATGGCTAACGGTTTAGCAATAAATTAAAGTAATTACATGGCGTTAAATCATTGACACACAGGTCATACAATAATTAAGACAACTCCTATGGCTCCTGCCGGTTGTCATACTCATCGACATGCAAGTCGTGATTCCTATTACAAGAACATGATCTCATACATCACAATATATCATTCATCATTCATCACAACTTTTGGCCATATCACATCACAAGGCAATTGCTGCAAAAACAAGTTAGACGTCCTCTAATTGTTGTTGCATCTTTTACGTGGCTGCAATAGGGTTCTAGCAAGAACGTTTTCTTACCTACGAATAACCACAACGTAATTTGTCAACTTCTATTTACCCTTCATAAGGACCCTTTTCATCAAATCCACTCCAACTAAAGTGGGAGAGACAGACACCCGCTAGCCACCTTATGCAACTAGTGCATGTCAGTCGGTGGAACCTGTCTCACGTAAGCGTACGTGTAAGGTCGGTCCGGGCCGCTTCATCCCACAATACCGCTGAAGCAAAATAAGACTAGTAGTGGCAAGAAAGTTGACAACATCTACGCCCACAACAGATTTGTGTTCTACTCGTGCAATAGAGAACTACACATAGACCTAGCTCATGATGCCACTGTTGGGGAACATTGCATAAAATATAAAAATTCCTACGTTCACCAGGATCAATCTATGAGTTCATCTAGCAACGAGAGAGAGGAGTGCATCTACATACCCTTGTAGATCGCGAGCGGAAGCATTCAAGAGAACGGGGTTGATGGAGTCGTACTCGCCGTGATCCAAATCACCGGAGATCCTAGCGCCGAACGGACGGCACCTCCACGTTCAACACACGTACGGTCAGCGTGACGTCTCCTCCTTCTTGATCCGGCAAGGGGAAAGGAGAGGTTGATGAAGATCCAGTAGCACGACGGTGTGGTGGTGGATGCAGCAGGGTTCCGGCAGGGCTTCGCCAAGCGACTACGGGAGGAGGAGGTGTAGCAAGGGGGGTAGGGAGGCACCAGATGTCAGCGGTGCGGCTGCCCTCCCACCCACCCTCTTTATATAGGGACCCCAGGGGGGCGCCGGCCCTGGAGATGGGATCTCCCAAGGGGGGCGGTGGCCAGGGGGTGGATTGCCCCCCAAGGCAAGTGGAGGCGCCCCCTCCCCTAGGGTTCCCAACCCTAGGCGCAGAGTGGGGGCCAAGGGGGTGCGCACCAGCCCACTAGGGGCTGGTTCCCCTCCCACATCAGCCCATGGGGCCCTCCGAGATGGGTGGCCCCACCCGGTGGACCCCCTGGGACCCTTCCGGTGGTCCCGGTACAATACCGGTGACCCCCAAAACTTTCCCGATGGCCGAAACTCGACTTCCCATATATAATTCTTTACCTCCGAACCATTCCGGAACTCCTCATGACATCCGGGATCTCATCCGGGACTCTGAACAACTTTCGGTTTGCTGCATACTCATATTCATACAACCCTAGCGTCACCGAACCTTAAGTGTGTAGACCCTACGGGTTCGGGAGACATGTAGACATGACCGAGACGGCTCTCCGGACAATAACCAACAGCGGGATCTGGATACCCATGTTGGCTCCCACATACTCCTCGATGATCTCATCGGATGAACCACGATGTTGAGGATTTAAGCAACCCCGTATACAATTCCCTTTGTCAAACGGTACGTTACTTGCCCGAGATTCGATCGTCGGTATCCCAATACCTCGTTCAATCTCGTTACCGGCAAGTCACTTTACTCGTACCGTAATGCATGATCCCGTGACCAGACACTTGGTCACTTTGAGCTCATTATGATGATGCATTACCGAGTGGGCCCATAGATACCTCTCTGTCATACGGAGTGACAAATCCCAGTCTCGATCCGTGTCAACCCAACAGACGCTTTCGGAGATACCTGTAGTGCACCTTTATAGTCACCCAGTTACGTTGTGACGTTTGGTACACCCAAAGCACTCCTATGGTATCCGGGAGTTACATGATCTCATGGTCTAAGGAAAAGATACTTGACATTGGAAAAGCTCTAGCAAACGAACTACACGATCTTTGTGCTATGCTTAGGATTGGGTCTTGTCCATCACATCATTCTCCTAATGATGTGATCCCGTTAGCAATGACATCCAATGTCCATAGTCAGGAAACCATGACTATCTGTTGATCAACGAGCTAGTCAACTAGACGCTCACTAGGGACATATTGTGGTCTATGTATTCACACGTGTATTACGATTTCCGGATAATATAATTATAGCATGAATAAAAGACAATTATCATGAAAAGGAAATATAATAATAATCCTTTTATTATTGCCTCTAGGGCATATTTCCAACAAGGAGATGCGCAGAGAGGCGCCGATGAGGGGCAACCTGCTCGATCCCGGCGACCCAAGGAGTGGATCCGGCTCGCCAACGGGCGCCACATCAACCCTGTGGCCGCCACGCCCGCCGCCGCACAGGTTGGATGCTCGACGGGAGCTATCGGTGTGGGGCCGTGGCAGACAGAAGACGCGAGATCCAGCGGCCGATGGATTATGGAGGGAGTTTGCTCGAGCGGGAGTCGATGGGAAATTGGGCACGGGCATAGCCGGCCGAATCCAGTTGGGGTGGTGCGGGGGAGGCGACCCATCCACTCCTTTCAACGGGCGGCCGGATCCAATCCCAGGCGCGGCGGACAGGGCGCCGCGTGGGTGGGAGGTCGGAGAAGGCGCGCCGAAGTTGGTGGGGGATGGTAGGGCGCCGCGGGGGCGGGGTGGTGGGGTGCCGCGGGGCTGGGAGGTGGTGACGTGCCGGAGGGGTGGGGTGGTGGGGCGCCGCGGGGCTGGGAGGTTGTGGCGCGCCGGAGGGGTGGGGTGGTGGGGCGCCACGGGGCTGGGTGGTGGTGGCGCGCCGCGGGAGTGGGGAGCAGTGGGCGCCGGAGTGGTGGGGTTGGTGGGGCGCCGGGGGGTGGTCGTGGTGGGTAAGAAGGTGGGCAACGAGGGGTGGGTTGTGCTACGGGTAGAAAGTGGGCTGAGAGGGTTGGCGTAATGCAGTTTTCTCGCGTTACTGTGCGGTCCGGGTCAGATGGATTGAGCAGTATCGAAGTGTTAGCAGAATAAGTTGGGTGTTAGCAGAATAGACCCACCCTATATATATATATATATGTGTGTGTGTGTGTGTGTGTGTGTGTATATATGGTGGACACACCCAAAGCAGACGATGGTGATGAGGCAGCTGAGGATAATCCCCCTTCGAAGCAATCTAAGCACCGGCGTCATAGGCGCCGCTCTAAGCCCCGCCAGAGCAAAAATAGTGATACCGGCACGAGCAATCCGTACGGTGCTGAAGACGAAAACAACCCCACCCAGCTAGGCTTTGAGCAGGCCGAACGGGAGGACGGGCAAGCTAGCCCTAAGGAACAGGCAACAGATGGAGCATCAGAGGATGATAATTACATGCCCCTCTCCGAATACGAAGTGAGCCTTGGCGACGAAGAATTCATTGTGCCTGAGGATCCCGTCGAGCAGGAACTCTTCAAGCGTTGGCTTATAGCCACTGTGAAAAGCCTAAAAAGCAGTAGCAGCTTCAAGCTGATCAAGATCTGCTAACTGACAGATGCACCGAGGTCCTGGCTGCCGATGAATACGGACTCGAGCGCCCTACCAAAAGTTACCCAAAGCGTAGGTTGCTACCTCAACTCGAGGAGGACGCATTAAAGCCTACACTACCAGCGCATGATGCGGCTGACCGGCCACCCCGTGGCCGAGACAAACTGGCGTACCAGCCCGAAGTCCAGCACTCACCCCGCCGCCAACCTATCAAAAACACTAAGGCCCGGGGCTACACGTAGGACCTGCGAGACTTTTTGGAAAACAAAGCAGGACAGTCAAGATCGATCTACGAATCACGGGGGCGCGACCCAACGCATAACGATGACCGTCATGCCAGATATACTAAAAACAAATCCAGTCGGGCCGAATACAGCAGACCAAACTCATCTGAACTGCATCGTGATGTAGCCCGGCATAGAGGCACCTCACATCCCCTATGCTTCAGCGATGAAGTAATGGATCATGAATTTCCACAAGGGTTTAAACCCGTGAACATCGAATCATATGATGGTATAACAGACCCCGCGGTATGGATTGAAGATTTCCTTCTCCACATTCACATGGCCCGCGGTGATGATCTACATGCCATCAAGTACCTCCCACTTAAGCTCAAAGGACCGGCTCGGCATTGGCTGAATAGCTTGCCGGCAAACTCCATTGGCAGTTGGGAGAACCTGGAAGACGCATTCCTTGACAACTTCCAGGGCACTTATGTGCGACCACCGGATGCTGATGACTCAAGTCACATAACCCAATAGCCCGAAGAGTCAGCCAGGAAATTCTGGACTCGGTTCCTAACTAAAAAGAACCAAATCGTCGACTGTCCGGATGCCGAAGCCCTAGCGGCCTTTAAGCATAACATCCGCGACGAGTGGCTCGCCCGACACCTCGGCCAAGAAAAGCCGAAGTCCATGGCAGCCCTCACGACACTCATGACCCACTTTTGTGAGGGCGAGGACAGCTGGCTAGCTCGTAGCAATAACACATTAAGAAATCCTGGCACTTCAGATGCCAGAGATAGCAACAGCTGGCCACGACGCAACAGAGACAAGCGTCGCAACAATGGCGACAATACCGAAGACACAGCAGTCAATGCCGGATTCAGTGGCTCTAAGTCCGGTCAGCGGAAAAATCCATTTAAAAGAAACAATCCGGGCCCGTCCAGTCTGGACCGCATACTCGATCGCTCGTGTCAAATTCACGGCACCCCCGATAAACTAGCCAACCACACCAACAGAGAATGCTAGGTGTTCAAACAGGCCGGCAAGTTGAATGCCGAAAACAAGGAAAAGGGGTTGCATAGCGATGACGACGAGGAGGCCCGACCGCCGAACACAGGAGGACAGAAGAAATTTCGTCCCCAGGTGAAAACGGTGAATATGATATACGCAACCCATATTCCCAAACGGGAACGGAAGCGTGCACTAAGGGACGTCTATGCGATGGAGCCAGTCGCCCCAAAGTTCAACCCATGGTCTTCTTGTCTGATCACTTTCGATCGCAGGGACCATCCTACCAGTATCCGTCACGGCGGTTCGGCCGCATTGGTCCCCAACCCCATTGTTGACGGATTCCATCTCACACGAGTCCTCATGGACGGTGGCAGCAGCCTGAACCTGCTCTATCAGGATACAGTGCGCAAAATGGGCATCGACCCCTCAAGGATCAAGCCCACAAAAACCACCTTTAAAGGTGTCATACCAGGTGTAGAGGTCTGTTGCAGGGGATCAATCACACTGGAAGTAGTCTTCGGATCTCCAGACAACTTCCGAAGCGAGGAGTTAATCTCCGATATCGTCCCCTTCCGCAGTGGCTATCATGCACTTCTCGGACGAACCACATTTGTCAGATTCAATGTGGTACCGCATTATGCATACCTCAATCTCAAAATGCCGGGACCTCGTGGGGTTATAACAGTAAATGGAAACACAGAGCGCTCACTCCGTACGGAGGAGCACACTGCAGCCCTCGTAGCAGAAGTACAAAGCAACCTTCTTAGGCAGACCGCCAATTCGGCGATAAAGAATCCGTACACTGTCAAGCGAGTCTGGAGTACCCTGCAATAGGATCGTCCGACACATCCAGAGCTCGCCTAGCAATTTGGCCTCCATCCTAGTCCTAGTCAAGCGGCGAAATTTGTGCCGCGCGTACATAATTACGCACTCACAATACCATGGGCATAGGCGGGGGCACGGCTATGACACGGTCCAAAATGCGGCTCAACAACCCCAGGTTCCGTATATCTTTACACCTTTTCTTTTCAGGTCCCTATTTTCGGGAGGCCCTCCCAATAGTCCGACTATCACACACATAACGGGATGGAAACACCAAGGAGACAAGAAGCTTTGGCGTACAAGGGAATCCCCAGGTGGTCTCTGATAACGATCGTTATACCTGTTTTACATACCCACATGAAGCTTACCCTTGGCCAGGACATGTCAAATAGTCCTATTTTGCTTATCACACTACTTGTATACATATGCTTTGACGTATTATTTAAATAACAATGGAAAATAATGTATAGCATCAGCTTACTATTACATTTCTTTATCCTTTTCCTTTACTGCTTATTTATTACAAATTACACCCGTACATTCTAGTACGTCCGGCTCGCCAGGGGCTTCAGTGTACCCCATAACACGGCAAGAAAAGTCCGAACACTTTCGACAGTGCGACACCCCAAACTTATAACATTTTATGCATCAGCTCTGAATCATGTCTTGGGTCAATAGTTGGGTTTTCCCAGCTCCTATGTTTTGGTACCTTATGTTCCGCTATATCGGCTAAGGTAGCATAGGGAGAACTACTGCGATTGTGTCCCGGTTCTTCCGGACGAGCACCTTAGTAGAGAAAACCGAAAACTGACAGTCATGATGAGGCGAGAGGTGGTCGCTGTTCGAGAGGTCTCAAATCCTTAAAGATTTTTTCCGCTTCGGGCGAGGAATCAGCCTTGTACGATTTAGGCGTGTATAGCGCCCCAAGTTCGGCCTTCCGAATACTAGGGGCTTTGCCAAAATTTAAAATTCTAGACTTCTATGGCTAAGTGAGAGTGATAAAGTTGTATAGTCCGATTGCCTTGTTCGCTGCGCTAAACACCTCCTTAAAGGACCAAAAAATTGGGATAAAGAGTGTTTAGATTTACCCCGAACACCCCAGTACTAGTTACATGGGGGCAGAAGCCGATGACTGGCCAACTCTCAGACTTTATAAACGGCCGCACAGAAGGTAATATTTTAAATCAACAAGCATTATATAACGCACATGAACTCATTTTCATACTACAGGATGACATGAGTACAATCATTCAATATTACATCCTTAGCACATTCCTCCGCCACAAGGCGGGCATCCTTCCGGACATTGTCATAATACTGTTCGGAGTGGCGATGCTCCTTGGCCTTCGGCGGCCCCTCCGTCACCAGCTTCTCGGCATCCATCTTCTCCCAGTGCACTTTCGCACGGGCCAAGGCCCTGCGCGCACCTTCAGTACAGACTGACCACTTTATGACTTCAAGCCGCAGGCAGGCATTCACAAGACGCTTTACCAGATCGAAGTAGATGCTGGGCAGGGGCTCCCCAAGCCACATCCGGACTATGAGATCCTTCAAGGCCAGTTCGGCCGCCTTGTGAAGTTCGACCAGTTGCTTCAACTGGTCGCTCAAGGGCATCAGGTGTTCGGCCCCAATATACTGGGACCAGAACAACTTCTCCATCAAGCTCCCTTCCTCAGCTTGGTAGAACTATGCGGCATCAGAAATGCTGCGCGGCAAATCAGCGAATGCTCGTGGAGAGCTCCAAATTTGGGTAAGTAAAAAGAAATTAGCCTTCACATGCTTGCTTTGCATATTGAATGTCTTACCTGCAGCAACCTTCTTGGCCGCTTGAACCTCTTGGAGGGCCTTTTGGGCTTCAGCTTTGGCATCATGTGTACTCTGGCAGACCTTCGCAAGATCGGACTCTTGCGTCTTGGAGTCACGCTCCAAGGACTCAAATTTTTTGACGAAGTCTCGGAGCTCTTGCTGGACCTCATCAACCCAAGCCTCTTGTTTCTCATGCTCGGTGCGCTCCTTGGCCGCCTTGTCTTTGGCCTCGGACAATGCCTTCTTAAGGGCTGCCACTTCGGTTGTGGCCCCTATTAAATTCATGATGCTTCTATTAGCATCAACAATTTTTCCTTTATATGACATACAGACAGGGTATCACTTACCTTTGTTCTCCTTGAGCTACCTCTTCACAAGGCCGAGCTCTTCCTCGGTCTGCCCCAGGTCCTGCTTCAGTTCGGAGTCCTCCGCAGTACGGGCGGCAGCGGCCAGCAGCAATGTCTGCTTATTCACATAGACATAATATGGTTAGACTCCTATGGAAGTTATCTGGTCCTCTGTTCGGCTTTTCTTTCCGAACACCAAACAGAGCATCAGGGGCTACTGTCTATGCTGGGATATTCTCTCATAATTTAATTACTTACCTCAAATCCTGTTAGGAGGCTGGCGCAGGCTTTGGTCAATCCGCTCTTGGTGGACCGAACCTTCACGATCACCGTACTCATAAGAGTACGGTGTTCTTCATCACCAAGTGGTCCGATGCCTCTGGTTGGACAGAGGTCATCAGCACAGACGGCTCGCCCCCCTTAGCGAGGGGCTGCCTGCCTGAATCCAGAACCACTGGAGGTTCCAGCACAGTATCCTGTTGGGGGCCAAACTTGTTGCGGCCCCCCTCATCAGAATCCATGGGGGACTTCCCCCCCATGTGCCCGGCATTGGGGATTTCGCCTTGGGGCGCCTCTAGAACTATCCCCCTGGCCCGGTATCCTTTGAGACAACACCTCGGTGTCGTTCGTGGGCCGGGGGGTGGTGGCCGTCGAGAGCGAATTGTTGTTCATCGCTGACGCGCTCAAAGACCACTCCGAGGAGGATAAGTCGATGCGGGCTTTGGACGGACTGCACGATCATATTTAACATGATAAGAAGCAATAAAGCAAAACATGCCGGAAGTATTATGGTATCCGGATACTTACGACTTCGCCAAGGGCTTGTCCTTGGGCAGCCACTCCTCGTCGTTGTAGGCGGCTGTTCTGGAGTGGTCCGAATGGAGGGTCTTCCCCTTCTTGAATCCTTCAGCCTCCCCAGACGGAGCGGCCTTCCTTTTCTTGTCCCCCCCCTCCCCGGTTGGGGGGGGGGACTTTCCTCTTCCTCCTCCTCATTTTGGTTGGAGGAGCGTGTCTCGGTGTCTTCGGACGATGAGTCCGACACAACCTTGCGCCGGAGACCTTTCCTAGTCCCCGTGGCCTTCTTCTTGGCCTTCTTCTCCGGCACCTCGTAAAGCGCCGGAAACAGCATCTCCGTTAAGAGAGATGTTGTTGGATCTTCAGGTAGTGGAGCTGGACAGTCGATCCACTCCGCTGTCGCTACCCAGTCCTGTTAAATCGACGTGGAGGCTTAGATTTCTCCCACGAACATACTTGGAAAGGCACATCTTGTGAAATACAGATAGCTTACCGGATTGGCGCGGCACTTTGCGCTGAGTCCGCGATCCTCGGTAATGGGAGGAGGCACCTCGGCGGCCTTGAACAGTACCTTCCAGACGTCTTTGTGCATCGTGTCGAAGAGCTCTTGCAGCGTCTGGTGTTCGGTCGGGTCGAACTCCCACATATTGAATGCCCGTCTTTGACACGGAAGGATCCGGCGGAAGAGCATGACCTGGACCATGTTGACAAGCTTGATTTTCTTTCTTATCATATTTTTGACACAGTTCTGGAGTCCGGTCAGCTCTGCTGGCTCACCCCAAGCTAAACCCTTCCTTTTCTAGGAGGTAAGCCGCACGGGGATGCCAGATCGAAATTCGGGGGCAGCTGCCCAGTTGGAGTCATAGAACCACCCCGATTGCCACCCATTCACGGTCTCCACATAGGAGCCTTCGAGCCGGGTGACGTTGGGCATCTTGCCCACGATGGCGCCTCCGCACTCCGCTTGCTGGCCGACCACTATCTTCGGCTTCACGTTGAAAATCTTCAGCCACAGGCCGAAGTGGGGCTTGATGCGGAGGAAGGCCTCGCACACGACGATAAATGCCGAGATGTTGAGGATGAAATTGGGGGCCAAATCATGGAAATCTAACCCATAGTAAAACATGATCCCACGGACAAATGGGTGGAGAGGAAATCCCAGTCCGCGGGCGAAATGGGCAAGAAACACAACCCTCTCGTGGGGTTCTGGAGTAGGGATGATCTGTCCTGCGTCCGGGAGCCGGTGCGCGATGTCAGCGGCCAAGTATCCGACCTCCCGGAGCTTCATGATGTCCTCCTCCATAACAGAGGAGGCCATCCACTTGCCTCCCGCTCCGGACATGTTTGGAATGGCTTTACGGAGAAGGTGAGAACTTGGGCGCTGGAGCTCGAGCGTGTGAGAATGGATGAGCGGAAGAAGAAGGCATGGGTGAAAAAGAGGAATCCTTATACCTTTATAAAGGCGGTAGAAACTGTGTGCCTCCCCACTTGCCCCATAAAATCGCTTATTCCCCAAGCGCCACGATTGATGGCGTGGTTGGGTTACCCACACCCGTATTGATGAGAATCCCGTGATAAGGGGACACGATCTCTGCTTCGACAAGACGTGCCAAGGAAACCGCCTCGCAATATGTGCAGTAGCTGGTTGAGAAAAATAGTTCGAATAATGACCAGGTCGTGGTGTGATGTCATGCTATGAAAAGTTGCCAGCGGATTAGATTTGTGGAATATTGTGCTCTCTACGGTGGTATGTGGAATTTCTTTTGTCGAGCCGGACACGATCCTTGTGTTCAAAATCTTCTATGGAGTATTCGGAGAGGGAAGCCGCCTTGCAATGCCGAAGACAATCTGCAAGCCGGACTCATCGTCATTGAAGCCTGGTTCAGGGGCTACTGAGGGAGTCCTGGATTAGGGGTTCCTCGGACAGCCAGACTATATACTTTAGCCAGACTGTTGGACTGTGAATATATAAGATTGAAGACTTTGTCCCGTGTCCGGGTGGGACTCTCCTTTGCGTGGAAGGCAAGCTTGGCAATTCGGATATGTAGATCTCCTTCTCTATAACCGACTCCTTGTAACCCTAGCCCCCTCCGATGTCTATATAAACCGAAGGGTTTAGTCTGTAGGACAAAAAAACAATCATAATCATAGGATAGCTTCTAGAGTTAAGCCTCTACGATCTTGTGGTAGATCAACTCTTGTAATACTCATATCATCAAGATCAATCAAGCCGGAAGTAGGGTATTACCTCCATCGAGAGGGCCCAAACCTGGGTAAACATCGTGTCCCCCGCCTCCTGTTATCATTAGCCTTAGACGCACAGTTCGGGACCCCCTACCCGAGATCCGCCGGTTTTGACACCGACAGATCTGAACATATGATCTTCCACCAAATAAACCAATTAGCATCAACTACAAGGAGTAATCAACACTACTAGCAACCCACAGGTACCAATTTGTGGTTTTGGATACAAGATTGGATACAAGAGATGAACTAGGGTTTTGAGAGGAGATGGTGCTGGTGAAGATGTTGATGGAGATTGACCCCCTCTTGGTGAGAGGCTCGTTGGTGATGACGATGGTGATGATTTCCCCCTCCCGGAGGAAAGTTTCCCCGGCAGAATAGCTCCCCCGGAGCCCTAGATTGGTTCCGCCAAGGGTCCACCTTGTGGCGGTGGAGTTTCATCCCGTAAGCTTGCTTATGATTTTTTTTCCAGGGTGAAAGCCTTCATGTAGCAGAAGATGGGCACCGGAGGGCCACCAGGGGGCCCACGAGACAGGGGGCGTGCCCAGTAGGGGGGCGCCCTCCACCGTCGTGGCCAGAGTGTGGGTCCCCTCTGGTACTTTCTTTGCTCAATAATTCTTATTAATTCCAAAAATGACTTTCCTGGAGTTTCAGGACTTTTGGAGCTGTGCAGAATAGGTTTCCAATATTTGCTCCTTTTCCAGCTAGAATCCCAGCTGCCGGCATTCTCCCTCTTCATGATAAACCTTGTAAAATAAGAGAGAATAGCCATAAGTATTGTGACATAATGTGTAATAACATCCCATAATGCAATAAATATCGATATAAAAGCATGATGCAAAATGGACGTATCAACTCCCCCAAGCTTAGACCTCGCTTGTCCTCAAGCGGAAGCCGATATCGAAAAATATGTCCACATGTTTAGAGATAGAGGTGTCGATAAAAATAAAATACGGACATGAGGGCATCATGATCATTCTTATAACAACAACATATATAGGTTTTGTCATATGATTTCTTATGCTCAAGTAACAATCTATTCACAATTTCAAGTATGGTTCAGAAACTTCATTGAGAACTAACAAACTATAATCCCAGTCACTGAAGCAACTACAAGTTATCATAACATCGGAAAGAGTCAAGAATAGATCTTTTCAGCAAGTCCACATACTCAACTATCATATAGTATTCTACAATTGCTAACACTAATGCAATACTTATGGTTATGGAGTTTTAATCGGACACTGAGAAAGATATGGGCTTATAATTTTGCCTCCCAACGTATTCACCTTTGGGTGATGTCAACAATAATAGTTCATGCTAACTTACATCCAGTTGGATAAATATATCAGGATCTTTCCAACACGAGGTGCTTGCCAAAGGATAAAATGAAAAAGGGAAAGGTGAAAATCATCTTGACTCTTGCATAAAGTAAAGGACATAAAGTAAAAGATAGGCCCTTCACAGAGGGAAGCAGAGGTTGTCATGTGCTTTTAGGGTTGGATCCACACAATCTTAATGCAAAAGAATGTCACTTTATATTGCCACTTGTGATATGAAGCTTTATTATGCAGTCCGTCGCTTTTATGACTTCCATATCACATGATCGTATAAAGCTTATTTTCTCCGCACTAATAAGTCATACATATTTAGAGAGCAATTTTGATTGCTTGCAACATGACAACTTACTTGAAGGATCTTACTCAATCCATAGGTAGGTATGGTGGACTCTCATGGCAAAACTGGGTTTAAGGATATTTGGAAGCGCAAGTAGTATCTCTACTTGGTGCAAGGAATTTTTTTGCTAGCATGAGGGGGAAAGGCAAGCTCAACATGTTGGACGATCCATGACAATATACTTTAACTAAGATGTGAGAAAACATAACCCATTACGTTGTCTTCCTTGTCCAACATCAACTCTTTAGCATGTCATACTTTAATGAGTGCTCACAATTATAAAAGATGTCCAAGATAGTATATTTATATGTGAAAACCTCTCTTTCTTTATTACTTCCTATTAATTGCAACGATGAACAAAACTATGTTTGTCAACTTTCAACAACTTTTAAGTCTCATACTCTTTATATGTGAAGTCATTACTATCCATAAGATCAATATGAACTCTTCTATTCCTTTTTTATTCTTTCTATTTTCTCAAGATCATAGCAAGATAGCAAATCCCTGGACTCAACACTAATCTTTATTATATAGCTCACGAGCTCGATTACATAGAGGGATCACAAAGCAAAACTCAATACTAATTCATACCAAAAATTTATTCTACCAGATCAAGATATTACTAAAAGGATCGAACTAAGTAAAACGGTAAAGATAGGAGTGTGATGGTGATATGATACCGGGGCACCTCCCCCAAGCTTGGCAGTTGCCAAGCGAAGTGCCCATACCCATGTGATTATGTCCTCGGAGGTGATGAAGCTGGTGATGATGATGGTGGATAATTGCATATCGAGCGTAAAAGCTCCTCCAACTTGCGGATAATGCGCTTGAGTATGACGATATGATCCTTCAACAAAATATTTTCCTGTGTGAGATACTTGTTCTGTATGCGAGCTACCTCAATCATCTTGAAAGCTTCAATCTCAGTTGGGGTAAAGAGGTTAGGTACAGGTTGAGGGATGTTTTCTTCTTCCACCGTCGGAGCTTGATCCTCCATGGCCTTCTTGATCCCTTCATCCTTGTTGATCTCCTCCGGTTCTTCTCTTTACAGCTCTATCTTCAATAGACAAGCATCCTTGTCTTCATTGTTGGAGGAGGGTGACGTCATGATGCTCTAGATCTGTCAGAAAAACAGCTCGAAATGAAAACAGAAGATTTTTGCGTGATACGGTGGTCAAAACCTTCGGGAGATTATATAATGAATTTTTACCGACCAAAAGAAGTAACGTGCAAGCAAACGGAGTCTGGGAGGCACACAAAGTGCCCACGAGGCAGGGGGCGCGCCCAGTAAGGGTGGGCACACCCTCCACCCTCGTGGAGGCCTCGTGTCCTTCCCGGATCACTCCTTGCTTTCCTAAATTCTTAAATATTCCAAAACAGAGAAAAATTGCCATTAGAATTGTTTTGGAGTCTGTTTACTTACCGTACCACATACCTATTCCTTTCCGGAGTCTGAAACATTCTGGAAAGTGTCCCTTATGTGTCCCTCCGGTGTTACGGTTTCAATAATATTAGTTTCAGCATTTATAGGATTACCTGAGATATAATGTTTGATTCTTTGACTGTTCACCACCCTCGGACTTGTGCCTTCGAAGTTGTTGATTTTTATGGCATCGGAACGGTAGATCTCCTCGATAACGTAAGGATCTTCCCATTTAGAGAGAAGTTTTCCTGCAAAAAATCTTAAACGAGAGTTGAATAGCAACACATAATCACCTACGTTAAACTCACGCTTTTGTATTCTTTTGTCATGCCATCTTTTAACCTTTTCTTTGAACAACTTGGCATTCTCATAGGCTTGGGTTCTCCATTCATTGATTGAGCTAATATTAAATAACCTCTTCTCACCGGCAAGTTTGAAGTCATAGTTGAGCTCTTTAATAGCCCAATATGCTTTATGTTCAAGTTCGAGAGGTAAATGGCATGCTTTTCCATAAACCATATGATACGGAGACATACCCATTGGATTTTTATATGCAGTTCTATAGGCCCATAATGCATCATCAAGTTTCTTGGACCAATTCTTTCTAGATCTATTGACTGTCTTTTGCAAAATTAATTTGAGCTCTCTATTACTCAATTCTACTTGACCACTAGACTGTGGGTGGTAAGGGGATGCAATTCTATGATTAACATCATACTTAGCAAGCATTTTACGACATGCACCATGAATAAAATGTGAACCAGCATCGGTTATTAAGTATCTAGGGACTCCAAACCTCGGAAAAATAACTTCTTTAAGCATCTTAATAGAAGTGTTATGATCATCACTACTAGTTGGAATAGCTTCTACCCACTTAGTAACGTAATCAACAACAACGAAAATATGTGTATATCCATTAGAGGCAGGAAAAGGTCCCATATAATCAAAGCCCCAAACATCAAATGGTTCAATAACAAGAGAATAATTCATAGGCATTTCTTGACATCTACTAATATTACCAATTCTTTGACATTCATCACAAGACAAGACAAACTTACGAGCATCTTTGAAGAGAGTAGGCCAATAAAAACCGGATTGCAATACCTTGTGTGTAGTTCTATCTCCAGCGTGGTGTCCTCCATATGGTTCAGAGTGACACTTGTGTAGGATCTGTTCCTGTTCATGCTCACGTACACAACGTCTAATAACACCATCTACTCCTTCTTTATAAAGGTGTTGGTCATCCTAGAAGTAATGTCTTAAATCATAAAAGAACTTTTTCTTTTGCTGGTATGTGAAACTAGGTGGTATAAATTAAGAAACAACGTAATTATCATAATCAGCATACCATGGAGCAGTACGAGAAGCATTAATGACCGCTAATTGTTCATCAGGAAAGCTATCATCAAAAGGTAGTGGGTCATCAAGAACATTCTCTAACCTAGAAAAGTTGTCTGCAACGGGGTTCTCGGCTCCCTTTCTATCGATAATATGCAAATCAAATTCTTGGAGCAAGAGAACCCATCTAATAAGTCTAGGTTTAGCATCTTTCTTTTCCATAAGATATTTAATAGCAGCATGATCAGTGTGAATAGTAACTTTAGAATCAACAATATAAGGTCTAAACTTATCACAAGCAAATACAACTGCTAAGAATTATTTTTCAGTAGTAGCATAATTTCTCTGGGAAGTATCAAGAGTTTTACTAGCATACTGGATAACATTTAATTTCTTATCAACTCTTTGCCCTAGAACAGCACCTACAGCATAATCACTAGCATCACACATAATTTTAAAGGGTAAATTCCAATCAGGTGGCTGAACAATAGGTGCAGTGATCAAAGCTTTCTTCAGTATTTCAAATGCTTCTACACAATCATCATCAAAGACAAAAGGAATATCTTGTTGCAATAAATCAGTTAGAGGCCTAGAGATTTTAGAAAAGTCCTTAATGAACCTCCTATAAAAACCGGCATGACCAAGGAAACTTCTTATACCGTTAATGTCCTTGGGACATGGCATATTTTCAATAGCATCAACTTTAGCTTTATCAACTTCAATACCTCTTTCATAAATTTTATGCCCCAAGACAATGCCTTCATTAACCATAAAGTGGTACTTTTCCCAATTCAAGACGAGACTAGTCTCTTCGCATCTCTGCAGAACTTGATCAAGGTTGCTCAAGCAATCATCAAAAGAGGATCCATAAATGGAGAAGTCATCCATGAATACCTCACAAATCTTTTCACAGAAGTAAGAGAATATAGCCATCATGCATCTTTGAAAGGTAGCAGGTACATTACATAAACCAAAAGGCATACGTCTATAAGCAAAAGTACCGAAAGGGCAAGTAAAAGTAGTTTTTGATTGATCCTCCGCTGACACAGGTATTTGAGAGAAACCAGAATAACCATTTAGAAAGCAAAAAATGTGTATGTTTGGGTAGTCTTTCTAGCATTTGATCAATAAAAGGTAAAGGGTAGTGATCTTTCTTAGTAGCTTTATTTAATTTATGGAAATCAATTACCATCCTATAACATGTAATAATTCTTTGCGGAATCAATTCATCTTTATCATTAGGAACAACAGTAATACCTCCCTTCTTAGGAACGCAATGGACATGACTTACCCAATCACTATCAGCAATGGGATAAATTATACCTGCCTCAAGGAATTTTAGTATCTCCTTTCTTACCACTTCTTTCATCTTTGGGTTTAAACGTCGTTGATGATCTCTAAATGGTTTGGAACCTTCGTCCAATTTAATTTTGTCTTGGCATAGAGTGGGACTAATGCCCTTAAGATCATCCAGAGTATATCCAATAGCAGCACGGTGCTTCTTCAGAGTTTTCAATAATCTTTCCTCTTCCTCCTCTGAAAGGTTAGCAGTAATAATAACATGATATATCTTCTTTTCATCAAGATAAGCATATTTAAGATTATCAGGTAAAGGTTTGAGCTCAAACATGGGGTCACCCTTGGGTGGAGGAGGATCCCCTAGGATTTCAACAAGCAAGTTGTGTTTCAGAATAGGACCCTATTGAAGGAATACTTCATCTATTTCCCTTCTTTCATTCATAAACATATACTTTTCATGGTCTAGCAAGTATTGTTCTAACGGATCAGTAGGAGGCACGGCAATAGAAGCAAGACCAATAATTTCATCCTTATTAGGCAATTCTTTATCATGGGGTTGTCTACGAAATTTAGCAAAATTAAACTCATGTTTCATATCCCCCAAGCCAATTGTAACAACATCCTTTTTGCAATCAATCCTAGCATTAATATATTCAAGAAGGGTCTACCAAATATAATGGGACAAAAGCTACCTTGAGGGGAACCAATAACAAGAAAATCAGCAGGGTATTTAACTTTCCCACACAAGAATTCAACATCTCTAACAATCCCAAATGGTGTAATAGTATCTCAATTAGCAAGCTTAATTGTAACATCAATATCTTCTAACTCAGCGGGTGCAATATCATGCATAATTTCTTCATATAAGGAAAAAGGTATTACACTAGCACTAGCACCCCACATAAGCCATGATAACAATGATATCCTATTTTAACAGAAATAATAGGCATGCCTACAACAGGTCTATGTATCTTAGCATCGGGTTTAGCAATATTAGCAGCTTCCTCATAGAAGTAAATAACATGCCCATCTATATTATCAGCCAAGAGATCTTTAACCATAGCAATACTAGGTCCAACTTTAATTTGCTTAGGAGGTGTATATGTTCTAGTATTACTCTTACGAACCACAGTTGAAGATTTAGCATGATCCTTTATTCTAACAGGAAAAGGTGGTTTCTCAACATAAGTAGTAGGAACAATAGGATCATTATAAGTGATAGTATTTTCTTCAACTGTAATAGGTGCAACTACTTTTACTTTAGTGGGAGGATTATATTTAAACCACTTCTCCTTAGGGAGATCAACATGAGTAGCAAAAGATTCACAGAAAGAAGCTACTATCTCAGAGTCAAGTCCATATTTAGCGCTAAATCCACGAAAAAGCATCGGTATCCATAAAAGATTTAACACAATCAAAGTTAGGTGTCATACCTGAATCCTTACCATCGTTGGAACCCCAATCTTCAGAGTTGCATTTAATTCTTTCCAATAAATCCCACTTGAATTCAGTAGTCTTCAACATATAAGAACCAGCACAGGAAGTATCAAGCATGGTGCGATCACTGAGAGAAAGCCGAGCATAAAAATTTTGAATAATCATTTCTCTTGAGAGCTCATGACTGGGGTATGAATATAACATTGACTTAAGCCTCCCCCAATCTTGAGAGATACTTTCTCCTTCGCAAGGCCAAAAATTATATATATAATTACGATCACGATGAACAAGATGCATAGGATAGAACTTCTAGTGAAATTCCAATTTCAATCGTTTATAGTTCCAAGATCCCGTATCATCACATAGCCTATACCATGTCAATGCATCTCCCTTCAAAGATAAAGGGAAGACCTTCCTCTTGACAACATCATCGGGAATACCTGCAAGCTTAAATAATCCACAAACTTGATCCACATAGACAAGGTGTAAATCGGGATGCAATGTTCCATCTCCTGCAAAGGGATTAGCTAGCAGTTTCTCTATCATACCCGAAGGAATCTCAAAGTAAACATTTTTAAGTAGGTTCAGTAGGTTGAGGAGCAACTCTTTGCTCTACTGGTCGGGGCGAAGATGCCCCGAACAATCCCCTCAAAGGATTAGTTTCCATAGTAACAAGTGGCAGAAAATTTCAGCATACTATATAAATGTTCCTTACCAAGTTCCACTCACCAAAGGCGCTTCACTCCCCGGCAATGGCACCAGATAATAGTCTTAATGACCCACAAGTATAGGGGATCTATCGTAGTCCTTTCGATAAGTAAGAGTGTCGAACCCAACGAGGAGCAGAAGGAAATGACAAGCGGTTTTCAGTAAGGTATTCTCTGCAAGCACTGAAATTGTAGGTAACAGATAGTTTTGTGATAGGATAATTTGTAACGGATAACAAGCAATGAAAGTAAATAAAGTGCATAAAGGTGGCCCAATCCTTTTTGTAGCAAAGGATAAGCCTAGACAAATTCTTATAATGAGAAAAGCGCTCCCGAGGACACATGGGAATTATCGTCAAGCTAGTTTTCATCATGCTCATATGATTCGTGTTCGTTACTTTGATAATTTGATATGTGGGTGGACCGGTGCTTGGGTACTGCCCTTTCTTGGACAAGCATCCCACTTATGATTAACCCCTATTGCAAGCATCCGCAACTACAAAAGAAGTACTAAGGCAAACCTAACCATAGCATGAAACTAGTGGATCCAAATCAGCCCCTTACGAAGCAACGCATAAACTAGGGTTTAAGCTTCTGTCACTCCAGCAACCCATCATCTACTTATTACTTCCCAATGCCTTCCTCTAGGCCCAAATAATGGTGAAGTGTCATGTAGTCGATGTTCACATAACATCACTAGAGGATAGACAACACACATCTCATCAAAATATCGAACGAATACCAAATTCACATGACTACTAATAGCAAGACTTCACCCATGTCCTCAGGAACAAACGTAACTACTCGCAAAGCATATTCATGTTCATGATCAGAGGAGTATTAATATGCATTAAGGATCTGAACATATGATCTTCCACCAAATAAATCAATTAGCATCAACTACAAAGAGTAATCAACACTACTAGCAACCCACAGGTGCCAATTTGTGGGTTTGGATACAAGATTGGATACAAGAGATGAACTAGGGTTTTGAGAGGAGATGGTGCTGGTGAAGATGTTGATGAAGATTGACCCCCTCTCGGTGAGAGGATCGTTAGTGATGATGATGGTGATGATTTCCCCTCCCGGAGGGAAGTTTCCCCGGCATAACAGCTCCGCCGGAGCCCTAGATTGGTTCCGCCAAGGTTCCGCCTCGTGGCGGCGGAGTTTCATCCCGTAAGCTTTCTTATGATTTTTTTCCAGGGTGAAAGCCTTCATATAGCAGAAGATGGGCACCAGAGGGCCACCAAGGGGCCCACGAGACAGGGGGGCGCGCCAAGTATGGGGGCGCCCCCCACCCTCATGGCCAGGGTGTGGGCCTGCTCTGGTACTTTCTTTGCTCAATAATTCTTATTAATTACAAAAATAACTTTCGTGGAGTTTCAGGACTTTTGGAGCTGTGCAGAATAGGTTTCTAATATTTGCTCCTTTTCCAGCCAGAATCCCAGCTGCCGGCATTCTCCCTCTTCATGATAAACCTTGTAAAATAAGAGAAAATAGCCATAAGTATTGTGACATAATTTGTAATAACAGCCCATAATGCAATAAATATCTATATAAAAGCATGATGCAAAATGGACGTATCACCATCCTTCTTATCCGCCAAATGTTTGGGGCAGTTCCGCTTCTAGTGACTATTTCCTTTGTAGTAGAAGCACTCAGTTTCAGGCTTGGGTCGAGCTTTGGGCTTCTTCCCGGGAGTGACAACTTGCTTGCCATTCTAATTGAAGTTCCCTTTCTTTCCCTTTGCCCTTTTCTTGAAACTAGCAGTCTTGTCAATCATCAACACTTGATGCTCTTTCTTGATTTCTACCTTCGTCGATATCAGCATCACGCAAAGCTCAGGTATCGTTTTCATCATCCCTTGTGTCGGTGGAAAACAACACCTATGGGATCACTGGAATCCCTACTATGGTCGGCGGGTGCGAGGTTGTGGAAAGAGCGGGTCTAGGAGCCATCACAAAGACCGTTTACCCAGGTTCGGGCCGCGAGGATGCGTAATACCCTAGTCCTGCTCTGGTGTATATTTGAGTGTTCTTGAACTATCTATGGCGTGTGCTTAGTCCAAAAGATCTGAATCCTTTCTTAGCATGCCTCGGGCCTCCTTTTATAGGAAAAAGGGGTTGCCACAGTGGCACACAGGAGGTGGAAAGGGTGTGCAGTGTACAGGCTTATCGCCTGTCATCACAGGACGAAACGCATTTAATGCGCTACTTAGGTGTCCTCTTGCTTTATCTGGGATGGAAACGAAGCCCGTCCCATCCATCGCCGCCTCGCCTTGCTTCGACAGGCGTCCAGGCCAACAAGGTGTTCAGCGCCATGTAAGCTGGCAGGCTGCTGAGCTGGTGCGGTGGCAGTGTCTTCACGAAGATCTGCATGCCACGACACAGGTGCTTGCTGAATTGCTCTAGAGGCCGCAGGTCACCACGCAGGTGCTCGCCTAGCTGGCTGGGCTGGCAGCTGCATGGGAACGACAGTGGAGTCTTGCCATATGTGGGCCTCACCGCGGCCCCACTGGCGTCCTCGGCAAGGGTCTTGCCGGGGTCCCGGCAAGGGTCTTGTCATGACATCGCGGTCGTCCCTGGCAAGGATCTTGCCGGAGGCCTCATGGATTTCCTTGGCAAGGATCTTGGTGAGGATCGTCTTCTCCTGGTCCTCATCTGATCTTGTGTGTTAATGATCTTCACGAAGATCTGCACGCCACCATGGAGGTGCCTCCCGAGCCTTGGTTCCAATGTTGTTGATGGCGTTGGAACCCTTGGTCTCAAGGGTGGCGCGCTCCGCTGGCGCTGGGCAAGTTGTCCTGGCAAGGCTCTTGCCGGGGCTGCGGAGGCTACCCCGGCAAGGCTCTTGCCGGGGCTGCGGAGGCTGCCCCGGCAAGAGCCTACCTCGCCCTCTCACTTTTTGTATCTCTGGTCTTGGCGTTGCCTTGATTGTCTTGCGCCTTTGGCTTCCCTCCTCTGCCCTGCTAAGTGTGTCTGCGGGCGCAGCTCTGACTGCTCGTGCACAAGTAAAGGGGTACAAAAGAGAGCCCCTACTTTTGTACACCGACAGGAGCCCCCGGGCCTGGGCCATACATAAGCGCGACGCGTTGTTTGGCTAGGCCCAGAACGGTGCGCGGGCAGGCGGGATGGATTTTTACTATGGTGACTTCTTCGTCCGTTGTGCTTCCCCATGATCCGCGTTGAATGCGCGACATGAAGGGTCGTGCGTGATGTGGGGGTCATGCGCGAGATGACCGCAGCATGCTTGTGTCATTCGTGGTGAACAGTAAAGAGGCGGCTTGCATGTTCCCTCGGAACGGCAGAGCCGCCGCTCATTTACTCTCTTTGTCTTAGAACCGTCGTCCCACGTTTCCCACTATGCCTGCTCCTTACGCCACGTACGCCGCATGCACGGCGCAGGGGTAGGTGATAGACGCATGGAATATGGGAAGGCGTGCGCGGGCCGATACTCACGCGCCTTTGATTGGGCGGGGAGGACGGTCAATGGCCTCGCCTGCTACCACTTTAATGAGCCGGATTCGAGCGGGCTCTTCAGGGGCGTAGAGCTAGTCCTTCAGCCTCCCCTTCCCAACTATAAGAAAGGGGACTCAGGGGCAGGAGGAAAAGCATCTCTCTGCGTCTCCCTCTTGTCTCCATCCTCACCCACGATCATGGCGAGGGGGCGTGGCCGCGGCCGTTCTTCTGCGGAGGCGACCAGGTCCTCCTCCCTCCAGAGAGCTGCAGCAGTCAAAGGGGACTCAGGGGCAGGAGGAAAAGCATCTCTCTGCGTCTCCCTCTTGTCTCCATCCTCACCCACGATCATGGCGAGGGGGCGTGGCCGCGGCCGTTCTTCTGCGGAGGCGACCAGGTCCTCCTCCCTCCAGAGAGCTGCAGCAGTCAAGGAAGAGCTAGATGCCCAGGGTGAAGGCCATGCTCGAGGCAGGGCCGCTGGATGGGGCCACGGTCGGCGAGGCGGTCGAGGCAGAGGTGGGCGTGGAAGGAGGATGCCTGTGTCGTCTCCGTCTCCATCGCCATCTCCCCCGCCAACTCCTCCTGCTTCGCCGAGTGGTCATGTCGGGCACTCGGCGCTCGAGTTCATCCTGCAGCTGCATGGGCCGCTACGCCGCTGCCTTCGTCTTCCCCGGGCGTTTTCGAGCGTGCTGGAGATCGACCAGCCACCGCGGCTGAGGCTTCGCATGAAGGGGTGTTGCCATGGCGACATGTGGGTGAACACAGGGTTCCCGGCCCCTCAAGTGATGCTCCTTCGTCGGGGCTGGAAAACCTTTGCACGTGCCCATTGCTTGATGGATGGGCACATCCTCTGCTTCAAGCTAGCGAAGAGTGATTTGCTCTCCGTCAAGGTCTTCGGGCGCCCGGGACACAGGCTAGGGTGATGTGCAAAGAGCTCGACCGATGGCGAAAGCTCCTCTTCGGGCGAGAGTGACGAGGAGGACAGCGACAGCGACGATGAGGGTGGTGGGCGGAAGGATGACGGGTCCGACTAGGCGTCGGGCACACCATTCCTGGGCGACGCCGGCAGCACCATCATCTGCATCGCCAGATCCTTGAACTTCTTAGGGTCGCCTCCTTGGGCGGTTGGCGTGGGAAGGCCGGAGAAGACGAAGAAGGCGGGTGGCAGGTAGTCAAGTCAGAGTACGATGACACCGATGCCTTCGTCTCATATTGTCGGCCCGCTGCCTCATCTTTCGGCTCTTCTCCCGACACCATCATCACCATCCCTCTTCCAGAGGGCCACCGGAATGTTCTCTTGGTGTCTTCTACTGCTCGTACCTCGCCTAGGCACTCTTTTTGCCCTCCCGCCATCTTGATGGATCCGTACCAAGATTCTACCCTCAACTACGAGGGGAGGTAAGGAACTGCCATCTAGCTCTCCACTAGATTCTCCTTCTGTTATGAGTAAGTTTGCAACACCTAAACCTGCTACTGCTATGAATTCTGATATGTCGCATGTTATTGATGATGCCACTTCTGCTATGCATGATACTTATGATGAAACTACTTCTGTGCGTGATACTATGTTGCCATTAGGTGAATTTCTTGATGAACAACTTGCTAGGGTTAGAGAGAATGAAATTATTGAAGATGATATTATTGACGATAGTGATGATGAAAGCTCTCCCCCTGATTATGAATTACCTGTTGTTCCTGAGGGTTATGTTATGGATGAGAAAGCTGCTAGAGCTATTTTTGCTTGCAAAGATAGATATGGTCTTAAGAAATTATTAGCCAAATGGAAGCAACAATCTCTTAATGCTAGAATGAACCCTGACCCTGCTTTTTCTGCTTCACCTATCTGTGTTACAGATAAGGATTATGAATTCTCTGTGGATCCTGAAATAATTACTTTGGTTGAATTTGATCCTTTTTATGGCCTTGAATCTGAAACTATTGTGGCACATCATACCAAGTTGAAAGAGATAGCCACCCTGTTTACTAATGATGAGAAGTCTCGCTATTATTATATCCTTAAGATATTTCCGTTCTCATTAAAGGGTGATGCTAAGACTTGGTTTAATTCTCTTGCTCTTGGTTGTGTGCGTAGTCCCCAAGATATGATTTATTACTTCTCTGCTAAATATTTCCCTGCTCATAAGAAACAAGCTGCCTTGCGAGAAATATATAATTTTGTGCAAATCGAAGAAGAGAGTCTCCCACAAGCTTGGGGGAGGCTTCTCCGATTACTGAATGCTTTTCCTAATCATCCTCTTAAGAAAAATGAAATACTTGATATCTTTTATAATGGACTAACTGATGCTTCCAAGGACTACTTGGATAGTTGTGCTGGTTGTGTTTTCAGGGAAAGAACAGTCGACGAAGCTGAATTACTATTGAATAATATGTTGACTAATGAAAATAATTGGACTCTTCTTGAGCCAATTCCTGAGGCAATTCCTAAACCAATTGAGCCAACTCCTGAGCCTATTCCTAAACCCACTCTGAAGAAGAGAGGTGTTTTATTTCTCAGTCCTAAAGATTGCAAAAGGCAAAGAAATCAATGAAAGAAAAAGGTATTAAAGCTGAAGATGTTAAGAATTTACCACCTATTAAAGAAATACATGGTCTTAATATACCGCTTGTCGAAGAACCACATTGTCTTGATAACCCGACACAGGTAGTAAAGGTAAATTCTCTCTATAGATATGATAAAGTTGAAATCCCCTCTACTAAATTTCATAGTCCATGCTTAGATGAATTTGATGACTTTATGGCTAGACAAGAAAATTTTAATGCTTATGTTGGTAGAGAATTAAAGAATAATGCTTACGAGATAGGACGCGTGAGCGATAATATGGCTAGAGTTAAAGGTGAACATAAACTCATTATCAAATATGCTTCTATGGTTGCTACTCAAGCTAAGCAAGTACTTAAAGCTCAAAATGATTTGATTGATGAATTAAATAATAAACCTGATTTTGCTGTTAGGGTGGATACTAGAACTGGTAGAATGACTCAGGAACCTTTGTATCCTGAAGGCCACCCTAAGAGAGTCGAGCAAGATTCTCAGAGAAACAATTTAGAGGCACCTAGTTCTTCTAAAAAGAAGAAAAAGAAAAACGATAGGACTTTGCATGCTTCTAGTGAACCTGTTGTAGACACACCTGAGAATCCCAATGATATTTATATTTCTGATGCTGAAACACAATCAGGTGATGAACATGAACCTAGTAATAATGTTAATGATAATGTTCATGTCGATGCTCAACCTAGCAAAAATAATGAAGTAGAGATTGAACATGTAGTTGATCTTGATAACCCACAATCAAAGAATCAACGTTATGATAAGAGAGATTTTGTTGCTAGGAAGCACGATAGAGAAAGAGAACCATGGGTTCAGAAACCCATGCCCTTTCCTCCTAAACCATCCAAGACAAAGAATGATGAGGATTTTGAGCACTTTGCTGAAATGATTAGACCTATCTTCTTACATATGCGCTTAACTGATATTCTTAAATTAAACCCTTATGCTAAGTATATGAAGGATATCATTACAAATAAAAGAAAGATACCGGAAGCTGAAATTTCCACCATGCTTGCTAATTACACTTTTAAGGGTGGAATACCAAAGAAACTTGGAGACCCCGGGGTACCAACTATACCATGCTCCATTAAAAGAAATTATGTTAGAACTGCCTTATGTGATCTTGGAGCCGGTGTTAGTGTTATGCCTCTCTCCTTATATCGTAGACTTGAATTGAATAAGTTGACACCTACTGAAATATCTTCGCAAATGGCTGATAAATCAACTGCTATACCTGTCGGTATTTGTGAGGATGTGCCTGTTGTGGTTGCAAATGTCACTATCTTAACGGACTTTGTTATTCTTGATATTCCCGAGGACGATAGTATGTCGATTATCCTTGGTAGACCCTTTTTGAATACTGCATGGGCTGTTATTGATTGCAACAAAGGCAATGTCACTTTTCATGTTAATGGTAATGAGCATATGGTACACTTTCTGAGGAAACAATCTCAAGTTCATAGCATCAATTCAGTTGGAAAAGTTCCAACTATCATTATTGGAGGTTTTGAATTTCCTCTCCCTACTGTCAAGAAAAAGTATGATATTCGTATTGTTGGGGATTTTCATATCCCTGTTGAGGTAACTTAGTGTTATTCGAAATTTCTCCGGTTCCATGTTACTCGGAGTGATTTTGTTAACAAGACTTGATCAACTTTGTTAGTGGATTCATTTTGATGATCATGAGATGGATGAAACTAGAAGGCACAACCTTCTGTACCCTCTTTTTACTTTCTATTATTTGGAATAAATAAAGCAAAAATAGTATTATCCATTTGTTTTCTGAATTATCCGTGCAACGAAGAATATCCCGAAAATGGAAATGCTCCAAATGCCCTGCAAATTTAGTATGATTTATTATGGAATATTTGAGGATTTTAGGCACTGAAATCACTATACGAGGGGCAAGCACTAGGCCACGAGAGTGGTAGGCACGCCCACCTACCCTGGGCGCTCCTGCCTCGTGGGCCCCTGGTGGCCCCCCTCCACTTATACCAGCACCCACACACTCCATCTTCTTCACAAAAAAATCCCCAACCAGCTCAAGCACGAGTTCTAGCTCATTTTGCTGCGATTTTCGATCTCCTTGCTCAAAGCTCCATTCACAAAACTTCTTTGGGAGATTGTTGCTTGGTATGTGACTCCTCCATTGGTCCAATTAGTTTTTGTTCTAGTGCTTTATTCATTGCAATTTTTTGCTGCATAGGTGACCATGTTCTTGAGCTTGCATGTTAAATTTATGAGGTCCCAAGTAATTCTAATGCATGATATAGGCTCTAGGCACTTGTAGGAGTAGTTTCTACCAATCTTGTTTAGTTTTATTCACTTTTATTTTGAAGTTACTAAAATTTCAGAAATTTTTCAGAAAAAGAATTATGTCTAGGAGATTGTACCAAGGTGGTTCCTCGGTAAAGAAAGGACCCAGGATTGCTATACGTGAGCAAGATGTTAAATTACCGAGGGATGCAGATGTTCGAGCTTGTGAGTGGCCATCCGACAATTTTATGGTTGAAGCAGGCTTGAAGGAGGAATTTGACGCGTATGTGCGTAATGCTGATCTGGAGGACTTCTTACAAGATAAGTGTCCTCAATACTATCAATTAACTGATTCATTTGTGCAAAGGTTTAAATATAAATGTACACGTAATTCTCCTAGTGTCCTATTTGATATCTATGATACATATTATACCATGGACTCAGAGGATTTTACAACTGCTTGCAAACTTCCACGGTGGAGCAATATTAATGATCCCCACAAATCTGAATTTAGAGATTTCCTTGCTAATATCACTGTGGGAGAATCTAGGGATATCACATAAGCTACCATAGGGAGCATTCATTTTCCTGCTATACATTATTTTGCTCTCTTCATTGGTAGATGCATTAAGGATAAAGACGAAGCATGTCATATGTGTGTCCCCGATCCATGTGTCCTCAAGAGTGTTGTGTTAGGTTATAAAGGTTATAACTTGGGGGCAATAGTTGCACGTAGGTTGCAGAATAATGGTAGAGCTGGAGATTTATTTGGAGGAATTTATGCAACCCGTGTAGCAAATTATCTTGGTATAGCCCCATGAGAGGGGGATATGATGTTACCTCCTGCTTATTTGGATTATGACGCTATGGTCAACCATCATTTTCTTAGGAGGAATGAACAATTCCTCCAATATCGACTAATCTATGATAGACGTAACGTCGTCCATGTTACTCTTCCTGCTCCTCTCCTTTTTGATTATCAGGCAAAAGGAAGATATGTTGTTACTAGGGAGGAAGCAGCTGAACACTAGGGGAGAGTGGAGGCAGCTCTCCAACATGCCGCAGCTCACGAGGCTTTTGCTGCTGCATCTCACTACGACCCCAGTTGCAACTACGGATATCAGCCAGACTATCCTTGGCATTAGACCAACTTAGGCCAAAAGCCTAAGCTTGGGGGAGTACGTATTTCTCATCGACTTTACGTTCATGTTCACACACTAGTTGTCGGTGCTCATACTCTTTCGTTGTATTATCCATGCTAGTTTAAATTTCTTTTTCTAGTTTTCTTCTTGTGTGTTTGATAAACCTTAAGAAAAACCAAAAAGTTAGTTAGTTTAATTTCCATGCTTGTAGTAGAATTAAAATGAAAACCGAAAAAGATTTCTCATTCTTCTTCTTACTTGTTGGGAGTTTTCCCGTGTAAATAGTTTTATTTTCTTTTCCTTTCTTTGGGGGTCAAGAGTTGAAGACCATATTGAAAATTCTTAGTGGCTCTCATATGCATAATTGTTTATTTAACTTAGAGCCCATATTACCTTGTCTTCTCTCTCTTGAGTTGAATGCTTGCAGATTCCATCTTAGTCCAATGCACGCGCACTATTATTATTATACACATTGTTCAGTCGTGCAAGTGAAAGGCAATAGTGATGATATATGATGGACTTATTGAGATGAGAAAAGCTGGTATGAACTCGACCTCTCTTGTTTTTGTAAATATGATGAGTACATCGTTCCTGATTTAGCTTATTATGAAGTAAACATATTTGTAGAGATTATAGTTGCTTGTGCCATGCTTGATTAGCTATGAGTTATAATGGTTTACCTTGTGTGCCAACATGCTATTAGAATGAATATGATGTGGTATGATGGGATGGTATCCTCCTTTGAATAAATTGAGTGACTCGACTTGGTACATGTTCGCGCGTGTAGTTGAAACAAATCAACATAGCCTCCACGATATTTATGTTCATGATGGATTATATCCTACTCATGTTTGTATTTGGTGTGAATTAATTTTAATGCATGTTCATGACTGTTGTCGCTCTCTCAGTTGGTCGCTTCCCAGTCTTTTGCTAGCCTTCACCTGTACTAAGCGGGAATACTGCTTGTGCATCCAAACTCCTTAAACCCCAAAGTTGTTCCATATGAGTCCACCATACCTTCCTATATGCGGTATCTACCTGCCGTTCCAAGTAAATTTGTATGTGCCAAACTCCAAACCTTCAAATGAAATTCTATTTTGTATGCTCTAGCAGCTCATGTTTTAACTAGGGCTGCCTATATCTTCCATGCTAGGTGGGTTATTCTCAAGAGGAGTGGACTCCGCTCCTCATTCACGAGAAAGGGCCGGTAACCGGGATGCCCAGTCCCATGATCCAAAAAGATCAAAGCAAATCAATATAATTAAACAAAACTCCCCCATGGCTGTTGTTAGTTGGAGGCACTCGTTGTTTCGAGCAAGCCATGGATTGATACTTGTTGGTGGTTGGGGGAGTATAAACATTTACCATTCTGTCTGGGAACTGCCTATAATGCATGTAGTATGGAAGATACAGCCATCTCATAGTTGTTGCGTTGACAGCAAAAGTATGCCGCTCAAAATGTTATTCAATCTCTATTTTAAAATCGAGCTCTGGCACCTCTACAAATCCTTGCTTCCCTCTGTGAAGGGCCTATCTATTTACTTTTATGTTGAGTCATCACCTTCTTATTAAAAAGCACCCGCTGGAGAGCACACTGTCATTTGCATTCATTACTATTGGTTTATATTGGGTATGACTTGACTGGATTTCTTTTACCATGAATTACAATGTTTAGTCAGTCCTTGATCTTTAAAGGTGCTCTGCATTTATGTTTTGCGGTCTCAGAAAGGGCTAGCGAGATACCATTTTGTTATATCATATTATGATTGTTTTGAGAAAGTGTTATCATCTGAGTTTTATTATTATGGCTCGCTAGCTGATTATGCCATTGATATGAGTAATTGTGAGACCTAAGTGTTATTGTGAGTATGGTTAGTTCATAATACTTGCTGAAACTTGAATGTTGGCTTTGCATGTTTACAATAACAAGAGCAAACAGAGTTTGTAAAAGTTTTTCTTTATCACTTTCAGTTTATCAACTGAATTGCTTGAGGACAAGGAAAGGTTTAAGCTTGGGGGAGTTGATACGTCTCCAAGGTATCTACTTTTCCAAACACTTTTGCCCTTGTTTTGGACTCTAACGTGTATGATTTGAATCAAACTAACCCGGACTGATGCTGTTTTCAGTAGAACTGCCACGATGTTGTTTTATGTGTAGAAAACAAAACTTCTCGCAATGTCCTGAAAATCCTCGGAGGCACTTTTTGGAAAATATAAAAAATACTGGGAAAGAATCAAGACCAGGGGGCCCACACCCTATCCACGAGGGTGGGAGACGCGCCCACCCCCCTGGGCGCGCCCCCTGTCACGTGGGCCTCCTAAGGCTCCGCCGACCTCAACTCCAACTCCATATATTCCGTCTCGCGGAGAAAAAAATTAGAGAGGAAGTTTCATCACGTTTTATGATATGGAGCCGCCGCCAAGCACTAATCCCTCTCGGGAGGGCTGATCTGGAGTCTGTTCGGGGCTCCGGAGAGGGGGATTCGTCGCTGTCGTCATCATCAACCATCCTCCATCACCAATTTCATGATGCTCACCGCCGTGCGTGAGTAATTCCATCGTAGGCTTGCTGGACGGTGATGGGTTGGATGAGATTTACCATGTAATCAAGTTAGTTTTGTTAGGGTTTGATCCCTAGTATCCACTATGTTCTGAGATTGATGTTGCTATGACTTTGCTATGCTTAATGCTTGTCACTAGGGCCCGATTGCCATGATTTCAGATCTGAACCTATTATGTTTTCATGAATATATGTGTGTTCTTGATCCTATCTTGCAAGTCTATAGTCACCTATTATGTGTTATGATCCGACAACCCCGAAGTGAAAATAATTGGGATACTTCTCGGTGATGACCGTAGTTTGAGGAGTTCATGTATTCACTATGTGCTAATGCTTTATTCCGGTTCTCTATTAAAAGGAGGCCTTAATATCCCTTAGTTTCCGCTAGGACCCCGCTGCCACGGGAGGGTAGGAAAAAAGATGTCATGCAAGTTCTTTTCCATAAGCACGTATGACTATTTACGGAATACATGCCTACATTACATTGATGAATTGGAGCTAGTTCTGTGTCACCCTATGTTATAGCTATTACATGAGGAATCGCATCCGACATACTTATCCATCACTGATCCAATGCCTACGAGCTTTTCACATCTTGTGCTTCGCTTATTTACTTTTTCGTTGGTCTTGTTACAATCACCACAAAACCCAAAAACATTACTTTTGCCACTGTTATCTTTATTATCATACTACTTTGCTACTAAATACTTTGCTGCAGATACTAAGTTATCCAGGTGTGGTTGAATTGACAACTCAACTGCTAATACTCAAGAATATTCTTTGGCTCCCCTTGTGTCAAATCAATAATACTTTACCCTCGAAAGCTGTTGTGATCCCTTACACTTGTGGGTTATCAAGGACAAATGGCAAGATGGTGCTCAATCACCTCACTGGGAATGCTGGGAATGTCGGATGCTTGCCATGCAAACACATCGACATTCGCCCGCAGGAAAGTGACGAGCGTGCCTTCCTATTTGCTATCAAGGGTGGAGCTTATGGTGAAAGCCCCTCCTGTGCCATCCTCCTTGACGGACACCTTCTTGGTCTCTAGTGGTGCAGCTTTGGATTTCTTGCTCTTGCCAGTGGAGCTCTCTGGCATGTCCTCGACGGGAGCACAGCACTCCGAAGAGGTGTGCTTGCCGGAGTGGGTGCGAGAGGTCTTGCCGGTCTTTCTCCCTCCCGGGGTTTCGGCGGCAGGAGCAAGTGCCTTGGCGGCAGTCGCCGCAATCGCTCCTCGGTAGAGTTGGTCAACATAGATCAGCACATCCTTCTTGTCGGAGGGGATGGTGATGATGGTCATCGTCCCAGGCATCTTTAGCGTGTTATAGGTGTAGTGTGACGCCGCCATGAACTTGGCTAGTGTTGGGCGTCCAAGGATCCCGTTGTAGGTCAAGGGGATCTCGGCTACATCGAAGACAATCCTCTTCGTCCTGTAGTTTAACTCACCTCCAAACATCACGGGCAGTGTGACCTTACCCTTCGGTTGACTCCTTCCCGGGTTGACCCCTTGAAACATGCCCGTCTCTTCGAGGTCTCCATCAGGAATCTGCAGCCTTTTGATCACAACAGTCGAGATCAAGTTCAGACCGGCCCCGCCGTCAACTAGCATCTTCATCACCTTGAGGTTGCGTATTGTTGGTGAAACCAACAACGGCAGACACCTGACCGCATTATGCGATCAGGGTGGTCCTCGGTGTCAAAAATGATAGGCGTGCTGGACCACTTCAGTGGCTTCTGAGCGTCGAATGATGGCTCCACCGCCGTGATATCACGCGCCCACTGCTTGAGTTGGCAGTGAGAGGATTGCAGCGAGGTGCCACCATCGACGCACATGGCCTCCGTAGCTTTCTGAAACTCGTGATCGCCGGACTCGTCGTCCTCATCATGATCATCGTCTTCCTGCTTCTTGTCGCGGCCCCGGGCGGGCCTCTCTTGCTGGTTATCCTTGCCGCGGCGGCCCCCTTGGCCGCCATGCTTCTTGTCGGATCCTTCGGCACTGTCCTGACCCTTCTCCTTGTCCCGCCTCTCATACTCAGCTTTTTGCTTCTCAGCGAGCAGCTCAACTTGTCGGCAGTTCTGGAGGTCGTGGCCCTTGGTGTGGTGGATCTTGCAGTACTGCTTGTCAGAGCTTCCTGGCTTGTCGGCCGCCACCAAGGCCCGGCAAGCGGCGCACCTTGCAATTTCCTTGCCGGGGTCGCTTGCCTTGGCCTTCTTGGCGGCGCCGGTGTCATCAGATCCCTCAACGGCAAGCACGGCCTTGCCCTTGCACTTTCTGTTGCGGCGCCGGCCCTTCTTTGTCAGGGCGGTGTTGTCTTCATCTGTGGAGTCGATTTTTGCACCAGTGTCCTCGCCGGGGTACTTCCTCCCCTCTTCAGCTCGAGCGCACCTATCACCCAGAACATAAAGTTTGGCCACATCTTTGACCTTGTTCATCACCAGCTCTTCACGCATCTTGTGGTTGCGCACATCTTGATGGAATGCGCTGATCACGGCGGCGGGGTGAACGTCTGGGATGTTGTACTGCACCCGGCTGAACCTCTGTATGTACTTGCGCGGGTTTTCACCTTCTTATGGGGGATGATGTGCAAATCGCTTGCCTGGCCATGAGCTTGATGGCCCCCAGTGAAGGCGCCAACAAACTCATGACACAAATCCCACCAAGAAGAAATGGAATCCGCCGGCAAGTGCATCAACCAGACATTGAGCTTAAGTGCCAACGGGGAGTAATTGGCAAGCACCTTGTTGTCGCGGGCTCCGGTAGCTTGCATCGCGATGGTGTAGATGTTGAGGAACTCTGATGGGTGAGTCTTGCCGTTGTACTTCTCACCAACGCCGGGCTTGAACGTGCGTTGGGAGGGCCACTGGAGCTGCCGCAGCTCACGGGTAAAGGCTGGGCAACCCACCTCATAGGGTAGGCCACCATAGCCTCCCGGTGCCAGGTGGTCCATAGTGGGCCCTGCCCGCCTATCCGACTGGTGGCGCGCATCACGCCGGTGTTCGATGGTGGTTCGAGCATATTCAAGGGATCTCTCCCGAAGAACATGGCGCTGATTGCGGTGGGTCCGTGGGTCGGACGACGCTATGGAAATGTTATCACGAGCGTCAACACGATGGACTGACACCCATAGTAAATGGCATGGGGGAGGAGAGTGCATCGTGGCTGCATCACCTCTGGGCCTTCCACCACTGGCATGCGGTGGCTCGACCGAGTGTCGGCCTAAGGGCCCCGCTGGTCGCGGCTCATCTTTGTTGGCGATGCTGACGAGGCTCCGGATGGTGGCTCTCCACTCGTCGAGCTTTTCCGCAGCAGGAGGAAAGTCGAGGAGCAGCTACGCGCAAGCCAAAGCTTCTGCTGGCGCGGGCGGCGGCGAAAGCTGCGTGGACCCTGATGCGCTTCGACTTCTAACCACGTTAGAAGGAGCTCTATCATGGCCTTGCGGTTGTACGCCATTTTCGCCAGCACTACGGCGAGCATGCTGGCCTCCTTCGTCCCGCGAACGATGTGCAGGAATCTTCCCACGGCGGCACACAGGGTCACCAGCATGGTGACGCTGCTCATCGCGCACAACTTGGGAAGAGCGCATCGTGGGCACCGGCGTAGGTGTCTTGGAGGTCACCGCGCCGTCGGTAGGCGGCACGGCGCCGCCCTTGGAGGGCCCCGCGCCGCCTGCTGGGGGCCCAGATCCGTCTTTGGATTTGGCGGTGTGCGGCCCATCGTCTTGCGCACGAACCACGCCGCTTGCCAGGATTTGACTGCCAGAGCAATGTGGGTGTTCGCGGGCCGCGCCTCGGCCTCCGTCCGCGACCGCCCCGCTACTTGACCGCAGTGGTACGGGCTGTCCGGCTCCGGATGAACCGATCGTCGTCGCCGTCTTCTTCTTGAGAGCCATGGCGATAAAGAACTGCTAAACTAACTGCTAGACCAGATTTTCACAACTGCGCCCCCTACCTGGCGCGCCAGAGATGTCGGTGATAAACGACACCTATGGGATCACTGGAATCCCTACTATGGTCGGCGGGCGCGAGGTTGTGGAAAGAGCGGGTCTAGGAGCTGATAACCCACAAGTGTGGGGGATCGCAACGGCTTTTGAGGGTAGAGTATTCAACCCAAATTTATTGATTCGACACAAGGGGAGCCAAAGAATATTCTTAAGTATTAGCAGTTGAGTTGTCAATTCAACCACACCTGGATAACTTAGTATCTGCAGCAAAGTATTTAGTAGCAAAGTAGTATGATAGTAATGGTAACAGTGGAAAAAGTAAAGATAATAGATTTGTAGTAGTTGTAACAATAGCAACAAAAAAGTAAATAAGCGAAGCACAATATGTGAAAAGCTCATAGGCATTGGATCCGTGATGGACAATTATGTCGGATGCGATTCCTCATGTAATAGCTATAACATAGGGTGACACAAAACTAGCTCTAGTTCATCAATGTAATGTAGGCATGTATTCTGAATATAGTCATAGGTGCTTTTGGAAAAGAACTTGCATGACATCTTTTGTCCTACCCTCCCATGGCAGCGGGGTCCTAGTGCAAACTAAGGGATATTAAGGCCTCCTTTAATAGAGAACCGGAACAAAGCATTAGCACATAGTGAATACATGAACTCCTCAAACTATGGTCATCACCGAGAAGTATCCCGATTATTGTCACTTCGGGGTTGTCGGATCATAACACATAATAGGTGAATATAGACTTGCAAGATAGGATCAAGAACTCACATATATTCATGAAAACATAATAGGTTCAGATCTGAAATCATCGCACTCGGGCCCTAGTGACAAGCATTAAGCATAGCAAAGTCATAGCAACATCAATCTCAGAACATAGTGGATACTAGGGATCAAACCCTAACAAAACTAACTTGATTACATGGTAAATCTCATCCAACCCATCACTGTCCAGCAAGTCTATGATGGAATTACTCACGCACGGCGGTGAGCATCATGAAATTGGTGATGGAGGATGGTTGATGATGACGACGGCGACGAATCCCCCTCTCCGGAGCCCCGAACAGACTCACGATCAGTCCTCCAGAGAGAGATTAGGGCTTAGAGGTGGCTCCGTATCGTAAAACGTGATGAAACTTTCTCTCTGATTTTTTTCTCCATGAAACGGAATATATAGAGTTGGAGTTGAGGTCGGTGGAGCATCAGGGGGCCCACGAGACAGGGGGCACGCCCCCCACCCTCGTGGACAGGGTGTGGCCCCCCTGGCCTTGATTCTTTCGCCGGTATTTTTTATATTTTTCAAAAGTTATCTCCATGGATTTTTAGGTCATTCCGAGAACTTTTGTTTTCTGCACAATAAACAACACCATGGTGGTTCTGCTGAAAACAGCGTTAATCCGGGTTAGTTTCATTCAAATCATGCAAGTTAGAGTCTAAAACAAGGGCAAAAGTGTTTGGAAAAGTAGATACATTGGAGACGTATCAACTCCCCCAAGCTTAAACCTTTGCTTGTCCTCAAGCAATTTAGTTGATAAACTGAAAGTGATAAAGAAAAACTTTTACAAACTCTATTTGCTCTTGTTGTTGTAAATATGTAAAGCCAGCATTCAAGTTTTCAGCAAAGACTATGAACTAATCATACTCACAATAACACTTAGGTCTCATACTTACTCCTATCAATGGCATAATCAGCTAGCGAGCAATAATAATAAAACTCGGATGACAACACTTTCTCAAAACAATCATAATACGATATAACAAGATGGTATCTCGCTAGCCCTTTCTGAGACCGCAAAATATAAATGCAGAGCACCTTTAAAGATCAAGGACTGACTAAACATTGTAATTCATGGTAAAAGAAATCCAGTCAAGTCATACCCAATATAAACCAATAGTAATGAATGCAAATGACAGTGTGCTCTCTAGCGGGTGCTTTTTAATAAGAAGGTGATGACTCAACATAAAAGTAAATAAATAGGCCCTTCGCAGAGGGAAGCAGCAATTTGTAGAGGTGCCAGAGCTCGATTTTAAAATAGAGATGAATAATATTTTGAGCGGCATACTTTCACTGTCAACGCAACAACTATGAGATGGCGATATCTTCCATACTACATGCATTATAGGCGGTTCCCAAACAGAATGGTAAAAGTTTATACTCCCCCACCACCAACAAGCATCAATCCATGGCTTGCTCGAAACAACAAGTGCCTCCAACTAACAACAGCCCTGGGGGAGTTTTGTTTAATTATTTTGATTTGCTTTGATCTTTTTTATCATGGGACTGGGCATCCCGGTTACCGGCCCTTTTCTCGTGAATGAGGAGCGGAGTCCACTCCTCTTGAGAATAACCCACCTAGCATGGAAGATACAGACAGCCCTAGTTGAAACATGTGCTGCTCGAGCATACAAAACAGAATGTCATTTGAAGGTTTGGAGTTTGGCACATACAAATTTACTTGGAACAGCAGGTAGATACCGCATATAGGAAGGTATAGTGGACTCATATGGAATAAATTTGGGGTTTATGGAGTTTGGATGCATAAGCAGTATTCCCGCTTAGTGCAGGTGAAGGCTAGCAAAAGACTGGGAAGCGACCAACTGAGAGAGCGACAACAGTCATGAACATGCATTAAAATTAATTTACACCAAGTACAAGCATGAGTAGGATATAATCTACCATGAACATAAATATCGTGAAGGCTATGTTGATCTGTTTCAACTACATGCATGAACATGTGCCAAGTTGAGTCACTCAATTCATTCAAAGGAGGATACCATCCCATCATACCACATCACAATCATTTTAATAGCATGTTGGCACGCAAGGTAAACCATTATAACTCATAGCTAATCAAGCATGGCACAAGCAACTATAATCTCTAAATGTCATTGCAAATATGTTTACTTCATAATAAGCTAAATCAGGAATGATGAACTCATCATATTTACAAAAACAAGAGAGGTCGAGTTCATACCAGCTTTTCTCATCTCAATCAGTCCATCATATATCGTCATGATTGCCTTTCACTTGCACGACCGAATGGTGTGGGTAATAATAATAGTGCACGTGCATTGGACTAAGCTGGAATCTGCAAGCATTCAACTCAAGAGAGAAGACAAAGTAATATGGGCTCTAAGTTAAATAAACAATCATGCATATGAGAGCCACTAACATTTTCAATATGGTCTTCTACTCTCGACCCCCAAAGGAAAGAAAAGAAAAGAAAGCTATTTACACGGGAAAGCTCCCAACAAGTAAAAGAAAAATGAGAAACTTTTTGGATTTTCATTTTAAATACTACTACAAGCATGGAAATAAAACTAACTAATTTTTTTGGTTTTTCTTAAGGTTTATCAAACACACAAGAAGAAAACTAGAAAAAGGAATTTAAACTAGCATGGATAATTCAGAAAACAGACAGATAATATTATTTTTTCTTTATTTATTATAAATAACAGAAAGTAAAAAGATTGTACAGAAGGTTGTGCCTTCTAGTTTCATCCATCTCATGATCATCAAAATGAATCCACTAACAAGGTTGATCAAGTCTTGTTAACAAACTCATTCCGAATAACACGGAACCGGAGAAATTTTGAATAACACTATGTTACCTCAACGGGGATATGAACATCCCCAATAATAAGAATATCACTTTTTCTTGACAGAAGGAAGAGGAAATTCAAAACCTCCAATAATGATAGTTGGAACTTTTCCAATACAATTGATGCTGTGAACTTGAGGTTGTTTCCTCGGAAAGTGTATCGTATGCTCATTACCATTAACATGAAGAGTGACATTGCCTTTGTTGCAATCAATAACAGCCCCTGCAGTATTCAAAAAAGGTCTACCAAGGATAATCGACGTACTATCGTCCTCGGGAATATCAAGAATAACAAAGTCCGTTAAGATAGTGACATTTGCAACCACAACAGGCACATCCTCACAAACACCGACAGGTATACCAGTTGATTTATCAGCCATTTGCAAAGATATTTTAGTAGGTGTCAACTTATTCAATTCAAGTCTACGATATAAAGAGAGAGGCATAACACTAACACCGGCTCCGAGGTCACATAAAGCAGTTTTAACATAGTTTCTTTTAATGGGGCATGGTACAGTTGGTACCTCGAGGTCTCCAAGTTTCTTTGGTATTCCACCCTTAAAAGTGTAATTAGCAAGCATGGTGAAAATTTTAGCTTCCGGTATCTTTGTTTTATTTGTAATGATTTCCTTCATGTATTTAGCATAAGGATTTACTTTAAGCATATCGGTTAAGCACATACGTAAGAAGATAGGTCTAATCATTTCAGCAAAGCGCTCAAAATCCTCATCATCCTTTGTCTTGGATGGTTTAGGAGGAAAGGGCATTGGTTTCTAAACCCATGGTTCTCTTTCTTTACCGTGCTTCCTAGCAACGAAGTCTCTCTTATCATAACGTTGATTCTTTGATTGTGGGTTATCAAGATCAACAGAAGGTCCAATCTCTACTTCATTATTTTTGCTAGGTTGAGCATCAACATGAACATTATCATTAACATTATCACTAGGTTCATGTTCATCACCTGATTGTGTTTCAGCATCATAAATAGAAATAACATTGGGATTCTCAGGTGTGTCTACAACAGGTTCACTAGAAGCATGCAAAGTCCTATTGTTTTTCTTTTTCTTCTTTTTAGAAGAACTAGGTGCCTCTAAATTATTTCTTTGAAAATCCTGCTCGATTCTCTTAGGGTGGCCTTCAGGATACAAAGGTTCCTGAGTCATTCTACCAGTTCTAGTAGCCACTCTAACAGCAAAGTCATGTTTATTATTTAATTCATCGAGCAAATCACTTTGAGCTTTAAGCACTTGCTCAGCTTGAGTGGTAACCATAGAAGCATATTTGCTAATGAGTTTAAGTTCACCTTTAACTCTAGCCATATAATCACTCAAGCATCCTATTTCGAAATCATTATTCTTTAATTCTCTACCAACATAAGCATTAAAACTATCTTGTCTAGCCATAAAGTCATCAAATTCATCTAAGCATGGGCTATGAAATTTAGTAGAAGGAATTTCAACTTTATCATATCTATAGAGAGAATTTACCTTTACTACCTGTGTCGGGTTATCAAGACAATGTGTTTCTTCGACAGGCGGTATATTAAGACCATGTATTTCTTCAATAGGTGGTAAATTCTTAACATCTTCAGCTTTTATACCTTTTTCTTTCATTGATTTCTTTGCCTCTTGCATATCTTCGAGACCGAGAAATAAAACACCCCTCTTCTTCAAAGTGGGTTTAGGAATAGGCTCAGGAGTTGGCTCAATTGGCTCAGGAATTGCCTCAGGAATTGGCTTAGGAAGAGTCCAATTATTTTCATTAGTCAACATATTATTCAATAGTAATTCAGCTTGGTCGACTATTCTTTCCCTGAAAACACAACCAGCACAACTATCCAAGTAGTCCTTGGAAGCATCGGTTAGTCCATTATAAAAGATATCAAGTATTTCATTTTTTTAAGAGGATGATCACGGAAAGCATTAAGTAATCGGAGAAGCCTCCCCCAAGCTTGTGGGAGACTCTCTTCTTTGATTTCCACAAAATTATATATTTCTCGCAAGGCAGCTTGCTTCTTATGAGCAGGGAAATATTTTGCAGAGAAGTAATAAATCATATCCTGGGGACTACGCTGATACGTCTCCAACGTATCTATAATTTTTGATTGCTCCATGTTACTTTATCTACTGTTTTGGACTATATTGGGCTTTATTTTCCACTTTTATATTATTTTTGGGACTAACCTATTAATCGGAGGCCCGGCCCAGAATTGTTGTTTTTTTGCCTATTTCAGTGTTTCGAAGAAACGGAATATCAAACGGAGTCCAAACAGAATGAAACCTTCGGGAACGTGATTTTCTCACCGAACGTGATCCAGGAGACTTGGACCCTACTCCAAGAAGCAGAAGAGTCGGTCACGAGGGTGGGGGGCGCCCCCCCCCCCTAGGGCGTGCCCCCCTGCCTTGTGGCCCCCCTGTTGCTCCACCGACGTACTCCTTCCTCCTATATATACCTACGTATCCCCTAACGATCAGAAGGGGAGCCAAAAACCTAATTACACCGCTGCAACCTTCTGTATCCACGAGATCACATCTTGGGGCCTGTTCCGGAGCTCCGCTAGAGGGGGCATCTACCACGGAGGGCTTCTACATCAACACCATAGCCCCTCCGATGAAGTGTGAGTAGTTTACTTTAGACCTTTGGGTCCATAGCTAGTAGCTAGATGGCTTCTTCTCTCTTTTTGGATCTCAATACAATGTTTTTCCCCTCTCTCGTGGAGATCTATTCGATGTAATCTTCTTTTTGCGGTGTGTTTGTTGAGACCGATGAATTGTGGGTTTATGATCCAGCTTATCTATGAATAATATTTGAATCTTCTCTGAATTATTTTATGTATGATTGAGTTATCTTTGCAAGTCTCTTCGAATTATCCTTTTGGTTTGGCCAACTAGATTGGTAGTTCTTGCAATGGGAGAAATGCTTAGCTTTGGGTTCAATCTTGCGGTGTCCTTTCCCAGTGACAGAAGGGGCAGCAAGGCATGTATTGTATTGTTGCCATCGAGGATAACAAGATGGTTTTTTTATCATATTGCATGAATTTATCCCTCTACATCATGTCATCTTGCTTAAGGCGTTACTCTGTTTTTAACTTAATACTCTAGATGCATGTTGGATAGCGGTCGATGAGTGGAGTAATAGTAGTAGATGCAGAATCGTTTCGATCTACTTGTCTTGGACGTCATGCCTATATACATGATCATACCTAGATATACTCATAACTATGCTCAATTCTGTCAATTGCTCAACAGTAATATGTTCACCCACCGTAGAATATCTATACTCTTGAGAGAAGCCACTAGTGAAACCTATGGCCCCCGGGTCTATTCTCATCATATCAATCTCCATCCTTTATTACTTGCTTTGTTTTTACTTTGCCTTTTACTTTTCACATTTCATCTATATACCAAAAATACCAAAAATATTATTTATCATCTCTATCAGATCTCACCCTCGTAAGTGACTGTAAAGGGATTGACAACCCCTAATCGCGTTGGTTGCGAGTAGCTATCGTTTTGTGTAGGTACGAGGGACTTGTGAGTGGTCTCCTACTAGATTGATACCTTGGTTCTCAAAAACTCAGGGAAATACTTACGCTACTTTGTTGCATCATCCTCTCCTCTTCGGGGAAATCCAACGCAGTGCTCAAGAGGTAGCAAAAAGAATTTCTGGCGCCGTTGCCGGGGAGGCTCACGCAAGCAAGTCAACCATACCAAGTACCCATCACAATCCCTATCTCTCGCATTACATTATTTGCCATTTGCCTCTCGTTTTCCTCTCCCCCACTTCACCCTTGTTGTTTTATTCGCCCTCTCTTTTTCATTTGTCTTCTTCCCGTATATATCTTTGTTTGTGTTTCCTTGTGCCTTCTATATGCTTGCATCTTTGCTTGCTAAAAATCTATTGATATGGATCCACTTAAAGTGTTCTACTTGGATCATCTTCGATCCTTATGCGGTCGTGCTGAAACCCCAACTAGCCTAGTTGATGGGAAATCTTTAGATGAGCATGCTCATTTTGTGCGTCATCGTTTATCTGAAAAAGGGAGACTCTTACGGTATCATATAAATAGTTTGCTATGCTATGCTTGGAATCTTTGTGAAATGTGTGATTTTACTTGTTGCTCTAAGAACCCTAAAAACACCTTCCCTACCTATGTGAGTTCAATGATAATGAAATCTTATCATCTTATGCAAAGGGTGTTTATAGTTACTATGATATCGAACAAATTGAAGAATTTGTCATTTTTAAGGGTGCTCATGAAGTTGCTTCTTTGATTGAAAAGTATGATTTTACTCTCAACAAATCTGAAAATTCCGTCATACTTAAATATTGCAATGAAAACCTTGCTCAGAATGTCTATGTCCAAGAATTTATTGAAAGAATGACCGTTGCTTTGGAAGAAAATAATGATATGCATGAATCTATAGATAATGATGATTCCGATGATTTGATTGAAATATCCCTTGATGAACATGATCCTTGCTATTCTTGTGGCCATGAAGCCAATATTTATGAAGACGAATTTGCTATAGTTCCTTATGTTAAAAATGAGATCGTTGCTATTGCACCCATGCTTGATAGCTCCCTCAACGAAAAGCATGATTCAAATGATTTTACTACAAATTCTCTTGATGTCAATTGTGCTAATAATATGCAAAACCCTAAGCTTGGGGATGCTAGTTTTGCTATGTCTACTACTTGTTGCAATGATCATGATTGGGGTGATTCTTCTTATGATCTTGAAAATTTATTTAATCCCCATGATGAATATGAGATTGACAATATTGTTTGCAATAATATTGAAAGTGGGTTTGGAAGAGTGTCAACTCTAGATCCCACATATTTGGAGAATATTCAATCTTATGAAATTTTTGATAAAAGTGGGTTTGGAGAGGTCATGACTTTAGTTAATGTTAATCCCACTATTTCGGAAGAGTGTCAACTTTGCATGCAAGTGGATCGTGTAGAAAATATTTTATGTGATAGCTATTTTGTTGAATTTGCTTATGATCCCACATGTAATTATTATGAGAGAGGAAAATATGGTCGTAGAAATTTTCATGATAATAAATTACCTCTCGTTATGTTGAGATTGCTATTGTTTCTTTTCGCCTCCTTGCATATGCTAGTTTTTGCTTGCCATGATAATTTGTTTGCCTATAAGATGCCTATGCATAGGAAGCATGTTAGACTTAGATGTGTTATCACGTGTTTTATGATGCTCTCTTTGTGCTTCAATTCTTGTCTTTCTTATGAGCATCATTGACATATCAATGCCTAACTAGGGGCGTTAAACGATAGCGCTTGTTGGGAGGCAACCCAATTTTATTTTTGTTTTTTTTGTTTTTGCTTCTGTTTAGGAATAAATAATCCATCTAGCCTATGGTTAGATGTGGTTTTATGTTTTAATTAGTGTTTGTGCCAAGTAGAACCTATAGGATAACCTACGATGATAGTTGATTTGATTCTGCTGAAAAACAGAAACTTTGCGCGCACTAATATAATTTTGTTAAATCACAGAAACGTGATTTTGAGTTGATTCTTTTTGGTGCTGTTCAATAGACAAATTTTCCAGGACTTCCTATTTTGGTAGGATTTTTAGAGTTCCATAAGTTTGCGTTAGTTACAGATTGCTACAGACTGTTCTGTTTTTGACAGATTCTGTTTTGCGTGTGTTGTTTGCTTATTTTGATGAATCTATGGCTACTAAAATAGTTTATAATCCATAGAGAAGTTGGAATACAGTAGGTTTAACATCAATATAAATAAATAATGATTTCATTACAGTACCTTGAAGTAGTCTTTTGTTTTCTTTCTCTAACGGAGCTCACGAGATTTCTATTGAGTTTTGTGTTGTGAAGTTTTCAAGTTTTGGGTGAATTCTTTAGATGGATTATGGAAAAGGGAGTGGCAAGAGCCTAAGCTTGGGGATGCCCATGGCACCCCCAAGACAATCCAAGGACACCAAAAAGTCAAAGCTTGGGGATGCCCCGGAAGGCATCCCCTCTTTCGTCTACTTCCATCGGTAATTTACTTGGAGCTATATTTTTATTCACCACATGATATGTGTTTTGCTTGGAGCGTCTTGTATCATTTGCGTCTTTGATTGTTAGTTTACCACAATCATCCTTACTTGTCGGCGTTCTGGGAACGGGGGTCCCCAGACTTGCCTGCCTGCGGCCTGCGGCGTGGCTCAAAGGGGGCCCAGCACGGCCCATCTTCATCAACACAAGCTCAAGACCCTCGCGAGGGGCCAAGCCTCGCGGGGCGGACGACAAGGAGCTTCCTCAAGCACGGCCTCATCAGGCTGGCTCACGAGGAGGCGGAGAGTTCAAGGCGGGGTACCTCGCAAGGTGCCCGTGATGCAAGCCATGACGACCAAGGGCGCCAGCCGGGCGCCAGCCCGCGCAGTGTCCTTCTTCCCTCTTTGGTGCAAGGGGAGCAAGCGCAGGCGAGAGCATCAAGAAAAGGCATCCATTTCGGTGCAACAAGACCAAGACCAGTCCAACGGCAGGATGGAGGTCACCGTGGAGCCCAAGTCGGTGTCACCACCAGAGCCTTTGACAGGCGAGGACCAACTTTAGTTAGGATAAGTGTACTAGATGTTCCCCTTCAAAATGGCCAATTGTTGGCGCCCTTCCCGCTCAATATTTGGGAAGAGGCCCAGGGCCTTTGCCTATAAATAGGACTAGCCACCCGCACGGTAGAGGCATCTGGATAGGAATCTGGAGATAACATAGGCATCTGGAATCAACCCCTCCAAAGAGACAACGCCATTACAAGAACAGACCCTCGCGAGGCTGTTCTTCCTTGTATTGTTCATCATCAGCCCAAGAGGCAATCCACCATGCCACACACTGGAGTAGGGTATTACACCACAATGGTGGCCTGAACCAGTATAAACCCTGTGTCTCTTGCATTGTGCTTCTCGTAGTTTAGATCTTAGCGATTCAGCGAGGGACAGGTAGGTAGAAGGCGAAACCTCCGCGCGCACCCCAGTGTTCGAACCTCAAGGGTCTGCCGGAACCCTAAATCCGACATTTGGCGCGCCAGGTAGGGGTGCGCCGGAATTTGTCTTCTGTCGCCCTGCTCTTCTCCGACCGTCGCGTCCATGGCTAACGCTCATCGGGCTGTTCGTGCCGCTTGAGTCGCCCGGACGGCTCCCGTCGGCGGGCGCCCTCATCGTTCCCCGTCGCCCGCCGTCAACACCGCCACCGGACCGGCGGGGAACGAGCAACAGGTATCGCCCCTGCAACCCTCCGTGGCCTCTTGGGAAAAGCCGCGCGACCTCTTCCTCGCCCGCCATGCCGCTTCGGCCTCCCCGGTCGTCGCGGCCCTCCTGGGCGGCTCGCAAGCGCCGCCCTCCAGTCACCATGTCAAGCCATTCATCCGCCAGGTCGGCGCCGCCTCCGCTCGGCAGGGGGCTTCCCGGGACCGACCGGAGCCACAGGCTAGGCTAGCCTTCAGTTCGGAAGACCACCCCACCAATTCGGCCTGCTCGGGTGCGCTCCCGATGTTGTGCACCCCCACCATCTGCCAGGTGGCTGTCACCAGGACCCTCATCGACGGTGGCGCGGGCCTCAACGTGCTTTCAGTCGAAACTTTCGACCTCCTCCGCATACCCCGGGGGCGGCTGCGGCCGAGCTAGCCCTTCATGGGCATCGGGGGCGGGCCATCCAGCTCCTTGGGACAGATCCGGCTCCCAGTGACCTTCGGCACCTACGACAATTTCCGCACGGAGCTGGTCGATTTCAACATCGCCCTCATCCCCTACAATGCCATCCTTGGCTACCCAGCGCTGGCCCAATTCATGGCTGCGACTCACCCAACATACAACCTCATGAAGATGCCCGGGAGCAGAGGAGTCCTCACCATGCCAGGGGACACCGGGGACGCGCTGCGAGTGCTCCAGCTCGCCTTCAAGACGGCGGCGTCAGCACAACCCGCCAACGCGGGGGCCCTCGAGCCAAAGGGGGCTGCACCAGCCAAGAAGAAACAATTGTTCACCCAAGACAAGGCGGAGACCAAGTAGATACCCGTCGATGAGGACGGGTCCACCAGCGCCACTTTCACCATAGGCGCCCACCTCGGGCCCGAGCAGGAGGAAGCCCTGGTCAAGTTCCTGCGTGCAAACAAGAAGGTGTTCGCTTGGGAGCCCGATCAGCTGGCAGGGATCCCACGGGGCGTGATCGAGCACCACCTCAACGTGTGCCCCAATGTGCGCCCCGTAAAGCAGAAAGCAAGGCGGCAGTCCACTGAAAAACAGGCCTTCATCGTCCAGGAGACCCGCAAGCTAGAAGCCGCGAGGGTCATTCGCGAGGTTCGATATCTAGATTGGTTGGCCAACCCTGTGGTAGTACCAAAGAAGGGAGGGAAGGAATGCATGTGTGTCGACTTCACCAACCTCAACAAAGCATGCCCGCAAGATCCTTTCCCGCTCCCACGCATCGATCAAATCGTCGATTCCACCGCTGAGTGTGACCTGTTATGCTTCTTGGACGCCTTCTCCGGGTATCATCAGATCAAGATGGCGGTGGAAGACGTGGAGAAGACGGCCTTCCTGACCCCGTGTGGGGTATACTGCTATACATGCATGCCCTTCGGACTGCGCAACGCGGGGGCAACCTTTCAGTGGCTCATGCACATCACCTTGGGCCCGCAGCTCGGGAAGAACGTGGAGGCTTATGTCGACGACATTGTAGTAAAGTCTCGCAAGGCCAAGACCCTGATACAAGACCTGGAGGAAACCTTTGCAAGCCTCAACGCAGTAAGCCTGAGGCTCAACCCGGAGAAGTGTGTGTTTGGAGTTCCCTCGGGCGAGCTCTTGGGTTTCCTCGTATCCCACCGAGGCATCGAGGCCAACCCGGAAAAGGTTAAGGCGGTCGAGGACATGAGCCCGCCAAAGACCCTCAGAGAGATGCAGAAGCTCACTGGGCGCGTGACTGCACTGGGGCGCTTCATCTCCAGGTTGGGGGAGCGAGCGCTGCCTTTCTTCCAGTTGATGAAGAAAAAGGGGCCCTTTGAATGGACTAAAGAGGCCGATAAGGCATTCCAAGATCTCAAGAGATACCTGACCAGCCCACCGGGGATGGTGGCCCCACGCCCACAAGAGCCCTTGGTACTCTACCTCGCCGCCACTCCCTACTCAGCCAGCGCGACCCTGGTGGCGGTTAGGGAGGAGCGTCGGACCAAGGCCGCGGCAGCTGCCCGCGCCAAGGCAAAACAGGACCAAAGAGGACTCACAGAGATCGCTTCCACGATTGAGGAAGATCAGCCTCCGCCGGGGAACGCAGCGGGAGCGGGAGAGGCCCTTCCCCCAGGCAACCAGCTTCTGGAGGCTCCGCCGCCTTAGGAGGCATCAGGTTTCTGGAGGACGCCACCAGCACCGACGCTCCAAGCCTCGTCGAGCACCCAGTGTACTTCGTCAGCACGGTGTTACGGGATGCGAGGGCACTGTACCACATGCCTCAGAAACTTCTCCTCGCGCTACTGGTGGCCTCGCGCAAGCTGTGGCACTACTTTCAGGGTCACCCTATCAAGGTTGTCTCCGCGTACCCCTTGGAAAGAGTGCTTCGGAGCCCTAACTCAGCCGGAAGGGTCGCCGAGTGGAACATTGAGCTGCAAGCATTTCAGCTGGAATTCAGCATGACCCGAGTCATCAAGGGGGCCGCCTTGGCAGATTTCGTGGCAGAATCGACAGAGGCGCCGGGCCTAAAGGCTGATGAGGATCGATCCCTCTCCCCGGGAAGTGAGGCACCGAACGGTTGGGTCATGTACTTCAACGGGGCGTTCTCCAGGCATGGCGCGGGGGCTGGCGCGGTACTTATATCTCCTACCCAAGACAAGCTCTACTACGCCGTGTAGCTCTGTTTCCAACACGGAGAAAAGGTCTCCAATAATATAGCAGAATATGAAGGCCTGATAGCGGGCCTGAAGGCCACGGCTGCCCTCGGAGTAAAGCGCTTTACCATCAAAGGTGATTCACAACTCCTCGTCAACTTCTCCAACAAAGTATACGAGCCAAGGGATGAGAACATGGAAGCCTACCTTGCGGAGGTCCGCAGGATGGAGAAGCAGTTCTGGGGGCTGGAGTTACAGCACGTGCCCCGTGGCACCAATCAGGAGGCCGACGACATCGCCAAAAGAGCATCCAGGCGACTGCCTCAGGAGCCTGGCGTCTTTGAAGAGCGGCTCTTCAATCCCTCGGCCACGCCATCACTGTCAAGCGCGCTGCAGCCTCGGGAGGAGCTCCCCCAGCCGCCAGCCTCAGGAGCCCCGGTCTGTGGGCCGGCCTCGGGGGCACATTTGCTCTTGACAATGGAGCCTCAAGAGGGATGGTAGGTCACGGAGCTCCGGAGCTATCTGACACAAGGGATCTTGCCAGAGAAGGAGGAGGAAGCAGAGCGCGTGGCGCGGCAGGCCACAGCATACTGCATCAGGGATGGGGAACTCTACCGGAAGCGACCAAATGATGTATCCCTACGCTGCATCTCCAGGGACCAAGGGAAAGAGATGCTGGCGGACATACACGGTGGAGACTGTGGGCACCACTCGTCATCACGAACCCTCGTGGGCAAGGCATTCCGAAGCGGTTTCTATTGGCCTACCACGCTCAATGACGATGTCGAACTAGTAAAGGCCTGCGAAGCCTGTCAATTCCATGCAAGGAAGATCCATTAGCCGGCGGGAGGTCTGTAGACCATACCCCTCACATGGCCATTCGCAGTCTGGGGGCTTGATATCCTGGGCCCGTTTCCCCGGGCGCCAGGGGGCTATCGCTACCTCTACATCGCCGTGGACAAATTCACCAAGTGGGCCGAGGTGGAAGCCATCCGCACCATCCCCGCGGGTTCAACAGTCAAGTTCATCAAGGGCATCATGAGCCGGTTCGGGGTGCTGAACTGCATCATCACCGACAACGGTTCGCAGTTCACCAGCAACCTCTTCAAAACATACTGTGCTAACCTTGGAACGCAGATGTGCTACGCTTCAGTGGCACACCCCCGAAGCAACGGCCAGGCCGAGCGGGCCAACGCGGAGGTCCTGAGGGGCCTCAAGACCAGAACATTCAAGAAGAAGCTGGAAGCTTGCGGCAGAGGCTGGTACGACGAGCTCCAATCCGTGTTGTGGTCCATCCGCACGACCGCAACCAAGCCGACTGGAGAGACCCCTTTCTTCTTGGTCTATGGAGCCGAACCGGTCCTCCCTCACGAGGTCAGACGTCGGTCCGCATGGGTCCTGGCGTTCGACGAAGCGCAGCAGGACGCCATGCGGGCGATGGACCTCGTGCTGGGGGAGGAGCATCGCCGAGAAGCCGCGCTGCGAGCGGCAAGATATCAACAAGCACTGCGGCGATACCACTGCCGCAACATCCACCCCAGGACTCTCGAGGTAGGGGACCTCGTGCTCAGGCGGGTTCTCTCCAGGGAGGGACTTCATAAGGTCTCTCCCATGTGGGAGGGCCCGTTCAAGGTTGTTCATCTTTCCAGGCCCGGCTCCGCGCGCTTGGAGACTCAGGAGGGGGTGCCAGTCCAGAATGCGTGGAACATCCAGCACCTCCGGACATTTTACCCCTGAAAAGGCCTGGAGCCTATGAAGAAGGCGAATGCTTGTGAAGACAATCTTTTTGGAAAAGGCCCGGAGCCTGTGAAGAAGGCGAATGCCTGTGAAGACCATCTTTTTGGAAAAGGCCCGGAGCCTGTGAAGAAGGCGAATGCCTGTGAAGACCATCTTTTTGGAAAAGGCCCGGAGCCTGTGAAGAAGGCGAATGCCTGTGAAGACCATCTTTTTGGAAAAGTCCTGGAGCCTGTGAAGAAGGCGAATGCCTGTGAAGATCATCTTTTTGGAAAAGGCCCGGAGCCTGTGAAGAAGGCGAATGCATGTGAAGACCATCTTTTTGGAAAAGGCCCGGAGCCTATGAAGAAGGCCAACGCCTGTGAAGCTATCGCGTTTTGGGAAAGGCCCGGAGCCTGTGAAGAGGGCTAATGCCCGTGAAGCTTGCTTCCCCGAAGAAAGGCCCGGAGCCTGTGCAGAAGGCCAACGCCTGTGAAGCTCGCCGCCTGTGACACTCTCACGTAATAATGAGTTGGGGCTGTACATGCCCCGGAGTCTCAGGAGCGCCGGCCTCAGGCCCTGGGGCTCCCTCCCACGCCCAGTGGCAGCACTTAGCTCCGCGCTGGTGAGAAGACATCGAAGACTAGAATAGGTGCCGGACGCGGCTTTTTCATTTGCTTTCTGCAGTTGGCTAGTTCATTCTCATTTGGAGTTTTATTGAAACTGTCACTGTCTTTTGACTTATGGCTCTTCGGTTTTTTGCCCTCCGGCCCCGTTTTTTCTTGCGCGAGGTCTCGCGAGGGGACGGCCCTGGCGCCCTCGCGAGTGTTTCGATCCTTTCGGTCAAGACCTCATGACCCGGTTCCACTACAGGAGCATTCCTCCAGTCCGTGCCTCACGGGCACCGCGACACGAATACAGGACCTGGGTCGGTCGCCCATGGCCAAGGCTGGGGATTACCTACGCGCAGGCGTTCGGCAAGAAGGAACAATACCAAAATAATGGAAACATTACGATGAATGACAACGATAACACAAACACGCCCCCACGGGGCCCCCACATAGCTGTATTTTTGCAGGAAAAAGGGAGAGGAAGGAACAAATCATACAAAGCTCGCCAGGCGCCGGGCCCGAGCTGCCTCCGCGCTTCACCAGGGTGCGACGGCGGGCGGACCCGCTACCTCCCTCCAAGCAGGCATGACAGCGTGGAGGTAGACCGCGGCCGCTGCTAGAAGAGTCGCTGCCCGAAGAGGAACCAGTGAAGCTTGAGGAATCCTGGGTGCCGCCAGTCGCGCGCTCGCTGCCCTCTCCATCCTCGCCGAGGCTGGGTCCCCGGCCGTGGCCGTCGTCTTCAGGGTAGCACCCAGCGCGGCGACCATCTTCCCCAAACACCCTCACATAGAGGGTGGCGTCGCCGTCGAACTTGAAGTGCAGGGTGCACCGGCGGCTCAGGCCACGCGCGCGGGCAAATGTCTGCCAGCCGCGGGTCAGAGCCAGGCTCCCGACCGCGAAGACCTCCAGCGAAGCCCACGAGGCCCGGCTGCAGCAGCCGTCTGCCTGGAGCCAGAGGCCGCCCGGGGCGCCAGCCGGGAGCTCACCTAGGAGGAAGCGATGGAGCTGAAGCCGGGCGCTGGCCGGCTCCGCTGCCCACACAACAAACTCCGGCAGCACCTCCGCAGCGCGAGAGCGCAGCCTCGGGGGGCGCACGGCCGAAACACACCCCCCGGCCGCGGCCGGCCGCCCGTCACGACGCGGGAAGTCACCTCCGCGGTCACGAGGAACCGCCATGGAGGCCACGGGGTGCTTGCGAGGGCGGCCGTGATGGTGCTTCGGTGGAGGAGAGGCAGCCTCGGCCTGGCGAGCTTTTCCCTTCTCTGGGGCCGAGAGCCTCCTTGACGGGGCCATGAGGAAGAAGGAGAAGCAAGAGGGGATGAACTGGAAGGGCACGCGGCGTGCCGTACTTAAGGCCAGAGGAGGCCAACCGTCGGCCTCCGCGACCGCAGGTAATCATGACTCGCTTCGCATGCAGGGACTTGTCAGTTCGTGCAGTTGCCGAGGCGTCATGGGGGAGCGGAGCCGCCCACGTCCAATCAACCTCCACGCGGCGCCCAAGGCCGTAGGCTGTTAGGGCCCGCGACGCTTCGCACTTGCCCTTTCGCCTCTCTGCTCGGCCAAGCCCGGGCATGCCTTGGGCCCGGGGGATACTATCGGCGTTCTGGGAATGGGGGTCCCCAGACTTGCCTGCCTGCGGCCTGCGGCGTGGCTCAAAGGGGGCCCAGCACGGCCCATCTTCATCAACACAAGCTCAAGACCCTCGCGAGGGGCCAAGCCTCGCGGGGCGGACGACAAGCAGCTTCCTCAGGCACGGCCTCGTTAGGCTGGCTCACGAGGAGGCGTAGAGTTCAAGGCGGGGTACCTCGTGAGGTGCCCGTGACGCAAGCCATGACGACCAAGGGCGCCAGCCCGCGCAGTGTCCTTCTTCCCTCTTTGGTGCAAGGGGAGCAAGCGCAGGCGAGAGCATCAAGCAAAGGTATCCATTTCGGTGCAACAAGACCAAGACCAGTCCAACGGCAGGATGGAGGTCACCGTGGAGCCCAAGTCGGCGTCACCACCAGAGCCTTTGACAGGCGAGGACCAACTTTAGTTAGGATAAGTGTACTAGATGTTCCCCTTCAAAATGGCCAATTGTTGGCGCCCTTCCTGCTCAATATTTGGGAAGAGGCCCAGGGCCTTTGCCTATAAATAGGACTAGCCACCCGCAGGGTAGAGGCATCTGGATAGGAATCTGGAGATAACATAGGCATCTGGAATCAACCCCTCCAAAGGGACAACGCCATTACAAGAACAGACCCTCGCGAGGCTGTTCTTCCTTGTATTGTTCATCATCAGCCCAAGAGGCAATCCACCACACCACACACTGGAGTAGGGGATTACACCACAATGGTGGCCTGAACCAGTATAAACCCTGTGTCTCTTGCGTTGTGCTTCTCGTAGTTTAGATCTTAGCGATTCGGCGAGGGACAGGTAGGTAGAAGGCGAAACCTCCGCGTGCACCCCAGTGTTCGAACCTCAAGGGTCTGCCGGAACCCTAAATCCGACATTGCTGTACACACCTTTTGAGAGAGCCATACATGAATTGTAATTTGCTAGAATACTCTATGTGCTTCACTTATATCTTTTGAGCGTGATAATTTTTGCTCTAGTGCTTCACTTAGATCTTTTAGAGCACGGTGGTGGATTTGTTTTAAAGAAACTATTGATCTCTCATGCTTCACTTAGATTAGTTTGAGAGTCGTTAATAGCATGGTAATTTGCTTAATATTAATATACTTGGTGTTCAAGATATGTGAAACTTTCTTTTGAGTGAATTGAATAATAAGATAAGTTTGATGCTTGATAATTGTTTTGAGATATGGAGGTGATAATATCAAAGTCGTGCTAGTTGAGTAATTGTGAATTTGAGAAATGCTTGTGTTGAAGTTTGCAAGTCCCGTAGCATGCACGTATGGTTAAAGTTGTGTAACAAATTTGAAACATGAAGTGTACCTGGCTTGTGCATCCTTATGAGTGGCGGTCGGGGACGAGCGATGGTCTTTTCCTACCAATCTATCCCCCTAGGAGCATGCGCATAGTACTTGATTTTTGATGACTTCTAAATTTTTGCAATAAGTATGTGAGTTCTTTTGACTAATGTTGAGTCCATGGATTATACGCACTCTCACCTTTCCGCCTTTGCTAGCCTCTTCGGTACCGTGCATTGCCCTTTCTCACCTTGACAGTTGGTGCAAACTTCGCCGGTGCATCCAAACCCCGTGATACGATACGCTCTATCACACATAAACCTCATTATATCTTCCTCAAAACAGCCACATACCTACCTATCATGGCATTTCCATAGCCATTCCGAGATATATTGCCATGCAACTTCCATCATCATCATCATGACATACATTACTTTTGTCATATTGCCATTGCATGATCATGTAGTTGACATCATATTTGTGGCAAAGCCACCATGCATTATTTTTCATACATGTCACTCTTGATTCATTGCACCATCCCGGTATACCGCCGGAAGCATTCATATAGAGTCATATCTTGTTCTAAGTTTCGAGTTTTATGTTGTAACCAATAGAAGTGTGATGATCATCATTATTAGAGCATTGCCCAAAAAAATAAAAAATAAAGAGAAAGGCCAAAAGAAAAAAAGAAAGGCCCAAAAAAAAGGGCAATGCTACTATCTCTTTTTCCACACTTGTGCTTCAAAGTAGCACCTTGTTCTTCATATAGTGAGTCTCATATCTTATGCTTCAAAGTAGCACCATGTTTTTCATTTAGTGAGTCTCATAAGTTGTCTTTTTCATACTAGTGGGAATTTTTCATTATAGAACTTGGCTTGTATATTCCTATGATGGGCTTCCTCAAATGCCCTAGGTCTTCGTGAGCAAGCAAGTTGGATGCACACCCACTAGTTTTCTTTTGTTGAGCATTCATAGCTCTTGTGCATCCGTTGCATGGCAATCCCTACTCCTCATGTTGACATCAATTGATGGGCATCTCCATAGCCCGTTGATTATCCTCGTCAATGTGAGACTTTCTCCTTTTTTGTCTTCTCCACACAATCCCCATCATCATATTCTATTCCACCCATAGTGCTATATCCATGGCTCACGCTCATGTATTGCGTGAAGGTTGAAAAAGTTTGAGATTATTTAAGTATGAAACAATTTCTTGGCTTGTCATCGGGGGTATAGAAGTTGGGAACATCTTTGTGTGACGAAAATGAAGCATAGCCTAACTATATGATTTTGTAGGGATGAACTTTCGTTTGCCATGCTATTTTGAGAAGACATGATTGCTTTGATTAGTATGCTTGAAGTATTATTATTTTTTATGTCAATATGAACTTTTGTCTTGAATCTTTCGGATCTGAATATTCATGCCACAATTAAGAATATTTACATTGAAATTATGCCAAAGTATCACTCTGCATCAAAAATTCTTTTTTATCATTTACCTACTCGAGGACGAGCAGGAATTAAGCTTGGGGATGCCTGATACGTCTCCAACGTATCTATAATTTTTTATTGCTCCATGCTACTTTATCTACTATTTTGGACTATATTGGGCTTTAATTTCCACTTTTATATTATTTTTGGGGCTAACCTATTAACCGGAGGCCCAGCCCAGAATTGGTGTTTTTTGCCTATTTCAGTGTTTCAAAGAAACGCAATATCAAACGGAGTCCAAACGGAATGAAACCTTCGGGAACGTGATTTTCTCACCGAACGTGATCCAGGAGACTTGGACCCTATTCCAAGAAGTAGAAGAGTCGGTCACAAGGGTGGGGGGCGTGCACCCCCTAGGGCGCGCCCCCTGCCTCGTGGCCCCCCTGTTGCTCCACCGACGTACTCCTTCCTCCTATATATACCTACGTATCCCCAAACGATCAGAAGAGGAGCCAAAAACCTAATTCCACCGCCGCAACCTTCTGTATCCACGAGATCACATTTTGGGGCCTGTTCCGGAGCTCCGCTGGAGGGGGCATCTACCACGGAGGGCTTCTACATCAACACCATAGCCCCTCCGATGAAGTGTGAGTAGTTTACTTCAGACCTTCGGGTCCATAGCTAGTAGCTAGATGGCTTCTTCTCTCTTTTTGGATCTCAATACAATGTTCTCCACCTCTCTCGTGGAGATCTATTCGATGTAATCTTCTTTTTGCGGTGTGTTTGTTGAGACCGATGAATTGTGGGTTTATGATCCAGCTTATCTATGAATAATATTTGAATCTTCTCTGAATTCTTTTATGTATGATTGAGTTATCTTTGCAAGTCTCTTCGAATTATCCTTTTGGTTTGGCCAACTAGATTGGTAGTTCTTGCAATGGGATAAGTGCTTAGCTTTGGGTTCAATCTTGCGGTGTCCTTTCCCAGTGACAGAAGGGGCAGCAAGGCACGTATTGTATTGTTGCCATCGAGGATAACAAGATGTTTTTTTATCATATTGCATGAATTTATCCCTCTACATTATGTCATCTTGCTTAAGGCGTTACTCTGTTTTTAACTTAATACTCTAGATGCATGCTAGATAGCGGTCGATGAGTGGAGTAATAGTAGCAGATGCAGAATCGTTTCGATCTACTTGTCTTGGACGTGATGCCTATATACATGATCATACCTAGATATACTCATAACTATGCTCAATTCTGTCAATTGCTCAACAGTAATTTGTTCACCCACCATAGAATATCTATGCTCTTGAGAGAAGCCACTGGTGAAACATGTGGCCCCCAGGTCTATTCTCATCATATCAATCTCCATCACTTTATTTCTTGCTTTGTTTTTACTTTGCCTTTTACTTTTCACTTTGCATCTATATACCAAAAATACCAAAAATATTATTTATCATCTCTATCAGATCTCACCCTCGTAAGTGACTGTGAAGGGATTGACAACCCCTAATCGCGTTGGTTGCGAGTAGCTATCGTTTTGTGTAGGTACGAGGGACTTGTGCATGGTCTCCTACTGGATTGATACCTTGGTTCTCAAAAACAGAGGGAAATACTTATGCTACTTTGCTGCATCATCCTCTCCTCTTCGGGGAAATCCAACGCAGTGCTCAAGACGTAGCATACGCACACAACCAGGATCAAGAGAATTAAACCAAGTCTTAGCATCACCATTAAATGAGAACGGAAATATCTTAAGGATATAATAATAGCAAGACTTCTCATCATTAGTAAACAGGGTGGCTATATCATTTAACTTGGTAAGGTGTGCCACAACAGTTTTAGATTCATAGCCATAAAAAGGATCAGATTCAACTAAAGTAATAATCTAAGGATCAACAGAGAATTCATAATCCTTATCAGTAACACAGATAGGTGAAGTAGCAAAAGTGGGGTCAGGGTTCATTCTAGCATTAAGAGATTGTTGCTTCCATTTGGCTAATAATTTCTTAAGACCATATCTATCTTTGCAAGCAAAAATAGCTCTAGCAGCTTCCTCATCCATAACATAACCCTCAGGAACAACAGGTAATTCATAATCAGGGGGAGAGCTTTCATCATCACTATCGTCAATAATATCATCTTCAATAATTTCATTCTCTCTAACCCTAGCAAGTTGTTCATCAAGAAATTCACCTAATGGCAACATAGTATCACGCACAGAAGTAGTTTCATCATAAGTATCATGCATAGCAGAAGTGGCATCATCAATAACATGCGACATATCAGAATTCATAGGAGTAGCAGGTTTAGGTGTTGCAAGCTTACTCATAACAGAAGGAGAATCTAGTGCCGAGCTAGATGGCAGTTCCTTACCTCCCCTCGTAGTTGAGGGCAAAATCTTTGTTCTTTCGTCTTTCAAGTTCCTCATCGTGATCAACAGATATAAATCCCAAGTGACTCAAAGAATAGAGCTATGCTCCCCGGCAATGGCGCCAGAAATTAGTCTTGATAACCCACAAGTGTAGGGGATTGCAATAGCTTTCGAGGGTAGAGTATTCAACCCAAATTTATTGATTCGACACAAGGGGAGCCAAAGAATATTCTTAAGTTAGTAGTTGAGTTGTCAATTCAAGCACACCTAGATAACTTAGTATCTGCAGCAAAGTATTTAGTAGCAAAGTAGTATGATAGTAATGGTAACAGTGGCAAAAGTAAAGATAATAGTTTTGTAGTAGTTGTAACAGTAGTAACGGAAAAGTAAATAAGCGAAGCACAATATGTGAAAATCTCGTAGGCATTGGATCAGTGATGGATAATTATGTCGGATGCGATTCCTCGTGTAATAGCTATAACATAGGGTGACATAGAACTAGCTCCAGTTCATCAATGTAATGTAGGCATGTATTCTGAATATAGTCATACGTGCTTATGGAAAAGAACTTGCATGACATCTTTTGTCCTACCCACCCGTGGCAGCGGGGTCCTAGTGGAAACTAAGGGATATTAAGGCCTCCTTTTAATAAAGAACCGGAACAAAGCATTAGCACATAGTGAATACATGAACTCCTCAAACTATGGTCATCACCGATAAGTATCCCGATTATTGTCACTTCGGGGTTGTCGGATCATAACACATAATAGGTGACTATAGACTTGCAAGATAGGATCAAGAACTCACATATATTCATGAAAACATTATAGGTTCAGATCTGAAATCATGGCACTCGGGCCCTAGTGACAAGCATTAAGCATAGCAAAGTCATAGCAACATCAATCTCAGAACATAGTGGATACTAGGGATCAAACCCTAACAAAACTAAATTGATTACATGGTAAATCTTATCCAACCCATCACCGTCCAGCAAGCCTACGATGGAATTACTCATGCACGGCGGTGAGCATCATGAAATTGGTGATGGACGATGGTTGATGATGACGACAGCGACGAATCCCCCTCTCCGGAGCCCCGAACGGACTCCAGATCATCCATCCCGAGAGATATTAGGGCTTGGCGACGGCTCCGTATCGTAAAACTCGATGAAACTTTCTCTCTGATTTTTTTCTCCGCGAAACGGAATATATAGAGTTGGAGTTGAGGTCAGTGGAGCATCAGGGGGCCCACAAGACAGGGGGCGCGCCCAGGGGGAGGGCGCACCCCCCACCCTCGTGGATAGGGTGTGGGCCCCCTGGCCTTGATTCTTTCGCCAGTATTTTTTATATTTTCCAAAAGTTATCTCCATGAATTTTCAGGTCATTCCGAGAACTTTTGTTTTCTGCACAATAAACAACACCATGGCAGTTCTACTGAAACAACATCAGTCCGGATTAGTTTCATTCAAATCATGCAAGTTAGAGTCCAAAACAAGGGCAAAAGTGCTTGGAAAAGTAGATATGTTGGAGACGTATCAGGAGCCAGCACAAAGATCGTTTACCCAGGTTCGGGCCGCGAGGATGCGTAATACCCTAGTCCTGCTCTGGTGTATATTTGAGTGTTCTTGAACTAGCTACGGCATGTTCTTAGTCCAAAAGATCCGAATCCTTTCTCAGTATGCCTCGGGCCTCCTTTTATAGGAAAAAGGGGTCGCCACAGTGGCACACAGGAGGTGGAAAGGGTGTAAAGTGTACAGGCTTATCGCCTGTCATCACAGGACAAAACACATTTAATGCGCTACTTAGGTGTCCTCTTGCTTTATCGGGGATGGCAACGAAGCCCGTCCCATCCGTCGCCGCCTCGCCTTGCTTCGACACGCGTCCAGGCCAACGAGGCGTTCAACGCCATGTAAGCTGGCAGGCTGCTAAGCTGGTGCGGTGGCAGTGTCTTCACGAAGATCTGCATGCTACCACACAGGTGCTTGCTGAATTGGTCTAGAGGCTGCACGTCGCCATGCAGGTGCTCGCCTACCTGGCTGGGCTGGCAGCTGCATGGGAACGTCGGTGGAGTCTTGGCAGATGTGGGCCTGGCCGCGGCCCCACTGACATCCTCGGCAAGGGTCTTGCCGTGACATCGCGGTCGTCCCCGGCAAGGATCTTGCCGGAGGCCTCGTGGATTTCCTCAGCAAGGATCTTGTCGAGGATCATTGTCTCCTGGTCCTCATCTGTGCGTTAATTATCTTCACGAAGATCTGCACACCACCATGGAGGTGCCTCTCGAGCCTTGGTTCCAATGTTGTTGGTGGTGTTGGAACCCTTGGGCTCAAGGGTGGCGCGCTCTGCTGGCGCTGGGAAAGCTGCCCCAACAAGGGTCTTGCCGGGGGAGTCTACCTCGCCCTCTCGCTTTTTGTGTCTCTGGTCTTGGCATTGCCTTGATTGTCTTGCGCCTTTGGCTTCCCTCCTCTGCCCTACTAAGTGTGGCCACGGGCGCGGCTCTGATTGCCCGTGCACAAGTAAAGGGGTACAAAATAGAACCCCTACTTTTGTACACTGACACCTTGCATACTATAGTTAATCATGTAGTTCCAGTAACTTGGTGATGGTGACTAGAGAACTCTGTCAATCACTTATCTTATCTGGAAGATTAACTCCCACTTGATTCTAGCGATTTTAGCACCCAGACATTCTGAGCACATGCTCACTAGCTGAGCAATTCTCCTCCATTTTTAGGCGAAGTACTTGTCAGAGGTCTCATACCTCTCGACACGGGAATGAGTCTGAAATCCCAATTTCAGCTCTTTGGAACATCTCATATGCTTTGTGGTGTTCAAAACATTTTTGAAGTCCCGGTTATAAGCCGTAAAGCATGGTGCACTAAACTATCAAGTAGTCATCATATTGAGTTAGCCAAACGTCCATAACGTTTGCATCTGCTCCTACAATAGGTCTATCACCTAGCCGTGCATCAAGGACATAATTCTTATGTGCAGCAATGAGGATAAACCTCAGATCATGGACCCAGCCCGCATCATTGCTACTATCATCTTTCAAGTTAGTTTTCTCTAGGAACATATAAAAAACATAGGGAAGCTACAACGCGAGCTATTGATCTACAACATAATTTGCAAAATACTATCAGGACTAAGTTCATGATAAATTAAAGTTCAATTAATCATATTACTTAAGAACTCCCACTTAGATAGACATCCCTCTAGTCATCTAAATGATCACGTGATCCATATTAACTAAACCATGTATGATCATCATGTGAGATGGAGTAGTTTTCAATGGTGAACATCTCTATGTTGATCATATCTACTATATGATTGACGCTCGACCTTTCGGTCTCCAGTGTTCTGAGGCCATCTGCATATGCTAGGCTCGTCAAGTTTAACCTGACTATTCTGCATGTGCAAAACTGGCTTGCACCCGTTGTATGTGAACGTAGAGCTTATCACACCCAATCATCACGTGGTGTCTCGGCATGACGAACTGTAGCAACGGTGCATACTCAGGGAGAACACTTATACCTTGAAATTTAGTGAGGGATCATCTTATAATGCTATCGCCTTACTAAGCAAAATAAGATGCATAAAAGATAAACATCACATGCAATCAAAATATGTGACATGATATGGCTATCATCATCGTGTGCCTTTGATCTCCATCTCCAAAGCACCGTCATGATCTCCATCGTCACTAGCTTGATACCTTGACCTCCATCGTAGCATCGTTGTCGTCTCACCAACTGTTGATATTATGACTATCGCTACCGCTTAGTGATAAAGTAAAGCAATTACATGGCGATTGCATTTCATACAAAATAAAGCGACAACCATATGGCTCCTACCAGTTGTCGATAACTCTGTTACAAAACATGATCATCTCATACAACAATTTATGTCTCATCATGTCTTGACCATATCACATGACAACAAGCCCTGCAAAAACAAGTTAGACATCCTCTACTTTGTTGTTGCAAGTTTTACGTGGCTGCTACGAGCTTCTAGCAAGAACCATTCTTACCTACACATCAAAACCACAACGATTTTTTGTCAAGTGTGTTGTTTTAACCTTCAACAAGGACCGGCCATACTCAAACTCGATTCAACTAAAGTTGCAGAAACAGACACCCGCCAGCCACCTGTGTGCAAAGCACGTCGGTAGAACCAGTCTCATGAACACAGTCATGTAATGTCGGTCTGGGTAGCTTCATCCAACAATACCGCCAAATCAAAGTAAGACGTTGGTGGCAAGCAGTATGACTATTATCGATAACTCTTTATGTTCTACTCGTGCATATAACATCTACGCATAGACCTGGCTCTGATACCACTGTTGGGGACCGTAGCAATTCAAAAAAAATCCTACGACCACGCAAGATCCATCTAGGAGATGCATAGCAACGAGATGGGAGAGTGTGTCCATGTACCCTCGTAGACCAAAAGCGGAAGCTTTAGTAACGCAGTTGATGTAGTCGAGCGTCTTCACGATCCAACCGATCCAAATACCAAACATACGGCACCTCCGTGTTCAGCACACGTTCAACACAATGATGTCCCTCGTGCTCTTGATCCAGTTGAGGACGAGGGAGAGTTCCGTCAGCACGACGGCATTGCAATGGTGTTGATGATGTGATTCGCGCAGGGCTTTGCCTAAGCACTACGATGATACTATCAAAGGAGTAAACAGTGGAGGGGGCACCGCACACGGCTAAGACAATGTTTGTTGTGCTTTTGGGTGCCCCCTGCCCCCATATATAAAGGAGGGAGGGAGGAGGCCGGTGGCCTAGGAGGGGCATGCCAAAAAGGGGGGAGTCCTACTAGGACTCCCTAGTCCTAGTAGGATTTCTCTTCCCTTTCCTTTCCGGAATAGGAGAAGAGGGAAAGAGGTGGAGGAGAAGGAGGAAAGGGGAGCCGCGCCCCCTCCCTAGTCCAATTCGGTTTGGTCTAGGGGGGCACGCACCTCCACCTGGCCGCTGCCTCCTCTCTTCCACTAAGGCCCATGAAGGCCCATTAATCCCCTAGGGGGTTCCGGTAACCTCCCGGTACTCCGGAAAATGCTCGAACCTTTCCGAAACCTTTCCAATGTCTGAACATAACCTTCCAATATATCAATCTTTATGTCTCGACCATTTCATACTCCATGATCTCATCTGGGACTCTGAACAAACTTCGGTCATCAAAAACACATAACTCATAATACAAATCGTCATCGAACGTTAAGCGTGCGGACCCTATGGGTTCGAGAACTATGTAGACATGATCGAGACACATCTCCGATCAATAATCAATAGCGGAACCTCGATGCTCATATTGGCTTCTACATATTCTACGAAGATCTTTATCGGTCAAACCGCACGACAACATACGTTGTTCCCTTTGTCATTGGTATGTTACTTGCCCGAGATTCAATCATTGAAATCATCATACCTAGTTCAATCTCATTACCTGCAAGTCTCTTTACTCGTTCTGTAATGCTTCATCCCGTAACTAACTCATTAGTCACATTGCTTGCAAGGCTTATAGTGATGAGCACTACCGAGAGGGCCCAGAGATACCTCTCTGATACACGGAGTGACAAATCCTAATCTCGGTCTATGCCAACCCAACAAACACCTTCGGAGACACCTGTAGATCATCTTTATAATCACCCAGTTACATTGTGACGTTTGATAGCACACAAGGTGTTCCTCCGATATTCGGGAGTTGCATAATCTCATAGTCAGAGGAACATGTATAAGTCATGAAGAAAGTAGTATCAACAAAACTGTAACGATCATAATGCTAAGCTAATGGATAAGTCTTGTCCATCACATCATTCTCTAATGATGTGATCCCATTTATCAAATGACAACACATGTCTATGGTTAGGAAACATAACTATCATTGATTAATGAGCTAGTCAAGTAGAGGCATACCAGGGACACTATGTTTTGTCTATGTATTCACACATGTATAAAGTTTCCAGTTAATACAATTCTAGCATGAATAATAAACATTTATCATGATATAAGGAAATATAAAACAAAAAATTTATTATTGCCTCTAGGGCATATTTCCTTCGGTCACCAATGTCGTGACGCTGCTCATCACGCACGACCTGGGAAGACCGCGTCGCATGCGTCGGCGGGGGTGTCTTGGAGGTCGCCTTTCCACCCCTGGAGGTCGCCGCACAGCCCATGAGCAGTAGGGCTATGTCCTTGGATCCAACGGGGCGTGGGTTGTCATCGTGGATGCAGGCGATGCCGCTCGCCTTGTTCCGGTCGCCATAACGTCACGGAAGCTCATGATCTCCACCTCCTCCTTCGCCCGCGTCCATCTCGTCTCCCGTCCGTGTTGGTACGGGCAGATCGGGCACAGACAAACCAATCGCCATCAAACCCTTCTTCTTGGGAAGCATGATGATGAAGATACTAACGCGCTAAACTGCTAGATCAGGTTTGCTCAACCTCTACCCCCGCACGACACCTATGGGATCACGTGGATCCCTTATACGATCTGGCAGGGAAAGAGGAGTGCGCAAAGAGCAGGTCCAACGATTAATATGAGGGATTTTTACCCAGGTTCGGGCGTCGAGAAGCGTAAAATCCTAGTCCTGCTTTTAGTGTATTGAGTGTTCTTCAGCTTCGGCTAGATGCTACGCATGCAAACTGGGCCGGAAAGTCCAAAAGTCCCCTCCTGTATTGCCTTGGGCCTCCTTTTATACCAAGGGACTACCACACTGGCATACAGGCATACGGAAGGTGTAAAGTAGCTACAGTGTGCATACTTATCTCTGTCGTCTTAGGACAAACGCATTTAATGCTCCGTTTACGTGTCCCTAATTTTATCGGGGACGGAAACAGAGCCTGTCCCGTCCGTCGCTGCCTCACCTCATCTCAACACGCATCCAGGATGACGAGGCATGCAAAGCCAGGCTGGCTGGCTAGCCGCTGCACTAGAACGATGGTGGCTGGATCTTCATGAAGATCTGCATGCCGCCACGCAGGCGCTTGCCAAGCTGGCAGGCTAGTCGTCATGCTGGAACGTTGATAGGGCGGGCGGATCCTTGCCGTGAGCGAGCCTTGACGCGGACCCGTGATTGCCGGGACCTTGCAAGCGTCCCCGACAAGAATCCGGCTAGGAACTTTGCTTTATGTGTTGGAAATATGCCCTAGAGGCAATAATAAATTAGTTATTATTATTATATTTCCTTGTTCATGATAATCGTTTATTATCCATGCTATAATTGTATTGATAGGAAACTCAGATACATGTGTGGGTACATAGACAACACCATGTCCCTAGTAAGCCTCTAGTTGACTAGCTCGTTGATCAATAGATGGTTACTGTTTCCTAACCATGGACATTGGATGTCGTTGATAACGGGATCACATCATTAGGAGAATGATGTGATGGACAAGACCCAATCCTAAGCCTAGCACAAAGATCGTGTAGTTCGTATGCTAAAGCTTTTCTAATGTCAAGTATCATTTCCTTAGACCATGAGATTGTGCAACTCCCGGATACCATAGGAATGCTTTGGGTGTACCAAACGTCACAACGTAACTGGGTGGCTATAAAGGTGCACTACGGGTATCTCTGAAAGTGTCTGTTGGCTTGGCATGAATCGAGACTGGGATTTGTCACTCCGTGTGACGAAGAGGTATCTCTGGGCCCACTCGATAGGACATCATCATAATGTGCACAATGTGACAAAGGGGTTGATCATGGGATGATGTGTTACGGAACGAGTAAAGAGACTTGCCGGTAACGAGATTGAACAAGGTATCGGGATACCGACGATCGAATCTCAGGCAAGTACTATACCGCTAGACAAAGGGAATTGAATACGGGATTGATTGAATCCTCGACATCGTGGTTCATCCAATGAGATCATCATGGAACATGTAGGAGCCAACATGGGTATCCAGATCCCGCTGTTGGGTATTGACCGAAGAATGTCTCGGTCATGTCTGCATGGTTCCCGAACCCGTAGGGTCTACACACTTAAGGTTCGATGATGCTAGGGTTATAGGGAATAGATGTACGTGGTTACCGAATGTTTTTCAGAGTCCCGGATGAGATCCCGGACGTCACGAGGAGTTCCTTAATGGTCCGGAGGTAAATATTTATATATGGGAAGTCATCATACGGTCACTGGAATAGTTCGGGGGTTACCGGTATTGTACCGGGACCACCGAAGGGGTTCCGGGGGTCCACCGGGAGGGTCCACCTGCCCCGGAGGGCCCTATGGGCTGTTTGTGGAGAGGGACCAGCCCCTTAGTGGGCTGGGCGCCTCCCCCCTTAGGGCCCATGCACCTAGGGTTTGGGGGAAACCCTAAAGGGGGGCGCCCCCTTGCCTTGGGGGGCAAGGCAACCCCCCTGGCCGCCGCCCCCTCCTCAGATTGGATCTGAGGGGGCCGGCCCCCTCTCCCTTTCCCCTATATATATGTGGGGGGTGGGAGGGCAGCTGCAACCAAGTTCTGGCGCAGCCCTCCCCCTCTCCCAAGTCCTTCTCCTCTCCCGCGGTGCTTGGCGAAGCCCTGCGGGATTGCCATGCTCCTCCTTCACCACCACACTGTCGTGCTGCTGCTGGATGGAGTCTTCCCCAACCTCTCCTTCTCCCCTTGCTGGATCAAGGCGTGGGAGACGTCACCGGGCTGCACGTGTGTTGAACACAGAGGTGCCGTCCATTCGGCACTAGGATCTCCGGTGATTTGGATCACGACGAGTATGCCTCCCTCAACCTCGTTCTCTTGAACGCTTCCGCTTAGCGATCTACAAGGGTATGTAGATGCACTCCCCTCTCTCTCATTTCTAGTCTCTCCATACATAGATCTTGGTGACTTGTAGGAAAATTTTGAATTTCTGCTACGTTCCCCAACAGTGGTATTAGAGCCAGGTTTATTGCGTAGATTCTATGCACGAGTAGAACACAAGTTGTTGTGGGCGTTGATTTTGTGCAATATGCTTACCGTTACTAGTCCTATCTTGTTTCGATGGTATTGTGGGATGAAGCGGCCCGGACCGACCTTACACGTACACTTACGTGAGACAGGTTCCACCGACTGACATGCACTTGTTGCATAAGGTGGCTAGCGGGTGCCAGTCTCTCCCACTTTAGTCGGATCGGATTCGATGAAAAGGGTCCTTATGAAGGGTAAATAGCAATTGACATATCACGTTGTGGTTTTGCATAGGTAAGAAACATTCTTGCTAGAAACCCATAGCAGCCACGTAAAACATGCAAACAACAATTAGAGGACGTCTAACTTGTTTTTGCAGGGTATGCTATGTGATGTGATATGGCCAAAAGAATGTGATGAATGATATGTGATGTATGAGATTGATCATGTTCTTGTAATAGGAATCACAACTTGCATGTCGATGAGTATGACAACCGGCAGGAGCCATAGGAGTTGTCTTAATTTATTGTATGACCTGCGTGTCATTGAACAACGCCATGTAATTACTTTACTTTATTGCTAAATTGTTAGCCATAGTAGTAGAAGTAATAGTTGGCGAGACAACTTCATGGAGACACGATGATGGAGATCATGGTGTCATGCCGGTGATGATGATGATCATGGAGCCCCGAAGATGGAGATCAAAAGGAGCAAAATGATATTAGCCATATCATGTCACTTTTTGATTGCATGTGATGTTTATCATGTTTATGCATATTATTTGCATAGAACGACGGTAGTAAATAAGATGGTCCCTCATTAAAATTTCAAGAAAGTGTTCCCCCTAACTGTGCACCATTGCGAAAGTTCGTTGTTTCGAAGCACCACGTGATGATCGGGTGTGATAGATTCTAAGGTTCACATACAACGGGTGTAAGACAGATTTACACACGCGAAACACTTAGGTTGACTTGACGAGCCTAGCATGTACAGACATGGCCTCGGAACACAAGAGACCGAAAGGTCGAGCATGAGTCATATGGTAGATACGATCAACATGAAGATGTCCACTGATGATGACTAGTCCGTCTCACGTGATGATCGGACACGGCCTAGTTGACTCGGATCGTGTAATCACTTAGATGACCAGAGGGATGTCTATCTGAGTGGGAGTTCATAAGATGAACTTAATTATCCTGAACATAGTCAAAAGATTCTTGCAAATTATGTCGTAGCTCGCGCTTTAGTTCTACTGTTTTAGATATGTTCCTAGAGAAAATTTAGTTGAAAGTTGATAGTAGCAATTATGCGGACTGGGTCCGTAAACTGAGGATTGTCCTCATTGCTGCGTAGAAAGCTTATGTCCTTAATGCACCGCTCAGTGTGCTGGACCCCGAACGTCGTCTGTGGATGTTGCGAACATCTGACATACACGTTTTGATAACTACATGATAGTTCAGTTAAATGGTTTAGAGTTGAGGCACCAAAGACGATTTCGAAACGTCACGGAACATATGAGATGTTTCGAGGGCTGAAATTGGGATTTCAGGCCCATGCCCACGTCAAGATGTATAAGACCTCCGACGATTTTCTTAGCCTGCAAACTAAGGGAGAAAAGCTCAATCATTGAGCTTGTGCTCAGATTGTCTGAGACAACAATCACTTGAATCGAGTGGGAGTTGATCTTCCAGATGAGATAGTGATGTTTCTCCAAAGTCATTGCCACCAAGCTGCTAGAGCTTCGTGATGAACTATAACATATCAGGGATAGATATCCTTGAGATATTCGCGATGTTTGACACCGCGAAAGTAGAAATCAAGAAGGAGCATCAATTATTGATGGTTGGTGAAACCACTAGTTTCAAGAAGGGCAAGGGCAAGAAAGGATACTTCGTGAAACGGCAAATCGGCTGCTGCTCTAGTGAAGAAACCCAAGGTTGAACCCAAACCCGAGACTAAGTGCTTCTGTAATAAGGGGAACAGTCACTGGAGCAGAATTACCCTAGATACTTGGTAGATGAGAAGGCTGGCAAGGTCGATAGAAGTATATTGGATATACATTATGTTAATGTGTACCTTACTAGTACTCCTAGTAGCACCAGGGTATTAGATATCGGTTCGGTTGCTAAGTGTTAGTAACTCGAAATAAAAGCTACGGAATAAATAGAGACTAGCTAAGGGCGAGCTGACGATATGTGTTTCCAAGGTTGATGTGATCAAGCATCACACGCTCCCTCTACCATCGGGATCGGTGTTAAACCTAAATAATTGTTATTTGGTGTTTGCGTTGAGCATAGACATGATTTGATTATGTCTATCGCAATACGGTTATTCATTTAAGGAGAATAATGGTTACTCTATTTGAATAATACCTTCAATGGTCTTGCACCTAAAAGAATGGTTTATTGAATCTCGATCGTAGTGATACACATGTTCATGCCAAAAGATATAAGATAGTAATGATAGTACCACCTGCTTGTGGCACTGCCATTTGAGTCATATTGGTACAAAACGCATGAAGAAGCTCCATGTTGATGGATCTTTGGACTCACTCGTTTTTGAAAAGTTTGAGACATGCGAACCATGTCTATTGGTATGTACGCATGAAGAAACTCCATACATATGGATCGTTTGGACTCACTTGATTTTGAATCACGTGAGACATGCAAATCATACCACATGGGCAAGATGACTAAAATCCTCGTTTTTCAGTAAGATGGAACAAGAAAGCAACTTGTTGGAAGTAACACATTTTGATGTGTGCAGTCCAATGAGTGCTAAGGCATGCAGTGGATATCGTTATGTTCTTACTTCACAGATGATTTGAGTAGATGTTGAGTATATTTACTTGATGAAACACAAGTCTAAATTATTGAAAGGTTCAAATAATTTTAGAGTGAAGTTGAAGATCGTTGTGACAAGAGGATAAAATGTCTATGATATGATCATAGAGATGAATATCTGAGTTACTTGTTTGGCACACAATTAAGACATTGTGGGAAATTGTTTCACAACTAATACCGCCTGGAACACCATAGTGTGATGGTGTGTCCGAACATCATAGATGCACCCTATTGGATATGGGGCATACCATGATGTCTCTTATCAAATTACCGCTATCGTTTATGGGTTAGGCATTAGAGACAACCGCATTCACTTTAATAGGGCACCACATAATTCCGTTATGATGACACCATATGAACTATGGTTTAGAGAAACCTAAGCTGTCGTTTCTTGAAAGTTTGGGGCTGCGATGCTTATATGAAAAAGTTTCATCCTGATGAGCTCGAACCCAAAGCGGATAAATACATCTTCATAGGACACCCAAAACAGTTGGGTATACCTCCTATTTCAGATCTGGAAGCATAAGTGATTGTTTCTAGAAACGGGTCCTTTCTCGAGGAAAAGTTTCTCTCGAAAGAATTAAGTGGGAGGATGGTGGAGACTTGATGAGGTTGTTGAAACCATCACTTCAACTAGTGTGTGTAGCAAGGCACAGAAAGTTGTTCCTGTGGCACCTACACCAATTGAAGTGGAAGTTGATGATAGTAATCATGAAACTTCGGATCAAGTCACTACCAAACCTCGTAGGATGACAAGGACAGGTACTGCTTCAGAGTGGTACGGTAATCCTGTCTTGGAGGTCATGTTGCTAGACAACAATAAATCTACGAGCTATGGAGAAGCGATGGTGGGCCTGGATTCCGACGAATGGCTCGAGGCCATAAAATCCGAGAGAGGATCCATGTATGAAAACAAGGTATAGACTTTGAAAGAACTACTTGATGGTCGTAAGGCTGTTGGGTACAGATGGATTTTAGAAGGAAGACGGACAATGATGGTAAGTGTCACCATTAAGAAAGCTCGACTTGTCGTTAAGATGTTTTCCGACAAGTTCAAGGAGTTGACTACGATGAGACTTTCTCACTCGTAGCAATGCTAAGAGTCTGTTGGAATTATATTAGCAATTACTGCATGATTTATGAAATCTTGCAGATAGGATGTCAAAACATTGTTTCCTCGATGTTATTCTTGAGGAAAGGTTGTATGTGATACAACCAGAAGGTTTTGTCAATCCTAAAAGATGCTAACAAGTATGCAAAGCTCCAGCAATCCTTCTAAGGACTGGAGTAAGCATCTCGGAGTTGGAATATATGCTTTGATGAGATGATCAAAGATTTTGTGTTTATACAAAGTTTATGAGAAACTTGTATTTCCAAAGAAGTGAGTGGGAGAACTATAGCATTTCTGATGAGTATATGTTGTTGACATATTGTTGATCGGAAATGATGTAGAATTTCTGGAAAGCATATAGGGTTGTTTGAAAGGTGTTTTTCAATAGAAAACCTGGATTAAGCTGCTTGAACATTGAGCATCAAGATCTATGAGGATAGATCAAAAACCGCTAAATGGTACTTTCAAATGAGCACATACCTTGACATGATCTTGAAGGTGTTCAAGATGGATCAGTCAAAGAAGGAGTTCTTGCCTGAGTTGTAAGGTTTGAAGTTAAGACTTGAAGCTCGACCACGGTAGAAGAGAGAGAAAGGACGAAGGTCGTCCCCTATGCTTCAGATGTAGGCTCTATAGTATGCTAGTACCGCACCGGAAGTGTGCCTTGCCATGAGTCAGTCAAGGGGTACAAGAATGATCCATGAATGGATCATTGGACAACGGTCAAAATTGTCCTTGGAGTAAATAAGGATATATTTCTCGATTATGGAGGTGATAAAGAGTTCGGCGTAAAGGGTTACGTCGATGCAAGCTTTAACACCTATCCGAGTGACTCTAAGTAGCAAACCGGATACGTATAGTGGAGCAACCATTTGGAATAGCTCCAAGTGGAGCGTGGAAGCAGCATTTACGATATGACCTAGAGATTTGTGAAGTACATACGGATCTGAATGTTGCAGACCCGTTGACTAAAACCTCTCTCACAAGCAAAACATGATCAAACCCCAGAACTCATTGAGTCTTAATCACATGATGATGTGAACTAGTTTAGTGACACTAGTAAACTCTTTGGATGTTGGTCACATGGCGATGTGACCTGTGAGTGTTAATCACATGGTGATGTGAACTAGATTATTGACTCTAGTGCAAGTGGGAGACTGTTGGAAATATGCCCTAGAGGCAATAATAAATTAGTTATTATTATTATATTTCCTTGTTCATGATAATCGTTTATTATCCATGCTATAATTGTATTGATAGGAAACTCAGATACATGTGTGGGTACATAGACAACACCATGTCCCTAGTAAGCCTCTAGTTGACTAGCTCGTTGATCAATAGATGGTTACGATTTCCTGACCATGGACATTGGATGTCATTGATAACGGGATCACATCATTAGGAGAATGATGTGATGGACAAGACCCAATCCTAAGCCTAGCACAAAGATCGTGTAGTTCGTATGCTAAAGCTTTTCTAATGTCAAGTATCATTTCCTTACACCATGAGATTGTGCAACTCCCGGATACCGTAGGAATGCTTTGGGTGTACCAAACGTCACAACATAACTGGGTGGCTATAAAGGTGCACTACGGGTATCTCCGAAAGTGTCTGTTGGGTTGGCACGAATCGAGACTGGGATTTGTCACTCCGTGTGACGGAGAGGTATCTCTGGGCCCACTCGGTAGGACATCATCATAATGTGCACAATGTGACCAAGGGGTTGATCACGGGATGATGTGTTACGGAACGAGTAAAGAGACTTGCCGGTAACGAGATTGAACAAGCTATCGGGATACCGACGATCGAATCTCAGGAAAGTGCTATACCGCTAGACAAAGGGAATTAAATACGGGATTGATTGAATCCTCGACATCGTGGTTCATCCAATGAGATCATCGTGGAACATGTAGGAGCCAACATGGGTATCCAGATCCCGCTGTTGGTTATTGACCGGAGAACGTCTCGGTCATGTCTGCATGGTTCCCGAACCCGTAGGGTCTACACACTTAAGGTTCGATGATGCTAGGGTTATAGGGAATAGATGTACGTGGTTACCAATGTTGTTCGGAGTCCCAGATGAGATCCCGGACGTCACTAGGAGTTCCGGAATGATCCGGAGGTAAAGATTTATATATGGGAAGTCATCATAGGGTCACCGAAATAATTCGGGGGTTACCGGTATTGTATCGGGACCATCGAAGGGGTTCCGGGGGTCCACCGGGAGGGTCCACCTGCCCCGGAGGGCCCTATGGGCTGTTTGTGGAGAGGGACCAGCCCCTTAGTGGGCTGGGCGCCTCCCCCCTTAGGGCCCATGCGCCTAGGGTTTGGGGGAAACCCTAAAGGGGGGCGCCCCCTTCCCTTGGGGGGCAAGGCAACCCCCCTAGCCACCGCCCTCTCCTCAGATTGGATCTGAGGGGGTCGGCCCCCCTCTCCCTTGCCCCTATATATATGTGGGGGGTGGGAGGGTAGCCGCACCCAAGTTCTAGCGCAGGCCTCCCCCTCTCCCAAGTCCTTCTCCTCTCCCGTGGTGCTTGGCGAAGCCCTGCAGGATTGCCACGCTCCTCCTTCACCACTACGCCGTCGTGCTGCTGCTGGACGGAGTCTTCCCCAACCTCTCCTTCTACCCTTGCTGGATCAAGGCGTGGGAGACGTCACCGGGCTGCACGTGTGTTGAACGCGGAGGTGTCGTCCGTTCGGCACTAGGATCTCCGGTGATTTGGATCACGACGAGTACGACTCCCTCAACCCCGTTCTCTTGAACGCTTCCGCTTAGCGATCTACAAGGGTATGTAGATGCACTCCCCTCTCTCTCGTTGCTAGTATCTCCATAGATAGATCTTGGTGACTCGTAGGAAAATTTTGAATTTCTGCTACGTTCCCCAACATTATGGTCTTCACAAAGATCTGCATACCACCACGCAGATGCCCATGGGTCTTGGTCTTGACATTGTCGATGGTGTCAGAGCTCCCAACCTTCAGGGTGGTGGTCTTGTCGGGGCTTCGCTTCACAAACCACCCCGGGAAGGATCTTGCCGGGAGCTCAGTTTGTGGCCTCTCCTGTCGTCTTGTATTCTCTTCTAGCTGTCCTCGTCAAGCCTCGCCGCGGGTGAGGCTACAACTACCTGTGCACAAGTATGGGGTACTAACAAAAGCCCAACTTTAGTACACCAACAATATTGGAAAAATGTTAAACGTGTATTTTAAAAATGTTGTTCACATGAAAAATGTAGAATGAGAACCAATAGAAACAAAGAAAACCACAAAAATGGAAGACAAAAAAGTTAAACCAAAGAAGAAGAAAAGAAAAAAAAACAATGAAACCGAAGAAACAAATTCAAAAATAATGAATAAACCCAAAAAAACTCGAAGGAAACTAAACAAAACAAAAAAATGGAGGCAAAAATCGCCTTTTTTACCTTAAATAAAGGAGGTCGAGCCCTAGAGTTCTTCACGAACCAAACCCTTTTGGCTTGGCTTGCGTCCCTAGCTCCTATCATTTTTCTACTTTGAGATAAACAACGCTCTTTATTCAAGTATTGATGTTCCAACCCCACTTTTTTCCCTTTTTCTCCATTTTTGCCTTTCTTAAGCGGGCTGCCCAGTTACTACTCAAAACACAGAAACCTTTAGCGAGAGATCCTTCCAACTTGCTTAATGCGAGATATAGTCTTGGCGCTTGGCTACAAGGTACAACCCCTCCCGGGGGAAGTCCCTATGCGACACTTCCGATATCCAAATATAGGCTTCCAATATATCAATCTTCATGTCTCGACCATTTCGAGACTCCTCGTCATGTCCGTGATCACATCCGGGACTCCAACAATCTTCAGTACATCAGAACTCATAAACTCATAATATAACCATCATTGAAACTTTAAGCGTGCGGACCCTACGGGTTCGAGAACTATGTAGACATGACCGAGATACGTTTCCAGTCAATAGCCAATAGCGGAACTTGGATGCTCATATTGGCTCCTACATATTCTACGAAGATCTTTATCGGTCAAACTGCATAACAACATACATTGTTCCCTTTGTCATCGGTATGTTACTTGCCCGAGATTCGATCGTCGGTATCTCAATACCTAGTTCAATCTCGTTACCGGCAAGTCTATTTACTCGTTATGTAATGCATCATCCCGTAACTAACTCATTAGATACATTGCTTGCAAGGCTTATAGTGATGTGCATTACCAAGAGGGCCCAGAGATACCTCCCCGACAATCGGAGTGACAAAACCTAATCTCGAAATACGCCAACTCAACATGTACCTTTGGAGACACCTGTAGAGCTCCTTTATAATCACCCAGTTACGTTGTGATGTTTGGTAGCACACAAAGTGTTCCTCCGGTAAACGGGAGTTGCATAATCTCATAGTTGTAGGAACATGTATAAGTCATGAAGAAGAAAGCAATAGCAACATACTAAATGATCAAGTGCTAAGCTAACGGAATGGGTGAAGTCAATCACATCATTCTTCTAATGATGTGATCCTGTTAATCAAATGACAACTCATGTCTATGGTCAAGAAACATAACCATCTTTGATCAACGAGCTAGTCAAGTAGAGGCATACTAGTGACACTATGTTTGTCTATGTATTCACACATGTATTATGTTTCCGGTTAATACAATTCTAGCATGAATAATAAACATTCATCATGATATAAGGAAATAAATAATAACTTTATTATTGCCTCTAGGGCATATTTCCTTCAGTCTCCCACTTGCACTAGAGTCAATAATCTAGATTACACAGTAATGATTCTAACACCCATGGAGCCTTGGTGCTGATCATGTTTTGCTCGTGGAAGAGACTTAGTCAACGGGTCTGCAACATTCAGATCTGTATGTATCTTGCAAATCTCTATGTCTCCCACCTGGACTTGGTCCCGGATGGAATTGAAGCGTCTCTTGATGTGCTTGGTCCTCTTGTGAAATTTGGATTCCTTTGCCAAGGAAATTGCACCAGTATTGTCACAAAAGATCTTCATTGGTCCCGATGCACTAGGTATGACACCTAGATCAGATATGAACTCCTTCATCCGGACTCCTTCATTTGCTGCTTCCGAAGTAGCTATGTACTCCGCTTCGCATGTAGATCCCGCCACGACGCTTTGTTTAGAACTGCACCAACTTACAGCTCCACCGTTTAATATAAACACGTATCCGGTTTGCGATTTAGAATCATATGGATCAGTGTCAAAGCTTGCATCGACGTAACCATTTGCGACTAGCTCTTTGTCACCTCCATAAATGAGAAACATATCCTTAGTCCTTTTCAGGTATTTCAGGATATTCTTGACCGTTGTCCAGTGATCCACTCCTGGATTACTTTGGTACCTCCCTGCTAAACTTATTGCTAAGCATACATCAGGTCTGGAACACAACATTGCATACATGATAGAGCCTATGGCTGAAGCATAGGGAACATCTTTCATTTTCTCTCTATCTTCTGCTGTGGTCGGGCATTGAGTCTGACTCAACTTCACACCTTGTAATACAGGCAAGAACCCTTTTCTTTGCTTGATCCATTTTGAACTTCTTCAAAACTTTATCAAGGTATGTGCTTTGTGAAAGTCCAATTAAGCATCTTGATCTATCTCTATAGATCTTGATGCCTATGTAAGCAGCTTCATCGAGATCTTTCATTGAAAAACTTTTATTCAAGTATCCTTTTATGCTATCCAGAAATTCTATATCATTTCCAATCAATAATATGTCGTCTACATATAATATCAGAAATGCTACAGAGCTCCCACTCACTTTCTTGTAAATACAGGCTTCTCCAAAAGTCTGTATAAAACCATATGCTTTGATCACACTATCAAAGCATTTATTCCAACTCCGAGAGGCTTGCACCAGTCCATAAATGGATCGCTGGAGCTTGCACACTTTGTTAGCACCTTTTGGATCGACAAAACCTTCTGGTTGCATCATATACAACTCTTTTTCTAGAAATCCATTCAGGAATGCAGTTTTGACATCCATTTGCCATATTTCATAATCATAAAATGCGGCAATTGCTAACATGATTCGGACAGACTTAAGCATCGCTATGGGTGAGAAAGTCTCATCGTAGTCAACCCCTTGAACTTGTCGAAAACCTTTCACAACAAGTCGAGCTTTGTAGACAGTAATATTACCATCAGCGTCAGTCTTCTTCTTGAAGATCCATTTATTTTCGATGGCTTGCCGATCATCAGGCAAGTCAACCAAAGTCCATACTTTGTTCTCATACATGGATCCCATATCAGATTTCATGGCCTCAAGCCATTTTGCGGAATCTGGGCTCATCATTGCTTCCTCATAGTTCGTAGGTTCGCCATGGTCAAGTAACATGACTTCCAAAATAGGATTACCGTACCACTCTGGTGTGGATCTTACTCTGGTTGACCTACGAGGTTCAGTAGTAACTTGATCTGAAGTTTCATGATCAATATCATTAGCTTCCTCACTGATTGGTGTAGTTGTCACAACAACCGGTTTCTGTGATGAACTACTTTCCAATAAGGGAGCAGGTATTGTTACCTCATCAAGTTCTACTTTCCTCCCACTCACTTCTTTCGAGAGAAACTCCTTCTCTAGAAAGGATCCAAATTTAGCAACAAAAGTCTTGCCTTCAGATATGTGATAGAAGGTGTACCCAATAGTCTATTTTGGGTATCCTATGAAGACACATTTCTCCAATTTGGGTTCGAGCTTATCTGGTTGAAGTTTCTTCACATAAGCATCGCAGCCCCAAACTTTAAGAAACGACAACTTTGGTTCCTTGCCAAACCACAGTACATAAGGCGTCGTCTCAACGGATTTTGATGGTGCCCTATTTAACGTGAATGCGGACGTCTCTAAAGCATAACCCCAAAACGATAGCGGTAAATCAGTAAGAGACATCATAGATTGCACCATATCTAGTAAAGTATGATTACAACGTTCGGACACACCATTACACTGTGGTGTTCCGGGTGGCATGAGTTCCGAAACTATTCTGCATTGCTTCAAATGTAAACCAAACTCGTAACTCAAATATACTCCTCCACGATCAGATTATAGAAACTTTATTTTCTTGTTACGATGATTTTCCGCTTCACTCTAAAATTCTTTGAACTTTTCAAATGTTTCAGATTTATGTTTCATTAAGTAGATATACCCATATCTGCTTAAATCATCTGTAAAGGTGAGAAAATAACGATTCCCGTCGCGAGCCTCAATGTTCATTGGACCATATACATCAGTATGTATAATTTCCAAAAAATTTGTTGCTTGCTCCATAGTTCCGGAGAACGGCATTTTAGCCATCTTGCCCATGAGGCACGGTTCGCAAGTACCAAGTGATTCATAATCAAGTGATTCCAGAAGTCCATCAGTATGGAGTTTCTTCATGCGCTTTACACCAATATGACCCAAACGGCAGTGCCACAAATAAGTTGCACTATCATTATCAACTCTGCATCTTTTGGTTTCAACATTATGAATATGTGTATCACTACTATCGAGATTTAATAAAAATAGACCACTCTTCAAGGGTGCATGACCATAAAAGATATTACTCATATAAATAGAACAACCATTATTCTATGATTTAAATGAATAACAGTCTCGCATCAAGCAAGATCCAGATATAATGTTCATGCTCAACACTGGCACCAAATAACAATTATTCAGGTCTAAAACTAATCCCGAAGGTAGATGTAGAGGTAGCGTGCCGACCGCGATCACATCAACTTTGCAACCATTTCCCACGCGCATCGTCACCTCGTCCTTAGCCAATCTTCACTTAATCTATAGTCCCTGTTTCGAGTTGCAAATATTAGCAACAGAACCAGTATCAAATACCCAGGTGCTACTGCGAGCATTAGTAAGGTACACATCAATAACATGTATATCACATATACCTTTGTTCACCTTGCCATCCTTCTTATCCGCCAAATACTTGGGGCAGTTCCGCTTCTAGTGACCAGTCTGCTTGCAGTAGAAGCACTCAGTCTCAGGCTTAGGTCCAGATTTGGGTTTCTTCTCTTGAGCAGCAACTTGTTTGCCGTTCTTCTTGAAGTTCCCCTTCTTCTTCCCTTTACCCTTTTTCTTGAAATTGGTGGTCTTATTGACCATCAACACTTGATGCTCCTTTTTGATTTCTACCTCCGCAGCTTTTAGCATTGCGAAGAGCTCGGGAATAGTCTTGTCCATCCCTTGCATATTATAGATCATCACGAAGCTCTTGTAGCTTGGTGGCAGTGATTGAAGAATTCTGTCAATGACACTATCATCAGGAAGATTAACTCCTAGTTGAATCAAGTGATTATTATACCCAGACATTTTGAGTATATGTTCACTGACAGAACTATTCTCTTCCATCTTGTAGCTATAGAACTTATTGGAGACTTCATATCTCTCAATCCAAGCATTTTCTTGAAATATTAACTTCAACTCCTGGAACATCTCATATGCTCCATGATGTTCAAAACATCGTTGAGGTCCCGGTTCTAAGCCGTAAAGCATGGCACACTGAACTATCGAGTAGTCATCAGCTTTGCTCTGCTAGACGTTCTTAACGTCATCAGTTGCATCTACAGCAGGTCCGGCACCCGGCGGTGCTTCCAGGACATAATTCTTCTATGCAGCAATGAGGATAATCCTCAGGTTACGGACCCAGTCCGTGTAATTGCTACCATCATCTTTCAACTTAGCTTTCTCAAGGAACGCATTAAAATTCAACGGAACAATATCACGAGCCATCTATCTACAACAAACATAGACAAGCAAAAAATACTATCAGGTACTAAGTTCATGATAAATTTAAGTTCAATTTAATCATATTACTTAAGAACTCCCACTTAGATAGACATCCCTCTAATCATCTAAGTGATCACGTGATCCAAATCAACTAAACCATGTTCGATCATCACGTGAGATGGAGTAGTTTTCAATGGTGAGCATCACTATGTTGATCATATCTACTATATGATTCACGCTTGACCTTTCGGTCTCAGTGTTCCGAGGTCATATCTGTATATGCTAGGCTCGTCAAGTTTAACCTGAGTATTCCGCGTGTGCAACTGTTTTGCACCCGTTGTATTTGAACGTAGAGCCTATCACACCCGATCATCATGTGGTGTCTCAGCACGAAGAACTTTCGCAACGGTGCATACTCAGGGAGAACACTTTTACCTTGAAATTTACTGAGGGATCATCTTATAATGCTACTGTCAATCAAAGCAAAATAAGATGCATAAAGGATAAACATCACATGCAATCAATATAAGTGATATGATATGGCCATCATCATCTTGTGCTTGTGATCTCTATCTTCGAAGCACCGTCATGATCACCATCATCACCGGCGCAACACCTTGATCTCCATCGTAGCATCGTTGTCGTCTCGCCAACTATTGCTTCTACGACTATTGCTACCGCTTAGTGATAAAGTAAAGCAATTACAGGGCGATTGCATTGCATACAATAAAGCGACAACCATATGGCTCCTGCCAGTTGCCGATAACTCGGTTACAAAACATGATCATCTCATACAATAAAATATAGCATCACGTCTTGATCATATCACATCACAACATGCCCTGCAAAAACAAGTTAGACGTCCTCTACTTTGTTGTTGCAAGTTTTACGTGGTTGCTACGGGCTGAGCAAGAACCGTTCTTACCTACGCATCAAAACCACAACGATAGTTCATCAAGTTAGTGATGTTTTAACCTTCTCAAGGACCGGGCGTAGCCACACTCGGTTCAACTAAAGTTGGAGAAACTGACACCCGCCAGCCACCTGTGTGCAAAGCACGTCGGTAGAACCAGTCTCGCGTAAGCGTACGCGTAATGTCGGTCCGGGCCGCTTCATCTAACAATACCGCTGAACCAAAGTATGACATGCTGGTAAGCAGTATGACTTGTATCACCCAAAACTCACTTGTGTTCTACTCGTGCATATAACATCTATGCATAAAACCAGGCTCGGATGCCACTGTTGGGGAACGTAGTAATTTCAAAAATCTTCCTACGCACACGCAAGATCATGGTGATGCATAGCAACGAGAGGGGAGAGTGGTGTCCGCGTACCCTCGTAGACCGAAAGCGGAAGCATTAGAACAACGCGGTTGATGTCGTCGTATGTCTTCACGGACCGACCGATCAAGCACCGAAAACACGACACCTCCGAGTTCTAGCACATGTTCAGCTCGATGACGTCCCTCGAGCTCCGATCTAGCCGAGTGTCGAGGGAGAATTCCGTCAGCATGATGGCGTGGTGACGATGATGATGTTCTATCGTCGCAGGGCTTCGCCTAAGCACCGCTACAATATTATCGAGGAGGACTATGGTGGAGGGGGGCACCGCACACGGCTAAGAGATCAATGATATGTTGTTGTTGTGTCTAGGGTGCCCCCTGCCCCCGTATATAAAGGAGCAAGGGGGGAGGTGCGGCCGTCCAGGAGGAGGCGCGCCAGGAGGAGTCCTACTCCCACCGGGACTAGGACTCCCTCCCTTCCTTGTTGGATTAGGAGAAGGGGGGAAAGAGGAGGGAGAGAGGAAGGAAAGGGGGGCGCCGCCCTCCTCTCCTTGTCCTATTCGGACTAGCAGGGAAGGGGCGCGCGGCCCTGCCCTGGCCTCCTCTCCTCTTCTCCACTAAGGCCCACTATGGTCCATTAAGCCCCCGGGGGGTTCCGGTAACCCCTCGGTACTCCGGTAAAATCCCGATTTCACCCGGAACACTTCCGATATCCAAATATAGGCTTACAATATATCAATCTTCATGTCTCGACCATTTCGAGACTCCTCATCATGTCTGTGATCACATCCGGGACTCCGAACAATCTTCGGTACATCAAAACTCATAAACTCATAATATAACCGCCATTGAAACTTTAAGCGTGCGGACCCTACGGGTTCGAGAACTATGTAGACATGACCGAGACATGTTTCTGGTCAATAACCAATAGCGGAACCTAGATGCTCATATTGGCTCCTACATATTCTACGAAGATCTTTATCGGTCAAACCGCATAACAACATACGTTGTTCCCTTTGTCATCGGTATGTTACTTGCCCAAGATTCGATCATCGGTATCTAAATACCTAGTTCAATCTCGTTACCGGCAAGTCTCTTTACTCGTTATGTAATGCATCATCCCGTAACTAACTCATTAGCTACATTGCTTGCAAGGCTTATAGTGATGTGCATTACCGAGAGGGCCCAGAGATACCTCCCCGACAATCGGAGTGACAAAACCTAATCTCGAAATACGCCAACTCAACATGTACCTTTGGAGACACCTGTAGAGCTCCTTTATAATCACCCAGTTACGTTGTGACGTTTGGTAGCACATAAAGTGTTCCTCTGGTAAATGGGAGTTTCATAATCTCATAGTTGTAGGAACATGTATAAGTCATGAAGAAGAAAGCAATAGCAACATACTAAACGATCAAGTGCTAAGCTAACGGAATGGGTGAAGTCAATCACATCATTCTTCTAATGATGTGATCCCATTAATCAAATGACAACTCATGTCTATGGTCAGGAAACATAACCATCTTTGATCAACGAGCTAGTCAAGTAGAGGCATACTAGTGACACTATGTTTGTCTATGTATTCACACATGTATTATGTTTCCGGTTAATACAATTCTAGCATGAATAATAAACATTCATCATGATATAAGGAAATAAATAATAACTTTATTATTGCCTCTAGGGCATATTTCTTTCAGCGCTATGGTGGAGGGATCATGTGCAGGTCCGTGTGAGACCTTGGTGCCAATATTTTATCGATGCGGAAGTTGTGTGGGAAGGGAAAACCCATAGAATCACTGGATTCTATGGTGAACCTGATTGTGAACATAGAGGCAAGTCCTGGGAGGCTCTGCGGTTTTTGAAAAGGCAAGATAGCTTGCCTTAGCTGTGTGTGGGGGATTTCAATGAAATTCTTTTCCAGTCTGAGCAGAAGGGCGGTAATACCAGAGGTTTTCTGCAAATGGAGGGTTTTCGTGACTGTTTAGCCGACTGCGACTTAGCAGATTTGGGGTTCTTGGGCTGCCCGTTCACTTGGGATAATAAATGAGAAGGAGGGGAGAACATACATGTGAGGTTGGATAGAGACACTTGTAATGACGATTTTTTGGCTCTGTTTCCGGAGACCAATGTTGAGCACATCATCACGGAGGAGTCTGACCATGTGGCCTTGGTTATTCACATTCTGGAGACGGCTCCAGCTTGTGATCAACGTGGGGCAAGGTAGTTCCGTTACAAAGAGGCGTGGACTCGGCATGAGCAATATGAGTCAATGGTGATGGACAAGTGGGCCGAGGCCTTGGACGGGGACTCTGATATTGTAGCTGTTTGCAATCGGCTGGGGCGAATGACTGCGGGCATGCAGGAGTGGGAAGGAAGGTTTTTGGTTCGGTCCGCAAACAGATCCAGCAACTCAAGTCAAAACTCCAGGAGGTCAAGTTTCACACGATCAACTCGGGTCCCACGCCCGAAACCAAGGAAATTGAAGCCCCGTTCCGTGAGGTTTATGCGCGTGAGGAGGTTCTGCAGCGGCAACAGTCTCGCATGGATTGGCTGTCAGCCTGTGACATGAACACAAAATACTTTCAAGGAAGGGCCACGCATAGGAAACGCAACAATACAGTCCGTGATCTACTCCGTGACGATGGAACCAGATGCATGGCTAATGAGGAGATGAGGGAGATGGTGGCTGTTTTTTATGAGAAGCTTTTCACCTCAGATGGTTCAACAGGCGCACAAGTGCTACTTGATAACATTCCAACTTCTGTCATGGGCCAGATGAATGTTGAGTTGACCGCTCCTATTTCTAATGAGGAGATTGAGAAGGCCCTCTTTCAAATGGGCCCGACGAAGGCTCCGGGGCCGGATGGGCTGCCGGCATTGTTTTATCAGCGGCACTGGCCGCTTGTTAAAGAGGACGTGTGTCAGGTTGTTAGAGATTTTTTGGGTGGTGTGGCGGCACCTGATGCCTTTAATGCAACAGTAATTGTGATGATCCCGAAGGTTAATTCTCTAGAGTTACTTTCACAGTTTCGCCCTATCAGTTTTTGTAATGTCTTATATAAGATTGTTGCGAAGGTGTTAGCTAACACATTAAAGGCCATTCTACCTATTCTTATCTCTAAGGAAAAAAGTGCTTTTGTCCCGGGTAGGTTGATCACGGAACGTGTTTGTTGCCTATGAGTGTGTCCATGGTATAAGGAACAGAAAGAGGAAGAAACCAATGTGTGCCATCAAGTTGGACATGATGAAGGCCCATGATCGGGTGGAATGGGTTTTCCTTGAGAAGATGTTGGCTAAGTTCGGTTTTGCCCCTGCCTGGATCTCAATGATCATGCGATGTGTCACTTCTACCAAGTTCATGGTTAAGCTGAATGGTGGTTTATCCAGACTCTTCCATCCATCTCGTGGACTTAGGCAAGGGGATCCGCTTTCCCCCTACTTTATTTCTTTTTTGTGTTGAGGGTTTCTCGGCCATGCTAAGGAAAGCCCAGGAGGAGACTGCTTTGAGGGGGTGTCGTTTGGGAGCACTGGCCCCCAAGTGACCCACCTTTTGTTTGCCGATGACAGCATCATTTTTTTTGCAGGGCACCTCGGATAATCTTGTTGTGCTAAAGAACATCTTGGAAACTTATGAGCAAGCATCAGGACAAAAAGTTAATATTCAGAAGTCTTCCATCTTCTTTGGCAAGGGGTGTTTGTAGGAGCAGAAGGAGGCGCTTAAGGATGTGATTGGCATTTCCTCAGAAGCACTAGGGGAAAGATACCTAGGTCTTCCGACTATGGTAGGACGCGCAAAGGATGGGTCTCTCTAAGAAGGCTCGCAAAGTTTTGGTTAAATCTGGGCTTCAGTCGACTCCAACATTCACCATGAGTTGTTTCCACCTCACAAAGAAGATGTGTCGGAATCTGACATCTATCTCTTCAAAATTCTGGTGGGGTGAGATAAATGGTGAACAGAAGGTACACTGGATAGCCTGAGATAAAATGTGTGCAGCCAAACGAGAGGGGGACTGGGATTTAGAGATCCTGAAGCATTCAACCAAGCTCTTTTAGCGAAGTAAGCATGATGTCTTCTCCAGGTGCCCACCTCTTTGTGTGCTCGTGTCCTCAAGGCCCGTTACTTCAGTGATTGCGGGATTATGAATGCTACATGCCCAACGGGAGGTTCATATACTTTCCGTAGTATTTTACATGGTCGGGACTTGCTCCGAGCAGGGTTAGTGTGGCGAATTGGAGATGGAGCCAAAGTTAGTATTCATCATGATCAATGGATTCCTCGTACCGGCAGCCTAACACCACTGGGTGCAGTTTTCGTTCCGGGAATGACTAAGGTCAGGGACTTGCTTGACCGGTCAGGCTCCAGGTGGGATCGGCACAAAGTGCAGGCTATGTTCTCCGACGATGATGCGAAGGATATCATGCAGATTGCAGTTGGAGGGCCAGGGAATGGAGACTTTCAGGCATGGAACTACACCAAGATGGGCCAATTCACTGTCAGGTCTGCTTATCATTTGTGCATGACAATGAAACAAGTCCTGACCAGACGGGCGGAGTCTTCCTCTTCGGTCCTAACCCACAAGAGTTGGCTAGCGCTTTGGGACACGCCTGCGTCAGGGAAAGCGAAGATACACATGTGGAGGGTGATCAAGAATGGGCTTGCTGTCGGACATGAACTGCATAGACAGTCTATCAAAGCCGGAGTTTTCTGCAATGTATGTGGGCGGGATGAAACCATCTATCACCGATTTTGGGGCTGCCCTAACTCTGTTCTCTTCTGGAAGAAGCTGCGCTCGAAAAAGGGAATCATGGTGGCGACCCCACCATGCCAGTTGGATTCCCAGGGCGCGCTGGCACGATGGCTTCTCGACTGGTTCGCTACAACATCGGAGGAGGAGAGGGCGATGATGGTCCAGGCGGTATATGGATTGTGGCTGGCCAGAAACGAGGAAAGGGATGACAAGCGCATCGATGAGCCGCATGTGATAATGGTTCGTGTGGTTGCTCTGGTGGAGGAGTGGCAGAGAATTCATGCAAAGGACAACCCACCCAAGGAGCTGAAACGTCGCGCCAAGTGGACTCCTCCTGCAGAAGGGTGGATCAAGGCAAATGCTGACAGCGCCCTGTCGCGCAGCAGGGAGAAGGGCGGATTGGGGGTTGTACTCCGAGATGAAAACGGGGGCTTCCGCGCTGCTGCATGTCACTACGTCCACCACGCTGCAAACCCGGAGGCCATGGAGATTCAGGCATGCAAGCGAGCCATCCTATTAGCTGCGGAAATCAACGTTGAGAAGCTGCACTTGGAGCTGGACAGTGCGAAGGTGGCTGCAGCAATCAACAGTGAGGAAAGGGATCTCTCTGCTATCGGCCCTCATGTCCAGGAAGTAAAAAACCTGCTCCTACCTTTTTTTAGGGAAAGCAAAGCTTTATAGATCAATGACGCTCGGGCATATCGCCCGACACGCAAGTAGCCACTTTGGGCGGTACAATAGTCTCCCACTCGACAGACATGTTCGGTGGGCAATTACAACCAATTTGTGCTAACTCATGAGCAACCGTATTCATGGTTCGTCTACAAGCAGTTACACTCCATTTGGAAAACCACAACTTTAGCTGGAACTTTGTATCTTCAATAATTGTTGCATACGGCGAAAAATCTACTCGATGGGCATCCATTGCCTCGGCCAGCAACTCAGAGTTCGTCTCAAAGGTGGCCCGGACAACCCCCATATCATCCGATGTGGTCACCGCCGCCGCCAAAGCATTGACTTCTGAACCGAAGGCATCAAAAAGCTGATCTTGCCGGCCTGCTCGGGCAATGAGGACAGTTCCAGAGCCGTCCCGAGCCACTACGCCCCATCCACTGAAGGAATTACCCGGTGAGAAAGCACCATCCAGGTTAAACTTTATGGTGTCATTGGCCGGCGGTTGCCACTTCCCGGGAGATTGCTTTGGCGTACCTGGTAGGAAGAGCTGCTCATATTCCAATGCATCGCACCGAGCTCGTCTCACGATCTCTGTGACCTGCAAAGGGAGTTCTCCTTCTCTAATTTTGTTGCGGTTGTTCCACCATTGTCACCAAAAGCATATGATTAGCACTCTTTTCTTCTCATCTAGTCCCCATAAAGAGTCTAGCATTGCATGCACGCTCCCGATCCCTTCGAGGCGGCTCCTTTCTGTTTCTTGGAAGTTAAAGTGTCGTGGAATGGTCGTGATGCCAATAGACCCGCTGATAAGCTAGCTAAGTTAGGTTTAGGTGAGAGTCCTTGTAAAGTCTGGTTTTCTGTTCCCGCAAAGCACATTCGGGATGTTCTTTCGGACGACATTCCTAGTTTCGTTTAAGGTGAAATAAAGCGGCGGCATTGATCCTAAAAAAAATCCTTGCAGTGAGATTTCAATTCTTAAAAGGAAAAGCAAATCCAGTTTTTCTAGTCACGTGCTCCCATGTGCCAAGCAAAATCCCGAGAATAAACAAGGGTAGGAAGGAATATACTGGTCAGGTGTGCATCCGCCGATGGTTGTGCCGGGGATTATGATTCTTGGTTCCTACTTCCTACTCATCCCCTCGAGAAGCGCAAACTTCAGTTTACCTCCGCCCCCCTCGACGTTTGACATTGTGCATAAAATAGTTACGATCTTACTTATCCAGCGTTAACTTAGATTTGGCGCCAGTCGAACCTCCATCTCACTTCGCCGCGCGTTCCTCTGTCTACTCACCGGCACCGTACGCCGGCGGCCGGCCAGCCGGCCGAGGCGATCGATCGAGTAAGCGCGCCGTACACGCGTAGCGCGCCCGGCAACCACCCCCGCTAAGCGTGCGATCATGCGATGCAACTGCTTGCACTGGCGCACGTAGTATCCGCTCCGCTTGCCTGCCGCCGTGCGTGCGTGCGTGCGAGCGCAGCCCTCCGGCAAACGTAAAGATCATGGCTCTTCTTTCTTGCCGTCACGTCTCCCAAAGATGATCCCGAGAAACACTCCGAGAACACGCAACCATCCAAAAAAAGCACGTAGGCTATGCCACCCCGGGCCCACAGATAAGGTTCCCTCCGCACTTGGTGCACGCCATGCTAGCGGCTGAATCCCGGGCCCCACGTGCCCCACATGGCCACCCCTAAACCGTGGGTGGCCCGCAGGTCGGCCTCCCTCCCTATCCACCCACCCACCCCACGGCCGTTAACCGCTCCGGGCCGCAAGAGAAAACCACCCCCGATCCGACGGCCCAGATCCGCCGAATCAAATCTCACTCCCCCACCGTATAAAAAACGAAAACTTCTTCACCCACTTCCCTCCCCACTCCCCCCTATCTCCTTCCATCCATCACCCCCCCTGTTCACCCCATCGGCGGGCGCATCGCCATGCTCCGGACCATCTCCAAGCTCCGGGAGGCGGCGGCGCCGCTCGCCTCCGCCGCAGTCCGGCGATGCTCCGGCGGGCCCCGGATCCACGCGGACGCCAATTGCCCGCGCTGCACCGCGCACATCTCCGTCCAGTTCTCCCTGCAGCCCCTCCCGCCGGCCGCGGCCTGCGGCGCCGAGGGCGCGGGCGCCCACCCGCACCACCACGACGGCGCCAGCGTCTGCCCGACGTGCCGCGGGGCCTTCCTATTCCGCGCCCACCGGATCGACCCCATGCGGGGCGCGTTCCTCGAGATCCCCGGCGGCGTCGCGGGCGACGACGGCGAGGACGCGCCCAGGGGCGACCTATCCCGGATCAAGAGGTGGATTGCGGAGCGCCCGCCGGACGACTGGCCTCCGATGCCGCCGCAGGTCCCCCCAACCCGACGTAAGCAGGGGAGGAGGAGAGGGAGGGAGGAAGGAGGCGGCGGCGGTGGCGGTGGCGGCAACGGTAACGGAGGGGACTCCTCGGGCGGGGAGGGTACGAGCGCGGCGCCCAAGAGGGAGTGGTGGGGAGGCGCCACCCTGGGGGAGGAGCTCCCGACGCCGCGGGAGATGTGCCGGAGACTCGATGAATTCGTCATCGGGCAGGGCAAGGCTAAAAAGGTGCGCCCATTTGTCCTCGATTCTGCTTGAATTGATCCAAATTGGTGCGATCGTTGCGGAGTGCTGACGTACGTGGTGCAATGTAGTACGTTGGACTAGGACAATTCAGTGGTAGCTTGGTATCGGTAGGTGAATTGTGGGTTTTAGTGTGAATCGTCCTAGGCAGTTGACATAATTGAGTGATATAGTGTACGGCTGGTTGCTGCGGCAACGCAGAAATGCACCTGGTTTTAAGTACTAGCTGACTGTGCCTTAAATTAAAATTCACTCTGCATTTTTGTGGTTGCTTTGCTCAATGGTGGTTCTCCGAATTTTTGGTCTGTGAGAATATAGTTGGATGATATGTTGGTAATTAATATGTTTGATGGACGACTAAGACTGTCGGTGTTTCTAGTAGAAACGTAGAATTGGGTTCTGGTGATTTAAGATTGACAAATCAGGGCTGAGTAAATGGTATATGATCATCAATGCTGGCATGCTGCTGATTATAGAATAATTGCATGTACAGGTTATCATATATGTGCTACTCTTGGGTGTGCGGGTATGCTGTAAACTAAATTTAGGCAATAGTTCCTCGTGCTACTTACAAAATTTGTAGACATTGGATATGATCTTCTGTGTTTGTATTTGGAAGAAGCTGTGAGGCATCCTGTCGCAGGTTTACTCAATATCTATTTTTTCACTTATCGAAGAAGTAAAATGCAACAAATATGACCTTGTGTTTCTTTTCCAGCATAGTATATGTTTTTCCAGAACACAACATACCATACTTCCAACATACATATGTAACATATCCAAACTCTCACTTTTGTTTCAGGTTCTATCAGTAGCCGTATACAACCACTACAAGAGAGTATATAACGCAACTGTACAGAAAGGGTTAGTCTCTGTCCTGTAACTACCTGCCTCAGTCTAGCCCTTTTATCATATCTCCACATCAGCAAATCATGAAAGACAAATGCTGAAGTATTTTAACACATTGGTAATGTATTAATTCGAAGGGTTGTGTTTCAAATGTACTCCCAGTAGTTGTTAATTGCCATGTTCTGGCTTTTAAATGGCATATTTGTGATGTTGTTCTATCTAGATCTGCGGACAATTCTGGGTGTCCAGACGCTGCAAATGATGATCACGATAATGTAGAGATAGATAAAAGCAATGTACTTCTGATGGGTCCAACTGGCTCAGGTCAGCTTTTTTATTTTAATCTTCCACGTTTCTAACTAGCATTTTCACATGATACAATATGCATGTATAACGAGATTTATTATAAGTTGGAGCTGACACTGATATCTTTCTTCGTGCTATCTGCTGACAGGAAAAACATTGCTTGCAAAAACATTAGCACGCATTGTAAATGTACCATTCGTTATAGCTGATGCGACATCATTAACACAGGCAAGGGCATCACTTCTTCACTGTCACGTTGTTTGGGGAACTGTCTGAGAAGATTCCTACTTAAATCCATTCGACCTATTCATGAATGCTCAATGTTTAACATAGTTGCTCTGCTCTTAGACTCTAATTGTGTGCTTTCACTAGAATTCACACTTCAACCAATACTCCCCTATCTTATAATCTGCTTAACTTTTGAGTTCCGAGTTTCTCCGCTAAGTATTTTTGTCAAGAGTTTATATCTTAGTAGATTTCTATACAGTGAACTGGTATTTCATTACTAAATTTGACAGCATTTTGCAGGCTGGATATGTAGGTGAAGATGTAGAGTCAATACTGCAGAAGTTACTGGTGGTATGTGTGGCTCGCTATTTAATGCCTTCCCTTCGCATGTGCTCACGTTGTTGTTCAGAAAGAAATTTAAGATTTGTTGGCCCTTCTGACATTCCGAATTTATTTTCAGGAGGCCGAATATAATGTTCAAGCTGCCCAGCAAGGAATAGTGTACATAGATGAAGTAGATAAAATAACAAAGAAGGTGCTGACTTTTTTCTCCCTTTTGCCGAGTAGCTTTTTAGCCGGGAGTTTTGTAAACAATAACTACATTGCAGGCAGAGAGTGCAAATGTTGGTAGAGATGTATCTGGTGAAGGTGTTCAACAGGCTTTGTTAAAAATCCTAGAAGGAACTGTAAGTGATCCCACTTATTATCGGTATTCTTCTTTTTGTTCTCATAACTGGAGTAATTAAACCATTAGTGTCTAAAATCTGGTGATACTGCATTACTTTGATTATTACTTTTTTCGGTTTTGCTATGAGCTACTGCAGTATGTTGTATGTTGGGTATTAACTTAGTTATGCTTTGTACACAGGTTGTCACCATTCCTGAAAAGGGATCTCGCAAAAATTCTCGCAATGATAGTATACAGGTTATATCCCTACCTGGTGCTTAAAAAAAATATGTTCAGTATCATATATACATCTAGTATCATATGGATTGAGAATTAATTGCATTCAATAAAAGAGTTTCTTCAAATGGATATTTTTATGTGTGCAAAGGATACTCCACTTAACTAAATAGTGAACTTAGAAACAGAAAGCATGTTTTCACAACTAAAAGGCCACCATGCTCTTGGTTAGAGTAGAACTGGCTACAGTTATTGGCTATTTTAATAAAACAGAAAGCATATGGATTGAGAATTAATTGCATTCAATAAAAGAGTTTCTTCAAATGGATATTTTTATGTGTGCAAAGGATACTCCACTTAACTAAATAGTGAACTTAGAAACAGAAAGCATGTTTTCACAACTAAAAAGGCCACCATGCTCTTGGTTAGAGTAGAACTGGCTACAGTTATTGGCTATTTTATAAAGGCTGACTGTTGATGGTAATAGCAGTGATCCACGGGGCTGTGGTGGAAATGTCCAAGAGCATGATATTTTTGTTTCTCAGCTACTTTATTCATTAGGAGCATTTTAAGCCTGTAACAGATCTTATTATAATGCAGATAGACACAAAAGACATTCTTTTCATATGTGGTGGTGCTTTTGTAGATTTGGAAAAGACTATTTCTGAAAGGTACTGCAGATTTTATGATTATAGAAATGACTTATTTTGCAAACATTTTAAGTTCATATGTGGTGACATTACATACTTGTGATGTCCATGAGGATTTGGAATTTAACTTCGACTTCTTACATAAAGCAGACGCCAAGATTCATCTATAGGATTTGGGGCACCCATTCGTACAAACATGAGAAGTTCAGGAGTGACCAGTCCAACGATCACGTCATCTTTGTTAGAATCTGTAAGCATTTCAATATCTACTGATTGATTTATCGACAGCGCTTGTGATGTTCTGATCGTTTCCTCAGTAATTGGAGCAGCCTTTTATCTCACAAAAATATTCTTCACATAATCCTGAACATAAAATTCCATGCCGATTGGCAGGTTGAGAGTGGAGATCTTGCTAAGTTTGGCCTAATACCAGAGTTCATTGGACGCTTGCCCATTCTAGTTAGTTTGGCAGCTCTCGATGAAGATCAGCTTGTTCAGGTAAAAATGTAATGTATTCTTATTTGAGTATCTGCATGAGGTTTCTGGTTTAAGCCTTCGATGTCCTCCATTCAGAATCATGTTCTGTTCATCTCTTTCACATAAACTAAATGATCTGACGTCTGTATAAGTTCTTGCACGATTTTCGTATGGCTAGCCTGCTGAAGCTGACTGAAGTGATTTGATCTGCATTCAGGTTCTTACAGAACCAAAGAATTCACTTTCGAGACAATACAGGAAAATGTTTAGCCTGAACAATGTGAGTCCACTAAAACTTGGAAGTGATTATAGGCTTGCTTCTTTGCACTGATTTCTATCATTCAATTTTTCCCGATTCTTCAGGTTAAGCTGCACTTTACTGATGGTGCACTGCGAATAGTAGCAAAGAAGGCCATAGTCAAAAACACTGGTGCACGTGGTCTAAGAGCCCTCTTAGAGACCATTCTACTGGAGGCCATGTACGAGGTAGCTGCTTGCAGTTTTCTGTAATGAACGCTGCAAAATCGAGGCATACGTTCTGACATTCTTCGTAAACAGATCCCTGACGAGAAAGCCGGAAATGAGCGAGTAGATGCTGTTGTGGTGGACGAGGAGGCCATTGGTTCCGTTGACAGGCCTGGGTGCGGGGCTAAAATTCTTCGGGGGGACGGCGCATTGGTGCAGTACATAATAAGAAATAACATTCCGAATTCACCGGTATGGTACTCGATTTGTGAAACACAGAAAAGTTACCCTATTGTCACATGCTATTAGCACAATATGTTTTTCTTTAAAATTGAAATGGAGAAAATAGCTCTTAACTTGTGCTGCCTCCTCTAATGCCTGCTCTAACTTGCAGGAAACTAACGAGGCTTTGGCGGGGGAGCTCGAAGACGCGTACATGCTGTCAAGAATTGTTAGCTTGTGATTAACCTTACAGACACCGTATATTATGTAAAATGTCCCCCACTCACATCCAGTCGATTTAACCAATTTTCCTGTGATCTATGTTGAAGTTTGCGGTGAGGTCCGACGAGCAGAGATCCGGCCGGCGTGCCATTTGTTGTAATTGTTGATGTAAACAGGAGTTGCCTTTTGATCGAGCAACCATCCTGCTATAAGCAAAATGTTTCTCATTCTTTCTTTTGGTGCCCCCAACCGTGCGGGCAGCTAAAGCTTATAGTTGTTGTTGGCAAAGGTGTACACACCAATCAACCCCTCACAGTTATAATAAGCAGGCGCAGTTTGCCCAGTGGCACCTGTACAGGTTTCAACTTTCAAGCATTGTCTGTGAAAGAACATCCTGATGTTTGTCCTGCAGTATCTACATCTGTTCAAGCCTGTCGTTCTGGGACGGTGTGATTTCTTCAGGAAAGCTGTACGATTCAAATTTGAACTAAAACCATGACAAGAATTATGGAACGGAGGGACTACTTTTCATGATCACTATCATACCAACGTTTATGGAATCATGAATCTTCAGGTCAATGGTGCTAAAAAATGGGTCACGCCACAGAGGGTCTGAACTCTGAAGTCTCAGCTGGGCAGTTTCGAAGAGAAAGAAAGGTGGATGGCGCAGCACAGCGAAACGGCCTCCTAACGACAAGCGCAAACCTTGGTGCGGTTGCGTAAACCCGGCGCGTGCACGGATCGCGAGGCTGATCGGGCGGCGAGGCGCGGTCAGACGGACGCGTTCAGCCGTCACTCTCGTCACCGTCCCCCCTCCTCCCCACCCCAGTCACGAGTCGCTGAGAGAGAAGAAGAGATATCGAACCCTCCCGAACCTTCGGAGCGCGCACGGGGCGAGCGAGCGAGCGAGAGAGATGGCGTACGGCGGCGGCAGGAGGGGCTCGTCCAGGTGGGGCCTTCCGATGGTGAGGTCGGACGCGCTCGGCAAGCTGGGCCCCTCCTTCGGCATCGGCGCCGGCTGCGGCGTCGGCGTCGGAGTCGGCCTCATCGGCGGTACGTGCCTCCCCAGTATTTACCTAGGCTTATTCTGCCGCCTCCTCTCTCCGTCGACCTCGAATGAATCGGCGATGGACATGGTACATGCTTGCCCGTGTTTAGTCTGGATATATTCAGCGCCGTCAGTCAGTGGCGAATAGTGTGCGGGGATTCGGGACCCGTCACGGTCACCGTCAGGATCAGGGTAGCTCATTTGAGTGATTCGATTCGAGACCACTACTTGTTTGAACCCTACAAACGTATCCTGCACTTCTAATCAGTCGCATGTTGTCAGCAGCTTTTGGAGTGGGAAGACTGCAGGGTTCAGGTAACCGTCGAAGTGTGTGTGTGCAACCGTGCAATGCTATAGGGCTCACTAGCAATCTAGCCCCTTCCCAGCCGCAACAAAAGGTTGAGTGTGGATGACTAGTTATGCAGAATATCTGCGTCTTTTTTTTGGACAGGCACGCAGTACCTTTATGGGAATGCCTAAATAGTATGGTACTAGTATATTCTAACAGAATGTTAGGCTTGCGAACGAAAAGGCTTCCTGCGAATATTTGTACACTTCGAAATGTCATCCTGAAGCTTATTTGAAGTGGAAATTGCAGCTAAGATTCGAGAATTATATAGTTGGTATAGTAGCAAATCAACCACATAAGGGGATACAGGAAGGTAAATGTGGTCATCATGCAGAGCTCAGTTGACCACTCGAAATGGAGGCAGCTACTCATATAACTTTCCAGTCTAAAAACTTAAAACAAATAAACAAGTACTGGTGATCGAGATTTCTCTGATGTCAATATTTCTAATTCTAGCAGTAAGATAAGGCTGTTAAATATGCACATAGATGCTTGAGGTCATCTGCGCTATATTAGATTGCATCTTTCTATGCATCGATCAAAGTACATTTTGTTCTCCCCTTGATAAATATCTGCAACACTGCAAATATTGCCACATGCGCCTGCTCCTAGTTGTGCCTCCCACTTTAATCAGTTGTGTTAGTTGTACCAAAACACAAGATGATATTGGCTTTCTAAATACATCAAGGTTCATGTGGAGGGAATACCTTTGGGAAGAACGACTTATTTAGCCTACGGCTCTGAACACCATAACACAACTGGTTCTGCATATGTTGACTGCGGGCATTGTTTTTCATCAAATTATCTTGCCTGTTCCTTTCTCATTTCTTATTTGGCTGAACAGGCGCAGGAATTGGAGCTGGATTCCCTGGTTTACAGCTGGGATTCGGAGCAGGCGCTGGATGTGGAATAGGAATAGGCTTTGGCTACGGTTTTGGGAAGGGGATTGCATATGACGAGAACGGGAAATATTCAAACATCAGGAGATCATTTCAGAACTCCAGGAGCCTTCCTTACGAGTAAGCAGCAACTCATTCTAAGCTTTGTACTATCGCAAAAACGGCTCCATTTGGGATTCCCCTGTTGCTCGACATGCTTGCATCCGCAGAGGGGGCTTGCTTGACCTTGAATCTGCTTATATGTGTTATTATAAATGTCAATCGGCTGGTTCATTCATACACTTGATGTGAACTGTCTTTGACATGTCTAACTTCACATGTTATCTCATTCTTTTAACACGATGGAAAAAAAAATCTGCAGTCAGGAGTTCGATATCCTGTTTGACGAGGTGATGGAGAGCACCAGGAAGCTGATCAAAGCGACGACAAAGGAGATCGACAAGTGGAGGCGCATGTAGCGCGAACATCACACCACATGAACAAACAGGTTAGTATTTATCAGAAGCGTAACACGCCACGTGGAGCCTGAAGCGACCTCCTCCTTGTATGACGTTCCATCTGAATAATTCCAGGGATTCAGCGAGATACGCCGTCAGTATTCTACCCTCGTGAAGGATCAATTTCGTCAAGGCATGTGCGAGGGTGCGAGCATCATGTGACCGCGACGCCGTTCGTCCCCGCACCACCGGAATATCCTGCGCGGCGTCGCTGTCGGTAGCATATATTGTTCGTCTGTAGAATAGCTGTTTCGCATTGAGATACTCGGGCCTCGCGCAGCATCGCCTCAAATCAAATCTTTCTCCGTCTCGTTAAGCATGCCGTCTGTATTTAATTTCCTGATTAGTAGTCAACGTCACCTCGCTGGAGTCACTGCTGTTCATACTTCTTTTCTGGGACATCATCATTGTTAAGCAAGATTTGCGCTCCTGCTCCACAGCAGTAGTGCATACGCCAAACGCTTCCTACGTCAGGCGAAAACGAAACGCGATTAATGATTTCGTTCTTATCGGTGTCAGCTGTCTCCCATACCATTGGAGGGCAAGATAGGGAAGTCTTGCAGGTGAGTGTACAATTCAAAGTTCCAAGTAACACGCTAGGCTGTTGTCAATCAGTGAATCAATGGTCAGCGTTTCCGGCATCCGCATCTGATTTTCTTAATCCAGGATCAGGGTGAACAAGAGGCTAAATTTCGTGTTTTGACCCTTCTCAAACACTTTAACCGGATCTGACCCAGTTTTTTTTTTATATTGGACCATTTTCCTACCGCCGGGGATCTCGGCGATAGGGTTGCGTAGCCTACCGTCAGAATCTTTGGCGGTAGAGTAACGGTAGCTGCCGTCTCCCTAACGTCCCAATGCTGACATGGCAGACTTCCTACCGCCAGCGGCCTTGGCGGTAGGATGTGCAACCCTACCGCCGAGCGCCATGGCGATAGGGTGTGCAACCCTATCGCAAAACAACAGCGACTTCTCGTTCCAGTATGAGTGAGGCCCCCTACCGCCGAGCTCCATGGCGGTAGGGTCTGATCATAGTGCATTTTTTTCACACAACTTGTATTTTGACTTTAATTTTTTTGCCACAACAATACTATAAACTTAAAAACAATAAGTATGTATCACATCCACACATTCAGCAATGTTATAGACTTAAAAACAATAAGTCTGATCATAGTTCAACTAAGAAATATAGCACACATCCACACATGTAGCAAATAGTTTCACATAACTAACGGTTCGACAAATACCAAATAGTTTCGTGCAGCCAACATAAAAGGTTTAACTAGTTCAACGGCAGTAACTTCACTTGCTCCTTCCCCTCTTCAAGGTACAGTACTCGTTGTTCTTTGAACGGGTCTCAGCCGCCTTCTTCTTGCACTGAGGAGGACGCACTCTCTGAAACGGGGATGGACTTGCACAATCCCTCTTCGGCACATTCCTCTTCTCACGCAAGGTTGTCTGAGTTGGTGGAGGTCCGCCATCGTCGCCGTACTCCTCCTCCTCATCGCTCTGTTCCTCTTCTTCCTCTTGTTCATTTCTTGCTCGTTCCTCGTCCTCTTCTTCATCTCCATCTTCTTCGTCCTCGTACTCCTCCTCGTCCTCTTCAACCACCCTAGACGATGAGGTGGCCTGCCTTGATGAAGCGAGGCTATGCATCGGGGCTGCAGGAGCATAAGCATCAACAGAGGAGGTAGTGCACCCAAGCAGGCCCACAAGCTTGCGACATTTGTTGACGATCTTCTGCAATAAGAACGAAACAAGAACATAATGTGGATCAAGTTTATGGTTACAAACAAAAATGAACTTAAGAAAGAATGTAATTGCAGGAGGCTCGATGTTACCTTCACCGTTCCCCTCAACTTCTTCTCACTATCTCGAGTCTCGAGGATAGAACTTAGCGCACCCGAGGCTTCAAATGCTTTTGTTCAGCTCCGAAGACTGCAAAACAATAAATGAGTCACACTCACTAAAGTAGATTTCATCGAACCGCCGGTTGAAAACAGATAAACACAACTTACCATTCTGTTCATGAGGGGTCCATACTCCCTAAATCTGCCTTTTAGCTCTCTGATGTTGTCATGGTAGGCTTCATTCTCGGAGCCGTCATCGTACAGTTCTTTGGCGTCTGCTGTCGTCCGTTGGGGCCTGAGGCGCAGTCGATGCTTGATGCCATCGTCGTACCACCACATGTGATCCTCATATTCATCCCAGTCGATCACTTTCCTCTCCACATCTTTGCGAGTTTTCCACTCGGTCCATTCCTTCACGTATTTGGCATGTTGCTCTCCGCAATCTATGATCGACCGATTCTTCTGCCTGCTCATCCAGCAAAGCACAAGAAAGAATGTAAAACACCATAATAAAGAATGTAAAACATCAAAACAAAAACACGGAAATGGAGAAGAATGCACTCAAGTGTAGGTCGGAGCCACCGGTATCAATGAGACCGCCTGGTGGTGTACGTTGCACCCTACCAAATTGCGTGGCAACGCGCTGTGACAAGTGGTACTCGACGGCATAGACACAAATCATGGGCACGATGCACTGCCAGAGAAGCCGGTCTTGCCTGCACATCACGTTCAGCTCGAACCCCCACGCTCGTTCATTATACGGCCACCAATTAACCTAGTACCAAAAAATGGTAAGCTCACATGAAAGTGTCGTCAAAAATATTCAAAATCTAGTTCTACCTGGAAAGTCGTCAGAGCATCAAGCTCGTTGGTGAAGACCTTGTACAAAGCCTTGGATGTGCCCGTGTAGACACCCGCCACGTCCTAAGCGTATGCGACGGTCGGGTATCGATCATCTTCGTCATCTTCACCATAGTCAGTCCATTCACGCTGGCGCAGCTTCTCCGGACGCCCACCGGTATTCGCTCTCACATCCAAAGGAGAGGCCCCAGACACATCCACACATACCGGACGTGTCTTTCGTCCTCTGGGTTGCGTCGTCAAGATACAAAACACATATACGATAAGATGACATAAACTAAAGCAGCAGACGTCCATGATATTTGAAACAGTGTGATATTCCCTTACCGAATGGTATAGATAGGTGAGACCGGTGGACACCCAACTGTACCCTGCATCCCATTCCTTTAGTAAGTCGAGATACATCCATAGGGCATTGTCCCCAGAGCAGTCTGGAAACACGACCTATGTGAGAAGATACCACAGGTAGGCCCTGGCGTACTGCTCCACCACCCGGGGTTCGGCACCTTCCAGGAACTTGCTCCGGTGCTTCAGGAGCCAGGGCAGCGGTACGCCGAAAGTCCGGTTACCCTTAAGCGTCGGGGGGGGGGGGGGGGGAGGGCAGTCGCCGATGAGGGCGATAACCCTATCATGCCAGTTCTTCCTCTCCACTCGTCCACTGAGAGCACGACCCTCGAGCGGTAGGGTCGTAATCATCCCCCAATCCAGGAGGGTCGCCGTCATCTCCCCACATGGAAGATGGAAACTGTGCGTCTCTGCCCGCCACTGGTTGATAAAAGTTGTGAGAGTTGAGTGGACGAGCGTTGGCGGCTTACGCTTGAACTGTAGGACGTAACCCAACACTTGGGCTCTCCTGTAGAACGGCGCGTACCGGTCGTCGTACTCCATCTTAGCAGCGTCTTGTGACCCCTCATCCGCAGTGGCGGGAGCATATGTCAAAATGAAGAACCAAATAATTAGCAACTTGTTTTCATCAATTCGAAAGATTTGGTTCAAGAATGGTAATTACCACTCCATTCTCAATGAAACGGGCACGATGACCCTTGTCGAACGCAGGGTCAAGCATGGTATAGTTAGTGCCGATGTTGCCCGCAAGAGGTGACCTCCTAAATAAAATTGCATAAACATAAGCATACGCATAATTAAAATAGCATAAGCATAATTCAACACACATTTGGTGACATTTTTTATTCATTCATTTGTAAACATGATTCTCATAAGCATGATTCATTCATTCATTCATTTTGCATAAGATTGTTTTAACACTATTCATTCATTTCTTCAATTTGTAAAAAATAAGTAAATACATACAATCTTTCTCCAATATCCACTATATGCATACGGTTGATTACAAAGGTTCATCACATCATGTAGTTCATTCCTTCAATAAGCATATCAAGATTTTTTTTAACATGAACTAGGGTTCATCATGTAGTTCAAAAATAAGTAAATACATATCAAGATGCATCACAAAGGTTCAAATGGTTGAGATGCATCACAAAGGTTCAAATGGTTGAGATGCATCACAAAGGTTCATCACATAAAAAAACTATGAGTTCAATCCTTCAATAAGCATATCAAGATTTTTTTTAACATGAACATGAACTAGGGTTCATCATGTAGTTCAAAAAAAAGTAAATACATATCAAGATTCATCACAAAGGTTCATATGGTTGATACATATCAAGGTTCATCACATCAAAAATAAACTATGAGTTCATTCCTTCAATAAGCATCATATCAAGATTCTTTTTACATGAACTAGGGTGGGCTTGAATCAAATAATGCATCGAATCGGAAGCTACTTGAGAAAAAACTAATTGGATGGATTGAAGAAGCTTACTTTACTCGTTTCGGAGCCATCTCGATCTGCAAGAATAACGAAGAAACGAGAGAGATCCGAGGGGGAGAGTGGAGGGGACGAGAGAGAGGAAGAACAGAGAGGGCGACGGGGTGGGGAGAGATGGGGAGGGGGAGGGCGAACCGGCGTCAGGCTTACATGTGCCCCAACCCTACCGCCATACAGTCCGGCGGCAGGGTCTCACATCTTACCGTCGGACCCTATGGCGGTAGGGTCGAGTAGAGCTCACGGCGGCCGTCAGTTGCCTGCCGGCGGGGATTAGTCAGCTACCTCCGCAGTTTCTAGCGGTAGCCTATGCATACCTACCGCCATCCTGTGTCGCGCTAAGAAAAATGGTCAAATGTCAAAAAAAAAAAATCGAACCGGGCTCAGATCTGGACTATTTCAAAAGGGTCAAAACACGAAATTTTGCGAGAACAAGATCATCGGAGATTCATCACCAAAAACACAAGTACCTTGCTGGCTGTGTTGTACTACTACTAGATGGTAGTGGTAGTAGAAGAAAGCAGAGGCTGACGACGAAAAGTCCATTCTGCACCCGAGCTCATATGCTCCCGCATGAACAGTAAAATCGAAAAAAAATCGGAAAAAATTCAAAAAATTCCAATTTTTTTTTGAGACGAACATTGACAAAAGTTCTAAATGCCTGCAAAAATTCGTCATGAAATCACATTCCTAGAAGGCGTGGCAAAAAAAAACAAATTCAGTGCTTCAAAATGCGTTTGAAAGTAGCTTTTTCAGAGTACTTTTTTTGTTTTTTTTGCCACGCCTTCTAGGAATGTGATTTCATGACGAATTTTTGCAGGCACTTAGAACTTTTGTCAATGTTTCACTCAAAAAAAATTGGAATTTTTTGATTTTTTTTCGGTTTTACTGTTCATGCGGGAGCATATGAGCTCGGGTGCAGATTAGCCGCGTCCGGCTGACGAGGCCTACTAGAAAACCATTCTCGTCTTCTGATTCGAACTTTCCGCACGGGAGGACCACCACGCCAGAGGAGAGCAGAGCAGAGAAAGGCATGTGAGTGAGTGAAAGAAATCTAGCCATGACGTTTTTATGCGAAGCTACCCTGGCAAAGCCTCCCCCCCCCTCTCTCTCTGCCAGATCGGCCGCTTTATTGGCTGCCACCGTGCACATGACATGAGCCACAACCTACTACCTGCCACGGTCAAAACATGTAGTGGGAGTATTCAGGTTTGCATGCCATCATTTGGAACATGGTAACATGCATCATGCCCAAAGGGTTCCAAAATGTACACGGGTCTCTTTGACTAGCAGGATTCTAAAAAGGTAGGAATTTCGAAAAAAAATTGTAGGATTAGGAATTTGAATCCTAAAAGGATTTTCCCTTGTTTGGTTGCGCCACGGGGAAAACAAAGGAATCTTTTAAGGCCTCCGTTGGTTCAAATGATAGAAATATCACAGAAATAAGAAAGTCATAGAAAATGAGATGACAATTCCTATAAGAAAAGACATGTCATTTGCTTCATAGGATAGGAATTTTTCCATTAGGCCCGAGCCAATGTTTGTTTCCCTTTGAATGAAAAGGACAGGAACCAATCCTACATACGAATAGGAACCCATTCCTACAAAACCAAAGGACAGTAAAATTCCTGTAAATCAAAGGAGGTCTAAAGAGGTTGGACTGGGTACTAAAATTCCGATGAAATTTAGTGCAAAGTAATCCTTGGGAAAAGTTCCCATAGTATTCAATCATATGAATCAAACAACCAATATAAGAAGAAAAAATCCCATGAATCCTAATCCTCTAGAATTCCTTTGGAAAATCTTCAAATCAAAGAGGCTCTCAAGGGATAACTACTTGGATATTGTGAATGGTAACCTAAAAAGTTAGACAAGATTTCTATCTCTAAGATATTCCTGTCCTACGAACCAAAGAAGGCTAAAAGGTTGGAGTGGATACTAAAATTCCTTTGATTTTTTTTAACTGAAAACTTTAGTGTAAGGTAATCCTTGGGAAAAGTTCCCATAGGATTCAGTCCTAGGAATCAAACAAACAATATAAGAAAAAAAAACCCATGGATCCTAATCCTCTAGAAATCCTTCAAATCAGGGAGGCAGGCTGGTAACCTACAAAGTTAGACAAGTTTGCTTGGTATTTTCTAGTAGGAGACATTATTCCTATCATGTTTGTCAGTATTCCCATATGCATCACAAGTACCTTACGACACTATGACCCTACAGTACTTGATACTGACCATCCGATTTCGATACTGCTACTTAGACAAAAAGGACACTAGTGCCTAAAGCCTAAAACCTAGGTTGGTACTTAGGCAACACGCCAAAGCCCAAAGGGAGACAAGGAAAGGGAAATTATGAATGCAAATCAATCATTAACAGAGCCTGTCTGCCTGCCTGTCAAGTACTACCACTACTAGCACACAAAAGCACCAGCACATGACAATATCATATTACAGCTATTTTTTCCAGGCACACAATACCTGGCTGATTATTGTCCGACACTTGGATGGCCACCTGGCCTTGTTAACTTACCCCAAACCAATAAACAATGTCAATTTTTCCAAAGTCAGATTGCACAGAAAGAATAAATAATAGGAACAGCGTCAAACATCAATCAAGCCCACCGAGGATCATCATTCGCCCACGGACCCATCATACGGTTGGTAAAGCACGCAGATCATGACAGGCATAGGCCAGCACTAATCATCCCGGCAAATGCAACACCAATCATCTCCACCCTTGTCATCAGATTCAGACAGACCAAGTTTTTGTAGATCACCGCCCCGTTTTCGGACGCTTCATCCCAGCGGAGTTAAAGGGGGACACGCTCGGGCTAAGGTGGGGGCTGGGGCTTTCCTCCCTCAGAGTGCCATTCAGGATGGCCAGCTCTCTCAGCTGCTGCTTCTTGTAGTAGTCCATGGACTCATCCTGATCAATGACAGCACTGGTTAGAAAGGGCATGTCGAAATCGTGGAGACAAATGGGAGCGAAACAGGAAACAAATGTGCTTACCATTGGTTTGAGAAGATCTTCAAGGATGGTCACAGCCTGGTTTAGACGCACATCAATAATGTCTGCTGGGAACTCTGCTTCCACAAGCACGTGCAGTGCCTCATTGAGGTGCTCATATCCAGGCTTATCTCTCAGCTTCTCTTCCTATATTACAGTAATGATATACTCATTAATTTATTCATATCGCTAGGGGGTACGGGAAAACAGAAATGAAGAAAAACATTACATAGTACATGTATCAAGAATTCAATGATCTTATTATGCAACAGATAAATACAAGAAAAGCCCAATGTCAAAGTCTATAACTAAAGAGCGAGGTATTTCATGTCCAAGGGTAACACCATAACACTGAAATGATGTTTGCATCAGAGCAATAAGATGCTACTATCAGATTTGAAAAGCCTACATTTGCATCTACAAAAGCCTATAATATATACGTATTACATGTATCAAGAATTCAATGATCTTATTATGCAACAGGTAAATAAAAGAGAAGTCCAATGTCAAAGCCTATAACTAAAGATCAAGGCTGATATAATTTCAAAAGCTTGTTTGCATCAGAGCAATAAGATATCAAATTTGAAAAGCTTATAAGTGCATCTAAAGAAACTTATATACAGCAGACTAGCATCAAAACCTTACACAGTTAAGTTACAGGGTCAGTTTACTGAATCATACTATTGATAGATAGAATGTACATATATCACCAGTATCCAGACAATATCCAAACAATGAAGGCTAAGGGGAACAGAAAGCTAGAGTACTAGTGACATAAGCCACCACCCACCGATAAAAGAATGTTTTTACAGCAGTCACTAGTCAGTACTCACTGCAGTTAAACTATATATTCGAAACGTAGACCATGTCATCTCACAATGTCATTAACCTAGAGGCCCTAGTAGATAAACAACTAGAATGAGCAAGTGCTGGAACGCGGGTGGGCCACTGGGAACTCCAGCCACTGAGCTAGTGCTCAGTTCTCAGAATAAGCAAGTAGCACTAAGTATGTACAGTAATAAAATTTGAATGATGAAATATCCGGAGGTGCGGGCTACGTGATAGTAAGTTCTAAATAGATGTCTCAATGAGAATCCGACAGTGTTACTAGTCCTAAAATAAGTTGGCAATCATTGCATGTCAATTAGGCCAGACTAAAGGTTCAGTTGTTTATGGTATTAGCGATTAAATATATTAGCCAATTCAACCAGGGAAAAGAATCTCTTAAATTAACTATGACAGTAACACATGGTATACATCCTAAAACTGTCCAATGGTTTAGCGCTGCTAAAATCAGGAACTGGAGAACAATACATGATAGTGTGCTCAGTTACCTTCACAGAGTCTTTAACTGATCCACGCCCACGAATGTAAACTCTGCATTGAGTCGTAGCTTCAACTCTTTTCAGGGAGTTTCCTCGTGGCCCCAATAGACGGCCAACAAAGTTGAACTAGCAGTGGACAAAAGAGTGTAAATCATTCATGACAAGACACAGCACATTAATAAAGTGATAGAAAACCCTAAAGTAATGCATTCTTACGTTAGGATACTTGTCCACAGGAACATCTAGCCTCACAAGTTTCTTGACAACAGGAGTACCACCAAGTGCTGGAGCACCATTCCAGCTCATTGGTGATGCTTGCAGAACCCCCATATGCTGAAAAAAGAGACAATATTTTCTCCATAAAATAAATTAAAGATAACTTCCTAAGATAAGCAAGATCCAATATAAAGAAACTGTGTCCTTGACAAAATTAGTTGCAAGGGTTAAATCTGGATCAAGTAACTACAAGGCAATATTATAAATAACAAAGTGATTCTTTGTTAGTTGCAAGGAACAGATGAGTCAAAATGGACAAATAATATTCATCTGCCACTAACATAAGTCAGGTAGTGGTGGGGCTGCATTTTCAATGATATTTTCTCCATAGAATAAATTAAGATAACTTCCTAACATAAGCAAGATCCAATATAAAGAAACTGGGTCCTTGCAAAAATAGTTGCAAGGGTTAAATCTGGATCAAGTAACTACAAGGCAACATTATAAATAACAAAGGGGTCTTTTGTTAGTTGCAAGGAACAGATGAGTCAAAATGGAGAAATCATATTCATCTGTCATTAACATAAGTCAGGTAATAATGGGACTGCATTTTCAATGATACTATATTGGTACTGCGGTACATTACATTCCAGAAAACTAGTGCAAGGTTAAAACTGACTACATGGTATGCATAAAATATCCACAATCCATGCAAAATCTTTTCATTTTATCAGGGTAGCCATCCTATAAATGAAATTACAACATAGCAATTCAATCTCAATGGTAATCAGCGATTGCTTGAATCTGCATTACCTCTGCTTGCCTTCCTGACCATCCCTCCAGATCCATTGGTTGACCATTCACTGGGTGGCCAGGTAACCTTAACGGGCTACCATGCTCAATTCTCTCAGCATCAACAAAATTATGGTTAGGTGGCAAAGAAGATGCCCGCAAAATCTCTGCATTAAACAAACATGGTAATGATGAGGCAGTGAGTGAAATGTTTTTCAGTATATGATAGTACAATGATGAGAGTAATACCCTTGCCCTGCACTAAATTGGGGGCAGTAGGCGTTATATTTACAAATACGTCAAATGCCTTATTATCGCAGCAAGTAGAGACTTTCACAGTAAGAATAGGAATAAGCTACATGGCAACCATTCTTAATAGATATTTGTTGTCGATATAAAAAACATCAAATTCCAAAGTGTGAAGCCAATTACGAAACAGAGTTGGGAGGGCAAAGTTATTTATGGCCAAGAACTGGACAAGTTACCAGTATATTAGATCATAGGGTATATGAGAATGTATTAACGGGAGATCTGGTTTAACTTGCCCGATCCACTAATAAATGATAACATTACCAATATTTTTGGACAGGAAGAGCATCATACATCGACAAAGATATATCAGGTCATCAAATTGTCATAGCAAGTTATAACCATTACCAACAGTCCACAACCTAACAGATTCAGGGTAAAACAGATTGAACTAAGCATAGCTATGAGTGATAGTGAGTGAATGATTGACTGCATCATGAACAACACATAGTATCTACACTGCTAAAGACCATATAAACAGGAAGAACCACAGTAGTGACTGAAAGAAAAATAAACCTTGGTTCAAGAGCCTGGTGCAGTAGGGAAGAACTTGAATGAATGGGCCTAACTTCTGCCTCTCAGCAAGCAACTCAGCCAGATACCTGCCGAAGAAACAAGCACATTAGGATAACACAGGTCACTCGAACTCTGTTGTTCACATGAGAGATTAATACGATATGACAGAAAGTACAATCATGATTTGAAGCATCTAAAATAACCAGAAGGCAAACCAAAACGATGTAAAAAAACTAGAACTTTTGATTAGATTTATACAACAAGATCCAGCAAGATGTAAAATTGTACACACGTCTATCAATAAATGACCAAATTATTACAGACGAATTTTTACATCAACAGGCTAAAATAAATAAATCTATCAGCGAGGAGCAATCATCTAAATCCCTATCTCCACAGATCACTCCTCCATCACAATCTCAGCACTCGAAGAAGGCCGGAACCAGGCAGGAATCTCCGCCGGCCGCATCAAATCTCGTGCTTGACGGAAGATTCCGAGGTGGCTGGATCAAAAAACGAAAAACAAAAACTCGACCGGAAGAAACAAGAACAGGGATAGCAAAGCAGGAGCCCCACCTTTCTCTCTCAGAGGAGGCAGAGTACCTCATGGAATTGAGGTGGTGGTGATGAGGCGAAGAATGGACAGGGGACTGCGAGTACTGCTGCAGGTGAGACGGCGGCGGAATCCTGTCGTCCATGGCTACCGACGGCGAAAGGAACAAACTCTACAAGATTCAGGGGAGGACCAAGAAACCGAGGACCCAAAAAACCGGAGACCCAAAGCAATCAAGAAAAGAAACCAAGAAGAAGAAGAAGCAACTACTTAGCAAAGCTACGGTAGGGAGGGGCAATCCTGAGGCCCGGAAATCTAGAAGTGAGGAGGGATTGGCAAGGACCAGGGGGATATATATAAGGGATAGATGGGATTGTTTAGCACATAAGAGGAAGGTAATAGATGCGCAATCAATGATCGGCTAGCCCAGGCTGTGCAGCGTTGGCAGCAGCGGCAGCGGCAGCAGCAGCAGCTCGTGGTTCTTGCTCCTCCTCCCCTCCACAACACACCCGCAGAGGGGGGAGAGCGGGGCGGGGTGGGTGGGGAGAAGGGGGGCGGAGAGAGGGGAAGAGACAAACCCAAAGGAGGGCTTTGGATTCTCTCTCCCTGCAGTATTTGTCGCTGAAAATCGCAGACGGTTTCCACCCCTGTAAATCTTCCTCCTTCAACGGTGTTGGGTTTCTTTCTTTTTTATTTTCGGTTGGAATTTGGAGAGGGTTTATTGTTGTGCTAGGTACACCCAAGATAAATGGTTTGAAGGGAAAATGTACATGCCCTCCCAAAAAAAAGAGGGAAAATGTACATGAGATATGTAAAATATAAATTCATCGGGTGCTTTTCAAAAATGAATATGGCGCGGACTTTTGAAAAATAAGGAATGCCATGAGTTGTTATGGATAGATGAATGTGGCGCGCCAACTTTTCAAAAATAAATGGATACCATGAGTTGTTATGGGATAAATGAAGATGGCGCGAACTTTTGAAAAATAAGGAATGCCATGAGTTGTTATGGATAGATGAAGGCGACGCGCGAACTTTTCAAAAATAAATGGATACCATGAGTCATTATGGGATAGATAAATATGGCAAGAACTTTTCAAAAAATAAAATAAATGAATACCATGAGTCGTTATGGGATAGATGAATATGGCGCGAACTTTTCAAAAAATAAAATAAATGAATACCATGAGTCGTTATGGGATAGATGAATATGGCACGAACTTTTAAAAACAAATACCCCGGTTACCGTTGACGCGCTTTCGCGCGCAAAAAATATTGCCGTTAATGTAGATACTCACTAATTGCTCGTGTCATTTGTAATCAATGTACACGAGTTGAAGCATAAACCGTTTTCCGGAAGTGTATACCCCGATTACCATTGACGCACTTTCGCGCGCAAAAAATATTGCCATTAGCGCAGATACCCACTAATTGCTCGTTCTTTCGTAATCAATGTTCACTAGTTGAAGCATAAAACGTTTTCCGGAAGCGTATATGTGTTGGATGTCACAATTTCATCGAGCGTGATCATTGCCCATGTGTTAAAGTAGTTAAAATAAAATCTATTGAATAAAACCCACCAGAACATATGTTAGGTTTCTTTTTTTTCGTTGGCAGATGTTGTAGTTTTTAAATTTTTTTGGAGAGGATCTGTTATCATGCTAGGGACACACTAGAACCTATTAGAAGAGAGGAGTACATAAGAAGATACGTAAAATATAAATTCACTTAATACTATAACGCAATCTAGTCGTTATGGGAATAAACGAATATGGCGCGAACTCAAAAAAAATGAGACCACAATTACCATTGATTTACTTTTGCACGAAAAGAATTATCATTAACGTAGACACTTACCAATTTGATCACAAGTTTCTTTGGTTGTCGGCGTTAGGCTTCTTTCTTTCTGCTTTCATTGAGGGGGTTTATTGTTGCGCTAGGTGTACACCCATTAGAACTTATTTGTGATAAAAGTACATGAGACATGTAAAATGCATGTTCACCTAGTATTATAACACATTCAAGTCGTTACGTGATGAATGAATATGGCACGAACTTTTGAAAAAAAAAATCCAAGCACCATGATTACTGTTGTTTTGCAGGAAATAGTGGGTATTTATTTCTTTAAAATAGTGTTACAGTCCGCTAATACAAAACTCTCCATATTGTCTGGAACATGGTGCAACCAAACACGCGGTTCTACATCCGAGCACCATGATTACCGTTGATGTACTCTGTGCGAAAAAAAAACTTTGCCGCAAATTAGTGATTTTTTTCTTTGCGAGGCAATCAGTGAATTGGATACTCACTAATTTGTAATCAATGTACTCGCTGGCGCATACAACCTTTTTTTGGAAGTATATACATGCTGGATATCACAATTTCATTGATTGTGAAGATTGTGCATGCGCTCCTTCGTCCCTAAATTAAATCTTTCTAAAGATTTCAGTATGAACTACATACGAATGTATATAGACGTAGTTTAGAGTGTAGATTCACTCATTTTGCTCTGTATGTTGTTCATATTAGAATCTCTATAAAAAAGACTTATATTTAGAAACTGAGGAAGTAATTAAATTAGAATCGACTGGATTTGATCGTGATACGCCATCAAGATCGAAATCGAAACCGAAATCTCAGATTGTGAGCACAAGTTTCTTTCTTTCTTCCTCGTGCTTTCGGTGCGGTGCAAAGAAGGGTGGCTCTTTGTGTGCGTGCCCCTAGCCCGGCCACGCTGCCGGTAAAAAAGATGCCTCCTCACGGAATCTTGGTGGCCGTTTGCGGCGGCGTTGACTCCTGTAGAAACGGGCTGAATCCGGCCCGCTCCCTTCTTTCGTCATCCAGGCCGCCCGTCTCCTGCCAAAAGGCCCTCTCGAGGTCCAGGGAGCTAATTTAGGCAGCTCCGCCAATCATTGGAGCACGGAGGCCAGCCAGCCAGTCAGTCAGTCAGTCACCAGTCAGCCAGCCCGCCAGCCAGGCAGGCAGGCCGACTGCCACCTGGCTCTACCGAACAATTTCCTCCCTACTTTTTTACGGGAGTATACCAGGTCATTATTTTCTGCCCCAAAAATAGGAGTATTCTGCGCTGCGCGGCCGCCGGTTTCTTGGAATTGGCTGTAAACAACCGCCGAAATGCGTACGCATTTTTGCGTGATGGCCGCTCGTTCGTTCGCTCGCTGCTGCCAAAGTTTGTACTGCTGTCTGGCGTGGCTGGTTCCAGTGAGCTGGTCCGGTTGTCATCATTGATTTTTGCCCGCGGGATTAAAGAAACGGGGGTGCGTGTGTACGTAGCACGTATACACCAGAGACAATCGGGCGATGCAAAGATCGCGGTAGGATGTATACGCTTGTTTAAAAAAAAAACTAGTGTTAGTATAGTTTGTGTTGGAATATTTTTTGGAAGATCGTTCGTGTTAGAATATTGGCGCACGTGGGTCGGGCTGGGGGCAGCGGCCGCTAAGGAACACGAGTTCCAGTTTGGCTTAACTTGTTGTGCTCAACAGCCATGAGGATGAGGTGAGGGTGTGATCGATTTGTACCAACTAGTCCTTGTTAGTTTTGTTTTTGTTTTTTGCGGGAGACACTCTTAGTTTTCTTTAACACGCTACAAATCCAAATATTTACATACACACCATTACAGTCACCCTTAAGATGGACGAAGTCACCACAGAAGCCTTCGTAGTCGACGGGGACCTCTTCTCCCACAAAACAAATATCGTTGAAAAGACTGAAATAAATTTAGAAAAATCCTAACACCAGTGCCAAGTCTATGACTTGTACCATGGTGGGGCCTTCCACCACAGGGGAGCTAACCATTTGAGCTACGCTCAATTCGCCACGCTGAGATTGTTTTAGCATGGGCCAATTTGATCATATGCCCCACATTTGTTGAGTCCGGGCCAAATGCCCTATTTTCCTTTGTAATTGATTATATGCCACATGTTTGCTCTATATCTAGACAAAATGGCACATATTAAAAATAACCATCTAGCTTTAGTGAACTACTCTAATTAGAGATGAGAAAGGACATATTTGCCCCTGCCCAAAATGCAGACCCCGAATAAACAATATGCAACACAATTGGCATCCCTAGACACAAACATCCTCGTAAAACGAAGCGACAACCGCCGAGGAGCCCCCCCCCCCCCCCCCCCGTCCGGGTGCGCCTAGAGGTTTCAATAGCCTTGTAGACATGGGATGGGAACAATAATGTGGTGAAGACTCAACTCATTTGCCCATTCAACTCCTCTCCTAACGTGCATTGCTTTTGTTGTAATCACGTCAGCTGTATATAAAATAGGTTCACTGCAAGCAACCATAAATCTCCCTGCATCATCCCGAGAAACTACTCAGGCCTCCAGATAAGGAATTCATATCAGGAAATGCATCAACATTAATCATAGCGAATCCCTCCTTTGGTTTCTTCTAGACACTCATATTGCTAGGAATCCCCTTACAAGATGCTTCATGTGACAGAGACAACACTTGCTCACCATGGACTACATATCTTCGTCGCCACCATATATGCCATGCTGATGTAAGGACAAGCTCTTTGATATTAGATGAATCATAGTTCGATGGCGCTAACTTCGGCATATAGAGTAATTCTTCGAGAACTACACTTCCATCCCGGTCCACTTGTAAAGCCATGCCATTCATATCAGCTACATCCATTATGTTCCATGTCTCCCTTGCATGCACACACTCAAAGAGTGTGTGCTTTATATCCTCACAATGTATATCATCAAGGGCATTGGCTAGACACGGAGTTATGTATGTTAGACAACAAACTGAAGCAAGGCAAGATCCCATGCAATATTTCCATGTAATTTTTTTTACCTTTGCAACAACCAAACATTTCCATATGTTTTTCCAAACGGGGTTTAGCAATGATCTAGTGGCAACTTCAAGGTTTGTTTCTTTTTCTCCAAAATGATGTAGCCATTTACCATGATATGATGACATCAGATACATTCTCCGACAACAAAATCCTGAAGCCCATGTTACCCATATTTGAGTTAATAAGATCATAAACAGCACCTAGAAGGCTTCTTCCTTTAGGAGTAATCAATTTCCCATTTGGACTATTCGACACCCAATCATCATCTCATATGTTGATCAGTGTTCCCTCTCCGACATGCCAAATACATAGACTATTAAACGTTTTCACTCCGGCTAGGATACGCTACCAAGTGAATGATGCACCACTTTTCATCTTTGCATTCAAAAGTTCTCCATCAAGATAATATTTGGTTCTCAATATTATTGCACATATGGACCCAAGGTCACAAAGAAGGCGGCATACTTACTTTGACTACATGGCAGGATTAAATCAATGCGGGTCATAAAAACCAAGTCCTCCCCATGGCTTAGGAATACATAACTTCCACAAGGTAAACCAGTGCATCTTCTTATGGTTGACATCATCCCACCACCAGAATGCAAGATTGCATCCATGATTCCTTTACGACTTTTTTGGGAAGCTTGAATACATATATCACATATGTTGGTATGGCTTGAACCACATATTTCACTAGCACTTCTTTACCTCCTGCTGACATGATTTTTTTTCTTTCCATTCACAAATTCTCCCTAGCACCCCCTCTATTAGATGCATAAAAATGTCACCTCTCTCATCACCCACCATCGTGGGCCTTGGCCCCTGGCAGGATAGGTGAGGAATCACTCTTGATATGATCTATTGGGGCCTACAACTTCGCCAAAGCCGACTAACATCCCTTTCCAATGCATTTTTCGAACAAAGAAGACTACTAAACTAAAGGATTGAATTCGCTTTCCGTGGTGAACTAGTCGTCCCATACCTTCATTTTGTCTCATGTGTGTTGAACATTGCCTTCCTCCGTTCCAGCTTCATTCATGTAGGTAGGGCTAGGCGGGAAAGGGCCCCCTCTTGCCTATTAGTAAGCGGGAATTCAATTCCACTGGGGTCTTACCGTTCCTACTATTTCTCGTCCTGGGGTTTCCACGATTGAATAAAAAAAGTATAGGTCATATCGGTCAAATTATTGGACCCGTGTTGGATGTCACTTTTACCCCAGGCAGTTACCTTATATTTAGTCCCAAATATTTATCCAAAATTACTTCTGTATCTACAAAATAGTACATATATATGTCTTCCTTCATTTCAACACACTTTTTTTCCCACACTAATAAGATGTACAAAAGACTCACAATAGTGGTCAAGCACCCCCTTTAAACTAGCATCATTTTCTAGGTCAGCATTCATAAGAATTAACTTGTTGGCAAATGATTGCTTACCAGGGGGCAAGGTGCTGGGCTCCCAAGTGGAGGTGTTGTAGCATGTAACAAGCTTCAGTTGAAGAACCAAGCTATCAATTCGTGGAGGTACTGGTATCCTGCAACAGCTTAATGCTCCGCAACACAAATAAAACTTCACTTGTGTTCCCAACAGTGCTAACAAGGGTGGAAACCTTGCTAGTCTTGCTAGTTGCACATGACAGTTAACAGATAAAGTGATCGATAATATTTTTGTATTTTCCGAATAACACAAAACTTAAATGAAAGTGTGTGTAAAAGTTGTTGGAAGGTGATTCTTATGCTAAAAATCTGACCAGGGTTCACAAACTGGAACTCTCCAGTACATAAAAGTGTTGCAAGTAATATAATATTGTGCAAAGGTACATCATAAAATATTTCATGTTCATGCCAAACATATGAATGTGTTGATTCTACATAGGCAGTGCGTCCATGATACTATTATATCGAGATACCATCTCCATTTATAGCTAAATAGTTGGTCCATGGATCTAGATCCCTCTGCACCATCTAGACATTAAGTGTGAACATAGATAATTGCTTTGAGCAAGATGGTATATTGGTGTTTATGGGATTCCAGTGAATCCTCTAATAAACCATAAAACCCTCAAGGGAAACAATTCTATACAAGCAGTTTCCACTTTCTATCACCGCCTCACTGTAATAGTAGTTTATTTGCAAGATTGAACCAACTAATGCACATCTCTCTCTCTTTCTCTCTCTCACTACTGATTACCGATCTAAACTAGCCAAGAGTAAACAGAGAGAAATATACATCTATAAATCAAACAAGATGACATTCATAAATCAGAACATAAAGGAATAATTCATCACATGATCTACATTACCGCTACAAACATATCAGATTCACCATAATCATGTAGGCCAGCTCATATGGCTATTTTACTAATCATCTAAACACGTCAAGGGGGGAGATTAGAACTTGGCTACCACCATGAACCCATAATTCATGGGGTGGACTACTCACAACTCTCCTTGGAGCACGAGGATCGAGGTTGATGATAGCGGAGATGATTCCCCCCCCCCTCCCCCGTCCGCCAGAGTTCCAGATCTTGGCTTAAAACTAAGATCACCTTGGAAACATGACGTGTCAGTGGCGAAAAAATGCTTGATAATTAGGGTGAACTTTTCGAGAAATATATAGACCATCCAACACCAGAGCCACCTGGGAGTGCCTCACATGAAGTAGGCGCCTAGACCCTGTGGGCCCCACCAAACGTTAGGTCTTGTCCCCCTGGTCCTCTTCCGGCATGAATCTTCTCAACCTATTTTTCTCTCGGACTTCTTTTGTCGTGATTTTCTGAAATTCAAAAAACAGTAAAAACATGAGGCATTGGGCACTGGATTAATATGTTAGTTCAATAAAATTTGATAAAAAAAGTATACCAAAACTATCTAATTGATATCAATATATGAGGAATCATACAAAAATTATAGATCAATGACACGCATCAGCGATAACAAATGTAAGATCGACAGGGATCTTGACATAGTTTGACCCCGACCAAGGACCCCTCTACCTCAACATGTGATAACAGGCTAGAAAACCCTTTTGTGCAAATTAGAAAGATGTAGGGGAGAGGGGCCCTTGTCAAAACCCTTTAGTTGGCAAATAAAAATATTAGTTTGAATAGAACTAAAATGAACTAAATAGCTTTGTGATTAGACATTCCATTATCATGTTAATCCATCCATCATTGAAGCCCATTCTCATCATTGCATGTCTAATTATATCACACATACGCCCTTCTTCCCTTTCTTATTCTTGATCCGGTGTATGGAGCATGAGAAACAAGAATATTATCAGTTAAGATCATCCTTGAAACAAAAACACTTTGGTACTCTCCAATGATCGCTGACAACATATCTTTGAGTTTATTTGCCAATAGTTAAATTGTTAATTTATAGATCGCATTACAAAGACTGATGGGATGGTAGTCAGTGACTTTACGTGGATCTTCATTCTTTGGAATAAAGACAAGAATGGATTTATTCCACCTCTCAGGGTCTTTCTGCATTCAAAGCTAAGATGACTTCATTGATCAAATATTCTCCCAACATTGGCCAGAACCTTTTATAAGATATTGCGTGCAACCTTAGGTCCAGGTGCCTTCATGTCTCCAGTAAACAATTTTTTTACTTATGCGATTGTGTATGGTGCTATAAGAATTTCATGCATACTCACAGTTAACCCAAAATTACTTCTTCTAGCACAACATTACTAGGTTCATTGACCTTGGAAGTAAACAAGATCTTAAAATACTCAAAAATATGATTGGCAAGTTCATCATTAGCTTTCACAACATTCCAATTTGCATCCTGCAAGCTTTGATGGGTTTCCTCCTCTTCCGCTCTGATGCATAATGCTAGAAAAAGATTGAATTTTGGTAATTGTGCCTAAATGAGTTGGGACGTCTGTGCTACATCCACACCACCTCTTCCTACTTGATAGCAGCTTAAGGGCTGCAAATAGTTCTTGTTGTCCGCTTGGCGTTGCATCCATCATTGGATTACAACGGCAGTCTTCTAATTTCTTCTTAAGTTCATTTATTATTTCTCTCGGGCCTTTAAGCACAGGCTTATTGGGCTTTTAAGCACATGCTTATCCCAATCATTTAAGTCGGTGTGGATGTCATCAAGCTTTTTTATAATTCTATACCATGCTCCTTTTAGTATTTCATGCACTTTCGACTCTTGGAGCCATCTAGCTTCAAACCGTTCCCTGCTAGATCCAGAGTAGGTCCCATGCACCCTTCCATATATTTCAGTGTTAGTCTATGATCAAACTTGGTCGTCTCGCCATTAATTGTAGTCGCATGCAAATGAATGCTCGACTAAGTTTGGTTGCACAAAGATATGTCGAGCCTCTCTTTAGTTTTACCACGCTACCAAGTAAACAATTCACCCATGCATGACATGTCATCCAGATCATAGTCAATCTATGTGTCTCGAAAAGCTTGCTTGTGTCTGTCTGGACTTGGATTTTCCCCTTCTTTCTTAGTATTGTACAAATTTTTCATTAAAATATCTAAGTAGTAACCAAGGAAACATGGAGCTTAACTTGGTTTGTGTTGGACAACCGTGAGGTGAGGGTGTGCTCTATTTGTTTGAATCATTCCCAACGATCAGGGTTGGTTAGATAGCGTAAACGCATATAATTCATGTACTAATGGATCATGTGCTTGATGTTAATCTATGTCAAATTGTCCATACAAATTTTCCTCACTCGTTCATAAATTAGTTCGTTTTGTCTGAAATTTGTCTTCCTTTCTCATGAGTCCAATTTATGTGATGATTTTGTTAGTTATTTTGTGCCTACATAGTAGGATTTGTGAGATTTTACTGCGTTCGCACACTCTTTTTGTCGGTATTCCACATTATGGAATGAATCACAAGAAATGGTAGTGAAATTGCATATTTAATGTGATAACCATCCACCCTAAAAGAATGGAGCAAAGCGGCCAAAGGAGGAGTCGCCACGGTGTTCCATAGCCAAAGACAGCGTTCCATACGACCGCGCCCGCTCGTATGGGCAGTCGTATGACGTGCCAGCGTCGCCGCCTCGTCCACTATTTTCACCTCGTAAAATTGGATTAGAGACCAGATGTGGGGAGACACCAAAAACTCATCCGGAAGGAAGAACCCTAGCCTCCGAAGATCATCCGGAGCAGGAATTGACAAGGGGGAGATCACCATCTTCACCAAGCACAACGAGGGCTACAACATAATCACCACTGCCATCATCATCAACATCATCACCACTGTCATCAGCATCACCATCCATATCCATCTCATTGTAACATCAGAAACCCTGATGAATCGCCTTGTGGGTTACATTTATAATCATTTCATGTACACCTTCAGCACCATCATGATGTTTGTTGCCTCTATGTGTGAGTAGTTTCCTGATACGTCCATTTTGCATCATGCTTTTATATCGATATTTATTGCATTATGGGATGTTATTACACGTTATGTCACAATACTTATGGCTATTCTCTCTTATTTACAAGGTTTATCATGAAGAGGAGAATGCTGGCAGTGGGAATTCTGGCTGGAAAAGGAGCAAACATTGGAAACCTATTCTGCACATCTTCAAAAATCCTGAAACTCCACGGAAGTCATTTTTTGAATTAATAAGAATTTATGAGCAAAGAAAGTACCAGAGGGGGTGGGCGCCCCCCCTACTAGGCGTGCCCCCTATCTTCTGGGCCCCCTGTTGGCCCTCCGGTGCCCATCTTCTGCTATATGAAGGCTTTTACCCTGTAAAAAACCAGAAGCAAGCTTACAGGACGAAACTCCGCCACCACGAGGCGGAACCAATCTAGGGCTTCGGCGGAGCTGTTCTGCCGGGGAAACTTCCCTCCGGGAGGGGGAAATCATCACCAACGATCCTCTCACCGGTAGGGGGTCAATCTCCATCAACATCTTCACCAGCACCATCTCCTCTCAAAACTCTAGTTCATCTTTTGTATCCAATCTTGTATCAAAACCACAAATTGGTAACTGTGGGTTGCTAGTAGTGTTGATTACTCCTTGTAGTTGATGCTAATTGGTTTACTTGGTGGAAGATCATATGTTCAGATCCTTAATGCATATTAATACTCCTCTGATCATGAACATGGATATGCTTTGTGAGTAGTTACGTTTGTTCCTGAGGACATGGGTGAAGTCTTTCTATTAGTAGTCATGTGAATTTGGTATTCGTTCAATATTTTGATGAGATGTATGTTGTCTCTCCTCTAGTGGTGTTATGTGAACGTTGACTACATGACACTTCACCATTATTTGGGCCTAGAGGAAGGCATTGGGAAGTAATAAGTAGATGATGGGTTGCTAGAGTGATAGAAGCTTAAACCCTAGTTTATGCGTTGCTTCGTAAGGGGCTGATTTGGATCCATATGATTCAGGCTATGGTTAGGTTTACCTTAATACTTCTTTTGTAGTTGCGGATGCTTGCAATAGGGGTTAATCATAAGTGGGATGCTTGTCCAAGAAAGGGCAGTACCCAAGCACCAGTCCACCCACATATCAAATTATCAAATTACCGAACGCGAATCATATGAGCGTGATGAAAACTAGCTTGACGATAATTCCCATGTGTCCTCGGGAGCACTTTTCTCATTATAAGAAATTGTCCAGACTTGTCCTTTGCTACCAAAAGGATTGGGCCACCTTGCTGCACCTTATTTACTTTCATTGCTTGTTACTTGTTACAAATTATCTTATCACAAAACTATCTGTTACCTACAATTTCAGTACTTGCAGAGAATACCTTACTGAAAACCGCTTGTCATTTTCTTCTGCTCCTTGTTGGGTTCGACACTCTTACTTATCGAAAGGACTATGATAGATCCCCTATACTTGTGGGTCATCAAGACTCTTTTTTTGGCGCCGTTGCCGGAGAGTGAAGCGCCTTTGGTGAGTGGAACTTGGTAAGAAAACATTTATATAGTATGCTGAAATTTTCTATCACTTGTTACTATGGAAACTAATCCTTTGAGGGGCTTGTTCGGGGCATCTTCGCCCCGATCAGTAGATCAAAGAGTTTCTCCTCAACCTACTGAACCTACTAAAAATATTTACTTTGAGATTCCTTCGGGTATGATAGAAAAACTGCTAGCTAATCCCTTTGCAGGAGATGGAACATTGCATCCCGATTTACACCTTATCTTTGTGGATGAAGTTTGTGGATTATTTAAGCTTGTAGGTATTCCCGATGATGTTGTTAAGAGGAAGTTCTTCCCTTTATCTTTGAAGGGAGATGCATTGACATGGTACAGGCTATGTGATGATACGGGATCTTGGAACTATAAACGATTAAAGTTGGAATTTCACCAGAAGTTCTACCCTATGCACCTTGTTCATCATGATCGTAATTACATATATAATTTCTGGCCTCGCGAAGGAGAAAGCATCGCTCAAGCTTGGGGGAGGCTTAAGTCAACGTTATATTCATGCCCCAATCATGATCTCTCGAGAGAAATGATTATCCAAAAAATTTATGCTCGGCTTTCTCTCAATGATCGCACCATGCTTGATACTTCATGTGCGGGTTCTTATATGCTGAAGACCACCGAATTCAAGTGGGATTTATTGGAAAGAATTAAACGCAACTCTGAAGATTGGGGTTCCGACGATGGTAAGGAGTCAGGTATGACACCTAAGTTTGATTGTGTAAAATCTTTTATGGATACCGATGCTTTTCGTGGATTTAGCGCTAAATATGGACTTGACTCTGAGATAGTAGTTTCTCTCTGTGAATCTTTGGCTACTCACGTTGATCTCCCTAAGGAGAAGTGGTTTAAATATAATCCTCCCATTGAAGTAAAAGTAGTTTCACCTGTTACAGTTGAATAAAAGACTATCACTTATAATGATCCTATTGTTCCTACTACTTATGTTGAGAAACCACCTTTTCCTGTTAGGATAAAGGATCATGCTAAAGCTTCAACTGTGGTCCGTAAGAGTAATACTAGAACATATACACCTCCTGAGCAAATTAAAGTTGAACCTAGTATTGCTATAGTTAAAGATCTCTTGGATGATAATATAGATGGGCATGTTATTTACTTCTGTGGTGAAACTGCTAATATTGCCAGACCAGATGCTAAGATACATAGACTGTTGTAGGCATGCCTGTTATTTCTGTTAAGATAGGAGATCATTGTTATCATGGCTTATGTGATATGGGTGCCAGTGCTAGTGCAATACCTATTTCCCTATATAATGAAATTATGCATGAAATTGCACCTGCTGAGTTAGAAGATATTGATGTTACAATTAAGCTTGCCAATCGAGATACTATTAAGCCATTTAGGATTGTTAGAGATGTCGAAGTCTTGTGTGGGAAAGTTAAATATCCTGCTGACTTCCTTGTTCTTGGTTCCCCACAAGACGACTTTTGTCCCATTATATTTGGTAGACCCTTCTTGAATACTGTTAATGCTAACACTACAGGAATCAGCTACTTTGCCATCAGCCACGGCAGACGGCAAAGGCACGGATGGCGGACGACAAAGGTCTTTGCCGTCCGCCGCGGACGGCAAAAGTGGACGGCAACGTACGGGACGACAAAGAGCTACATTGCCGTCTGCTTCGGGCGGCTGACGGCAAAGGGTCCTTTGCCATCAGCTGCCGACGGCAAAGAATACTGACGGCAATAATTGCGCTATTACTCCGTTAGGTGGTTAACGGCAAGCCTTTGCCGTCGGCCGCTGACGGCAAACATCGGAAGGCCTTTGCCGTCCGCCGCTGTAGGCAAAGTTTTTTTTCTCTTTGCCGTCAGCCACTGTTGGCAAACTGACCAAATAGGTCAACCTCCTAGGAAGCACAGTTGCCTGCCACGTGGCCTCTTTGCCGTCCGCTGCTGATGGCAAAGAGCCTGCATATTGGCTCTTTTTTCTGTTTTTTTAAATCCAACAATTTTCACAGCAAATATATATGACATATATAGATATATTTCATAGAGCTATTTAACAGCACATAAGTTTCATCGTACATACATATATAGTTCCATCCACTCATACATAGCAAGTTCCATCAAGATAGCAAAGTTGCACATACATATTACAATGCAAAGTTTCATCAAGATAGCAAGTTCCATCGTAGCAAGCTAGAAGAATACTAGAAGAGAATGAAATTAAAAACAAGCACTCCATCATAGCAAGCTAGCTTCCGAGAAGTGAATGAAATCTGCAAAATGGCAAATAAGAAAGTTAGGAAAAGGTGACTAGAAGAAGAAGACTAGAAGAAGAAGCACGCCATCGTTTGTGAGGTAACTTAGGTGAAATGGATCGTTTATGAGCTAATTTAGGTAAAATACATCATTTTAGAGCTAATGTAGGTAAAATGGATCGTTTATGAGCTAACTAAGCTAATTATGCCGTTTTTTACATAAGTAAGGTAAGTACATGTCATTATTGAGCAAACCTAGTTAACTAAGCATATTATAACTAACTTAGGTCATTTTGGAGGAAACAAAGCTAAGTATACATTGTTTTAGAGCTAACTTAGGTAAAATGGCTGGTTTTGGAGGTCAGTAAGCTTATTAAGTCATTTTGCAGGAAAAGAAGCTACGTCTAGGTCATTAAGGTAAGCATATTGTATGAAATAAAGCTAAGTCTAGGTCTTTATGCATTTGTTAAGCAAAAAACTAGATAAACTTACCTTGATCATGGAGGTGTGGGAGCGGGCTGGCTCAGGCCAGTAGCTGGAGAAGGATCGTGTGATGCTTGTGTGGAGTAACGCTGCACCAAAGATCATTTCCAATGTTTCGTTAGCATGATGACACTCAAATGTTAAGACTAGCAAGTAACGTCCATTCAAATTAAACTCACCGTGGTCTCAGGAGCAATCTCTGGATCAATGGCTATGGAGCCACGGGACCTCCCGCCACTAGATATCATCACCTGCTCTGGATTGTAGGGGATCTGGCTCGGGTTAAACTCCTCCCCTTTCCTCGCCTTCCCCTTGACTTGCTTGTAAGAGGCAGTGTGGGCCATGGCATACAGGTCGTACCCCTCTGGCACCTTATCCGTCTTATTGTAGCATGCCTGAAAGAGAGAAACAAAGTAAATTAGTAATTAAAGGGCTCAAGCTAGCATGATGAATGAATTGCATTAATAATGAAGCAAACCACATTACCCAATTCCGCCCGAACTGATATAAGCTGGAGCTACCTTGATGGTGTGGCACACCTTCAATTTGGGCACGTTTGTCCTTGGCCTCAGTCGGCTCCCCTTCCATCTTTCAACACCTGCCATGACAAAGAGTAAACGAAATTAGTACAACATAAAAAAAATACCGACATGAATAATAATATGTATATCACTTAAGTGTATCATCATCAAGTACAACATAAAAAAATTGAATACCCGACACTACTAATAATCTCGATCAGTATCATCAATAAATGCATAATCATCATCATCACTATAATCAATGACGGGCTCATAGGGTTCAGTGGCATCAACATGTGGAAGGCCACCTTTACGTAATCGGTCAAGCATTGAGAGGTCGTCCGCAGCAGTAACCTCTTCTTGTTCCGGCTCTTCTTGTTCCTCCTCTGGGGTGATGTGGGATTCACTGTCGCTGTCTACTTCAATGTTTTGGGGTGAAGTATACCGGTTCTTGAAACACTTTTTGGAAAGACGTGTCTCTTGGAAGAATTCTCCTTCATATGTGTCTAGGTTAATGTGAGGTTCATAATCCTCTTCCTTTGGGGGAGATAGTCTAGCACGTGGCGGCACTTCATAAACGACATCCCAACCTTTCAGATTTGGATTAGTTTGGCAGGCCCAGGGTAGATAGTATACTTGGGTCGCCTGTTGAGCCATAATATAGACATCAAGAACATCTAAATGGGTGCTTTGGTAGATTTCAACTAGCCCTATACGTTCATGAGTCCTTCTAGTCTCCTTTGGCTGAAACCAATAACATTTGAAGACTACGACATTCGGTGGGTTTTCACCATAGAATAGAAGTTCATAAATTGCTTCAACTCTCCCATAATACTCAGTACCTCCTTCGCCGATAGCAGATACACAACAATTTGTAGACTTTCGGTCGGCCATAGATAGCTCTTTGCCATAGGTACGAAAACGATACCCGTTGATGTCGTATTTGTCAAATTAACGGACCTTATAGTCAAAACCATTAGCGACTTGTCTCAATTCGGCGTCCATAGACTCTGAATTAGCCTACAAGTTTAATATGAAAGGATTGTTGCATTACGCACAAATTAGCGAATGAAATGAAATTGTCTAATAGAATTTACCGTTTGTTTGAACCAAGAGATGAAACCGGGATAGCCGCCTCCTTGCTTTGCGAGAAGCTCATACTCTTCGACGGAATCCTTTTGGATCACCGCTCCATACAAGAATAGGGCGACGTATCAACTGTATGAAATATCCAGGAATAAGAGCAGTTCAAAGGAAATAGAAGTTGCGAAACAATGTACCGAGAACTTACTCGATGTACGGCCGCACTTCTATCAGGTTATTGAAGATATACAACGAAATGGTCCGCCATTCTTCGTTATCCAAAGATACTGGATTTGAAACACTGGCTGGTGCGAGATTGCCTTTGAATAGGCTGAGGTTGGATCCACCCTTTTTAGGCTCGTCAGCATTGTACCGAGGCTTCGGATTATGCAAATGATGATTTTTGGTTTCGTAGTGTGCTGTCACGAAGTTTGCCGCCTCCTCAGTGATGAATGCCTCAACCATAGATGCTTCAATTCTACGTTTATTTTTACATTTTTCTCGAAGCATCTTCTGCATCCTCTCAGTTGGGTTGCACCAACGATTTTGCATGGGCCCCCCCAATCTTGCCTCGGTCGGGAGATGCAAAATCAAATGCTGCATTGGATTAAAGAAGCCCGGTGGAAAGATCTTCTTTGACTTCCCATCTATGCCGAACAATATACCAAAAAGTGCCTCAGCGATATTCTTCTCAGTGTGCATCACGTCGATGTTGTGTGGGCAAAGGAGGTCTTTGAAGTAAGGCAGATCCCATAAGCATGTTTTGTGAGTCCAGGCGTGCTCAGAATTATACCCCTTGAAGTACCCTGGACGCTCTAGATCTGGCTCGAGAGCGTTTAACTGATCCAGGGTCTGTTGGCCTGTCAACGCAGGTGGTGCAGAGTTTTTTACAACTCTACCTCTGATGAAGTTCTTCTTGTCTTTCCTGAACTTATGGCGAGGATCCAGGAACTGTCTATGCATGTCGAAGCAAGAAAACTTGCGACCGGCCTGAAGCCAACGAAACTCAAGAGCTCCCTTGCATGTGGGGCACGGGAACCTTCCATGCACACACCAGCCAACGAATAGCGCATACGCCGACAAGTCATGCGCCGAGTACATGTACCAGACATGCATTATGAAGTTTCGTTTGCTATAGGCGTCGTATGTCTTGAACCCATTATCCCAGGCTTCTTGCAATTAGTCCTTAAGCGGCTGCATGTACACATTCATATTTTCCCCGGATAATTGGGCCCTGGAATTATCAACGTCCGGAAAATGTTCTTTCTTTGCATAATCTGTCCGGGGGGGGGGGGGGGGGGGAGATTGAGTGGAAAGACAAATACGGGCCAACAACTGTATTGGGCTGCCGTCATACCAAACACACTGAACCCATCGGTGCTGATGCCGACTCGAGGATGCCTCGGATCTGCCGCTTTGTCAGGATGTAATTCATCAAACTTTTTCCATGCAACACCATCCAATGTGTGTACCATCATCAGATTACCATCTGCATCTAGTTCGGTTCTTTTGCCTGTTTTGTGCCATGTCATCTGTCTGGCCATCTCTTCGACCATGAAAAGACGTTGAAGTCTTGGTACGATTGGCATATACCGAAGAATACTAACAGGGATTTTGGTTTGTGTCTTCTCACCCATACCGTTGTCTACCACAATATACCTGGAACAGTTGCAAATGGGACAATAGTTCAAGTCCGCATAGTCAAGCCTAAATAAGGCACATCCTTTCTCACAGGCATGTATCTTCTCATAGGGCATCTTCAGTGCACGGAGGATTTTGTCTGACTGGTACAAGTTTACAGGCATTACATGGCCTTTGGGTAGAAAGCGTCCAAATACTGTCATAATTGCGTCATAGCATTCTCTGCCCAAGTTGAACTGAGCCTTCAAAGCCATTACTTGTGAGATGACATCCAACTGACAAAGCTCAGTGTGCTTGTGGAGCGAACGTTTTGAAGACTCCAACATTTCATTGAAGGCCTTTGCAGATTCCTCCATCTCCTTGTCCGAATCCCGAGCATCATCATAGTCTTGCACCATGTTTTCCATCCCGGTACCATGCTCGTCGGTGCGACGATGATCCACCTCAGCTCGGTCACATTGGGCAGACTCACCATGAAATGTCCACACCGTATAATCGGGCGTAAAACCATTCTTCTGCAGGTGTTTACCCATTTCAGCCTCTATCCTCTTTTCCCAATTGCCGCATCAGAAACAGGGGCACCAAGTTTTCCTCTGGCCATTTGCAAATGCGGCTTGCACAAACCCCTTGGTTTTTGTGAACCATTCAGCGCTCCATTTGTTCTGACCAATGTGACCGGTATACATCCACGCACGATCACTCATCTTGACTTTCAGAGCTACTGGACACACAACAATTATATATATAATTCACCATGTATATATATTCATCAGTTGATCTATTTTGTCAATTTTATTACGTCCATGCAACCTACACTCTAATAGGTAATGATAGGTCCTAATCCCACCCGAGTATGTGTAGATTGGGTTCATTTTCCCAAGCTATGCTCCGGATCCGACGCAAAATTTCGGCAACACCTTCCCGCTATTCTCCTGATACACGTCTCTGCAATAAACAGAGAGGATGTGTACCCGGAGAACAACAGGGGAGGCACTGACGAAATTTATGTGTCGGATCTGGAGCAAAGCATATGGGAAAACGAACCCAATCTACACATACTCGGGCTGTCCATGGATAGCATTGGACAATTCAAAAGAATCAAGGTTATAAATATGCAAATGCATGCATATTTATAACTATGATGCTTTCGAACGGGAGACACATATTGGTTACGCATACTGATGATTCAAGACACATATATAGCTAGCTACCAAATTTCATGTCATTTGTGAAAATAATTAATGGGGGAGAAGGACATGTCTTTTGTGCTCACCCACGAACGAAGGGGCAGAGCTCGTCAAACGCACGGCGAGGTCGTCGAACACCAAACCTTGCAGCGATGAAACAACTGCACATTTAAATCTACCCGATCAACACAATTATATATGATGTTTTTCATAACAAAATCGAAAAATATATGACCTAACTAATAATTCACAAATATATAACCCCGTCGGCCTCTGGAAGGCCAAAGAGCACCTTTTCGGGAGGTTTAGGGGGTCGGGGTGTCATGTCGGTGTCGGGGTGCTGTTTCGGGGTTAGGGTGTCGTGTCGGGGTCGGGGTGTGGTGTCGTGGTTTGTGTGTCGGGGTGTGGTGTCGGGGTCGAGGTGTCGGGGTCAGGGTGTCGGGGTCAGGTGTCGGGGTGTGGTGTCGGGGTCGGGGTGTCGGGGTCAGTGGTCGGGATGTTTCCTTCTATCCTTCTTCTTCTTTCCTTCTCTTCTTCTTTTTTCTTCTTCTTTCCTTTCTTCTTCTTCTTCTATCCTTCTTCTTCTTTCCTTTCTTCTTCTTCTTCTTCTTGTTTCCTTTCTTCTTCTTTCCTTTCTTCTTCTTCTTCTTCTTCTTCTTCTTTTTTCATCTTTTTTCTACTTCTTTTACTTCTTTTCTTTTCTTCTTTTCTTATTCTTCTACTTCTTTTCTTCTTCTTCTTTTTCATCTTTTTTCTACTTCTTTTCTTTTCTTCTTTTTCATCTTTTTCCACTTCTTCTTCTTTTCTTCTACATATTCTTTTTTGTAACACTAACACTAAATTTTCTTCTTTTCTAACACTAAATCTAACACTAACACTAACACTAACAATTAAACAAGAATTAAACAGCAAAAAAAGGAAAACAGAAAAAAAACTCACCGGAGCAGGGGGCGACGCTGGCGCCGGGGTGGTGGGTGGGTGGGGGGGGGCGGCGAGGCTCCGGGGCAGTGGGATGGCCGGGTGGGAGGGGCGGGGGTGGGGGCGGGGGCGGGAGGGGCGGGGGCAGCGCCGGGCGGCGGGACGGTAGGGGCGGTGGCGGGTGGGGGAGGGGGTGGGGGCGGCGGGGGGCGGTGGCGGGGGCGGCGAGGGCGGGGGCAGCGCCGGGCAGCGGGGGCGGGGGCGATGGGGGCGGGGGCGGAGGAGGTCGAGGGAGAGAGATGAGTAACGGGCGGGGAAGGGGGCTCGGCCGTTAGTTAGGTTAGTTAGGGTAGTCTTTGCCGTCCGCCCTCCTTTGCCGTCCGCTTTTGTTCATATTTGCCATCTGCGGCGGACAGCAAAGCGGGGGGACGTTAAGTATTTTTTAACCAGCTCCTCTGTGGGCCCCCCTCCCTCTTTGCCGTCCGCTAGCGGACGACAAAGATTCTTTGCCGTCAGCTAGCGGACAGCAAAGAACAGGCTGATGGCAAAGGCTTTCTTTGCCATCAGCCAGTTCTTTGCCGTCTGCTTTCGGGTAGCTGATGGCAAAGAGCTTCTTTGCCGTCTGCTAGCTGACGGCAAAGAGCTGGTAGATGGCAAAGTAGCTGATTCCAGTAGTGTAAGATTGATTGCAAAAAAGATGTTGTTACAATTGGCTTAGGGGATATGTCTCATGAGTTTAATTTTGCTAAGTTTCATAGACAACCCCGTGATAAAGAATTGCCTAGTAAGGATGAAACTATTGGTCTTGCTTCTATTGCCGTGCCTCCTACTGATCCGTTGGAACAATATTTGCTAGACCATGAAAATGATATGTTTATGAATGAAAGAAGGGAAATAGATGAAGTATTCCTTCAACAGGGTCCTATTCTGAAACACAACTTGCCTGTTGAAATCCTAGGGGATCCTCCTCCACCCAAGGGTGATCCCGTGTTTGAGCTCAAACCTTTACCTGATAATCTTAAAAATGCTTATTTTGATGCAAAGAAGATATATCCTGTTATTATTAGTGCTAACCTTTCAAAGCAAGAAGAAGAAAGATTATTAAAAACTCTGAAGAAGCACCAAGATGCTATTGGATATACTCTGGATGATCTTAAGGGCATTAGTCCCACTCTATGCCGACACAAAATAAAATTGGAGAAAGATGCCAAACCAGTTAGAGATCCTCAACGACGGTTAAATACCAAGATGAAAGAAGTGGTAAGAAAGGAGATACTAAAGCTCCTTGACGCAGGTATAATTTATCCCGTTGCTGATAGTGATTGGGTAAACCCTGTCCATTGCGTTCCTAAGAAGGGAGGTATTACTGTCGTTCCTAATGATAAAGATGAATTGATCCCGCAAAGAATTATTACAGGTTATAGGATGGTAATTGATTTCCGTAAATTAAATAAAGCTACTAAGAAAGATCATTACCCTTTACCTTTTATTGATCAAATGCTAGAAAGACTATCCAAACATACACATTTCTGCTTTCTAGATGGTTATTCTGGTTTCTCTCAAATACCCGAATCAGCGGAGGATCAATCAAAAACTACTTTTACTTGCCCTTTCGGTACCTTTGCTTATAGACGTATACCTTTTGGTTTATGTAATGCACCTGCTACCTTTCAAAGATGTATGATGGCTATATTCTCTGACTTTTGTGAAAAGATTTGTGAGGTATTCATGGATGATTTCTCCGTTTATGGATCCTCTTTTGATGATTGCTTGAGCAACCTTGATCGAGTTTTGCAGAGATGTGAAGACACTAGCCTTGTCTTGAATTGGGAAAAGTGCCACTTGATGGTTAATGAAGGCATTGTTTTGGGGCATAAAATTTCTGAAAGAGGTATTGAAGTTGATAAAGCTAAAGTTGATGCTATTGAAAAGATGCCATGTCCCAAGGACATTAAAGGTATAAGAAGTTTCCTTGGTCATGCCGGTTTTTATAGGAGGTTCATTAAGGACTTTTCTAAAATCTCTAGGCCTCTGACTAATTTATTGCAAAAAGATATTCCTTTTGTATTTAATGATGATTGTGTTGGGGAACGTAGTAATTTCAAAAAATTTCCTACGCACACACAAGATCATGGTGATGGCATAGCAACGAGAGGGGAGAGCATTGTCGACGTACCCTCGTAGACCGTAAGCGGAAGCGTTATGACAACGCGGTTGATGTAGTCGTACGTCTTCACGATCCGACCGATCCAAGTACCGAACGTACGGCACCTCCGAGTTCAGCACACGTTCAGCTCGATGACGATCCCCGGGCTCCGATCCAGCAAAGCGTCGGGGATGAGTTCCGTCGGCACGACGGCGTGGTGACGATGATGATGTTCTACCGGCGCAGGGCTTCGCCTAAATTCCGCGACGATATGACCGAGGTGGAATATGGTGGAGGGGGGCACCGCACACGGCTAAGGAACGATCCGTAGATCAACTTGTGTGTCATGGGGTGCCCCCTGCCCCCGTATATAAAGGAGCAAGGGAAGAGGAGGCCGGCCCTAGGAGGAGGGCGCGCCAAGGGGAGTCCTACTCCCACCGGGAGTAGGACTCCTTCTTTCCTAGTCCAACTAGGAGAAGGGGGGAAAGGAGGGAAGTGGAGAAGGAAGGGAGAGGGGGGCCGCGCCCCAAACCCTTTGTCCAATTCGGACTGGGCTTGGGAGGGGCGCGCGCCACCTCCTGGCTCCTTCCCACTAAGGCCCATTAAGGCCCAATACTCTTCCCCGTATTCCCGTAACTCCCCGGTACTCCGAAAAATACTAGAATCACTCGGAACCTTTCCGAACTCCGAATATAGTCGTCCAATATATCAATCTTTACGTCTCGACCATTTCGAGACTCCTCGTCATGTCCCTGATCTCATACGGGACTCCGAACTCCTTCGGTACATCAAAACTCATAAACTCATAATATAACTGTCATCGAAACCTTAAGCGTGCGGACCCTACGGGTTCGAGAACTATGTAGACATGACCGAGAACCGTTTCCGGTCAATAACCAATAGCGGAACCTGGATGCTCATATTGGCTCCTACATATTCTACGAAGATCTTTATCGGTCAAACCGCATAAAAACATACGTTGTTCCCTTTGTCATCGGTATGTTACTTGCCCGAGATTCGATCGTCGGTATCCAATACCTAGTTCAATCTCGTTACCGGCAAGTCTCTTTACTCGTTACGTAATGCATCATTCCGTAACTAACTCATTAGCTACATTGCTTGCAAGGCTTATAGGGATGTGCATTACCGAGAGGGCCCAGAGATACCTCTCTGACAATCGGAGTGACAAAATCTAATCTCGAAATACGCCAACCCAACATGTACCTTTGGAGACACCTGTAGTACTCCTTTATAATCACCCAGTTACGTTGTGACATTTGGTAGCACCCAAAGTGTTCCTCCGGTAAACGGGAGTTGCATAATCTCATAGTTACATGAACATGTATAAGTCATGAAGAAAGCAATAGCAATATACTAAACAATCAAGTGCTAGGCTAACGGAATGGGTCATGTCAATCACATCATTCTCCTAATGATGTGATCCCGTTAATCAAATGACAACACATGTCTATGGTTAGGAAACATAACCATCTTTGATTAATGAGCTAGTCAAGTAGAGGCATACTAGTGACGTTATGTTGGTCTATGTATTCACACATGTATTATGTTTCCTGTTAATACAATTCTAGCATGAATAATAAACATTTATCATGAAATAAGGAAATAAATAATAACTTTATTATTGCCTCTAGGGCATATTTCCTTCAGATTGTGTGGAAGCATTTGAAATACTTAAGAAAGCTTTGATCACTGCACCTATTGTTCAGCCACCTGATTGGAATTTACCCTTTGAAATTATGTGTGATGCCAGCGATTATGTTGTAGGTGCTGTTCTAGGGCAAAGAGTTTATAATAAATTAAATTTTATCCAATATGCTAGTAAAACTCTTGATACTGCCCAGAGAAATTATGCTACTACTGAAAAAGAATTCTTAGCAATGGTATTTGCTTGTGATAAGTTCAGACCTTATATTGTTGATTCTAAAGTAACTATTCACACTGATCATGCTGCAATTAAATATCTTATGGAAAAGGAAGATGCTAAACCTGGACTTATTAGATGGGTTCTCTTGCTCCAAGAATTTGATTTGCATATTATTGATAGAAAGGAAGCTGAGAACCCCATTGCAGACAATTTGTCTAGGTTAGAGAATGTTCTTGATGACTCACTACCTATTGATGATAGCTTTCCTGATGAACAATTAGCGATCATTAATGCTTCTCGTACTGCTCCATGGTATGCTGATTATTCTAATTACATTGTTGCTAAATTTATACCACCTAGTTTCACATACCAGCAAAAGAAAAAGTTCTTCTATGATTTAAGACATTATTTCTGGGATGACCCACACCTTTATAAAGAAGGAGTAGATGGTGTTATTAGACATTGTGTACCTGAGCATGAACAAGAACAAATCATGTGCAAGTGTCACTCCGAACCATATGGAGGACACCACGCTGGAGATAGAACTGCACATAAGGTATTGCAATCCGGTTTTTATTGGCCTACTCTCTTCAAAGATGCTCGTAAGTTTGTCTTGTCCTGTGATGAATGTCAAAGAATTGGTAATATTAGTAGACATCAAGAAATGCCTATGAATTATTCTCTTGTTATTGAACCATTTGATGTTTGGGGCTTTGATTATATGGGACCTTTTCCTGCCTCTAATGGATACACACATATTTTAGTTGCTGTTGATTACGTTACTAAGTGGGTAGAAGCTATTCCAACTAGTAGTGCTGATCATAACACCTCTATTAAGATGCTTAAAGAAGTTATTTTTTCGAGGTTTGGAGTCCCTAGATATCTTATGACTAATGGTGGTTCACATTTTATTCATGGTGCTTTTCGTAAAATGCTTGCTAAGTATGATGTTAATCATAGAATTGCATCTCCTTATCATCCTCAGTCTAGTGGTCAAGTAGAATTGAGCAATATAGAGCTCAAATTAATTTTGCAAAAGACTGTTAACAGATCTAGGAAGAATTGGTCCAAGAAACTTGATGATGCATTATGGGCCTATAGAACTACATATAAAAATCCTATGGGTATGTCTCCGTATAAGATGGTTTATGGAAAAGCATGTCACTTACCTCTCGAACTTGAACATAAAGCATATTGGGCTATTAAAGAGCTCAATTATGACATCAAACTTGCCGGTGAGAAGAGGTTATTTGATATTAGCTCACTCGATGAATGGAGAACCCAGGCATATGAGAATGCCAAGTTGTTCAAAGAAAAAGTTAAAAGATGGCATGACAAAAGAATACAAAAGCGTGAGTTTAACGTAGGTGATTATGTGTTGCTGTTCAACTCTCGTTTAAGATTTTTTGCAGGAAAACTTCTCTCTAAGTGGGAAGGTCCTTACGTTATTGAGGAGGTCTACCGTTCCGGTGCCATAAAAATCAACAACTTCAAAGGCACTAGTCCGAGGGTGGTGAACGGTCAAAGAATTAAACATTATATCTCAGGTAATCCTATCAATGTTGAAACTAATATCATTGAAACCGTAACCCCGGAGGAATACATAAGGGACACTTTCCAGAATGTTTTAGACTCCGAAAAGGAATAGATATGTGGTACGATAAGTAAACCGACTCCAAAAAAATTCTAATGGCAATTTTTCTTTGTTTTGGAATATTTAAGAATTTTGGAAAGCAAGAAGTAATCCGGGAAGGACACGAGGCCTCCACGAGGGTGGAGGGCGCGCCCACCCTTACTGGGCGCGCCCCTGTCTCGTAGGCACCTCGTGTGCCTCCCGGACTCCGTTTTCTTGCACGTTACTTCTTTTGGTCGGTAAAAATTCATTATATAATCTCCCGAAGGTTTTGACCACCGTATCATGCAAATATCCTCTGTTTTTGTTTCGAGCTATTTTTCTGACAGATTTAGAGCATCATGACGTCACCCTCCTCCAACAATGAAGACAAGGATGCTTGGCTATTGAAAATAGAGCTAAAAAGAGAAGAACCGGAGGAGATCAACAAGGACGAAGGGATCAAGAAGGCCATGAAGGATCAAGCACCGGCTGCAGAAGAATAAGACATTACTCGACCTCTGCCTAACCTCTTTACTCCAACTGAGGTTCAAGCTTTCAGGATGATTGAGTTAGCTCGCATACAAAACAAGTATCTCACACGGAAAATATTTTGTTGAAGGATCATATCGTCGGACTCAAGGGCATTATCCGCAAGTTTGAGGAGCTTTTATGCTCGATGTGCGATTATCCACCATCATCATCACGACCTTCATCACCTCCGAGGAAATAATCACATGGGTATGGGCACTCCCCTTGGCAACTGCCAAGCTTGGGGGAGGTGCCCCGGTATTGTATCACCATCACACTCCTATCTTTACCGTTTTACTTAGTTTGATCCTTCTAGCAATATCTTGATCTAGTAGATTAAAGTTTTAGTATGAATTACTTTTGAGTTTTGCTTTGTGATCTCTCTATGTAATCGAGTCTGTGAGCTCTATAATAAAGATTAGTGTTGAGTCAAGGGCTTTGCTATCTTGCTATGATCGCGAGAAAATAGAAAGAATAAAAGAGTTCATATTGATCTTATGGATAGTAATGACTTCACATATAAAGAGTATGAGGCATAAAAGTTGTTGAGAGGTTACAAACATAGTTTTGGTCATCGTTGCAATTAATAGGAAGTAATAAAGAAAGAGAGGTTTTCACATATAAATATACTATCTTGGACATCTTTTATGATTGTGAGTACTCATTAAGTATGACATGCTAAAGATTTGATGTTGGACAAGGAAGACAACGTAATGGGTTAATTTTTCTCACATATCAGTTAAAGTATATTGTCATGGATCTTCCGAACATGTTGAGCTTGCCTTTAGCCCTCATGCTAGCCAAAAATTCCTTGCACCAAGTAGAGATACTACTTGTGCTTCCAAATATCCTTAAACCCACTTTTTCCATGAGAGTCCACCATACCTACCTATGGATTGAGTAAGATACTTCAAGTAAGTTGTCATGTTGCAAGCAATAAAAAATTGCTCTCTAAATATGTATGACTTATTAGTGTGGAGAAAATAAGCTTTATACGATCATGTGATATGGAAGTAATAAAAGCGACAGACTGTATAATAAAGGTTCATATCACAAGTGGCAATATAAAGTGACATTCTTTTGCATTAACATTTTGTGCATCCAACCCTAAAAGCACATGACAACCTCTGCTTCCCTCTGTGAAGGGCCTATCTTTTACTTTATGCCTTTTACTTTATGCAAGAGTCAAGGTGATCTTCACCTTTCCCTTTTTCATTTTATCCTTTGGCAAGCACCTCGTGTTGGAAAGATCCAGATATATATATATATATATATATATATATATATATATATATATATATATATATATATATATATCCAATTGGATGTAAGTTAGCATGAACTATTATTGTTGACATCACCCAAAGGTGAATACGTTGGGAGGCGAAACTATAAGCCCCTATCTTTCTCAGTGTATGACTAAAACTCCATAACCATAAGTACTGCGTGAGTGTTAGCAATTGTAGAAGACTATATGATAGTTGAGTATATGGACTTGCTGAAAAGCTCTATTCTTGACCCTTTCTGATGTTATGATAAATTGCAATTGTTTCAATGACTGAGATTATAGTTTGTCAGTTCTCAATGAAGTTTCTGAACCATACTTGACATTGTGAATAGATTGTTACTTGAGCATAAGAAATCATATGAAAAAATCTATATATTTTGCTATTATAAGAATGATCATGATGCCCTCATGTTCGTATTTTATTTTTATCGACACCTCTATCTCTTAACATGTGGACATATTCTTCGATATTGGCTTCCGCTTGAGGACAAGCGAGGTCTAAGCTTGGGGGAGTTGATACGTCCATTTTGCATCATGCTTTTATATCGATATTTATTGCATTATGGGCTGTTATTTCACATTATGTCACAAAACTTATGGCTATTCTCTCTTATTTTACAAGGTTTATCATAAAGAGGGAGAATGCCGGCAGCGAGAATTCTAGTTGGAAAAGGAGCAAATATTGGAAACCTAATTTGCACATCTCCAAAAATCCTGAAACTCCACGGAAGTCATTTTTGGAATTAATAAGAATTTATGAGCAAAGAAAGTACCAGAGGGGGCCCACACCCTGGCCAGGAGGGTGGGGGCGCCCCCCCTACTAGGCGCGCCCCCTGTCTCCTGGGCCCCCTGGTGGCCCTCTGGTGCCCATCTTCTGCTATATGAAGGCTTTTACCCTGAAAAAACCCAGAAGCAAGTTTATGGGACGAAACTCCGCCGCCACGAGGCGGAACCTTGGCGGAACCAATCTAGGGCTCCGACGGAGCTATTCTACCGGGGAAACTTCCCTCCGGGAGGGGGAAATCATCACCATCATCATCGCCAACGATCCTCTCATCGGGAGGGGGTCAATCTCCATCAACATCTTCACCAGCACCATCTCCTCTCAAAACCCTAGTTCATCTCTTGTATCCAATCTTGTATCAAAACCACAAATTGGTACCTGTGGGTTGCTAGTAGTGTTGATTACTCCTTGTAGTTGATGCTAATTGGTTTATTTGGTGGAAGATCATATGTTTAGATCCTTAATGCATATTAATACTCCTCTGATCATGAACATGAATATGCTTTGTGAGTAGTTACTTTTGTTCCTGAGGACATGGATGAAGTCTTGCTATTAGTAGTCATGTGAATTTGGTATTCGTTCAATATTTTGATGAGATGTATGTTGTCTCTCCTCTAGTGGTGTTATGTGAACGTTGAGTACATGACACTTCACCATTATTTGGGCCTAGAGGAAGGCATTGGGAAGTAATAAGTAGATGATGGGTTGCTAGAGTGACAGAAGCTTAAACCCAAGTTTATACGTTGCTTCGTAAGGGGCTGATTTGGATCCATATGATTCATGCTATGGTTAGGTTTACCTTAATACTTCTTTTGTAGTTGCGGATGCTTGCAATAGGGGTTAATCATAAGTGGGATTCTTGTCCAAGAAAGGGCAGTACCCAAGCACCAGTCCAGCCACAACGCGAATCATATAGCGTGATGAAAACTAGCTTGACGATAATTCCCATGTGTCCTCGGGAGCGCTTTTCTCATTATAAGAAATTGTCCAGGCTTGTACTTTGCTACAAAAAGGATTGGGCCACCTTACTGCACCTTATTTACTTTCATTGCTTGTTACTCATTACAAATAATCTTATCACAAAAGTATCTGTTACCTACAATTTCAGTGCTTGCAGAGAATACCTTACTGAAAACCGCTTGTTATTTACTTGTGCTCCTCGTTGGGTTCGACAGTCTTACTTATTGAAAGGACTACGATAGATCCCCTATACTTGTGGGTCATCATTTCCCTAGTTTTTAGAGATATGGATGAACCCTAGTGTGCAATAGATCGTTTGCTATTAGGATTTAATATCCTCTTTGCATGCTTATGTTAATAATCTTCTTGATGTTGGGTGAACTTGACCAACCAACATATGCCACCTTTGGGCAGAATATTATTACTGTTGGCAAACCGACTAGTTGTGGGGGTAGCTACATGACAGTGCATATCTCCCTTCATCCCAGATCGTTGCGGCAAGGGGCAAGAGACCACTTGTAGGATGCATCCACGGTGACCTCTTTCCCCTTAATAACTGTTTGATAACCAGAGTGGGGAAGAACGGTGGTGGCATATGTGATACGACTGTCACGTGTATGCACGTATCTGCATCGGCTTTTCCCATAAATATAAGTATTGAAATTGGCTTGAGAATTTGACGTAGGATTGTGTTCAGACAATGCTATAGATGCACGCTAGCGGGGAATCCAGACTCCCTTGGAACACCTTAGTATTATTGATTTCTTCATCGTGTTTATAGTCCTTGTTACTTAATTTCAATTCAGTACTTTACTTTATTATTCGTCACTCCATTCCATCATACCACCTCTTCTTTGGATTTCTTTCAACTTGCAGGCACAACTATTTAACACTTTCAAGATACAAAATATTGATTCATGTACTCCCTGTGGGATCCATACTCTTACTTCGAAAAGGCTACAACTAAACCCTGTGCACTTGCAATACATCACTTTCTTATAGTCCGGGGAAGACCATGGTCATGCGGGGAAATGCAAGGTGGCTTCTTCGGATGGTGTTTGTGCTCCTTCTAAAAACATGTGTCCTAGGTTTTTGCAATATTCAGGCTCACACCATTGCATTTTGATGAAGATCTCAGCCAAAGTTCATTGTTCCTCCAATGCACCATGGGATTTAATCCTATCCTCCTGGTTTATTGGGTCAGAGGGAATCTAACAGAGTAAGTAATTCCAAGGATGCTCCTCGGTTTCTATTGAAAACCATTTATTGTTCCCTCAATTACCTTATAGTTTTAATTCTCCTCATTTTCTTAGCCAATGCATGCGTTTTTAATCTCCTGATGGAGGCACACACTTGTGATCTTCTATGTGTGCCAACATGAAACGAGTGCTCTTATAGGGTAGTTACCAAACAAAGGAAATCATTAATTAGATTGTGAGTTTTATCGCTTAAACTAATGGGCTGCCACATTTACTATTCACATGTGAAAGATCAAAGAAAGTTTGGGACTCACTTGAGATTTTAGCAGATGTTTCTTTTGCTACTATGACTGATAGGTTTGGAGGTATCTTTGATGGCAGAGAAGACATCTAGTTAGAGGTGAGGCTGTACAAACTACAGAGAGAACATCTCCCGTTGTTATTGCGTTGGCCCTTAACTATGCTCGAGCAATAGGGATAACCAAGGTCACTCAAAAAAACAAGTGAGTGTGTTTTCTTGAAGGAGATCAAGTGTTGAATGTCGATGCATATTTTTCAAATGATGAATATGCCGGCGCACGTGGAGGAGTTTCCCGTGATCATTGGGGAACTTTCATAAGAGCTTCAATGGCAAGGTTGGAACATGTAGCTGATTTCGTCTCAGTCGAGCCAGCGATGTTACTCGATGGACTCAAATTAGCTCATAATACTAGATTCTATAATTTGGTGGTGACAATGGATAATACTATGGTGGTGGACACTCTGAATCATAATGAAGGACATTCCATGGTGGCAGCGCTGCTGCTAGAACATTGTTGCAGTATTTAGTAGACTTTGGGAAGGTTACTATTGAGCATTGTACTAGAGAGTCAAACACTGTAACTCATGATTTAGCTAGATGGGGGCGGACAAATAATCCTTCTGTTTGGGATGACGCCCCTCCCAATTTTGAACTTTTCTAGGATTTTCCCTTCATAACTTTGACTTGGAGAAATTACTCCATCAATATGTGTAGCGCATTATTATGGGTCGATGGCTATGGTAGGCTCTTCACCAATCAAATCGTTGCCTATTTTTTAACCGTCTATAACTAGCAGAGCATATTCTCCTTCACTATTTGTCTACCCATTTGTTTGGCTAGCGGTTGCCCACTGTCCACTCATATGTTCATGGTTGTAATAGGATATGCGACTGATGACCCGCAAGTATACTGGATAGTTGTAGCCTCTTTCGATAAGTAAGAGTGTCGAACCCAATGAGGAGCTAAAGGTAGAACAAATACTCTCTCAAGTCCTATCGGCCACTGATACGACTCTATGCACGCTTGACATTCGCTTTACCTAGAACAAGTATGAAACTAGAAGTACTTTGTAGGTGTTGTTGGATAGGTTTGCAAGATAATAAATAACACGTAAATAAAAGGTAGGGGCTGTTTAGATAAATAAACAATAAAGTAAATATAGCGAGTGTGGAAAAGTGGTTGTAGGAGTTGTGAAATTGTCCCTAAGCAATTGACTACGTTACTAGACCGGTAATCACTATTGCAATTCTATTTGAGGGAGAGGCATAACCTAACATACTTTCTCTACTTGGATCATATGCACTTATGATTGGAACTCTAGCAAGAATCCGCAACTACTAAAGATCATTAAGGTAAAACCCAACCATAGCATTGAAGTATCAAGTCCCCTTTATCCCATACGCAACAACCTACTTACTCGGGTTTGTGTTTCAGTCACTCACGCAACCCACTATAAGCGAATCATAAACATATTGCAAACCATACAGCAGGAATCCCTCATGCTTGCGCGACACGGAGGGCGCCATAGGACAACACCAATAATAAAACATGCAACTCAAACCAATCATAGCAATTCATCAATCACCGATAGGACAACGGAAATCTACTCAGACATCATAGGATGGCAACACATCATTGGATAATAATATGAAGCATAAAGCACCATGTTCAAGTAGAGGGTATAGCGGGTTGTGGGAGAGTGGACCGCTGGATATAGATGGGGGAAGGTGATGGAGATGTTGGTGAAGATGATGGTGGTGTTGGTGAAGATCGCGGTGATGATGATGGCCCTTGGCAGCGCTCCGGCGCCACCGGAAGCAAGGGGGAGAGAGGCCCCCTTCTTCTTCTTCTTCCTTGACCTCCTCCCTAGATGGGAGAAGGGTTTCCTCTCTGGTCCTTGGCTCCCATGTCTTGGGAGGGGCGAGAGCCCCTCCGAGATTGGATATATCTCTCTGTTTCTTCGTTCTGGAATTTTGCCCTCGCACCGTTTCTTTTATATCTAGAGATCCGTAACTCCGATTGGATTGAAACCTTCGCCCAGATTGTTTTCCAAAAATTAGTTTTATTGTGGCCAAAGAAGAGCATCAACCTCCTTACGAGTGGCCTGGGAGGGTGGGGGGCGCGCCCCCAATCTCCTGGCCACCTCGGGCACCGTTTCGCGTTGATTCTTCCTCTGGAAAATCCCAAATAATCCAAAATAATTCTTCGTCCGTTTTTATCCCGTTTGGATTCCGTTTGATATTGGGTTTCTGCGAAACATAAAACATGCAACAAACAGGAACTGACACTGGGCACTGGATCAATATGTTAGTCCCAAAAATAGTATAAAAAGTTACCAAAAGTATATGAAAGTTGAAGAATATTGGCATGGAACAATCAAAAATTATAGATACGATGGAGACGTATCAGCATCCCCAAGCTTAATTCCTACTCGTCCTTGAGTAGGTAAATGATAAAAAAAGATAATTTTTGATGTGGAATGCTACCTAGAATAATCTTGATCATATGTCTAATTGATACGTCTCCAACGTATTTATAATTTTTGATTGTTCCATGCTATTATATTACCCCTTTTGGATGTTTATGGGCTTTATTTTACATGTTTATATCATTTTTGGGACTAACCTACTAACCTGAGGCCCAGCCCATATTGCTATTTTTTTTGCCTATTTCAGTATTTCAAAGAAAAGGAATATCAAACGGAGTCCAAACGGAATGAAACCTTCGGGAGCGTGATTTTTGGAATGAACGTGGTCCATAGAGCTTGGAGTGCAAGCCAAGAAGCTGCCGAGGACCCCACGAGATAGGGGGCCGCGCCCCCCTGTCTCATGGGCCCCTCGGGTGGCCACCGACGTACTTCTTCCTCCTATATATACCGACGTACCCCGAAAACATCCAGGAGCACCACGAAACACAATTTCCACCGCCATAACCTTCTGTATCCGCGAGATCTCATCTTGGAGCCTTCGCCAGCACTCTGCCGGAGGGGGAATCGACCACGGAGGGCTTCTACATCAACATCCTTGCCTCTCCGATGAGTTGTGAGTAGTTTACCACAGACCTACGGGTCCATAGTTATTAGCTAGATGGCTTCTTCTCTCTTTTTGGATCTCAATACAATGTTCTCCCCCTCTCTTGTGGAGATCTATTTGATGTGATCTCTTTTTGCGATGTGTTTGTCGAGATCCGATGAATTGTGGGTTTATGATCAGATTTATCTATGGATAATAATTGATTCTTCTCTGAATTCTTTTATGTATGATTGAGTTATCTTTGCAAGTCTCTTCGAATTATCTAGATTGATCTTTCTTGCCATGGGAGAAGTGCTTAGCTTTGGGTTCAATCTTGCGGTGTTCTTACCCAGTGATAGAAAGGCTTGCAAGACACGTATTGTATTGTTGCCATCGAGGATAACAAGATGGGGTTTATATCATATTGCATGAGTTTATCCCTCTACATCATGTCATCTTGCTTAATGCGTTGCTCTATTCTTATGAACTTAATACTCTAGACGTAGGCAGGAGTCGGTCGATGTGTGGAGTAATAGTAGTAGATGCAGGCAGGAGTCGGTCTACTTGTTATGGACGTGATGCCTATATACATGATCATGCCTAGATAATCTCATAACTATGCGCTTTTCTATCAATTGCTCGATCGTAATTTGTTCACCCACCGTAATACTTATGCTATCTCGAGAGAAGCCTCTAGTGAAACCTATGGCCCCTGGGTCTATCTTTTATCATATTTGCTTTCAATCTACTTTATTTGCATCTTTACTTTTTGCATCTATATTATAAAATACCAAAAATATATTTATCTTATCATACTATCTCTATCAGATCTCACTTTCGCAAGTGGCCGTGAAGGGATTGACAACCTCTTTATTGTGTTGGTTGCGAGTTCTCAATTTGTTTGTGTAGGTGCGTGGGACTTTTGAGGAGCCTCCTACTGGATTGATACCTTGGTTCTCCAAACTGAGGGAAATACTTACACTACACTTGCTGCATCACCCTCTCCTCTTCGGGGAAAACCAACGCTAGCTAAAGATGTAGCAAGAAGGATTTCTGGCGCCATTGCCGGGGAGGCTTCCACCAAGTCAAGTCAAGATTCGACCTCCCGCCAACGTGTGATTTCTGGCGCCGTTGCCGAGGAGGTCTTCGCTCAAGTCAAGACATACCAAGTACCCATCACAAACTCATCTCCCTCGCATTTACATTATTTGCCATTTGCCTCTCGTTTTCCTCTCCCCCACTTCACCCTTGCCGTTTTATTCGCCCTCTCTTTCCCAATCTCCTCCTCTCTTTCGCTTGCGTTTTTGTTTGCTTGTGTCTCGATGTGCCTTCTATGTGCTTGCATCTTTTCTTGCTAAACATCTATTGATATGGATCCACTTAAAGTGTTCTACTTGGATCACCTTCGATCCTTATGCTCTCGTGCTGAAACCCCAACTAGCCTAGTTGATGGGAAATCTTTAGATGAGCATGCTCATTTTGTGCGTCATCATTTGTCTGAAAAAGGGAAGGTCTTATGGTATCATATAAATAGTTTGGTATGCTATGCTTGGAATCTTTGTGAACTTTGTGATTTTACTTGTTGCTCTAAGAACCCTAAAAAACACCTTCCCTACCTATGTGAGTTCAATGATAATGAAATCTTATCTTCTTATGCAAAGGGTGTTTATAGTTACTATGATATCGATCAAATTGAAGAATTTGTCATTTTTAAGGGTGCTCATGAAGTTGCTTCTTTGATTGAAAAGTATGATTTTACTCTCAACAAGTCTGAAAATTCTGTCATACTTAAATATTGCAATGAAAACTTTGCTCATAATGTCTATGTCAAAGAATTTATTGAGAGAATGAATGGTGCCTCGGAAGAAAATAATGATATGCATGAATCTATAGATAATGATTTCGATGATTTGATTGAAATATCCCTTGATGAACATGATGCTTGCTATTCTTGTGGCCATGATGCCAATACTTATGAAGATGAATTTGCTATAGTTCCTTATGTTAAACATGAGATTGTTGCTATTGCACCCATACTTGGTAGTTCCTTCAATGAAAAGCATGATTGCAATGATTTTACTATAAATTCTCGTGATGTCAATTGTGCTAATAATATGCAAAACCCTAAGCTTGGGGATGCTAGTTTTGCTATGTTTACTACTTGTTGCAATGATCATGATTGGGGTGATTCTTCTTATGTTCTTGAAAAATTATTTAAGCCCCATGATGAATATGAGATTGATAATAGTGTTTACAATATTATTGAAAGTGGGTTTGGAAGAGTGTCAACTTTAGATCCCACATATTTGGATTTTGATCAAGCTTATGAAATTTTTGATAAAAGTGGGCTTGGAGAGGTCATGACTTTAGTTAATGTTAATCCCACTATTTTGGAAGAGTGTCAACTTTGCATGCATGTGGATCGTGTTGGGAATATGTTTTGTGATAGCTAAATTGTTGAAATTACTTATGATCCTACATGTAATTATTATGAGATAGGAAAATATGGGTGTATAAAATTTTATCTTACTAAATTCCCTCTCGTCATGTTGAGATTGCTAACGTCTCTTTCTTCTTCCTTGCTTATGCTAGTTTTAGCTTGCCTTGAAAATTTGTTTGATTATAATATGCCTATGCATAGGAAGTATGTTAGACTTATATGTGTTTGTAACATGTTTTATGATGCTCTCTTTATGCTTCAATTCTTGTCTTTCATGTGAGCATCATTGAAATCTCAATGCCTAGCTAGGGGCGTTAAACGATAGCGCTAGTTGGGAGGCAACCCAATTTTCTTTATGTTTTTTGTTTTTGCTCCTGTTTAGGAATAAATCTTGCATCTAATCTCTGTTTAGATGTGTTTTCATGTTTTATTTAGTGTTTGTTCCAAGTAGAACCTATAGGATAACCTACGATGATAGTTGATTTGATTCTGCTGAAAAACAGAAACTTTGCGCTCACGAGAAAAAAATCAATAAATCACAGAAACGTGATTTTGCATTGATTCTTTTTGCTGCTGATCTATAAACAAATTGTCCAGTACGTCCTATTTTGGTAGGATTTTTAGAGTTCCAGAAGTTTGCGTTAGTTACATATTGCTACAGACTGTTCTGTTTTTGACAGATTCTGTTTTTCGTGTGTTGTTTGCTTATTTCAATGCATCTATGGCTAGTAAATTAGTTTATAAACCATAAGGAAGTTGGAATACAGTAGGTTTAATACCAAAATAAATAAAGAATGAGTTCATGACAGTACCTTATGTGGTGGTTTTGTTTTCTTTCACTAACGGAGCTTATAATATTTCCTGTCGAGTTTTGTGTTGTGAAGTTTTCAAGTTTTGGGTAAAGCTTTTATGGACTATGGAATAAAGGGTGGCAAGAGCCTAAGCTTGGGGATGCCCATGGCACCCCAAGATATTCAAGAATAGCCAAAATCGTAAGCTTGGGGATGTCCCGGGAAGGCATCCCCTCTTTCGTCTTCGTTCATTGGTAACTTTACTTGGAGCTATATTTTTATTCGCTACATGATATGTGTTTTGCTTGGAGCGTCGTGTCTTATATTAGTCTTTGCTTTTTAGTTTGCCACAATCATCCTTGCTATACACACCTTTTGGGAGAAGCCTATTTGATTAGAATTTGCTAGAATACTCTATGTGCTTCACTTATATCTTTTGAGCTTGATAGTTTTTGCTCTAGTGCTTCACTTATATCTTTTAGAGCACGGTGGTATCTTAATTTTGAAGAAATTGCTAGCCTCTCATGCCTCACTTATATTATTTTGAGAGTCTTTTAGAACAGCATGGTGTTTTCTATGGTCATAAAGTTGGTCCTAGAATGATGAGCATCCAAGTTGGGTATAATAAAAAGTATCATAGGAAGTGAATTGGATGCTATGATCAACTTGATACTTGATAATTGTTTTGAGATATGGAGGTAGTGATATTAAAGTCATGCTAGTTGGGTGATTATGAATTTAAATAATGATTGTGTTGAAGTTAGCAAGTCCCGTAGCATGCACGTATGGTTAAAGTTGTGTAACAAATTTGAAACATGAAGTGTACCTGGCTTGTGCATCCTTATGAGTGGCGGTCGGGGACGAGTGATGGTCTTTTCCTACCAATCTACCCCCCTAGGAGCATGCGCGTAGTACTTGATTTTTGATGACATCTAAATTTTTGCAATAAGTATATGAGTTCTTTTGACTAATGTTGAGTCCATGGATTATACGCACTTTTACTTTCCACCATTGCTAGCCTCTTCGGTACCGTGCATTGCCCTTTCTCACCTTGAGAGTTGGTGCAAACTTCGCCGGTGCATCCAAACCCCGTGATACGATACGCTCTATCACACATAAACCTCCCTACATCTTGCTCAAAACAGCCACCATACCTACCTATTATGGCATTTCCATAGCCATTCTGAGATATATTGCCATGCAACTTTCCACCGTTCCGTTTATCATCATCATGACATACATTACTTTTGTCATATTTCCATTGCATGATCATGTAGTTGACATCGTATTTGTGGCAAAGCCACCATGCATTATTTTTCATACATGTCACTCTTGATTCATTGTGTCGGGGAAGCTGATCCACGAACACCTATGGGACCGGCGGACCGAGCCCCTTTCGGTTCGGCGGAGGGCGGAGATCGCACAAAGAGCGGATTGAGGCGATGCACACGAGTAGTTTACCCAGCTTTGGAGCTCTCCGGAGAGATAACACTCCTACTGCTGCATGTCTAATTGTATTCAGTTCTTGCTCGAGAGCCCCGCGTGAGTGAGTGTTTCTATGGCTTTGAATCTCCGAACCCGCTATACGTTGCACGTGGGCCTCCTTTTATATGCTAAAGGGGTCACCGATAGGTGGCAACGTAGACAAGGGTAAAAATAGGAAAAGCGTAGCGGTTGGTACAGCTACCTGTACAGTGTATCCTACCTAACGCTGACGGCAGGGGACAAAGGCATTAAATGCCCGTCTGTGTCGCCCAAACAGTGTAGAAAAGGACCGTCAGGGACGCCACCGTTCGCCATGATGGTAATCTTGTCAGCGTCGCTTGCCACCTCGCACTGCTGGCTGCACAGCCTCTTGCCACGCGCGCCTAGAAAAGCCCCAGGGCGACACGTTGGTGGATGTGCTGGAGCGCGGGTACGGGGCGGTAGCTTGTCGCGGCAAGCGCCTTGCCGCGGTCGTTATCTTGTTGCGCCCGGAAGCTTGTCGCTCACCGGGCCTTGCCGGGACGCGTGGTGCGTCGCGGCAAGTTCCTTGAGATGCCTTGGTTGGCCTTCCCGGTAAGCTCCTCTTGCCGGGGCCTTGTCTCCTTGGCTTGAATACTTTGTTCTTGAATGGCTCCAAAGGAACCATGGAGGACCTTGGCGGTCGCCTAGGAAGCCTTGCCGCGGGGTGCTGCAACTGCCCGTGCACAAGTTCGGGATACTAGGGTACCCCTATTCTAGTACACCGACAGGAGCCCCCGGGCCTGGGCCACACATGGTGCCGAGCGCTATTGGGCCAGGCCCAGAACAGGGCACGGGCACGCGCGGCCTGGGTTACGCCGTATCTTACTCCGTATCCACCGCGCCCTCCCCAACGGCATGCGTCGAATGCGGCGTCGTGGGAGAGATCGTGGGTGGTTTTTTATTCGGAAGGCCATAACATCCGCCCCCTCCCTCTTTATAAGCAGGGGAAACAGGGGCAGTTCGCCCCCCTCGCCGGTTGCTACTTCCAATCTCGAAAATCTCCGCCGCTCTCCCCTTCTTCCCAAAGTCGAAAGAGAGCAGCGCTCCGCCCCCCATCGCCACCGGCACCACCAACACCGTCGATCTCCACCGCCACCTCCACCATGGCTCCGAAAGCCGACAAGGGGAAGGGCGTGAAGTCAGCCGAGGCTCAGCGGCTCGCGGCGCTGCGAAAGGAGCGGGTAATCTCCCCCCCCCCAGCTTGACGCGAAGGAGCTGAGGGAGTACTACTACCTCTTCGTGTCGACGGAGACGCGAGCGCATCCGCGCATGAAGGTACTCTCGGCTGCCGCTTCGGCACTGGCTCCGAACGGGTACCCTTTCTTCGCGCTATTCTTCTACTGCGGGCTCTGCCCGCCCTTCTCTGAATTCTTCTGTGATATCATGAACACCTACGGGTTCCGCCTCCTTGACTTCACCCCCAACGCCGTTCTGACCATGGCAGTTTTCGCACATCTCTGCGAAAACTTTGTCGGAGTCCATCCCAATGTAGCCCTTTTTCGCCACTTCTTTATGCCCCGAGTCGAGAGAGGAGAGCCTCTTGCCGGCGGAATCGCTTGGATCTCGAGAGTGGGAAAGAAGGAAGCTTATCTGGAGGGAGAGCTCCGCAGCAAGTGGGAGGAATGGAGAGCAGATTGGTGCTAGATCGTCGAGGAGAACCCGCAGCCATTTACCGCCCGGCGCCAAACCCCAATAGTGCGCGGCAACGATTGGAGCAATGTGGCCCCGGAATATGACAGGCTGAAGATTGCCGTCACCCGGATCTTACGCCTCAGGCTTGCCGGGCTCACCGTAGGCGCTGTTGGTGCAGATTTTCTTCGCCGCCGCATCGCCCCCCTTCAGGAGAGGAGGAGACCCGCTTGGGAGTTCCAGAACTCGGCGGATATCATGAGGCTGCGCCCGGGCCTCAACTTCAACTTCACTGTCCTGGAGTTAGATGCGATGCTCCTGGAGCTGTTCAAGCGCGATCCTCAGCATCCATTCATGTTGCCGCGGAATGTCGTTCCGCTGTGCAACAATTCTTCGCTCGACCGCGTCCGTGCAATGATGCCGCTGTGCGACTCGCATGGAATCGTTCCAACTTGGCAAGAGCCTGTTGACGACGTCGTGCAGGAGTTCTTCGACAGGTTGGTAGAAGTGCCGGTCCGCCCCGATGAACAGAAGAGCCTCACCCGCGACACCACCGATGCGGAGATGCAGCGCATCGCCACTAGGCTGGAAGAGGCGGCGGCAGCAGCTGTCGCGGGCGAGTTTGGATTCACCGTGGAGGAGGCAGAGGCAGCAGAGGTGGCAAGCCTTGCCGAGCGGGAGGAGCTTGTCGGCGAGGAAGAGCTTGTCGGGCCTGAATCTGAGTCGAGCGAGCCCGCCGAGGGCGCGGGCGACCCGTTGCAGATCGGCTCCTCCTCCTCCCCACCTTCAGCCAGCTTGCCGCAAGCGGAGCCCCCAGCTCCACCAAGAAGGCGTCTCCGCAAGGCCGGGGACGCAGCGGGGCGGCAGACGGGTCAACAGCCGCCCGCACCGCGCGACGCGCTCGACCGCGGCAAGTATTGTTGCCGCGGGAGCACCTCACGCTGCTGCGGCAACTGGAGCGGGGTCTTCCCGGTCCACCACTACTGCACCTACCAAGTGGAAAAGGGAGCCTAATCCTCCGCCTCACCGCACCGGAGGTGAGCCGGACTTCGGTCTCTCCGCGCTCAGCTCCGATGACGAAGAAGAAGAGTAAGATCCTTCGCTGTACTTGTAATTCTTCAATTCTTGATGTGTGTCTTGTATCTGATTCGCTTTACTCCGAACTCATCCCTTTTCAGGACTCTGGCCCAAAGAGCGGCAAAGAGAGCCAAGGTCCCGGTGATTGTCATCGAGGATGAACCCACCGCGGCAACAGGGGACGCGCCTGAGACCACCTTGCCGGACCCGGCAACTATTCACCAAAGCAGCCCCCAGCGCAGCCCCCAGCGTAAGTGTATAGCTTACTTCCTGCTTTTAGGCGCGCATTGGTGCTCTTTCTTTGCTGATATCTGACTGTTGGTTTGTGTAGGAGCAGAGAAGCCTCATCAGGAGTGCCCGGAAGCCGCTCCCGAAATGCCATCTGCTTCAACTACGCCGCCAAGGGAGGATTCCCCGGCAAGGGAGCGTTCTCTGGCAAGGGAGAATTCTCCGGCAAGGGACAGTTCTCCGGCAAGGGATAGCACCAGCGACCCCCTGGTGGCAGAGACTGCGGCTGCAGATCCAGGTAATCCTCTCGCTTGAGAACTTCCCTTGGGTTCTTCTTCTTCTGATTTTCTTTTTGAACATTTGCTTGACTTCTCTCCCCTTTTCGGTCGTCAGATCCATCTGCCACGGAGCCCATGGAAACCGAGGCCACCGGCGAGGAGGACGCGCGCGGCAACAACGACGATACCGCTGCCACCACAGAAGAGGCCGGCGCTGATGATCCTACTGGTGAAGAGGCCGCCAAAGCTGCCGCCGCAGAAGCAGGCGAGGAATCCGGCGATCGCACTGACGGCCCCAAGGCCGCAGGAGCGCCAGGCGCTGCGCCGACCGCCGATCCCTCCGCCGCTGCTGCAGCGCCAGGCTCCGAAGAGCCCCAGCCCGGCGCTTACTTGAAGGCCGGTGATGGCATCTTCATCAAGCTCCCCTGGGCGTCAAGCTCCAGGGCGCCGGTCAAAGGGGAGATTTTGGATGGAGAGGTGCTCGCTTCCGCTGGGCTGACGCTAGTCAATGCACCAAGCAGCAGCAGCGACGAGCCTGAGGAGGAGCGGCTGCTGCAGAAGCTGCTGTCTCTTTACCGCGCCCGACAAGCCAAGCTGGCATCCCGAGAGGCGCTTGTCGCGAAGGCGGGAGTGGATATTGAGAAGCGCGCAGAGGAACTCCGGGGTCTGAGGCAGGAAGCTCTCCGATCTCTAGCAGAGGAGCAGGAGCAACTCGCCGAGGAGCGGAAAGCCTTTCTCCTCGGGAAGGCTGAGGTTGAAGAGCAGCAACGGCTTGCTGTCGAGAAGCTATCTGCGCAGGAAGGCGAATTGGAGCAACGCAAGGTCAACCTTGACAGCCACGAGGAGGAGCTTGCCGCACGCGAGCAGGCGATTGGCGGGGCCCTCAAGGAAGCAAAGGATGCTGCCGCAGCTGCTGAGGCCGCCAAGAAGGAGCTGGAGACGAGGATGGCGCAGTTGGAGGCTGATCTCAAGGCGAGCGGCGAGGAGCTTGCTGCGCACAAGCGTGAGCGTGAGAAGGATGCCCACGCCCATGGTGAGCTGCAGGGTCGTCTCGCCGAGAGGAGCAAGGAGCTTAGCGCCGCCAAGGACTCCAATGCAGATCTTGAGTTGAAGCTGACCACTTTGACCAAGACGCTGGACGGCGCCAGGGAGCAGGAGGTGGCCTTGAAGGAGAAGATCAAGGCTGATGAGGCGCTGCTGGCGAATGCTGCTGCCACCCATGATGCTTTCAGGGAGACTGTGGAGCACTGGACCGAGGGTCTGGTGGATCTTGCCGCAGCCATCGACGGGGAGTTGGCGCAGCTGGGGATGGAGGATCTCGGGTACCCCTCCGATGAGCACCTCCGACCCAGCGCCAAGCTCAGCCTGTTCTTCAAAGGCGTGGCGACGGCCCTCCAGTGACTCCGGGAGAAGATCCCAAAGCACCTGGCCGACGAGTCGTGCAGGATCTGCACGGGGGCTCTTCAGAAGGTGCTGGTGAAGGTGGCCTTCCACAACCCAGGCCTCAACCTCACCAACGTCCTCAGGTCCTTGCCGCCGGATGCTGATCTGGAAGCACTCAAGGCCCTTGTCGCACCCATTGTGGACAAGGTGAGCGAGATCAAGAGGGTTGAGGGCGATTGCGTAGATTAGGCCGCCCATCTTTTCTTTTTTCTTTGTCACTGCTGGTCATGTTATGAGAACAATCTGTTAGAGCTACGACAAGTTATCTTGTAATATAACTTTATTTTGGGTAGAGATTGCTATGTTATTTCCTTTACTTGATTCCTTCCTTTGTATGTTTTTGCCCTACGCTTTTAGGGAACTTGTCGGTGCAGGTACCTTAGCCGCGAGCGCTGAGTGCGGGACGTCAGCAGCCTGCTGGCGGTGACGCTACCGACAAGAAACCTTGTCGCAACTAGTCGCAGCTCACTTAAGTTGTTGAGCGGACTCGAAACAAAGTAAGGGCGCAACTAGCTACGAGTTGGTTCCTCCGTGCACGGGTTTTCCATACAAAGCACGGTCGTTCGAGGAAGATAACTTAAAAACTTTTAAAACTGATTGCTCAAACTTTAGCAACTTAGCTTTTCTGTCGTTTGCTTCCCGGCAAGGCAAAACTTCCTCGAGCGACGCTCGGTCCACACCATTATCTTCTCCTTTCCCCCTGGCAAACTTGTGGGCGGGGGAACCTTCCTTTCTTCGAGAAAAAGAAAGAAGAGAAAATAAAGATATGGTGCCTTATGGCTCGTTATTGCTTACCGGGGGTAGGTGCTACACAAAGTGTCAGATAATGCATGCAAGAAATAGTATAAAGCATGAAATTGACAAGATGTGCGGAGCACATGAGCTTTACTTATGCACGGGGTCTGCGCCCGGCTTTGTACAAAGGATTACATGCAACATCGGCAAGACTTGTACAAAAGGTGGTTGTCGGAACGGGTTCCGGCAACCGCGCCCTACGGGTAAAACTTACGAAGATGCTCAATATTCCAGGAGTTGCTCACCGGAATTCCATCTTCGGTCTCAAGGCGGACAGCGCCAGGCCTAGTGACTCGTTTCACCCGGTAAGGGCCTTCCCACTTCGGCGTCAACTTGTTGGAATTCTTAGCGGACTGAACACGCCGAAGAACAAGGTCGCCTTCCTCGAAACTTCTGGCATTAACTTTGCGGCTATGGTAGTGGCGCAAAGCTTGCTGGTATCGAGCAGCTCGTACAGCGGCCTGAAGACGGTCTTCCTCAAGGAGCAGCGCGTCATCTTGTCGCAGCTGCTCTTGCTCGAGCTCATCATAAGCGAGCACTCGAGGTGACCCGTATACGAGTTCCGTGGGGAGAACTGCCTCTGCTCCATAGACTAGAGCGAAAGGTGTCTGGCCAGTGGCTCGATTTGGCGTCGTTCTGATCGACCAAAGAACCACCGGCAGCTCCTCGATCCAGTTCTTTCCGCACTTGTGCAGCCTGTCGAAAGTCCTGGTCTTCAGCCCGCGCAGCACTTCAGCATTCGGCCTCTCTGCTTGACTGTTGCTTCTCGGATGAGCAACAGAAGCGAAGCAGACCTTGGTGTCAAGATCTTGGACGTACTGCATGAAGGTGCGGCTCATGAATTGCGTGCCGTTGTCGGTGATGATCCTGTTAGGGATCCCGAAACGGCAAACAATCGACCTGAAGAACTTGACTGCTGACTGTGCTGTCACCTTCCTCACTGCTTCCACTTCCGTCCACTTTGTGAACTTGTCGATTGCAACGTACAAGTACTCAAAGCCCCCGACAGCTCGGGGAAAGGGGCCGAGGATGTCGAGCCCCCAGACTGAAAATGGCCAGGATAAAGGGATCGTCTGGAGAGCTTGAGCTGGCTGGTGTATCTGCTTGGAATGGAACTGGCACGCTTCACACTTGGTTACTTGTGCAGTTGCATCCTGGAGGGCTGTCGGCCAAAAGAAACCTTGCCGGAACGCTTTGCCGGCAAGTTCTCTTGCGCCAATGTGGTGGCCAAATATGCCTCCATGTATCTTTGCCAACAGCTTTTCTCCGTCTTCCCGGTGAATACACTTCAATTTCACACCGTTGAGTCTTCTTCTGTACAATGTGTTGTCGAAAAACTGGTACATACTTGACTGCCGGGCTACTCTTTCTGCTTCTTCTTGCTCTTCGGGAAGTTCTCCTGTCTGAAGGAAATGGACAGTTTGCTGCGCCCATGCTGGAGCTTGCGGCTCGACAACAAGGACTAAAGGCATATCTGCTACTGCGGGAACATCCGCTTCTACAGCGAGAACCTGCGGCTCAGCCGGAGCTTGACGTTCCCCGGCAAGCTTGCCGGAGCAAAACTTGTCGGGAGCGTCCGCTTCAACGGAACAAACCCTAAGGTTTGCCGGTGCAGACTACTCCTCAGCACCCTTGGTGTTGATCTTGGGTACCTTCTCGGCGGCGGTTTCGGGGAGCTCTGCCGGAAAATAGTCACTAGAAATCAACTTCCTCTTCTTGCTCTGTCCAGTGGATGGCGTTACGGATGGCTGAGTCAGCTTGAGCACAAAGATCCCTGGTTCCACAGGTAACTTAAGTGCGGCGCACTTCGACAGGCCATCAGCAATGTCATTCTGAGCTCTTGGAACATGTTCCATTTGTAGGCCGTCAAAGTGCTCTTCTAGCTTTCTCACTTCATCAACGTAAGCTTCCATCAACAGACTCTGATAATTCTTGTTCACTTGGCGGACGACAAGCTGTGAGTCACCCCTGACAATGAGCTTCTTGATCCCAAGGTCTACTGCGATCCTGAGACCGGCAAGCAAACCTTCATACTCTGCAGTATTGTTTGTTGCTTGCTCCTTGGGAAAGTGCATCTGGACTACGGACTTGAGGTGCTCTCCGGTGGGTGCAACAAGTAGCACGCCCGCACCGACGCCTTGCAGCGAGAAGGCACCATCAAAGTACATCAGCCACTCTTTGCTTGCTTCCTTGACGAGGATGCTCGTTTCTGGAATTTCTTTGTCTTGAGTTGGCATCCACTCTGCTATGAACTCTGCCAATGCTCTACTTTGGATAGTTGAGGTGCTCTCAAACTTGAGGCCTAAGCTTGACAGTTCCAGTGCCCACTCGACAATCCTGCCTGTTGCTTCTGGATTTTGCAGTATCCTCTTCAGCGGAAAATGAGTGACTACTGTAATCTCATGTGCTTGAAAGTAATGGCGCAGCTTTCTCGAGGCCATGAGAAGGCCGAAAAGCAATTTTTGCATACCAGAGTACCTTGACCTAGCCCCCTGCATAAGGGAACTGACAAAGTAAACTGGGCGCTGCACCATTCTTTTCTGCATCTCCTCACGCGTCTGCGCAGATCCATCTTTGTCGGGACTAGAGCTTACCGGTGAAGTCCCTTGCTTGTCGCTGGATGCACTTGCCGTGGTTGCTGGCTCATCGCCCGCCTCCCTCTCCGCTACTAATGCAGCACTAACCACTTGATTGGTTGCCGCTATATACAGCAGCAACTTCTCTTGTGGCTTAGGTGCGACAAGTGTTGGAGTGGAGGACAGGTATCTCTTTAAGTCCTGTAGCGCAGCCTCCGCTTCCGGAGTCCATTTCATTGGACCTGCCTTTTTCAATATTTTGAAAAATGGCAGGGCGCGCTCAGCAGATCTAGAGATAAACCTGCTGAGAGCAGCCACGCAACCGGCAAGTCTTCGTACATCCTTGACGCGCTTTGGTGCTTCAATCTGCTCAATGGCCCTGATCTTGTCGGCATTGGCTTCAATTCCGCGCTGAGACACGAAGAACCCGAGAAGCTTGCCGGAAGGGACTCCAAACACACACTTCTCGGGGTCAAGCTTGAGGTTGATCTTGCGCAGATTTGTGAAGGTTTCGTCTAAATCTTGAATCAGAGTTGCTTTGTCCTTGTTCTTGACCACTATGTCATCCATGTAGGCCTCCACATTTCTGTGTATCTGTGGCTCAAAAGCGTCATGGACTACCCTTGCAAATATTGAACCAGCATTCTTTAAACCGAAAGGCATCCGTATGAAACAGTACGTGCCACATGGGGTGATGAATGCGGTCTTCTCCTCATCCTCTTCTGCCATGAAGATCTAATGGTATCCTGAGTATGCGTCAAGAAATGAAAGCAAGTCACATCCGGCCGTGGAGTCAACAATCTGGTCGATGCACGGCAAGGGAAATGGGTCTTTGGGACAAGCTTTATTGACATCGATAAAGTCGATACAAAGTCTCCATTTCCCGTTTTCCTTGCGCACGACTACAGGATTGGCCAACCACGTAGGATGGAGCACTCCTCTGACAAGGCCTGCTGCTTCCAACTTCTTGATTTCTTCAGTGATGAATTCTTGGCACTCCACCGCCTGTTTCCTGACTTTCTGCTTGACGGGCCGCGCATGAGGACAGACGGCAAGATGGTGCTCGATTACTTTCCTGGGAACACCGGGGATGTCAGACGGTTGCCATGCAAACACGTCGACGTTCTCCCGCAGGAAAGCAACGAGCGCACTTTCCTATTTAGGGTCGAGAGTGGCACTGATGGTGAAGGTACCACCAGCGCCGTCCTCCTTGGCGGACACCTTCTTGGTCTCTGGTGGAGCTACCATTGTCTTCTTACACTTGCCGGTGGAGCTCAATGGTGCGTCCTTGACGGTAGCGCAGCACTCCGAAGAGGTGCGCTTGCCGGAGTGGGCATCAGAACTCTTGCCGGACTTGGTCTTCTTCTTTCCCCCGGGAGCTTCAACGGCAAGTGACCTGCGATCTGTTGCGGCTGCTGCTTCCCGGTAAATCTTGTCGGCACAGATAAGAGCATCCTTCTTGTCGCCAGGGACAGAGATGACACTTATCGGGCCTGGCATCTTCAGCATGTTGTATGCATAGTGAGAGGCTGCCATGAATTTGGCGAGTGCTGGACGATCGAGTATCCCATTGTAAGGTAATGGAAAATCAGCAACGTCAAAAGTGACCCTCTCAGTCCTGAAGTTCAACTCGCTGCCAAATGTTACCGGCAACGTGATCTTTCCCTTCGGCTTGCTTCTTCCCGGATTGATTCCTTGGAATGTGCCGGTCTCTTCGAGCTCGCTGTCAGGGATCTGGAGTTTCTGGAGTACCGCGGAGGAGATCAGGTTCAAGCCGGCCCCGCCGTCAACTAGCATCTGAGTGACCTTGAGGTTGCGGATAGTTGGTGAAACCAACATCGGCAAGCACCCGACCGCAGTTATGCGATCAAGGTGGTCCTCAATATCAAAGATGATAGGCGTGCTGGACCATTTCAGAGGCCTGCGTGACTCGACGGGTGGTTCTGCCGCATTGACTTCCCGCACCCACTGCTTGAGTTGGCGGTGTGAAGTATGCAGAGAAGCACCACCGTCAACACACAGGACCTCTGTGGCTTTCTGGAACTCCTGCTCATCGGTCTCGTCATCATCCATATCTTCATCGTCGTCGTCATCTTCATCCTTGTCGCGGCCACGGGGAGGTCTGTCTCCTTGCCGCTGCTTGGCCTTGCCACGGCGTCCTCCTCGGCCGGGACCTTTCTTGCCAGCTCCTCCAGCACCTTCCTGGGCCTTCTCCTTGTCGCGTCGCTCGTATTCAGCCTTCTGCTGCTCGACAAGCTGCTCGACCTTCTTGCAGCTCTGGAGGTCATGGCCCTTGGTGCGGTGGATCTTGCAGTACTGCCTGTTGGCGCCGTCCTGCTTGTCGGCGACCGCCACAGCCTGGTGGTTGGTGCCTGCGGCAATCTCCTTGTCGGAGCAAACAGCTTTGGCTCTCTTGCCGGACTGCTCAACGACTAGCACCTCTTTGCCTTTCTTCTTCCTGTTGTTCCGCCGTCGGTTTTTCTTTGCCGGGGCAACATCTTCACTATCAGATCCCGCTGCTTCTGTATTCTCTCCGGGGAGTTTCCTCCCTTCCTTAGCACGCGCACACTTGTCGGCCAGGGCATACAGCTCACTGACATCTCTGATCTTGCACATCGCCATCTCCTCCCGCATCCTGCGGTTTCGCACGTTCTGATGGAACGCGCTGATTACCGCGGCAGGGTGGACATCTGGGATGTTGTGCTGTACGCGGCTGAATCTCTAAATGTACTTGCGCAGGGGCTCTCCTTCCTTCTGGGCGAGCAGATGAAGGTCGATCTCCTGGCCATGAGGCTTGTGGCCGCCCGTAAAGGCGCCGACAAACTGATGGCATAGATCTGCCCAGGAGGATATGGAGTTGTCCGGCAAGTGCATGAGCCAGGATCTGACATTGGGCTTGAGCACCAGCGGGAAGTAGTTGGCAAGGATCTTGTCATCCCGCCCCCCGACAGCTTGCACCACGATGGTGTAGATGCTGAGGAACTCCGACGGATGCGACTTGCCGTCGTACTTCTCTGGTACGTCTGGCTTGAAATTCTTCTTGCTGGGCCACTGGACTTGCCGCAGCTCACGAGTGAACGCAGGGCAACCTACCGCGTACGGCAAGTCGCCTGGTTCCCCTGGCGCATGCATGTCGACAGAGGGCCCAGCGCGCTGGTCCGATTTACGCCGCGCTTCCCTTCGGCGCCGATGCGAGTACGAGCGTCTTCTTGCTGTCGTTCGTGAAGAACTTGGCGCTGAACGCGACGAGCTCGTGGATCTGATGATGCGGTGGAGTCGCTGTCGAGGTGGATCCGGCGAGTCGGCGATCTTGGCCTTCGGGGTGGAGAGTGCACGGTGGTTGCACCCCCACCGGTTTTGTCGCCATCGGCTCGTGCCTGGCAGTCCTGCCGCGGCAGCGATGTACTCGGCTGCCGTGGAGTGTCGCCGTTGGCGAAGCCGATGAGACTCTAAATGGTGGCCCTCCATTCGTCGATCTTGTCTGTCGTTGGAGGGTAATCCAGGAGCAGTTGAGCTCGCGCCAAAGCTTCTGCTCGAGTGGTGGGCGGCAGTGGTGAACGGTGCGAGGAGCGGGATATGCTCGGACTCCTAACTAAGTTAGAAGGAGCAGTATCTCGTCCGTGCGACCGTGTCTCGCTCGTGCCTGCACGTTGGCGTGCATGCTGGTCTTGAGCACCCCGAGACCCACCAGCTCGATCTTGGTCCAACAAACGTATGGTACTGCGAATACCATGACGCTGTCGGTCTTGCGCCTCCTGAGATGGGCGCGGTGCTTGTACGGACGCCGAGGTCTGCGCAGCCTTGTCCTTGGACCTGGTAGCATCGTGGGCTCCCTCGTCGATGTACATTCTTTCGCCGGCGTCTACTCCACCACCCGTTTGCTCCGGTGGTGTTGGGATTGACGTGGACGGAACAGTTGCCCCCGAAGCCTTCTTCTTCGGTGGCATGTCGATGAAGAGATTGAAGATCTAGCTCGTGTGAACACCGGATCAGATTCACACAATCTCGACGCCCCCTACCTGGCGCGCCAAAGATGTCGGGGAAGCTGATCCACGAACACCTATGGGACCGGCGGACTGAGCCCCTTTCGGTTCGGCGGAGGGCGGAGATCGCACAAAGAGCGGATCGAGGCGAAGCACACGAGCAGTTTACCCAGCTTCGGAGCTCTCCGGAAAGATAACACTCCTACTGCTGCATGTCTGATTGTATTCAGTTCTTGCTCGAGAGCCCCGCGTGAGTGAGTGTTTCTATGGCTTTGAATCTCCGAACCCGCTATACGTTGCACGTGGGCCTCCTTTTATATGCTAAAGGGGTCACCGACAGGTGGCAACGTAGACAAGGGTAAAAATGGGAAAAGCATAGCGGTTGTACAGCTACCTGTATAGTGTATCCTACCTAACCCTGACGGCAGGGGACAAAGGCATTAAATGCCCGTCTGTGTCGCCCAAACAGTGCAGAAAAGGACCGTCAGGGACGCCACCGTTCGCCACGATGGTAATCTTGTCAGCGTCGCTTGCCACCTCGCACTGCTGGCTGCACAGCCTCTTGCCACGCGCGCCTGGAAAGGCCCCAGGGCGACACGTTGGTGGATGTGCTGGAGCGCGGGTACGGGGCGGTAGCTTGTCGCGGCAAGCGCCTTGCCGCGGTCATTATCTTGTCACGCCCGGAAGCTTGTCGCTCACCGGGCCTTGCCGGGACGCGTGGCGCGTCGCGGCAAGTTCCTTGAGATGCCTTGGTTGGCCTTCCCGGCAAGCTCCTCTTGCCGGGGCCTTGTCTCCTTGGCTTGAATACTTTGTTCTTGAATGGCTCCAAAGGAACCATGGAGGACCTTGGCGGTCGCCCGGCAAGCCTTGCCGCGGGGTGCTGCAACTGCCCGTGCACAAGTTCGGGATACTAGGGTACCCCTACTCTAGTACACCGACACATTGCACCATCCCGGTACACCACCGGAGGCATTCATATAGAGTCATATCTTGTTCTAGTTTCGAGTTGTAATTCATATGTTGTAATCAATAGAAGTGTGATGATCATCATTTTAGAGCATTGCCCAAAGAAAAAAAAGAAGAAAGGCCAAAAGAAAAAAAGAAAGGCCCAAAAGAAAAATAAAATAAAAATAAATAAATAAATAAATAAATAAATAAATAGGGCAATGCTACTATCTCTTTTTCCACACTTGTGCTTCAAAGTAGCACCTTGTTCTTCATGTAGTGAGTCTCATATATTGTGCTTCAACGTAGCACCATGTTTTTCATATAGTGAGTCTCATAAGTTGTCTTTTTCATACTAGTGGGAATTTTTCATTATAGAACTTGGCTTGTATATTCCGACGATGGGCTTCCTCCAATGCCCTAGGTCTTCGTGAGCAAGCAAGTTGGATGCACACCCACTAGTTTTCTTTTGTTGAGCATTTATTTATAGCTCTAGTGCATCCGTTGCATGGCAATCCCTACTCCTCATGTTGACATCAATTGATGGACATCTCCATAGCCCGTTGATTACCCTCGTCAATGTGAGACTTTCTCCTTTTTTGTCTTCTCCACACAATCCCCATCATCATATTCTATTCCACCCATAGTGCTATATCCATGGCTCACGCTCATGTATTGCGTGAAGGTTGAAAAAGTTTGAGATTATTTAAGTATGAAACAATTGCTTGGCTTGTCATCGGGGGTATAGAAGTTGGGAACATCTTTGTGTGACGAAAATGAAGCATAGCCTAACTATATGACTTTGTAGGGATGAACTTTCTTTTGCCATGTTATTTTGAGAAGACATGATTACTTTGATTAGTATGCTTGAAGTGTTACTATTTCTTTTATCAATATGAACTTTTATTTTGTATTCATTTGGATCTGAACATTCATGCCACGTTAAAGAAAATTACATTATGAATTATGCTAGGTAGCATTCCACATCAAAAATTCTCTTTTTATCATTTACCTACTCGAGGACGAGTAGGAATTAAGCTTGGGGATGCTTGATACGTCTCCAACATATCTATAATTTTTGATTGTTCCAAGCTCCTATATTACCCCTTTTGGATGTTTATGGGCTTTATTTTACACATTTATATCATTTTTGGGACTAACCTACTAACCGGAGGCCCAGCCCATATTGCTGTTTTTTTTGCCTATGTCAATATTTCAAAGAAAAGGAATATCAAACGGGGTCCAAACGGAATGAAACCTTCGGGAGCGTGATTTTTTGGAACGAACGTGATCCGGAGAGCTTGGAGTGCAAGCCAAGAAGCTGTCGAGGACCCCACGAGATAGGGGGGCGCGCCCCCTGTCTAGTGGGCCCCTCGGGCGGCCACCGACGTACTTCTTCCTCCTATATATACCTATGTACCCCGAAAACATCCAGGAGCACCACGAAACACAATTTCCACCACCGTAACCTTCTGTATCTGCGAGATCTCATCTTGGAGCCTTCGCCGGCACTCTGCCAGAGGGGGAATCGACCATGGAGGGCTTCTACATCAACATCCTTGCCTCTCCGATGAGTTGTGAGTAGTTTACCACAGACCTACGGGTCCATTGTTATTAGCTAGATGGCTTCTTCTCTCTTTTTGGATCTCAATACAATGTTTTCCCCCTCTCTTGTGGAGATCTATTCGATGTAATCTCTTTTTGCGGTGTGTTTGTCGAGATCCAATGAATTGTGGGTTTATGATCAGATTTATCTATGGATAATAATTGATTCTTCTCTGAATTCTTTTATGTATGATTGAGTTATCTTTGCAAGTCTCTTCGAATTATCAGTTTGGTTTGGCCTAATAGATTGATCTTTCTTACCATGGGAGAAGTGCTTAGCTTTGGGTTCAATCTTGCGGTGTTCTTACCCAGTGATAGAAAGGCTTTCAAGACACGTATTGTATTGTTGCCATCGAGGATAACAAGATGGGGTTTATATCATATTGCATGAGTTTATCCCTCTACATCATGTCATCTTGCTTAATGCGTTGCTCTGTTCTTATGAACTTAATACTCTAGATGCAGGCAGGAGTCGGTCGATGTGTGGAGTAATAGTAGTAGATGCAGGCAGGAGTCGGTCTACTTGTTATAGACGTGATGCCTATATACATGATCATGCCTAGATAATCTCATAACTATGCACTTGTTATAGACGTAGATGCAGGCAGGAGTCGGTCGACAGCAATTTGTTCACCCACCGTAATACTTATGCTATCTCGAGAGAAGCCTCTAGTGAAACCTATGGCCCCGGTCTATCTCTTATCATATTTGCTTTCAGTCTACTTTATTTGCATCTTTACTTTTTGCATCTATATTATAAAATACCAAAAATATATTTATCTTATCATACTATCTCTATCAGATCTTACTTTCGCAAGTGGCCGTGAAGGGATTGACAACCCCTTTATTGCGTTGGTTGCGAGTTCTCAGTTTGTTTGTGTAGGTGCGTGGGACTTTTGAGGAGCCTCCTACTGGATTGATACCTTGGTTCTCAAAACTGAGGGAAATACTTGCGCTACACTTGCTGCATCACCCTCTCCTCTTCGGGGAAAACCAATGCTAGCTCAAGACGTAGCACTAATCATGGCATGAATATTAACACACGAGTGATTCAAAGCAATAGTCTATCATTTGACATAAAAAACTATAATACTTCGAGCATACTAATAAAGCAATCATGTCTTTTCAAAACAACAAGTCCAAAGCAAGCTTATCCCTACAAAATCGTATAGTTTGGCCATGCTTCATTTTCGTCACACAAAATGCTCCCATCATGCACAACCCCGATGACAAGCCGAGCAATTGGTTCATACTTTTTAATGCGCTCTAGCTTTTTCAACCCTCATGCAATATATGAGCGCAAGCCATGGATATAGCACTATAGGTGGAATAGAATATGATGGTGGGGTTTATGTGGGGAAGACAAAAAAGGGAGAAAGTCTCACATCGACGCGGCTAATCAACGGCCTATGGAGATGCCCATCAATTGATGTCAATGCGAGGAGTAGGGATTGCCACGCAACGGATGCACTAGAGCTATAAGTGTATGAAAGCTCAAACTGAAACTAAGTGGGTGTGCATCCAACTTGCTTGCTCACGAAGACCTAGGGCATTTGAGGAAGCCCATCGTTGGAATATACAAGCCAAGTTCTATAATGAAAAATTCCCACTAGTATATGAAAGTGACAACATAAGAGACTCTCTATATGAAGAACATGGTGCTATTTTGAAGCACAAGCGTGGAAATAGGATAGTAACATTGCCCCCCTTTTTTTTCTTTTTTTTCCGGTGGGCTTCTTTGGCCCCCCTTTTTTTATTTAGGCTTCTTTGGCCTTTCCCTTTTTTTCTCCTTTTTTTTCATGGGGCAATGCTCTATAATGATTATCATCACACTTTTATTTACTTACAACTCAATATTACAACTCGATACTGGAACAAAGATATGACTCTATATGAATGCTTCCGGCGGTGTATCGGGATTTGCAACGAATCTAGCATAGCAATGACATCAAAAAACGAACAAGCCATGAAAACATCATGCTAGCTATCTTATGATCATGCAAATCAATATGACAATGAATGCTCAAGTCATGTATATGATGATGATGGAAGTTGCATGGCAATATATTTCGGAATGGCTATGGAAATGCCATAATAGGTAGGTATGGTGGCTGTTTTGAGGAAGATATAATGAGGCTTATGTGTGATAGAGCGTATCATATCACGGGGTTTGGATGCACCGACGAAGTTTGCACCAACTCTCGAGGTGAGAAAGGGCAATGCACGGTACCGAAGAGGCTAGCAATGATGGAAAGGTAAAAGTGCGTATAATCCATGAACTCACATTAGTCATAAAGAACTCATATACTTATTGCAAAAGTTTATTAGCCCTCGAAGCAAAGTACTACTACGCATGCCCCTAGGGGGATAGATTGGTAGGAAAATATCATCGCTCGTCCCCGACCGCCACTCACAAGGAAGACAATCAAAGAAACACCCCATGCTTCAAATTAGTCACACAACGGTTACCATACGTGCATGCTACGAGACTTGCAAACCTCAACACAAGTGTCTCTACAATCCATAACCACCCACTAGCATGACTCTAATATCACCATCTTTATATCGCAAAACTATTGCAAGGAATCAAACATATCATATTTAGTGATCGACAAGTTTATGTAGGATTTTATGACTAACCATGTGATTGACCAATTCCTGTCATCTCTCTAAATTGACATAAGTGAAGCAAGAGAGTTTAATTCTTCCTACAAAATATATGCCCACGCTCTAACAAATATAAGTGAAGCAAAAGAGCATTCTACAAATGGCGGTTTTCTATGTGAAGAGAAACAGGCAATCCAAACTTCAAATGATATAAGTGAAGCACATGAAGCATTCCATAAAGCCATACTCAAAAGATTTAAGTGAAGTGCAATGAGCATTCTATAAATCAACCAAGGACTATCTCATACCAGCATGGTGCATAAAAAAAATGAAAACTAAATGCAAAAAATGCTCCAAGACTTACACATATCGCATGAACGAAACGAATACAAAAACATACCGATACTTGTTGAAGAAAGAGGGGATGCCTTCCGGGGCATCCCCAAGATTAGACGCTTGAGTCTCCTTGAATATTTACTTGGGGTGCCTTGGGCATCCCCATGCTTTAGCTCTTGCCTCTCTGCCTTTTGCTCATATCGAGACCTCCTCGCTTAGACACTTCATCCACACAAAACTTCAACAGAAAACTCCGTAAGATCCGTTAGTATAATAAAGCAAATCACCACTCTAAGTACTGTTGCAAACCAATTCATATTTTGTTTTCGCATTGTGTCTACTGTAGTATAACTTTTCCATGGCTTAATCCACTAATATAAATTGATAGATTCATCAAAACAAGCAAACTATGCATCAAAAACAGAATCTGTCAAAAACAGAACAGTCTGTAGCAATCTGAACATTCACCATACTTATGGTACCCCAAAAATTCTACCGAAATTAGTAAAAATATTTTTTTTTTCAGAAAGACAGTTCAAAAAGAATCATAACCGTTTGAATTTTCACATAAAAATGTAAAATCGTGCACTATAGCCAAAGTTTCTGTCCTGCACCGTACAAACCAACAAGCATTGTAAACATCCTAAAGGCAAACCTTGGCACATTATTTTTATAATACAACAGAATTTTACAAGGGGATAATTATTTTTGATGAAAAGTTTCTGTAATCAAGATTCATAAAGTTTCCGTGAGCATGAACGAAGTTCAAGGCTAGCTCCCACTTCAACAATGCTTATCTTTCTCACTTTCACTTTCCTTTTTGAAAAGTTTTTAGGTTCCCCTCTTTATTTTTTTTGTTTTTAAACTATATAAAAGCACTCAACAGAAATAAATGACTCTCTAAAACTTTCGGGTTGTCTCCCTGGCAGCGCTTTATTTAAAGCCGTTAAGCTAGGCATATAGTGCTCAAGTAATGGATCCACTCGGATCCCAAGGTACATCAAAGCCAATTTTAATTAAGAATGATTTGTAATTTAGTAGTGAGCACAAAATAACATATATCAAGCAACAACGAAGTCTAACTCTCTTCCTATGCATCGGCATGTCATAAAAGAACAAATCATGCACACCAAGTAAAGGCCAATGCATAGTATAAGCAATTTCTTGCAATTCTATCGTGTTGGAAACATAAAGAGGCGGAGATGTAGTTCCTCTCTCAAAATAATTGCAAGTAGGAGCAGCAAGCACATGCATATTATATCTGTCAAAATCATCATGTGCAATGGTAAAAGGCAACCCATCAATATAATCCTTAATAAGCACAAACTTCTCCGATATAGTGTAGTTGGGAGAATTCAAAAAGATAATAGGACTATCATGCGTGGGTGCAATAGCAACAATTTCATGTTTAACATAAGGAACTATAGCAAGTTCATCTCCATAAGCATACTTCATATTGGCATCTTGGCCACAAGCATAGCAAGCATCATCAAAAAGGGATATTTCAAACAAATTCAAGGGATCATAGCAATCATCATAGCAATCATCCTTAGGTAAGCACAAAGGGGAATTTAACAATGTATGAGTTGAAGAGTTACTCTCATTAGAAGGTGGGCATGGGTGATCAATCCGCTCTTCCTCCTTTTGTTCTTCGCTCTCCTCATCATCTTTTTCATCCAATGAGCTCACAATTTCATCACTTTCTTCTTCCATAGCTTCCTGCAAAATATTATTCTCTTCTTGGACAGCGGAGACTTTCTCAATTAATGCATTAATATTGTAATTGTATTCATAATTTTCATAGCAATATCTAAGTATAACAAGATTTTCTGGTCTATAAACTGAATCATCAAAATCATCAAACGCTTTAAACATAGATTCAACCTCATAAGCACCCATAAAAGCAACAAATTCTTATATTTGTTCCACATCATAGTAATCGTAGATACCATTAGCATAAGAAGCTAAGGTTTCATTATCATTAAATTTGCATGAAAAGGGAAGGTGTGGAGCCTTCATCCTAGAGCAACAAGTATAATCATGTATCACGCATAGTTGACGAGCATACCAACACAACATAGAAATTTGATCCCATAAATGTTTCCCTTTTTGTATCAAGCGATAATCCCTAAAGTATTCACGTTGATCCAATGTTACTCCCATAACATAATTGAATGGGGTTTTCTCAGGATTATCAAAGTGGTACATAATATCCTGAACATAACGAGCATCGAGGGTTTTAGGAGGCACACCTAATTTTTTTGGTATTTCGTGTTCAATATCCATAACTAAAGATAAAGAACAACTTAGAGCAGCAAATAAAAATTACTTAGTGATAAATAAAAGAAGCACACACGAGAATATTCACCCCACGCTATGACTCCCCAGCAACGGCGCCAGAAAAAGGTCTTGATGACCCACAAGTATATGGGATAGTTGTAGCCTCTTTCGATAAGTAAGAGTGTCGAACCCAACAAGCAGCTAAAGGTAGAACAAATACTCTCTCAAGTCCTATCGACCATTGATACGACTCTACGCACGCTTGACATTCGCTTTACCTAGAACAAGTATGAAACTAGAAGTACTTTGTAGGTGTTGTTGGATAGGTTTGCAAGATAATAAAGAACACTTAAATAAAAGGTAGGGGCTGTTTAGATAAATAAACAATAAAGTAAATATAGTGAGTGTGGAAAAGTGGTGGTAGGAGTTGTGAAATTGTCCCTAAGCAATTGACTACGTTACTAGACCGGTAATCACTATTGCAATTCTATTTGAGGGAGAGGCATAAGATAACATACTTTCTCTACTTGGACCATATGCAATTATGATTGGAACTCTAGCAAGCATCCGCAACTACTAAAGATCATTAAGGTAAAACCCAACCATAGCATTAAAGTACCAAGTCCCCTTTATCCCATACGCAACAACCTACTTACTCGGGTTTGTGTTTCAGTCACTCATGCAACCCACTATAAGAGAATCATAAACATATTGCAAACCCACATCGGGAATCCCTCACGCTTGCACGACACGGAGGGCACCATAGGACAACACCAATAATAAAACATGCAACTCAAACCAATCATAGCAATTCATCAATCACCGATAGGACAACGGAAATCTACTCAGACATCATAGGATGGCAACACATCATTGGATAATAATCAGAAGCATAAAGCACCATATTCGAGTAGAGGGTACATCGTGTTGCGGGAGAGTGGACCGCTGGATATAGATGGGGGAAGGTGATGGAGATGTTGGTGAAGATGATGGTGGTGTTGGTGAAGATCGCGCTGATGATGATGGTGGCCCCCGGCAGCGCTCCGGCGCCACTGGAAGCAATGGCGAGAGAGGCCCCCTTCTTCTTCTTCTTCCTTGACCTCCTCCCTAGATGGGAGAAGGGTTTCCCCTCTGGTCCTTGACTCCCATGGCTTGGGAGGGGCGAGAGCCCCTCCGAGATTGGATCTATCTCTCTGTTTCTGCGTTTTCGAATTTTGCCCTGGCACCGTTTCTTTTATATCCGGAGATCCGTAACTCCGATTGGATTGAAACCTTCGCCCATATCATTTTCCAAAAAATAGCTTTCTTGCGGCCAAAGAAGGGCATCAACCACCTTAAGAGTGGCCCAGGAGGGTGGGGGCGCGCTGTCAGGACCCCGATTCCATGCCACACCGATCTAGCATGTAACACCTCATATCACTTTGCGGCCTCACGCACGGTATTCCCATGGGTGTTGCCTTACCATTCCCGGGACCGTTTGCGTCTTTTGGCACATGTATATGATAGTGTCGCTAGCATCCATATGACAAAGAACCCGGGCTGACATGGCTAGTCGTGAACCCAAAGTGGCACTAACTTACAGGGACAGGCATACATGACCCAGCATCGCACGTGTAGGTCATCAGCGAGTGAATCCGGGCTGTAGCAACTGGGCTAGCAGGACTCTGGTAAACCGGGCTGTAGCAGGCTAACAGGACTCCGGTAGACACCGCGTGACATTTCCCCGAAGGGATAGACACAGGAACAAAGAAGGACACATGCCGGCCAGCCTAAGTGTTCCGGAGCAGTAGCAAGCTACCAGGGCTCAATGGAAGCACTAGGAGACATTTCCCGGTAAGAGAGGCTACTAAGGATAAACAACTAGATAGTCAGATCCCACACATAGCAATACACATTACACGTACGCATAACATGCAAGTATGTGCCGTACAACATGGCATCACAGCATAACTCAACAACTCATATAGATAAGGCTCAAAGAGCCATCATAGCATTTATTGCAAACAGGGGTCACACGACCCATCATACAGAGCATACAAGCAACAAGCGGAAGCATTACATGTCTGAGTACAGACATCTACAAATGAAAAAGGCTAAAGAGCCTGACTATCTACACCATCCGATCAAGATCGTACCTGAGGTACAAGCTACTCGTCGAAGTCCACGAGAACACTAGTAAGACCGAAGCCTCCACTGCAAAAACATAAATAAATCAACGTGAGTACAAAGGTACTCAGCAAGACTTACATCAGATCCTATCATACATGCATTTGTATCAAGAGGGTAATGTGGGGTTTAGTTGCAGCAAGCCAGCTTTGACTCAATGGCTATCCTGTTCTATGACTACGAGAAACTCTTGAGGTGATATGGCGCACACGAGTCCACTAATCACCACACAATACACTACTATGGATTCATCCCCGTCTCCCTACGAGAAGGCCATCCATAGCACTCACACTTGTCTTGAGCATTTTAGAGTATCCACTTCAAGTTGTCTATGTACCATGTAAGCATCCAAGAAGTCCATAACCGCGGACCCGGCTATTCGAATAGATCATGTTAACCCTGCGGGGGTGTACTTATTCACACACGCTCTCGCCACTTACCGCCATGTACACGTCATGTATCTCGGCAACCTTCAAGCGGAAGCCTGGCGAGGGTGTCGGCCACGACCTGACTAACCACACAAGACTCTAGTCCAGGTTTATCGCCTATTCGGGTTCCATCCGCAAGGAGATCCGACCGGGGTTTCGCTCACGGCCCCAAACGATGTGTGTAGGGTTCCCGAGCCCACCATCCGGGTGCCACTCGGTACACCAGGCCACGTGTTCCTAGTCTGTCCCAAGCCCACCCTGCCGGGTGCCACTTGGTAGAAAAATAGCACTACCTACAAACACCAGAAACTAGTTGCGACTCCTGGACAGAGATCAAGTTGGTTAATAAGTCGAGAGGGGTCGAGTTACCGGAACCCAATGTGTGGTAGTATCGAGTCATTGGACAACATACATAGAACTCAGTGCTTAAGGACGGTTCCAGTGAGACAATCCACCATGTACTCCTACATGGCCTCACACCGCTACCTTTACCAAATCGTGTTCACACACTTCACTCTCAGCATCAGAACATAGAGCACTGCACTCCAATTCATTCCCAATGAATCAGACCTGACACAACTCTAAGCAATAGCAGGCATAGCATGGTAGGAACACAACATTGGCTTCAATCAACTCCTACACATGCTAGTGGGTTTTCAACTATTTACTGTGGCAATGACAGGTCATGCAGAGGAATGGGTTCAACTACCGCAACACAAAGTAGCAGATGAATCGTTGTTGTCCTAATGTAATAACTGAGAGCAGGAGCGAGAGAGTAGGATTGTATAGGAATGAACAAGGGGGTTTGCTTGCCTGGTAGATCAACAGGGGGGCACTGCTCCTCAGACAGGTACTCCGGAACACTCTCCGGAGCAGAACCTATCGAGAAGGAACGGTGTCGGCAATCAATACTCAAGCATATGCAACAATATGATGCATGAACATGGCATGAAGATGTGATGCTGTTTGAGCTAATGCAACTAGTTGTTATTTGGATGGAGTCCATTTGAACCAAAGATTCAAATGCAACTCCAAGTTAAGCTCTTATATATGCCATTTACATGTTTTCACTTATATAGCATGTATAAGTTGGTTTTTCATGCATGAAACTAGTACAGATGGAAAGATTGCATTTTTCTGATAATTTTTCATGTATAAATTATTTCAATCTGAGCTACGGTTGAATTTCTATGAATTTTTTGAAGTTTTGGGCATTTTCTGGAAATTCCTGAATAAGAATAAATCCAGAAAATTGCATTACTGCGTCAGCATTGAGTAAGCATGACGTCAGCAAGTCAATTGCGGCTGACTGAGGTCAAACCTGACGTGTGGGGTCCACACGTCAGTGACATGGGGTTAAACAGGGGGTTATTTGCTTAATTAAAAGGATTAGGGGGCCGGGGCCCACTGGTCAGTGTCAGTGGTTAATTAGGCGGTGATTAGCACTAAGCTAATCACCTGGCCAATAGGGCCCACCCGTCAGGCCGGCGAGGTCGTCGGCGACGACCTCAGGACGCGGCGGCGTCCGCGTTACAGGCCACGGGGGTGGCGTCGGAGAGCACCGGGGCGTAGGCCGGGCTCTCGCGCATCTGGTGGGGCAGGTGGGAGGAGCTGGGGGTGCCGGAGCTCGCCGGAGCAGAGCTCGGGGCGGCGGCCGGAGCTCGGGCTCGAGCGGCTGCGGGCTACAGAGCACGGGGAGGCAGGAGAGGAGGGGGAACCAACGCGGGGGGTGGGGGGGGGGCTCACAGGGGACCAGAAGAGACGACGGCGAGCTTGGGGGAAGCGCTGACGGCGGCGAGCGGCGACGGAGATCCACGGCGGCCGGAGGTGATGAAGGCGACAGCGACGGCTCCACGGGGCGCTCCGGCTTGCGTGGCTTGACAGGGAGGATGAGGATGACGACGCGGAGCTCCTGCGCGTGTTAGAGAGGCGAGGGGGAGGCGGTGGCTACGACTACAGCGAGCGGCGGCGATGGCGCGTTCGGGCGGTCGCGTGGGAGAGAGACCAGGGGAAGGGGAGGAATGAGAGAGAGGGAGAGAGGTGCGGGGCGTGCGTGGCGTCGCGCGGGTCATCCAGAGTGACGAGGGGGAAGCAGGAGGTGGCCGGGTGCGTGGCCGCGGCCGGCTGCGGCGCGGGCACGCAGCTGCTTGGGCGAGGGGGAGGAAGACGACAGAGGAGGAGGTGGGCTGGGCTGCTGCTGGGCTGCACAGGGAGGTAAGCCCAGGTAAGTCTCTTCTCCCTTTAGTTTTTCTTTTCTATTTTCTGACATATGTTTTGATTTAATAAAAATACTAAATCATTTTTTTTCTTATGCCAATTTTTAGAGAAGCTAGTTATATTATTCCAGAGCTCCTTAATAAATGGCATAGTTTTTGGACAATATTTTATATATATAACAATATATATCCAATGCAAATATTTATGCATTAATTCCAAATGCCCAAAATAAATACTTATGGGCTCCTAAAAATATTGGTTTGATTTTTATCTCTGTCCAATATTTTTAGAGAGCAACATGAGCATTTTCTTGGACCTTCTTGGAGCAATTTTTATCTGGGTCATTTCCAGAAATGAGTCTGAGGGTTTCACAAATCCTCATTTCAAATTTAAATGGAATTTAAACATGATGCACACATGACTAGCTAGCCTTGAGCATACCAGAACTAGGGATGTGACAACTCGCCCCTACTTGAAAGAATCTCGTCCCGAGATTTAGGGGTCGGCAGAAAGAAAGTGGGGTACTCCAGTCGAAGACGATCTTCTTGCTCCCAAGTAGCTTCTCTCTCGGAATGATGAGACCACTGAACCTTGAGAAACTTGATATTCTGACGTCGAGTGACACGCTCTTCTTGATCAAGAATGCGAACCGGGTACTCTCGGTATGTGAGGTTATCTTGGAGATCAAGCGTTTCGTGGTCCACTTCGCGGATAGGATCCGAGAAGCAACGCCTGAGTTGAGAGACGTGGAAGACATCATGAACTCGAGAAAGATGTGGGGGTAGTTCCAACTGGTAGGCAACCTCTCCTCGTTTAGCGAGAATGCGAAAAGGACCAATGTAACGAGGAGCCAACTTTCCCTTGATACCGAATCGATGGGTACCCTTCAAAGGAGTGACCCGAAGGTAAGCTTTGTCGCCAATTTCATAAGTCATATCCTTATGATGGCGGTCATACTGACTCTTCTGATGAGACTGGGCTGTTTTCAAATTCTCACGAATGATGCGAACTTGCTCTTCTGCCTCCTGGATCATGTCCGGTCCAAAGAATTGTCTTTCACTGGTTTCTGACCAGTTCAAAGGTGTTCGACATCTTCGTCCATAGAGAACCTCAAAAGGAGCTTTTTTGAGGCTGGATTGATAGCTATTGTTATAAGCAAACTCGGCGAAAGGAAGACATTTCTCCCAATCCATACCGAATGAGATAACGCAAGCTCTAAGCATGTCTTCGAGAATTTGGTTGACCCGTTCCACCTGACCACTCGACTGAGGGTGGAAAGCGGTACTGAAGGAAAGATGGGTTCCCATGGCAGTTTGGAAACTCTCCCAGAAATGAGAAGTGAAAAGACTGCCACAGTCTAAATTGATCTCTAGTGGAACACCATGGAGTGACACTATTCGAGAAATGTATAAGTCAGCGAGCTGACTAGCGGTGATACTCTCTCGAACAGGTAGGAAGTGAGCCACTTTGGAGAGACGATCAATGACTATGAAGATAGCATTATTCCCTCTTTTGGTCCTGGGAAAACCGGTAATGAAGTCCATACCAACTTTATCCCATTTCCACTCAGGAATAGCTAAAGGCTGAAGGGTGCCAGCAGGTCTCTGATGCTCTGCCTTAACGCGACGACAAACGTCACAGTTAGCAATAAACTGAGCGATTTCTCTCTTCATCCTAGTCCACCAGAACCTCTGGCGTAGGTCCTGATACATCTTAGTACTACCGGGATGAATCGTGAGAGGAGATTCATGCGCCTCCTTAAGAATCAATTGTCGAAGATGTTGCTTCTTGGGGACCACCAGGCGGTTCCCAAAGAAAACAACACCTCGATTATCTATAGAGAAACTTCCAGCAACACCTTTGGCAATGTTTCTCTTGATCCGGGTAATCCCCGTATCATGCTTCTGGGCTTCTATAATATGATCCACAAGAGTAGGTTTCGCCACCAAGGTAGAAAGGAATCCGTGAGGAGCAATGTGAAGATTGAGCTTACAGAATTCCTCATAGAGAAGTGGTTGGCCTTGCTGCAACATGAGATTGTTGCAATAGGATTTACAGCTTAACGCATCAGCCATGACATTGGCTTTACCTGGAGTGTAGGTAATCCCTAGATCATAATCTGTGATCAACTCCAACCAACGTCTTTGCCTAAGATTCAAATCTGGTTGGGTGAAAATATACTTGAGACTCTGGTGATCGGTGTAGATCTCGCAATGTTTACCAAGAAGGTAATGCCGCCAGGTCTTGAGTGCATAGACTACGGCTGCAAGCTCTAGATCATGTGTAGGATAATTCTCCTCATGTGGATGCAACTGTCGAGAAGCATAGGCAATCACATGACGATCCCGCATAAGAATGCAACCTAGTCCCTGTCGTGAGGCGTCGCAGTAGATAACAAAGTCTTTGGTGAAATCCGGTGGCACAAGTATGGGAGCAGAAGTTAGGCGTCTTTTCAGTTCCTAAAAACTGTACTCACACTGTGGGGACCACTCAAACTTTTTATCTTTCTTGAGAAGTTCCGTGAGGGGTTTGGCTACTTTGGAGAAGTTTTCAACAAAGCGGCGACAATAGCTGGCTAGACCAAGGAAGCTCCTAACTTGTTTAACGGTTTCAGGTGGAGTCCAATCGAGAACGGCCTTAACCCTCTTGAGATTGACAGCAATGCCCTTACCAGAAATCACGTGGCCTAGATAGGTCACTTCTGGCAACCAAAATTCACACTTGGAGAACTTGGCATAAAGGCGGTGCTCTCTGAGTTTTTCTAACACAAGTCTAAGATGTTCGGCATGCTCTTCCTCGTTCTTCGAGTAAATAAGAATATCATCGAGGTAAACCACGACGAACTTATCTAAGTACTCCATGAAGATTGAGTTCATCAGGCGGGAGAAAGTGGCTGGGGCGTTGGTTAGGCCGAAGGACATGACGGTGTACTCGTACTGGCCATAACGAGTGACAAAGGCTGTCTTGGGAATGTCCCCATTTCTGATCTTGATTTGGTGGTAGCCTAACCTCAGATCCATCTTGGAGAAGACTGAGGATCCAGCGAGCTGATCATACAGGTCGTTGATCCTAGGGAGTGGATATTTGTTCTTTATCGTGACCAAATTAACGGGACGATAATCTACAACCATCCGATCCGTACCATCCTTCTTCTTGACAAAGAGGACGGGGCAAGCCCAGGGAGAAGAACTAGGACAGATGAAACCCTTTTGCAAGGACTCATCAAGTTGTTTCTTAAGCTCAGCTAGTTCTAAGGGTGCCATCTTGTAAGGTCTCCTGGAGATTGGAGCAGTTCCTGGGATAAGATCTATGACGAAGTCTACATCTCTGTCAGGTGGAACACCTGGCAGTTCCTCTGGAAAGACATCCGGAAAGTCACGGACTACCGGGATATCTTCAAGGTCCGGAAGAGGGCTGGCATTAAGAGCATAGAGCCGATGCTTTGCAACTCTGGTGGAGACAGTGACTATCTTGTCAAATGGGTGTGTAAGCTGAACAGATCTGGTGTAACAATCAATCTTGGCATGATGAGCTGTCATCCAGTCCATACCCAAGATGATGTTAATATCTGAGGACTTGAGGGCTACAAGTGATGCAAGGAATACAAGTCTATCAACAAGGATTTCATTACCATGGTTGATTCTAGTGGTCTGCCATCTAGACCCTGGGGTTTGGATTTCAAGCGGAGTTGGCATATCACAAAATGACATGTCGTGCAAACGAGCATAGCCTTCAGAAATGAAGGAGTGAGATGCTCCAGTATCGAACAAAACCGATGCTGGATGACAATTGACAAGGAGTGTACCAAGAACGACATCTGGATCATCATGAGCGTCTTTAGCTGAGACGCGATGCACGCGTCCACGTTCAGTGGGGGCTGACTTGACACTGATCATCTTGCGTGATGGCTTACCATGGCCAATAGACTCCTCGGGCTGGGGTGGAGCATAGCTAGTATGAGAGCAGTCATGTGCATAATGTCCTGGCTTCCCGCATGTGAAGCAAGTCCCTGAGGTTGGACGTGGACCCGCACTGACAAGCGGTCTACCAGTAGGCCTGGGTGGAACATACGATTGAGCTGGGGAAGGCACCACATGGGATGGCCTCGGTGCATATCCGGAAGGAAGGGCGGAGTTTGGAACCCAAATCCGGCGCTTCTGCGAGCCTGAACCGGAAGAAGATCCCAAATCACGGGCGTGCTTACGAGACTCCTCATAAGTGAGCTGAGCTGTTTCTGCGTTGATGGCCTTGTTCACAAGAGCTTGGAATGTATCACAATGATGCAGGTGGAGATCACGATGCAACTTGGGGTTGAGACCCTTCTGAAACCTAGCCTGCTTCTTGGCGTCCGTGGACACCTCTTCTGTGGCATAGCGGACGAGGTTCTCAAACTCTCTACTGTAAGCATCAACAACCATCTTACTCTGGGTGAAACTACAGAACTCTTCTCTCTTGTGATCGATGAGGGCTTCAGGAATGTGATGCTCGCGAAAAGCATCAGTGAAATCTCTCCAGGTAGGAATCTGACCAGCTGGAAGCATAGCCTCATAGTTCTGCCACCAAAGACTAGCAGGACCTTCCAGGTGGTATGTGGCATAGGTGACCTTGTCATTTTCAGCTACGTTTGCGGAACGCAGCTTATGATTGATGCTACGGAGCCAGTCATCTGCATCGAGCGGCTCAATGGAGTGATGAAAGGTGGGTGGGTGCAAGCGGATGAAGTCATGAATGGTCACAGATCCTTTGAACTGATGTGCGGTGTTCTCCTCGATACGTGCCAACAAGCAATTAGAGTCACGCTTGTTCCTCTCCATCTCTAACATGAACTCTGCCAACGAAGGCGGGTCAGGAGGATCCTCGTCCCTACCATCTCCGTGGTTTTGGCTACGAACAATAGAACTTGATGACATCCTGAGAAACGAAACCAGGGACGGAATCAACATCAATTGTAGGCTATAGAATGTAGGATAAGGAAATTAGTATCTCTCGAACTCTTAGGGCAATTCCGGCAGCATAACGGCAGTAAAATGCTCAAAATGAGACATCCTGCCAACAATGGGGTAGCAACATACTCAACATCTCCGCTCAAGGTTCTGAGATCATACTAAACAGGCTACACCGGAAGTACTCGAAAACTGGGGTATGACTCTAATCAACCAATCCTATGGGACTACGGAGTAGTAACATGTGATCCTGATAGATAGGAGAGAAAGCCTAGTTCCTTAACCCCGTTAGGAAAGATAGGATGACTCAGATCAGAAGGCCATGAGGTAAAGGAGTAAAAAGAGCCTTACATTCCTTCCCACAATCAATTCCCTTATATAACTAAAGAATTTCTAGACTCAACTTCGACCAGTTTGGCTTGGTAATCCTACAGGCAGTCAGGCTCTGATACCAAAGCTGTCAGGACCCCGATTCCATGCCACACCGATCTAGCATGTAACACCTCATATCACTTTGCGGCCTCACGCACGGTATTCCCACGGGTGTCTCCTTACCATTCCCGAGACCGTTTGCGCCTTTTGGCACACGTATATGATAGTGTCGCTAGCATCCATATGACAAAGAACCCGGGCTGACATGGCTAGTCGTGAACCCAAAGTGGCACTAACTTACAGGGACAGGCATACATGACCCAGCATCGCACGTGTCGGTCATCAGCGAGTGAATCCGGGCTGTAGCAACTGGGCTAGCAGGACTCTGGTAAACCGGGCTGTAGCAGGCTAACAGGACTCCGGTAGACACCGCGTGACATTTCCCCGAAGGGACAGACACAGGAACGAAGAAGGACACATGCCGGCCAGCCTAAGTGTTCCGGAGCAGTAGCAAGCTACCAGGGCTCAATGGAAGCACTAGGAGACATTTCCCGGTAAGAGAGGCTACTAAGGATAAACAACTAGATAGTCAGATCCCACACATAGCAATACACATTACACGTACGTATAACATGCAAGTATGTGCCGTACAACATGGCATCACAGCATAACTCAACAACTCATATAGATAAGGCTCAAAGATCCATCATAGCATTTATTGCAAACAGGGGTCACACGACCCATCATACAGAGCATACAAGCAACAAGCGGAAGCATTACATGTCTGAGTACAGACATCTACAAATGAAAAAGGCTAAAGAGCCTGACTATCTACACCATCCGATCAAGATCGTAGCTGAGGTACAAGCTATTCGTCGAAGTCCACGAGAACACTAGTAAGACCGAAGCCTCCGCTGCAAAAACATAAATAAAGCAACATGAGTACAAAGGTACTCAGCAAGACTTACATCAGATCCTATCATACATGCATTTGTATCAAGAGGGTAATGTGGGGTTTAGTTGCAGCAAGCCAGCTTTGACTCAATGGCTATCCTGTTCTACGACTACGAGAAACTCTTGAGGTGATATGGCGCACACGAGTCCACTAATCACCACACAATACACTACAATGGATTCATCCCCGTCTCCCTACAAGAAGGCCATCCATAGCACTCACACTTGTCTTGAGCATTTTAGAGTATCCACTTCAAGTTGTCTATGTACCATGTAAGCATCCAAGAAGTCCATAACCGCGGACCCGGCTATTCGAATAGATCATGTTAACCCTGTAGGGGTGTACTTCTTCACACACGCTCTCGCCACTTACCGCCATGTACACGTCATGTATCTCGGCAACCTTCAAGCGGAAGCCTGGCGAGGGTGTCGGCCATGACCTGACTAACCACACAAGACTCTAGTCCAGGTTTATCGCCTATTCGGGTTCCATCCGCAAGGAGATCCGGCCGGGGTTTCGCTCACGGCCCCAAACGATGTGTGCAGGGTTCCCGAGCCCACCATCCGGGTGCCACTCGGTACACCAGGCCACATGTGCCTATTCTGTCCCAAGCCCACCCTGCCGGGTGCCACTTGGTAGAAAAATAGCACTACCTACAAACACCAGAAACAAGTTGCGACTCCTGGACAGAGATCAAGTTGGTTAATAAGTCGAGAGGGGTCTAGTTACCGGAACCCAATGTGTGGTAGTATCGAGTCATTGGACAACATACATAGAACTCAGTGCTTAAGGACGGTTCCAGTGAGACAACCCACCATGTACTCCTACATGGCCTCTCACCGCTACCTTTACCAAATCGTGTTCACACACTTCACTCTCAGCATCAGAACATAGAGCACTGCACTCCAATTCATTCCCAATGAATCAGACCTGACACAACTCTAAGCAATAGCAGGCATAGCATGGTAGGAACACAACATTGGCTTCAATCAACTCCTACACATGCTAGTGGGTTTTCAACTATTTACTGTGGTAATGACAGGTCATGCAGAGGAATGGGTTCAACTACCGCAGCACAAAGTAGCAGATGAATCGTTGTTGTCCTAATGCAATAACTGAGAGCAGGAGCGAGAGAGTAGGATTGTATCAGAATGAACAATGGGGTTTGCTTGCCTGGTAGATCAACAGGGGGGCACTGCTCCTCAGACAGGTACTCTGGAACACTCTCCGGAGCAGAACCTATCGAGAAGGAACGGTGTCGGCAATCAATACTCAAGCATATGCAACAATATGATGCATGAACATGGCATGAAGATGTGATGCTGTTTGAGCTAATGCAACTAGCTGTTATTTGGATGGAGTCCATTTGAACCAAAGATTCAAATGCAACTCCAAGTTAAGCTCTTATATATATGCCATTTACATGTTTTCACTTATACAGCATGTATAATTTGGTTTGTCATGCATGAAACTAGTACAGATGGAAAGATTGCATTTTTCTGATAATTTTTCATGTATAAATTATTTCAATCTGAGCTAGGGTTGAATTTCTATGAATTTTTGAAGTTTTGGGCATTTTCTGGAAATTCCTGAATAAGAATAAATCCAGAAAATTGCATTACTGCGTCAGCATTGAGTAAGCATGACGTCAGCAAGTCAACTGCGGCTGACTGGGGTCAAACCTGACGTGTGGGGTCCACACGTCAGTGACACGGGGTTAAACAGGGGGTTATTTGCTTAATTAAAAGGATTAGGGGGCCGGGGCCCACTAGTCAGTGTCAGTGGTTAATTAGGCGGTGATTAGCACTAAGCTAATCACCTGGCCGATAGGGCCCACCCGTCAGGCCGGCGAGGTCATCCGCGTTACAGGCCACGGGGGCGGCGTCGGAGAGCACCGGGGCGTAGCCCGGGCTCTCGCGCATCTGGTGGGGCAGGTGGGAGGAGCTGGGGGTGCCGGAGCTTGTCGGAGCAGAGCTCGGGGCGGCGGCCGGAGCTCGGGCTCGAGCGGCTGCGGGCTACAGAGCACGGGGAGGCAGGAGAGGAGGGGGAACCGACGCGGGGGGGGGGGGGGGCTCACAGGGGACCGGAAGAGACGACGGCGAGCTCGGGGGAGGCGCTGACGGCGGCGAGCGGCGACGGAGATCCACGGCGGCCGGAGGTGATGAAGGCGACGGCGACGGCTCCACGGGGCGCTCCGGCTTGCGTGGCTTGACAGGAAGGACGAGGACGACGACGCGGAGCTCCTGCGCGTGTTAGAGAGGCGAGGGGGAGGCGGTGGCTACGACTACGGCGAGCGGCGGCGACGGCGCGTTCGGGCGGTCGCGTGGGAGAGAGACCAGGGGAAGGGGAGGAATGAGAGAGAGGGAGAGAGGTGCGGGGCGTGCGTGGCGTCGCGCGGGTCATCCAGAGCGACGAGGGGGAAGCAGGAGGTGGCCGGGCACATGGCCGCGGCCGGCTGCGGCGCGGGCACGCAGCTGCTTGGGCGAGGGGGAGGAAGACGACAGAGTAGGAGGTGGGCTGGGCTGCTGCTGGGCTGCACAGGGAGGTAAGCCCAGGTAAGTCTCTTCTCCCTTTAGTTTTTCTTTTCTATTTTCTGACATATGTTTTGATTTAATAAAAATACTAAATCATTTTATTTTCTTATGCCAATTTTTATAGAAGCTAGTTATATTATTCCAGAGCTCCTTAATAAATGGCATAGTTTTTGGACAATATTATATATATATAACAATATATATCCAATGCAAATATTTATGCATTAATTCCAAATGCCCAAAATAAATACTTATGGGCTCCTAAAAATATTGGTTTGATTTTTATCTCTGTCCAATATTTTCAGAGAGCAACATGAGCATTTTCTTGGACCTTTTTGGAGCAATTTTTATCTGGGTCATTTCCACAAATGAGTCTGAGGGTTTCACAAATCCTCATTTCAAATTTAAATGGAATTTAAACATGATGCACACATGACTAGCTAGCCTTGAGCATACCAGAACTAGGGATGTGACACGCGCCGAGGGGGTGTGGGCGCGCCCCCTTCTCCTGGCCACCTCGGGCACCGTTTCGCGTTGATTCTTCCTCCGAAAAATCCCAAATATTCAAAAATAATTCTCCGTCCGTTTTTATCCCATTTGGATTCCGTTTGATATTGGGTTTCTACGAAACATAGAACACGCAACAAACAGGAACTGGCACCGGGCACTGGATCAATATGTTAGTCCCAAAAATAGTATAAAAAGTTGCCAAAAGTATATGAAAGTTGAAGAATATTGGCATGGAACAATCAAAAATTATAGATACGACGGAGACGTATCAACGACCTTTGTGTAGTATGCCTTCCCCCAAGGATCATACACCGGTTCTCATATTCTCATTGAACCATTGGAAGAGTGCAACACCAAGATGTTTACGAATGATGATGAAGTTATAACTGTTCGTTTTCACTGTTGTGCGAGATACCTTATCCTCTAGTCTTACCGTTGCTCTAATGCCTCCTGTAGTATTTTACTTCTAGATTATGCTTCATGTTTGGCAACCTTGTTGCCCACATGTAGTTTTGGTGTCTACGAAGTAGTGTTTTTACTCGATTAGTAATTAAAGGCTTTGCCTTTTTATAAGAAAAATTGGTTTCGGTAAGCCTTATTTCAGTTAGAGTTCCTTTTCCGATGACAAAATAGTTTGTATTACTCAATCAGGTGCACTACAATCATTTTGATGGATGTCCTCTAGATTGCCTGGACAGAACCTATCCACAGTTGTTCGGGTTTTAGTTCGTCCATACATTGCCATGAAATGGTTGGCACTGTTTTGTCCAAGGCTAATATGAGTAATACAAACTATCATGAAAAACATGCTTTTACTCCATGAACTAAGTAGGCGTACTGGGAGGGGTCAACATTATTCACTATGCGAGAGACACTACCTCCAAGTAGTCTGCTTCCATGATAATCAACAAATTGTTCCACTTGAGATCCACAACGAGGCCTGATAACCACCAAGTGTAGGGGGCCTATTGTAACTCCTTCCGATAAGCAAGAATGTCGAACTCAACAAGGAGCTGAAGGAATTGGTCAATAAATTTCAACAGGGATTCACTTTAACATCTGCAAAGATTGTTTGATGGTTTGTTTGATCATGAGAATAATAGAAAGAACCTGAATTGTAACAAATTTCGATGGTGCGGCAAGTGGCCCAATCTTTAAATGTGCTAACGACAAGCGGATTTTCTTACTTATAGGGATCAAATTACTCTTGGGGACACATGGGAGTTTACCAAGTTACTTTCATCTAGTTTCATTGAGTTGATATTTATTGCCTTGATAATTTGTTGCGTGGTGGAACCTATGATAAGTAGATGACACCCGCGTGTTGCCGCAAGAATTGATTGCAATATATTTGATGAAATTTGATATTTTGAAAAATGATTGAAATGATAATATGAGGACTGACCCCAAATATGTATATGATTTATTGTATCTAATTATTGAGGTGGACCTTTCTTCCATGCATGGTGAGATGGGCCTTCTCCATGCATGTTTGCATATTGAGGTGGTACGTATGCATGTGGAGAGAAATAGGTTAGTGCGGATCACCTATTTAGTTAGCTTAGCGAAGATCATCTATTTAGTTATACAAGAACCTTAGGAACCAAAATGGCCCAAGCCACATAGTAAGGCTAATCACCAACATATTGTTGCGGGAATCCTCAATAACATTTATAGATTGTCTGAGTTGAGAAATAGACGAAAGCTTGCCGCTATAGCAAGACAAAGGAAATTTTAGCATGCATAATTTAATAGTTGCAACATGAATATCTTTTGTTTTAGGTAGTTCTCAATATTTAATGGGCCACGATTAAATTGTCAAGAGATCAAAAAAGGGTGCTAATGTGCATACATAACCTTTTAATCATAAGAGATTGTGTATGATGGTTACACTAATCAAATAAATTAAATAGAATATGCCAAAGGATAGATAAATTACATCATGAACATGATGTGAGGCGAGGATACAAAGTATTGACATGTAGTTTTGATTAAAATAGTGTAGCAAGCTATCATTGGAATGAAGGCTATATATAGTTAGTCAGAATCACTCTTACAATTATAGTGTGGGATATGGGGCATGTCGTGTCATAAAAAAATTGAGAAGTCTTCACGTATCTCTACATTATGGGATCTTGGCTCTCCAAAAAGTTAACTAAATGACATGTACAAACAAAGATAGTTATAGGCTTTTATGAACATAATCAACAGGTAAGAACAGACTCACCTTGTCGTTCTTCTTTTCACACCATTTTATTCTGCTATAAAAAAGAAGAACTACAATTTATGACCCCAAATTAAAATAACACACACCGGGCGCATCAATAATATAAAAAATATTATGAAGGGTACAAATGAAGTTAGTTGATCGAGAGGTAAGAACAACCTCACGTTGTCTCTCTTTTTATTTCTTGCCCTTTTTATCTAGCTGTAAAGAAAAGGTGAACTACAATAATGTTATTCCAAATGAAAAGAACATGCTGGGCATAGAAGCAAGGAATGAACACTGTGCAGGGAAACAAAAATGAGCTGATATCTACGTATAAATGATTTTAGATCTTATTAGATGTAACAGGATGATCTATCATTTTTACCAATCAATAACCCTACAGTAAGGTAGTAGGCATGGCCAGACTACTGGGATCATATAAAAGGTTGTGGGAAACTATAGAATAGTATGGCTTGCAAAGAAAATGGTCTATACCATCAGACCAAATATATGTGTGCAGATTTAATTTTTCTGGTAAAACCGTGAAAGACTAAATTACCAATAGATAAGGAGCATTATTTATTGAATAACATTCTTTTGTTGCTAACTTTTAATGTGGGAAGCAAGAGATATTGCTTTGGATTACTGAATAAGACATGTAATATGTAATAGAACATAGAAACACCTTCTACCTGGAAGTTGTTGTCTGCCTTGCGGACCCACATGCAAGCATATAGGACAACAAAAGAAACTATAATAGGGATCAGATAAACAACCACTAGATGTACGACTTAAGACTTCAGAAGAGAGGTTTGACAATACATGTCCAAACAGGGCTAATATTCTCTACAGAAAAGGTCTCATTCGACCAAAAAGATGAAAAGCATGAAGGCAAGAAAAAAATATTCACAAAATTAGGGGAAGAGTGATGCCTGGGCTCGAAGAGTTTACTGCTTCTCCCATGACCCCCAAGTAGCATAGTATGACAATACTCCAACAAAGATTTTGGGACCAAACAAATATACACACAATCAATGGCACAATCCATAGACCCAAGCCTAATATGTGAGATTTAAGAGTGAGTGAATAGGAAGTAAGTTTACATGAGGGGATTAAGGTGGGGAATATCGAGAGGTTGACATGAAGTTGGTATAACATTGGGATCTTCTCAGGAGCCAGTGCATAGGCTTGGCAGTGGTGCCTTACATGGAGAATGTGTTTGTGGTGTCTATCCGTGTAGTAGACACCGTTGTTACCGGGAAGCTCCTCCCATGGTCACAGCTGTAGCCACTATTCATAGACTTGGCAGCTTGTAGACGAATCAACGCAGGATGATGTGGTTGTGGTTGGCCATTTGCCTTGTGGAGGCAGAAAGGTAGTAGAAAATTAATGACAGAGAGTACGGGAGGGAAGGGGTTGTGACTCATGATCCATGAGTGCGTGTGAAACTAAATTTGGTGGACAGAGAGTTGAGGCGAGGAGAATAAGAATCGTGAAGGTGAAAAGGCCGGGAAGGGGAAGAGTGTTGGTGTCAATTGGAAGAAAACTAAGCATAAAAAATTTGCTAGCTTATTATGGTTGTTCGGTTGGAAAAAGAATACATAGTTATAACTGAACCACTAAGGTAGCACACATGATGACGTGGATGGCTTGTATGTGAAGATAAATAAGATAGTGTGACATTGAGGTGGACACTTTGCGTGTTGAGAGAATTGGGATCAACTTCTTAAGAATGTAAGATGTGTTGTTCTTACTTGAACAAACAACATACTTATGATTATGCCTTCAATGCAAGCATCACAAATACAAGATAATAACTAACATAAAATCTAACCATATGCAATCACACAATTTCTGTCACTTTGGGGCTCCGACAACCTCTCATGCAACAGTTCATAAACTTAGAGTTGTCACTCCAATCATCCACCATTGATAAACTAGTCACACAATGCTCTCCTCTAGACCCTTGATGGTGAAGTGATATGTAGTAGAAGTTTGCACATTACCACTAGATAATTACAACACAACCTAATATTAAACATTGAGTTATATTCAACTTCATAAGATTACTTGTAACGAGGCTTATTCCATGTCCTAAAGAACGCAATGAACTACTCACAAGACATCTATGGATCATGATTAGTGGAAATGAAGTTATGATTAACAATCCAAAAATGTAATTCTTTCATCGATAAAACTTCTAAGCATCAACTACGGATAGTAATCAACACAAGAAAGCAGTCTCAACAAAAGATTTCAGGTAACAGTTCATAGATTGAAAGCTAGGGTTGGAGATGGATGACAGTCATGAAGGTGTTGATGATTATCCCCACAATGTGGTGATGTATATGGCTTCGAATCCCCCCTTCAAGAGGGAAAAGGTCCTAAGAAAATAGCCCCCCAGAGCAAAAAAGTGTTACGCCTCAATTCCGCCTTGCATATGGTGGAGGAAAATCTCGTAAAACCACGAATGAAGTTTTAGGGTAATATAAGGTCATCTGGCAGTGGAGCTTGTCGGGGGGGGGGGGGGGGGGGCTATGGGTCCCACCAGGAACACCACGTGGCCGGTTGGCCACGTGGGCTCCCACAGGGTTCTCCTCAAGTGGGCACAGGTCTCCCTGGGTTCCTTTCAACATAAAAATATTGTCATATTTTTTGGAATTTTTTGGTCTTTGAATTTTTTTTCTTCACTGTTCCTTGGTTTTGCTCCGTCTTTGCAAGTATAAGCTTTACAAGGAGCAAGGATCGTAATTGCGAGTTTTCAAGAGGGGTTGCAACTGCAAGTTATCCAACGAGGTCACAACTGCACGTTTTCACTAGGGTTGCAAATGCAAGTTTTCCAAGAGGTCACAACTAGTAGTTTATAAGAGCATCTCCAGCCGTTGGCCCCCCATGCGGCTCGTAAAATCACCGCCTGGGGGAGAACTGGCGCTAAAATCGGCATGGGGGCTTTCGGGTTCCCATCCGCCGGCCCCAGGGTCACCCCCAGAAGGCGTCTTTAATATTTTTTGAAAAGGAATTCAGCTAAAATTCGGCAAATGGGACAAAGATTCAGCTAAAATTTGGCGAACATGACATTACTTAGGCGACTTAAATACTTTTTTACATAGGACACTGAAATACTTAAAAGAACAAAGGCCACAACTACAGGCCGAAGAACGCGCTGAGCGCGGTGAAGTCGCTGCCTTCGCCACCATCGCCCTTGTCCTCGTCGTCCTTCTCCTCCTTCACGCGGCCACCCCTGCTGGACCCCTGCCCGGGGTCGCCCTTGCGGACTGGTGGCGGCGCGTCGTCGTCGCTGTCGTTGTCGAGGACGACGACGCCTTCCTCGTCGTGACCACGGTGCCTAGCGGCGATCTCCTCTAGGGCGCGACATTGGCGCTCAAGCTCCGTCCGCGCCCAGTCTTCGCACGCCCACTTCGAGGCCACCGCATTGGAGAGCCCCGGCTCCGTCTTCACGGCGGCGAGCCCTGGCTCTGTCTTCACGAAGGCGAGCCCAGGCTCCGTCTTCACGGCGGCGGCGAGTCCTGGCTCTGTCTTCGGCTTGAAGAAGCGGGGAGGAGCCGAGGAGGAGGCACGCCCGCCCTCGTTGATGACGATGCCGGTGCTGCGGGTGCGTCCGCCGAGCGGCGTCTCCGTGGGCTCGGCCTTGATGCTGAATAGCGCCGGCGACCCGGAGGAGTGTGAGGAGGAGCGGGAGGAGGAGGAAGAAGAGGACGCCGTCCTCCTCGGCATCCATTGGCCGCCGCTCTGGACCAGGGTGGCAGGGTACGTCAACGGCGGGTCGTTGCCGCCCTCGAGGTGCCGAAAAATGGCGTGGAGCATGCGGCCGGTGGCACTCCACCACAGGCGGCGGCCCTCACTGTTCTTGGTCCTCCGCACCACCGGCGCATTGTTGGTGGAGGCCAGCCGCTACGCCTGTTGGTGCTGGAAGTATGCCGCCCATGCCTCATGGTTGCCGGCGACATACTGCGGGAGGGCCCGCTGCTCCTCCGTCAGCGACGCCCGCACGCGGTCGACCTCGTCGGCGAAGTAGTCGGGACGCACGGCGACGTCGGGCAGCGGGAGGATGGGTATGCCACCGGCGCTGAGCTTCAACCGCCCTAGCGCGCGCATGTCGGGAGGCGCCGAGATGTTTGCCTCGAACAGCAAATGGGCTTCCCACTCGTGCAACGAGCGGCGACAGAAGCCATTGGCCGCCGCCCCATCGCCGGGGAAACGCTCGCCCGTAGTCACAGCTGGGCACGGGGAGAGAGGGAAGGAACGACGGCGGTGGCTGCGCACGGGGAGAGAGAGGCAGAGCTCGACGGTTGTGGGCGGTGTGTGGTCACACGCGACGGGGAGGTGTTGCTTTATAGCGGCTGGGGGTGGGCGTCGTGTGTACGCATGGCGGGAGGGGGGGCGTCGCCGCGCCGCCCTGAGAAATCAATGGAAGGCTGACCGGCGGCAGCCTTGGCATTGATTCCCCGTGGAAAACCGAGGTGTTGTGAGGACGACGAGGCAAGTGTCGCTGACTCGGCGGTCCTGCAATTCTTTCGCGCCAAAATCGCTTGCCCCGGCGCCCCCGGACGCCCCCAGCGCGCCGGGTTCGGCCTGGGCCTGCCGGCGCCAGTTTCAGCCCAAACCGACGAAAAACAGGCTCCTGGGGTGCGTCTGGGCCGATTTATGGGCACCGACGCTGAAAAATCGGCGGGGGGGGGGGGGGGGGGGAGGGGGGGCGGGTTGTTGGGGGCGCGGCTGGAGATGCTCTAAGGAAGGGCACAACAACAAGTTTTCAAAAGAGGTCATCACTGCAAGTTCTCCATGGAGGTTGTAACTATAAGTTTTATTAAGGATCACAATTGTACATTTTTAAGAGAGGTCGCAACTGCAAGGTTTTTAGCTGGGATGTAAGTGAAAGCTCTCAAGAGGGGTCACAAATGTAAGTTTCTAGAGGGTTGCAACTGCAAATTTTCAAGAAGGGCAGCAAACTTATTCACGCAGAACGCATAAATAATTTCATTTTCCATGGTCTAATTTTTTTCTTGGTTTAGTTGTTTATCATTTTTTAAATAGTTTGTCGAAACAAATATGAGAAAAACAGTATACCACAAAACCGGGCATGGCCACGCCACATGCTTCCTACTAATGATTGCTGTGGAACAGAGGAAAACATAAAAAACTCCAAAAACTGGAATACATGTTGGTCGGGCGACTGCAAGTGCATGTTGATGTCACTGCTATCAATCCCATGAGAGCTCCTGATCAGCGCTTTAAGCGTCGTGGCTCCTGCAGTGCACAAGCGCGCGACGCATAGCCCGCCCAAAATAAGTGTTTTGCCCCTCGCTTGCTCGTAGCACGAGCTAGTCGCTCACAATTTGAAGAAAAAAACTACTCGCTCGCTGCTGGCCAGCGCAAGTCTCTGCTTGTTTGGTTAAATAGTTGATGATTGTCGGTTGAACCATTAACCTCCTTACCAGTCAAACCGTTGACTGTTGAATTCACTAGAGACGTTAATTGGAAATAAGTCATGAATTCAAAAAAAAATTAATTTTGGAAAAAAGTTTGCAAATTTAAAAAATATATAGCAAATTTGAAAAAGTTCATGAATTTGAAAAATAGTTCATGGATTTAAAAAAGGTCAAGGATTTGGAAAAATGTTCGCGGATTAAAAAACGTTCACAAACTTTTAAAAATTTATGGATTTGAAGAAAAGTTCGGATTTTTTTTAATAAAGGTTCATGGATTTGATTTTTTTCAAAATTTTCAGAAAATGACGAATTCGAGGAAAAATTGTGAAATTGAAAAACAATAGCGGATTCACAAAAAAGAACATCACAACTTTGAAAAACATGCGCGGGTTTGAAAAGAAGTTGGTGAATTTGAAATTGTCATGAATGTTAATAATGTGTGTAAATTTGTGAAAGTTCATAAAATTTGTATAAGTTCACAAAATTTGCTAGTCTATGATCGAACTTGGTCATCTCACCATTAATTGTAGTCGCGTGCAAATGGATGCTCGGCTAGGTTTGGTTGCACAAAGATATGTCGAGTCTCTCTCTAATTTTACCACGCTACCAAGTAAACAATTCACCCAAGTGCGACATGTCATCCAGATCATAGTCAATCTACGTGTCTCGAAAAGCTTCCTTGGATGTGTGTGGACTTGAATTTTCCCCTTCTTTCTTAGTAGTGTAGAAATTTTCATTAAAATCTCTAAGTAGTAACCAAGGTAACATGAAGTTTAACTTGGTTTGTGTTGGACAACCATGAGGTGAGGGTGTGCTCTATTTGTTTGAATCGTTCCCAACGATCATGCTTGGTTAGATAGTGTAAACGCATAGAATTCATGCACTAATGGATCATGTGCTTGATGTTAAGCTACGTCAACTTGTCCATACAACTTTTCCCTACTCGTTCATAAATTGATTCGTTTCGACTAAAATTTGTCGTGCTTTCCGACGAGTCAAATTTATGTGATGATTTTGATAGTTATTTTGTGCCTATATGGTAGGCTTTGTGAGATTTTTACCGCGTTCGTGCACCTCCTTTTGTCGGTATTCCGCAGGTAACACCTTTTGGAGCAAATAATGTATTATGGAAGAACTCAGAAGAAATGGTAGTGAAATCGCGTATTTAATGTGATAATCATCCACCATAAAAGAATGGAGCGAAGCGGCCAAAGGAGGAGTCGCCACGGCGCTTCCAGAGCCAAAGACAGTGTTCCATACTAGCACGCCCGCTCGTATGGGAGGTCTTATGAGGTGCCAGCGTCGCCGCCTCGTCCACTATTTCCACCCCGTAAAGTCGGATCGGAGATCAGACGCGGGGACTGGGAGACACCAGAAACTTGTCCGGAAGGAAGAACCCTAGCATCCGGAGATCATCCGGAGCAGGAATTCACAAGGGAGAGATCACCATCTTCACGAAGCACAATGGAGGCTACACCATAATCACCACTGTCATCATCATCACCATCCAAATCCATCTCATCATAACACCAGGAACCCTAGTGGACCGCCTTGTGTGTTACATTTGTAATCATTTCATGTACACCTTGGTGTTTGTTGCCTCTATGTGTGAGTAGTTTCCCTAGTTCTTGGGGATATGGATGAACTCTATCATGCAATAGATCGTTTCATATTTGGATTTAATATCCTCTTTGCATGCTTGTGTTAATGGTCTTCTTGATGTTGGGTGAACTCGACCATCCAACATATGCCAACTTTGGTCGAAAGGTTATTCCTGTTGGCGAACCGACAAGTTGTGGGGGCAGATATGTGATAGGACCTATCTCCTTCATCCCGGATCATTGCAGTAGGGGGTAAAATAGAGACCACTTGTAGGATGCGTCCACGGGGAACTCTTCCCCCTTAATCACTGTTGGATAACCAGAGTGGGGAAGAACGGTGGTGGCGTATTTGATATGGGGTGTCCGCGTATGCACGTATCTGTACCGGCTCTTCCCACAAATAGATGTCTGCAATGTGCCTTAGGAATCCGATGTAGCATTGTGTTTAGACACCGCTATAGATGCAAGCTAGTGGGGAATCCAGCCACCCTGCGAATGCCTTAGTATTATTGATTTCTTCACCATGTTTACAGTCCTTATTACTTCATTTCATTTCAGTACTTCACTTTATTATTTGTCACTTCACTCGATCATACCACCTCTTCTTTGGATTTCTTTGAACTTGCAGGCACAACTATTTAACCCTTTCAAGACAAAAGATTGATTCATGTGATCCCTGTGGGTTCCATACCCCTACTTCGAAAAGGCTACAACTAAACCCTGTGCACTTGTAGGACATCACGTTCTTATAGTCTGGGGAAGACCGTGGTCTGCGGGGAAATGCAAGGTGGCTTCTTCGGAGGGTGTTTGTGCTCCTTTTGAAAACACGTGTCTTAGGTTTTCGCAATATTGAAGCTCACAACATTGTATTTTGTTGAAGATCTTGGCCAAAGTTCATTGTCCCTCCAATGCATCCTGGGAACTAATCCTATCCCCCGAGTTTATTGGATCAAAGGGAAACCTAGTAGAGTAAGTAATTCCAAGGACGCTCCTTGGTTACTATTAAAAACCATTTATTGTTCCCTTAATTACCTTATAGTTTTAATTTTACTCATTTTCTTAGCCAATGCATGCGTTTTTAATCTCCCGATGGAGGCACACACTTGTGATCTTCTACGTGGGCCAGTATGAAATGAGTGCTTTTATAGGGTAGCTACCAAACAAAGGAAATCATTACTTAATTTGTGGGTTTTATTGCCTAAACTAATGGGCTGTCACATCTACTATTCACATGTGAAAGATCGAAGAAAGTTTGGGACTCACTTGGGATTTCAGCGGATGTTGTTTCACTACTATGACTGATAGGTCTGGAGGTATATTTGGTGGTAGAGAAGAAAACTAGTTAGAGGTAAAGATGTACAAACTGCAGAGAGAACATCCCGTTGCTATTGCATTGGCCCTTAACTATGCTAGAGCAATAGGGATAACCAAGGTCACTCCAAAAATCAACAAGTAGTTGGGTTTTCTTGCAGGACATCAGGTGTTGAACGATGCATCTTTTTCAGACAATGAATATATCGGTGCATGTAGAGCAGTTTTGTGTGATCATCGGGGAACTTTCATAAGACTATCTTCAGTGGCAATGTTGGAAAATGTATATGATGTTAGGGACTCAAATTAGCTCATAATACTAGATGATCTAATTTGGTGGTTAAAACAGATAATACTACGGTGGTGGACGCTCTGAATCATAATGAAGGACATTGCATGGTGCCAGCGCTGGTGCTAGAATATTGTCGCAGTATCTTAGTAGACTTTGGGAAGGTCACTATTGAGCATTGTATTAGAGAGTCAAACACTGTAGCTCGTGATTTGGCTAGATGCGGACGGATAAATAACCCTTTTGTTTGGGATGACGCTCCTCTTGATTTTATCGTGAAATAGTTAGTGGATGGTGTAACCGTTATTTGATGAATAAAGTATGCCTTCCCATAAAAAACGAATGGACCGCCATGTTTCTGCTGATTTGACCATTTGGACTGGTAATCCTGGATGGATGGAGTATTTATTTTCGCTCATGATTGGCATGGTGGGTGCGATCATGGAAGCTCTCATTTTTTTGATTCGGTTGTTTGGATGGACCTTCTCAATTGTGTTTTGAAATTCCGTGATGTGACGGGTTAGGGGCTCTACTTCTTTTTCATTAGATTCTTGGTTTGAAGATTCTACCTTAGCTTATCAATTTCACGGTCCTTTCATTACTGCACTACACCTAGCTATAATGTTGCTCTAGTTTGTTCCTCCCTAGAAATTTTCCTTCAACTACAACCTCACCTTTCTAATGTGTAACATTTGAGCTTGTTTTGTTGCGCCTTTGGTTAGTTTTGGTTCTCCAATGTTTGCAGAATTTAAATGCTCGTGTCTCGTGTCCCGATGGTGAGATCTTAACTACTAATCAGCATACTTGACAACCTTTGAACTTTTGGAGGATTTTCCCTTTGCAACTTTGACTTGGAGAAATTACTCCAAGAATCTGTGTGGCCCATTATTATGGGTCTTTGGCTGTAGCAGGCTCTTCACCAACCAAATGGTTGCCTATTTTTTAACCTTCTAGAATCAGTGGAGCATATTCTCCTTCACTATTCGTCTATCCATTTGTTTTGGCTAGCGGTTGCCCACTCTCCACTCATATGTTCATGGTTGTAATAGGATCCGCGACCTTTGTGCAGTATGCCTCCCCCCAAGGATCATACACCGGTTCTCATATTTTCCCATTGAACCTTTAGAGGTGTGCAACACCTAGATGTTTACGAATGATGATGAAGCTATTATTGTCATTTTCACTATTGCGTGAAATACCTTATTCTCTAGTCTAACCGTTGCTCTAATGCCTCTTATAGTATTTTACTTCGAGATTAGGGCGTCATGTTTGGCAACCATGTTGCCCACGTGTAGTTTTGGTGTCTATGAAGTTGTGTTTTTACTTGATTTGTAATTAAAGGCTTTTCCTTCTTTATAATTTTTTTTCGGTAAGCTTTATTTCAGTTGGAGTTCCTTTCTTGATGAAAAAATAGCTTGTATTATTCAACTGGGTGCTTTACAATAATTTTAACGAATGTCCTCTAGATTGCCCGGATAGAACCTATCGACAGTTGTTCGGGTTTTAGTTCATCCATATACTACTGCAGGATGCTGCTAACGCGACACTACGATCAGAGACCCTTCGACGGAACTATGTTGCAATAATCACAAATAGTGATGTAAAAAACCGTAAAAAAAGGTGCAAAATGTTTGCGATGACGGATGCATCAAACACGGTTCAGATTTTAGTTGTGTGTGCGATGTAGGGCATACGGTTCAGTTCAATGAACTGTTTGCGATGAGGAAGAAGAACAGAAACGGGCAGCCTGATGAAGGCGTGTGTGATATACGACATACAGTTCACTCGGATGAACTATTTGTGATTAGGCGGAACAAAAAAAACGGCCAGCCAGATGAAGGTGTGTGCGATAGAGGAGAAACAGTTCACCCGGATGAACTATTTGCGTTGAGCCGAGATAGCAGAGGCGGTTCAATATAACAAGATGTATGTGATACGCGGCAAACAAATCTGTAATCAGAAATGTGTGTGAAGACCGATAATAACACAGATGATTGTTGCTAATAAGATGTATGTGTTGTGCGATGTGATATGCTCTGTCTACACAACATCTATCGGCCAATGGGTGACGGGCGGTCATCCGGGTACGCCATAAGGATGCGAAGATGCATCCTATATCAGCAAAGACTAGCTATTCCACCAATAACTCATCTAATAGAACTCTCAAGTTAGTTGTGCTCAGGCTGGAGCAGCCATCAGATGGGTGACTGGATGGGAAGTTGTCTTGATGTTAAATTAACTGATGGTATGGGTCATAGAGGTCAAATTAAATGACCTCTATGATCCATCCCATCAGTTAAATTAACCTCGAGGTCCTTGTTTTTTTATCTTTTTTATTTTTTTAACGCATGTTAAAGAAGGTCTACCGCATTACTTTTTGACAATATGCGATACTGACATACAGTTGATCCATCCGAGCTGTTTGTGATGGAATAAGCCGTGTGTGTTTTGGGTAAACGCTTGCTGGTATAGAACCGTTTACGATTGATGAATTCATCACCGATGGGTTCCCTAGTGTGGTCCATGAGCGATGTTATGCTTTGTCTGCACAACATCTATGCTCTGTGTACAGAAGAAGAAGAACAACATATATATACTTATAATAGGACATGATTGCAAAACCAAATTAAACATCCAATTATGTTATATAACAAATACCATAAATATTGCAAGGTTTAAATTCAAAGATTACAAGGTTCAAACTATTCAGACACATCAAATTCATCTTCTTCAAATTCATCTGCGGAAGGATCAACCACCGAGAAGTCATATAGCGGCTCGATATAGTGACTTCCAAATAATCTGTCATATGAAGTTACAAACTGAAATTCAGCTTGTGCAGAGCCTTTTCCATTCAACTATAGACGCCTGCGCTCTTTAGCAATCAATTCACTTCTGCGTAGTAAATATAGGGCGAATCTCATTACCTTGAGCAACCTTGCTTTCTCAACAAAGAACCTGATGAATCTAATTTCTGGTGTGGTGCCTCGATACTAGTTAAAAGTAATTTCTGTGAGATGAAGATCAAGGCATTCAATGGGATTGGTATATTCCCCAACATTTCTACTTTCGGGCCTGCTAGTATCTGCAAACAAAGACAACAAATTAGTGCATAGCTGCAGATTTGAACACTTCTGGACTCTTTGATTTGTAGGATTTCTAAAATACATGAAAAGAGTGAAATGCCACCTTCAATCTTTCATGATAAACTTTTATCATGAAAGCATGTCTAGCGAAGGAGTAAAACGCGTACAACACTAGCATCTCCAAAAAAATATGTATTGAAATCCTCCAAATTTCCTTTAGAAATCATTCTACATTTGCCATTGTAATCATGGGTAAAAGTAACAAAAAATTGAGCTCCGTTGTGGTTAACAACTAACAGGAAAGGAGCATCACCTCGATGTATAGCTTCTTCGTGCAAGGAAAGCATCTAAGGAGTCTAACAACTTCATCCAAATCGGGGCCGACGGATTGTAGTGCCAAGATCTTCACTGTGCGCAGAGGCCGGGTCAAGCTTGTGGGAATCATTTTATGGATGACAGGCGAACATATAGATCAACAACAATTAGATAAAATGTGTTATTTGATAATATATAAGAAGTAGAAGAAGAAGACTATTGTACCTGAATGGATAATGATCCAGTAACAAGTTCGTTGAATTGAGCACACGAATAGCCCAACACTGTCAATTTTGGTGCATGAATGATCCTGATTCTTGCTGGACCTAATTTATCATGTGCATACAATCTCTCGAGGAAAGGCGCATTCTCAATGACAATATCGTGCAACACCTCAACTGATAGCCTTGGGCGGCGCCAGCAATGCACATAAATCGCACGGACATTCGTCGAGGTGATGTGGAGGCTACTAAACCCATCCATCACATGAAGACGAAGGTACTCGAGCGTTGTATAGTTAACGAGAAGGCACTCCAAATCCTCCTTCAAGATGCGAACGACAATGAGCTCGAGGTGCTTAAGTTTAGGGATATGAAGAGCGCGTGCAGCATCGATCCAGGTGAAAATGCACCCACTGAATGTAGCATGGCGCAGCATGGGCGCGGGGCGGAACACGAACAGCGGCAGCGAGCAAGGATGTCTAGCATGAAGGCTGAGCTTCTCGAGTTGATCTAGGGCTGGGGATAGGAACCAGTAGTGCAACTTGGGTTCGGTCTTGTCGTGGGGATGGAGCCTGTCGATAGCAAGGCATCAGACCGGCCCAGGGTGCGTGTCGAGGACGTGGGACAATGCGTCCAGGCATTGCTGCTCCCCGCTGCAGAACTCGTGGTCGACGATGAGGTCCAGGGGGTGCAGCACCGGAGGGGGCTCCACCACCGCGAGAGGACAGTGGTCCACATGCCATATTTGATGGGGTGTGGGATATGATGGTTACCAACATCTCGTCGAGGAGGCTGCTGATGAAGTCCATGTTCGCCGGAGGCTCTTGCGGTTCTGGCTCGACATCCCCCGCTTGTTGTCAAGCTCGTCCTCCATCTTGCAGCAGGCGGCAATCCTCAGCGGCGGTGCTTGTAGATGAGAGTGGAGGACTGCTCACAGTCGTCCCGTCTAATAAAACAGCTGCCCGCAGTAGTAAATGGTTAGTTGAACGCCCACAGTTTTGACTAATACGACTGTTTGTGATAATAACGTGGTGGCTATTTGTTAAAAATGACTAGGAAAATCAATGTATAAAAAGGCGAAATGAACCTTGAACAATTCATATGTTTAGCATAGTTGCATGTTGCCTCTGTAAAATAAATCAAGGCGGGAAGATACAACATGTATCGTTTCACGACCAGATCATATAACCAAGTTTGCTCTCGGAACCATGAGGCTTCTTGATAGAAGCTCCGGTTTGTATGAAAGAAAATATGGGTCAAAGCCGAGTTGAAAAGGGCAGCAATATCTAACCCCAGCTTACATAAGGTACAAAAGCACGATGATTAATTATTCATCAGGTTTACACAAAATCCAGATTGAGCAGGACAATAACAACTAACTCAACCAAAGTTTTGAGTAGTCACAGTGAAATGGATCGGTCTGATCCATAAAATCAAGATCCTGGACCAGAAAATCTACCGGTACATGATAACAAGTTGTTGTAAATAGAAGTCGAGCACGTTCAAAAGCCCTTTTGTCCACCTAAAACTTCTTTTTATGATGTTCAATGTGTCCATCTATGAGAAAGTGTCTGTCAAAAAACTTAATCCTCATGGACAATAGTACTCTCGCATCCAGGGGGCGAGGCCACTTCTGCGCGCGCTGCCGGGTGCAGGTTCTACAGCCAGCAGCGCCGCTGGCCGGAGCCCCATCTGTGTACATAGCAATCTGGAAGAAAAAAAGGCAGAAACATACATGTAAGACATTCAAAATAAATTCTCAAGATCTGGAAGAAAAAAGGGTACAAACATATATGTAGGACATTCAAAATCAATTCTCAAGATCCGACTACAAATTATTAGCATGCACGCTAACCCTAGTCAGATTATTAGCAAAAAAATCATTTGTATAGAACAAACAATTAATCACTAACCATAGATACCATTCAAACAATCAATACACTACACGGATCTAACGAATCTTACTATGTTTTCATGGACTGAGTGAACATAACCAAGGGTTTCTGTTCCCAACAAGGGGGGGGGGGGGGACTAACTGGTTTACCGTCGGAGTCGGAGTCGTTGCTGGAGTAGCTGTGGACCTCCGGCTCCGGCTGGGGAGGCAAGACGACGACGGCGACGAAGTAAGGTCGTGCTGCTGCCCGCGTGAGACCTCATCTGCGGCGACAGCAACCTCTGCACCCAACTTCATGCGGGCGCGGGTGCTTCACCAGCCGATGGTGCACTTGGGCAAAATCCTAATACACTCCATGCAGCGGTGACAACTGTGGACGGGGTGTGCGGCCATGGATTGGGTGCACCATTAATATGGAGTAGTGGGAGCGAGGTGGGCGGCGGTCAAAGGGATGGCTCGCCTCCCGGTGAGCCTGTGCAGCGGACTACTGTCATGCCAACCATCATTTCACACAGCTACTAGCACGCCCCACGGTAAGTGTGTAGTGAACACGCGCATGCCTCGACCTCCCGGTCTGCCTGCTAGCATGCATCTCGTCAACTCACGCGTGCTCGTACGGCACACGGGACGCGTGTGTGACACATATTATATTGATTTTTCCCTTTTGATGATTAATTCTGCCACTTTATTTTTTAACCGAAGCACTGCACTTACATTTTGTTGGTCTAAAGCACACATTTCGAATAAAGAGTTCGTTTGCGATATTGGTAGATAATTATTTATAATTTCCTGTATGTAAGAAGATGATATCAAAACTTGTCTCAAATTTGAAAAAAAATATCACAGTCTATTGGTGTCCATATGACACCACCATAAGTTTCATGAATTTCAACTTAGTTTTGGATTTATTGGATTTTAAAATCAAGATTCTAGATGTTACAAATTTCTTGCATGGGGACTAAACATGCACCTATGGACACATACACATATGTTTGCAATCCATTTTCATGCACTATCACTATCACGGGTCTCATGTAGATCAAATTTAATTTTTGCACATTTAAATCCCGGGGAAATCAATCATGTATAAAAAATGGATAGATGTTATCTATTTCTTTTCATTTTTCAACACTAAACTCCTTTGGTCGCATGTTCGCTGCAGAAAAAGTTTGACATGCATGTTTGGGCCACATGCACGCGGTGGTCCTAGGACACTCACTCGTGTGGGCCCGCGAGGTCTCCGTCCAGCACTATGACATGCGATGAGAGTGGTTAATTTGACCAACAAGGATGGTCATTTTTTGGTTTTTGTTATATATACGGTAGGAGTATATATATAGTACGTGTTGAAGAGGGTGGCCAGGGGCAATACTATGCGTCATATAGGACACTCACTCATGTGCGATGCTTCGATCCGTGGGCCCGCAAGGTTGTTCTCCATCACTTTAACCCAGCAAGGAGGTTTCTTTTTGGGTTGTGTTGCGGTAGGAGTATATAATACGCGTCGAAGAGGGTAGGAGGGGGTCGGGGCAGCACATATATACTGCACACACGACATGAGTCGATCTCCCTCCGTGTGGGGACTTCTTGGTTTTCGAGGTAGGTGCCGCAAATAAGTTGTGCATATTTGGTATTAAAAACATCACCAACACCTTGGGCCACGTGTGTACGATGGTTGTCACTCATTCTCCTGCGACTCTTCCCTCCATGGGCCCGCAAGGTCGTCGTCCATCTAATATATGACACAACGAGAAAGGTAATTTGCAAACAAGGAGAATTATTTTCGGGTTGTGTTACGGTACCTAGGTGTATATATTACGCATCGAAGAGGGGAAGGGGGCAACATATATATACTACGTGTCATGAACCTTGGTTCGTGTGGGGGACTTAAAGGTTTCTGAGGTAGGTGCCACATCAAAGTTCTGCATATATATTAGGTATTCAAACATCAGAACCACACATCTCCATACATATGTTTGGCCCACAAGCAAGCGATGACGATTGTCCTTTAGCACTCACTCACGGGGTTATCAGCGAGATGCTTCGTCCATCTCTGTGTGCCTGCTTGGTCAATCACTTCGACCGATGGTGATAGAGGTTAATTTGACTTATAATTAGGAGGGAATTAAATTTTGGTTCGTCTTATACGGTTCGGTACATGCAACTATATATATACTTCGTGCGCATGTGTGTACGCATGAATCCCTCCCACTGGGTCGAAGTGGGAGGGGGTGATACATCTCCAACGTATCAATAATTTTTTATTGTTCCATGCTATTATATTATCTGTTTTTGATGTTTAATATGCATTAGTATGCTATTTTATATTATTTTCAGGACTAACCTATTAACCGAGGGCCAGCGCCAGTTTTTGTTTTTTTGCCTGTTTTAGAGTTTCGCAGAAAAAGAATACCAAACAGAGTCCAAACGGAATGAAACTTTCACGATGATCTTTCTTGGACCAGAAGAAAACCAGGAGACTTGGAGATGAAGTCGGAGACACAACGAGGTGGCCACGAGGGTGGAGGGCGCGCCCCTTGCCTCGTGGGCCCTCGGAGCTCTCCTGACCTAGTTCCTTCGCCTATATATACTCTTATACCCCCAAAACATCAGGGGAGCCACGAAAAAACTTTTCCATTACTACAACCTTCTATACCCGTGAGATCCCATCTAGGGGCCTTTTCCGGCGTCTTGCCGGAGGGGGATTCGATCACGGAGGGCTTCTACATCAACACCATTACCCTTCGGATGAAGCGTGAGTAGTTTACTTCAGACGTACGGGTCCATAGCTAGTAGCTAGATGGCTTCTTCTCTCTCTTTGATTCTCAATACCATGTTCTCCTTGATGTTCTTGGAGATCTATTCAATGTAATATTGTTTTGCGGTGTGTTTGCCGAGATCCAATGAATTGTGGATTTATGATCAGATTATCTATGAATATTATTCGAGTCTTCTCTGAATTCTTATATGCATGATTTGATATCTTTGCAAGGCTCTTCGAATTATCGATTTGGTTTGGCCTACTAGATTGGTTTTTCTTGCAATGGGAGAAGTGCTTAGCTTTGGGTTCAATCATGTGGTGTCCTTTCCCAATGACAGTAGGGGCACCAAGGCACATATTGTATTGTTGCCATCGTGGATAAAAATATGGGGTTTTCATCATATTGCTTGAGTTAATTCCTCTACATAATGTCATCTTACCTAATGTTACTCCGTTCTTTATGAACTTAATACTCTAGATGCATGCTAGATAGCGGTCGATGTGTGGAGTAATAGTAGTAGATGCAGGCAGGAGTCGGTCTACTTGACACAGACGCGATGCCTATATTCATGATCATTGCCTCAGATATTGTCATAATTATGCGCTCTTCTATCAATTGATCGGCAGTAATTTGTTCACCCACTATAATATTTGCTATCTTGAGAGAAGCCACTAGTGAAACCTATGGCCCCCGGGTCTCTTTTCCATTATATTGAATCTATTTTACATCATACTAGTTTCCGATCTACTATTTTTCAATCTTTACTTTCCAATCTATAAACCAAAAATACGAAAAATATTTACTTTAACGTTTATCTATCTCTATAAGATCTCACTTTTGCAAGTAACCATGAAGGGATTGACAACCCCTAACCGCGTTGGGTGCAAGTTTGTTGATTGTTTTTGCAGGTATTTGGTGACTTGTGCGTAATCTCCACTAGATTGATACCTTGGTTCTCAAACTGAGGGAAATACTTACTCTACTTTGCTGCATCACCCTTTCCTCTTCAAGGGAAAGACCAACGCAAGCTCAAGAGGTAGCAGGGGGCGAGCACGCAACGCATCATGAACCGGATCTGTGTGGGGACTGTGCATTTTTCGACGCATGCATGCACCACATCAAAATGTTGTACTTTTGGTATTCAAACATATATGCATGCATCACGCATGTCCATACATATATGTTTGGGGCACATATATACATGTAGTGGTTGTCTTTGGACACTCTCCCTCGCTTGGTTATCATCGACGGCCTATATATTCATGGGCCCACGTGGACGTCTATCACTTCGACCAACAACGCGAGAGAGGTTACCGGGGTGGATTCTTCTTCTCTTGGTTCACGTTACCGTATAGTCATGCATCGATCATGGTGAGATTCGAGACCTAAGTTCGAGGGCTCGCATACACATGAATCCCTATATATATATAGTATACTATGCGTTGTGAACCCTCGCTCTGTGTGGGGACTTTCCGGTTCCAAAAGCACATGGCCACATCAAAGTTGTGCATTGGGTATATTCATACACCACATGACACTTCATACATATGATTGGGCCACATGCACGCAGTGGTTGTCTTCAGGCACTCCCTCGCGTGGTTATTGGCAACAAACTAGCCTATTTTGTGGGGCCGCGTGTGGAACGTCAATGCATGACTTTGACCCAACAAACAAGAGAGGTTATACGACCAAGGTGGTGATTCTTCTTGGTCAGTCTTACAATACGCCTTGGTGAGATGCCCCCTCCCACCGACTCAAAGTGTGTGTGTGTGTGGGGGGGGGGGGCACAGTACTACTTCATACTAGATGAACCTCCGTGGGGTCGGGGATGCCCGGTTAATTTTGCGAAGCACATGTGCCATATCAAATTTGTGATTTGGTAATGCCAGAAGAACACATCTGTGGGCCCGCACATGGTACCACATTTGATCGAAAGCAAATGGTGGAGGGGGCATAGTACTACTTTGTACTAGATGAACCTCCGTGGGGTCAGGGATGCCCGGTTAATTTGCGATGCACATGTGCCACATCAAATTTATGATTTGGTAACACCGGAAGAACACATGTGTGGGCCCGCACATGGTCCATATTTGATCGGAAGCAAAGGGGGGGGGGGGTTGATGTACTCCCTTCGGTTTTGTGTTACGATACAGTGAGATGTCAGACCTAGCTATTTGGGGGCATGCGTTCATAGCTAGCATTCCCCTCCCGGCAACATGAAGTGTGTGTGTGATTGGGGGGGGGGGGGGGCTAGCAATAATAACGTGCGCTTTGTGCGATAGGTTCCACATCAAAGTTGTGCATTGGGTATTTGAACATCAAACCACCCTTCTCATACATATATTTGGTCCACATGCAAGTGTGTTCGTGTTCTGACCCTTTCCTGCTTTTTTTGGCCAAATGTATAAACAACAGACGAGTCGGACGTAGCAACCGTCTGCAATCGGGTACGAAACAGACACGGTTCCTTAGGACTACCCGTGTGTCGCGCCCCTGCCCCTTTCGAAAATATCTACTCCGTCGCAATCTCAAAAATATCTACCTACGTCTGCGTAGATGGTTTTTCTGTCTTATAGCACACGATTAGTATGTCTGGACCGTGTGCGATGTTTGTTACTCCCGCTCTGCTTCAATCAATAGATCCAAATTTTCAGTAGCCCTGGCATTTTACTCCCGCCCCTCTCTGCTTCAATCCCTTGATCCAAATTTTTGGTAGCCCCGCCATTTTACTCCCGCCTAGTAAAAATTTCAGTACTCGTGACATTTCCTCAAACACCACCATGAACCCCTCCACACACATCCCAAATCCTTCGCAAATACCCCGCTCACACACATACACACCACCTCTCCCTTGCTCCAAACCTAGCTAGGTCGCCGCTGCCTCTATGCTGCCTCCATCGTCAACCTCTACCGGTCTGCCCGTGCAGTTAACCCACCGATATACATACCCTCGCCACCCTGTGTTTCTTAGATGACGCCTGCGAAACGCCCCCTTTCCCAGAGATCCCCATCCCCACCCCGTCCCCCACTCTAGACGTTGCAGCCTAAGCCCGGCAATGCTTCTCAGGGAGCTCAAGGAGCGAATGGCCCAAAAGAGCCTTACTGCCACCTCTTCGCCCGACGTCTATGAGGTGGCCGCCGAGGAAGCTGACGATGATGACTGGACCTGGATTGAGCCTTTCGATCAACGGGCTGGAGTATTCAGGCATGTCGCGGACGCCGGCTACGACATCGAGGTCATCGACACCGACGGCTTGATGCGGGTTATGTCACAGGTTAAGTTGCCCACTGATAACCCACAAGCATAGGGGATCGCAACATTTTTCGAGGGTAGAGTATTCAACCCAAATTTCTTGATTCGACACATGGGGAGCCAGAGAATATTCTCAAGTATTAGCAGCTGAGTTGTCAATTCAACCACAGCTAAAAGACTTAATATCTGCAGCAAAGTATTTAGTAGCAAAGTAGTATGGAGGTAACAGTAAAAGTGGCAAAAGTAACAGTGGCTGTTTTGTAGTAATCGTAACAGTGGCAACGGAGAAGTAACTAAGCAAAGATCAATATGTGAAAAGCTCGTAGGCAATGGATCAATGATGGATAATTATGTTGAATGCAATTCATCATGCAACAGTTATAACATAGGGTGACACAGAACTAGCTCCAATTCATTAATGTATTGTAGGCATGTATTTCGAATATAGTCATACGTGCTTATGGAAAAGAACTTGCATGACATCTTTTGTCCTACCCTCCCATGGCAGCGGGGTCCTATTGGAAACTAAGGGATATTAAGCCCTCCTTTTAATAGAGTATCAGACCAAAGCATTAGCACTTAGTGAATACACGAACTCCTCAAACTACGGTCATCACCGGGAAGTGTCCCGACTATTGTCACTTCGGGGTTTGCCGGATCATAACACGTAGTAGGTGACTATTGACTTGCAAGATAGGATCAAGAACTCACATAAATTCATGAAAACATAATAGGTTCAGATCTGAAATCATGGCACTCAGGCCCTAGTGACAAGCATTAAGCATGGAAAAGTCATAGCAACATCGATCTTAGAACATAATGGATACTAGGGATCAAACCGTAACAAAACTAACTCGATTACATGGTAAATCTCATCCAACCCATCACCGTCCAGCAAGCCTATGATGGGATTACTCACGCACGATGGTGAGCATCATGAAATTGGTGATGGAGGATGGTTGATGACGACGATGGTGACGGATTCCCCTCTCCGGAGTCCCGAACGGACTCCAAATCAGCCCTCCTGAGGAAGATTAGGGCTTGGCGGTGGCTCCATGTCGTAAAACATGATGAATCCTTCTCTCTGATTTTTTTCTCCCCGAACGTGAATATATAGAGTCGGAGTTCAGGTTGGTGGAGGTCCAGGGGACCCATGAGGTAGGGGGGCGTGCCCCAAGGGGGTGGGCGCGCCCTGCACCCTCGTGGACAGGGTGTGGGGCCCCCTCTATTGATTATTTCGCCAATATTTTTTATTAATTCCAAAACGGGTCTCCGTGGAGTTTCAGGTCATTCCGAGAACTTTTATTTCTACACAAAAATAACACCATGGCAATTCTGCTGAAAACGTCAGTCCGGGTTAGTTCCATTCAAATCATGCAAGTTAGAGTCCAAAACAAGGGCAAAAGTGTTTGGAAAAGTAGTTACGTTGGAGACGTATCAACTCCCCCAAGCTTAAAACTTTGCTTGTCCTCAAGCAATTCAGTCGACAAACTGAAAGTGATAAAGAAAAACTTTTACAAACTCTGTTTAATCTTGTTGTTGCAAATATGTAAAGTCAGCATTCAAGTTTTCAGCAAAGATTATGAACTAACCACATTCACAATGACACTTAGGTCTCACATTTACTCATATCAATGGCATAATAAACTAGAGCAATAATAATAAATCTTGGATGACAACACTTTCTCAAAACAATCATAATATGATATAACAAGATGGTATCTCGCCAGCCCTTTCTGAGACTGCAAAACATAAATGCAGAGCACCCCTGAAGATCAAGGACTGACTAGACATTGTAATTCATGGCAAAAGAGATCAAGTCACAAGCATAGTCAATGTAAATTAATAGCAATGCATACAAATGACAGTGGTGCTCTCCCACTGGTGCTTTTTAATAAGAGGATGATGACTCAACATAAAAGTAAATAGATAGGCCCTTCGCAGAGGGAAGCAGGGATTTGCAGAGGTGCCAGAGCTCGAGTTTTGAAACAGAGATAAATAATATTTTGAGCGGCATACTTTCATTGTCAACATAACAACCAAGAGATCTTGATATCTTCCATGCTACATACATTATAGGCGGTTCCCAAACAGAATGATAAAGTTTATACTTCCCCACCACCAACTAGCTCATTCGATGGCTAGCCCGAAACAATGGGTACCTTCCAACTAACAACAATCATGGGGAAGTTTTGTTTGCAATTATTTTGATTTGATTTGAGCATGGGACTGGGCATCCCGATTATCGGCCATTTTCTCGTGAATGATGAGCAGATTCCACTCATCTTGAGAATAACCCACCTAGCATGGAAGATATATACAACCCTAGTTGATACATGAGCTATTCGAGCATACAAAAGAGAATTTCATTTGAAGGTTTAGAGTTTGGCACATACAAATTTACTTGGAATGGCCGGTAAATACCGCATATAGGAAGGTATGGTGGACTCATATGGAACAACTTTGGGGTTTAAGCAAGTGGATGCACAAGCAGTATTCCCGCTTAGTACAAGTGAAGGCTAGAAAGAGATTGGGAAGCGACCAACTAGAGAGCGACAATAGTCATGAACATGCATTAAGATTAACCAACAATGAGTGCAAGCATGAGTAGGATATAAATCACCATGAACATAAATATCATGGAAGCTATGTTGATTTTGTTTCAACTACATGCGTGAACATGTGCCAAGTGAAGCCACTCGAATCATTCAAAGGAGGATACCACCCTATCATACCACATCACAACCATTTTAATAGCATGTTGGCACGCAAGGTAAACAGTTATAAACTCCTAGCTAATTAAGCATGGCATGAATAACTATAATCTCTAATTGTCAATGCAAACATGATTCATTCATAATGGGCTGAATCATGAACGATGAACTAATCCTATTTACAAAAACAAGATAGGTCGAGTTCATACCAACTTCTCTCATCTCAATCATTTCATCATATATCGTCATTATTGCCTTTCACTTGCACGATCGAACAGTGTGGATAATAATAATAATAGTGCACGTGCATTGGACTAAGCTGGAATCTGCAAACATTTAATTCAAAGGAGAAGACAAGGTAATATGGGCTCTTGGTTAGATCAACAATAATGCATATGAGAGCCACTCAACATTTTCATCGTGGTCTTCTCCTCTCGACCCCCAAAGAAAAGAAATTCAAAGAAAAATAAAACTATTTACACGGGAAAGCTCCCAACAAGCAAAAGAAGAACATGAAATCTTTTTGAGTTTTCTTTTAATGTTACTACTACAAGCATGGAAAGTAAACTAGCTAAGAGCTACAACTATTTTTTTTGGTTTTTCTCAAGGTTTTTCAAACACACAAGAAGAAAGCAAGAAAATAAAATAACCTATCATGGATAGTACAATGAAAAAGTATGAACACCGATAACTAGAATGAGTGTGTGAACATGAATGTAATGTCAGTGAGAAATACGTACTCCCCCAAGCTTAGGCTTTTGGCCTAAGTTCATCTATGCCTATGGATCGAAGCGACCCTCTCCGGTGTACTAAGGAGGGTCCTCGGGCTGCCACTGGTTAGAAAGCTCCTCTGGATCCCACTGATAAATAGACTCCCGATATGGGTCAAGTGGTGGTTTTGGCTCAGGCTCTGGGATTTGTGTCAGCTCCCAGTATGCATAAATGTCCTCGAGCAGGATGAGGTACGTGCAAGAAAGTATGTTAAACAAAGAGGGTGCAGGCAAGATAATAGTCTCACACTTAGTTTTAGAAAATATCAAGTTGTACTTATGTATCTCCTTCTTGTTTTTAACAATAAAGTCATGTGCTACCATACTCTTATATTCTAGCAAAATAGTGGGCAATAACTTTTCCTCTTTCTCATGATGCATAATAGGTATCTCAAAGTGTTTAGCAAGGCGTGAAGCAAAGATACGTCCAAAGATGGGGACCTTTGTACGATTCAGACTTAACCGTTTAGCAACAATAGCGCCCAAACTGAAAGTTGTATCTCGAAATAAAGCATGGCACAAAATAGCAAGGTCTGGAGCACTAAGGTTCCCACTGTTCCCGCGACCAATTAAGCATCTACTAGCAAATATTGCAAAGTAACATAGAACAGGGAAATGTATACTAGTAGTCCTTGCATCTAAAACTTTTCTCGTCCACCCTACAACAATTTGATCAATAAATTCATCCAGATCACTAGGATGTGGTTCCTCGGTGCTGCCCGCAAAGGGCAGCTTGCAAACTACGCAAAAATCATATAGTGACATCTCCTTAAACTCATCATATAAATAAAACTCCACTAAAGGTGGTGATTTTCTAGCATGGAAGTAAAAGTTTTGCACGAAAATAATAGTGAGTAGTAGATACTGTTCAAACTGGTCGTGGAGGTAGTCGGTGAGGCCTGCATTCTCAGCCAAATAATAAAATTCGTCGTGAATCCTGACGGCTCTCAAGAATGCATCACAAGGCCATTCGCATGGCTGAACCTCTGCAGTGCGAGGAAGATTGTATTTGGGCTTTTCATTCTCTTCATTCTGCTTATCCTTCGAGCTCCGGCTCGAGGAGCCCCTCAACAATCTCTTCATCATTTTCTTTCTCTGAAAAATTTCTGAAATTTTTAGTGACTCAAAATAAAAGTGAACAAACTCAACAAGATTGATAGCAACTACTCCCACAAGTGCCTAGAGGTTATATCATGCATTAAAACTACTTTGGACCATATAAATTTGACATGCAAGCTCAAGAACAGGGTCACCTCAGCAGCAAAATTTTGCAATTGTAACATCCCAAAATTTCAATTTGGAATGTTATACACTAGATCATCAATGCATATCATATTTTATTTGCTTTTGGGTTTGATCCTAGAAATTCTACGCAACTCAAGGACCCTCAGAGAGAGTTGGGGATTTCGTTATTTTCATATTTGAGTATTTCTCAAATTTTGAAAATAGGATCCTTTGATTTTATTTATTTTATCTTCAATTATTTCAACTATAAATATATGAGAGAGGGAATAAAATGAATTTCCCAAAATAAAGAAATATTGAGGATTTAATAAAAAATCAAATAACTTTTATTCTAGAGTTTTTGCTATTTTATTTGAATTTAGGAAAAATTGCACGTTTTCAAAACTGCATTTTAGGGCCAAGAAAATGTTCATCTCGTTCTAAATATTTTATTTAGACGGTGAAAATTTGTTTTGGCATTTTTAGATTTTTATTTATTTTTCTAGAATTTATTTTCTGTTCGGCGGAATTCTTTAAAAAAAAATCTCTCAGGAGCCCGACTGGGCCTAAGGCCCAGCCGTGCCAGGCCGGCCCGCCCCGCACCGCACACCGCCGCCGCCGACCCGGACTCCTCTCCCCACTGCCTTGCCCCCTGCCCCAAGCCGACACCCCCCTCTTAAATACCGCCGCCGTCCCTCCCCACCCCGCCACCCGACCCTCCCCGCCGCCGCAGCAGCAGCAGCCACCGCCGCCTCCCGCCGCCACCACCAGGAGCCGCCATCGCTGCCTCCCGCGGCCACCGCAGCAACACCGCCACCCCACGTCGCCCGGCGCCGCATCAGCATCGCCACCCCACGTCGCCCGCCGCCGCACCGGAACCCCGCCAGAGCCCCGCCGGAGCCGAGCCGAGGTAGCCGCCCCGGTTTTTCTAAAAAAACCGATCCGTTTTTTTAGAAAACCCTAGTTTTGTTTTTTAAATAGATCAGTTTTATTTTTTTCGGTTTATTTTTTTAGCGAGTGTTCGGCCGTTCGTTCGTTCTAACGGACGCCTTCGCCGTTTAGTTTCAGTTAACGAACGTTCGTTCGTTAATTTGTTCGTCAGTTTTTCTTTTTCTCAGATTTTCCGCGGTTATTCCAGATCGCAATTTCTGATCCGATTTTCGTTCTAGTATAACTCTTTGCTCGTTTATCAGAATCAGGAGATTCAAGTGCCTAGAGTTTCGTCTCGAACCCTCTTTCCGTTTAACCTACTCAAACAAGATTTTGCTTCTGTAAAACTTGACTTAGATCCAGATTAGTAAACGAAGCTTGTTTTCTTTTGCCGTTGACTTTTGTTGATTTGTTCGATTTGATTCTTTTCACAAACCGGAGTTCTTAAGTTGAACTTTCTGGTTAGATCTCTTATTTGAGTTTTACCTTTGCATTAGATGAGTACTTATTGTATGCTTGTTTGTTTGCGATAGTGTACCCGGAGTGCGCCGCTTGCTACTTTGAATCTCTAGGTTTCACGGATCATCAGCAAGGCAAGTAACACTTTGATCATACTTTTCATTACCCAGTTTTATGCATTAGTTTCAATCCTTAAACAATTGCATAATTAGGATCTGATTAATATGTGGGTTTTGGGAAGTAGATGAGGTAGTACCTATTTCCTATTTTTATTATCAAACCCTTGGGAGTTACTTCTACGTTTGCTTATCTTACCATGCTATGCTAGTAGACGTGGATTGGGTGAGTGAATCCATGACAGATGTGAGATTGTTAAATTAATGGTTTATTTAAGGTGGCAACTTTAATACACATCTGGGTGGATTGAGGCACCTGGGTATTCTAGTGATTGCCTGTTTTCTTTATGGACCGCCACCCAGGCTCAAAGGGATCATGAGATTATTCATGCTAGAAACTTTCATGTGCAGCCACAAGCTACTATGGGCTCTAGCATAGTTGACTAAGTCATGCGAACTCTTATAGTGGCAGACTAGAAGATGTAGGGGATGTAGGTTGGTACTGTCTATCCGATCGTAAGGTGCTAGCGCTTCTGAAAGACTATGTCTCGGTCATCCGTTTCTCAAACATCATGTAGTGCGAGAATCCCAATGGAGGAGATCGAGTCTTGTGGGGAAAAGTGCGCAAACCTCTGCAGAGTGTATAAACTAATCATGGTTAGCCGTGTCCCCGGTCATGGACATCTTGAGTATCTAGTACCTGGATATCATGTGAATCTCATCATGTTACTTTAATCAATCTTGTTGGGTTTAATGATGATGTTTAATTGGGATTGAGAGGATGTATATCTTCTCAATGTTTAACAACCACCATGATAGTTAAATAAAATTTATTCCTTTGCAGTAGGGAAAAATTGGCTTTATGCAAAACTTTAACCATAGAGCTCTCCACCAGCCATATATGCATGTAGTATAGTATAATTCTGTTCATTACTCTCTATGTGTTACATTGCCAGCATATTCCATGTGCTGACCCGTTTCTAGGCTGCAACGTTCATGTTGCAGACTTTTCGGACGACGAGTAAGGTGCCTTAGATCGTGGTTCTATACTCAGTGATGCCGTTGGAGTTGATGGACTCACTTATCTTCCAAGCCTTCCACTGTTATCGTTATTAGATGGCCTTAAGCCATATTTATTGTAATAAGTTCTCTTTTGAGACATTCGATGTAATAAGTGTGTGATTGCTACTCTGTTATAAATCCTTCGAGTACTGTGCGTGTTAGCATTACTGATCTAGGGATGACACTGAAGCACAGAGATCAGACTGTTTGAGGTCTGGTCGCTACAAGATGGTATCAGAGCACACGCTGACTGTAGGACACGGCCACTAAGCTAAAGCCCTAGATCACTACTCTCTCTTCTCATTTCTGACTCCTCATCTTTTCTACTCTTTTAGGATGGCGGATGCAAGGAACAAGTTCACGCAACCGGATGAAGATACACCTTTTGGACGCCACTTGAAGGAAGTCACTAAATACCTGAACATCAGAGTGCCAAGCTTCATCGGGACCTACAATGCCACTTTACCTGAAGAGGAGCGCTGGATGATTCAAGTTCAAGTTCTAGGAAGGACGTTCATGCCCGTCACTGAGCCCAAAGAGTTTTCCTTTGATGCACCAACCTGGAGTTTAGGAAAGAGCATGGCAGCCCACATCACAATGGGACGTATTGGAGAAGTTTACCACAAGGATCTCAAGGATACTATCTACCATATTTGTGGGCGTCGAGATGAACAACGGGATATGATTAGCACCAGGAAGGATAGATCAATTGCAGCATTCATCCAGGAGTTAAACCAGCACATTCGATGCCAGGAGAACCAGATGTGCGCAGGCATGATAGATCTGAAGAAGGCTATGACCAAGACCATGGAACTGGAGGAAGAACTCAAGTTTACATGCGATGGATATGAGGAGGAAATAGCAACACTCGTGGAGAAGAACGATGATCTGAAGAAGAAGCTAAAGGTGTTTATGGGATTTCCCGCGACTGGAGGAGAAGACGAAGATTGCACCTGTCCAGAGAACTACATCATCATCGACGACATCGACTCGGACCCAGGTGATAGCGATGATGACTATGTTGATGAAGCTGGAGCAGATATCATGGAGTCTTCATCAGAGCAGTTTTTCTAGTCGACCACCATAACCGTAGTAGTATTCCCCCATGTATCCAGTATAGTCCGAGCACTTTTATAAACGATAGTTAGTCCATTGTATGCTCTTGTTTGATTGAATGAAGTGATTTTGTTTGCATTTGTCTCATGTGCATATGGGTAGTGTTTTCCCTCTAGACCTCATTCTATTATGTATTCTCATCTTTTCTTAAACCCTCAGATGCCTCCTAGACGTGACAATGGATTTGTTTTCCCACCGGAGCTCACTCAGTTGATCCAGCAGCAGAATGCGTTGATGTAGTTGCTAGTCCAGAATCAGAATCAGGGGAACAACAACAACAACAACCCACCACCACCACCACCTGTTGATCACTTAACCCATTTCCTTAGACTGAATCCACCGGTGTTCTCTAGTAGCACCAAGCCAATAGTTGCAGATGATTGGCTCCGCAAGACAGGAAGGGAGTTGACCACTACAGGATGCACAGATGCAGAAAATGTGCTTTTTGCCGCACATCAGCTTGAGGGACCCGCAACATCATGGTGGAAGAATTTCACAGCCACTTATCCTATCGACACTGTCACATGGGATCAGTTTCAGCAGGCTTTCCGTATTGCCCATGTTTCAGCAGGAGCTATGGCCATGAAGAAGCGTGAGTTTCACAACTTGCACCAAGGAGGACGGACAGTTGGCCAGTATGTGGATGACTTTAGTAAGCTAGCACGTTATGCCCCAGATGACGTTGCTACGGATGCAACTAAGCAGGAGAAGTTTCTGGAAGGACTGAATGATGAGCTGAGCATGCAATTGATGGTTGCAAGCTTCAACAACTACCATGAGTTGGTAGATCTTACTCTTATGATTGAAGGGAAGCAGCAGCAGATTGAAAACCACAAGAGGAAGTATGGATGAGGGAAGTACAATTCTGGAGCTCAGCAGAAGCCACGTTTTACCCCTAAACCGGGAGGACATTTTCAGCATACCCATGGAGGAGGGAGTTCGCATAGTCATAATGGACCCAAGAATGGTAACGGGAATGGAGGAAGCAACGGCTGGAACTGTACCAACCCGTCAACCCCAGCCAAGAGAGACCTGAGCCAAGTCACTTGCTATAAGTGTCAGAAGACTGGACATTATGCCAATGAATGTCCTGAAGCCCAGAATGGGAATGGAAATGGAAGCTCATGGAAGTAGCCGAACCCTTTCAATAGGGGACAGGTGAACCACGTTAACGTGGAGGAGGTTGAAGCTCAGCCAGATGCAGTAATAGGTAAGTTTTTGGTTAAGTCATTTACTGCACTTGTTCTTTTTGATACTGGTGCATCGCATTCATACATCTCAAGGGGCTTTGTGGATAAGTATAAACTGCGAACCCAAGCCCTTAGGTCACCCATGTTAGTAACCTCGCCAGGAGCAGAGTATATGGCTAGTCTATGGTGTGATCGGTTACCATTAAGGATTGGTAACTATGTGTTTCCCTCAGACCTAATAGTATTGGAGTCGCAAGGACTGGATGTGATATTAGGCATGGATTGGTTATCAAAGTATGGAGGTAACATTGAATGCGCTAGTAAGACGATTTTGCTTACGACGCCAGAAGGAAGAAGGATCAAGTATATATCCCGGCATGTGCCGAAGAGGACTCAAGTAAATTCCTTATCAGGAGTTGTGCAGGAGGAAGTACTAGTGGTCAAGGATTTCCCTGACGTATTTCCAGAGGAGTTGCCAGGCATGCCATCAGATAGAGACATTGACTTTTTGATCGAGCTTTTGCCAGGCACAGGGCCAATATCTAAGAGACCATACAGGATGCCCGCAAAAGATTTGGAAGAGATTAAGAAGCAGATTAAGGAGTTACTGGATAAAGGTTATATTCGCCCAAGTTCTTTGCCTTGGGGATTGCCAGTACTTCTAGTGGAGAAGAAGGATGGATCATTAAGGATGGTTGTTGATTATCGAGGATTGAATGCAGTAACAATCAAGAACAAGTACCCATTGCCGATGATCAATGATCTGTTTGACAGATTGTAAGGAGCTAAGGTATTTTCCAAGATCGATTTGCGATCAGGATAGCATCAGTTGAAGATTCGAGAGCAGGATATACCTAAGACGGCTTTTACCACCAGGTATGGGTTGTACGAGTATACCGTTATGTCATTTGGTCTGACTAACACACCTGCCTATTTCATGAACATGATGAACAAGGTATTTATGGAGTTTTTGGATAAGTTCATCGTGGTGTTCATTGATGATATTTTGGTCTACTTAAAGAATGAAGATGAGCATAAGGAGCATTTGCGTTTGGTACTTGAGAAGCTCAGAGAACATCAGTTATACGCCAAGTTCAGCAAATGTGAGTTTTGGTTGAAGGAAGTTGGATTCCTCGGACATGTTATATCCGGCGAAGGAATAGCAGTAGATCCCACCAAGGTTGTCACTGTGACAAATTGGGAAGCCCCAACAACAGTTGGAGAGATCCGGAGTTTTCTTGGACTTGCAGGATACTACCGGAGATTCATTGAGAATTTCTCGAAAATTGTGAAACCCATGACGGAGTTGTTAAAGAAGGATACCAAATTCAAATGGACTGAGGAATGTGAGGCCAGTTTCCAGGAGTTGAAGAAATGTTTGGTTACATCACCAGTGTTGATTCTGCCAGATCAGAGCAAGGATTACGAGGTGTTTTGCATGCTTCACGTCGAGGACTTGGAGCCGTGCTTATGCAGAAGGGAAGAGTTGTTTCGTATGCTTCACGACAGCTGAAACCTCATGAGTTGAATTATGCCACACATGATTTGGAGTTAGCAGCCGTAGTGCATGCATTGAAGACTTGGAGACACTTTCTCATTGGAAACCATTGTAAGGTGTACATGGATCACAAGAGTTTGAAGTACATTTTCTCGCAGAAGGAGCTAAATCTTAGGCAAAGAAGATGGTTGGAGCTCATCAAGGATTATGATATGAGATTGCATTATCATCCCGGAAAGGCTAACGTAGTAGCCGATGCGTTGAGCCATAAGAGCCATGTCAACACCCTCATGACCGGAGAGTTACCGAAGGAGTTAGCCAAGGATCTTCGCGAGCTATGTTTGGAGATAGTTTCGAGAGGCTATGTAGCAGCATTGGAGATTCAGTCTACTCTGATGGATAAGATCAGAGAAGCTCAGAAGACTGACAAGGAGATTGACTCCATAAAGTAGAAGATGAACAAAGGAAAAGCTAAAGGATTTTGTGAGGATGAGAACGATAGCCTATGGTTTGAAGACCGTGTTTATGTGCCTAACGACCCGGAGATTAGGAAGTTGATTCTGCAAAAGGCCCATGATTCACCATATTCGATTCACCCAGGAACTACCAAGATGTATTTGGATTTGAAGGATACTTTCTGGTGGACTGGAATGAAGAAGGATATTGTGGAATATGTAGCAGTTTGTGATGTATGTCAGAGAGTAAAGGCAGAGCATCAGAAGCCAGCAGGATTGTTACAGCCATTGCCGATACTCGAATGGAAGTGGGATAAACTAGGCATGGATTTTATCACGGGATTGCCCAGGACCCGCTCAGGCTATGACTCGATTTGGGTTGTAGTTGATCGTTTGACGAAGGTACCTCATTTCATCCCAGTAAAACCCACTTACACCAGTGCTAAGTTGGCGAAGATATACATGACCAGGATTGTATGTCTGCATGGAGTTCCGAGGAGCATCGTATCAGATAGAGGAACTCAGTTTACCTCAAAGTTTTAGAATCAGTTGCACGAAACTTTGGGTACCAGGCTAGAGTTCAGTTCAACTTTTCATCCACAGACAGATGGACAGACCGAGAGAGTCAATCAGATTTTGGAGGATATGCTAAGAGCTTGTGCACTATATTATGGATCTAGTTGGGACGACAATTTGCCATACGTGGAGTTCTCTTACAACAATAGTTATTAATCCAGTTTGAAGATGTCCCCTTTCGAAGCCTTGTACGGAAGGAGGTGCAGAACACCATTGTTTTGGGACGAAGTTGGAGACCGCCAGTTGTTTGGACCAGATTTGATTAAGGAGTCTGAACAGAAAGTGAAGTTGATTCACGATAGGCTAAAGGTAGCCCAGTCCAGACAGAAGAGCTACGCAGATTCTAAACGCAAGGAGACAGTGTACGAAGTTGGAGATAGAGTTTATCTTCGTGTATCTCCACTTCGAGGATTTAAGCGCTTTGGAGTTAAGGGTAAGTTAGCGCCACGTTTTGTGGGACCATACAAAGTTCTAGAGCATAAGGGATAAGTAGCCTACAAATTGAAATTGCCCGAAGGATTGTCAGGAGTTCACGATGTATTCCACGTCTCCCGTTGAAGAAGTAACACGCAGAGATGGCTAATATACCGTTGAGAGATACAGTGCCGCTGGAAGAAATTCAGTTGGACAGTGATTTGACCTATGAGGAGAAACCAGTCAAGATTCTTGAGTATGCCAGCCGAGTCACCCGCAGCAAAGTTATCTAGTTTTGTAAAGTTCAGTGGAGCCACCACACCGAGGATGAAGCCACCTGGGAGCAAGAGGAAGATCTGCTGAAGGACCACCCTCACCTATTCTCTAGCCAACCCAAATCTCAAGGGCGAGATTCATCTCAAGGGGGGGGGTAGGTTTGTAACATCCCAAATTTTCAATTTGGAATGTTATACACTTGATCATCAATGCATATCATATTTTATTTGCTTTTGGGTTTAATCCTAGAAATTCTACGCAACTCAAGGACCCTCGGAGAGAGTTGGGGATTTCGTTATTTTCATATTTGAGTTTTTCTCAAATTTTGAAAATAGGATCCTCTGAGTTTATTTATTTTGTCTTCAATTATTTCAACTATAAATATATGAGAGAGGGAATAAAATGACTTTCCCAAAATAAAGAAATATTGAGGATTTAATAAAAAAATCAAATAAGTTTTATTCTGGAGTTTTTGCTATTTTATTTGAATTTAGGAAAAATTGCACGTCTTCAAAACTGCATTTTAGGGCCAAGAAAATGTTCATCTCGTTCTAAATATTTTATTTAGACGGTGAAAATTTGTTTTGGCATTTTTAGATTTTTATTTATTCTCCGCACCGCCGCCGCCGACCCGGACTAGGAGTCCGAGCCGAACTCCTCTGCCCGCTGCCTTGCCCCCTCCCCCAAGCCGCCACCCCCCTCTTAAATACCGCCGCCGCCCCTCCCCACCCCGCCACCCGATCGCTCCGTCGCACCAGCAGCAGCAGCCGCCGCCGTCTCCTGCCGCCGCTGCCAGGAGCCGCCGTCGCCACCTCCAGCCGCAGCCCCGCCACCCCACGCCGTCCCACCGCCGCACCGGAACCCCGCCAGAGCCTCGCTGGAGCCGAGCCAAGGTAGCCACCCTGCCGCCCCAGTTTTTCAAAAGAAACCGATCCTTTTTTTAGAAAACCCTAGTTTCGTTTTTTTAAATAGATCGGTTTTATTTTTTTCGGTTTATTTTTTAGCGAGTGTTCGCCCATTCGTTCGTTCTAACGGACGCCTTCGCCGTTTAGTTTCAGTTAACGAACGTTCGTTCGTTAATTTGTTCGTTAGTTTTTCTTTTTCTCGGATTTTCCACGGTTATTCCAGATCGGGATTTCTGATCCGATTTTCGTTCTAGTATAACTCTTCGCTCATTTATCAGAATCAGGCGATTCAAGCGCCTAGAGTTTCGTCTCGAAACCCTCTTTCCGTTTAACCTACTCAAACAAGATTTTGCTTCTGTAAAACTTGACTTAGATCCAGATTAGTAAATGAAGCTTGTTTTCTTTTGCCGTTGACTTTCGTTGCTTCGTTCGATTTGATTCTTTTCGCAAACCGGAGTTCTTAAGTTGAACTTTCTGGTTAGATCTCTTATTTGAGTTTTACCTGTGCATTAGATGAGTACTTATTGTATGCTTGTTTGTTTGCGATAGAGTACCCGAGTGCGCCGCTTGCTACTTTGAATCTCTAGGTTTCACGGATCATCAGCAAGGCAAGTAACACTTTGATCATACTTTTCATTACCCAGCTTTATGCATTAGTTTCAATACTCAAACAATTGCATGATTAGGATCTGATTAATATGTGGGTTTTGGGAAGTAGATGACGTAGTACCTGTTTCCTATTTTATTATCAAACCCTTGGGAGTTACTTCTACGTTTGCTTATTTTGCCATGATATGCTAGTAGACGTGGATTGGGTGAGTGAATCCATGACAGATGTGAGATTTTTAAATTAATGGTTTATTTAAGGTGGCAACTTTAATACACATCTGGGTGGATTGAGGCACCTGGGTATTCTAGTGATTGCCTGTTTTTCTTTATGGACCGCCACCCAGGTTCAAAGGGATCATGAGATTATTCATGCTATAAACTTCCGTGTGTGGCCACAAGCTACTATGGGCTCTAGCATAGTTGACTAAGTCATGTGAACTCTTACAGAGTTATAGTGATAGACTAGCAGATGTAGGGGATGTAGGTTGGTACTGTCTATCCGATCGTAAGGTGCCAGCGCTTCTGAAAGACTATGTATCGGTCATCCGTTTCTCAAACATCGTGTAGTGCAAGAACCCCAACAGAGGAGATCGAGTCTTTGGGGAAAAGTGCGCAAACCTCTGTAGAGTGTATAAACTAATCATGGTTAGCCGTGTCCCCGGTTATGGACATCTTGACTATCTAGTACCTGGATATCATGTGAATCTCATCATGTTACTTTAATCAATCTTGTTGGGTTTAATGATGACATTTAATTGGGATTGAGAGGATGTCTATCTTCTCAATGTTTAACAACCACCATGATAGTTAAATAAAATTTATTCCTTTGCAGTAGGGAAAAATTGGCTTTATGCAAAACTTTAACCATAGAGCTCTCCACCAGCCATATATGCATGTAGTATAGTATAATTCTGTTCATTACTCTCTATGTGTTACATTGCCAGCATATTCCATGTGCTGACCCGTTTCCAGGCTGCAACGTTCATGTTGCAGACTTTTCGGACGACGAGTAAGGTGCCTTAGATCGTGGTTCTATACTCAGTGATGCCGTTGGAGTTGATGGACTCACTTATCTTCCAAGCCTTCCGCTGTTACCGTTATTAGATGGCCTTAAGCCATATTTATTGTAATAAGTTCTCTTTTGAGACATTCGATGTAATAAGTGTGTGATTGCTACTCTGTTATAAATCCTTCGAGTACTGCGCGTGTCAGCATTACTGATCTAGGGATGACACTGAAGCGCAGAGATCAGACTATTTGAGGTCTGGTCGCTATACCAATAAATAAAGCACTAGAACAAAAACTAATTGGACCATTGGAGGAGTCACATACCGAAGAACAATCCCCCAAAGAAGTTTTATGAATGGAGCTTTGAGCAAGGAGATCGAAATGGCAGCAAAACGAGCTAGAACATGAGTTTGACCTACGGGATGATTGTTTCTGGAGGAAGACGAAGTGTGTGGGTGCTGGAATAAGTGGAGGGGTCCATGTGGGGTCCACAAGGCAGGGGGCGCACCCAAGGGGGTGGGCGCGCCCTGTACCCTCGTGGCCAAATGGGGGTCCCCCTGGTGTGTTCTAAGTGCCAGAAATTCTTAAATATTCTACAAAAAATTATACTCTGTTTTCAGGGCATTTGGAGAACTTTTATTTTCGGGGTGTTTTTTATTACACGGATAATTCAGAAAACAGACAAAAAATATTATTTTTTCTTTATTTAATCTAAATAATAGAAAGTAAAAAGTGGGTACAGGGAGTTGTGCTTTCTAAGTTCATCCATCTCATGCTCATCAAAAGGAATCCACTAACAAGGTTGACCAAGTCTTGTTAACAAACTTCTTCTGAGTAACATGAAACCGGAGAACTTTCGAATAACACTAGGTTACCTCAACGGGGATATGCATGTCTCCAACAATAAGAATATCATATTTCTTTTTGATAGTAGGAAGAGGGAATTCAAAACCTCCAATAGTAATTGTTGAAATTTTTCCAATAGAATTGATACTATGAACTTGAGGTTGTTTCTTCGGAAAGTGTACCATATTGTCATTACCATTAACATGAAAAGTGACATTGCCTTTGTTGCAATCAATAACAGCCCCTACAGTATTTAGAAAAGGTCTACCAAGGATGACTGGCATACTGTCATCCTCGGGAATATCAAGAATAACAAAGTCCATTAAAATAGTAACGTTTGCAACCACAACATGCACATCTTCACAAATACCGACGGGTATAGCAGTTGATTTATCGGCCATTTGCAAAGAGATTTCAGTAGGTGTCAACTTATTCAAATCAAGACTACGATATAAATAGAGAGGCATAACACTAACACTGGCTCCAAGATCACATAAAGCAGTTTTAACATAGTTTCTTTTAATGGAGCATGGTATAGTTGGTACTCCTGGATTTCCTAGTTTCTTTGGTACTCCACCCTTAAAAGTATAATTGGCAAGCATGGTGGAAATTTCAGCTTCCAGTATCTTTCCTTTATTTGTAACAATATCTTTCATATACTTAGCATAAGGATTCATTTTAGGAATATCAGTCAAACGCATACGCAAAAAGATAGGTCTAATCATTTCAGCAAAGCGCTCAAAATCCTCACCATCCTTTCTCTTGGATGGCTTAGGAGGAAAATGCATGGTTTTTTGAACCCATGGTTCTGTTTCTTTACCGTGCTTCCTAGCAACGAAGTCTCTCTTATCATAAAGTTGATTCTTGGATTGTGGGTTATCAAGATCAACAGCAGGTTCAATCCCTATATCATTGTTATTACTAGGTTGAGCATCAACATGAACATCATCATTAAGATTATCACTAGATTCATGTTCATTACCAGATTGTGTTTCAACATTAGAAATAGAAATATCATTGGGATTCTCAGGTGTGTCTATAACAGGTTCACTAGAAGCATGCAAAGTCCTATCATTTTTCTTTTTCTTTTTCTTAGAAGAACTAGGTGTATCAATATTAGTTTTCTGAGCTCAACTCTCTTAGGGTGGCCCTCAGGATACAAAGGTTCCTAGGTCATTCTACCACCTCTATTCGTAGCTCTAACATCATTATCACTGTTCTTGTTATTTAACTCATTGAGAAAATCATCTTGTGCTTTAAGCACTTGTTCTACTTGAGTGGTAACCATGGATGTATGTTTACTAATAAGCTTAAGGTCACCTTTAACTCTAGACATATAACCACTCAAGTGTTCAACCATATAAGCATTACGTTTCAATTTTATACCAACATAAGCATTTAAGTTTTCTTGTTTAACAATGAAATTATCAAACTCATCCAAGCATTGACTAGCAGACTTATTACGAGGAATATCACCTTCATCAAATCTATAGAATGAATTTACCTTTACTACCTGTGTCGGGTTATCGAGACCATGTATTTCTTCAATAGGTGGTAAATTCTTAACATCTTCAGCTTTAATACCTTTTTCTTTCATAGATTTCTTTGCCTCTTGCATATCTTCAGGACTGAGAAATAGAATACCCCTTTTCTTCGGAGTTGGCTTAGGAGTTGGTTCAGGAAATGTCCAATCATTGTCATTACTCAATATATTATTCAATAGCAATTCAGCTTTCTCAATAGTTCTATCCCCGAAAACGCAACCAGCACAACTATCCAGGTGGTCTCTAAAAGCATCGGTTAGTCCATTGTAAAAGATATCAAGTATTTCATTTTTCTTGAGAGGATGATCTGGCAAAGCATTAACTAATTGGAGAAGCCTCCCCCAAGCTTGTGGGAGACTCTCTTCTTCAATTTGCACAAAATTAAATATTTCCCTTAAGGCAACTTGTTTCTTATGAGCGGGAAAATATTTTGCAGAGGAGTAATAAATCATATCCTGGGGATTACGCACACAACCAAGAGCAAGAGAATTAAACTATATCTTAGCATCACCCTTTAATGAGAAAGGAAACAACTTAAGGATATAGTAATAATGATTTTTTTCTCATGAGTAAATAGGGTGGCTATATCATTCAATTTAGTAAGATGTGCCACAATATTTTCAGATTCATAGCCATAAAAAGGATCAGATTCAACCAAAGTAATTAACTCAGGATTGACAGAGAATTCATAATCCTTATCAGTAACACTGGTAGGTGAAGTAGCAAAAGCAGGGTCATATTTCATTATAGCATTCAAAGACTTTTCTTTCAGCTTAGCTAACAGTTTCTGAATGTCATATCTATCATTGCAAGCAAAAAGGTTTGTAGCAGTTTCTTCATCCATAACATAACCCTCAGGTACAACAGACAATTCATATCTAGGGGGAGAATCTTCATCATCACTTTCATTAATGTCATCACTTTCAATAATTTCATTCTCTCTAACCCTAGGAAGTTTTTCATTAAGAAATTCACCTAATGGCACAGTATTATCAAGCAGAGAAGTAGTATCATCATAAGCATTATGGATAGCAGAAGTGGCATCATCAATAACATGCGACATATCAGAATCAATAGTAGGTGTAGGTGTCACAAATTTACTCCTACCAGAAGGTGAATCAAGTGTAGAGCTAGATGGCAGTTCCTTACCTCCCCTCGTAGTTGAGGGAAAAATCTTGGTTCTTTCATCTTTCAAGTTCCTCATAGTGATTAACAGATATAAATCCCAAGTGACTCAAAGAATAGAGCTATGCTCCCTGGCAACGGCGCTAGAAAAAGGTCTTGATAACCCACAAGTATAGGGGATCGCAACAGTTTTAGAGGGTAGAGTATTCAACCCAAATTTATTGATTCAACACAAGGGGAGCCAAAGAATATTCTCAAGTATTAGCAGCTGAGTTGTAAATTCAACCACACCTGAAAGACTTAATATCCGCAGCAAAGTATTTAGTAGCAAAGTAGTATGGAGGTAACGATAACGGTGGCAAAAGTAACAATAGCAGTTTTCTAGTAATCGTAACAGTGGCAACGGAGAAGTGACTAAGCAAAGATCAATATGTGAAAAGCTCATAGGCAATGGATCAATGATGGATAATTATGTTGGATGCAATTCATCATGCAACAGTTATAACATAGGGTGACACAGAACTAGCTCCAGTTCATCAATGTAATGTAGGCATGTATTCTGAATATAGTCATACGTGCTTATGGAAAAGAACTTGCATGACATCTTTTGTCCTACCCTCCCGTGGCAGCGGGGTCCTATTGGAAACTAAGGGATATTAAGGCCTCCTTTTAATAGAGTACCGGACCAAAGCATTAGCACTTAGTGAATACACGAACTCCTCAAACTACGGTCATCACCGAGAAGTGTCCCGATTATTGTCACTCCAGGGTTTGCCGGATCATAACACGTAGTAGGTGACTATTGACTTGCAAGATAGGATCAAGAACTCAAATATATTCATGAAAACATAACAGGTTCAGATCTGAAATCATGGCACTCGGTCCCTAGTGACAAGCATTAAGCATGGCAAAGTCATAGCAACATCAATCTTAGAACATAATGGATACTAGGGATCAAACCGTAACAAAACTAACTCGATTACATGGTAAATCTCATCCAACCCATCACCGTCCAGCAAGCCTATGACGGGATTACTCACGCACGGCGGTGAGCATCATGAAATTGGTGATGGAGGATGGTTGATGATGACGATGGCGACAGATTCCCCTCTCCGGAGCCCCGAACGGACTCCCGATCAGCCCTCTCAAGGAAGATTAGGGCTTAGCGGTGGCTCTTTGTCGTAAAACGCGATGAATCATTCTCTCTGATTTTTTTCTCCCTGAACGTGAATATATAGAATCGGAGTTGAGGTCGGTGGAGGTCCAGGGGACCCACGAGGCAGGGGGGCGCGCCCCAGGGGGGTGGGCGCACCCTGCACCCACGTGGACAGGGTGTGGGTCCCCCTCTGTTTATTCTTTCGCCAATATTTTTTATTAATTCCAAAACGTGTCTTCGTGGAGTTTCAGGTCATTTCGAGAATTTTTATTTCTGCACAAAAATAACACCATGACAATTCTGCTGAAAAAATGTCAGTCCGGGTTAGTTCCATTGAAATCATGCAAGTTAGAGTCCAAACCAAGGGCAAAAGTGTTTGGAAAATTAGATACGTTGGTGACGTATCACCCACCCCCAACCCTTCGGGTTCGACAGCCGTCAATCTCATTGATGGCCCTGCTTGTAACACACCGGATTCGATGCGCCAGGTGTTCGCCAGTTATTCGCCGTCATTGCCATGTCATTTGCTTGCGTGTTGCATTTTGCCATGTCATCATGTGCATTGCATTGCATTGCATACATGTTCATCTCATGCATCCGAGCAATTCCCCGTTGTCCGTTTTGCAATCCGACACTCCTATGTCCTCCGGCGTCCCCTTCTTGTCTCTTTTCGTGAGCGGGTGTCAAACATTCTCGGAATGGACCGTGGTTTGCCAAGTATCCTTGGTACACCACCGGTAGACCGCTTGTCAAGTTTCGTGCCATTTGGAGGTCGTCTGATACTCCAACGGTTAACCAGGAAACCGTAAAGCCCTCTTTTGTGTGCAGCCCAACACCCCTTCAAAGTGGCCCAAAAACCCATCTAAGTCATCTCCATGCTCTCGGTCGTTCGATCACGATTGTGTGGGCGAAAACCGCATCCCATTTGGACTCTCCTAGCTCCCTCTACCTATTTAAACACCCCCTCCCCCAAAATTTCGGATCAAATCCACCCTAACCCTAGCCTTCTTCTTCCTCCGCACGCCGGACACGTCCGCCGCTGCCGCCCGACGAATCCCAGCGCGCCACGTGGCCCTCAGCCGCCAGCCGCCGCCGGCGGCCCGCGGGGCCCAGGGCAAGCCCGCCCCGGCCCGCGCGCGGCCGCGCCTGGCTCCCGCCGCCGTCGCCTCCTCCCGTGCGCCGCCCGACCCCCGCCGCCGGTGTGCCCCAGCGCCGAGCCCGCGGCTCCGCGCGCCTCCCGCCGCTGCCGACCGCCACCGCCGACCGCCCCGCGTCAGCCCCATCGCCGCAACCCGCGCCCCCAGCGTTGGAGCCCGCAGCTCAGCCCGCCGTGCCGCCCTCCAGCCAGACCCGCCGCCTGCGCCTTCGCGCCTGGCTTCGCCGCCGGCGTCCCGCCTCGCCTCCGGCTGCCCGAGTTCACCGGAGTGCCCCGCCTCCTTGCTGCCTCCGTGCCCCAGCTAGCCGGCAGCCCCTTCTCTGGCCAGATGCGGCCAGGGGACGGCCGGATCCGTCCTTCCTCGGCCTCCCCGACCTCTCCCTCGACTCCGGCCGCCGACCCCATCATCTCCGGCGATAACTCCGGCGAGATCCCAGAGGGTGGACGAGATCCACCATGCCCTCCATCCAAACGCGTCGTCCCAATCCGGATCCCTCCGTCCCGTACGACCCCGTCCAGTTTCGGAGGGTAAAATTCCACCAAGTCCCTGAGTTTTTCAACATTTTGTGCACCTGTTCATCATGCCATAACTCCAGGCATATAGCTCTGATTCATGCATATGATATATCAAAATGTTTGCTGTGAGATGCTCTACACTTTGTTCCATTGTGCCATGTTCATTTGAGTTTATCTTGATGCCCGCATCATCGTTGCAAGAGTGCTATATGATGTTGTCTGCTGTAATTTAACAGGACTTGCTGTTTTGTCTTTTTCATTGCATTTCGTGTGTGCATCTTATGAGCTTCATGTATACATGAGTTTTGAGATACACCATGACATATTTCCAGTGGTGCAATCCATGTATTTTTATGAGTCTTGTAGTAAGTGTGTCAAGCTCGTGAAGTAGGGTACTTGCTGTTGCTGTTTTACTAGGCTGAATCTGTTACATCATGATGGTGTGTAAACCTGCTTCTACAAGTCTTTCGATGAATAATCTGAAGATGTTCACTAAGGATGTTTTGTTATACGTGTCATGCTCTATACATCCATGCCCCTGGTTGCATTTTTAGCTTGCTGTAGATTGTTCATATCATGCTCCAAAATTGCTAAATAATGTTGTTGTCAGCCTGTTAACATTAAGTTCAGTTTCGCCATGTGTTTTGGTAGTGATCCATTCACCCTATGAACTTTATCTTGCCATGTTTAGCTTCATAATTATGTCGTATTAATGTTGGTCACCTTTGCATGCCATGTATTGCCCTGTCGTGAGTGGTACAAGCTGACCAACATGCCTACTTATTGTTGTTCCTGCTATGTCTGAATCTGTCATATCACATGCCATGTTTGCATGGATGCTACCATCTTTTCTGTTGATCTTTGGAATAAGTTCAGTAAGGGAGTTTTGTTCTTTGTCTTTATTAATAACAAGCCATGCCTTTGTTTGCCATGATAAGTTCCGGTATCATGTTGTTTGATAGGTCTAAACATTGCAACCTGATGTTATTTCTGCTAAGTCTGTAAACTGTTATTATTTGCAATCTTGCCATGTACTTTTGAGGATGATCTAGTGATTTATGGAGATAGCTCGGTGTTCATGTTTTGTCATGCTTTACCTGTACTTCATGCCCATGCCTTTTGTTCTGATGTTGAGGTGCTATAGCATATTGTTTTGATGTTTGCTAGATGCCTAGTTGCTGTTTTGGACAGCTTGTCCTTTAAACTTGTATAGAGTGTATGTGTTGAACCGTTACTCCGTTTTGAGTGTGCTCTATATGAAACTTGCTTGTTTTTGCATGAAGTTTCATATTATCATGTTGCATCCATGTTTTGAGAGTGTTTTCTTGATGTTTGTATGTATTTTGCATCAATGTCATGTTTAACTTGTTTTGCTCATATCTTCTAGGTCGTAGCTCTGAATTAAATGAACTTTATATGTAACTTGACTAGAATCTCATGTAGATCATCTTGGTGCATCTTAACTTGCTGTTTAACAACTTGAACATAAGGTTTATTAAGTTCTGGACCAATTTATAAATTTGCATATGAGGACTTACCGGAATTGTTATATGTTGTTTCCGGCCTCATTTAACCTTGCTTTGATGTGTTGTTCTTGTTTGCATCATCTCTTGCCATGAGTAGCCTCATCTAGCTTTGTGATGCATCATGCTTGTCGTGCATCATGTCATGTTTATGTGTGGTGTGTTTACCATGTTGTGTGCTTCTTCTCGATAGTTCCTGTTTCGTTGCGATCGTGAGGATTCGTTCGTCTACGCTTGGTTCATCTTCGTGGCTTCATCTTCTTCATGGACTCGTTCTTCTTCCTAGCGGGATTTTAGGCAAGATGACCGTCACCTTGGATCTCATTACTATCATTGCTATGCTAGTTGATTCGTTCTATCGCTATGCTGTGCTACCTATTACTTGCTCTTCAAGCCTCCCAAATTGCCATGTCAGCCTCTAACCTTTTCACCCTTCCTAGAAAACCATTGCTTGGCTATGTTACCGCTTTGCTCAGCCCCTCTTATAGCGTTGCTAGTTGCAGGTGAAGTTGAAGATTTCTCCATGATGGACAGGATTATGTTGGGATATCACCATATCTCTTATTTAATTAATGCATCTATATACTTGGTAAAGGGTGGAAGACTCGGCCTTATGCCTGGTGTTTTGTTCCACTCTTACCGCCCTAGTTTCCATCATACCGGTGTTATGTTCCCGGATTTTGCGTTCCTTACGCGGTTGGGTGATTTATGGGCCCCCCTTGACAGTTCGCTTTGAATAAAACTCCTCCAGCAAGGCCCAACCTTGGTTTTACCATTTGCCTCACCACCACCTATACCATTCCCTTGGGTCGGCCAACCCGAGGGTCATCTTCCCCGGGCCAGTGCTTCTCTAAGTGCTGGTCCGAACTGAGTAGACCGCGGGGCCACCTCGGGGAAACTTGAGGGCTGGTTTTACTCGTAGGATGTCTCATCCGGCGTTGCCCTGAGAATGAGATATGTGCAGCTCCTATCGGGATTGTCGGCACATCGGGCGACTTTGCTGGTCTTGTTTTACCATTGTCGAAATGTCTTGTAAACCGGGATTCCGAGACTGATCGGGTCTTCCTGGGAGAAGGAATATCCTTCATTGACCGTGAGAGCTTGTGATGGGCTAAGTTGGGACACCCCTGCAGGTTATAAACTTTCGAGAGCCGTGCCCGCGGTTATGTGGCAGATGGGAATTTGTTAACGTCCGGTTGTAGATAACTTGACACCAGATCCGAATTAAAACGCACCAACCGCGTGTGTAGCCGTGATGGTCTCTTTTCGGTGGAGTCCGGGAAGTGAACACAGTTTTGGGTTATGCTTGACATAGGCAGGAGTTCAGGATCACCTCTTGATCGTTACTAGCTTCACGACCGTTCTGTTTGCTCTCTTCTCGCTCTTATTTGCGTATGTTAGGCAGCATACTTGCTTATCCGCTGCTGCAACCTCACCACTTTACACCTTCCTTACCCATTAAGCTTTGCTAGTCTTGATACCCATGGTAATGGGATTGCTAAGTCCTCGTGGCTCACAGATTACTACAACAACAGTTGCAGGTACAGGTTATGCAATGATCTTGACGCGAGAGCGATGCTTGCTTGTTTTGGAGTTTTGTCTTCTGCTTCTTCTTCAATCAGGTGATAGGTTCCAGGTCGGTAGCCTGGGCTAGCAGGGTGGATGTCGTTTGAGTTTCTGTTTGTGTTTCGTCCGTAGTCGGATGTTGCTCTTATGTATTGTGATGTTGTATTCGTGTGGCATTGTATGCCTTTTGTATGTATCCCCATCTATTATGTAATGTTGATGTAATGATATCTACCTTGCAAAAGCGTTTCAATATGTGGTTCTATCCTTGGTGGGACCTTCGAGTCTCTTTAGGATAGTATCGCATATTGGGCGTGACACTGCTACTGATCTCTTGCGGCTCGTTATGAACAATTTGCCATCCTTCATCACCATGGAGCCCCTTTTGTCATTTTTGAAGGACATGTTCTGCGATGCTGGCATAGGATCCTCAGCTGGCCAGTCAGACCTCATCAACGATAACCATGAGGAGGAGCCAATCCGTGACAAGTGAGGAAACCCATGATTTTTTTTCTCGAACCCCTTTTGTAGTGAGAACCTGTCTAGTATTTATTGCTATATTAGGTTGTTTGCATCATGCCTTGTTTATATCTATGGTTTATGGTTGTTCGGTCGTTTGTAGTTAGCATATGTCCAGTTTCAATTTCCATCTTTGGTTGTTCGTAGTATGCCTTGTTTATTTTAGCTATTAACAGTGTGATGTTCTATATGTGCTAGTATGAACTGTGCAGTTCAATTTCATCAATACCAAATTTAACAATAGCTCTATGCATGACTATATTTGGTTGTTGTTAAGCATGTTGTACTCCCTACGAATCTTTTTAGTTCGCATATAAGATTTGTCTAAAGTCATGCCTCTTCAATTTTGACCAACTTTATAGAACAAAATACCAACATTCACAATATGAAATAAATACCAGTACATGTGTCATGACTTATATTTTCATATTGTATAACTTTAGCATGCTAGATGTTGATATTTTTTCATATAAATAAGGTCAAACTTTATGAAGTTTTACTTCAGACAATTCTTATATGCATAGTAAAAAGGACCGGAGGGAGTATTGAACACGCCTTTCCATTTGATTTAACAATGACACTGTTTGGATACTCTAACTTAGCTAGAGGTTAGAGTTAGTTTCTAGCTCATGACAGTTAAAAGGGGCAGAGAGAGAGAGAGAGAGATTGGTGGAATAGTTGATTGTATTGTTTGAGCCTCATGGGCATATATATAGGAGTACATGGTCATCTTGGAGTACAAGTCAAGGTAGAATAAATCCTATGTTATCGTACATTTCCAAAATAACAATGATACTCAACAATGACTAACTCTGAACTAACTCTAGCCAAAGAGGTGTTTGGATGACAGTGTTAGATTGACAATAAATGCAATAGAAGAACTAGCCCCAATCAACACCTCTTGGGTGGGATAGTTGTTTTGGGTGGGTTTGAGGCAACTAGCTCAAACTAGCCCTCATGTTTGGATACTTTAGGGCTATTTGAGCCCAAACTAGCACAAACTAACTCTAACCCATGGATCCAAACAGGGCCAATAACTAGTGTACTTAGACATGCACAATACAAGTTTGAATGACTCTGTTTGCTTGTTTTCAAATATTAGGCCTGTTGTTAATAACACACCTTTCCACTTCTTGTTTTTAAATACTAGGTTTTTAACAATTTGGTCTTGCACATGTAGGTCCTGCTGTCAGAGGTTTTAACCCACTGTTTGACCCTTTTTGCATACGGAGAAATGAGTTGTCCTTTAATATGAGCCAAGTCAACACACTCAGAAAGATTGTTACGATAAAGAAATTAGCAAAAAAAAACAACAAGATCTTTGTCTGCACAATGAAGAAGACATCGGTTCACTATGGGGTGGTACTAACTGTTGTACCTTGTCTTTTTAATTCCTTTGCGCCATTTAAAATCTGGAGAAGATATTTATGCATATCCTTGTTTTCAGGCCTTTCCAAAGCAGTTCATTGATGATTACCTGTCAAACCACATGTATGGTCAGGAGGCGAGGAAGGTTTTCATACAACACCCACGGTTCAATATTGAAGTGTTCCTAAAGGGGATGAAGGATGGACGGTCAATCATCCACAGGCACTAGCCTAAAGTTGCAAAGACCTTCAACATCATTGAAGGTTCAATATTCGCCTTCAGCTTCAGTAATTTTCCAGATGTGATTTATCTGTCCATGTTCCGTCTATGATGCTAATTTCGAAAGGTTGTAGATGTTGCATGTGAAACTTGGTGCTGGTGCAGTTGTGTAATGGGGTAGCCGAGTGCTGAAGCTATATGATGTTGTACTCTGATGTATTCCAATTATGAAATCCTGCTTCCTTAATATGGAAATGAAATATTTCGTGGGCTTAATATGAAATGTCAATTAGATTAATAAATGGATTATTAATAATAGGCCAATTAGCCTGCTAATGGCCTTTTCTATTGCAAACGTTCATTGAGAAAACACCATGGGCGATGACCTAAGGCAGTGCACACAGTTTCTAGGAATAAACCATGTTGGATCAATGAACAATCACACACGACATCCTCTTGAAAACTGTTTGCGTTAGGCGACCTTGCGCAAACAATTACCACATAAAAAGTGTGTGTGATGGACAGACTTTGCCACACAGTTTCTTCTACGCACCGTGTGTGATGCATTCAATAACAAAAATGATAAAATTGTGAATATCGTGTGCAATGGCAATGCTATCACAAATGATTTAATGGAGAAAATTGTGTGGGATGTACCTGCGAACGGAAACATTTTCCCTTGGGTGACTGTGTGGGATGTATATACGAACGGAAACGTACTCCTTGGATTAATTGTGTGGGTTGTACATGAAGTAAATATGCCCTAGAGGTAATAATAAAGTTGTTATTTTATATTTCCTTATATCATGATAAATGTTTATTATTAATGCTAGAATTGTATTAACTGGAAACATGATACATGTGTGGATACATAGACAAAACACCGTGTCCCTAGTAAGCCTCTACTAGACTAGCTCGTTAATCAAAGATGGTTAAGTTTCCTAACCACAGACATGTGATACGTCTCCAACGTATCTATAATTTATGAAGCATTCATGCTATTTTATTATCTGTTTTGAATGATTATGGGCTTTATTATACACTTTTATATTACTTTTGGGACTAACCTATTAACCGGAGGCCCAGCCCATATTGTTGTTTTATTGCCTATTTCAGTATTTCGAAGAAAAGGAATATCAAACGGAGTCCAAACAGAATGAAACCTTCGGCAGCGTGATTTTTTGGAAGAATATCACCCATGAGACTTGGAGTTCAGGTCAGAAGAGCCTCGAGGAGGCCAGGAGATAGGAGGGTGCCCCCCCTACTGGGCGCGCCCCCCTGTCTCGTGGGCCCCTCGAGCACCTCCCGACCGACTTCTTTCGCCTATATAAGCCTACGCACCCTAAAAACATCGAATGTCAAGATAGATCGGGAGTTCCGCCGCCGCAAGCCTCTGTAGCCACCAGAAACCTCTCGGGAGCCCTTCCCGGCACCCTACCGGATGGGGGATCCTTCACCGGTGGCCATCTTCATCATCCCGGCGCTATCCATGACGAGGAGGGAGTAGTTCACCCTCGAGGCTGAGGGTATGTACCAGTAGCTATGTGTTTGATCTCTCCCTCTCTCTCTCTCTCTCTCTCTCTTGTTCTCTCTCATGTTCCCTCTATGGCACGATCTTGATGTATCCCGAGCTTTGCTATTGTAGTTGGATCTTATGATGTTTCTCCCCCTCTACTCGCTTGTGATGAATTGAGTTTTCCGCTTTGAAGTTATCTTATCGGATTGAGTCTTTTATGAGAAAACTTGATGTATGTCTTGCCATGCTTATCTATGGTGACAATGGGATATCATGTGCCACTTGATGTATGTTTTGGTGACCAACTTGCAGGTTCCGCCCATGAACCTATGCATAGGGGTTGGCACACGTTCTTGACTCTCCTGTAGAAACTTTGGGGCACTCTTTGAATTACTTTGTGTTGGTTGAATAGATGAATCTGAGATTGTATGATGCATATCGTATAATCATGCCCACTGATACTTGAGGTGACAATGGAGTATCTAGGTGACATTAGGGTTTTGGTTGATTTATGTTTTAAGGTGTTATTCTACTATGAACTCTATGATGGATTGAGCGGAAAGAATAGCTTCATGTTATTTTACTACGAACTCTTGAATAGATAGAACAGAAAGGATAACTTTGAGGTGGTTTCGTACCCTACCATAATCTCTTCATTCGTTCTCTCCTAGTAGTGTCTTTGGAGTGACTCTTTGTTGCAGGTTGAGGGATTGTTATATGATCTATCTATGTTATTATTGTTGAGAGAACTTGCACTAGTGAAAGTATGAACCTTAGGCCTTGTTTCCTACCATTGCAATACCGTTTACGCTCACTTTTATCATTAGTTACCTTGCTGTTTTTATAATTTCAGATTACAAATACCTTTATCTACCATCCTTATTGCACTTGTATGACCATCTCTTCACCGAACTAGTGCACCTATACAATCTACCATTGTATTGGGTGTGTTGGGGACACAAGAGACTCTTTGTTATTTTGTTGCAGGGTTGTTTGAGAGAGACCATCTTCATCCTACACCTCCTACGGATTGATAAACCTTAGGTCATCCACTTGAGGGAAATTTGCTACTCTCCTACGAACCTGTGCACTTGCAGGCCCAACAACGTCTACAAGAAGAAGGTTGTGTAGTAGACATCAAGCTCTTTTCTGGCGCCGTTGCCGGGGAGGCTAGGTAAACGGCACTCACACCCCGTCAACTAAGCTCTTTTCTGGCGTCGTTGCTGGGGAGGTGAGTACTTGAAGGTATATATTTAGATCTTGCAATCGAGTCTTTTAGTTTCTTGTTTTATCACTAATTTAGTTTATAAAAGAAAACCAAAAAAAATATGGAGTTAAGTTTGTCTCATACGCTTCATCTTTTAAATATCTTTCGTGAGTTTGATGAAAAGGAAAATTGTGCTGAAGTGCTAGAAGAAGAAATCTATAGAATGTTTGATACTAAATCCTTGAATGATGAGCATGATTGCAATGTTGTTAGTATGAATTCCTTAAATATCCATGATGCTAATGATATGCAAAGCAACAAGCTTGGGGAAGCTATGTTTGATGAATATGATATTTTTAGTCCCCCAAGTTTTGATGAGAAAATTTATTATGATGAAAGCATGCCTCCTATTTATGATGATTATATTGATGAAAGTGGGTTTGGAAGAGTGTCAACTTTAGGAAGTAGTGATCCCACTATTTTGGAGGATGTTGAATCTTATTGTGATGAACATGAAAGTGGATTTGGAAGAGTGTCAACTTTATTTAGTGATGATTCCACTATTTCGAAAGGGGTTCCAATTGATTATGAGAACAAAGCTGCTATATATGATGATTATTGTGATGACTTGTATGCTATTAAGAATAATGATAACCATGAAACTTGTCATCATGATTTTAGTTTTCAATTGGATTATGCCTCACATGATAGTTATTTTGTTGAGTTTGCTCCCACTACTATTTATGAGAAGAAATTTGCTTATGTGGAGAGTAGTAAATTTTCTATGCTTTTATATCGTGAAAAGAATGATTTAGGTTCTGGTTATATTGTTTAATTCATTCATGATGCTACTGAAAATTATTATGAGGTAGGAACATATGATTGTAGGAATTGCAATAATGTCAAGTTTCCTCTCTATGTGTTGAAAGTTTTGAAGTTATGCTTGTTTTACCTTCCTATGCTAGTTGATTATTGTTCCCATAAGTTGTTTGCTCACAAAATCCCTATGAATAGGAAGTGGGTTAGACTTAAATGTGCTAGTCATATTCTTCATGATACTCTCTTTATGTTTCAATTCTTATCTCTTATGTGAGCATCATTGTCATCATCATGCCTAGCTAGAAAGGCATTAAAGAAAAGCGCTTGTTGGGATACAACCCAATGTTTACCCTTACTATTTTTGTGTGTCCACATGATTATTATACTGTAGTTATCATGTTTTATAGCTTTTGTTTCAATAAAGTGCCAAGTAGAACCTTTGGGAAGACTTGGGTGAAATCTATATGATCTGGCTGTGAAAAACAGAAACTTTAGCGCTCACAAGAATGGCTGCTCTTGTTTACTTGAGAGTGATTTTAGGTTTATTCTTTTTGAAGATGATTAATAGATAAATCCCTCAGGTCCACCAATTTATTTCATAATTTTTGGGGTTCCAGAAGTATATGTTTGATACAGATTACTACAGACTGTTCTGGTTTTGACAGATTCTGTTTTCATTGTGTTGTTTGCTTATTTTGATGCATCTATGGCTAGTATTAAGAGGTATGAACCATAGAGAAGTTGGAATACAGTAGTTTTAAAACCAATATGAATAAAGAATGAGTTAATTACAGTACCTTAAAGTGGTGATTTATTTTCTTACACTAACGGAGCTTACGAGTTTTGTTTTGAGTTTTGTGTGGTTGAAGTTTTCAAGTTTTGGGTAAAAGATTCGATGGACTATGGAATAAGGAGTGGAAAGAGCCTATGCTTGGGGATGCCCAAGGCACCCCAAGGTAATATTCAAGGACAACCAAGCAACTAAGCTTGGGGATGCCCCGGATGGCATCCCCTCTTTCGTCTTCGTTCATCGGTAACTCTACTTGGAGCTATATTTTTATTTGCCACATGATATGTGTTTTGCTTGGAGCGTAATTTTATTTTGTTAGTATTTGCTTTCTGTTATTTAGAATAATGTTTTGCATCTTTATTTTCAATAAAAATGTCAAGGATAGCCTTTACCATGCTTATTTTGCTAGTATACATGTTGCTGTTTGAAAACAGAAAGTTTACCGCTGTTGAAAAAATTCCCTAGAAAAGTCAGAGAATGGTATAATGTTGAATCCTTTTGCATATTGAGCTCTGATAAATATTCTACAGCGTAGTATTTTTCTTATAATTTTTGGAGTTAGGGAAGTATTGATACTCTTGCATTCTTTACAGACTATACTGTTTTGACAAACTGTTGTTATGTTTGCATTGATTGCCTATGCTTGCTTGTTTAATGATTCTATTTGAGGATAGGAGTATTAAATATGCAGAGACATTTATTATGAAATGTTGAATTATAATTTTTGTGATTTTCTACAGTAGAAAATGGTAAGGTTTTTGCATTGGTTTATACTAACCTATCTCACGAGTTCTTGTTGAGTTTGGTGTGGATGAAGCTTTTGATAAAAAGAGAAACCATGATATGAGAGAAATTAAGGAGACACAAAAGCTCAAGCTTGGGGATTCCCAAGGCACCACAAGATAATATTTCAAGAAGTCTCAAGCATCTAATCTTGGGGATGCCCCGTTAGGCATCCCACCTTTCTTCTTCAACAACTATCGGTTAGTATCGGTTGAACCCTAGTTTTTGCTTCTTCACATGAGTTGTGCTATCCTTGCAATGTCATTTTATTTTGTTTTGCTTGCTGTTTGAATACAATACCAAGATCTGAAATTATTTAATGAGAGAGAGTCTTCACATAGTTACATAATTATTTAGCTACTCATTGATCTTCACTTATATGTTTTTGGAGCAGTTTTTCATTTACTCGTGTGCTTCACCTTTATCCTTTGAGTAAATGGTGAATGAGTTGATTGTCATAAATCGGAATTATATATGTTTCATTTACTTATCCCATGGGGAGTAGTGACTTTACATGTAAGAAGTAGAGGTTGTAAATTTATTGACGGTTAGCAAGCATTGTATTAGTCATTTGAACAATTCATGAAAAAATATTGAAGGAAGAGAGATTTCACATATAAATATATTATCATAGACATCCTTTATAATTGTGAGCACTCATTATGTATGACATGCTAAAGAGTTGATGGTTGACAAGGAAGACAACGTAATGGGTTATGTTTTCTCGCATCTCAGTTAAAGTATATTGTCATGGATCATTCAAACATGTTGAGCTTGCCTTTCCCCCTCATGCTAGCCAAAATTCCTAGCACCAAGTAGAGATACTACTTGTGCTTCCAAATATCCTAAACCCAGTTTTGCCATGAGAGTCCACCATACCTACCTATGGATTGAGTAAGATCCTTCAAGTAAGTTGTCATCAGTGCAAGCAATAAAAATTGCTCTCTAAATATGCATGACTTATTAGTGTGGAGAAAATAAGCTGTGTACGATCTTGTTATGGAAGCAATAAAAGCAACTGACTGCATAATAAAGGTCCATATACAAGGGGCAATATAAAGTGACGTTGTTTCGCATTAAGATTTTGTGTATCCAACCCTAAAAGCGCATGACAACCTATGCTTCCCTCTGCGAAGGTCCGATCTTTTACTTTATGCAAGAGTCAAGGTGATCTTCACCTTTCCCTTTTTCATTTTATCCTTTGGCAAGCACTTTGTGGTGGGGTGATCCTGATATATATATATATATATATATATATATATATATATATATATATATATATATATATATATCCAATTGGATGTACGTTGGCATGAACTATTATTGTTGACATCACCCAAATGTGAATACGTTTGGAGGCAACATTATAAGCCCCAATCTTTCTCTGTGTCTGATTAAAACTTCATAACCACAAGTATTGTGTGAGTGTTAGGAATTGTAGAAGACTATATGATAGTTGAGTATGTGAAGTTTGCTAAATCAAAGCTCTGACATAGACTCTTCTTGAAAGTAATATGAATTGAAATTGTTTGATGACTAAGAATGAAGTTTGCTAGTTTTCAAGAAAGTTTATGGTCTATGCTTTAACATGTGAATAGCTTGTTACTTGATCATGAAAAGTTTTATGAGATGAACTACTGTTATGACATATAATCATGCTAGAAAAGGTGATTGAAATTATCATTGATCAAACTTGTGCACCTCTAGAATTCACACTTTATAAATTCTTTCTTTATCATTTACCTACTCGAGGACGAGCAGGAATTAAGCTTGGGGATATTGATACGTCTCCAACGTATCTATAATTTATGGAGCATTCATGCTATTTTATTATCTGTTTTGAATGATTATGGGCTTTATTATACACTTTTATATTACTTTTGGGACTAACCTATTAACTGGAGGCCCAGCCCATATTGCTGTTTTATTGCCTGTTTCCGTATTTCGAAGAAAAGGAATATCAAACGGAGTCCAAACAGAATGAAACCTTCGGCAGCGTGATTTTTTGGAAGAATATCACCCAGGAGACTTGGAGTTCAAGTCAGAAGAGCCTCGAGGAGGCCAGGAGATAGGAGAGCGCCCCCCTACTGGGTGCGCCCCCCTGTCTCGTGGGCCCCTCGAGCACCTCCCGACCAACTTCTTTCGCCTATATAAACCTACGCACCCTAAAAACATCGAATGTCGAGGTAGATCGGGAGTTCCGCCGCCGCAAGCCTCTGTAGCCACCAGAAACCTCTCGGGAGCCCTTCCCGGCACCCTACCAGAGGGGGGATCCTTCACCGGTGGCCATCTTCATCATCCCGGCGCTATCCATGACGAGGAGGGAGTAGTTCACCCTCGAGGCTGAGGGTATGTACCAGTAGCTATGTGTTTGATCTCTCTCTCTCTCTCTCTCTCTTGTTCTCTCTCATGTTCCCTCTATGGCATGATGTTGATGTATCCCGAGCTTTGCTATTGTAGTTGGATCTTATGATGTTTCTCCCCCTCTACTCGCTTGTGATGAATTGAGTTTTCCCTTTGAAGTTATCTTATCGGATTGAGTATTTCATGAGAACACTTGATGTATGTCTTGCCGTGCTTATCTGTGGTGATAATGGGATATCATGTGGCACTTGATGTATGTTTTGGTGACCAACTTGCGGGTTCCGCCCATGAACCTATGCATAGGGGTTGGCACACGTTCTTGACTCTCCGATAGAAACTTTGGGGCACTCTCTGAAGTACTTTGTGTTGGTTGAATAGATGAATCTGAGATTGTGTGATGCATATCGTATAATCATGCCCACTGATACTTGAGGTGACAATGGAGTATCTAGGTGACATTAGGGTTTTGGTTGATTTGTGTTTTAAGGTGTTATTCTAGTATGAACTCTATGATGGATTGAGCGGAAAGAATAGCTTCATGTTATTTTACTACGAACTCTTGAATAGATAGAACAGAAAGGATAACTTTGAGGTGGTTTCGTACCCTACCGTAATCTCTTTGTTCGTTCTCCGCTATTAGTGCCTTTGGAGTGACTCTTTGTTGCAGGTTGAGGGATTGTTATATGATCTATCTATGTTATTATTGTTGAGATAACTTGCACTAGTGAAAGTATGAACCTTAGGCCTTGTTTCCTACCATTGCAATACTGTTTATGCTCACTTTTATCATTAGTTACCTTGCTGTTTTTATAATTTCAGATTACAAATACCTTTATCTACCATCCATATTGCACTTGTATCACCATCTCTTTGCTGAACTAGTGCACCTATACAATCTACCATTGTATTGGGTGTGTTGGGGACACAAGAGACTCTTTGTTATTTGGTTGCAGGGTTGTTTGAGAGAGACCATCTTCATCCTATGCCTGCTCCGGATAAACCTTAGGTCATCCACTTGAGGGAAATTTGCTACTGTCCTACAAACCTTTGCACTTGCAGGCCCAACAACGTCTACAAGAAGAAGGTTGTGTAGTAGACATCAACATGTGCTGTCATTTGATGTATTACAAAACTAGTAAAGAGACTTGCCGGTGACGAGATTGAAATAGGTATAGAGATACCGACGATCGAATCTCGGGCAAGTAGCATATCGATGGACAAAGGGAATTACGTATGTTGTCATAACGGTTTGGACGATAAAGATCTTCATAGAATATGTAGGAGCCAATATTGGCATCCAAGTTCCATTATTGGTTATTGACGTCTACATAGTTCTCGAACCCATAGGGTCCGCACGCTTAACGTTTGATGTCAATTTGGTATTATATGAGTTATATGGGTTGGTCACCGAATTTGTTCGGAGTCCCGGAGGAGATCACGGACATGACGAGGAGATCCGGAATGGTCCGGAGGTAAAGATTGATATATAGGATGATGCTATTTGGTCTCTAGAATGGTTTCGGAATGCACCGGAAAGTTATCAGAATACCGGAAGGGGTTTCGGAGGCAGCGGGAGAGTATTGGGCCTTATTGGGCCGAGTAGAGGGGAACACATCAGCCCATATGGGCTAGTGCTCCCCCCTTATGGCAGCCACACCCAATTAGATGGAAGGGGGAGGCGCCACCTCCTCTTACCATATCCAGGAGAGGGGAGGAAGGAAAGAAGGGGCGCCTCCTCCCTTTCCTTCTCTCTTGTGCCTATTTTGGGGGGGGGGCACCAAAGGGAGGAGCCCTAAGGCTGCCGCCACAGCACTTGGGGCGCCCTAGGGGCTGCCTCCTCCCCTCCTACGCCTATATATATGTGGGGAGGGGTGCCACACAAGACACAGCTTATTCCATGCCGTGTGTCGGCACCCTTCCGCCTCTAGTTTACTCCTCCGCTCTAGATTGTCGTAGTGCTTAGGCAAAGCCCTGCGGGATTGCTACACCACCACCATTACGACGTTGTTATGCTGACAGACCTCATCTACTACCTCGTCCCGCTTGCTGGATCAGGATGGCGAGGACGACACCGAGCTGAACGTGTGCAGAAGCGGAGGTGCCGTGCGTTCGGTACTTGATCGGGCGGATCACGAAGGTGTACGACTACGTCAACCGCATTGAATATACGTTTCCACTTACGGTCTACGAGGGTACGTAGACACACTCTCCCCCTGTTGCTATGCATCTCCTAGATAGATCTTGCATGAGCGTAGGAAATTTTTGAAATTGCATGCTATGTTCCCCAACAGTACATACTAACGGAAACGTATTCCTTGTATTGTACATACGAACGGAAACGTTTAGCGGGGACTAACTGTGTGGGATGTACTTACGATTGAAACAATTTCACTTGTATAATTGTATTTTTAGCACCATTGTACGTATAATCGTATTTGATCACTCGCCGGTTGCACATGATCTCATTTGCCGAGCGTGTGTCCAGTAGGCCATATCCCTGGCGGTTTCTGGGTTGTGTGGGAAGGACCCCCCTATCGCAGTCACTCACTTGGCGGCGGTTCCAAATGCTGTCGCGGAAAGGGGTTAAAACCGTTTGTATAGCACCTCGTTGTACCAGTGATACATTGCCATGAAATGGTCGGCATTATTTTGTCTAAGGACAATATGAGTAATACCAACTACCATGAAATAATTCTTTTACTCCATGAGCTAAGTAGGTGTACCGGGAGCGGTCAATGTTATTCACTATGCGAGAGACACTACCTCCAAGTTGTCTGCTCCCACGATAATCGGCAAATTTTTCCACTTGAGAGCGAGGGTGAGGCCTGATAACCACGAAGTGTAGGGGATCTATTGAGCCCCTTCAAATAAGTAAGAATGTCGAACCCAACAAGGAGTAGAAGGAATAGGTCAATAGATTTCAGCAGGGATTCACTTTAATAGCTGCGAAGATTGTTTAATGGTTTGTTCAATCACGAGAATAATTGAAAGAACCTGAATTGTAACAAAAGTGCAATGGTGCAGCAAGTGGCCCAATCTTTAAGTGCTAAGGAAAAGCCGATTTTCTTGCTTATAGGGATCAAATCACTCTCGAGGACACACGGGAGTTTGCCAAGTTATTTTCATCTAGTTTCATTGAGTTGACATTTATTGCCTTGATAATTTGTTGTGTGGTGGAACCTACAATAACAAGATGACACTCCGCGTGTTGCTACGGGAACTGATTGCAATATGTTTGATGGAATTGGATATTTTGAAAAATGAATGAATTAATAATATGAGAACTAACTCCAAATATGTATGTGATTTATTGTATCTAATTATTGAGGTGGACCTTTCTTCCATGCATGGTGAGGTGGGCCTTTTCCATGCATGTTTGCATATTGAGGTCGTATGTATGCATGTGGAGAGAAATAACTTAATGGGGGGTCATCTATTTAGTTAGCTTAGTGGAGATAATCTATTTAGTTATACAAGAACCTTAGGAACCCAAATGGTCCAAGCCACATCGTAAGACAAATCACCACATATTGCAGCGGGAATCCTTGATGATATTCTGAGTTGAGAAATAGACAGAAGTTTGCCGCTATAGCAAAACAAAGGAAAGTTTAGCATGCATAGTTTAATAGTTGCAACATTAATATATATTGTTTTAGTTAATTTTCAATATTTTATGGGCCACGATTAAATTGTCAAGAGATACAAAAAGAGTACTAATCTGTATACATAATATTTTTATCATTAGAGATCATGTATGACCTACACTGAACAAACAAATTAAATAGAATATGCCAAAGGATAGATACATTACATCATGAACAGGATGTGAGGCGAGGATACGAAGTATGGACATGTAGTTTTGATTAAAATCATGTGGCAAGCTAGTTGTGGAATGATTATTATATAGTTAATTAGTCAGAATCATTATTACAATAATAGGGTAGGATATGGGACCGAGTCGTGTCATAAAAAATTTAAGAAGTCTTCATGTATCTCTACATTATGGGATCTTAGCTCTCCAAAAAGTTTAACTAAGTGACATGTACACACAAAGATAGTCATAGGCTTTTATGAACACACAAAGATAGTCATAGGCTTTTATGTACACACAAAGTTGTAAAGGAAAATTAAACTAAAGTATATTAGTCCAAATGCAAAGAACAGACGCTGGGCACTGAAGTAAAGAAATGAACACTGTCTTGGGAAACAAAAATGAGCTGATATATGCGTATATATGACATTAGACATGATCTATCAATTTCACCAGTCAATAACCCTACAATAAGGTACTCCCACCTTCCCACAATGTAAGACATTTTTGCAAGCTAACATAGCTTGCAAAAAACGTCTTACATTGTGGGATGGAGGGAGTACTAGGCACGACTGTCGGTGTCAAAACCGATGGATCTCGGGTAGGGGGTCCCGTACTGTGTGTCTAAGGCTAATGGTAATAGGAAGCGGGGAACACAATATTTACCCAGGTTCGGGCCCTCTCTATGGAGGTAATACCCTACTTCCTGCTTGATTGATCTTGATGAATATGAGTATTACAATACTTGATCTACCACGAGATCATAATGGCTAAACCCTGGAAGTCTAGCCTATGAGGTTATGATGATTGTGGCTGAACCCTAGAAATGTAAACCCTCCGATTTATATAGACACGAGGGGGGGGGGGCTAGGGTTGTACAAAATCGGTTACAGACAAAGGAATCTACATATCTGAATCGCCAAGCTTGCCTTCCACGCAAAGGAGCGGAGTCCCATCCGGACACAGGACGAAGTCTTCTATCTTATATCTTCATAGTCCAACAATCCGGCCAATGTATATAGTCCGGCTATCCAAGGACCCCTTAGTCCAGGACTCCCTCAACAACCAGATTACTGGGATCATATAAAAGGCTCTGGGAAACTATAGAATAGCATGGTTGGTTTGCAAAGAAAATGGTCTATACCATCAGACCAAATATATGTGTGCAGATTAATTTTTTCTGGTAAAACCATGAAAGACGAAATTACCAATAGATAAGGAGCATTAGTTATTGAACAACATTGTTTTGTTGCTAACTTTTGCTATGGGAAGCAATAGAGATTTGGATTACTAAATAAGACATGTAATATCTGATAAACATAGAAACACCTTAAACACCCTCTACCTAGTAGTTGTTGTCTGCCTTGTGGACCCACCTGCAAGCATATAGGACAACAAAAAGAAACTATAACAGTGATCAAGTAAACAACCACTGGATATACAACTCAAGACCTCCAAAGAGAGGTTTGACAGTACATGTCCAAACGGGGAAAATTTTCTCTACAGAAAAAGCCTCATCCGACCAAAAAGATGAACAACAAGAAAGCACGCCAAAAAATATTCAAAAAATTAGGGGAAGAGAGGTGCCTGCCCTCAAAGAGGTTATAGCTTCTCCCATGACCCCCAAGTAGCGCAGTACGGCAATACTCCAACCATGTTTTTGGGACCAAACAAACATACATGTAATCAACGACACAATGTGTAGACCCAAACCTAATATGTGAGATTCAAGAGTCAGTGGAGAGGAAGAAAGTTTACCTGAGGGGATTAAGGTGGGGAAGATCGGGAGGTTGATAGGAAGCCAATATGACATGGGATGTTCTCAAGAGTCAGGGTATAGGCTTGGCAGCAGTGCCTTAGATGGAGAATGCATTTTTGGTCTTTGTCTATGTAATAATAGACATCGTCGTTACGAAGCTCCTCCTATGGTCGCCGCTACAGCCGCTATTCATAGACTTGACAAATTGTAGATGAATCAACCACGAATGTTGTGGTTGGTCATCTGCTTTGTGGAGGCAGAAAGGTAGTAGAAAAATTAATGACAGAGAGGATGGGAGGGAAGGGGTTGTGACTCATGACTCATGAGTGCATGTGAAACTAAAGCTGGTGGACAAAGAGTTAAGGTGAGAAGAAGAATGATCGTGAAAGGGAAAGACTGGGAAGGGGAAGAGTCTTGGTGTCGATTGGGAGAAAACTAAGATTAAGAAATCTGCTAGATTATTCTGGCTGTTCGGTTGGAAAAAGAATACATAGTTATAACTGAACCACTGAGGTGGCACATATGATGACGTGGGTGGCTTGCATGTGAAGATAAAATAATACAGTGGGACGTTGAGGTGGACACTTTGCATGCCGAGAGAATTGGGATCAACTTCTTAAGAATGTAAGATGTATTGTTCTTACTTGAACAAACAACATACTTATGATTATACCTTCAGTCCAAGCATCACAAATACAAGAGAATAACTAATATAGAATCTAACCATATGCAGTCACATAATTTCTATCACTTTGGGGTTCCGACAACTTCTCATGTAACAATATAAACTTAGGGCTTGGTAATTTATGTCACTCCAACCATCCACCATTGATAAACTAGTCACACAATGCTCTCCTATAGGCCCTTAACAGTGAAGTGATATGCAGTCGATGTTCGCACATTACCACTAGATAATTACATCACAACCTAATATCAAAACGTTGAATTATATTCAACTTCACAAGATTACTCATAACAAGGTTTATTCCATGCCCTCAAGAACGCAACGAACTACTCACAAGACATCATATGGATAATAACTAGTGGAGATGAAATTATAATTAACAATCCAAACATATAAATCTTCCACCGACAAAACTTCTAACCATCAACGACGGATAGTAATCAACACCAGAAAGCACTCAACAAAAGATTTCAGGTAACAGTTCATAGATTGAAAGCTAGGGTTGGAGATGGATGACGGTCATGAAGGTGTTGATCATGATCCCCATGATGTGGTGATGCCTATGGCTTTGAATCCCCCCTTCAAGAGGGAAAAGGTCATAAGAAAACAACCCCGCAGAGCATAAAAGTGTTACGCCTTAGTTCCGCCTTGCATATGGCGGAGGAAAAATCCTCTAAAATTAGGAACGAAGTTTCAGGGTCACATAAGGTTACCGGACACGGGACGAAGTCTTCTATCTTGTGTCTTCATAGTCCAACAGTCCGGCCAATGTGTATAGTCCAGCTGTCCGAGGACCCCTAAGTCCAGGAGTCCCTCAGTAGCCCCTGAACCAGGCTTCAATGACGATGAGTCTGGCGCGCAGATTGTCTTCGGCATTGCAAGGCGGGTTCCTTCTCTGAATACTTCAACATAAATTCCGAACACAGGAACCATGTTTGGCTCTGCAAACCAAATTCCACACGTACCCGTAGAGAGTAAACTATTTCGCGAGTCCAATCCGCTGACAATCTTGGTGGTATTATATCATCACCCGGCCATTATTGCGAATCGTTTCCTAGCCCGCCTCCCCATGTTTCGGGAAGCGGTTTTCATTGGCACGTCTCATCAAGACAGAGATCGTGTCCCCTTATTACGGGATTTTCATCAACACAGGCATGGGTAACCCAACCGTCCTATTGGCACGTCTCCTTGGGAATAGGTATGTTTTAAGGCCACGGAGGGACGTTTGATATTCGTCGTCTTTATAAAGGGGCTTAGGCCTATCCTTTTCCTTCCATGCTAGTCCCTTCCTCCCTCTCCCACCTTGAGTTCTAACACCCAAGGGTCAATCCAGTCGCTTCGAGCTTCCAGCCATGTCCGGACACAGCCTTCAAGGCTGGTGGATGGCCTCTTCTGTCACAGAGGAAGACATCTCAAAGCTCAGGGAGGCAAGATACCTGACTGCGGAGATCTACCACAGGCTTCCTACTCAAGGGCAGGTTATTCCTACTCCCAGATCCAATGAGAGCGTCGTGTTTATCTCTCACTTCCTTCGAGGGCTTGGGTTTGCACTCCATCCCTTTGTTCGAGGGGTCATGTTTTATTACGGGCTAGATTTCCACGATCTAGCCCTGGACTCCTTCCTCCACATCTCGGCGTTCATCACCACATACAAGGCTTTCCTCCGTATTTCCCCACACTTCGGCTTATGGCTCAAAACCTTTAACGTGAAACCGAAGGTAATCAACGGGAAACAAGCGGAGTGCGGAGGCACTTTAATAAGCACGCTTATCAACTCCACTTGGCCAAAGGGCTCCTTTGCAGAATCTTCTGACTTATGGCAACAGGAGTGGTTCTACATCACCGAACCCCGCGGTACAAAGCGGGTAGCCGCTCCTGCGTTTCGGTCCCCCCCCCCCTCACCACAGCTCGCATCGTGGATCGACAAGGGGCTGGACTGGGGATCTACATATGAAGTGCAGACACTGCAAAGCCACATTCGGGGCCTTATTGAGAAGGACACCAACCTCATCAATGTAATCCAAGTAATGTTAGTCCGCCAGATCCTACCCTATCAGCGATGCCCTCTCCACATGTGGGAATTTAATACGGAAGGTCCACGGACTCTTCAGCACCTCTCTGGCATGATGCTTAGAGAGATGTGGAAATTGTTCTTCGGCGCACAAAAACAATGGCCGGATTCTACAGAAGACATCAGTCTTGACTGCAACCATCTGGATACCCCGGTAAGTACTCGACCCTCGAACACATTTTAGTACAATTATTCATGACAATGTACTGATAAAACTCTATCGACCAGGGTTGGCTAAAGAAAGCGGAGAGAATCAGGTGTTCGGCTCCACTTCCTGAAGATACTGCCAATCCGTTATTAGCGAGGATGCTGGCTCCGACACCGTATCAAGTGCCGGCGGGGGAAGATAAAGAGGAGGACAAAGAGGCCCAAGGCAGCTTCCGCTCCGGAGGCTCACCAGGCAATTCGTCCGGGGAGATTGGAACTCCCCTCTTCCCAAGTGGAAGGGAAGGGCGAACTGACATCCGCTCTTCCCATGGGAAGAAAAGGGCCGCTTTCGAAGACTCAGAAAGAGAAGCTTGTAAGCGGGGGAATGTATCCCAGTCAAGGGGTGATATTGACATGCAGTCACCGCGCAAAGATAGGCCCTCAGTCGCATCGTAAGTGAATTCGGGTGTTTTAAACATGTCCCGTTCTTTGCTGGCTATAAGGGTAATGTTTTATACCCATGTTTGCAGTCTGGCCCGCAGCCCTCCTCAGCAGTCCTCCTCTTCGGGGGATCTACTTCCGGAGATGATGGAGAGAGAGACGCCTCCACAGATCTCCTTGCCTGATAAGGCAGACGATGCTGAGGTGACGTCCTAGAGGATCCATCCCGATCTGCAAGTGACGCAAGGGACAGTGAGGACCGAGGCCAAAGGTAACACTTCGGCCGCCCAGGGTCCGGGGCGTGCGGCCCCTACAGGGAACAACAAAAGTCTCGGACTATCAAATGTCCAAGGGTCGCCGGATGCATTGGTAAACATTTTGCAACATGCCTCTGTCTTAGAGGAACATCGTACCTTGATGGGTACGGTGTTGGAAAGAGTTCGGTCCGCGAAAGCGGATTGAATGAAGCCTTTTCTAGCTTACTAAGAGGCTTCGAGGTAAGTGACGGTGTCCTGGAGTAGGGGGTACTCATCACGTCGTCTCCCGATCAGTTAGATTGGGTCGAGGACCCCCATGGCCGTATACTCATGGGCCAGTTCGGACAGCCGATGCATACACGAGGAAGGTTCCACAAGACTTGGTGATCAAGACAAGGACTCCTCTCCACTGGCGTATTCGGCTAGGACTCTTGTTATCCTAGGCCTCTGGTACATTATATAAACCAAGGCTAGGCTAGTCAAGAGGGAGGCTAGATCATTACGACATTACTCATCATACCTCTAGGGTTTAGACCACAACATATGATCTCGTGGTAGATCAACTCTTGTAACCCTATATTCATCGAGATCAATCAAGTAGGAAGTAGGGTATTACCTCGATAGAGAGGGCCCGAACCTGGGTAAACATTGTGTCCCCTATCTCCTGTTACCCATCGATCCATGACACACAACTTGGGACCCCCTACCCGAGATCTGCCGGTTTTGAAACCAACAATGATGCTTTCATTGAGAGTTCCGCTATGTGATCAAGCAAAGGATCAATGGCTCGACTGCAAATCAATTGCGACGTCGGCCTCTTCGTCACCGGCTCGACTGGTCACCTTGGCTTGATCGAGGACTGCGCCCTACCTCCGATCTCATGTTCGGATGAGGGCCTTCACCAACATCAACTCTGATCTCTATCAAGACCATGTAGGAATCATCCATGAAGCTCAGGGGCTCAACATCAACATTGCCCTCGGGCGTCCGCGCTATTTTTCTGGACAACAAACTTGTATCCGCCACCACCGCCTCCTCAAGTGTCGTGTTAAGGATTGCTTTAGCGGAATTGTGTGGAATTGAATCTACAACAACCCTGGAAAATTTTGACGAGTTCCGATGAAGAGATCTCTGGCAATCTACGATATACTGGAGCCTTGTCAAATCTGGACGGGAATCTGGACGAGTTTAGGGTGTGATCTCTAGAGCCCAGATCGAATGTCCTTTGGAAGATCCAACCGCTCATCTGCTGCGGAATTCCCATATCTACCACCCCTCAAAATTTCAGCTTGATCCGACCGTCCAAACTCCGGGAACCTTTCAATTAGTGCATCACTTTTCGGATTCTGTTTGCTGCGCGAGAACGAATCCGACCCGAATTCATCTTTTTTATGAACGGGATTTCGGACATCCTTTTTGAAGGAAGTTTTGTATGGGGTATTGTGTTTTGTTCCCAAACACATCCCACTAATTTTAAAGTCTTTTCCAATATGATCTTCACCATCGCGCCGGTGTCAAACCAGCCCGACAACGTTGCTCTACGGCTGATGACCTGCGCTAGACACGTCGTCACTTTGTTGAGCCGAGCTCAACTTCTTTGGATCATCATCTCGGCAAGCCAAAAAAGAGTTCGGCATCGCAAAGGATAAATCGTCACCAACACCGCCCCATGGATTACACGGACCGGGTACACCGGCATCGCCGCACAGTCACTTCATCAAGCCAACATTGACCACGTCACAAGTTACGACTTGCATCGACAATGGCCGAACCGTTGCTTTATCAAGCCGATGTCCATCACGCCGAACTACTTCACTACCTCGGCTGACATGGTAGCTGCAACATCTCCTCACCGACCCGCTCCGTCTCCTTGTCTGGACCGGGGGCTTCGTCATCCCTTCATCGACCTACTCCAGAGACTTTGGCATCATCAACTGACCAACTTTGTCACGTTAGCTGGACCGGGGGCTTTGCCTCGGCAAGCCAACCTTTGCCAGCATCACCATGCCGCCGCTCCATCACTCACCAGGCAATGGGTGTGTGGATAAAGTCCCAATTTCGGGAGCAACCTTTTTTCGGATTGCTACAACAGATAAACCAGGTGCTATTAATCCTAGTAAGTTTTTCTTGCTTGGGTTTATTTTTTCCGAAAAATTATTACTCTGGTTTGTTCCATCATCTATACACAGGTCTGTCAAATGATGGCCGCATTAACGATGGTTGTGCGATGGTTCGGTCCGTTTCCTGTCCGTTGTTCGGCGAATGCCGCATCTAGAGCCCGGACCGCCCTACAAATTCAGGCTTTGTCACGCCTTCACTGCGTCACGCCGACGCCCTGCATCGACGTTGGGTTCGGTGCCAGGCCACATCTCTTTAAATAAATTATTTTTGCATAAAGCAATTATGCAAGGATTATATATATATATTTGTTATTATTTTCTGGACCGCACTGTTTTATGTGTGCAGGTAATCAATTTTGACTTCATTACGCGGTCACTACTCCGGAGTGCCGAACTCCTTGCTCGGACACCTTGAGATTGGGGGTTGGGACCTCGGCCATGCCAAGGACTGTGAACCCTGTCGGATCTGTCACAGATCAATGGGCGTCTTTGTCCCGCCACAAGCCTGAATCGCGTCATCAACACCGAGCACATTAGCCAGCTAAGTCGCTTTCATGCTCAAAGACTTTCTGTTTTAAATTTTGTTCAGTTCGACCAAGCATTATACTTTTTTGGCAAAAAGTTGTTTGTGACAAAATTCCTTGTTAGAACTTTGTTTGTGACACACAAATTCAAACACTCCATGTCGTGGAAATATCACGTCAGATGTCCTCGTGAAATGACTTAGTCATGGAGCCATCGCGACGGGTTAGCTTAAAGGGGTTAAACCGGACAAAGGACATGAGGGATTTTATACTAGTTCGGCCCCTTCGATGAAGGTAAAGGCCTGCGTCTAGTTGTGATAGGATTATTGGGGTCTCGATTACCAGGGAGCTAAACATGCTATGTCTGGCTCTCGAGTTGTTGTTTCTTGTCCCGGAACCGCCGCCGGGTCGTCCCCTTATATACACGGGTTGACGCCCGGCCGGTTTACAGAGTCCCGAGGCCGGCTCGTAACAGCATCCGGCTCGGTCTCTCCTGTCCTTATCTTACAATACAAGTTACATGACCATGTCGGTTTACCACTATGGGCCCTATTCTGCCTTTGGGCTCTGGGCCTCTAAGCTTCATTAGAAAAGCGCCATCTTTTGGGTCTTTGTGGGCTTCAATATAGTTGAGGGTGAACCAGCCCCTCCTGGGCGGTTTACACTCAGTAGTTATATCCCCAACATTAGGCCCCAGATTGATTTGAACCTGTTCATGTCAATCTTCAGCACTTAGGAAAATCCTGTGAACCTCTTCCTTCATTTCTCATAAACCGCCATGATATCTTCCTTTATAAACTTCGTTAAACAGCCGTGACATCATCCTTTGGACACAACAACGGATCATCATGACATCATCTCTGTAAAAAATGATTAAAAAGATTCCTTCATTAATGATATCCCGAAAATCAAGGCGTCAGCCGCGCCCACTTTGCCGCTTCTGGCTCCTTGATTCTCGCGCCTGTCGCTTATCTTCCTGCCTCATTATAAATAACCCGAAGGGTCCTTCCACTTTCTCCCCTTTCTCCTCATCTTCCTCCTCGCGACCCGAAGAACCCCAGCATCGCCGCCGCTGTCGACCTTCGAATCTGCACCGACCAAGGCCGCTGCATCACCCTGTTCGTACCAGAAACCCTGCAACGCTCCTCCGCCACTGAGTGGCCCTGGTAAGTTCACTTTCCTGTACCCCTAGATCTCCGTTAGGGCTTCGAGTTCATCCATGTTCGTCGCCGTTCATCGGTTCTTCTGCACCCTTCTCTTAGTATTTTTACTGAGTTTATATATGCGCCTGATAGCTTTGATCTGCGGCTAGATCCATATTGTTAGCTCACCATACCATAGCGTCTTGCCGCTCCTGAATGGACTCCGTCTAGATCTTCTCTGTTCCTCCTAGTGCCATTGTAGGGCTCAAAAGAATTTTCTTTATTTAACCACGGTAGATCCAAAATTATACTGCCATATTGTGAAACCTGTTTTTGTAAACACTTAGTAGATTTTCAGCTCTGGCTCTTCTGCCTAAGGGCGGTTTAACCTTTAGTGGTCAATACGCCATACACCATTAGTCCTCACTTAAACCGCCAACTTGACTTGAATAGCAATTTTCCGATTTAACACTGGGTAGTACTCTTAAACCATCAATCGTAAACCGTCCTTCATTTTTTCTTTCACAGTTTGCCTTCCAAGATGACCAAACAATTCTTTGCTTGCAACTGGGTTCCATCCCGGATCACGGAGACACAAAACAACGAATATGTCACCACAGGCGCTTTAGCCTCAAAAAGGGTCCTTCATTGGCGAGTCCTTGGCTCTGAGTGCCCTCCTGAACCTCAAGATGGGGAGGTGATTGTATTTATGCAATACTTAGACCGGGGATTTAGCCCGCCCGAATCAAAATTCTTTCGGGATGTCCTTGCAAGCTTTCAACTCCATCCACAAGATATTGGACCAAATTCCGTGTCCAATATATGCAACTTTCAAGTGTTATGTGAAGTTTACCTTCAAGAAGAACCATCTGTGGAGCTGTTCCAGGATTTTTTTCCATTTAAATCGCCGCACGGAGTTCTCTGATGGTCCTAGCATGGAACTTGGTGGGGTATCAATCCAGAAGAGAAAAGAAGTTGATTTCCCTCATGTAAAACATCACAGCCATCCCAAAGATTGGAACCAAACTTGGTTTTATTGCCGAAACACTGCCCCTGCTGGAGAAAATCCTTTGCTGGGTTACTGCCCTCACCAGCTTAGCAATGGCCACCCGTTACCTCTACGCTTAACTGACGCAAAATGAAAAACTTATGCGCCTCAACTCGCCAAGCTCCGAGCTCTCCTGGCCAACGGTTTGACTGGCATTGATCTCGTCCGCTTTTTGGTTTCTTGGGGTATTCTGCCTTTAAGTCGTCGCCCTGGATTAATGCATGAATACACTGGCAACGTCAAAGATCCTCAATGATATCATGCAGTGGTGATGAAAGACGACCAAGTTACTGAATCTATGAAGAGGATGCTTGATGAACCAATCGCCGCATGCAGTCAAACCGGATTGCCACCTTTTTATGCCTCCAACCAACCGCCAGCAGTAATGTTTAACTTGATGCTTACTAGATCCGCCTCCGCTTTAACAATGTACTAATACTCCTTTGTTTTAATTTCACAGGCTAACAGCTCCTTCTGGAAGAGGAAGACTCAGGATAAACCGGCTAGGGCTCCTCGAGTGAAGAGCAAGGTCACCAAGAGAGCTGCCAAGAAGAAAACTGGCGAGTCGTCTGATCCGCCAGAAGATGTTGACGAATCAGATCCAGAGGTAGAACTTGACTCTCTTGTTTCCTTTTTCATATACCTTATTGACAATGACTATTCCCAGGATGATGCGGAGGCCAGCCGTGCGGACCATGTTGAGGTAATCTCTCTTTCTTCTAATTCGGACCTTGTGCCGGTTCAAAGATTTCACCGTGCAGTTCAGAAAGTAAAATACTCTCACCCTCTTGCTTATTTGGATCCAAAAATTTCTTTGAAGACACAGCAAGCTGAAGAGCGTCGTGCAACTCGGCACAGTGGCCAGCAAATCACCTCATCCGGTTTACCAGATACACCAACCCGGAAACATTGTCCAGAGGTTACTTGTTCTCCTGAAAAACTTTATCCTTTGAAGGGTTTCTTCAGATACCCACTTAATCTGTCTGATCCAATTACCAGGCATCTTCCAATTCGTCGGGCGGTTCATCAAGCACTCAGCTGCCTCCTCTCAAAACCGTCCCTGGGTAAGTATATTGTCCTTCACATTTTTCCTTCATAATTCGGTTTACCGTGCTAATCTTTGTTTTGATACCACAGTGCCAAAGCTCGTATGAGTGAGAAGGCTAAAACCAGTGCCCCTATTGGTGAAGCTGAACCGGAGAAGGCTCCTGAAGGTTCTAGTAGAAATACTGACATTATGGATGATTCCACCCCTCAAGGCGAGAGCACTGAAGCTAATCCGCCGGATGCTGACACGGCCACTCATATTGAACCGTCGAGCCCTCATGCTACTCCTCCAAGTCCGACTGCTGATCCGCTGAGCCCAACTGCTAATCCGCCAAGTCCAGCCAGGGGTACCGTCAATCCACCAAGTCCACCAAAAGGTGATGATGAGGATGTTGTTATTACTGGCACTGCTCACACCAGTCCTGGTAATCCGGTTATCTTGGCCAAACATACTTCCAAGGAGGAATTCGTTGCTATGGGTAGGGGGAAGGGAAGACGGATTTATCCAACTTCATCAACCTTAGCACAGAGGAACTTCATTCCGGCTTTTTAAACCGTCTCTACACCAGCCGTGACTCTGAAGCCAGTTTGGTGAACCTGATGAAGGAGCGTTATGAGGTACATTTCAAGAACACTTTGAATTTTACTCTATTCTGTACATCTCTTCCATTATAGCCCCCAAGGGCTGGGTTATCTCTTGTAGATAAACCGGGACTTCGATATAAAGAACACTTGAACGTAGTAGCCCCCAAGGGCCGGTTTGTCTTCTTGAAGACAAACCGGGACTTTCTGTCTGTGTTAACTGTCTTTATTCATAATTGCTCAAATGTGCATTAGCCCCCAAGTGCCAAGGGCATAACTTGTTATGTGCTTGGGACTTTAACAACTTCATCTTCTGACTTGTGTAGACTGAGAAGACTATCAAAGACTCTCAAATTGCTGATCTTCAAGAAAACATCAAGTCCCAGCAAGAAGCAACCTCTAAAGCCAAAGAGGAGCTAAAGGGCGCTTTGACTGGCATGGAACAATTGAAAGAGAGCTTCAAAACTGAACGCTCCAATTGGGAAACGGAAAGAGCTGCTTTGTTGAAACGGGCTGAAGACGCTGAAGCGGCTCTTAAACCGGTGGAGGAAGAGCTAACGGGTTTGAAACATCAAGTGAACTCCATGACAGCTGCAATTTTTGGTAAGTATTCTATAATAACTTGCTTCTTCATTTTCATCAACTCCGCTAGTTTGACATGGAATTCTTAAACCGTCGCAGGCAATCGCATTGCTCATCTTGGAGCGGATATGCAGATGAAATTGAAGGCGGCTTATACACTGATTGAGCAACTATATACTGGTGTGCAACGGGTTATCTCTGCAGCTTCATATAATAAACCGGCACCAACCTTGATCAAGGACACCTTGGCCAGACTCTCTATAACTCCTACTCAGATAGTGGAGGTAAAGCGATCGGCTGCTAGGGCGGGCGCTTTGCTGGCACTGACTCAGGCCAAAGCATGGATATCTGACTTGGATCCAATTGATATCGCCAAGGGATTTTCGGACGAACAAGCAGACGGGTCAGCATTTGACAACGAAGCTCTCAAAGCCCTGACAAAGAAAATGTGTCCACTGTCAAGTCAACTGGCTGCAGAGGCTAACTTGACTGCTCATCGGTCCTTTTATGATGAAGCGAACCATCGAGTTGGTACGACTGTGACAGAAGCGCAAAATCTTATCCCGCCAATCCGTAAGCACACTTACGCCCCTGATGTTGAACCGTCCAATCTGATAAGTGAAGAAGCTGTATTCCAGGCTCTAACCCGGATTGACTAGACCACCATTGACTTCCAGCCTCTGGGTGGAGAGGAGGAGGTTGAACCAGTGCTGGAAGATCCATCAACTTCACGTCGTCCCGGCAATGAGTCTTAATCCGGCATTTGAATTATTTTGACAGACTATTGCGTAAAAACAATCAGCCTTTTGGGCCTCAAAGCGCCATGTAATAGGCTAGTTAAAACTCTTTGCTCTGTGGTAGTGATGCATGACTTTGTTGATCTGCCATGATACGTGTTATGCTTGCTTATACCTTGATAATATCATGCGATCCTGATGTCTGCATCCAAAAAATTTGTCCTGGCTGTTTACCGCCGGACGGGTCATAATGCCCAAGATAAAGCCTGATTGATAGCCAAACTTAAATAAATATGAAATAATTCATACCTGTGATATGACATCACGTAGTTGGTTTACCAACTTTTATTGTAGTAAGGGTGAAAACCCAAATCTTGAGTTATTATAACTCTCACCATATGATGATGGCGTGTAATAAGTCATGCCGGGTTACAATGAACACCAGATGATCAAAACTGGCGACATGTAGTCAAAGCCAGGCCGGGTTAAGAAACTCCGGTTTGATAATAAGGTCTAACAACTTGTAGTTGAAAACCTAACCGGGTTAACAAACACCGGGTTAATATGATGACTGGAAAGCCAGACCGGATCAAAAGATACCTGTTCAACATAAAATTCAAAAAGAACTGACAAAAGCAAATAAACCGTGTAGTCGAGGCTTTTCGAGGGCTGCTAGGCCCAAATTCGAGGCTTTTCGTAGGCTGCCAGGCCGCTGAGTTAAACCATTTGACAAAGCCTTTTAAGATGGGCCTCCAACTAACCTATCATCGTTTTAACTTTGACAAGTTCAGGGTCTCAATGAGAGTAACTGTCAAACGTTCGGCGGGTCATGCCAGGATTACCTGGATAGGAGTGGCTTACTTGATGAAGGCAGGCTAACCCGTGGGTTTTAGGTAAATATACCAGGCTTCCAAGCCGTGGGTCGATACCCAGCTACAAGGGTCCTTTCAAACTCTTTGTTACTTTACACAAAGTGCCCCCAAGTAACTTTGTGAGTTGTGCTCATTGGGTGCTTATGTTTGAGCTGTGCATAGCATCCAGACTCTCTTTGGCCCCTTGGGTGTGAAGCTTCCAAGCTATATTGTGGCATGATAGCCGGCTTAACAGGTAGTACTCCGCTTTGTCAGCTGAAGCCCCCATGTAACTCAAAAGATATTTGACAAAAAACAGCAGAGGCCCTGCTTATAGCAAGGATGCTGGTCTATTTTATTGATCATAATATATACATTGTCGAAATATGTACATAAGAGTAGCCTATGGCTCAGGTATAGTAAGGCCGAAGGAGAGCTATGTTCCACGGCCGTCGAGTCTCCTCCTCAGAACTGCGTGAGTTGTCTCAAACATCAATGAGATAGTATGATCCGTTGTGCAGATTCTTCTGACCACAAAAGGCCCTTCCCAAGGTGGGGATAACTTGTGCATATCAGTCTGATCCTGAATGAGCCGGAGCACCAAGTCGCCTTCTTGAAAGGTTCTTGTCTTAACCCGGCGGCTGTGATAACGCCGCGGGTCTTGCTGATAAACCGCCGAACGAGCCAAAGCCATATCCTGTTTTTCATCTAACAGGGGCAACGCCTCCTGGCGTGCTTGCTCATTGTCCGCATCAACATAATTGGCAACCCGGGGCGAATCATGACGAATATCACTTGGGAGGACCGCCTCTGCCCCATATACCATGAAGAAAGGTGTGTAGCCCGTCGATCTGTTGGGGGTGGTGTTGATGATCCATAACACAGAAGGCAATTCCTCTACCCAACAACCCGGCATCCGCTTTAAAGGAACCATGAGCCGGGGTTTGATACCCTTCAAGATTTCTTCATTGGCTCTCTCCGCTTGACCATTGGACTGAGGGTGCGCCACAGATGCTAAATCAAGCCGGATGTGCTCTCTCTGACAGAACTCCTCCATCTCACCTTTGGAAAGGTTGGTGCCATTATCCGTGATGATGCTATGTGGAAAACCAAAGCGGAAAACAATATTTTTGAGAAATTGAACCGTCGTAGCCGCATCACATGCTGACAGGCTCCGCTTCAACCCATTTAGTGAATTTGTCAACCGCCACCAATAGGTGGGTCTTCTTATCCTTGGAGCGCTTAAAGGGTCCCACCATATCAAGCCCCCAAGTGACAAACGGCCAAGTGATAGGAATCATCCTTAATTCTTGAGCCGGAACATGAGCTCAGCGTGAAAACTTCTGACAAGCGTCACACCATTTTACCAGATCCTCCGCATCAGCATGAGCTGTCAACCAATAGAACCCATGACGAAAAGCTTTAGCAACCAGGGACTTTGAACCGGCATGGTGACTGCAATTCCCTTCATGAATTTCCCGTAGGATCTCTTGGCCTTCTTCTGGAGAAACACAACGCTGAAATACGCCTGAAACGTTGCAGCGGTGTAACTCGCCATTGTGAATAACCATGGACTTGGATCGCCGGATTATCTGTCGGGCCAGAACTTCATCATCTGGTAACTCGCCCCGGTTCATATAAGCCAGATATGGAACCGTCCAATCCGGCACAACATGTAAAGCGGCCACCAACTCGGCCTCCGGATCAGGAACAGCTAAATCCTCCTCTATAGGCAACTTAACAGATTGGTTATGCAAGATATCTAAAAAGGTGTTAGGAGGTACCGGTTTACGCTGAGATCCTAGCCGGCTCAAAGCGTCTGCCGCTTCGTTTTTATGCCGATCAATATGCTCAACCTGATACCCTTTGAAGTGACCCGCCACAATATCCACCTCAGGTCTATAAGCCGCCATGAGTGGGTCCTTAGAATCCCAAGTGCCAGAGACTTGCTGGGCCACCAGATCAGAGTCTCCAAAGCACCGTACCCGGCTTAAATTCATCTCCTTGGCCACACGGAGACCATGGAGTAAAGCCTCATACTCAACTGCATTGTTAGTACAGGGGAACATTAAACGGAGAACATAACGAATTTTATCACCTCGAGGGGAAGTAAGGACAACTCCAGCCCCCGAGCCCTCCAATTGCCTAGATCCATCAAAGTGAATAGTCCAGTATGTATTATCCGGTTTGTCCTCTGGTGCTTGTAACTCGGTCCAATCATTGATGAAGTCAACAAGTGCTTGGGATTTGATGGCTGTCCGAGGCATATACTTCAACCCATGGGGACCAAGCTCAATTGCCCACTTTGCAACCCGGCCAGTTGCCTCCCTGTTCTGGATTATATCGCCCAAGGGAGCGGAACTGACCACTGTAATGGGATGGCCTTGAAAATATTGTTTGAGCTTTCGACTTGCCATAAAAACTCCATACCAGCTTCTGCCAATGCGGATATCGCTGCTTTGACTCGATGAGCACCTCACTGATATAGTAAACCGGCTGTTGAACCAGATATTCCTTGCCAGCCTCCTTGCGCTCCACCACAATTGCCACACTGACAGCACGAGCATTAGCAGCCACGTACAATAACAAGGGCTCTTTGTCAACCGGAGCAGCAAGGACCGGCGGTTCAGCCAACTGACGCTTCAAGTCTTCAAACGCCACATTAGCCGCATCACTCGAGACAAAGGTGTCTGCTTTCTTCAACATCTGGTATAGAGGGATCGCCTTCTCTCCCAAGCGGCTAATAAACCAGCTTAGGGTTGCAATTCTGCCTGCCAGACACTGAACATCATTGATGCACGCCGGTTTAGCCAAAGATGTAATCGCTTTAATCTTCTCCGGATTAGCCTCAATGCCTCTGTTGGACACCAGAAAACCGAGGAGCTTGCCTGCCGGAACACCGAAAACACACTTGTCCGGATTGAGCATCATATTGTACACACGCAGATTGTCAAAGGTCTCCTTGAGATCCTCTATTAATGTCTCCTTCTTCCTGGACTTTACCACAATGTCATCAACATAGGCATGAACATTGCGCCCAATCTGAGTATGAAGACAATTTTGCACACAGCGCTGATAAGTTGCCTGGTCACTCTTGAGCCATAGGGCATAGAAACATAGCAGAAGGCTCCAAAGGGAGTGATGAAGGCGGTCTTTTCCCGGTCCTTAACTGCCATTTTGATCTGATGATAACCTGAATAAGCATCCAAGAAACTCAAGCGTTCACAACCTGTCGTCGCATCAATGATATGGTCAATACGCGGGAGAGCAAAAGGATCGGCCGGACAAGCTTTGTTTAAATCTGTGTAGTCCACACACATGCGCCAAGTGTCGTTTTTCTTGAGAACAAGCACCGGATTAGCCAACCACTCAGGGTGAAACACTTCAATGATAAACCCAGCAGCCAACAGCTAGGCTACCTCCTCACCAATTGCCTTGCGTCTATCCTCATTAAAGCGGTGAAGAAACTGTTTGACCGGTTTAAACTTAGGATCAATATTGAGAGTGTGCTCAGCGAGTTCCCTCGGTACACCTGGCATGTCAGAAGGCTTCCATGCAAAAATGTCTCGGTTCTCACGGATGAACTCGATGAGCGCGCTTTCCTATTTCGGATCCAGATTTGTTCTGATGCTAAACTGTTTAGATGAATCGCCGGGAACAAAGTCAACAAGTTTAGTCTCATCAGCCGGTTTGAAATGCAGGGTTGGGTCATGCTCGGTGGTGGGCTTCTTTAGAGGGGTCATGTCTGCCGGATCAACATTGTCCCTATAATGTTTCAACTCCTCTGTAGCACAAACCGACTTAGCATAGGCCGCATCACCTTCCTCGCAATCCAAAGCGATCTTACGACTTCCATGAATTGTGATGGTCCCCTTGTGACCCGGCATCTTAAGCTGCAAATAAATATAACAGGGCCTTGCCATGAACCTTGCGTAAGCCGATCGTCCAAACAGTGTGTGACACGGGCTCTGGATTCTCACCACTTCAAAGGTCAAGGTTTCAAACCGAGAGTCATGCTCATCACCAAACACAACCTCCAAAGCGATCTTGCCAACCAGATATGCTGATTTACTTGGTACCACACCATGAAAAACAGTATTTGACGGTTTAAGACTCTTCCCTGTCAACCCCATATGACGAAAGGTCTCATAATACAGAATATTGATGCTACTCTCTGCATCCATAAGCACCTTCGTGAACTTGTAACCTCCCACCTGAGGTGCCACCACTAAGGCCAGGTGAGGGAGTCCCGGACTAGGGGTGTCCGGATAGCCGAACTATCATCATCGGCCGGACTCCAAGACTATGAAGATACAAGATTGAAGACTTCGTCGCGTGTCCGGATGGGACTTTCCTTGGCGTGGAAGGTAAGCTTGGCGATACGGATATGTAGATCTCCTACCATTGTAACCAACTCTGTGTAACCCTAGCCCTCTCCGGTGTCTATATAAACCGGATGGCTTTAGTCCGTAGGACGAACAACAATCATACCATAGGCTAGCTTCTAGGGTTTAGCCTCCTTGATCTCGTGGTAGATCTACTCTTGTAACACACATCATCAATATTAATCAAGCAGGACGTAGGGTTTTACCTCCATCAAGAGGGCCCGAACCTGGGTAAAACATTGTGTCCCTCGTCTCCTGTTACCATCCGCCTAGACGCACAGTTCGGGACCCCCTACCCGAGATCCGCCGGTTTTGACACCGACATTGGTGCTTTCATTGAGAGTTCCTCTGTGCCGTCACCAATAGGCTCGAGGCTTCTTTGATCATCAACAACGACGTAGTCCAGGGTGAGACCTTCCTCCCCGGACAGATCTTCGTATTCGGCGGCTTTGCACTGCGGGCCAATTCACTTGGCCATCTGGAGCAGATCAAAAGCTACGCCCCTGGCCGTCAGGTCAGATTTGGAAGTTTGAACATCACGGCTGACATCCGCGGGGACTTGATCTTCGATGGATTCGAGCCACAGCCAAGCGCGCCGCACTGTCACGATGGGCATGATTTAGCTCTGCTGCCGAGCAGTACCCTGGAGGCCGCACTCGAGCCCGCTCTGATCTTCAATTCGGAGCCAGCTGCGCAGATCGAGGACGGATGGCTAGACACCGCCTCGGGGGCTGCAACCTCTACAGCGTTAGAGCCGAACACTGACCTTGTCCTTCATGAAGCTTGTGACTATGAGGTGCCGGACTCCTTGCCGGACTCTGAACCTCCCGCGCCCCCTCCGATCGAATCCGATTGGGCGCCGATCATGGAGTTCACCACGGCGGACATCTTTCAACACTCACCTTTTAGCGACATCTTGCGTTCGCTAAAGTATCTCTCGTTATCAGGAGAGTCCTGGCCGGACTGCGGCCAGGACGGTTGGGATGCGGACGACGAAGAAATTCAAAGCCCACCCACCACCCACTTGGTAGCCACTATCGATGATCTAACCGACATGCTAGACTACGACTCTGAAGACGTCAATGGTATGGACGACGATGCCGGAGACCACCAAGAACCAGCGCCTACTGGGCACTGGAAAGCCACCTCATCATATGACATATACATGGTGGATATCCCAAAGGATGGGAATGGCGAAGGGGCAATGGAGGATGACCCCTCCAAGAAACAGCCCAAGCGCCGGCGTCAGCGGAGCCGCTCTAAATCCCGCCATAGCAAGAATGACGATTCCGGCACCAGAGATAATAACACCCCAGATAGTGCCGAAGACAACCCACTCCAGCAAGACCCAGCGCAGGAGGACGGAGACGCCAGCCCTCATGAGAGAGCGGCATAAGAAGAGGTAGAGGATGACATGCCTCCCTCCTCGACGACGATGAATTCGTCGTGCCTGAGGATCCCGCCGAACAAGACCGTTTTAAACGCAGGCTTTTGGCCATGGCGAACAGCCTCAAGAAAAAGCAGCAACAGCTTAGAGCTGATCAAGATCTGCTAGCCTACAGATGGACTGAAGTCCTCGTGGCCGAAGAGCATGAGCTCGAACACCCCTCCAAAAGCTACCCTAAACGCAAGCTGCTCCCCCGATTAGAGGAGGAGGCGTATGAACCCGCGTCACCAGGAGACAATACGGCTGACCGACCACCCCGTGGTCGCGACAGAGAGGCCTCTAGGCCCTTCATTAAACCCATACCTCGGCATCGCTCGAAAAGCACAAGGCCATAGGGGAATGCTCCGGACTTGCGAGATATATTGGAGGATAGGGCAAGACAATCAAGATCGATCTATGGATCGCGTGGGTGCCCCATGATACATGACGACAACCGTCGCACCGGACACAGTAAGTCCGGCCGGGCCGAACAAAATAGACAAAGCCCTTTTGAGCTCCGTCGTGATATCGCCCAGTATAGAGGCGCCGCACACCCACTATGCTTCACAGACGAAGTAATGGATCATCAAATCCCCGAAGGGTTTAAACCCGTGAATATTGAATCTTACGATGGCACAACAGACCCCGCGGTTTGGATCGAAGACTATCTCCTTCACATCCACATGGCCCGCTACGACGATCTTCATGCCATCAAATATCTCCCCCTCAAGCTTAAAGGACCAGCCCGGCGTTGGCTTAACAGCTTGCCAGCAGAGTCAATTGGGAGTTGGGAAGACCTGGAAGCCGCATTCCTTGATAACTTCCAAGGCACGTATGTGCGACCACCAAACGCTGATGACCTAAGCCACATAATTCAGCAGCCAGACGAATCAGCCAGACAATTCTGGACACGGTTCTTAACCAAGAAAAACCAAATCGTCGGCTGTCCAGATGCGGAGGCCCTTGTAGCCTTCAAGCATAATATCCGCGACGAGTGGCTTGCCCGGCACCTGGGACAGGAAAAGCCGAAATCCATGGTAGACCTCACATCACTCACGACCTGCTTCTGCGCGGGTGAGGACAGCTGGCTAGCACGTAGCAACAACCTCAGCAAAAATTCTGGCAGTCTGGATATCAAGGACCGTAATGGCAGGTTGTGTCGTAACAAAAACAAACGCCGCATTAACGGCGACAATAGTGAGGATACGACAGTCAATGCCGGATTCAGAGGCTCTAAACCCGGTCAGCGGAAAAAGCCAATCAAAAGAACTACTCCGGGTCCGTCTAATTTGGACCGAATACTCGACCGCTTGTGCCAGATACACGGCACCCCCGAAAAGCCAGCTAATCACACCAACAAGGACTGTTGGGTATTCAAACATGCAGGCAAGTTAATTGCCGAAAACAATGATAAGGGGCTGCACAGCGATGACGAGGAAGAGACCCGACCGCCGAACAATAGAGGACATAAGGGTTTCCCCCCACAGGTGCGAACGGTGAACATGATCTACGCAACGCACATACCCAAAAGGGAGCGGAAGCGTGCACTAAGGGACGTATACGCGATGGAGCCAGTTGCCCCAAAGTTCAATCCATGGTCCTCCTGCCCGATCACTTTTGACCGGAGGGACCACCCCACCAGCATCTGCCATGGCGGATTCGCCGCATTGGTTCTAGACCCAATTGTCGATGGATTTCACCTCACCAGAGTCCTGATGGACGGCGGTAGCAGCCTGAACCTGCTTTATCAGGACACAGTGTGCAAAATGGGCATAGACCCCTCAATGATTAAACCTACCAAGACGACCTTTAAAGGCGTCATACCAGGTGTAGAGGCCAATTGTACAGGCTCAGTTACACTGGAAGTGGTCTTCGGATCCCCGGATAACTTCCGAAGCGAGGAGTTAATCTTTGACACAGTTCCGTTCCGCAGCGGCTATCATGCTCTGCTTGGACGTACCGCGTTTGCAAAGTTCAACGCGGTGCCGCACTACGCATACCTCAAGCTCAAGATGCCAGGTCCTCGAGGAGTCATCACGGTCAATGGAAACACTGAACGTTCTCTCCGCACGGAGGAACATACAGCGGCTCTCGCGGCAGAAGTACAATGCAGCCTCTTAAGGCAATTCTCGAGTCCGGCCGTTAAGCGGCCGGACACAGCTAAGCGCGCCCGGAGTAACCTACAACAAGACCACCTGCCACGTTTCGAGCACGCGTAGCAGTGCGGCCCCAACCCCAGCCCCTGTAAAACGTTAAGACAGGTCCTTCGCGTACACCATTACGCTCTGAAGATACCATGGGCATGTGGAGAGGGGCGCGACCATGATAGGCCCAGACTGCGGCTCAACCACACCAGGGGCTCTCAAGTTTGTCGTTCTTTTTTTTTCTTTTTCCTTTTTATTTTTAACCACAGGACTCCGTTTGTCAGAGGCCCTGTCCAGCAGTAGACCTGCCGAATTCACGATGCAACAGCCAGGGAAGAAAAAAGGCTACAACGAATATCCAGGTGGTCTCCATTACGAGCATTAAATCTGTTTTATGCACCATTCCGCAGCCTACCCCTAGAGGGGGACATGTTTAACAGTCCCATCCATTGCTTATCGCACCATTTGTGTCGTTCTGCACTAACAACAGTTTTTCTTGAGTAAGTAATGCAACACCTTTTTGCTTCAAATTGCATTTCTCTTTTATACATATGTTCATTTGTGACATGTCGCATCCGTACGTTTTTGGTACGGCTAAATACACCAGGGGCTTATGTTTCCCGCATCATGGTGTGATAAGTCCGAACACTTTCACAAGTGCGGCACCCCGAACTTATAGCATTATATGCATCAGCTCCGAATCATGTCTTGGGTCAATAGTTGGGTTTGCCCGGCTCCCATGTTTTGGTACCTTACGTTCTGTTGTATCGGCTAAGGTAGCACTGGGAGAACCACTGCGATTGCGCCCCAGTTGAGCTGGGTTAACGCCTCAGTGGAGAAAGCTAAAACTGACCTTCATGATGAGGCGAGAGCTGGTCGCTGTTTGAGAGGTTTTTTGCGAGTCCTTAAAGACTTATGCCGCTTAGAGCGAGGAGCCGACTTTGTCCGGCCCAGGCGTGGATAGCGCCCCAACTTCGGCCTTCCGAAGACTAGGGGCTTCGCCAAAATTTAAAATTGTAGAATTCTATGGCTAAGTGAGAGTGTTCAAGCATTATAAGTCCGGTTGCCTTGTTCGTTGTGTTAAGCGCCTCCCTAGATGGACCCAAATATGGGAACAAGAGTGCTCAAATTTATCCCGAACACCCCAGCACTCGTGGCATGGGGGCTGAAGCCGACGACTTGCCTTCTCTCAGATTTGATAAACAGCCGCACAGAAGGTAATATTTTAAATTAAAATGCGTTGCTTCGTGCAAATGAACTAAGTTTTCAGAGCACAGGATAACAAAATGCGAGTCTACTCAAATATTACATCTTTGGAGCACTCACCCGCAATAGTGCGGGCGCCCTTCAGCACACTCTTATAATACATCTCGGGCGTGCGATGCTCCTTGCCCTCCGGTGGTGGGTCCGTCACGAGCTTCTGGGCATCCATCTTGCCCCACTGCACCTTTGCGCGGGCAAGGGCCCGATGGGCACCTTCAATGCAGGCGGAGTGCTTGATGACTTCAACCCACGGGCACGCATCCACCAGCCGCCGCACCAGGCCGAAGTAGCTCCCAGGCATGGCCTCCTTAGGCCACAGCCGAACTACGAGGCCCTTCATGGCCTGTTCGGCCGCCTTGTGGAGCTCGACCAGCTGCTTCAGCCGGTCGCTAAGGGGCACCGGATGTCCAGCCTCAGCATACTAAGACCAAAAGTCCTTCTCCGTCGAGCTCCCCTCCTCGGCCCGGTAGAACGCGGCAGCATCGGACACGCTGTGAGGAAGATCTATGAATGCTCCTGGAGAGCTCCGAATTCGGGTAAGCAACAGGTAATGAACACTCACATGCTTACTTTGCATGAAAAATGCCTTACCCGCTGCTATTTTCTTCAAGGACTCGATTTCCTGGAGGGCCTTGTAGGCTTCGGCCTTAGCGGCTTTGGCACTCTCAAGAGCCGTTGCAAGCTCAGACTCTCGAGTCTTCGAGTCACGCTCCAGGCTCTCATGTTTTTGCACGAGATCCTGGAGCTCTTGTTGTACCTCCGCCACCCGCGCCTCCTGCTTCTCTCGCTCGGTGCGCTCCGCGGCCGCATCGCGTTCGGCCGCGGCCACCGCCTCTTTCAGGGTCGCCACCTTGTTAGTGGCCCCTGCAATACCCACGTTATCCTTGTCATTCTTTTTGCAACCAAAATCCTTTTCTGTAAGGTACAATTTTAATAAGGTGTTACTCACCTTCCTTGTCCTCGAGTTGCTTCTTGGCACAGCCGAGCTTGTTCTTGGACCACTCGAGGTTTTCCTTCAAAGTATTGACCTCTGCAGTCAGTGCGGCAGAGGTCAGCAGCGCAACCTGCAATCCCATATCGACATATTTTTTATGACTCCTGCGTATATCTTCTTAGATCCTCAGTCCGGCTTTTATTTCCGAACACCGAACCGAGCATCATGGGCTACTGTCTATGCGGTACTATTTTACATATCTCAAAATTCTTACCTCAAAGCCTGTTAGAAGGCTGCTGCAGGCTTCGGTCAGCCCGCTCTTGGTGAGCTGCACCTTCTGAATCACCGCACTCATAACAGTGCGGTGTTCCTCTTCAATGGAGGCGCCATTGAGCGCCTCCAGCAAGTTATCCGGCGCCTCCGGTTGGACAGAGGCTGCCGGCATCATGGTCTTTCCCTTCTTATGAAGGGGTCGCCCGCCGAACTCCGGAGCCACTATGGGTTCCGGGGCCGAGTCCGGTGCAAAGTCCGGGAGGTTGTCCTGCGACACCTCCGGTGCCTCCTCCTCCTGGCGGGTCCCTTCCCGGGAACCCACCTCGGCATCATCCGTGTCACGGGGGGTGGAGGCGGTCGGAATAGAATCCATATCCGACGCACCTAAGGACCCGCTCGACGAAGCGGGAAGATCGTCCTTGGGCGGACTGCAAGGTTGTATGCGGCATTAGAAAGACAATGTGTGGCAAAAAAGAAAAACCATGAAGTTATTCGAGAGTCCGGATACTTACGATCTCGCCAGAGGCTTTGCCCTTGGAGGCCAGTCCTCGTCGTCGTCACTGGCATTGGTAGAGCAGTCCGGGGAAAGAGTTTTTCCCTTCTTGGACCCTTCGGCCTCCCCCATAGGGGAAGCCTTCCTTTTCTTCCCTCCCCCCACTGGGGGAGAGGCTTTCTTCTTCTCCTCCTCACCCTTGTGGGAGGAGTCGGCCTCGGAGTCATCATCCGATAACACCTGAAAACGGGAACTCTTTCAAGTACCCGTGGCCTTCTTCTTGGCCTTCTTCTCCGGCACCATGTGGGGTGCCGGAGCCAGCAGCCGCGTCAAGCGGGCGTCCGCTAGGTCCTCTGGCAATGGGGCCGGACAGATAGCCTGTTCGGCCTTCTTCAGCCAGTCCTGTCAAAGGAAAGGGAGTTTAGATCCCGCATAGAGTCAAACTATGGAAAAAAAGCGTCCCGTAAAGGACAAAATCACTTACCTCGTCAGCTGGACGCTGCGAGCTGAATCCGCGATCTTCGGTAGCGGATGCGGGAGCCTCGGCGCCCTTGAACAGCACCTTCCAGACATCTTCGTACATAGTGTCGAAGAGCACGCTTAAAGTCTTGTGCTGCGCCGGATCGAACTCCCACATGTTGAAGCCCCATCGTTGGCACGGGAGAATCTGGCGGATGAGCATGACCTGGACTACGTTGGCAAGCTTGAGCTTCTTGTCCACTAGCTTTTGGACGCAAGCTTGGAGTCTGGTCAGCTCCTCCGAATCACCCCATGACCGGCCGCTCTCTTTCTAGGAGGTGAGCCGTGTGGGGATGCCGGATCTGAATTCGGGGGCCGCCGCCCATTCAGGGTCACGCGGCTCGGTGATATAGAACCACCCCGATTGCCACCCCTTGATGGTTTCCACGAAAGTGCCCTCAAGCCAAGTAACGTGGGACATCCTGCCCACCATGGCGCCTCCGCACTCCGCTTGGCTGCTCTTCACAATGTTCGGCTTGACACTGAAGGTCTTGAGCCACAAGCCGAAGTGGGGTTGGATGCAGAGGAAGGCCTCACACACGACGATAAACGCCGAGATGTTGAGGATGAAATTCGGGGCCAAATCATGGAAATCCAGGCCGTAGTAGAACATGAGCCCCTGGACAAAGGGATTGAGTGGAAAGCCCAGTCTGCGGAGGAAATGGGGAAGGAATACTACCCTCTCATGGAGCTTGGGGGTGGGGATGAGCTCTCCCTCGTTGGGGAGCCGGTGCACGATGTCGCTGGACAAGTATCCGGCGCTGCGCAGCTTCTGGATCTGCCCCTCCGTGATGAAGGAGGCCATCCACTTGCCTCCCGCTCCGGACATGGTTGGAGAAGGTTGAGGTGAGATGTGCGGGCTTGGGCGCTGGAGCTCGAGTTCGTGGAGATGGATAAGCCAAGGAGGAAGAAGGCAAGGAGGAAGAAGGCAAGGAGGAAGAAGGCGCTGGAGCTCGAGTTCGTAAAAGGGTTGGATCTTTTCCCCTTATATGGGCGGACGGAAACATGCGTCCCCACCGGCCTGATAAAACTCGCTTATCTCCCAAGCGCCGCAATCAATGGCGCGGTTGGGTTACCCATGTTCGTATTGATGGGAATCCCGAAATAAGGGGAACACGATCTCTGCTTCGACAAGACGTGCCAAGGAAACCGCTTCGCTAAACGCGCTAAGGTGGTACAATAAAAACGATTCTAGTAAAGGCTTGGTAGTGGTGTGACGTCACACCATCAAATACGTCAGCAGATTGGACTTGTGTAAATATTATTCTTTCTACGGTGGTATGTGGAAATTATTTTTGCAGAGACTGACACTATCCTGGTGTTCACAATATTCTATAAATTATTCAGAGGAAGAACCCGCCTTGCAATGCCGAAGACAATATGCCCGCCGGACTCGTCGTCATTGAAGCCTGGTTCAGGGGCTACTGAGGGAGTCCCGGACTAGGGGGTGTCCGGATAGCCGAACTATCATCATCGGCCGGACTCCAAGACTATGAAGATACAAGATTGAAGACTTTGTCCCATGTCTGGATGGGACTTTCCTTGGCGTGGAAGGCAAGCTTGGCGATACGGATATGTAGATCTCCTACCATTGTAACCGACTCTGTGTAACCCTAGCCCTCTCCGGTGTCTATATAAACCGGATGGCTTTAGTCCGTAGGACGAACAACAATCATACCATAGGCTAGCTTCTAGGGTTTAGCCTCCTTGATCTCGTGGTAGATCTACTCTTGTAACACACATCATCAATATTAATCAAGCAGGACGTAGGGTTTTACCTCCATCAAGAGGGCCCGAACCTGGGTAATACATCGTGTCCCTCGTCTCCTGTTACCATCCGCCTAGACGCATAGTTCGGGACCCCCTACCCGAGATCCGCCGGTTTTGACACCGACACCAGGTGACCCGGATTATCAACCCGGGGCGGATGATCCTCTTTGCTCCACACAGTGGGTTGCTCGGACCACCGCAAGTAACGTGGTACTGCCGGTTCAACAGCATTAACTGCCCTCTTGTGAAGCTTCTGATCACGCTTACACAAACTAGTGGTGAATACATGATACTGCCCACCATTCAACTGCTTTGGGTGACTCTAATAACCCGACTGCTGCTGATTTCCTTGATTATTTTGTTGGCTATTACCACCTTGGTTGTTCTTGTTGCTCTGATTATTCTGAAATCTAGAGTTTGAACTGCTGCCACCATGAAAACCTGGACCTGAACCACCCGATGGACCCTGATCATACCGGAAAAGATCTGAGTTTTTGAACTCCTTCATAATGTGACAATCCTTCAAGAAATATGTTGCAGGAACCTCCTTGGTCCCATGCTTTGGACAGGGCTGGTTCAATAAACGCTCCAAATTCATTCTGCCACCACGCTGGGGCGGTTTACCCTTACGATGCTGCACATTAGTGTTAGCCACAAAATCTGAATCTGCTTTGCGCTTACCATTATTCCCATGGCCTCCTTGGTTGTGCTGCTGTCCCTTTGCACCGCCGTTCTTCTTTCCCTTCTCCGGTTTCTCCTCATCAGAATCGGGATCCTTGGTATTATCAGAATCGACATATTTGACCAAGGCGGCCATAAGGGTGCCCATATCATTGCAATGGTGCTTGAGCCGTCCCAACTTCATTTTTAGTGATTTAAACCGACAATTGCGTTCCAGAGTGATGATTGCTTGGCCAGCATTAATCCGGTCTGATGAATGCAAAACTTTTGAAACCCGGCGCACCCAATGAGTTGTTGACTCATTCTCCCCTTGAACACAGGCATCCAGATCCACAATGGACATAGGCTGTTTACACGTGTCCTTGAAATTGGCTATAAACCGGGCCTTCAGCTGGTCCCATGACTCGACGGAGTTAGCTGGTAAATTCTTCAACCATGTCGGGTTGTTCCTTCCAACATCATCGTGAAATACTTTGCACAAGCCGCTTCATCCACGTCCAGCATCTCCATTGCCATCTCATAGCTCTCCACCCATGCCTCGGGTGGCTGATCAGCGGTATAATTAGGTACCTTACATGGGCCCTTGAAGTCCTTAGGCAGTCGCACATTACGGAGAGCCGGAATAAGCACGACACTCCCCAAGAACTGAAAGCAATCCCGGTGCCTTGGTCTACTAATGCTACTGGCTGAACCGGGGCGGGTTGATACCGACCCGTATGCTGTGCTGCTAAAGCAGCCTCCCTTCGTGCTCTGCCATTATCCACCACGTCCTAAGCATTCACCTCACCCCGCGCCGGATTGGTCCCTTGAGGGACCATACGGCGCCGCACACTGCTGGACACCTCCGGTTCATCTATATGCCTACTATAGCTTTTGCTAGGACGTGGAGTTGAGTGAACCCTGTCTCGGTTATACGAGTAAGCTTGTTGCTGTGTCATAGCCATTTGAAGAAGATCCCTGGCTCGCCGTGTCTCGACCGCCGCTGGCGATTCACGCTCTATCGGAATAGTTGCCAACTGGGATGCTGCTACTATCATATTGTCCAAAGGGGTAGAGAAGTGACCCGGCGGGGGTGTGGTATACCGCGGCGGGTTATCCATGCGTTGAGGTGGACCCATCACCTGAGGCTGATCCATTGCTCCGGTCCTTGGCTGAATATTCCGGTTTAGTGTTGTCGGGTTGCTAGTTCCTGCTCCTGGCGTATCAAAGAGGTTCATCGCATTGTAATCCGTCGGCAAGCGAGATTGATGTCTCCTCCTGAATACTTGATTCGAACCGTTCTGATCCATCAAAAGTCGATAATTCTCAGCTTGAATCCTCTGCGCCTGGGCATCTAAAGCGGCCCATTCCTCAGTCATCCTGATCTCCTCAGCCACTAAATCTTCTTTGGCCTGTGTTATATGATCCTTTAGCCTTGCAATGTCCGCATTATGCTGATCCTGCGTCACCGGAGTAACTGCTGTGGTCAACAAGGCTGCCCAGGCATCCATCAACCCGGAGAGAACTTGAGCCGGCCGGCGCATGGAGCCCCCTGCCCCTGCTACCGGTCTAGACACTGCCGCAGTAGAATTTTGCAAGGTTGGTTGTGTTCCGGCCGTGAAGATTTTGACTCGGCTCGGCGGTTCAGGAAATTCCGGAATACTAGTGCCATCGGAATACCCTTCGAACACACCATCATGAACTTGGTACAGGGATTCGGTTTCACCAGCGGATGATTCGCCGTCGGAATAAGCGACCGTCTCACCCTCAGACACCGGTTCAGATTCGATCCCGTGGACACATGCCACGAATGCACGCTTCACGGTGGGCTGAACCCAAGCGGGGCTTGCACGCTAAGCCGTCTCGACGAGGTCGGTGCAGATGTCCGGCTCAGGGCCCGGTTCGCCGATCTTGCCAATGAAGACGTGAATTCCGCCAAAGGGGACCCGGTACCCGTACTCAATTGAGCCGGCCTCGGGGCCCCATCCTGCATCGTCGATGTAGAGCTTGAAACGACGACTCTTGGTCATTCGGCCAACCCCGTACCCTTTGAGTCCTTCAAAGTTGCCCTTCAAGAACTCGAAACCATCATGCGATAGCCCCACGGTGGGCGCCAACTATCATGGAAATATCACGTCAGATGTCCTCGTGAAAGGACTTAGTCGTGGAGCCATCGCGATGAGTTAGCTTGAAGGGGTTAAACCGGACAAAGGACACGAGGGATTTTATACTAGTTCGGCCCCTTCGATGAAGGTAAAGGCCTACGTCTAGTTGTGATGGGATTATTGGAGTCTCGATTACCAGGGAGCTAAACACGCTATGCCTGGCTCTCGAGTTGTTGTTTCTTGTCCTTGAACCCCCGCTGGGTCGTCCCCTTATATACACGGGTTGATGCCCGGCCGGTTTACAGAGTCCCGAGGCCGGCTCGTAACAGCGTCCGGCTCGGTCTCTCCTTTCCTTATCTTACAATACAAGTTACATGACTATGTCGGTTTACCACTATGGGCCCTATTCTGCCTTTGGGCTCCGGGCCTCTAAGCTTCATTAGTAAAGCGCCATCTTCTGGGTCTTCGTGGGCTTCAATATAGTTGAGGGTGAACCGGCCCCTCCTGGGCGGTTTACACTCAGTAGTTATATCCCCAACACTCCGGTTATTTGGGGGCTTCCTTTATGAAGCATTTCCTCTTGCATATGATTATACTTGTATGGCTTCGTTCCTTGTTCATGTATTACGCCACAATATGCACCGTGTTGACTTAAGTGTTCCGCAAGCTGGGTTGCCTTGTTCCTGTGTTTACCCCTACGTTCCTGATTGTTCGGTTGGGGAGTAAAGGGAGCACCTCTGCGATTGTCATGATCGGGTCATCCGAGCTCGGACCTCGGACTGGGTGAAGCCGAAAGCTAGCGCCCTTATTGTTTTCAATCATGGTCGGCACGCAACAGAACTCATGAGTACAAAAAATCTATTGCACAAGTCTCATAGTAACAATGAGAAACCGAAGAAAGGTATTAGTGGGGGTACTATTTTCTTCGAAGATGCTTCTTGCACTTCATCAGTAATATAGCATAAGTTCCCTGAGCGCGCTTTCTCTGTTACAGCCTTACGGCCTGATTGCATGTTTATTGGAAACACCGTCGATATTCTTGATAGGTGGAGTACATAACACTTTTCGGCCCTTGACCGAAGAGGGAGAAGCCGACGGTCGGTTAAGACGTGTTTAAAGTTCGGGTGAACACAGTTATGATATAAGTACTCCGGTACATACAATCATTATACATAAAATTCTTTTACCCAAGTCACTTGGGGACTCTTAAAATTTATATGAGCTGTTTTATAGTAAATGTGTTTTCTTCTTGGTCGTTGCAAAGTCTTTTTCTACCGCTCCTTTTTCAACTCGAGTGTATGGTCAATAGCTGGATAGTCCGTCTTCTTTCTAAAAGCCACTCGAGTTTAGTTCGCTAAACTGACCTCGGAGAAGTACTCCGCCTTTGGGATAAGGATCTTGAAGCCGTAGGCTGACCCATCTAAAGTCTTGAGATCGGATGTGTCATGTTAAAGCATGACAGAAGCACAACTTTTTTCCAATTTTCGGATTGGCACCGAACACTTGATCTTGTTCGGATATCAAGTTTTTACTGACGTTTTTTGGTTTTCCAAGCTTATGGCACTTTTAAACTATTTGTGTGTTTCCAGCAAAGTCTCGTAGTGCAACGCCGGACACCTTTAGAGATTCAGCAAAAACATTCTCAAATATTGCTATATATGCATCAGTTTCAAATTGTGTCTCCGGTCAATAGTTGGGTTGCCCGGCTCCTATGCTTGCCTCCTATGTTCCGCTTGTTCGGCTAGGTGTGTAAAGGGAGAACCACTGCGATTGTGCTTCCAGCTCGCATGGTTAAGCACCATAGTGGAGAAAGCCGAAAATTGACTGTCACAATAGGCGTAAATTGGTCATCGATATGATGACTATGTTAAATGATGGGCCATTCATAACATTGGCCAAAGTGTTTACGGCTTGACCTCGACTGTCACCGAACACTAACCGGGGGCTCATAGCTAGCTTCCCCAATTTAAAGCTCCTATGACTAAGTGAAAGTTATAAAGCCCGCATATCTGATTGCCTCATTTCCGCTAACACAACCGCCTTCGGGCACCGAGACATCGGCTAAGGGTTGTCTTGTTATTGCGGAAACACCCTGCGTAGTATCTACAAAGGGGTAGAAGCTGATGATGGGTCACTTTCAACTGATAAACGGTTGCAACGGAGTCAAAATAAACATATCATCGGCATTTGTATTTAATATACAAGGGCCGCCTTCCGCAATCATCATTATAAATCCATAAATATGCATCAATTTGACTTAAGATTTTGGCCAAGCTAGGTTGCCTGGCTCCTATGCTTACCCCTACGTTCCCGATTGTTTGGCTAGGCGGTAAAGGGAGCACCTCTGTGATTGTTACTACCGGGTCATCCGAGTTAGTACCTTAGACTGGGTGAAGCCGAAAGCTAGCAATCTTACAGGATCACATTGGTCGGCAATGACAGAAGTGAAAATTTTGGTTCATTAATACCATATAGTTCGAGAACTTTCCCCAAACTAAATCCTCAATATTTTCCTCCCACATTGATCGGAGGTGAGGTTTCATGATCATGATAAGCATGACGACCCAAAGAAAGGAACCGATGGCGGGACTATTTTGTTTGGAAGATGTTTCTTACGTTAAAAAGTAATATAACACATCTCTCTGCGTACCTTTGTTTATAAAACCGTATGGCCGGATTGCCTTGTTTGCCGTAAATCTTTGCCCTCATAAAGGCTTTATAAAGTAGGACAAACACTCCTCGGCTGCTGGTCGAGGAGGTTGAAGCCGATGGTCGGTCAACAAAGTTTTGTACAATGTGGTTTCGAGCACTAATGATGTAGAGTACTTGGATACATAGAATCATTACACATAATTTGTGATTTTACTATGGATGTCGATCCTTAATTCGGCCAGCCGTGCCCGCATTAAGGCTCGGGGGCTATTGGGCTTCAGGCTTGTTATGTACAAATATTAAAGGGGCACATCGATCCCCTGATCTGGTGTTGCCACCCGACCAGTGTGTCGGGGGCTACTGCGTTGCCTGTTCAACACAGAAAATTCAAGGTGCTTAGTGTTCGGCTTGACCGAACTATGGGAAAATGCATCTTCGGACAATAATAGGTACCATCTGGACATATTTGGCGTCAAGCTAATATATTGCGGCACCTTCTCAAGACCCTCTCTCAAGGGCCAATTCGCCGATCACTATTATCTCTAATATATTACATTGTGTTTCTATTCCTACGTATGCTGTCGAGCTAGGAGTTGATCCTCAGGCCAATTTCGCACATCGACCTGAGTCTCAGGGGATACTACGATCAGTGGTTTCATGTTTTCCTTCAGGTGCATCTCGAGTTTAAGACTAACACACACCTTTAGGGCTACTGGATATGCATATACTGGCTATATATCTTGGCAGAGAATAAATTGCACTAGTCAAAAAGTTTCAAAAAGAATCAGCCCGCGGTCGGGGTGGTGCACCACCTCGGAAGCAGTCCGGCATAAAGCTCGGGCGCTAGTGGCTAGCTCCATAGAGGGCATTTCTAGCATTAAGCTCGGCTAAACTCCTTCAGCTTTTTTGAAACAAGGTGACCTATGACACCTCAGGTATAGTCCGGCCTTGGAGCTCGGATACAGTCCGGTGTTGGAGCTTGGACACAGTCCGGCATTGGAGCTCGGAAGCAGTCCGGCGTTGGTGCTTGGCTGCAAAAGATACCTCGAATGCAGTCTGGCGTTGGGGCTCGAATGCAAGAGGACACCGCCGCACGGGAACAACTTCAAACCGGAGGTGTGGCGTAAAAAATAACAAGACATTGATAAAGGCCAAGAACTTAAAGGGGCTCCTCGGATACCCGGCGTGTAAACTCTTCGGATTCACTTCGGCGATCCTCAAGATCGAAGATGAGATGATTTGTTGAACCAGTTTTCAATACCGACGACCAAAGACGAAGAATAGTTTGGAAGAATCGAGGAGCGTCCCCAACTTGAAGACCGGTTCAGGGGGCTACTGACAGTGTCCTAGACTTGGGGGTACTCACCATGTCGTCTCTCGATCAGTTAGATTGGGCTGAGGACCCCCATGGCCGTATACTCATGGGCCAATTCGGACAGCTGATGCATACACAAGGAAGGTTCCACAAGACTTGGTGATCAAGACAAGGACTCCTCCCCATTGGCGTATTCGGCTAGGACTCTTGTTGTCCTAGGCCTCTGGTACACTATATAAACCTAGGCTAGGCTAGTCGATAGGGAGGCTAGATCATTGCGACATTACTCATCATACCTCTAGGGTTTATACCGCAACATATGATCTCATGGTAGATCAAGTCTTGTAACCCTATATTCATCGAGATCAATCAAGCAGGAAGTAGGGTATTACCGCGATAGAGAGGACCCGAACCTGGGTAAACATCATGTCCCCTGTGTCCTGTTACCCATCGATCCATGACACACAGCTTGGGACCCCCTACCTATTTGACACCGACAGTAAGTAGTGTAATTTCAATTATGTTGTAAGTGCGAATTGCACCTGTGTATAGATAGTAGCCCCTGAGACTCTGGTTGACATCCAAGGGAATGCGATCAGAGGATCAAAAATATATGCCCAGGGAATGATATGACTAATTGAAACATAGGTTGCTACATCTGTGGGGACTGCCCAAGCTATCGAGGTAGAACATTTGAAGCAGAAAGTTGATGCGGCGGATGATGATATCATGCTTATAAACAGGAGGCTCGACGAGGCGCAAGATATGTCCTTCGGGCACTCAATACATGCTAATATTGTGAAATGAGCGTGATACTGAAAATTTGTATATGCATATCTGCAGATAGTGACGCCGCAGTGGATATCCTTCGGGCGGAACTCGCCCGGGCCAAGGAGCAAGCGAGGATGAGTAATGCGGCTGCCGAAAAGGCAGCCGCCGAATTGAAAGTAGAGCAGACTGCTCGACTTCAGTGCGAGGAGAGGATATCTACCATGGCACTTGAGTTGAAGAATGCACTAGCCGACGCCAAGGTCTTCAGAGAGATAACAAAGCCAAAGCGGCCGATCTCCAGAAGGCCTTACGAGAGGCGAAGGAAGCCCGGTCTGAGTCTAGAGTAGCTCGGGAGGAGATCCGACAAGCTGGGGAGATCGCAGCTCGTAAGCCATTTTTGTTGCAAACTAAGTTTGGTGATCCGAGGTATGCGCCGCTGAATCAACAGTGGAGTTCTCCGGACTCCTTTATGGACTTGCCGAAGAGTGCTGCCGATGCAAATCAGTTTTTCCACGCGCAAGAAGGATATGTAATGGAAAAGTTGTTTTGGTCGCAGTTTGATACGCTGAAGCGTCCACTGTTGAACGAACAGATGGCCCAATGGGCCGAGCTTCACAAGATGTCTAGCACTGCCATGAAGGACGTCATAGTCCGGCTATGGCCAACTAAACCCATTCCGGATAGTTATTTCGGTTTGGTGTGGAAGCTTGTTAATGCGGTGCCGCGTATCGATGCTGTGAAGCAGTCGACGTGCATAGAAGGTGCACGGATGGCCCTTGCCTGTGTCAAGATATATTGGGCGAAGATGACGGCCGCCGATATTGCGGCGCAGAGTCCACCTGAAGGCAAGGACCTTAACATGCCTGAGCATTAATTTGAAGATGTTCTAGAGGGTGCCCGCTTAATAGAGGGTCAGTGCTTGAAAAATATTATGTTTGAGTAAAGTGTATCAAGATTGTAATAAATATATTATGATATATTAAGGCTGTGGTTTTATACTTTTTGCCTGAAAAGTTTTGGTGCCTCCTATGCGGCCGTCTTTTTTATATACAATCTAAAAGTTTGCAGTCGCCGGCTTCAGTCCCCTCGCGTATAAGGCGGGGGTGTTCAGAAAAGCACTTGATCACACTTGACCCAACGTCTTGGTCCGTGAAGGAGGTGTTAGTGCGGCGAACTAGGCAATCAGACTATAGAGCTTTAACACTTTCACTTAGCTAGAGGAGTTTGACGGTGGGGCTACTATATAGCCCCTGGTATGTTCGCGGTTATCCGAATATGGTGCGTGTACATACGTGACCAGAAGCACGGTCCTTCGTTTAACACGGCGGGAATCACGAAGATTCTGATGAGTCATCAAGTAGTTAACCAGCTCTCGCCGCATCATGACAGTCAGTTTTCGGCTTTCTCTACTGAGGTGCTCATCCGGGCTAGCCGGGACACAATCGCAGAAGTTCTCCCTTTACTACCCTAGCCGATATAGCGGAACATAAGGTAGTAAGAACAGGAGCCAGGCAACCCAACTATTGACCAAACACATGATTCGGAGTTGATGCATATAAGCCCAAACTCGCGATGTCGAACACTCCCTATAGGTGTTCGGACTTTACAATATACACCGGGCTGAATACAACCCCTGGTGATAAACCCATGGTATCAAGGCACGTGTGGCAATCTAACGTGGGGAAGGAGTGCGGATGGTGAGAGCATGAATCTCAAAACACAATACGAACCAGGCTGCTTCTATAACATCCACTTTAGTACGGCGAGTCGTATGTTTATAGATAATGCCGGTATCTTTCTCGGACATTTTACATGCCAGGAAAGTATAAAACAACAAGAGATAAAAATAGGTTTACACATGGTCTTAATCTAGAAAAGAAACCTTAATGCGGGGCCCTGTTGCACGTCTGCGCCTTTGTCTCCATTGTGAAGTGTCCTTGAAGGGTATAGTATGATGGCCATCTGTAAAGAAAAAGAAAAGGGAAGACCAGGTAAAATAATATGGTGTGGTTGTAAGTAGAGTCGGTTCGTTATAATGAACCATGAAGGATAACTTCTAGGGTTCGAATAGGGTCAAGCCGAATTATGGACCTTTTGTTTGCGGAGTGCCCCCGAAGCCGCCCAAGGAATTTTGAGTGTATCACTTTATGGGGCGGTTGGTGGGGGTGTAGCTGCTAATCAAGCTCAGGTTTATCTAAGTTGCCGCACTGAGGTGTGAGTCGGACACGTTTAACTGTGTATGTAGTCTTAACGACCGATGAGCTGTTCGGCTTGAATAGGCCATTTTGTGCTTTGACTGCTAGAGCCGCTGTGTAGTCCTCTGTGCGAAGAGAGCGCTCCATATTTCCACTAACCGTAATGATGCCACGAGGTCTAGGCATTTTGAGTATTAGATAAGCATAATGTGGGACTGCGTCAAAACGGGCAAAGGTCGTTCTTCTGAGTAGTGCATGATAGCCACTTCGGAATGGAGCAATGTCGAAGATTAGTTCTTTGCTACAAAAGTTGTCCGGAGAGCCGAGTACAACATCCAATGTTACAGAGCCCATGAAGCGGGCTTCCACGCCTGGTATGAATCCTTTAAAGGTAGTGCTACTTCGCTTGATTCTTGATGGGTCTATCCCCATCTTGCAGACAGTGTCCTGATATATCAGATTGAGACTGTTGTCGCCGTCCATGAGGACTCGAGTGAGGTGGTATCCGTCGATTATTGGGTCGAGCACTAGGGCCGCCGAACCCCCATGAGGGATACTAGTTGGATGATCCCTGCGATCAAAGGTGATCGGACAGGCCGAACATGGGTTGAACTTGGGGGCGACAGGCTCGACGGCATAGACATCTCGGAGTGCGCGCTTGCGCTCCCACTTTTGGATATGGGTGACGTATATCATGTTTACTAGTTTGATCTCCGGTGGAAATTTCTTCTGTCCCCCCGTGTTCGGCTGGCGAGGTTCGTCCTCGTCTTCGCTCTGAGGTCCCTTCCCTTTGTTTTTCGGTGTTGAGTTTGCCTGCCTGCTTGAATACCCAGCATTCTCGATTGGTATGATTGGCTAGTTTGTCGGGAGTGCCATGAATCTGGCAGGGCCTATCTAGAATTTTATCTAGGTTGGATGGACTGTCTTTGTTGCCTTTAAATGGCTTCTTCCATTGACCGGGCCTGGAGCCCCGGAATCCGACGTTTATCGCTGTATTGTTTGGGCTTTCTTCCTTATTCCGATGTTTATTTTTGTTGCGTCGTGGTTTTCCATTACCGTCCCTGACTTCGGATGTGTCGGGGTCGCTGGTGCTACTACGGGTTAACTAGCTGTCTTCGCCCGCGCAAAAGTGGATCATGAGTGTAGTCAAGACGTCCATTGTCCTTGGCTTTTCCTGGCCGAGGTGTCTGACTAGACATTTGTCCCGGACACTATGTTTGAAGGCCGCTAAGGCTTAGGCGTCCGGACAGTCAACGATTTAGTTCTTATTAGTGAGAAACCGGTTCCAAAGCTTACGGGCTGATTCTCCGGGTTGTTGGATTATGTGACTTAGATCGTCTGCATCCGGGGGGCGGACATAGGTCCCTTGGAAATTGGCCCGAAAAGCATCCTCAAGTTCCTCCCAGCTTCCTATAGAATTTCCAGGGAAGCTTTTTAGCCAGTGCCTGGCTGGTCTTTTTAGCTTGAGGGGTAAATATTTTATGGTGTGGAGGTCATCTCCGCGGGCCATGTGGATATGAAGAATAAAGTCTTCTATCCAAACCGCAGGGTCCGTCGTTCCATCATACGCCTTGATGTTTATGAGTTTGAACCCCTCTAGAAAATCATGTTCCAGCACCTCATCAGTGAAGCACAGGGGGTGTGCGGCACCCCTGTATCTGGCTGTGTCGTGGATTGGGTCCGACAGTAGCGATGTGCGGTATTGATTCCGAGCTGGTAAATTGCCAGCGTATTTTGTTTGATAATCGTGATCCCGTGTAGGAGCACGTTCCCTAGATCCATAGATGGACCTGGCTTTGCCAGCTTTTTTGTCCAGGTCCTCACGTAGATCGTCTTTCTGGTCCTGGGCCGTAGCCCTCCTTCCTTTGCGGGAGGGGGTGCGGGCTTGTGTACGGTATTGCTAGCCGCTCTATTGCAACCACGAGGTGGTCGGTCCGGCCAATCGGCCGTATTGTTCTTCGATGGTATAGGCGCGATAGCCTCGTCGTCGAATTCGGGCAGCAGCTTACATTTAGGATAGCTCATTGTTTGGCGATTACCGCCGTATTGTTCCTCAGCGTCTAGTACTTCGTTCCATTTGTCATTGAGTGTATCCTGTGCGACTTTAAGCCACTGCTTCTGCTTCTTCGGGCTCCTTGCGGTGGCGATGAGCCTCTGGTGGAGGCGTTCTTGTTCTAATGGTTCTTCTGGGATGACAAACTCGTCATCGCCTAGGCTGATCTCCTCTTCAGGGACAAGTTGGTAATTGCTATCTTCGGCATCGCTGTCGTCGGATAATATCTCCGGACTGTGTTTGCCATCCTCTCACACGCCCTGCTCCAACACTGGGTTTGCGGGGTCCTTGGCTTGGTTCAGATTACCATGATCGTCCGTGACAATGTTGTTGTTTTTCCGTTTGCCGGATCGACGTCGGCATTTAGGGTGCCGGCGTTTGGGAGGTTCATCGACAGGCATGTTGTTATCGCCGTCGGCCTCATTCTCCTTAGGTGTGTCTACCATGTAAATGTCATATGACGATGTAGCTGTCCAACGCCCTGTATGTGGTGGTTCCTGCTCCTCTCGGGCATCGTCGTCCATACAGTCGATGTATTCGGAGTCGTAATCAAGCATGTCGGTTAAGTCATTGATAGTGTCTATAAGTGGGTGGCGGGTGGGCAATGAAGATCTTTGTCATCCGCTTCCCATTCTAACCGGTCATAGTTTGGCCGAGAGTCCCCCGACAAGGAGAGGGACTTCAATGAGTTTAATATGTCACGAAAAGGCGAGTGCTAGAAGATGTCCGCGGAGCTGAACTCCAAGACCGACGCCCAATCAAGTTCGATGGACGCAGATGCTTGCGGCCTGGAACCCATAGCCAGAAACTAGTCCGGCGCTCCGGTGATGCAAGCCAAGCTCGGTGTTGGGTCTGTGTGCGGCTCGAGCACCGCTGAGTCTGCGGCTTCCATGGCGGGGTTAAGCTTCCCGTTTCTGGACGACGCAGTCCGCTCCGGATCTAGGGCCAGGGCGGTCGCAGGCGCTATCTCCTGTGTGCGTCCAGATAATAGATCTAGGTCATGTTCACCATGGTGGCCGAGGACAGCCATCGTGGGCTCGAATCCGTCGAAGATCAAGTCTCCGCGAATATCGGCCACAAAATTCAGGCTTCCAAATCTGACCTGATGGCCAGGGGCGTAGCTATCTATCTGATCTAGATGGCCAAGCGAGTTGGCCCGCAGTGCGAAGCCGCCGAATATGAAGGTCTGTCCGGGGAGGAAGATCTCCCCCTGGACTGCATTGTTGTAGATGATTTATGGAGCCATCAAGCCTATCTTCGACGACACAGTGGAACTCTCAAGGAAAGCACCAATGTCGGTGTCAAAACCGGCGGATCTCGGGTAGGGGGTCTCGTACTGTGTGTCTAAGGCTAATGGTAACAGGAGGCGGGGGACACAATGTTTACCCAGGTCCGGGCCCTCTCTATGGAGGTAATACCCTACTTCCTGCTTGATTGATCTTGATGAATATGAGTACTACAAGAGTTGATCTACCACGAGATTGTAATGGCTAAACCCTAGAAGTCTAGCCTATGAGGTTATGATGATTGTGGCTGAACCCTAGAAATCTAAACCCTCCGGTTTATATAGTCACCGGGGGGCTAGGGTTGTACAAAGTCGGTTACAGAGAAAGGAATCTACATATCCGAATCGCCAAGCTTGCCTTCCATGCAAAGGAGCGGAGTCCCATCCGGACACGGGACGAAGTCTTCTATCTTGTATCTTCATAGTGTTGGAAATATGCCCTAGAGGCAATAATAAATTAGTTATTATTATATTTCCTTGTTCATGATAATCATTTATTATCCATGCTATAATTGTATTGACAGGAAACTCAGATACACGTGTGGGTACATAGACAACACCATGTCCCTAGTAAGCCTCTAGTTGACTAGCTCGTTGATCAATAGATGGTTATGGTTTCCTGACCATGGACATTGGATGTCGTTGATAACGGGATCACATCATTAGGAGAATGATGTGATGGACAAGACCCAATCCTAAGCCTAGCACAGAGATCGTGTAGTTTGTATGCTAAAGCTTTTCTAATGTCAAGTATCATTTCCTTAGACCATGAGATTGTGCAACTCCCGGATACCGTAGGAATGCTTTGGGTGTACCAAACGTCACAACATAAATGGGTGGCTATAAAGGTGCACTACAGGTATCTCCGAAAGTGTCTGTTGGGTTGGCACGAATCGAGACTGGGATTTGTCACTCCGTGTAAACGGAGAGGTATCTCTGGGCTCACTCGGTAGGACATCATCATAATGTGCACAATGTGACCAAGGGGTTGATCACGAGATGATGTGTTACGGAACGAGTAAAGAGACTTGCCGGTAACGAGATTGAACAAGGTATCGGGATACCGACGATCGAATCTCGGGCAAGTACAATACCGCGAGACAAAGGGAATTGTATACGGGATCGATTGAGTCCTTGACATCGTGGTTCATCCGATGAGATCATCATGGAACATGTGGGAGCCAACACGGGTATCCAGATCCCGCTGTTGGTTATTGACCGGAGAACGTCTCGGTCATGTCTGCATGGTTCCCGAACCCGTAGGGTCTACACACTTAAGGTTCGATGACGCTAGGGTTATAAAGGAAGTTTGTATGTGGTTACCGAATGTTGTTCGGAGTTCCAGATGAGATCCCGGACGTCAAGAGGAGTTCCGGAATGGTCCGGAGGTAAATATTTATATATGGGAAGTCCTATTTTGGTCATCGGAAAAGTTTCGGGTTTTATCGGTAACGTACCGGGACCACCGGGAGGGTCCCGGGGGTCCACCAAGTGGGGCCACCGGCCCCGAAGGGCTGCGTGGGCCAAGTGTGGGAGGGGACCAGCCCCAGGTGGGCTGGTGCGCCCCCCACATGGGCCCAAGGCGCCTAGGGTTTGGGGAGGGGGCGCCCCACCTTGCTTGGGGGGCAAGTTTCCCCCTCTCCACCCCTTGGCCGCCCCCCTAGATGGGATCTAGGGCTGGCCGCCGCCCCTAGGGGTGGAAACCTAGGTGGGGGCGCAGCCCCCTCTCCCCCTATATATAGTGGAGGCATAGGAGCAGCCCAACAGATGAGTTTCTTCCTTTATTGGCGCAGCCCTACCTCTCTTACTCCTCCTCTCCCGCGGTGCTTGGCGAAGCCCTGCAGGATTGCCACGCTCCTCCATCACCACCATGCCATTGTGCTGCTACTGGATGGAGTCTTCCTCAACCTCTCCCTCTCTCCTTGCTGGATCAAGGCGTGGGAGATGTCACCGGGCTGTACGTGTGTTGAACGCGGAGGTGCCGTCCGTTCGGCACTAGGATCTCCGGTGATTTGGATCACAACGATTACGACTCCTTCAACCCCGTTCTCTTGAAAGCTTCCGCTTAGCGATCTACAAGGGTATGTAGATGCACTCTCCTTCCCCTCGTTTCTCGTTTCTCCATAGATAGATCTTGGTGACACGTAGGAAAATTTTGAATTTCTGCTACATTCCCCAACAGTGGCATCATGAGCTAGGTCTATTGCGTAGATTCTTTACACGAGTAGAACACAAAGTAGTTGTGGGTGTTGATGTTGTTCAATATGCTTACCGTTACTAGTCCAATCTTGTTTCGGCGGTATTGTGGGATGAAGCGGCCCGGACCGACCTTACACGTACACTTACGTGAGACAGGTTCCACCGACTGACATGCACTTGGTGCATAAGGTGGCTAGCGGGTGCCAGTCTCTCCCACTTTAGTCGGAACGGATTCGATGAAAAGGGTCCTTATGAAGGGTAAATAGCAATTGGCATATCACGTTGTGGTTTTTGCGTAATTAAGAAACGTTCTTGCAAGAAACCCATAGCAGCCACGTAAAACATGCAAACAACAATTAGAGGACGTCTAACTTGTTTTTGCAGGGTATACTATGTGATGTGATATGGCCAAGAAGAATGTGATGAATGATATGTAATGTATGAGATTGATCATGTTCTTGTAATAGGAATCACGACTTGCATGTCGATGAGTATGACAACCGGCAGGAGCCATAGGAGTTGTCTTTATTTATTGTATGACCTACGTGTCATTGAACAACGCCCTGTAATTACTTTACTTTATTGCTAACCGGTAGCCATAGTAGTAGAAGTAATAAGTTGGTGAGACAACTTCATGGAGGCATGATGATGGAGATCATGATGATGGAGATCATGGTGTCATGCCGGTGACGATGATGATCATGGAGCCCCGAAGATGGAGATCAAAAGGAGCAATATGATATTGGCCATATCATGTCACTATTTGATTGCATGTGATGTTTATCATGTTTATACATCTTATTTGCTTAGAACGATGGTAGTAAATAAGATGATCCCTCATTAAAATTTCAAGAAAGTAATCCCCCTAACTGTGCACCGTTGCGAAAGTTCGTCGTTTCGAAGCACCACGTGATGATCGGGTGTGATAGATTCTTATGTTCACATACAACGGGTGTAAGCCAGATTTACACACGCGAAACACTTAGGTTAACTTGACGAGCCTAGCATGTACAGACATGGCCTCGGAACACAAGAGACCGAAAGGTCGAGCATGAGTCGTATAGTAGATACGATCAACATGAAGATGTTCACCGATGATGACTAGTCCGTCTCACGTGATGATCGGACACGGCCTAGTTGACTCGGATCATGTAATCACTTAGATGACTAGAGGGATGTCTATCTGAGTGGGAGTTCATTAGATGAACTTAATTATCCTGAACATAGTCAAAAGCCCTTTGCAAATTATGTCATAGCTCGCGCTTTAGTTCCACTGTTTAGATATGTTCCTAGAGAAAATATAGTTGAAAGTTGACAGTAGCGATTATGCGGACAGTAGAAAGCTTATGTCCTTAATGCACCGCTCAGTGTGCAGAACCCCAAACATCGTCTGTGGATGTTGCGAACATCGGACATACACGTTTTGATAACTACGTGATAGTTCAGTTAAACGGTTTAGAGATGAGGCACCAAAGACATTTTTGAAATGTCGCGAAACATATGAGATGTTTCGAGGGTTGAAATTGGGATTTCAGGCTCGTGCCCACGTCAAGAGGTATAAGACCTCCGACGATTTTATTAGCCTGCAAACTAAGGGAGAAAAGCTCAATCGTTGAGCTTGTGCTTAGATTGTCTGAGTGCAACAATCACTTGAATCGAGTGGGAGTTGATCTTCCAGATGAGATAGTGATGTTTCTCCAAAGTCATTGCCACCAAGCTGCTAGAGCATCGTGATGAACTATAACATATCAGGGATACATATGATGATCCTTGAGGTATTCGCGATGTTTGACACCGCGAAAGTAGAAATCAAGAAGGAGCATCAATTGTTGATGGTTGGTGAAACAACTAGTTTCAAGAAGGGCAAGGGCAAGAAGGGACACTTCATGAAACGGCAAATCTGTTGCTGCTCTAGTGAAGAAACCCAAGGTTTAACCCAACCCCGAGACTAAGTGCTTCCGTAATAAGGGGAACAGACACTAGAGCAGAATTACCCTAGATACTTGGTAGATGAGAAGGCTGGCAAGGTCGATAAAAGTATATTGGATATACGTTATGTTAATGGGTACTTTACTAGTACTCCTAGTAGCACCAGGGTATTAGATACCGGTTCGGTTGCTAAGTGTTAGTAACTCGAAATAAAAGAGCTACGGAATAAACGGAGACTAGCTAAAGGTGAGCTGACGATATGTGTTGGAAGTGTTTCCAAGTTTGATGTGATCAAACATCGCACGCTCCCTCTACCATCAAGATTAGTATTAAACCTGAATAATTTTCATTTGGTGTTTGCGTTGAGCATAGACGTGATTGGATTATGTCTATCGCAATACGGTTATTCATTTAAGGAGAATAATGGTTACTCTATTTATTTGAATAATACCTTCAATGGTCTTGCACCTAAAGGAATGGTTTATTGAATCTCGATCGTAGTGATACACATTTTCATGCCAAAAGATATAAGATAGTAATACTACTTACTTGTGGCACTGCCATGTAAGTCACATTGGTATAAAACGCATGAAGAAGCTCCATGTAGATGGATCTTTGGACTCACTCGTTTTTGAAAAGTTTGAGACATGCGAACCATGTCTATTGGTGTATGCGCATGAAGAAACTCCATGCAGATGGATCGTTTGGACTCACTTGATTTTGAATCACTTGAGATATGCAAATCATACCACATGGGCAAGATGACTAAAAAGCCTCGTTTTCAGTAAGATGGAACAAGATAGCAACTTGTTGGAAGTAACACATTTTGATGTGTGCAGTCCAATGAATGCTGAGGCATGCAGTGAATATCGTTATGTTCTTACTTCACAGATGATTTGAGTATATTTACTTGATGAAACACAAGTCTGAATTATTGAATGGTTCAAGTAATTTCAGAGTGAAGTAGAAGATCATTGTGACAAGAGGATAAAATGTCTATGATATGATCATAGATATGAGTATCTGAGTTACGAGCTTTGGCACGCAATTAAGACATTGTGGAAATTGTTTCACAATTAATACCGCCTGGAACACCATAGTGTGATGGTATGTCTGAACATCATAGTTGCACCCTATTGGATATGGTGCGTACCATGATATCTCTTATCGAATTACCACTATCGTTCATGGGTTAGTCATTAGAGACAACCGCACTCACTTTAATAGGGTACCATGTAATTCCGTTGAGACGACACCGAACTATGGTTTGGAGAAACCGAAGTTGTCGTTTCTTAAAAGTTTGGGGCTGCGAAGCTTATGTGAAAAAGTTTCAGGTTGATAAGCTAGAACCCAAAGAGGATAAAATGCATCTTCATAGGACACCCAAAATAGTTGGGTATACCTCCTAATTCAGATCCGAAAGCAATAGGGATTGTTTCTTGAATCGGGTCCTTTCTCGAGAAAAGTTTGTCTTGGAAAGTTGAGTGGGAGCATGGTGGAGACTTGATGAGGTTATTGAACCGTCACTTCAACTAGTGTGTAGCAGGGCACAGGAAGTTGTTCCTGTGGCGCCTACACCAATTGAAGTAGAAGCTTATGATAGTGATCATGAAGTTTCGGATCAAGTCACTACCGTACCTCGTAGGGTGACAAGGATGCGTACTACTTCAGAGTGGTACAGTAATCCTGTCTTGAAGGTCATGTTGCTAGACAACAATGAACCTACGAGCTATGGAGAAGCGATGGTGGGCCCATATTCCGACAAATGGTTATAAGCCATGAAATCCGAGATAGGATCCATGTATTAGAACAAAGCATGGACTTTGGTGGACTTGCCCAATGATCGACAAGCCATTGAGATAAATGGATCTTTAAGAAGAAGACGGACGTGGACGGTAATATCACCGTCTATGAAGCTCGACTTGTGGTGAAGAGTTTTTCACAAGTTCAAGGAGTTGACTACGATGAGATTTTTCTCATCCATAGTGATGCTTAAGTCCGTCGGAATCATGTTAGCATTAGCTGCATTTATGAAATCTAGCAGATGGATGTCAAAACGAGTTTCCTTACCAGTTTTTGTAAGGAAAGGTTGTATGTGATACAATCAGAAAGGTTTTGTCGATCCTGAGGATGCTAAAAGGTATGCTAGCTCCAGCGATCCTTCCATGGACTGGAGTAAGCATCTCGGAGTTGGAATATACACTTTGATAAGATGATCAAAGATTTTAGGTTTATACAAAGTTTATGAGAAACTTGTATTTCCAAAGAAGTGAGTGGGAGCACTATAGAATTTCTGATGAGTATATGTTGTTGACATATTGTTGATCAGAAATGATGTAGAATTTCTGGAGAGCATATAGGGTTATTTGAAAGGTGTTTTTCAATAGAAAACCTGGATTAAGCTACTTGAACATTGAGCATCAAGATCTATAATGATAGATAAAAAAACGCTTAATGGTACTTTCAAATGAGCACATACCTTAACATGATCTTGAAGGTGTTCAAGATGGATCAGTCAAAGAAGGAGTTCTTGCCTGAGTTGTAAGGTATGAAGTTAAGACTTAAAGCTCGACCACGGCAGAAGAGAGAGAAAGGACGAAGGTCGTCCCCTATGCTTTAGACGTAGGCTCTACAGTATGCTATGCTAAGTACCGCACCTGATGTGTGCCTTGCCACATGTCTGGCAAGAGGGTACAAAGGTGATCAAGGAGTAGATCACCAGATAACGGTCAAAATTATCCTTAGAGGAATAAGGATATGTTTCTCGGTTATGGAGGTGATAAAGAGTTCGACGTAAAGAGTTGCGTCGATGCAAGCTTAACACCTATCCGGATAGCTCTGAGTAGAGAAGCCGGATACGTATAGTGGAACAACCATTTGGAATAGCTCCAAGTGGAGCGTGGAAGCACCATTTACAATATGACCTAGAGATTTGCGAAGTACATACGGATCTGAATGTTGCAGACCCGTTGACTAAAACCTCTCTCACAAGCAAAACATGATCAAACCCAAGAACTCATTGAGTCTTAATCACATGATGATGTGAACTAGTAAACTCTTTGGATGTTGGTCACATGGCGATGTGACCTGTCAGTGTTAATCGCATGGCGATGTGAACTAGATTATTGACTCTAGTGCAAGTGGGAGACTGTTGGAAATATGCCCTAGAGGCAATAATAAATTAGTTATTATTATATTTCCTTGTTCATGATAATCGTTTATTATCCATGCTATAATTTTATTGACAGGAAACTCAGATACATGTGTGGGTACATAGACAACACCATGTCCCTAGTAAGCCTCTAGTTGACTAGCTCGTTGATCAATAGATGGTTACGGTTTCCTGACCATGGACATTGGATGTCGTTGATAACGGGATCACATCATTAGGAGAATGATGTGATGGACAAGACCCAATCCTAAGCCTAGCACAGAGATCGTGTAGTTTGTATGCTAAAGCTTTTCTAATGTCAAGTATCATTTCCTTAGACCATGAGATTGTGCAACTCCCGGATACCATAGGAATTCTTTGGGTGTACCAAACATCACAACGTAAATGGCTGGCTATAAAGGTGCACTACAGGTATCTCCGAAAGTGTCTGTTGGGTTGGCACGAATCGAGACTGGGATTTGTCACTCCGTGTAAACGAAGAGGTATCTCTGGGCCCACTCGGTAGGACATCATCATAATGTGCACAATGTGACCAAGGGGTTGATCACGGGATGCTGTGTTATGGAATGAGTAAAGAGACTTGCCGGTAACGAGATTGAACAAGGTATCGGGATACCGACGATCGAATCTCGGGCAAGTACAATACCGTGAGACAAAGGGAATTGTATACGGGATCGATTGAGTCCTTGACATCGTGGTTCATCCGATGAGATCATCGTGGAACATGTGGGAGCCAACATGGGTATCCAGATCCCGCTGTTGGTTATTGACCGGAGAACGTCTCGGTCATGTCTGCATGGTTCCCAAACCCGTAGGGTCTACACACTTAAGGTTCGATGACGCTAGGGTTATAAAGGAAGTTTGTATGTGGTTACCGAATGTTGTTCGGAGTTCCGGATAAGATTCCGGACGTCACAAGGAGTTCCAAAATGGTTCGGAGGTAAAGATTTATATATGGGAAGTCCTGTTTTGGTCACCGGAAAAGTTTCGGGTTTTATCGGTAACGTACCGGGACCACCGGGAGGGTCCCAGGGGTCCACCAAGTGGGGCCACTGGCCCCGAAGGGCTGCGTGGGCTAAGTGTGGGAGGGGACCAGCCCCAGGTGGGCTGGTGCGCCCCCCCCCCCCCCCACATGGGCCCAAGGCGCCTAGGGTTTGGGGAGGGGGCGCCCCACCTTGCTTGGGGGGCAAGTTTCCCCCTCTCCACCCCTTGGCCGCCCCCCTAGATGGGATCTAGGGCTGGCCGCCGCCCCTAGGGGTGGAAACCTAGGTGGGGGCGCAGCCCCCTCTCCCCATATATATAGTGGAGGCATAGGAGCAGCCCAACAGATGAGTTTCTTCCTCTATTGGCGCAGCCCTACCTCTCTTACTCCTCCTCTCCCGCGGTGCTTGGCGAAGCCCTGCAGGATTGCCATGCTCCTCCATCACCACCATGCCATTGTGCTGCTGCTGGATGGAGTCTTCCTCAACCTCTCCCTCTCTCTTTGCTGGATCAAGGCGTGGGAGACGTCACCGGGCTCTACTTGTGTTGAACGCGGAGGTGCCGTCCGTTCGGCACTAGGATCTCCGATGATTTGGATCACAACGAGTACGACTCCTTCAACCCCGTTCTCTTGAACGCTTCCGCTTAGCAATCTACAAGGGTATGTAGATGCACTCTCCTTCCCCTCATTGCTCGTTTCTCCATAGATAGATCTTGGTGACACGTAGGAAAATTTTGAATTTCTGCTACGTTCCCCAACACATAGTCCAACAGTCCGGCCAATGTATATAGTCCGGCTGTCCGAGGACCCCTTAGTCCAGGACTCCCTCAACGACTGGATTACTGGGATCATATAAAAGGCTCTGGGAAACTATAGAACAACATGGTTGGTTTGCAAAGAAAATGGTCTATACCATCAGACCAAATATATGTGTGCAGATTTAATTTTTCTAGTAAAACCATGAAAGATGAAATTACCAATAGATAAGGAGCATTAGTTATTGAACAACATTGTTTTCTTGCTAACTTTTGCTATGGGAAGCAAGATAGATTTGGATTACTGAATAAGACATGTAATATATGATAAACATAGAAACACCTTAAACACCCTCTACCTAGTAGTTGTTCTCTGCCTTGTGGACCCACCTGCAAGCATATAGGACAATGAAAAGAAACTATAACAGGGATCAAGTAAACAACCACTGGATGTACAACTCAAGACCTCCGAAGATAGGTTTGACAGTACATGTCCAAACGGGGCAAAATTTCTCTACAGAAAAAGTCTCATCCGACCAAAAAGATGAACAGCAAGAAGGCACGCCAAAAAATATTCACAAAATTAGGGGAAGAGAGGCGCATGCCCTCAAAGAGGTTATAGCTTCTCCCATGACCCCCAAGTAGCGCAGTACGACAATACTCCAACCATGTTTTTGGGACCAAACAAACATACACATAATCAATGACACAAGGTGTAGACCCAAACCTAATATGTGAGATTCAAGAGTCAGTGGAGAGGAAGTAAGTTTACCTAAGGGGATTAAGGTGGGGAAGATCGAGAGGTTGATAGGAAGCCAATATGACATGGGATGTTCTCAAGAGTCAGGGTATAGGTTTGGCAGCCGTGCCTTACATGGAGAATGCATTTTTCGTCTTTGTCTATGTAATAATAGACATCATCGTTACGAAGCTCCTCCTATGGTCACCGCTACAGCCGCTATTCATAGACTTGGCAACTTGTAGATGAATCAACCACGAATGTTGTGGTTGGTCATCTGCTTTGTGGAGGCGAAAAGGTAGTAGGAAAATTAATGACAGAGAGGACGGAAGGGAAGGGGTTGTGACTCATGACTCATGAGTGCATGTGAAACTAAAGCTGGTGGACAAAGAGTTAAGGTGAGAAGAAGAATGATCGTTAAAGGGAAAGACTAGGAAGGGGAAGAGTCTTGGTGTCGATTGGGAGAAAACTAAGATTAAGAAATCTGCTAGATTATTCTGGTTGTTCGGTTGGAAAAAGAATACATAGTTATAACTGAACCACTGAGGTGGCACATATGATGACGTGGGTGGCTTGCATGTGAAGATAAATAATACAGTGGGACGTTGAGGTGGAAACTTTACATGCCGAGAGAATTGGTATCAACTTTTTAAGAATGTAAGATGTATTGTTCTTACTTGAACAAACAACATACTTATGATTATACCTTCTGTGCAAGCATCACAAATACAAGAGAATAACTAATATAGAATCTAACCATATGCAGTCACACAATTTCTGTCACTTCGGGGTTCCGACAACTTCTCATGTGACAATATAAACTTAGGGCTTGGTAATTTCTGTCACTCCAACCATCCACCATTGATAAACTAGTCACACAATGCTCTCCTAAGGCCCTTAACGGTGAAGTGATATGCAGTCGATGTTCGCACATTACCACTAGATAATTACATCACAACCTAATATCAAAACATTGTATTATATTCAACTTCACAAGATTACTCATAACAAGGTTTATTCCATGCCCTCAAGAACGCAACGAACTACTCACAAGACATCATATGGATAATAATTAGTGGAGATGAAATTATAATTAACAATCCAAACATATAAATCTTCCACCGACAAAACTTCTAACCATCAACGACGGATAGTAATCAACACCAGAAAGCACTCAACAAAAGATTTCAGGTAAAAGTTCATAGATTGAAAGCTAGGGGTGGAGATGGATGACGATCATGAAGGTGTTGATCATGATCCCCATGATGTGGTGATGTCTATGGCTTCGAATCCCCCTTCAAGAGGGAAAAGGTCATAAGAAAACAACCCTGCAGAGCGGAGAAGTGTTACGCCTCAGTTACGCCTTGCATATGGCGGAGGAAAAATCCTGTAAAATTAGGAACGAAGTTTCAGGGTCACATAAGGTCATCGGGCAGTAGAGGTGGCCGGGGGATCCTACGGGTCCCACCTGGCACACCATGCGGCTAGGGTGTTCGCGTGGGCCCCCACAGGGTTCTCCTCAAGTAGGTCCAGGTTTCGCTGACTTCCTTTCGACATAAAAAATTTGTCATATTTTCTTCATTTTTTTGGTCTTCAAAAAATTATTTTCTTCAGTGTTCCTTGGTTTTTCTCTTTTTTGCAAGTATAACCTTTATAGGGGGACAGGGATCATAACTGCAAGTTTTCAAGAGGGGTTGCAACTGCAAGTCGTCTAGTGGGATGACAACTGCAAGTTTTCAGTGGGGTTGCAAATGCAAGTTTTCCAAGATGTCACAACTACTAGTTTATAAGGAAGGGCACGCCAACAAGTTTTCAAAAGAGGTCCCAATTGCAAGTTCTCCATGGAGGTCGCAACTGTAAGTTTTTTGAAGGATCACAATTGTAAGTTTTAAAGAGAGGTCGCAACTGCAAGGGTTTTAGCATGGATGTAATTGAAAGCTCTCTAGAGGGGTAAAAAATGTAAGTTTCTAAGAGAGGGTTGCAATTGCAAATTTTCAAGAAGGGCGACAAACTTCTTCATGAAGGACGGTCAAATAATTTCATTTTCCATGGTATAATATTTTTTCTTCATTCAGTTGTTTAAACATTTTTTCTTCATTCAGTTGTTTAAACATTTTTTGAATAGTTTGTCGAACAAATATGAGAAAAACAGCATTCCACAAAATCGGGCATGGCCATGCCATGCGCTTCCTGCTAACGATTGTTGTGGAACAGAGGAAAACAAAAGAACTCCCAAAACTGGAGTACATGTTGGACCATGTTGCTGCTATCAATCCCATGAGAGCTCTTAATCAGTACTTTAAGCGCCCGTGGCTCTCGCAGCGCACAAGCGCGAGACGCATAGCCCGCCCAAATAAGGGTGTGTTTGGTTGCCCGCATAAGGTCCAACCAGGCCCGTGCGGGAAGGATTCGGCCTGTTTGATAGCCTGCATACACTATTGGGCCTACATCGCACGCTTCTTAAAGCACCTCTGGGCCTGGCTCGCTGGCAACGTAGGAATCGGCAGTTTCTCTGGAGCCAGGCCGAGCGGAAGCGCAGAGAGCGGGCCCCTGCAGGAGGAGAAACGGGAGGGATGCGAGCTATTTACATGGTGTCTTCTTCAACCTCCAATAAGCTCCTCTCTAATCTCCTCTCTTCCATGCCCCTCTGATATACACAACGATGCTTCAATTCATGGTAAGCTCTACACGAAAAAGATGCACCTCGATGCTACGGTTCCATTAAGGCGATCGGTTCATAGTTTCGTCGGCCGTAAGTACTTAATCTCGTCTTCTCGTTTGGAGCTATTCTAGAATAATTTTGTCAGATTTGTCGCGCACGATCGATCATTTGAAATTTCCTTTGACCAGTAGCCTAATCTTTCATTTCCTCACAACATTTGTGTTGTAAGTTTTTGGTTTCAATGATCGTAGCTTCATCTCTCTTTGAGCAGCAGTCTACTGCACTGACGCCGTCGTGTCGAGCGTTTGGATAATATCCTTTTTCGATTGGGTATGGCATCAACCATTCCTGGGGCCCGCCAATTAGTCAACCATAGACATATTTCAGTTAATGGTCGTATAGTCAATATACCAAGTTTTCGTTGCAAACCCCGAGATATTATTACTACGAAAGATAACCAAAGATCAAAAGGTCTAGTTCAAAATTATATTGGTTCATCAGACCTGGGGAAATTGCCAAAGCATTTGGCGATTGACACATTGGAATATAATGGACTAGTAAATAACATCCTAGATAGGAAGTGGGTCGGTCTCAAAATAAATGAGTTGTTAGTTGTAGAATATTACTCTCGTCAGACTTGAACTTAACGAAAAAAGGAAAGGTTCATAGAATTTTCTTCCCCTTCCCCTTTCCCCAAACTAAATCGCCCTAAGACCATTACCATTAATTCGTATTTTCCCATCAACTAGCTAAAATTGATTAACCCTAGGATTAGGATCCTTTTTTCTTTTTTCCTCTATGTGTATTTTACATACCACAGTAATTTGCTATAGAGAATTTCTAATTTCTATTAAATCAAAATAAGATCATATAAGATATTATATTATTGCTGGAAAAAATTGTTATTTGATTTGATACATTGTGATCCTTAACGTTGATGAATTAATAAAGACGGAAAGAGAGGGATTCGAACCCTCGGTAAACAAAAGTCTACATAGCAGTTCCAATGCTACGCCTTGAACCGCTCGGCCATCTCTCCTACATAACTTATTACGGAAAATAAACTGAGTAAATAGCGAGTTTTCTGATTCCTGCAGTACAGATACAACCGCAACCACTCGGGGGTTCCATAGTTCTATTGGAAAAATTCCTTTTGATCTAAGTGGAAGGATACATGATTTTTTACTAGAAATTGCGCTTGGTATAAAATAAAAGTTTTAATTTGGGTTTTCCCGCAACTAAAGAAAAAGAAAATGGAAGAATTCTTATTATTGCATAATAAAATAAAATAAAGAAACCTTAGAATTCCGTTTGCATAAGATACGCTACACCATAGTATCGAAATCAAAAATAGGGTATGAGACAATTAATAACTTTGAAAACACGAAATAGTTGATAACGTCAGTTGTTGTTCAGAAATAGGAAAGTGGAATGAAATCCAGTCTTAGTCAAATATTTCATATCTCTTCATATCCATGCAGAAGGAAAATGATACAATTTGAGCTCAGCGGAAAATCCATATCTCTCTTATCCATTTAAAGCATATGGATTTAGAGTATAGCATATGGATCAATCTATATATAATTATAAGAATCGAATCTGTTTGTTTTTATGTTATTTTGTGAAGGAATGAAAACAATTCTATATAGAATGGGTTGGGAATTATGCCTAGATCCCGTGTAAATGGAAATTTCATTGATAAAACCTCCTCAATTGTAGCCACTATTTTATTGCAAATAATTCCGACAACCTCAGGAGAAAAAAAGCATTTACTTATTATAGAGATGGTGCAATTTGACTCTCTTTTTTTTGCTTTTTTTAGCCCTACCTATACCTCAGCCTTACGAAAAAGAGAAGGGGTTGGCATAGAGAGAACCAAATTTGTAAAGCAAACAAACCCATGCTTCGGGAAGGTGAGGCCAACTAACAATTCCCTCCATCGTGTATCCTTGATTGATGCGGCTTCTGATACTTCAATTGTAGATTCTAGTATTGAGCGAAAGGTTACACCTACAGGATATGGTATGGTATGGATTACAGGCCAATCCTACTCTATTAGTATTCGTAGGCAGCATAGGGGAGAAAAGCACTACACCTAGAAATAGGAATCATCAAGAGAAAAACTTTGTTAGAAATTACCCCTTTCCTGATCGGTATCAAGCTGGAAAGAATGGTTGGGATAACAAACAACCATCAGGTTTGTACTTTGGATACCCCTATAACCATCAAAGATCGTTGAAGTAGCTAATTCCTCTAAATAGGAGGCGTTGAGAACAAAGAAATTATTGGAGCTATCGTTTTCCTCTAGCATTAATAGAATTCATTGGTGTTAAGAAAAACCTCTTGTGGGAAGGTTGGCTAGAGATTTCTTGGAAAAATACCAGCCCCTTTCGGTTCATAATGAGACGGGACTAATTCTCTTTTGATTCTATAGATTATTTCGCTTAGTACTATTATGTACAGAAGGGAGGATCCGTATGAGATGAAATCCTCATGTACGGTTTTGGAACGGAGGTTTTTTGAATAGAATGAATGACCGTAACGGATGTTGGCTCAATCCGAGGGAAATTATGCGGAAGTTTTGCAAAATTATGAAGCTACGTGACTAGAAATCGATCCCTATGATCGAAGTTATATACTCTATAACATAGGACTTATACACACAAGCAATGGAGAGCATACAAAGGCTTTGGAATATTATTTCTAGGCACTAGAACGAAACCCCTTCTTACCGCATGCTTTTAATAATATGGTCGTGATCTGTCATTACGTGCGACTATTTCCACTTTAGGAAAAGAAAGAGGATCAAATTTTCTAGTAAATACTAGAAAAAAAGGCTTTCTACATAGGGATCGTAAAAACAACGATTTTTCCCTATCAGCTGTAGGAAGGAAGGACACTTCACGAGAATCAAAAAACGAAGGAAGTATGGCCTATACTACTACTCTATGGATAAAGTTTCTCAAATTGATAGAGAAAGCACCGTAAAGATCAATTAGTGAGCGACTGGGTCGATACAACTAAAAAAATGCTTACTTATCCCATGATATGGGGAAAAATTTAGGAATCCTCTTATGTAATAGAGCCGATCCACTAAGGGATTAAGCAGCGGTGTAGTATCAGATCCCAAAGATAATAAGTTCTTTTTTTTTCTTATGGAAAAAAGTCTTTTTCAAGGATTCTATAGAGATTTCATATATGAAACTAGGATAGTTACCTTTTAGAAAATTTGAACGAAGGCTCTATATCTATCTATGCTTCATTCTTCTGAAGGTGGGAAAAAAGATCAAACTGATTATTGATAAAAATTAGGGTTTGAAATTTAGGTAATTAATTTCTTCTGCTTAGACCCAAGAACAAATTGGATCAATTTTTGATAAATTGAATTTAGTTAAGATAGGAGAAATTCGGATAGCAATTTCCGAGCTATATGAGGTAGGAAACTCTCAACTACGGTTCTAAGGGAAGGAACTTCCTATTCCGATCGAGGAGAACACTTTGTCCTCTGCTCAGAGCCCTCCTATTCGTCCCTCTCGACGCCGAAGCCCTTCCCCTTGATCTCCTTGCCCACGTCCTACTACACTATATTCGTTTCCGGCGTCGCTCATCTCGGCCTACTCTCTATCGTCCTCCTACTGTACTGATGCTGCAATGGCGCGCACACTGCTTCTTGTGTCATTTGCCTCCGTGAACACTGCAGTTCGCCGCGCCGCCGACGGGGTCGATCATCTTGGCCTCCCCTCTCTCGCCCTACTACACTGGAGTCGTTTCCGGCATCGATCATCTTGGCCTCCTCTCTCGTCCACTGCACTGACGATACCATGGCGTGAGCACTGCATTCTCCTCCTCTGTCGGCTGTCTTTGCGCGAGCACCGTAACTAGTTCGTCGACGATGTCGCTCGCCGTGCCGCCGACGGGGTTGCTCGTCAACGACTCCATGCTCGTCATGTCGGACACGGCGCCACAGCCACTATCCACCGCAGTCGCCATGGTCCGGCACACACTGCATTTCTTCTCCTCCTCCCTCTGCTAGCTCTTAACCCTGTGTGCTATGTGCAAGGGTTAGCTCTTAATCATACCCCATGCGGGCAACCAAACACCGTGTTCATATGCCGCTTGGGCTAATGCAGGCAACCAAACAAAGCGCACTTACGTATTACCTAATAAAGTGACCCTCGATACAAACAACCAAACAACTTGCAGATGACGCATTTAGGGCTGTTTTTGCTCAACCAGACTGGGTTGAGAAGTGTATGCAATGCAACTACTGTTCAAAACTTGAACCAAACACACCCTAAGTGTTTCCCCCTCGCTCGCTCGTCACACGAGCTAGTCGCTCACAATTTGAAGGAAAAACTAGTCGCTCGCTGCACACGCCAGCGCAGGTCTCTCTGCTCGTTCGGTTAAATAATTGACGATTGTCGGTTGAACCATTAACCTCTTGACTGGTCAAACCGTTGCCTGTTGACTTCACTAAAAACGTGAAGTGGAAACAATTCTCAGATTCAAAAAAACATGGATTTTGAAAAAAGTTTGCAAATTCCAAAAATATATAGTGAATTTGAAAAGGTTCATGAATTTGAAAAGGTCAAGGATTTGGGAAAATGTTTGCGGACTAAAAAACAGTTCACAATTCTTTAGAAAGTTTATGGATTTGAATAAAAGTTCATGATAGTTTTTTAATGTTCATGGATTTGATATATTTTCAAGATTTTCAAAAAGGTGACGGATTTGTGAAAAATATTGCAAAATTGAAAAATAATTTCGGATTAAAAAAACATCTCAATTTTGAAAGAAGTGCATGGGTTCGGAAAAAAGTTGGTGAATTTGAAAATGTCATGAATGTTAATAAATTTGTAAAAGTTCACAAAAACATAAAAACAGAGACAGGAAAAACATGAAGATAGAAAAGGAATAGAGAATATATTAAAAAGGAAGAAAAAAACCTAAGCATCCACAGAAATTATTGCAAAATTAAACTGGATGTAGAAGCTTCCCAAAACTAATGCAAATGGAGAATCGAATATATGCTGACGTAAATTGTGTTTCATGTTTTAAATATACATTTTACAAAAAATTAAATTTACTTATTAAATTAAGAAAGAATTTTAAAAAATGTTAAAATAATACCAAAAACAGTTTTAACACTGTTTTTCACATTTTTTGAATAATTTTAAAAAAGTTCGTGACAATAAAAAAATATATGCAAAATTTGAAAACATGTGCATCCAATGTAGTAAAGAAAATATTTGCATAGGGTAAACAAATGATTCGTACCCTTAAAAATTGTAGTTGATATTCTATGGAAATGTTCATTTGTTTAAAAAAAATATCAAAATCATATACAATGTAAAAAAATGTTTGCATAGGTTAATTTTTATTTCCATTAATAATGTACATGGAATGTTAACGAAATAGTCACGACTTTCCAAACAAATGTCCATGAAATTTTGAAAAATGTAAATACAATGTCTAAAAATGGTTGTGTAGTTTAAGAAAATGTTTAGTGACATAAAAAAGTACAACACGTATTTTGTATAATGTTACGGTGTATTCAAAAAGTGTTCAAAACATGTATTTTAAAAATGTATGCATTATGTGTTCGAGAAATGGTTCACATTAGGTCCAAAAAGGTACAGTATACACCGAGAAAAACGAAGACATGTGTTCATACAATAAAACAGATAAAAAAACCTCAAGGAAACAAAAAAACGCAAAAACCCGAGGAAAATGAAGAGAGTTATATCTCGACAACTAACAGATAGCCAGCCCAATATGGGTTCCTGAGAGTGGTTTTAGAAAACTTCTACGACCGTTTTGGATCGGTTTTAGAAGTTTTTGCGCATTTTTCTTTTATGTGTTTTCAGTGTTTATTTTCATCAATTAATGTCTTTCTGTGTTTCTTTACTGGTTTCCTTCAGAATTTTCCAGTTTTTTTGTATGTTTTTTCTTTGTTTTCTATTTTTATTTTTTAACACATGTCTACCTTTTCTAATACACGTCCTACATTTTTGGTATACATCTAGGACATTTTATACATATATTAAACATTTTAAAATACATGATAAATATTTCTACGGAATGGAATGAAATGAACATTAAACTACATGAATATTATTTTTGCATTGTGGAAATATTGTTTAAAATATCACAAACATATTCTTGAAGTGTGCAAACATTTTTTAAATGCCGTGAGCATTTTTTAATGGTACAATCATTTATGTAAATACCATGAACGTATTATATATTCTAAAAAAAATTTTAGAAAAGGTTACCACATTATTTGAAATTTGTGAACTTTTTTTTGGATGGTATGATTTGTTCAGAAAATTATATAAGCAAATTTTCAATTGTGCATTCTCTCTTTTTTGAATATCCCGAGCATTTTTTGAAAGACATGAACATTTTTTAAATTTCACAAGCTTTTTGTTTTGAATCCTATCAACATTTTGTAAAAGCTGCACAAAAAATATTTTTACACTGCATGAACATTTACTAAAGAGTAAAATATACCGGAGGTCGTAAAAGTATTTCAAGTGTGTCAAGTAGGTCCTAAAAATTTCAAATCGTTCACTGCGGGTCCTAAATGTGTATAAGTCGTTCACCGCGGGTCCTAAAAGTATTTCAAGTGTGTCAAGTAGGTCCTAAAAGTCGTGGGTACAATACAAATATAGAACCCGCGGTGAACATTTTCAAACTTTTAGGACCTTCGTTGTATTTTACTCTTTAGTAAATGTGCTATGAATGCTTTTGAACTTTCTAAGTAAAGTAATTTTGAAATATCTATATTTAGTTTTTTGGGATACAAACAAAATAAGAAAGAAGAAGAAGAAAAGGAAATAAAAATCCAGTAGCGAGTGTGACCGTCCCCTTGCTTGGTGTTCACACTAAATAGTTTGAAGAAATATATCTTGATCTTCCACTGTACATAGGCTCATGCAAATGCTATAGGTCAGCTTGTTAACCTAGGTAAATGTTTTATTCTTTTTTGAGAAATTGTCAATCTATAGATGGAGAGGAGGTGGCTCGGTTGTTTGGTGTTTAGATTGAACAGTTTGAGTAAAAGATATCTTGGTCTTCCTACTCTATATGAGTGCATGTCTAAAGGTCGTTCTCAGAACCTTCACATAGGTTCACTAAGCATATTATGACATGGGATGGTTCAACCCTTGCTCGGAGTGGTAGGGAAATACTCATCAAGGTGGTGGCGCATGCTCTTTCAACATATATGATAGGTGTCTTCAGGCTTCCCGCAACCAAATTCGATGATTTAAAGACGATGGCTCATTATTATTTTTGGGAGATGAGCATGGCAAAAGGAACGCATTGGCGCCAAGGCGTTCCTATTACCATGTTCATCTCCCAAAAATTGCATATGGAACTCATTGTGACTTTATTGCATATTTGGCACGTCCGGAATTAGATTACACATGACAAGCTGACACCTTGGGTGGAGGCTACTCGACGATTTCTTCTGAACTACGTCAACTCATTAATCGGCTGCAACCCGATCGTCGACCCAGTCAAAGGGAACATGTCATTGATGTTGGGCTGGTGCAGTAGTCATCACAACAGGTGAAGGAGAAACCAATGAGCAAAGCGAAGTGGCAAGCGCTAGTCAAAGGTTGGCCAAAACTAAATGTTGATGGGTCCTTCTATGAATGTACTGATGTAGCGGGCGTAGGTATGGTCCGTCAAGATGACCACTACGATATCATTTTCTCGGTGTGCAAGCAGCTATGGCATGCTCATAGGCCCTGGAGGCAGAACTGGCAGCTTGTCGGGAAGGTCTCTCGCTGGCTCTTCAATGGTCCTCGAGACGATCATGGCAGAATCTGATTGCCTAGTTGCACTGAACATGTTGAATGCAAAAGGCTCCGGATAAGTCTCGCCATGCTATTCTTGCCAGGGAGGTAAAATTATTGATGAAGGTAGGAGGGAGGTTGTTTTTACTCATGAGTGTCGCGAACAAAACCATGTGAGTAATTATTTAGCAAACTATAGTAGAAGGGAAGAGTGCGTTCCGGGTAGTGGCTTAGAGCTGGTCCAGGTGATATGTATGAGCTTTGTATGCAAGACTTGCTTGATGAGTGATGAATGAATTGTTTTGCCCCATAAAAAAGATTGATCGGGGCACCGGGAGTTCTCTAGATAATCTCCACTTTCTGCAGTGTCTGGATAATGAGATTAAATGTCAGGACCCCGATTCTATGCCACACCGATCTAGCATGTAACACCTCATATCACTTTGCGGCCTCACGCACGGTATTTTCACGGGTGTCGCCTTACCATTCCCGGGACCGTTTGCATCTTTTGGCACACGTATATGATAGTGTCGCTAGCATCCATATGACAAAGAATCCGGGCTGACATGGCTAGTCGTGAACCCGAAGTGGCACTAACTTACAGGGACAGGCATACATGACTCAGCATCGAACGTGTCGGTCATCAACGAGTGAATCCGGGTTGTAGCAGCTGGGCTAGCAGGACTCCGGTAAACCGGGCTGTAGCAGGCTAACAGGACTCCGGTAGACACCGCGTGACATTTCCCCGAAGGGACAGACACAGAAACGAAGAAGGACACATGTCGGCCAACCTAAGTGTTCCGGAGCAGTAGCAAGCTACCAGGGCTTAGTGGAAGCACTAGGAGACATTTTCCGGTAAGAGAGGCTACTAAGGATAAACAACTAGATAGTCAGATCCCACACATAGCAATACACATTACACGTACGCATAACATGCAAGTATGTGTTGTACAACATGGCATCACAGCATAACTCAACAACTCATATAGATAAGGCTCAGAGAGCCATCATAGCATTTATTACAAACAGGGGTCACATGACCCAACATTCAGAGCAATCAAGCAACAAGCGGAAGCATTACATGTCTGGGTACAGACATCTACAAATGAAAAAGGCTGAAGAGCCTGACTAACTACAATATCCGATCAAGATCGTAGCTAGGTACAAGCTACTTGTCGAAGTCCACGAGAACACTAGTAAGACCGAAGTCTCCGCTGCAAAAATATAAATAAAGCAACATGAGTACAAAGGTACTCAGCAAGACTTACATCAGATCATATCATACATGCATTTGTATCAAGAGGGTAATGTGGGGTTTAGTTGCAGCAAGCCAGCTTTGACTCTGTGGCTATCCTGTTCTACGACTACCAGAACTTCTTTGAAGTGATCTGGTGCACACGAGTCCACTAATCACCACATAATACACCACTATGGATTCATTCCCGTCTCCCTACGAGAAGGCCATCCATAGCACTCACACTTGTCTTGAGCATTTTATAGTATCCTCTTCAAGTTATCTATGTACCATGTAAGCATCCAAGAAGTCCATAACCGCGGACCCGGCTATTCGAATAGATCATGTTAACCCTGCAGGGGTGTACTTCTTCACACACGCTCTCGCCACTTACCGCCATGTACACGTCATGTATCTCGGAAACCTTCAAGCGGAAGCCTGGCGAGGGTGTCGGCCACGACCTGACTAACCACACAAGACTCTAGTCCAGGTTTATCGCCTATTCGGGTTCCATCCGTAAGGAGATCCGGCCGGGGTGTCGCTCACGGCCCCAAATGATGTGAGCAGGGTTCCCAAGCCCACCATCCGGGTGCCACTTGGTACACCGTGCCACTGTGCCTAGTCTGTCCCAAGCCCACCTGGCCGAGTGCCACTTGGTAGACTACTAACACTACCTACAAACACCAGAAACTAGTTGCGACTCCTGGACAGAGATCAAGTTGGTTAATAAGCCGAGAGGGGTCGAGTTACCAGAACCCAATATGTGGTAGTATCGAGTCATCGGACGACATACACAGAAATCAGTGCTTAAGGACGGTTCCAGTGAGACAACCCACCATGTACTCCTACATGGCCTCTCACCGCTACCTTTACCAAATCGTGTTCACACGTTCACTCTCAGCATCAGAACATATCGTAACACTCCAATTCATTCCCAATGAATCAGACCTGACACAACTCTAAGCAATAGCAGGCATGGCATGGTAGGAACACAACATGACTCAATCAACTCCTACACATGCTAGTGGGTTTCAACTATTTACTGTGGCAATGACAGGTCATGCAGAGGAATGGGTTCAACTACCGCAGCACAAAGAAGCAGTTGAATCGTTGTTGTCCTAATGCAATAACTGAGAGCAGGAGCGAGAGAGTAGGATTGTATCGGAATGAACAAGGAGGTTTGCTTGCCTGGTAGATCAACAAGGAAGGCACTGCTTCACAGACAGGTACTCTGGAACGGTCTCCGGAGCAGGACCTATCGAGAAGGAACGGTGCCAACAATCAATACACAAGCATATGCAACAATATGATGCATGAACATGGCATGAAGATATGATGCTGTTTGAGCTAATGCAACTAGTATTCAATTTGAATGAAGTCCATTTGAACCAAGGGTTCAATGCAACTCCAAATTAAGCTCTTATATATGCCATTTTAGTGTTTTCTCATATACAACATGTATAAGTTGGTTTGTCATGCATGAAACTAGTACAGATGGATAGATTGCATTTTTCTGATAATTTTTCATATATAAATTATTTCAATCTGAGTTATGGTTGAATTTCTATGATTTTTTGAAGTTTGCTAATTTTCTGGACTTCCTGATTTAATTTAAATCCAGAAAATCAATAATTGCGTCAACACTGCGTCATGCTTGCGTCAGCAAGTCAACAGCGCTGACTGGTCAAACCTGACGTGTGGGGTCCACACGTCAGTGACACGGGTTAAACAGGGGGTTAGTTTTATCCTAATTAAAGGATTAGTGGCACTGGGCCCACTGGTCAGTGTCAGGGGTTAAATAAGCGGTGATTAGCACTAAGCTAATCACCTGACGGGCCGGACCCACCTGACAGGCCGGCGCGGTCAAGGCGGTCAACCCCACCGGCGTTAAGCCGCCGGCGAGGCCCGAAACGGCGGAGCACCGCGGAAACGGGCTACGGTGCCCCGTTCGCAGCGTGGCTGGGCTCGTTCGAGAGCCCAGACCAGCGCGCGTCAGGCGGTGGTGCCAGCCGGGCCTGGGGTGGCCGGAGGCGACAACGAGGAGCTCGGCCGCGGCGGCCGGAGCTCGGATGAGGCGCGAACTGCGCTGTGGTGCGCGTGCGGGAGAGTTGGAGTGCTGGTGTGTGCGTGCGCGATGCGACGAGGGCGATGGACACGCCCGGTGGACCAAATGGTTGCCGGAGGTGCGTCGGCGGCGAGCACAGGCGGCGGCGGGTGCGGTCGAGCTAGGTGCAGTCACTACGGCGTGCGAGGAGGAGAACGGAGAGGGGAAGAGCGGCCAGTAGCTCACAGCGGTCACGACGAACGGGTTGACGAGGTCGGGGAAGAACCGAAGCGGTCGTAGCGGCGAAGGGGATCTCCGGTGGCCCGAGGAGGAAGAAGGGGTCGGGGACGACGCTGCAGGGCGCTTCCGCTCGCGTGGCTTGGCGGGGAGGACGATGACGATGCGGCGGTGCTTCTGGGTGCAGCGGCAGGGCGAGGGGTGGCCGGTGGCCACGGCGGCGAGCAGCGGCGCTCTCCGGTGCACTTGGTGAAGAGAGGGAGAGGGAGCCAGAGAAGGGGAGAGGCACGGGAGAGAGGGAGTGAGGTGCGGGGCGTCGCGTGGCGTCGTCCGGGTCATCCAGAGCGACGAGGGGGAGGACAGGCAGGCAGGGAGGATGTGGTGGCGCGGCTGCGGCATGCCGGCCACGTAGCTGCTCCTACTGGCAGGAGCTTGAAGAAGGTCCTGTCAGTTGGGCTGGGCCGCCTGCTGGCTGGGCCGGCCTGCTAGGCCGCTGGGCTGCACAGGGCTGCAGGTAAGTCCAGGTAGGTTTTCCATTTCTTTTTCTTTTCTATTTTTCTGACATTTGTTTTGATTTAATAATAATATTAAATCATTTTATTTACTTATGCCAATTTTTGTAGGAACTAGTGGTATTATTCCAGAGCTCCTCAACAAATGGCATAATTTTTGGACATATATTATATATATAACAAATATATATCCAATGCAAATAATTATGCATTAATTCCAAATGCCCAAAATAAATACTTATGAGCTCCTAAAAATATTGGTTTGATTTTTATCTCTGTCCAATATTTTCAGAGAGCAACATGAGCATTTTCTTGGACCTTTTTGGAGCAATTTTTATTTGGGTCATTTCCAAAAATGATTCTGAGGGTTTCACAAATCCCCATTTCAAATTTAAATGGAATTTAAACATGATGCACAAATGACTAGCTAGCCTCGAGAGTACCAGAACTAGGGATGTGACAACTCGCCCCCACTTGAAAGAATCTCGTCCCGAGATTCAGGGGTCGACGGAAAGAAGGTGGGGTACTCCAGTCGAAGACGATCTTCTCGCTCCCAAGTAGCTTCTCTCTCGGAATGATGAGACCACTGAACCTTGAGAAACTTGATGTTATGACGTCGAGTGACATGCTCTGCTTGATCAAGAATGCGAACCGGGTACTCTCGGTATGTGAGGTTATCTTGGAGATCAAGCGTTTCGTGGTCCACTCCGCGGATGGGATCCGAGAAGCAACGCCTGAGTTGAGAGACGTGGAAGACATCATGAACTCGAGAAAGATGTGGGGGTAATTCCAACAGGTAGGCAACCTCTCCTCGTTTAGCGAGAATGTGAAAAGGACCAATGTAACGAGGAGCCAACTTGCCCTTGATACCGAAACGATGGGTACCCTTCAAAGGAGTAACCCGAAGGTAAGCTTTGTCGCCAACTTCATAAGTCATATCCTTATGATGACGATCATACTAGCTCTTTTGACGAGACTGGGCTGTTTTCAAATTCTCACGAATGATGCGAACTTGCTCTTCTGCCTCCTGGATCATGTCCGGTCCAAAGAATTGTCTTTCACCGGTTTCTGACCAGTTCAAAGGTGTTCGACATCTTCGTCCATAGAGAACCTCAAAAGGAGCTTTCCTGAGACTGGATTGATAGCTATTGTTATAAGCAAACTCGGCGAAAGGAAGACATTTCTCCCAATCCATACCGAATGACATAACGCAAGCTCTAAGCATGTCTTCGAGAATTTGATTGACCCGTTCCACCTGACCACTTGATTGAGGGTGGAAAGCGGTACTGAAGGAAAGATGGGTTCCCATGGCAGTTTGAAAACTCTCCCAGAAATGAGAAGTGAAAAGACTACCACGGTCTGAATTGATCTCTAGTGGAACACCATGAAGTGACACTATTCGAGAAATATATAAATCAGCTAGCTGACTAGCAGTGATACTCTCTCGAACAGGTAGGAAGTGCGCCACTTTGGAGAGACAATCAATGACTACGAAGATAACGTTATTCCCTCTCTTGGTCCTGGGAAAGCCGGTGATGAAGTCCATACCAACTTTATCCCATTTCCATTCAGGAATAGCTAAAGGCTGAAGGGTGCCAGCAGGTCTTTGATGCTCTGCCTTAACGCGACGACAAACGTCACAGTTAGCGATAAACTGAGCAATTTCTCTCTTCATCCTAGTCCACCAGAACCTCTGGCGTAGGTCCTGATACATCTTAGTACTACCGGGATGAATCGTGAGAGGAGATTCATGCGCCTCCTTAAGAATCAATTGTCGAAGATGTTGCTTCTTGGGTACCACCAGGCGATTCCCAAAGAAAACGACACCTCGATCATCTATAGAGAAACTACCAGCAATACCCTTGGAAATGTTTCTCTTGATCCGGGTAATCCCCGTATCATGCTTCTGGGCTTCTATGATATGATCCACAAGAGTAGGTTTCGCCACCAAGGTATAAAGGAATCCGTGAGGAGCAATGTGAAGATTAAGCTTACAGAATTCCTCATGGAGAAGTGGTTGACCCTGCTGCAACATGAGATTATTGCAATAGGATTTACGACTTAGCGCATCAGCCATGACATTAGCTTTGCCTGGGGTGTAGGTAATCCCAAGATCATAATCTGAGATCAATTCCAACCAACGTATTTGCCTAAGGTTCAAATCTAGTTGGGTGAAGATATACTTGAGACTCTGGTGATCGGTGTAGATCTCGCAACGTTTACCAAGAAGGTAATGTCGCCAGGTCTTGAGTGCATAGACTACGGCTGCAAGCTCTAGGTCATGTGTAGGATAATTCTCCTCATGTGGATGCAACTGTCGAGATGCATAGGCAATCACATGACGATCCTGCATAAGAATGCAACCTAGTCCCTGTCGTGAGGCATCGCAGTAGATAACAAAGTCCTTAGTGAAATCCGGTGGCACAAGTATGGGAGCAGAAGTCAGGCGTCTTTTCAGTTCCTGAAAACTGTACTCACACTGTGGGGACCACTCGAACTTTTTATCTTTCTTGAGAAGTTCCGTGAGGGGTTTGGCTACTTTGGAGAAGTTTTCAACAAAACGGCGACAATAGCTGGCTAGACCAAGGAAGCTCCTAACTTGTTTAACAGTTTCAGGTGGAGTCCAATCAAGAACGGCCTTAACTCTCTCGGGATTGACAACAATGCCCTTACCAGAGATTACGTGGCCTAGGTAGGTCACTTCTGGCAACCAAAATTTGCACTTGGAGAACTTGGCATAAAGGCGGTGCTCTCTGAGTTTTTCTAACACAAGTCTAAGATGTTCGGCATGCTCTTCCTCGTTCTTCGAGTAAATAAGAATATCATCGAGGTAAACCACGACGAACTTATCTAAGTACTCCATGAAGATCGAGTGCATCAAGCGGGAGAAAGTAGCTGGGGCGTTGGTTAGACCGAAAGACATGACGGTGTACTCGTACTGACCATAATGAGTGACAAAAGCCGTCTTAGGAATGTCCCCATTTCTGATCTTGATTTGGTGGTAGCCTAACCTCAAATCCATCTTGGAAAAGACTGAGGATCCAGCGAGCTGATCATACAGATCGTTGATCCTGGGGAGCAGATACTTGTTCTTTATCGTGACCAAATTAACGGGACGATAATCTACAACCATCCGGTCCGTACCATCCTTCTTCTTGACGAAGAGGACGGGGCAAGCCCAAGGAGAAGAACTAGGATGGATGAAACCCTTTTGCAAGGACTCATCAAGTTGTTTCTTAAGCTCAGCTAGTTCTAAAGGTGCCATTTTGTAAGGTCTCCTAGAAATTGGAGCAGTTCCTGGGATAAGATCTATGGCGAACTCTACATCTCTGTCAGGTGGAACACCTGGCAGTTCCTCTGGAAAGACATCCGGAAAGTCACGGACTACCGGGATATCTTCAAGGTCTAGAAGAGGGCTGGCATTGAGAGAATAGAGCTGACGCTTTGCAACTCTAGTGGAGACAGTGACTATCTTGCCAGATGGGTGTGTAAGCTGAACAAATCTTGTGTAACAATCAATCTTGGCATGATGAGCTGTCATCCAGTCCATACCCAAGATGATGTTAATATCTGAGGACTTGAGGGTTACAAGTGATGCAAGAAATACAAGTCTATCAACAAGGATTTCATTACCATGGCTTACACTAGAAGTTTGCCATTTGGATCCAGGAGTTTGAATGATTAGTGGAGAGGGCATATCACAAAATGACATGTTGTGCAAGTTAGCATAGCTTTCAGAAATGAAGGAGTGAGACGCTCCAGTATCGAACAAAACCGATGCTGGATGGCAATTGACAAGGAGTGTACCAAGAACGACATCCGGATCATCATGAGCGTCTTTAGCTGAGACGTGATGCACGCGTCCACGTTCAGTGGGAGCTGACTTGACACTGATCATCTTGCATGGTGGCTTAACACAGCCAACAGACTTCTCGGGCTGGGGTGGAGCATAACTAGTCTGAGAGCAGTCACGTGCATAGTGTCCTGGTTTCCCGCATGTGAAGCAAGTCCCTGAAGTTGGACGTGGACCCGCACTGACAAGCGGTCTACCAGTAGGCCTGGTTGGAACATATGACTGAGCCGGTGAAGGCACCACATAAGATGGTCTCGGTGCATATTCAGAAGGAAGAGCGGAGTTTGGAATCCAAATCTGACGCTTCTGAGAACCAGAACCAGAGGAAGATCCCAAATCATGGGTGTTCTTACGGGACTCCTCGTAAGTGAGCTGAGCTGTCTCTGCATTAATGGCCTTGTTCACAAGAGCCTGGAATGTATCACAATGATGCAGGTGGAGATCACGACGCAACTTGGGGTTGAGACCCTTCCGGAACCTAGCCTGCTTCTTGGCGTCCGTGGACACTTCTTCTGTGGCATAGCGGGCGAGGTTCTCAAACTCTCTACTGTAAGCATCAACATCCATCTTACTCTGGGTGAAACTACAGAACTCTTCTCTCTTGCGATCGATGAGGGCTTCAGGAATGTGATGCTCGCGAAAAGCCTAAGTGAAATCTCTCCAGGTAGGAATCTGACCAGCTGGAAGCATAGCCTCATAGTTCTGCCACCAAAGACTAGCAGGACCTTCCAGGTGGTATGTGGCATAGGTGACCTTGTCATCTTCAGCTACGTTCGCGGAACGTAGCTTATGAGTGATGCTACGGAGCCAGTCATCTGCATCGAGTGGCTCGATGGAATGATGAAAGGTAGGTGGGTGCAAGCGAATGAAGTCATGAATAGTTGCAGACCCTTTGAACTGATGTGCGGTGTTCTCCTCGATGCGTGCCAACGGGCGGTTAGACTCATGCTTGTTCCTCTCCATATCTAACATGAACTCTGTCAACGAAGGCTGGTCGGGAGGATCCTCATCCCTACCATCTCCATGGTTCTGGCTACGAGCAACAGAACTTGATGACATCCTGGGAAATTAAACCAGGGACGGAATCAGCATCAACTATAGGCTATAGAATGTAGGACAAGGAAATTAGTAACTCTCGAACTCCTAGGGAAATTCCGGCAGCACAATGGCAGTAAAATGCTCGGAATGAGACATCCTGCCAAAAATGGGGTAGTACAACAACTCAACAACACCACTCAAGGTTCTGAGATCATGCTGAACAGGCTACACCGGAAGTACTCGAAACTGGGGTATGACTCTGATCAACCAATCCTATGGGACTACGGAGTAGTAACACGTGATCCTGATAGACGGAAGAGAAGCCTAGTTCCTTAACCCCGTTAGGAAAGATAGGATGAATCAAATCAGAAGGCCATGAGGTATAAGGAGTAAAAGAGCCTTACGTTCCTTCCCACAATCAATTCCCTTACATAACTAAAGAATTTCTAGACTCAACTTCGACCAGTTTGGCTAGGTAATCCTACAGGCAGTCAGGCTCTAATACCAAAGCTGTCAGGACCCTGATTCTATGCCACACCGATCTAGCATGTAACACCTCATATCACTTTGCGGCCTCACGCACGGTATTCCCACGGGTGTCGCCTTACCATTCCCGGGACCGTTTGCGCCTTTTGGCACACATATATGATAGTGTCGCTAGCATCCATATGACAAAGAACCCAGGCTGACATGGCTAGTCGTGAACCCGAAGTGGCACTAACTTACAGGGACAGGCATACATGACCCAGCATCGAATGTGTTGGTCATCAGCGAGTGAATCCGGGCTGTAGCAGCTGGGCTAGCAGGACTCCGGTAAACCGGGCTGTAGCAGGCTAACAGGACTCCGCTAGACACCGCGTGACATTTCCCCGAAGGGACAGACACAGGAACGAAGAAGGACACATGCCGGCCAGCCTAAGTGTTCTGGAGCAGTAGCAAGCTACCAGGGCTCAGTGGAAGCACTAGGAGACATTTCCCGGTAAGAGAGGCTACTAAGGATAAACAACTAGATAGTCAGATCCCACACATAGCAATACACATTACACATACGCATAAAATGCAAGTATGTGCTATACAACATGGCATCACAGCATAACTCAACAACTCATATAGATAAGGCTCAGAGAGCCATCATAGCATTTATTACAAACAGGAGTCACATGACCCAACATTCAGAGCAATCAAGCAACAAGCGGAAGCATTACATGTCTGGGTACAGACATCTACAAATAAAAAAGGCTGAAGAGCCTGACTAACTACAATATCCGATCAAGATCGTAGCTGAGGTACAAGCTACTTGTCGAAGTCCACGAGAACACTAGTAAGACCGAAGTCTCCGCTGCAAAAACATAAATAAAGCAACATGAGTACAAAGGTACTCAGCAAGACTTACATCAGATCCTATCATACATGCATTTGTATCAAGAGGGTAATGTGGGGTTTAGTTGCAGCAAGCCAGCTTTGGCTCTGTGGCTATCCTGTTCTACGACTACCAGAACTTCTTTGAGGTGATATGGCGCACACGACTCCACTAATCACCACATAATACACCACTATGGATTCATTCCCGTCTCCCTACGAGAAGGCCATCCATAGCACTCACACTTGTCTTGAGCATTTTATAGTATCCTCTTCAAGTTATCTATGTACCATGTAAGCATCCAAGAAGTCCATAACCGCGGACCCAGCTATTCGAATAGATCATGTTAACCCTGCAGGGGTGTACTTCTTCACACACGCTCTCGCCACTTACCTCCATGTACACGTCATGTATCTCGGCAACCTTCAAGCGGAAGCCTGGCGAGTGTGTCGGCCACGACCTGACTAACCACACAAGACTCTAGTCCAGGTTTATCGCCTATTCGGGTTCCATCCGTAAGGAGATTCGGCCGGGGTGTCGCTCACGGCCCCAAACGATGTGAGAAGGGTTCCCAAGCCCACCATCCGGGTGCCACTTGGTACACCGTGCCACTGTGCCTAGTCTGTCCCAAGCCCACCTGGCCGGGTGCCACTTGGTAGACTACTAACACTACCTACAAACACCAGAAACTAGTTGCGACTCCTGGACAGAGATCAAGTTGGTTAATAAGCCGAGAGGGGTCGGGTTACCGGAACCCAATGTGTGGTAGTATCGAGTCATCGGACGACATACACAGAACTCAGTGCTTAAGGACGGTTCCAGTGAGACAACCCACCATGTACTCCTACATGGCCTCTCACCGCTACCTTTACCAAATCGTGTTCACACGTTCACTCTCAGCATCATAACATATCGTAACACTCCAATTCATTCCCAATGAATCAGACCTGACACAACTCTAAGCAATAGTAGGCATGGCATGGTAGGAACACAACATGGCTCAATCAACTCATACACATGCTAGTGGGTTTCAACTATTTACTGTGGCAATGACAGGTCATGTAGAGGAATGAGTTCAACTACCGCAGCACAAAGAAGCAGTTGAATCGTTGTTGTCCTAATGCAATAACTGAGAGCAGGAGCGAGAGAGTAGGATTGTATCGGAATGAACAAGGGGATTTGCTTGCCTGGTAGATCAACAAGGGAGGCACTGCTTCACAGACAGGTACTCTGGAATGGTCTTCGGAGCAGGACCTATCGAGAAGGAACGGTGCCAACAATCAATACACAAGCATATGCAACAATATGATGCATGAACATGGCATGAAGATGTGATGCTGTCTAAGCTAATGCAACTAGTATTCAATTTGAATGAAGTCCATTTGAACCAAGGGTTCAATGCAACTCCAAATTAAGCTCTTATATATGCCATTTTAGTGTTTTCTCATATACAACATGTATAAGTTGGTTTGTCATGCATGAAACTAGTACAGATGGATAGATTGCATTTTTCAGATAATTTTTCATATATAAATTATTTCAATCTGAGTTACGGTTGAATTTCTATGATTTTTTGAAGTTTTGCTAATTTTCTGGAATTCCTGATTTAATTTAAATCCAGAAAATAAATAATTGCGTCAGCACTGCGTCATGCTTGCGTCAGCAAGTCAACAGCGCTGACTGGTCAAACCTGACGTGTGGGGTCCACACGTTAGTGACACGGGTTAAACAGGGGGTTAGTTTTATCCTATTTAAAGGATTAGTGGCACTGGGCCCACGGGTCAGTGTCAGGGGTTAAATAAGCGGTGATTAGCACTAAGCTAATCACCTGACGGGCCGGACCCACCTGACAGGCCGGTGCGGTCAAGGCGGTCAACCCCACCGGTGTTAAGCCGCCGGTGAGGCCCGAAACGGCGGAGCGCCGTGGAAACGGGCTACGGTGTCCCGTTCGCAGCGTGGCTGGGCTCGTTCGAGAGCCCAGACCAGCGCGCGTCAGGCGGTGGTGCCAGCCGGGCCGGGGGTGTCCGGAGGCGACAGCGAGGAGCTCGGCCGCGGCGGCCGGAGCTCGGGTGAGGCGCGAACTGCGCTGTGGTGCGCGTGCAGTAGAGTTGGAGTGCTGGTGTGTGTGTGCGCGATGCGACGAGGGCGATGGACACGCCCGGTGGACCAAATGGTCGCCGGAGGCGCGTCGGCGGCGAGCGCAGGCGGCGGCGGGTGCGGTCGAGCTAGGTGCAGTCACTACGGCGTGCGAGGAGGAGAACGGAGAGGGGGAGAGCGGCCAGTAGCTCACAGCGGTCACGACGAATGGGTCGGCGAGGTCGGGGAAGAACCGAAGCGGTCGTAGCGGCGAAGGGGATCTCCGGCGGCCCGAGGAGGAAGAAGGGGTCGGGGACGACGCTGCAGGGCGCTTCCGCTCGCGTGGCTTGGCGGGGAGGACGATGACGATGCGGCGGTGCTTCTGGGCGCAGCAGCAGGGCGAGGGGTGGCCGGTGGCCACGGCGGCGAGCAGCGGCGCTCTCCGGTGCGCTCGGTGAAGAGAGGGAGAGGGAGCCAGAGAAGGGGAGAGGCACGGGAGAGAGGGAGTGAGGTGCGGGGCGTCGCGTGGCATCGTCCGGCTCATCCAGAGCGACGAGGGGGAGGACAGGCAGGTAGGGAGGAGGTGGTGGCGCGGCTGCGGCATGCCGGCCACGCAGCTGCTCCTACTGGCAGGAGCTTGAAGAAGCTCCTGTTAGTTGGGCTGGGCCGCCTGCTGGCTGGGCCGGCCTGCTAGGCCGCTGGGCTGCACAGGGCTGCAGGTAAGTCCAGGTAGGTTTTCCATTTCTTTTTCTTTTCTATTTTTCTGACATTTGTTTTGATTTAATAATAATATTAAACCATTTTATTTACTTATGCCAATTTTTGTAGGAACTAGTGGTATTATTCCAGAGCTCCTCAACAAATGGCATAATTTTTGGACATATATTATACATATAACAAATATATATCCAATGCAAATAATTATGCATTAATTCCAAATGCCCAAAATAAATACTTATGAGCTCCTAAAAATATTGGTTTGATTTTTATCTCTGTCCAATATTTTCAGAGAGCAACATGAGCATTTTCTTGGACCTTTTTGGAGCAATTTTTATTTGGGTCATTTCCAGAAATGATTCTGAGCGTTTCACAAATCCCCATTTCAAATTTAAATGGAATTTAAACATGATGCACAAATGACTAGCTAGCCTCGAGCATACCAGAACTAGGGATGTGACATTAAAGACCTCCTATAGTTGTCTTAACTTATCAAACATGCCCTCCACCCAATACACACACACGATAGAAATATTTGGGAACTTTGTTCTAATGTGAGCGAGCTCTAAACCTGCAACAAGACAAGTATTGTCACACAAAAAAAACTCAGTGGGATGGCGGCTATGCAATGATTACCAAATCTGTCACATGGGGTGCGTGCTACCTCTTGAGCATGCGTTGGTTTTCCCTTGAAGAGGAAAGGGTGATGCAGAAAAGTAGTCTAAGTATTTCCCTCAGTTTTTTAGAACGAAAGTATTAATCCAGTAGGAGGCTACCCGCAAATACCTCGTACCTGCACAACCAAATAAGAACCTTGCAACCAACACGATAAAGGGGTTGTCAATCCCTTCACGACCACTTACAAAAGTGAGATCTGATAGAGATAATAATAAGATAAATATTTTTGGCATTTTTATGATATAGATTGGAAACTAAAGATTGCAAAATAAAATAGATCGAAAACTTATATGATGCAAAATAGACCCGGGCACCATAGGTTTCACTAGTGGCTTCTGTCAAGATAGCATAAGTATTACGGTGGGTGAACAAATTACTGTCGAGCAATTGATAGAAAAGTGCATAGTTATGAGAATATCTAGGCATTATCATGTATATAGGGATCACATCTGCGACAAGTAGATCGAAATGATTCTGCATCTACTACTATTACTTCTCACATCGACCGCTATCCAGCATGCATCTAAAGTATTAAGTTCATAAGAACAGAGTAACGCATTAGGCAAGATGACATGATGTAGAGGGATAAACTCAAGCAATATGATATAAACCCCATCTTTTTATCCTCGATGGCAACAATACAATACGTGCCTTGTGTTGGAAATATGCCCTAGAGGCAATAATAAAATGGTTATTATTATATTTCCTTGTTCATGATAATTGACTATTATTCATGCTATAATTGTGTTATCCAGAAATCATAATACATGTGTGAATACATAGACCACAACATGTCCCTAGTGAGCCTCTAGTTGACTAGCTCGTTGATCAACAGATAGTCATGGTGTGCTGACTATGGACATTGGATGTCATTGATAACGGGATCACATCATTAGGAGAATGATGTGATGGACAAGACCCAAATCCTAAGCATAGCACAAGATCGTGTAGTTCGTTTGCTTGAGCTTTTCCAATGTCTAGTATCATTTCATTGGACCATGAGATCGTGTAACTCCCGGATACTGTAGGAGTGCTTTGGGTGTACCAAACGTCACAACATAACTGGGTGACTATAAAGGTATACTACAGGTATCCCCGAAAGTGTCTATTGGGGTGACACAGATCAAGACTGGGATTTGTCACTCCGTATGACGGAGAGGTATCTCTGGGCCCACTCGGTAATGCATCATCATAATGAGCTCAATGTGACCAAGTGGTTGGTCACGGGATCATGCATTACGGTACGAGGAAAGTGACTTGCCGGTAACGAGATTGAACAAGGTATTGGGATACCGACGATCGAATCTCGGGCAAGTAACGTACCGATTGACAAAGGGAATTGTATACGAGATTACATGAATCCTCGACATCGTGGTTCATTCGATGAGATCATCATGGAACATGTGGGAGCCAACATGGGTATCCAGATCCCGCTGTTGGTTATTGGCCAGAGAGCTATCTCGGTCATGTCTGCGTGATTCCCAAACCCGTAGGGTCTACACACTTAAGGTTCGGTGACGCTAGGGTTGTAGAGATATTAGTATGCGGTAACTAAAAGTTGTTCGGAGTCCCGGATGAGATCCCGGACATCACGAGGAGTTCCGGAATGGTCCGGAGGTAAAGATTTGTATATGGGAAGTCCAGTTTAGGCCATCGGGGATGTTTCGGGGGTCACCGGTATTGTAACGGGACCACCGGAAGGGTCCCGGGGGTCCATCGGGTGGGGCCACCTATCCCGGAGGGCCCCATGGGCTGAAGTGGGAAGGGAACCAGCCTCTGGTGGGCTGGTGCACCCCCCTTGGGCCTCCCCCTGCGCCTAGGGTTGGAAACCCTTGGGGGTGGGGGGCGCCCCACTTGACTTGGGGGGCAAGTCCCCCCCTTTGGCCGCCGCCCCCCCTTGAGATTGGATCTCTAGGGGGGCGGCGCCCCCCAGGGCCCCTATATAAAGAGGAGGGGAGGGAGGGTTGCGCACCCTAGCCCCTGGCGCCTCCCTCCCCCCCCCCCCCCCCGCAACACCTCTCCCTCTCGCTGAGCTTGGCGAAGCCCTACCGAGATTCCCCGCTACTTCCACCACCACGCCGTCGCGCTGCGGGATCTCCATCAACCTCTCCATCCCCCTTGCTGGATCAAGAAGGAGGAGACGTCTCTCCCAACCGTACGTGTGTTGAACGCGGAGGTGTCATCCGTTCGGCACTAGGATCTTCGGTGATTTGGATCACGACGAGTACGACTCCATCAACCCCGTTCTCTTGAACGCCTCCGCTCGCGATCTACAAGGGTATGTAGATGCACTCCTCTCTCTCGTTGCTAGATGACTCCATAGATTGATCTTGGTGAAGCATAGAATTTTTTTATTTTCTGCAACGTTCCCCAATAGTGGCATCATGAGCTAGGTCTATGCGTAGTTTCTATGCACGAGTAGAACACAATTTTGTTGTGGGCGTAGATGTTGTCAATTTACTTGCCACTACTAGTCTTATCTTGTTTCGGCGGCATCGTGGGATGAAACGGCCCGAACCGATCTTACACGTACACTTACGTGAGATAGGTTCCACCGACTGACATGCACTAGTTGCATAAGGTGGCTAGCGGGTGTCTGTCTCTCCCACTTTAGTCGGATCGGATTCAATGAAAAGGGTCCATATGAAGGGTAAATAGAAATTGGCATATCACGTTGTGGTTTTGACGTAGGTAAGAAACGTTCTTGCTAGAACCCTATTGCAGCCACGTAAAAACATGCAACAACAATTAGAGGATGTCTAACTTGTTTTTGCAGCATATGCCTTGTGATGTGATATGGCCAAAAGGATGTGATGAATGATATACATGTGATGTATGAGATTGATCATGTTCTTGTAATAGGATTCATGACTTGCATGGCGATGAGTATGACGATCGGCAGGAGCCATAGGAGTTATCTTAATTATTGTATGACCTGCGTGCGATTGAATAAACGCCATGTAATTACTTTACTTTATTGCTAATCCGTTAGCCATAGTAGTAGAAGTAATCATTGGCGTGACAACTTCATGAAGACACGATGATGGAGATCATTATGATGGAGATCATGGTGTCATGCCGGTGACGATGATGATCATGGCGCCCCGAAGATGGAGATCAAAAGGAGCAAAATGATATTGGCCATATCATGTCACTGTTTGATTGCATGTGATGTTTATCATGTTTTTGCATCTTATTTGCTTAGAACAACGGTAGTAAATAAGATGATCCCTCATAATAATTTCAAGAAAGTGTTCCCCCTAACTGTGCACCGTTGCGAAATTTCGTTGTTTCGAAGCACCACGTGATGATCGGGTGTGATAAATTCTAACGTTCACATACAACGGGTGTAAGACAGATTTACACATGCAAAACACTTAGGTTGACTTGTACAGACATGGACTCGGAACACAAGAGACTGAAAGGTCGAACATGAGTCGTATAGAAGATACGATCAACATGAAGATGTTCACCGATGATGACTAGTCCGTCTCACGTGATGATCGGACACGGCCTAGTTGACTCGGATCATGGATCACTTAGATGAGTAGAGGGATGTCTATCTGAGTGGGAGTTCATTAAATAATTTTATTAGATGAACTTAATTATCATGAACTTAGTCTAATTTTTTTGCAATATGTCTTGTAGATCAAATGGCCCACGCTGATGTTGCCCTCAACTTCAACGCGTTCCTAGAGAAAACCAAGCTGAAAGACAATGGGAGCAACTATACGAACTGGGTCCGGAACTTGAGGATCATCCTCATAGCTGCCAAAAGAGCATATGTCCTAGATGCACCGCTAGGTGAAGCACCCGTTTTCCCAGCAACTCAAGACGTTATGAACGCCTGGCAGTCGCGTGTTGATGACTACTCCCTCGTTCAGTGCGGCATGCATTACAGCTTAGAACCGGGGCTCCAAAAGCGTTTTGAGCAATACGGGGCATATGAGATGTTCGAAGAGCTGAAAATGGTTTTCCAAGCTCATGCCCGGGTCGAGAGATATAAAATCTCCGACAAGTTCTACAGTTGTAAGATGGAGGAAAATAGTTCTGTTAGTGAGCACATACTCTAAATGTTTGGGTTGCACAACCGCTTGTCCCAGCTGGACATTAAACTCCCGGATGAGGCGGTCATTGACTGAATCCTTCAGTTGCTCCCACCTAGCTACAAGAGCTTTGTGATGAACTACAATATGCAGGGGATGGTGAAAAGTATTCCCGAAGTATTTTCAATGATGAAATGAGCGGAGGTAGAAATCAAAAAGGAACATCAAGTGTTGATGGTCAATAAAACCACTAGTTTCAAGAAAGACAAGGGTAAGAAGAACTTCAAGAAGGACGGCAAGGGAGTTGCCACGCCTGGTAAGCCAGTTGCTGGGAAGAAGCCAAAGCATGGACCCAAACCTGAGACCGAGTGCTTTTATTGCAAGGGAAGCGGACACTGGAAGCGGAACTGCCCCAATGACTTAGCGGACAATAAGGCCGGCAACACCAAAGGTATATGTGATATACATGTAATCGATGTGTACCTTACCAGTACTCGTAGTAGCTCCTAGGTATTTGATACCGGTGTGGTTGCTCATATTCGTAACTCAAAACAGGAGCTGCGGAATAAGCGGAGACTGGCGAAGGACGAGGTGACAATGCGCGTCAGGAATGCTTCCAAGGTCTATGTGATCTCCGTCGGCATGCTACCTCTACATTTACCTACGGGATTAGTTTTAAACCTCAATAATTGTTATTTAGTTCCAGCTTTGAGCATGAACATTGTATCTGGATCTCATTTAATACAAGATGGCTACTCATTTAAATCCGAGAATAATGGTTGTTCTATTTATATGAGAGATATGTTTTACGGTCATGCCCCACTGGTCAATGGTTTATTCTTAATGAATCTCAAACGTGATGTTACACACATTCATAGTGTGAATACCAAAAGATGTAAGGTTGATAACGATAGTCCCACATACTTGTGGCACTGCCGCCTTGGTCACATTGGTGTCAAACGCATGAAGAAGCTCCATGCTGATGGGCTTTTGGAGTCTCTTGATTACGAATCATTTGACACATGTGAACCATGCCTCATGGGTAAAATGACCAAGACTCCGTTCTCCGGAACAATGGAGCGAGCAACCAACTTATTAGAAATTATACATACTGATGTGTGCGGTCCAATGAGCGTTGAGGCTCGCGGTGGCTATCGTTATGTTCTCATCCTCACTGATGACTTGAGTAGATATGGGTATGTTTACTTGATGAAACACAAGTCTGAGACCTTTGAAAACTTCAAGAAATTTCAGAGTGAGGTAGAGAATCAACATGACCGAAAAATAAAGTTCTTACGATCAGATCGTGGAGGAGAATATTTAAGTCATGAATTTGGTACGCGCTTAAGGAAATGTGGAATCGTTTCACAACTCACGCCGCCTGGAACACCTCAGCGTAACGTTGTGTCCGAACGTCGTAATCGCACTCTATTGGATATGGTGCGATCTATGATGTCACTCACCGATTTACCGCTATCATTTTGGGGATACGCTCTAGAGACAGCTACATTCACTTTAAATAGGGCACCGTCTAAATCCGTTGAGATGACACCATATGAATTATGGTTTGGGAAGAAACCTAAGTTTTGGTTTCTAAAAGTTTGGGGATGCGATGCTTATGTCAAGAAACTTCAACCTGAAAAGCTCGAACCCAAATCGGAAAAATGCGTCTTCATAGGATACCCTAAGGAAACCATTGGGTATACCTTCTACCTAAGATCCGAAGGCAAGATTTTCATTGCCAGGAATGGGTCCTTTCTGGAGAAAGAGTTTCTCTCAAAAGAAATAAGTGGGAGGAAAGTAGAACTCGATGAAGTACTGCATCTTGAACCGGAAAGTAGCGCAGCTCAGGAAGATGTTCCTGTGGTGCCTGCACCGACTAGAGAGGAAGTCAATGATGATGATCAAGGTACTTCGGATCAAGTTGCTACTGAACTTCGTAGGTCCACAAGGACACGTTCCACACCAGAATGGTATGGCAACCCTGTCTTGGAAATCATGTTGTTAGACAACGGTGAACCTTCGAACTATGAAGAAGCGATAGCAGGCCCAGATTCCAACAAATGGCTAGAAGCCATGCAATCCGAGATAGGATCCATGTATGAAAACAAAGTATGGACTTTGACAGACTTGCCCGATGATTGGTGAGCGATAGAAAACAAATGGATCTTTAAGAAGAAGACGGATGCAGATGGTAATGTTACCATCTATAAAGCTCGACTTGTCGCTAAGGGTTATCGGCAAGTTCAAGGAGTTGACTACGATGAGACTTTCTCTCCCATAGCGAAGCTGAAGTCCGTCCGTATTATGTTAGCAATTGCTGCATACTATGATTATGAGATATGGCAAATGGACGTCAAAACGGCATTCCTTAACGGCTATCTTAAGGAAGAATTGTATATGATACAGCCGGAAGGTTTTGTCAATCCTAAGAATGCTAACAAGGTATGCAAGCTCCAGCGATCCATTTATGGGCTGGTGCAAGCATCTCAGAGTTGGAACATTCGCTTTGATGAGATGATCAAAGCGTTTGGGTTTATGCAGACTTATGGAGAAGCCTGCGTTTACAAGAAAGTGAGTGGGAGCTCTGTAGCATTTCTCATATTATATGTAGATGACATACTTTTGATGGGAAATGATATAGAACTTTTGGACAGCATTAAGGCCTGCTTGAATAAGTGTTTTTCAATGAAGGACCTTGGAGAAGTTGCTTACATATTAGGCATCAAGATCTATAGAGATAGATCGAGACGCCTCATAGGTCTTTCACAAAGCACATACCTTGATAAGATATTGAAGAAGTTCAATATGGATCAGTCCAAGAAGGGGTTCTTGCCTGTGTTGCAAGGTGTGAAATTGAGCTCGGCTCAATGTCCGACCACGGCGGAAGATAGAGAAAAGATGAGTGTCGTCCCCTATGCCTCAGCCATAGGGTCTATCATGTATGCCATGCTGTGTACCAGACCTGATGTAAACCTTGCCGTAAGTTTGGTAGGAACGTACCAAAGTAATCCCGGCATGGAACACTGGACAGCGGTCAAGAATATCCTGAAGTACCTGAAAAGGACTAAGGAAATGTTTCTCGTTTATGGAGGTGACGAAGAGCTCGTCGTAAAGGGTTACGTCGATGCTAGCTTCGACACAGATTTGGATGACTCTAAGTCACAAACCGGATACATGTATATTTTGAATGGTGGGGCAGTAAGCTGGTGCAGTTGCAAGAAAAGCGTCGTGGCGGGATCTACATGTGAAGCAGAGTACATGGCAGCCTCGGAGGCAACGCATGAAGCAATATGGATGAAGGAGTTCATCACTGACCTAGGAGTCATACCCAATGCGTCGGGGCCGATCACTCTCTTCTATGACAACACTGGAGCTATTGCCCTTGCCAAGGAGCCCAGGTTTCACAAGAAGACCAGGCACATCAAGCGTCGCTTCAACTCCATTCATTAAAATGTTCAAGATGGAGACATAGATATTTGCAAAGTGCATACGGATCTGAATTTCGCAGATCCATTGACTAAACCTCTTCCGCGAGCAAAACAAGATTAACACCAGAACTCTATGGGTGTTCGATTCATCACAATGTAACTAGATTATTGACTCTAGTGCAAGTGGGAGACTATTGGAAATATGCCCTATAGGCAATAATAAAGGTTATTATTATATTTCCTTGTTCATGATAATTGTCTATTATTCATGCTACAATTGTGTTATCTGGAAATCGTAATACATGTGTGAATACATAGACCACAATAGGTCCCTAGTGAGCCTCTAGTTGACTAGCTCATTGATCAAATGATAGTCATGGTTTCCTGACTATGGACATTGGATGTCATTGATAACGGGATCTCATCATCAGGAGAATGATGTGATGGACAAGACCCAAATCCTAAGCATAGCACAAGATTGTGTAGTTCGTTTGCTAGAGCTTTTCCAATGTCAAGTATCATTTCCTTACACCATGAGATCGTGCAACTCCCGGATACTGTAGGAGTGCTTTGGGTGTACCAAACGTCACAACGTAACTAGGTGACTATAAAGGTATACTACAAGTATCCCCGAAAGTGTCTATTGGGTTGACACGGATCGAGACTGGGATTTGTCACTTCGTATGACGGAGAGGTATCTCTGGGCCCACTCGGTAATGCATCATCATAATGAGCTCAATGTGACCAAGTGGTTGGTCACGGGATCATGCATTATGGTACGAGTAAAGTGACTTGCCGGTAATGAGATTGAACGAGGTATTGGGATACCGACAATCGAATCTCGGGCAAGTAACGTACCGATTGACAAAGGGAATTGTATACGGGATTAATTGAATCCTCGACATCGTGGTTCATTCGATGAGATCATCATGGAACATGTGGGAGCCAACATGGGTATCCAGATCCCGCTGTTGGTTATTGGCCGGAGAGTTGTCTCGGTCATGTCTGCGTGATTCCCGAACCCGTAGGGTCTACACACTTAAGGTTCGGTGACGCTAGGGTTGTAGAGATATTAGTATGCGGTAACCCGAAAGTTGTTCGGAGTCCCAGATGAGATCCCGGACGTCACGAGGAGTTCCAGAATGGTCCGGAGGTAAAGATTTGTATATGGGAAGTCCAGTTTCGGCCACCGAGAAAGTTTTGGGGGTCACGGGTATTGTACCGGGACCACCGGAAGGGTCCCGGGGGTCCATCGGGTGGGGCCACCTATCCCGGTGGGCCCCATGGGCTGAAGTGGGAAGGGAACAAGCCCCTGGTGGGCTGGTGCGCCCCCCTTGGGCCTCCCCCTGCGCCTAGGGTTGGAAACCGTGGGGGTGGGGGGCGCCCCACCTGACTTGGGGGGCAAGTCCCCCCCTTTGGCCGGCGCCCCCCTTGAGATTGGATCTCTAGGGGGCCAGCGCCCCCCCAGGGCCCCTATATAAAGAGGGGGGAGGGAGGGCTGCGCACCCTAGCCCCTGGCGCCTCCCTCCCCCCCGCAACACCTCTCCCTCTCGCTGAGCTTGGCGAAGCCCTGCCGAGATTCCCCGCTACTTCCACCACCACGCCGTCGTGCTGCTGGATCTCCATCAACCTCTCCTTCCCCCTTGCTAGATCAAGAAGGAGGAGTCGTCTCTCCCAACCGTACATGTGTTGAACGCGGAGGTGTCATCCGTTCGGCACTAGGATCTTCGGTGATTTGGATCACGACGAGTACGACTCCATCAACCCCGTTCTCTTGAACGCTTCCGCTCGCGATCTACAAGGGTATGTAGATGCACTCCTCTCTCTCGTTGCTAGATGACTCCATAGATTGATCTTGGTGAAGCGTAGAATTTTTTTATTGTCTGCAACGTTCCCCAACACCTTGCTGCCCCTACTGCCACTGGGAAAGGACACCGCAAGATTGAATCCAAAGCTAAGCACTTCGCCCATTGCAAGAAAGATCAATCTAGTAGGCCAAACAAAACTGATAATTCGAAGAGACTTGCAAAGATAACCAATCATACATAAAAGAATTTAGAGGAGATTCAAATATTGTTCATAGATAATCTTGATCATAAACCCACAATTTATCGGATCTCGACAAACACACCGCAAAAAAGAATTACATCAAATAGATCTCCAAGAAGATAGAGGAGAGCTTTGTATTGAGATCCAAAGAGAGAGAAGAAGCCATCTAGCTAATAACCATGGACCCAAAGGTCTGTGGTAAACTACTCATACTTCATCGGAGAGGCTATGGTGTTGATGTAGAAGCCCTCCATGATCGATTCCCCCTCCGGCGGAGCGTCGGAAAAGGCCCCAAGATGGGATCTCATGGGTACAGAAGGTTGCGATGGTGGAAATAGGGTTTCGTGGTGCTCCTGGATGTTTTCAGGGTATATGAGTATATATATAGGCGAAGGAAGTCGGTCAGGGGAGCCACGAGGGGCCCACGAGGGTGGGGGCGCGCGCCTACCCCCTGGGCGCACCTGCCTGCCTCGTGGCCGCCTCGTTTCTTTCTTGACGTCCACTCCAAGTCTCCTGGATTGCGTTTGTTCAAAAATAACTCTCCCGAAGGTTTCATTCCGTCTGGACTCCGTTTGATATTCCTTTTCTGCGAAACACTGAAATAGGCAAAAAACAACAAATTGGGCTGGGCCTCCGGTAAACAGGTTAGTCCCAAAATTAATACAAAAGTTCTTAGTAAAGCCCATTAAACATCCAAAACAGATAATATAATAGCATGGAACAATCAAAAATTATAGATACATTGGAGACGTATCAAGCAACCCCAAGCTTAATTCCTGCTCATCCTCGAGTAGGTAAATTATAAAAATAGAATTTTTGACGTGGAATGCTACCTATCATATTTCTCAATGTGATTTTCTTTATTGTGACATGAATGTTCAGATCCAAAAGATTCAAGATAAAAGTTTAATATTGACATAAAAATAGTAATACTTCAAGCATACTAACAAAGTAATCATGTCTTATCAAAATAACATAGCCAAAGAAAGCTTATCCCTACAAAATCATATAGTTTGGCCATGCTTCATTTTCGTCACACAAAGTCCTCCCATCATGCATAACAACAGTTTCAGCCAAGCAATTGGTTCATACTTTTTAACGCGCTTTAGCTTTTTCAACCCTCACGCAATACATGAGTGTAAGCCATGGATATAGCATTATGGGTGGAGTAGATTATGAAGATGGAGTTTTTGTGGAGAAGACAAAAAAGGGAGAAAGTCTCACATTGATGCAACTAATCAACAGGCTATGGAGATGCCCATCAATTGATGTCAATACGAGGAGTAGCACTACAAGAAATATGTCAACTTGTGACCACCTTGGTTACTGAAAGGTCACAAATTTCCATTTACGAACTTTTTGTGACCAAAAACAGAAGGTCAAAAGCTGGCCGTCGTAAACTGACTATAGCGACCTTTCTTCTGGAATGGTCAAAGACGTTTACGACCAAAATATTCCTACTGTGGCGTTTTGGTCACTAGCAACCTCCCAAAGCCACGTAGGCATCCAGCGTGGCAAGCTGATGTGGCACAAGATTCAGCCCGGTCCAATTCGGTTTTCTACATGGGCCGAGCCCATTAATTCAACCTTTCTATATTTTTCTCGTGTCAATTTTTGGTCGATTTCATGGGCCTAGCCCAACGTTGTAGCCTTTTTTATTGTTGGCCCATGGCCTTTTATTATTTATTGCTTTTCTATTTTCAGCCATTATATATTCAAGCTGGTCCCACTAGTCAAATGGGTCCCACTTGTCATGATCATCTCTCAAATTGGTCCCACATGTCAGAAATGTACAAATTTGACAGATTATTTTCATAAGTGGACCCATTGGTCAAGTTTCCATTTCACAAGTTTTCAGATCACATACATAATCAAAAAGAACACATAAATTTTATCAAATATACCACTAAATAAATCTATTACAATCTTTACAACACATATATGCTACAATATGCTACTCTTTACTAAGTAGAACATGACGGCTTAACACTTCACGGCTTCACACTTGCTTCACACTTCACACTTGAGCATCTGTAAAAGAGGAACAACCACAAATTTAAATCTCAATTGCAGTATAGGCCATATGCAGAAGCAGTTCAAAGTTGAAACAACATCAATTAAACACACGCGCACAGAAACATAGGAGTCAAAATGCAGTATAGGACCAGGACAAGGAAACTCCTGTTATCAAATCAACACACAGCTTATAGCAAAACAGCAACAGAATACATTATAACGAGAGCATCATGCTGGAAAGAAACAGCACAGAAACATGTGGATATCTCATGTGAGCATCATGCTATGGTTTTATTAAACAATGATACAGCAACAGAATACAATATCTTCAATGCAAATTATGGTACTTATAGCAAAACAGTTTGAAACAACAACTACACAATACATTATAACGAGAGTAAGCTTGAATCAAACATTGACAGATTGCTGCTAGTGCATACTACTATGATTCACACGAGCAAATTTCCAGAAGAACAAATAATGAAAACTGTGCAAATGCTCAAGAACTGATACTTGCTGTACCAGGAATAGGTACTTGCATACTGAAGTTTTCAGAAGAACAAATAACTGAAGCGATTATTCATGAACATGCGTATTAAAGGAACAAGAACAGAAAATTTTTAGTAGCACTTGTCATTGGAATTCAAAAGCATTTATCACACAAATTCAGAACTGGAGGTAAGTGATGAGGCAGCAACGGAATAATGACCTCCTGCCAGCTCTCAAGTGGAAGATGATCCATAGACGAGCAAAGTGCCAAGATTCTGGAAGAACAAAAAAATCAGTATAATTAATTAGATTATGCTGCTAAGTGCCAAGTCTCAAGGAGGCCACCACACGGGAGCAGTCCTGAGAAAGAACAAAAAAATTATCAGTAACATGGTTTGGTTTACTATGCCAACCAAGTATCTCATATAACTGAGTATACTTCTATGGAAACTAAGCTCTTGTTTGACATGTCCCAGCACCTGCTATGCTAGAAAACCAAGGAATTTGTGCAAACGCCACATAGCGCTGTTGCAACTTCTTACTACCATATTTAAAATCCAATGAGTTATTAATCAAAACTAAACCATTTCATCAAAGAAAAGTGGAAACATTAATTAAAGTAGCATGTGTGGTTATTATACAAATTATAGTCACCTACTTCATTAAGGAAATTGCCGTTCTGCTCTGAATAGTATGCGCTTTAGAATTCCTATTTCCAAATATCTCTGTCAGCGTACTAATCACCCATTAGTGCAATAGGTACTCGTTGGTCCAGATTTTGCCTTGGATTAAAGGTGATATAAGGAGGAAACATTGCGCAGGCACATGACAGTAGATGACTTAATTAGGTAGTACTAAAACGACTTGCAACACACAACAAGATTTGCATGAACAAGTAAAACCTAGCAAGTACTTGTACTGGGATGCTGTCCATCCAACAGAGACAACAGGATAGCAGTACACAAAAACATAACCATGTATTCAGGCTAAGCAAATCTTGACAGCAAACAACAGCCATGGTGATATGGGATGCATCAATACTTAGGGGATTAAATCATCATATTATTAGCTAGGGAACCATCAGTATCATAGAGAGCACATATATGAGCCGAAAGCTAATTAACCGAAAGTAATGCCCAGCTAGACCAAAAGCTGGATTAGTCAAAAGCACATATATGAGCCGTGCCGTCGAGTCCCGCAGCCACCAACTCGCGCCGCTCACCGCCGCGGTCACCACCTTCTTCGTCGACGCGGCGGTGCTGCCAGACCTGCAAAAAACAGAGGAGGCGTCTGGAATCAGGCGACGGAATCAGGCGAATGGACATCAGACTTGCCAACTAATTAACTATAGCATGCTACAAAAACATTTCATTAACAAATTTGATTCAGGAACTAGCTTATTGAGTATGACAAAAATTCTTAGAATAAAAATCATTTCAAGAAATGCCGCAGTAGCTAAAAAACAAATGCTGGAAAATAAAAATAACGTATTTAAAAATGAGGCTATAGCTGGGCGCATTGGACCAGAGCATATTGATGTGATCCAGTCAAAAAGACCAGACACAAGCTAGCCATCGCTAGCAACTACGTAGTACTAGCAAATGGTACATGCTTCACATGTGAGAATGTACACAATTTGATAACTGATCAAGCTACACACGAATATAAGCCCATGATTATGCTTACTGATCCAGACACGAAAAGCTATTCAAGTTTTCGCTCCAGGAATGCTTCTGCTCTGAACATTTTTTCAAGGGAGAGCTGCTATTTCGTCAGTAGTACTAAAGAAATAGCAGTTTTGTAGTGTCTGTACTAGACCAGAAAGAGGAACAATGGCTGGTAGAGCACCCAATCAAATTTGGACTTGAGATTGTCAGTTTTCAGTAAGACCACTCTTGTTAGTTTTCAGGAACATGAGACCACTAGCAGCAGCTAGCAAGTGCAAGTGATTAGCAGCAGCTTGCAGGCATTCTATCGAACAGAAGCTTGACATAACACAAAGAATAGGGCTCGATGGCCGGACATGGACAGAAAGAGCACTAGAGAAAACAAAGGAGGGGAAGGTAGTGGCTCACCTACGTCCGCAGAGTCGGACTGAGCGACCCTGAGTAGCACAAGGAAGAATCGAGAGGAGGGAGCTCGGGGACCAGCAGAGGCACGTCCATCTTGTCCCCCCGAGTTCTAGCGACGATTGATCTTGGTGAGGCCAGGATCTGGACCCCTCCTACTTGGCTGTGCACCTACTTGGCTGTGCACCTGCGCGCATGCATTAGGGAGGGGAGGAAGGAAACCGCATCAGCAAAATCAAACCAAGCAACAGAGATAGACTAGGAGGAGGAGAGAGAGGCGGACCTTGCATGGCGTCGAGCACGGTGAGGATGGTGGCGAGCAGCGCGAGGAGGCGGTGGCTGTGCTCCCCGTCCTCAGCCTGGTAGAACACGCTCACGATCTTCCCCAGATCCGTCCCCGCAGTGGAGTCCATGGCGGCAGCGCGTGCTGGGCCTGGGCGTTGGGTTGATGGGGTCGAGACGTGCGGGCATGGAGGGAGGAGGATTCGTCAGGGGACCGAGCCCTTCCCCGCAATCGTCTCCGGCCGCCGTGGGGTGCGGGGTCGGGGCCCGCACGGTGGTGGCACCCTGATCCGGCGACGCAGGAGGCCATGGTGGCGGGTGATGTGGGCGATGCAGAGGAACAAAGCAGGGGCGCGGCACCGCACTCAGGAGATTGGGTTGGGGATTGGGTTTGGGCGGCGACGGAGAGATCTGGATCGGGGAGAGGGGGAGAGACAGGCGGCGGCGGGAGAGGGGGAGAGGGGGATTGGGTTGCTGCTAGGGTTTGGGTTGGGTCGCTATGACCTGAGAGGTGAATGATAGATGTTGGATCCTTCGGATGCGGACGGTTCAGATCGACTATAGTGGGGTGATCCGTCAGAAGAGCCCTGATTGGTTCAGAAATTTTGTGATTTAAAATAGTTTGTTAGTACTAAAACTAGGGGAATTTTGTGAAGCAACTATCAAAATATTTGCAAAATGCCACAACCAAAATTTTCACTCAAGTTAGACCCCATTTTATGGATGATCACCGATTTCCATGCATTTTTTTATCTTTCTATATATTTTTAATCATTTTTCTTGTGGCAAAAATGGTTTTTTTTGTGAAGAACCTACCAAATAATTGTTACAAAATTGGAACAAATCATTTTTATAAAATACTAGGCCATATTTAATGCACAATTGACCAAATGGCTGGGTGTAAAAAGTTTTGATCCACCTCTCGTAAAAAAGACAAATTTCCGCCAATTCAGCTGGAAGCGGGTCAAATTTGAACTGTAGCTGCCTTGTAGTTTGCTATTTATTTTTTCCAATAGTCATTTATAGGTACAGAAGTATCTATTTAATCAGAAAAACACCAAAAAAATTCCAAGATTCAACCACTAGCTAGGAACGGTCATTCCCGCCGTTTTGACCGCATTTTGAAACGGGCATAAAAAATTCAAAAAAAATCAAAAAATTGGGAAACCTCCGCATTGTGTCATTATATGTGGCCAAGTTCCCAGGAAAAATAACAAACTTGTAATACGGCAATTATTTTTAAAAAGTGTTCTCAGAAACGAGCTATCACGTGTGGAGATCAATGGCTTCCAAGCCAAATGATCAATCTTATGGCCACATTCATGGCATAGTTTGTTCAAATGATCTCATATTGTGCACAAGGGTGCATATTGGAATGGCAAACAATGTTGCCTAAGGAAGTTTTCATTTTCTTTGAACGAAAAAACCATTTTCCATTTTTCGAGTGCCCAAAAGGAGGTTTTTTTGTGAAGGAACTACCAAATAATTGTTGCAAAATTGGACCAAATCATTTTTATAAAATACTAGGACATATTTAATGCACAATTGACAAAATGGTTGGGTGTAAAAAGTTTTGATCCACCTCTCATGAAAAAGACAAATTTCCGCCGATTCAGTTGGAAGCGGGTCAAATTTGAACTACAGCTGCCTCATAGTTTGCTATTTATTTTTTACAAAAATCATTTCTAGGTACATAAGTATCTATTTAATCAGAGAAACACCAAAAAAATTCCAAAATTCAACCACTAGCTAGGAACGGTCATTCCCGCCGTTTTAACCGCTTTTTGAAACGGGCATAAAAATTCAAAAAAAATCAAAAAATTGGGAAACCTTCGCATTGTGTCATTATATGTGGCCAAGTTCCCAGGAAAAATAACAAACTTGTAATACGACAATTATTTTAAAAAAGTGTTCTCAGAAATGAGCTATCATCTCTGAAGATTCATGGCTTACAAGCCAAATGATCAATCTTATGGCCACATTCATGGCATAGTTTGTTCAAATGATCTCATATTGTGCACAAGGGTGCATATTGGAATGGCAAACAATGTTGCCTAAGGAAGTTTTCATTTTCGTTGGACGAAAAAACCATTTTCCATTTTTCGAGTGCCCGAAAGGAGGTTTTTTTGTGAAGGAACTACCAAATAATTGTTGCAAAATTGGACCAAATCATTTTTATAAAATACTAGGCCATATTTAATGCACAATTGACAAAATGTTTGGGTGTGAAAAGTTTTGATCCACCTCTCGTGAAAAAGATAAATTTCCGCCGATTCAGTTGGAAGCGGGTCAAATTTGAACTGCAGCTGCCTCATAGTTTGCTATTTATTTTTTCCAAAAATCATTTCTAGTTACATAAGGACCTATTTAATCAGAGAAACACCAAAAAAATTCCAAAATTCAACCACTAGCTAGGAACGGTCATTCCCGCCGTTTTCACCGCATTTTGAAACGGGCATAAAAAATTCAAAAAAAATCAAAAAATTGGGAAACCTTCGCATTGTGTCATTATATGTGGCCAAGTTCCCAGGAAAAATAACAAACTTGTAATACGGCAATTATTTTAAAAAAGTGTTCTCAGAAATGAGCTATCATCTCTGAAGATTCATGGCTTACAAGCCAAATGATCAATCTTATGGCCACATTCATGGCATAGTTTATTCAAATGATCTCATATTGTGCACAAGGGTGCATATTGGAATGGCAAACAATGTTTCCTAAGGAAGTTTTCATTTTCGTTGGACGAAAAAACCATTTTCCATTTTTCGTGTGCCCGAAAGGAGGTTTTTTTGTGAAGGAACTACCAAATAATTGTTGCAAAATTGGACCAAATCATTTTTATAAAATACTAGGCCATATTTAATGCACAATTGACAAAATGGTTGGGTGTAAAAAGTTTTGATCCACCTCTCGTGAAAAAGACAAATTTCCGCCGATTCAGGTGGAAGCGGGTCAAATTTGAACTGTAGCTGCCTCATAGTTTGCTATTTATTTTTTCCAAAAATCATTTCTAGTTACATAAGGACCTATTTAATCATAAATACATGGTTTGGTGGCGATACGTCGAGGTTTGGGCGGTGGCCGAGGGCCCCAACTCTAGAGCGCGTAAACTCGCATGCCCGCCGCGTGGTCACCGCGTGACCGTGGCGTTGCCATGTGTTCTGGGCGGCCTAGGCATGTCTAGTGGCTTGGGCACTCCCCAGGTTGGTGCTAGGAAGAAAATTACAACATAAGATTCTCACGAGGAGACCAATCGATGCTCAAACATGAATTAGCAGCCAAGTGTTTGATTAGCGGTACGGGAAATGTACATGGCTAATGGGCGTAAGTTTTGGCTGAGGATGATCAGTTACTAAGAAGACCATTTTCACAAATTTTCAGCTCAAAAGGAGGAGCCTAGGTGGTACTTGCTTTGCAAACTACCACACTGGACATAACTACGAATGTTGAAGCTCGGCTCAAAATAATGAATGGATTGAGCTGGCATTTGGTGGAGGATGGTTATTTGGGCATAGGAAAGTACTATAGAAAATGGATACTATTTGGACATGCCAAAGTGGTACTTCCTTCACAAACTGTTACTCTGAACAGAATAGGAAAATGAATATTTTTGAATTATTTTTGAACTAGGCAAGGAAGGTTTTTACATATTTGACGAAGATATGACCCAAAGAATTTATGAGATTTTTTTGGGAATTTTGGGAATGACAGAAATATAGGTTGCTTCACAACCTAGGGCAAAAACTGCCACATGGACATGACACATAGGCAAAACTGATGAGGTGGCGCCTAGTCATAGCAACCCACCACAATTTACAAGGCTATGACCATCTATATTGGTCGTTAACAACTAGAAATAAGGCAGCGGACTAGCGCTGTTAGCTTTATGACCATTTCATGTAAGGAAATTATGACCTTTCTGACCAAAATGGTCGCAATGGTTTAGGGTTTGGAGCCCCTCGAACAGCTTTTGACCAATTGGTCTCAAATGGTCATAAAGCTATGAACAATTCTTCCAGGGTCACTGACAGAAGGTCATAAGTTGACATATTTCTTGTAGTGTAGGGATTGCCATGCAACGGATGCACTAGAGCTATAAATGTATGAAAGCTCGTCAAAAATAAACGAAGTGGGTGTGCATCCAACTTGCTTGCTCACGAAGACCTAGGGCATTTTGAGGAAGCCCATCATTGGAATATACAAGCCAAGTTCTATAATGAAAAATTCCCACTAGTATATGAAAGTGACAACATAGGAGACTCTCTATCATGAAGATCATGGTGCTACTTTGAAGCACAAGTGTGGTAAAAGGATAGTAACATTGTCCCTTCTCTCTTTTTCTCTCATTTTTTTCTCTTTTTTTATTATTTTGTTTTGATGGGCTTCTTTGGCCTCTTTTTTTATTTGGGCTTTTCTGGCCTCTTCTATTTTTCATAAAGTCCGGAGTCTCATCCCAACTTGTGGGGGAATCATAGTCTCCATCATCCTTTCCTCACATGGGACAATGCTCTAATAATGAAGATCATCACACTTCTATTTATTTACAACTCAAGAATTACAACTCAATACTTAGGACAAAATATGACTCTATGTGAATGCCTCTGGCGGTGTACCAGGATATGCAATGAATCAAGAGCGACATGTATGAAAGAATTATAAAGGTGGATTTGCCACAAATACGATGTCAGCTACATGATCATGCGAAAGCAATATGACAATGATGGAGCGTGTCATAATAAACGGAACAGTGGAAAGTTGCATGGCAATATATCTTGGAATGGATATGAAAATGCCATAATAGGTAGGCATGGTGGCTGTTTTGAGGAAGATATAAGGAGGTTTATGTGTGATAGAGTGTATCGTATCACGGGGTTTGGATGCACTCGCTAAGGTTGCACCAACTCTCATGGTGAGAACGGGCAATGCACGATACCATAGAGGCTAGCAAATTGTGGAAGGGTAAGAGTGTGTATAATCCATGGACTCACATTAGTCTTAAAGAACTCATATACTTATTGCAAAAGTTTATTAGCCCTCGAAGCAAAGTACTACTACGCATGCTCCTAGGGGAAGGGTTGGTAGGAGTTAACCATCGCGCGATCCCGACCTCCACTCGTAAGGAAGGCAGTCAAAAAAACATCATGCTTCAAATTTGTCACACAACGTTTACCATACGTGCATGCTACGGGACTTGCCAACTTTAACACAAGTATTTCTCAATTTCATAATTACCCAACTAGCATGACTCTAACATTACCGCCTTTATATCTCTAAACAATTATTAAGTATCAAATTTCTCATAGTATTCAATGCACTTTATATGATAGTTTTTATTATACCCAACTTGGATGCCCATCATATTAGGACTAACTTCATAACCAAAGCAAATACCATGCTTTTCTAAAAGACTCTCAAAATAATATAAGTGAAGCATGAGAGATCAATAATTTCTACAAATTAAAACCACCGCCGTGCCCTAGAAAGATATAAGTGAAGTACTAGAGCAAAACTATCTAGCTCAAAAGATATAAGTGAAGCACATAGAGTATTCTAATAAATTCCGATTCATGTGTGTCTCTCCCAAAAGGTGTGTATATCAAGGATGATTGTGGTAAACTAAAAAGAAAAGAATCATATCATACAAGACGCTCCAAGCAAAACACATATCATGTGGTGAATAAAAATATAGCCTCAAGTAAAGTTACCGATGGACAAAGACGAAAGAGGGGATGCCTTCCGGGGCATCCCCAAGCTTAAGCTTTTGGTTGTCCTTGAATTTTACCTTGGGGTGCCTTGGGCATCCCCAAGATTAGGCTCTTGCCACTCCTTATTCCATAATCCATCAAATCATTACCCAAAACTTGAAGACTTCACAACACAAAACTCAACAGAAAATCTCATGAGCTTCGTTAGTGCAAGAAAACAAACCACCACTTTAAGGTACTGTAATGAACTCATTCTTTATTTATATTGGTGTTAAACCTACTGTATTCAAACTTCTCTATGGTTCATACCCCCCGATACTAGCCATAGATTCATCAAAATAAGCAAACAACACACGAAAAACAGAATCTGTCAAAAACAGAACAGTCTATAGTAACCTGTAACTTTCGAATACTTATGGAATCCCAAAAATTCTAAAAAAATAGGAATCCCTAGGAAATTTGTCTATTAATATTCTGCAAAAATAATCAACTGAAAATCACGTTTCTGTGAGTTATTAAAATTATTCTCGTGCGTGTAAAAGTTTCTGTTTTTCAGCAAGATCAAATTAACTATCACCCAAGATGATCCTATAGGTTCTACTTGGCACAAACACTAACTAAAACCACATCTAAACAGAAGCTAGATGAATTATTTATTACTAAACATGAACAAAAATCAAGGAACAAAAATAAAGTTGGGTTGCCTCCCAACAAGCGCTTTTCTTTAAAGCCTTTTAGCTAGGCATTGAGATTTCGATGATGCTCACATGAAAGACATGAATTGAAGCGCAAAGAGAGCATCATGAAACATGTGACAAACACATATGAGTCTAACATACTTTCTATGCATAGGCATCTTATAGGCAAACAAATTATCATAGCAAACAAAAACTAGCATATGCAAGGAAGCGGAAAGAAACAATAGCAATCTCAACATAACGAGAGGTAATTTAGTAACATGAAAATTTCTACAACCATATTTCCCTCTCTCATAATAATTACATCTAGGATCATAAGCAAATTCAACAATATAGCTATCACAAAACATATTCTTAACACGATCCACATGTATGCAAAGTTAACACTCTTCCAAAATAGTGGGATTAACATTAACTAAAGTCATGACCTCTCCAAACCCACTTTTATCAAAAACTTCATAAGATTTAACATTCTCCAAATATGTGGGACCTAAAGTTGACACTCTTCCAAACCCACTTTCAATATTATTGCAAACATTATTATCAATCTCATATTCATCATGAGGCTTAAATAAATTTTCAAGGAATCACCCCAATCATGATCATTGCAACAAGTAGTAGACATAGCAAAACTAGCATCCCCAAGCTTGAGGTTTTGCATATGATTAACACAATTGACATTAAGAGAATTTATAATAACATCATTGCAATCATGCTTTTCATCGAAGGAACTATCAAGTATGGATGCAATAGCAACGATCTCATGTTTAACATAAGGAACTATAGCAGATTCATCTTTATAAATATTGGCATCATGGCCACAAGAATAGCAAGTATCATGTTCAACAAGGGATATTTCAATCAAATCATTAAATCATAATTATCTATAGATTCATGCATATCATTATTTTCTTCAGAAGCAACGGTCATTCTTTCAATAAATTCTTTGGCATAGACATTATGAGCATAGTTTTCATAGCAATATTTAAGTATGTCAAAATTTTCAGATTCATAGAGAGTAATATCATAATTTTCAATCAAAGAAGCAACTTCATAAGCACCCTTAAAAGCAACAAATTCTTCAATTTGTTCGATGTCATAGTAGCTATAAACACCCTTTGCATAAGAAGATAAGATTTCATTATCATTAAACTCACATAGGTAGCGAAGGTGTTTTTTAGGGTTCTTAGAGCAACAAGTAAAATCATAAATTTCACAAAGAATCCAAGCATAACATAGCAATATGTTTATTTGATCCCATAAGAGCCTCCCCTTTTCAGACAAATGGTGACGCACAAAATGAGCATGCTCATCTAAAGATTTCCCATCAACTAGGCTAGTTGGGGTTTCAGCACGAGCGCATATAGATCGAAGGTGATCCAAGCAGAATACTTTAAGTGGATCCATAACAATAGATTTTAGCAAGCAAAGATGCAAGCACATATAAGGCACATGGAGACACAAGCAAACATAAGATCGAACGAAAAAAGGGACGAATAAAACGGCAAGGGTGAAGTGGGGGAGAGGAAAATGAGAGGCAAATGGCAAATAATGTAATGCGAGGGATAAGAGTTTGTGATGGGTACTTGCTATGTCTTGACTTGTGCGTATACTCCCCTGCAACAGCTCCAGAAATCCTTCTTGCTACCTCTTGAGCATGCGTTGGTTTTCCCTTGAAGAGGAAAGGATGATGCAACAAAGTAGCGTAAGTATTTCCCTCAGTTTTTGAGAACCAAGGTATCAATCCAGTAGGAGGCTACACGCAAATCCCTCGTACCTGCACAAAAAAATAAGAACCTTGCAACCAATGCGATAAAGGGGTTGTCAATCCCTTCACGGCCACTTGCAAAAGTGAGATCTGATAGAGATAATAGTAAGATAAATATTTTTGGTATTTTTATGATATAGATTGGAAAGTAAAGATTGGAAAATAAAATAGATCGGAAACTTATATGATGGAAAATAGACCCGGGGGCCATAGGTTTCACTAGTGGCTTCTATCAAGATAGCATAAGTATTACGGTGGGTGAACAAATTACTGTCGAGCAATTGATAGAAAAGTGCATAGTTATGAGAATATCTAGGCATGATGTATATAGGCATCACGTCCGCGACAAGTAGATCAAAACGATTCTACATCTACTACTATTACTCCACACATTGACTGCTATCCAGCATGCATCTAGAGTATTAAGTTCATAAGAACAGAGTAACGCATTAGGCAAGATGACATGATGTAGAGGGATAAACTCAAGCAATATGTTATAAACCCCATATTTTTATCCTCGATGGCAACAATGCAATACGTGCCTTGCTGCCCCTGTTGTCACTGGGAAAGGACACCACAAGATTGAACCCAAAGCTAAGCACTTTTCCCATTGCAAGAAAGATCAATCTAGTAGGCCAAACCAAACTGATAATTCGAAGAGACTTGCAAAGATAACCAATCATACATAAAAGAATTCAGAGGAGATTCAAATATTGTTCATAAATAATCTTGATCATAATCCCACAATTCATTGGATCTCGACAAACACACCACAAAAAGAATTACATCGAATCGATCTCCAAGAAGATCGAGGAGAACTTTGTATTGAGATCCAAAGAGAGATAAGAAGCCATCTAGCTAATAACTATGGACCCGAAGGTCTGTGATAAACTACTCACACTTCATCGGAGATGCTATGGTGTTGATGTAGAAGCCCTCCTCTTGATCGATTCCCCCTCTGGTGGAGCACCGGAAAAGGCCCCAAGATGGGATCTCACAGGTACAGAAGGTTGCGGCGGTGGAAATAGGGTTTCGTGGTGCTCCTGGATGTTTTCATGGTATATGAGTATATATAGGCGAAGGAAGTCGGTCAAGGGAGCCACGAGGGGCCCATGAGGGTTAGGGGCACGCCTACCCCCCTGGGCGCACCTCCCTTCCTTGTGGCTGCCTTGTTTCTTTCTTGATGTCCACTCCAAGTCTCCTGGATTGCGTTTGTTCCAAAAATAACTCTCTCGAAGGTTTCATTCCGTTTGGACTCCGTTTGATATTCCTTTTCTGCGAAACACTGAAATAGGCAAAAAAACAGCAATTTGGGCTGGGCCTCCGGTTAATAGGTTAGTCCCAAAAATAATATAAAAGTGCTTAGTAAAGCCCATTAAACACCCAAAATAGGTAATATAATAGCATGGAACAATCAAAAATTATAGATACATTTGAGACGTATCAGTGCGCCTCAGGTATCTTTCCTTCCGGTACACCATACCACACAAAAAGTCGTCAACACACAAGAAGACATGCATGCTGCATGACCTGGTTTAGTATCGTCACCTCCATAAGGGAAGGCACGCCTAGTGCATCCGGTGTCCCGATGTGCTTCAGTACTTACAAGATCGTCGCAAGCATCTTCACACAATTGGTGTTGTTAGAATTACTATCTCCGCACTTCACTCCATTGTTATTGCACTCAAAGGTCAATGAAGTTGCACCAAATTGATGGGAAGAGGTGCAATCTGAGCTCTGAGTCTAAGCTTCACAATCTTGCAATCTAACCACCGTCTCTCCTGATTTTCAGAAAGCATCTCGCATGAACTAATATTAGTCCACAAAAATGTCACTAACCAACCAATTATGTATATTCAATCTCTACAAAATGTCTCGGCAAGTTCTACTTAGTAGTCGTATTAGCCTGGAAGAGTATTTAACAAAAAAAACTACCACTTTATATGTTCGTGTCCCATGGAACTACCACTTTTTTCACGGGACTACAACATTTGTTCAAATTTGTGGCTAAAAACTACCACTTCACACCAATGACCTCTTTGCTCAAAACTAAATGTGATTATGAAAGGGATGGACCACCATCATGTCCACATGGCACTAAAGTGAACACCATTTGTTTGACCCATACGCTGAACGTTATGACATGTGTGGCTCACATGTCAATTCTATCTCCCTCAATAAAATTTCCTCGTGCGCATATTATTTCAGGGATGGACCACTAGTCATGTCCACTACGCACAAGGCAACGACACGTGCTTGTGTGTGCACACCGAATTTTGGGTGCAAGGTGCAATCGACTAGAGTGGCTGGAGGCCATGGGGTTGTTAGAGTTGCACAACAACGAGTTCCAGCAGAGGCAACGAGCGGCGCTACACGACCATCTAGCAAGAAAAAGAGAGGGGGCATGGGAGATGGGGTAAATGGTTGAGAAGTTGACCATGAGCACGTATGTGTGCTCAGTCGAGGTAGGGAAGAGGGAGGCAATGTCATGGACGGACACGGTGACTAATGGAGCACGAACGTGCTGGGAGAATGACTTGGAGAAGCGGGCAACTTGGGGAAACACCGGTAAAATGCGCTAGGGAACGACTTGGGTGTGTTGGGGACACAAGAGATTTCTTGTATTTGGTTGGAGGGTCGTTTGAGAGAGACCATCTTCATCCTACACCTCTCATGGATTGATAAACCTTAGGTCATGTACTTGAGGGAAAATTTCTACTGTCCTACAAAACTCTGTGCTTGGAGGCCCAACACGTGTCTACAAGAATAAAGTTGCATACTAGACATCAGTTTTCAATGGTGAACATCACTATGTTGATCATATCTACTATATGATTCATGCTCGACCTTTCGGTCTCCAGTGTTTCGAGGCCATGTCTACATATGCTAGGCTCGTCAAGTTTAACCCAAGTATTCTGCGTGTGCAATACTGGCTTGCACCCGTAGAGCTTATCACAACCGATCATCATGTGGTTTCTCGGCACAACAAACTGTAGCAACGGTGCATACTCAGGGAGAACACTTATACCTTGAAATTTGGTAAGGGATCATCTTATAATGCTACCGTCGTACAGAGCAAAATAAGATGCATAATAGATAAACATCACATGCAATCAATATATGTGACATGATGGCCATCATCATCTTGTGCTCATGATCTCCATCACCGAACCATCATCATGATCTCCATCATCATCGGCGCGACACCTTGTTCTTCGTCGTAGCATCGTTGTCGTCTTGCCAACTATTGCTTCTACGACTACCGCTACCGCTTAGTGATAAAGTAAAGCAATTACATGGCGATTGCATTGCATACAATAAAGCGACAACCATATGGCTCCTGCCAGTTGCCGATAACTCTGTTACAAAACATGATCATCTCATACAATAATTTATATCACATCATTTCTTGACCATATCACATCACAGCAAGCCCTGCAAAAACAAGTTCGACGTCCTCTACTTTGTTGTTGCAAATTTTACGTGGCTGCTACGGGCTTCTAGCAAGAACCGTTCTTACCTACGCATCAAAACCACAAATATTTTTTGTTAAGTGTGTTGTTTTAACCTTCAACAAGGACCGGCCGTAGTCAAACTCGATTCAACTAAAATTGGAGAAACAGACACCCGCCAGCCACCTATGTGCAAAAGCACATCAGTAGAACCAGTCTCATGAACGCGGTCATGTAATGTCAGTCCGGGCCACTTCATCCAACAACACCGCCAAATCAAAGTAAGACCTTGTTGGTAAGAAGTATGACTATTATCGCCCACAACTCTTTGTGTTCTACTCATGCATAAAACATCTACGCCTAGACATGGCTCTGATACCACTGTTGGGGAACACAGTAATTTCAAAACAATTCCTACGATCACACAAGATCTATCTAGGAGATGCATAGCAACGAGAGGGGAGAGTGTGTCCACGTACCCTCGTAGATAGAAAATCAGAAGCATTTAGTTACGCGGTTGATGTAATTGAACGTCTTCGCGATCTAACCGATCCAAGTACCGAACGTACGGCACCTCCGTGTTCAGCACACGTTCAGCTCGATGACGCCCCTCGTGCTCTTGATCCAGTTGAGGATGAGGGTGAGTTCCGTCAGCACAACGGTCTGGTTACGGTGATGATGATGTTACCGGCGCAGGGCTTCAACTAAGCACTACGGCGATATGATCGAGGTGTGTAACTGTAGAGCGGGGGCACCGCACACGGCTAAAGCAAAACTTTGTGTGCCTTTGGGGTGCCCCCTGCCCACATATATAAAGGGGGAGGGAGAGAGGCCACCCCCCTAGGGGTGTTCCTAGAGTATGGAGTCCTACTAGGACTTCCAAGTCCTAGTAGGAATCCCTTTCCCTTTTGGAGTAGGAGAGAAGGAAAGAGGAAAAGAGAGAGGGAGTAGGAAAGGGCAAGGGGGCGCCGCCCCCTTCCCTAGTCTAATTCGGACCCATGGGGGGGCGCCACCTCCCCTTGGCCTGCCTCCTCCTTTCCCATATGGCCCAATAAGGCCCATTACTTCTCCCGGTGAATTCCCGTAACTCCCCGATACTCCGAAAAATACCCGAATCACTCAGAACCTTTCCGATGTCCGAATATAGCCTTACAATATATCAATCTTTATGCCTCGACCATTTCGAGACTCGTTGTCATGTCCGTGATCTCATCCAGGACTCCGAACAAACTTCGGTCATCAAAACACATAACTCATAATACAAATCGTCATGAACGTTAAGCGTGCAGACCCTACGGGTTCGAGGACTATGTAGACATGATCGAGACACATCTCCGATCAATAACCAATAGCGGAACCTGGATGCTCATATTGGCTCCTATATATTCTAGGAAGATCTTTATCGGTCAAACCGCATAACAACATACGTTGTTCCCTTTGTCATCGGTATGTTACTTGCCCGAGATTCAATCATCGGTATCATCAATACCTAGTTCAATCTCGTTACTGGCAAGTCTATTTACTAGTTCCGTAATGCTTCATCCTGCAACTAACTCATTAGTCACATTACTTGCAAGTCTTATAGTGATGAGCATTTCCGAGAGGGCCCAGAGATACCTCTCCGATACACGGAGTAACAAATCCTAATCTTGATCTATCCCAAGCCAACAAACACCTTCAGAGACACCTGTAGAGCATCTTTATAATCACCCATTTACGTTGTGACATTTGATAGCACACAAGGTGTTCCTCCGGTATTTGGGAGTTGCATAATCTCATAGTCTGAGGAACATGTATAAGTCATGAGGAAAGCAGTAGCAATGAAACTGTAACGATCATAATGCTAAGCTAACGGATGGGTCTTGTCCATCACATCATTCTCCTAATGATGTGATCCCGTTCATCAAATGACAACACATATCTATGGTCAGGAAACATAACCATCTTTGATTAACAAGCTAGTCAAGTGGAGGCATAATAGGGACACTATGTTTTGTCTATGTATTCACACATGTACTAAGTTTCCGGTTAATACAATTCTATCATGAATAATAAACATTTATCATGATATAAGGAAATATAGATAACAACTTTATTATTGCCTCTAGGGCATATTTCCTTCATTCAGTGGTACAACCGAGTCAGACAGCGTTCATGCCAGGGTAACACATACTTGAAGGGGTGGTCGTTTTGCATGAAACGCTTCATGAAATTCATTCGAAGAAGGGTTATCTTCAAAGTGGATTTCGAGAAGGCATATGATGAAGTTAAGTGGCCTTTTCTTCAGCAGGCAATACGCATGAAAGGATTTAGTGAAGCCTGGTGGAACCAAGTGGGGTCTCAAGTCCAGAAGGGTAGTGTCGGCATTAAGGTTAATGATGATATCGGTCATTATTTTCAGACACACAAGGGTTTGAGACAAGGGGATTCCATGTATCCTCTCTTGTTTAACATAGTGGCCGATATGATGGCCATTCTCATCGGTAGGGCCAAGCAGCATGGTCAGGTGGAGGGGTTAGTCCCTCATCTGGTTGATGGAGGAGTATCCATTTTGCAGTACGCCGCCGACACTATATTATTCATGGAACATGACATTGCTAAGGCACGCAATATGAAACTCATCCTATGTCTTTTCAAACAATTGTCAAGTTTAAAGATAAACTTTTGCAAGAGCGAGTTGTTCTGCTTTGGAAGGCCAAAGACGAACAAGATACATATAGACAATTGTTTGGGTGTGAATTAGGTTCTTTACCATTTAGTTATTTGGGCATACCGATTCATCACCGTAAGTTATCCAACAAAGAATGGAAGTGTATCAACGATCGAATTGAAAAAAAGTTGACCTGCTGGAAGGGTAAGCTTATGTCTTATGGAGGTCGGCTAGTACTAATTAACTTCGTGCTGACTAGTATGCCGATGTTTCTATTATCGTTCTTTGAAATTTCAAAAGGGGTTCAAAAATGACTTGATTTCTTTAGATCTTGGTTCTTCTGGCAGTCAGATGAGGCCAAGAGGAAATACCGTCTCGCGCGATGGGATATCCTTTGTCGACCTAAAGACCAAGGGGGTCTCGGTATTGAGAACTTAGAAATCAAAAACAAATGCCTTATGAGCAAATGGCTCTACCGGTTAGAGACTGAGACGGATGGCATGTGGGCTCAGATTCTACACAATAAGTATTTACAGTCGAAAACGCTCACTCAGGTTACCATACGACCAACTGACTGGCCATTCTGGAAGGGGATGATGAGAATGATTGACTTGTACTTTCGTAGGGTTAAATTCTTGGTTGGCAATGGGATGCCAACAAGATTTTGGAAGGACACGTGGTTAGGGGAGACTCCCCTAGTTGTACAATATCCCACCCTTTATAACATTGTGCAACATAAAGAGGATTACGTTGGCATAGTATTCCAAACAATTCCATTGAATATTCAGTTCAGACGCGTGTTAGATGGTGAGCGATGGAATGCCTGGATGCACTTGGTTCGGAGATTGATAGATGTTCAACTCTCCAACCACCCGGATTCGACGCAATGGAAATTAACTAAGAATGGGTTTTTTACGGTCAAATCCTTCTATTTGGAGTTAATTAACTCTGTCCCAATCTCACGATCACCGCATATTTGGAGGGTTAAGGTGTCCTTCCGTATCAAAATTTTTATGTGGTTCGTCCACAAGCAAGTAATACTCACCAGGGAAAACTTAAGCAAGAGGCGATGGGTAGGCAGTTCACGTTGTTGTTTTTGTGATCATGGTGAAACAATACAATATTTATTACTTGATTGACCACTCGCCAAATTGCTCTAGAGAATGATTCGTATAGCCTTCAACATCAATCCTCCACTTGACATTGAGTCGTTGTTTGGAACGTGGTTAGCTGGGGTTGAGCATATTACTGCAGCTCGTATTCGGATTGGAATATGTGCGCTTTTATGGGCTATATGGAACTGTCGGGATGATTTGATATTTAACAGACAACACACTTTAACTTTCTTGCAGGTCATCTTCAGAGCTACCGCTTGGATCCGTACATGGTCCTTACTCACTCCTGTGAACTCCAGGGAGCCTTTGATTACTGGGTGCAACCAGTGGCAGATGGTAGCACGGGCTATATTCAACCGATTCGGATGGCGGTCGCATAACATGATAGGAGTTTAGGGAGCTTATCCTTCATATTGTCGTGCCGGTTGTTATCGTCGGAATTGTTTTTTCTATTTTCACTCCACTTGCGAGCTGTAATACTTTTAATACTTTATGATACTTCGTGGATCTTTTAATAAGATGGCTGCATGCATCATTATGATGCAGAGGCCAGGGTACGCCTCCATTTCCAAAAAAAGGAAACATAGGAGTCAGAAAATAAAATTAAAAAATCTCTTAAAGTTGCAATAGTTACAAAAACCATCTATTCTGCTTCTTCCGCTATAACCAAACCAAACCAATCTCTTGAAGTTGTAGGTTAGGGGAGTTCGCTTTTGTAAAGGTGATGACCAATATCTTGCTGCCCTTAATGAATGTGGAGACCACCATTGATTTTTATCACTGATGTTATATGCTTTCCATGACGTATTTGGCCTGAACCATCTTCGTCTCGCTTGCACGAGGTTGTTCCTTGATACTTTTAAACAATGAGCACAACCAAACTTCCATAAAGGACTTCTACTCAAAATGGCAGATGAATTTAATAGGGCACCAGAACAATAGATATGTAATTATTTAACACTGAGATGGCAAATGATAAAAGTTATATTCCAACCATTTCTTTGGTAATATATGCAATCTTCATAATGTTGTAGATTACAAACCTTGCAAATCTAAAGACTTATATTGAAATTAGGCATTCATGTCAACTGAAGAGAAATAAATATTCTGCCGTTCCCAAAGATAGTAGCACTATATATGAAGAGAAGTATAACTCAGACTATGCAATGAGCTATACTATGCAATGATTTGCTAGCTTCTCCTGAACACTGTTGTTTTCTTAACAAATGGATTGATCAAGGAGGTGGGGTGATCATGTCGGTGCTCTCATTGGAACCCAGCCAAATGGTGTTATATACGACATTATTCTGGTATGTGGTAAACATTAGAAGAATTTAAAGTTTATGCACATGGATATATTAATCTCCATTTTCATTGATCAATCCATCTGCAGCGAGCTCCAGCGGCACCCTGCACACCACAAACATTTCACAAATCAGGCACCTACAGGGATAAGGCTATCAACTGCATCACCATTTGTTTAACTGGAGATGCATGGGGTGTGGCGGGCGGCAGAGCGGCTGATGGAGGGCATGGAGTGGAAGGCCGCGGTGGCAGCACGGGAGGCGGCACAGATGCAGGTGAGACCTTGGTGCTGTGGCACATCGACATGAGGCGGCGGCGGTGGCGACCTGCTCTCTTGTCAATCAGAGGAGTGGCAGGGGCGGCAGCCTGCTCTCGCGGGCGTCAGAGGAGGAGCGGCGACGGCTCGTCACTCCCGACTCATCCGTACGGAGGCTGCGGTGGCTACTCACGTCCGTAAAGAGGTAGCATGGTGCGTCGTGTGCTCGCGTAGTTAGATTAGGATTAGGATCGCAAGGGTAGTTAGATTAGGATCCGATTGCAACCAGTTTTTTGTTGTCTTCGTGATTGTAGGGCGTGAAGTTTTCTTTCGCGATGGAGTACGGTCAATCAATGTTATATGAGAAGACAGGACAATCTCCCATGGCTTTGTGCGGGTGATTTTATTGAAATCCTCTTCCAAACCGAGCAGCGGGGAGGAAACTTGAGGAATTTTAACCAAATGGAGGGTTTTAGGGAGTGCCTAGCTGACTGCGGTTTGGCGGATTTGGGTTTCACTGGATACCCTTTTACATGGAATAACAAGCAAGATGCCAAAGGAAACATACAGGAGAGGTTGGATCGAGCTACATGCACTGATGAGTTTCTACAAGTCTTCCCGGAGACGGTTGTGGAACATGTGGTGACAGAGGAGTCAGACCATGTGGTGTTGGTAATTAGGGTGGCTGTGTCACTGGACACAGGTGCCAAAAACAGGCCGATGAGCTTCCGTTTTGAGGAAGCCTAGACTCGCCACGAGGGATACGAGGAGATGGTTTTGCATGCTTGGGAAGAGATCAACAGAGAGCTTGGTATAGCGACACATTTGAGCAAAAAATTGGGTGCAATGTCCAAGGTTATGCAGAGATGGAATAGAGAGGTGTTTGGCTCGCTTCGTCGGCAGATAGCAAAGCTCAAAGTCCAGCTGGCGGATGCTAAAGACAGATCGCTGCAAACTGGTTACTTTGGAGAGGTGCAGGACATAGAGGGCCAACTACACGACTTGTATTTGAAGGAGGAGATTTATTACAAGCAACGGTCGAGGATTGATTGGCTTCGGTGGGGGGATCAAAATACTAAGTACTTCCAAAACCGTGCATCCCATAGGAGGCGCAAAAATACTGTCAAGTCTCTACTCAGGGAGGACGGGACGAGATGCTCAGCGAACGAGGATATGCGCGCGGAGGCCGCCAGGTTCTATGCCGAACTTTTCACCTCTGAGGGATCGGCTGATGCGGAGGTTCTTTTGCAGCATATTGATCAGGCAGTGTCCATGGAGATGAATGTGAAGCTTACTGCTGAGATTTCAGATGTCGAGATTGAGACCGCCTTGTTTCAGATGGGGCCGACAAAGGCTCCGGGTCCGCATGGATTTCCGGTGTTGTTTTACCAACGGCACTGGTAGTTGGTAAAAGATGATGTTTGTAAAGCGGTAAGGGATTTCCTGAACGGGGTAGCGGCACCGGACAATTTCAATGACACGGTCATAGTAACGATCCCTAAAGTTAACTCACCGGAGTTGATGACACAGTTTCGACCGATCAGTTTGTGTAATGTGTTGTACAAGATATCCACAAAGGTGCTAGCTAATAGGTTAAAAGTGATCGTACCGGTGTTAATTTCTTAAGAGCAGAGCGCTTTTGTCCCCGGGAGACTCATCACGGATAACATTTTGGTTGCATATGAATGTGTACACGCTATCAGGAAGAGAAGTCGAAAGAAGCCATTGTGCCCAGTTAAGTTGGATATGATGAAAGTGTATGCCAGAGTTGAGTGGGGTTTCTTGGAAAGGATGATGACGAGATTTGGTTTTGATGGAGCATGGATATAGATGATTATGTGTTGTGTTACTTCTGCTAGGTTCTCCGTGAAGCTAAATGGTGGGATCTCTCACACCTTTTTACCGTCCAGGGGTCTTCGGCAAGGGGATCCCTTATCACCTTATCTATTCTTGTTTTGTGTGGAGGGTTTCTCAGCTCTTCTGAAAAACGCTCAGCGGGTTGGAGATTTGAAAGGGGTATCTTTTGGGAGCACTGGCCCCATGATAACCCATCTTTTGTTTGTAGATGATAGCATTGTGTTCCTGGAGGGTTCACAGGATAACCTCGAAACTCTCAAGATTATCTTGATTGATTATGAAAAGGCCTCAGGGCAAAAGGTGAACATGTAAAAATCGTCTATCTTTTTTGGGAAAGGCAACACTGAGGAGAACAAGGAACAGCTAAAGGTGGTCATTGGGATTCAATCGGAGGTGTTAAGCGAGAAATATTTGGGTCTTCCTACCGTGGTTAGAAGTTCTAAAGAAGGAACCTTCAAATATGTTAAAGAAAGTGCTAAAGGCAAAGTGACGGGATGGAAAGGGCAAGGGTTATCTAAGAAAGCTCATGAGGTTTTGGTTAAGTCTGGGCTACACTCCACTCCAACTTTCATCATGAGCTGCTTTCAACTCACCAAAAAATTGTGCGGGAACCTGACAACGATCTCTTCAAACTTTTGGTAGGGGGAAGCTAACGGTGAAAAAAAGGTCCATTGGATAGCTTGGAAAAAGATGTGCTTAAGTAAAAAAGAGGGAGGGATTGGCTTCAGAGACATGGAGGCTTTTAATCAAGCACTTTTGGCAAAGCAAGCTTGGCGATTATTATAGCAACCGACCTTGCTTTGTGCTCGCATTTTGAAGGCGAGGTACTACCAGGACGGTTCCATTTTAAATGCAACTTTCCCGAAAGGTGCTTCCTTCACTTTCCGGAGTATTTTGTATGGACGGGATTTGCTGCTAGAAGGGTTGATTTGGAGAGTGGGGGATGGCTCCAGTATACACATACACCATGATAATTGGATACCGCGTACGGGATATCTTCGGCCACTGGGCCAGACGTACGTGCCGGGGGTGACACGTGTGTGCCACTTGATGAACGAGGCAGGAGATGCATGGGATCGGGCCAAACTAGATATGATGTTTACCCACGATGATGTACAGGATATTCTGCAGATAACGATGGGTGGTCTCGGAGCGAAGGACTTTCTTGCATGGAATTTCACCAACAATGGTCAGTTCACGGTCAGATCGGCGTATCACTTATGTATGGCAAAGAAGAAAGCAAAAGCGGGACGACCGGGACCGTCGTCTTCGGTGTCAGAGCACCAAGGCTGGATGGCGTTGTGGGGTGCCAGTGCGCCGGGCAAAGCGATAATCCATGCATGGAGGTTGATTAAGAATGGCTTGGCTGTCGGCAAGGAACTGCTGCATAGACATATTAAGGAGGGGGTGTTCTGTCCGGCTTGTGGACATGAAGAATCGATACTGCACCGCTTCTGGTCTTGCCATCATTCGGTTTTGTTCTGGAAGGAGTTAGGCTCGATATTGGGAACACGTGTGGCCACCCCACCTAGCTCGACGAGCTCCCAGAGCCAACTTGCGGCATGGTTGCTTTAGTGGATGTCGGAGGCGGATGATGACGCAAAATCCATGATGATACAGGGGCTATACACACTGTGGCTAGCAAGGAATGACACCCGAGAAGGGAAAAAGATTGATGATCCGGCGACAGTTGCAGCGAGGGTAGCTTGGTATCTGGACGAGTGGAAGAGTGTTCATGCTGAATGAACACCTAAAGGGCGACAGACCGCTGTGGAGAATTGGAAACCACCGGAGCTTGGATGGGTGAAAGCTAATTTTGATGGAGCCATGGCGAGGTCGGAGCAGACCGGAGGTGGGGGGGTTATTTTCAGAGATGAAAACGGTGCGTTTAGAGGAGCAGCTTCCCATTTCTTCCCTGTGTGCTCTAAACCGAAGATAGCTGAGCTCTTGGCATGTAAACAGGCGCTCCAATGGGCAGTTCAGAGAAACATTCAGAAGTTACACTTGGAAACGGACTCGCGGGTGGTGGCGGGGATGCTTGTGAGTGGGGAGAGGAATCTGTCGCACTCTGGACAAGTAGTAGAACAAATCAAAGCTCTGATCAAGTCAAGAGAACACTTCAAGCTCACCTGGGTTCAGAGGACAACAAATGGAGCTGCACATGTGTTGGCTAAATTGGGTGTGAGTTCTAGTGATTCGGTTTTTTGGGACTTGGTCCCCCCAGATTGTATTCTTCGTATTGTTTCGGACGAGATTCCTAATTTAGTTTAATCAAGTAGCACCCCACCACAACTGCATACTTGGTGAGGATGGCGCTCCACCTCTCCTCCCACCCCACCTTTGGCGACCATGGCGCCGGCCGTGATCTACCTTGATTACTCCACCATAAACCCTTTCTTCACTGATGGATCCATTCAGTGATCCACTCTCCATCGCTCACCAATTGGATTTTTCTTATGGTCATCATTTTAGAGGTGAGATCCGTAAGTATTTCCAATCTTCGGTCAACCCTATCTCCTCCTCCCATGGTTTCTACCTCGTGGTCTCCTTTGCAAGATTTGCTTTCCATCTGAACCCCCACAATGTGAGCTTGGCACTCTCATCATGCACGGGTGGATCTTATGATTCATTTGAGGTATCTCATATCAAGGGGAATGTTTTCAAGTTCAAAGTATGTTCCAAGGCAGTGGGCTTCTTCCTGGTTTGTAAAACTTTCTTCAAATGTGATGTATTCAAATGTTATTTCCATCTATGGAGCGGTGGTGGCCCAAATTGGATATATGGAGAAAAGAATTGGTATAAAGAGCAAGAAGTTGAATGGACTATCGTCACACGTCGTCACAAAGGTAAACATGATCATTTTGTACCCACTAATCAAGTATACCACAGAATTCTTGGCCATCTTACTCCACCGCGTACGAGAAGTACATCACATGGCAATTATCAGCTATCGGGGGCGAATGCAACTCCCCTGGGTCCTACGTCGCATGGCCAGCCATCTCACATTGATTGTGATCTTCGCTTGCCGCCGTTGGATGCAATCTCCTGCATGCATAGCGGATCGGCAGTTGCTATGACTCGGAATGATTTGAATCAATCGGCCTAGATAGTACCCACGGAGCCCAACAGACCGTCTATTCTGGGCCAGCCCACCCCGACGGAAGATGTATCGTCCAGGTTGGTTTCCCCTGGTTTTACCAACTATATTACCTGTAAAAAATGTCTTGGTATTGGGCACGCACGTACTCAATGCACCAATCACATCAGATGCCATGTTTGTTACCAATATAATCATATCGCTAGTTTCTGTCTCAACAAGAATATCAGAGTTAATGCTTATCGGGTCAAACAGAACCAGTATCTGCTGCCTGATATAACTGAATCCCGCATAGTCTCCTCGGCTTCTCCCCTCTGCCTTTCATCCCCTGCTCCTCCTGCCGCTGCTGCATCCACCGAGATGGCATGCTTCCCTTGCACCCTCTCCCCCACCTTCCCCCCGGCACTGCAATCGTCACGCCTAGCCCTCTTCGTGCTCGCCATGGATATGTGGTTCTTGGAGGTGAGCTTCCGATGATCTGCGACGAGTGGGCTATCGCCACGCTCGTCCCTGAAGTTTCTGCTGAGGAGTTCCATGGAGCTATTGCACCGATCACCAACTACTTGGAGGGGCGCGGCTGGCGCATAAACTACACATCTCGTTGTGGTATGGGTATTGTGCTTATTCAGTTTACTACTGCCTGTTCGCGAGATACCACTGTCAGTCTTAGTCCATTTCAGATTGGGGATTCTGTTCTCAGAGTCAGCAGACAGGACAGAGGTTTAAATTATCGCAGTATTACGTTCACGCATGATGTTTGGATCTTTCTTATGAACTATCCTCTTGAATGCTAGGACGTGGGGGTCATTGGTCGCACTGTTTCTCCTTATGGCCGCTATTTGATTTGGAATAAAGATCCTAGGGACAAATCGAGGGTTGTTGTTAAGATCAGAGTTATGAATGTGGACACTATACCTATTAGCCTTGTTGTACTGAGAAACCTTGATGATGTGGGCTATGGCGATTCCTGGACCTGTCCAACTTACATACTATCTAGGGAGCTCATTGGTCAACATGGAGGGGATGAGGACCCTCTGCCACCTGATGGTGGTAACCCTCACCCTCTTCCTCATGTTCATGGTGGGTTTTGGCATGATGAGGTTTTAGGGAATATCCCAATGGATCAGGTGGTGATTAACCCTCACAATGAGAACCTAGGTGCTCCATATGAAGATGTTCATGCTGCTCATAATGATAATATGAATCTCTCTGTTGATAACCAAGCTGCTGCTGTTGATCATATTGCTGCTGATCATGTGGAGTCACCTATTAGGGAAGTATCTCAGGCGCCCATACAGATTCACAGTAACACCCACTATGTTGCCCCTCATGAGACACTTGGGCCTGCTTATATCCCAATTAATCCTACTCCCCAGCCCAGCACACAGAATGCTCCCAGTGTTGGAGAACGTTGCAGAAAATAAAAAATTTCTACGCTTCACCAAGATCAATCTATGGAGTTCATCTAGCAACGAGAGAGAGGAGTGCATCTACATACCCTTGTAGATCGCGAGCGGAAGCGTTCAAGAGAACGGGGTTGAGGGAGTCGTACTCGTCGTGATCCAAATCATCGATGATCCTAGTGCTGAATGGACAACACCTCCGTGTTCAACACACGTACGGTTGGGGAAGACGTCTCCTCCTTCTTGATCCAGCAAGGGGGAAGGAGAGGTTGATGGAGATCCAGCAGCACGACGGCGTGGTGGTGGAAGCAGCGGCGATCTCGGCAGGGCTTCGCCAAGCTCTACGAGAGGGAGAGGTGGTACGGGGGGAGAGGAAGGCGCCAGGGACTATGGTGTGGCTGCCCTCCCTCCCCCCTCTTTATATAGGGGGCCTAGGGGGGTGCGCCGGCCCTGGAGATCCCATCTCCAAGGGGGGGCGGCAGCCTAGGGGGGAGTTGCCCCCCAAGTCAAGTGGGGCGCCCCCACCCCTAGGGTTTCAAACCCTAGGCACAGGGGAGGCCCAAGGGGGCGCACCAGCCCACCAGGGGCTGGTTCCCTACCCCTTTCAGCCCACGTGGCCCTCCAGGATAGGTGGCTCCACCCGGTGGACCCCTGGGACCCTTCCGGTGGTCCCGGTACAATACCGGTGACCCCGAAACTTTCCCAGTGGCCGAAACTGGACTTCCTATATAGAATTCTTTACCTTCGGACCATTCCGGAACTCCTCATGATGTCCGGGATCTCATTTGGGACTCCGAACAACTTTCGGGTTTCCGCATACTAATATCTCTACAACCCTAGCGTCACCGAACCTTAAGTGTGTAGACCCTACGGGTTCGGGAATCATGCAGACATGACCGAGACAGATCTACGACCAATAACCAACAGCGGGATCTGGATACCAATGTTGGCTCCCACATATTCCTCGATGATCTCATCAGATGAACCACGATGTCGAGGATTCAAGTAATCCCGTATACAATTCCCTTTGTCAATTGGTATGTTACTTGCCCGAGATTCGATCGTCGGTATCCCAATACCTCGTTCAATCTCGTTACCGGCAAGTCACTTTACTCGTACCGTAATGCATGACCCCGTGACCAAACACTTGGTCACATTGAGCTCATTATGATGATGCATTACCGAGTGGGCCCAGAGATACCTCTCCATCATACGGAGTGACAAATCCCAGTCTCGATCTGTGTCAACCCTACAGATACTTTCAGGAATACCCGTAGTATACCTTTATAGTCACCCAGTTACGTTGTGACGTTTGGTACACCCAAAGCACTCCTATGGTATCCGGGAGTTACACGATCTCATGGTCTAAGGAAATGATACTTGACATTGAAGAAGCTCTAGCAAACGAACTACACGATCTTGTGCTATGCTCAGGATTGGGTCTTGTCCATCACATCATTCTCCTAATGATGTGATCTCCTTATCAACGACATCCAATGTCCATAGTCAGGAAACCATGACTATCAGTTGATCAACGAGCTAGTCAACTAGAGGCTCGCTAGGGACATGTTGTGGTCTATGTATTCACACATGTATTACGATTTCCGGATAACACAATTATAGCATGAATAATAGACAATTATCATGAACAAGGAAATATAATAATAATCATTTTATTATTGCCTCTAGGGCCTATTATTAACAGTCTCCTACTTGATCTAGAGTCAATAATCTAGTTACATTGTGATGAATCGAACACCCATAGAGTTCTGGTTTTGATCATGTTTTGCTCGTGGAAGAGGTTTAGTCAACGGATCTGCGACATTCAGATCCGTATGCACTTTGTAAATATCTATGTCTCCATCTTGAACATTTTCATGAATGGAGTTGAAGCGACGCTTGATGTGCCTGGTCTTCTTGTGAAACCTGGGCTCCTTGGCAAGGGCAATAGCTCCAGTGTTGTCACAGAAGAGGGCGATTGGCCCCGACGCATTGGGTATGACTCCTAGGTCGGTGATGAACTCCTTCATCCAGATTGCTTCATGTGCTGCCTCCGAGGCTGCCATGTACTCCGCTTCACATGTTGATCCCGCCACGACGCTCTGCTTGCAACTGCGCCAGCTTACTGCCCCTCCATTCAAAATATACACGTATCCGGTTTGTGACTTAGAGTCATCCAGATCTGTGTCAAAGCTAGCGTTGATGTAACCCTTTATGACGAGCCCTTCGTCACCTCCATAAACGAGAAACATGTTCTTAGTCCTTTTCAGGTACTTCAGGATATTCTTGACCGCTGTCCAGTGTTCCATGCCGGGATTACTTTGGTACCTTCCTACCAAACTTACGGCAAGGTTTACATCAGGTCTGGTACACAGCATGGCATACATGATAGACCCTATGGCTGAGGCATAGGGGACGACACTCATCTTTTCTCTATCTTCTGCCGTGGTTGGACATTGAGCCGAGCTCAATTTCACACCTTGCAACACAGGTAAGAATCCCTTCTTGGACTAATCCATATTGAACTTCTTCAATATCTTATCAAGGTATGTGCTTTGTGAAAGACCTATGTGGCGTCTCGATCTATCTCTATAGATCTTGATGCCTAATATGTAAGTAGCTTCTCCAAGTCCTTCATTGAAAAACACTTATTCAAGTAGGCCTTAATGTTGTCCAAAAGTTCTATATCATTTCCCATCAAGAGTATGTGTCGGTGTACAAAAAGGGAGGGGTACACTTTTTGTACCCCTATAACTGTGCACGGGCAGTCCGAGCCACGGACACCACTGCACCGGCAAGGCAAGGGAGGTGAGCCAAGGTAAGGCCAAAGCTCGAAAGGAGCAGAACGACGCCAAGACCAAGACCACAAAGAGCAAAGGGGACAAAGCAGACTCCCCCGGCAAGATCCTTGCCGGGGGATGGTTTTAGCAAACCCGGCAAGACCCTTGCCGTGGCAGCTCGCCCCACACCTACGGAGCGAGTCACCCTTGAGTCCACTGCCCCCGTGGGGCAAGGATTCGGGAGACATCCCCGTGGTGGCATGCAGATCTTTGTGAAGACATTCAAGATCAGATACACACTATAGAAGATGACGACCCTTCGCAGGATCCCAGCCAAGGAGGACCACAAGGCCCCCGACGAGAGCCTTGCCGAGAACGACAGCAGGCGCCACGACAAGACCTTTGCCGGGGCCGCGGCAAGACCCTTGCCGGGGCTACGGCGAGGCCCTCGCCAAGGACGCCCGTAGGGACACCATCAGGCCCACGCCAATTCCAACCTCTACCACCGTTCGCACGTAGCTACCGACACAACCAGTTGGGCAGGCACCTGCGTGGCGGCGGGCAGATCTTCGTGGAGACCCACCGCTGCACCACCTCAGCTGCCTGCCTGCCTACATGGCGCCACGGGCACCGCTAGCCAGGGCGCATGTCGACGCGAAAGGGAGCGGCGATGGACAAGACTGGGTTCTCCCCCGTCCCCGATAAAGCAAGGACACCTAACCAAGACGCATTAAATGCGCCTTGTCATGTAATGCGAGGGATAAACTCGTATCACTGTGCCCTTTCCACCTCCTGTGTGCCACTGTGGCAACCCCTTTCCCTATAAAAGGAGGCCCAAGGAGACTAGGAGAGGGATTCAGCTTTTTGGAGCTCTTCACGCCCCATTGCTAGCCTGAGAACACAGATAAACAAACCACCAAAGTAGGAGTAGGGTTTTACACATCCTCGCGGCCCGAACCTAGATAAAGAACCCGTGTGCTATTTGTTCGATCCGCCCTTCTCGCAACCCCGTGCCCCGCAACCATAGTAGGGATTCTCGTGATCCCATAGGTGTCGTCCTTGCACCGACATCTTTGGCGCGCCATGTAGGGAAGCGCGGTTGTGAGAATCGGCTCTAGCAGTTAGCTCGACGCTTCTTCATCGTCATGGCGCCCAAGAAGAAGATGACGGTGGCGGTTGGCCTGTCGGGAGCCAGACATTCCGTCCCGACGTGGGCGAGCAGCGGACCGGTCGCAGAAAGGACCCGGGGCGCCGTTCACGAACACCAACACCGTCCCAACAGCCGAAGTTTGGGAGGCGGCGATGTTCATGCGCCTGGTAACGGGCCGCACGCTGCCAAATCCAAAGACGGAGCTAGGCCCTCCGCGGGTGGCACGGGGCCTTCCAGGATCGCTACCACCCCGCCCGAAGGCGACGCGAGGGCTTCCAAGACTCCCACGCTGACACCGACGGCGCGCTCCTCTCAAGCGGCGTGCGATGAACGGCATAACCACGCCGAAGACCCCGGGCATCGCCACGGAAAGAGCCCCGAGCGCCGCTCCCGGGATTTAGAAGACCTGCCCGCCTGCCGAGGCGCTGGTGAAGATGGCATGCGACCGCGAGGTCGTGATAGAGCTCCTTCTGACATGGTCAGAAGTCGAAGCGCGTCGCGATCCATGCAGGTTTCACTGCCACCAATGCCAGCAGAAGCCCTGGCGTGCGCGCAGTTGCTCCTCGATTTCCCTCCCACCACGGGGAAACTCGACGAATGGAGAGCCACTATCCGAAGCCTTGTTGCGATGGCCAACAAAGACGAATCGAGTCCGGTGGAGCCCTCGGGTCGACGCTCCGACGGAGTCCCACGCACCAGTGGCGGGGGAGCCGGCGGCACCACGACCACGGTGCACTCGCCTCCTCCCCACCCGGTACCCCGGATGCCAGCCCGTCACAATGTCACAGGCGACGAGATCTCCGTGGCATCATCCGACCCGCGGGCCCACTATGACCAGCGCCAAGTTCTTCGGGAACGAGAACATGAAGATGCTCGAACCACTATCGAGCGCCAGCGTGGAGCGGGACACCAATCAGATAGGCGAGCAGGGCCTGCTGTGAGCCACCCAGCACCGAGGAGCCCTGGAGGCCTACCTTACGAGGTAGGCTGTCCGGCTTTTACCCGTGAGCTGCGGCAGTTCCAGTGGCCCACTCGCCGCACCTTGAAACCCGACGTGGGCGAAAAGTATAGTGGCAAGACCCATCCGTCCGAGTTCCTCAGCATCTACACCATTGCGATGCAAGCTGCCGGAGTCCGCGACGATAAGGTGCTTGCGAATTACTTTCCGTTGGCGCTTAAACCCAATGCCATGTCCTGGTTGATGCACTTGCCGGTAGACTCTATTTCCTCCTAGTCGGATTTGTGCCATGAGTTTGTGGGCGCCTTTACTGGGAGCCACCAAGCCCATGGTCAAGCAAGCGACCTGCACGTCATTCCCCAGAAGGGAGGCGAGAGTCTTTGCAAGTATATTCAGAGGTTCAGCCGGGTACAGTACAATATCCCTGATGTTCACCCTGCCGCCATCATCAGCGCGTTCCACTAGAACGTGCGTAACCGCAAGATGCGTGAAGAGCTGGCAATGAACAAGGTGAGAGATGTAGCAGAACTCTATGTTCTCGCTGAGAAATGTGCCCGAGCCGAAGAGGGAAGGAAATACCCCAGCGAAGATGCCGGCGTGGAAACTGACTCCTCAGATGAGGATACTGCCGCCCCGGCGAAGAAAGTCCGGCGCCGCAACAGGAAGCGCAAAGGAAAAGCCGTGCTTGCCGTCGAGGGATCCGAAGACGCCGGGTCCACCAAGAAAACCAGGGCAGACGACCCCGGAAAGGAGGTTGCCGGGTGTGTCACCTGCCAGGCCTTGGCGGCTGCCGAGAAGCCGGGAAACTCCGACAAGCGATACTGCAAGATCCATCGCACCAAGGGCCATGCTCTCCAGGACTGCCGACAGGTTGAGCTCCTCGCTGAGAAGCAGAGGGCTGAGTATGAAAGACGGGACAAGGAGAAGGGCCCAGACGGTGCTGAGGGGTCCGGCAAGAAGCATGACAGCCAGGCGGGCCGTCGCGGCAAGGATAAGCAACAGGAGAGGCCCGCCCGGGGCCGTGACAGAAAGCCAGAAGACGACGATCACGAAGAGGACGAAGAATCCGGTGGCCAAGAGTTTCAGAAAGCTACAGAGGCCATGTGCATCGACGGTGGTGCCTCGCTACACACTTCTCACCGCCGGCTTAAACAGTGGGCGCGATAGATTACAGTGGCAGAGCCGTCGTTTGATGCCCAAAGGCCACTGAAGTGGTCCAGCACACCTATCATTTTCGACATTGAGGACCACCCTGATCGCACTACTGCAGTCGGGTGCTTGCCATTGTTGGTTTCACCAACAATACGTAACCTCAAGGTGACGAAGATGCTAGTCTCTAGCGGGGCCAGTCTGAACTTAATCTCGCTTGCCGTGATCGAGAAACTGCAGATTCCTGATGGAGACCTCGAAGAGACGGGCACGTTTCAGGGGGTCAACCCGGGAAGAAGCCAACCCAAGGGAAAGGTCATGCTGCCCGTGACTTTTGGAAGTGACCTGAACTTCAGGACGGAGAGGATCGTGTTCGATGTTGCCAAGATCCCCTTGCCCTACAACGGGATCCTTGGCCGCCCAGCGCTGGCCAAGTTCATGGCGGCGTCTGTGACACTCCAAAAAAAAATTTGTGATTTTTTTTAGATAGAGCCTTGCTTGGTTTTAAAGAAGGTCATTTAAACCCTTCCTAAAAACCATCTTCTAAGTTTGCCCTCTCAAAAATCCTTTCCTTGGATTTAGTTTCTTTTAAAAAGAAAACCCTTTTTGGTTTTTGGGCTTTTATTTGGTTTTGATCCCTTCTAAATTTTACCATGCCTCCTATGGTGAAATTTTCCCAAAAACCTCTCCTCCCACTTTGGTACAACCCAAACATTCTGTCCAAACTAATAAAATCAATTTTTGGATTTTATTCCAATTATTTCTCCTCCCAAAATAATTCTGTCTTTTCTTTTGAGCCTAGGTGGATTACAAAGCAAGTACCCTAATGCTTTTAATTTTTGACCTCAACTCAACACTCCTGGATAGTCCTTTGTACCCACAACCCAGAACCATCTTGATCCACTCTTCTCCTGTTCAAATATTTCAAATTTCACTCACTGCAAGTTTCGACCAGATTTGCCGAATTTGGTGAAATTCCTATCTACACCTCTCCAAAAATTCTACAAATATTCAGGCAGCCTCTAGATGCAATGAGAGGCCCCTCCACCAAAAACCAGCTCAGGGAAAAATCCCTACATGCCTAGATCATTATGTTGAACACCTTGCATGCACTGTTCCTGTTCATCTTCAGTTAAGTTCAGAGTTCAGTGTCGATTTTCATCAGATTTCAGTCACATGCTCACAGTGCATTTGGCACGTTGCTCACAGCCTAGCTTGCTTGTCCGGAGTCTCACACGCGCGCTTGGCACCTTCCTGGCGTCGGTGGCGCCCTGGCCCGCCTGCGCCGGCGTGCTTTGCGGCGGCCGTATCACCGTAGCGGCCGACAGGGAGCAGAACGGTGGCATAACGCCGTTCGGTGCCACCCAAACCCCCTGGTGGCTCCGCGTGGCCATTTCCTCGCCAGCGCACGCATGCAGCACCGTCACCGTGGCACGGCATGCACAGAGCGTGCTCCCTGCCGCCGACGGGCCCGCACCGCCCCGTTCCGTCGAGCTCCCCCTAAGCAACCAAATCCCGATGCGGTTAGCACCTAAACGGAACCAGGGGACACCCACGACGACGCTCAACCTCTGAACCCTCCCGTGCAACCACAGCGCCGCTGTAATCACCTCGTCGGAGAACCCCGTTCTCGGCAACCGCCTTGGGGCGGCTATATATAGCACCCCGAGCTTGCTCTCGCCCCCGCACGACTCCACCATCTCACCAGACCCCGCCCAGCCACTAAACGAGCCTCGAGGGGCATTTCCTCCTCGACTCCGGCCACCTCCGTCTGCCTAGGGCTCCGGCATCGTTCTCTCCGGTGAGAACTCCTCCGCCGCTCAACTTTCGCCCGTAGCCTCGTACCACCTCTCGTAAGATAACCCCCACTTAAATTTTGATCCCGCAGCTCTCTCCGACGAGGTCCACGACCACCCGAATCGCTGTCCGCCGGAGCAAGCGTCGCCGCCGACGTGGTACTCGCTGGTGACCACCACCACCTCCCACAGACGCGGAATGACACCCTGAGCACGGAGGTACTCTCCGATCTCCCTGCCTCGCCGTGGATCGCCGCCGGCAACCACCGCGGCTCTCGAGCGCCGACGAGCCCCGACTCCCTCGTTTGAAATTTCAAACCTGACGGGTGGGACCCGCCCGTCAGCCTCTCCTTTGTTTTTTTGAATCATTTACTGAAAGCGTACTCTGGCAAATAAGCTGCCACTCTGAACCGTTTTTCTGGATTTTTTCTGCAAAGCCCCCTGGAAGTTTTCTGTTTCATTACAGATGGGTCCTTGGACCAAAACTCTTATATCTTTTAATCAGAAAAGTATTTTTGATTGATTCTTTTTCTGTCCTCTTAAAATTTTTGTCTAGTTTTGTATCATATTTATTTGAAAAATATTTGGAACACTTTTCTGTACACTCACGATATTTACGTTGCGTACGTATTTTTCTTATACCGTAGATACCGGAGGAGGTGACGGAGCTGCAAACTTCGCACAGTTAGACTCTGACTTCGCTGAACCAGGCAAGCATGTTTGAACTGTTGATATGATGAGTGTTGTTGCATGTTTGCATTTTAGTATGGTCATGGCATGTTTAGGAACATCACTTTGAATGTTATGTTTCATGCACATAATCGGAAAGTAAGTTTCGGAAAGCATTATGTTGTTGGATACATATTTGCATAGCCATGTGTTGGCATGAGAATGGGTAAGATGGCAGTGTTGTGACATGCCAGTCTTATGCCAGATTATTTGACTTCCGTGTCATCGTGAAATGAATCACATTTCCATTCATTCCTTCCTACTGTCACATGTTTTCCGAAAGGAATATGGCATAGTAAGTTGCAAATCGTTTACCTGGTACACACCAAATAGAGAGGCCGGGGTGAGGGTTCCATGGCCCTGGATTAAAGCCCGTCATCCGGTCAGGGGGCATGGGTGTTTCTGGTTGGGACCGAGAGGGGGGCACCCCTTAGAGTGCGTGTATAGAAATTTGATCCCATGCTATTCGAGGTTGTGGCCTCCCCGTCTCAAAGTTTTTATTGGACGTTGTCCAAGGTGATTCCTGGCATCGTGAGGTGAAATGGGTGTGTACTAGTTAAATGCGTTTCTACTGAAATACCGTAAACGGAACTAGTCCTTCGTGACTACGGAAATCCGTTGGCTGTGGTCACTTCATCCAAACTCTGCAGAGTCCCAAATCTTTCAATTATCTTGTACCTTGTTCAAGTACTATATTCATCTTATCTTGTCAGGTATCAGCCTCAGTGACAAAACTTCGGTGGGATTTATGTGTGATAAATCCGGTTAAAAGATTATTCTTGTGGATGGACTAATCTTGTCATTTACATTTATTATAAGCCATGTCTGCGATGTCGCTCAGACGTCCGACGGTGGCAGACCTGTTATTTATTTTGTTATAAGCCCTGTCTGCAATGTCGCTCAGATGTCCAACGGTGGCCGACCTGTTATTTACTTTTGTTAAAAGCCCTTTCTGTGATGTCACTCAGACGTCCGACTGTGGTATTTCTTTTAAAGCCCTGTCTGCGATGTCACTCAGACCTCCGACTGTGGTATTTCTTTTAAAGCCCTGTCTGCGATGTCGCTCAGACGTCCGACTGTGGTATTTCTTTTAAAGCCCTGTCTACGATGTCGCTCAGACATCCGACTGTGGTATTTCTTTTAAAGCCCTGTCTGCGATGTCGCTTAGACGTCTGACTGTGGTATTTCTTTTAAAGCCCTTTCTGTGATGTCGCTCAGACGTCCGACTGTGGTATTTCTTTTAAAGCCCTTTATGTGATGTCGCCCAAACATCCGACTGTGGCATTTCTTTTAAAGCCCTTTATGTGATGTCGCCCAGACGTCCGACTGTGGCATTTCTTTTAAGCCCTTTATGTGGTGTCGCTTAGACGCCCGACTGCGGCATGCATTTTATTTATTTACCTTTCGAGGCGTCGCTCCAGACACCTGATCGGTTTTCAGCTATTTATTTTATTTATCAAGTCCTGCAAATCTTACCATTGTTATCTGAGCATCATCCTTTATTCATGACGCATTCATGCATTCATTGATTATATCTTTTGTCCAAACTGTCTTGCGAGTACTTTCAAGTACTCACCTGGCTTGTTGATTTGGCCAGATGTTGATGAAGGCAATCTCATGGATGAAGAGTTTGATAGCGAGTCCGACGCCTAGAGGAGTCCCAGTCAGTCCCGTGCGATCCTATCTCGGTCATTGTATTATCCGCTTCCGCAACCCCGAAATAAATTCATCGAGCCTCACCTCGACGCTCGATGAGCTGCCAGTAGAAGTCAAGTTATCCACCACCACGTTTCCTCGAGCTAGTAGCATGCCACCACACCCCCGTGTCATAACCGCCCATATGTAAGATATTGGCGAGTTTGTAATAAATAGTTGAGCAGCGTCAGCTCAACCCTGTAATATATTTGATGCTACTGGTTCTCTGTTTATCAAGCTTTTGTCCACCAGAAAGGATGACTTTTCCTATACTGGGTTTAAAAGATCGGTTTTAGCAATAAATATTTTTATTGAAAAGCCGGTCATGACAGACTTGGTAACCAGAGCCAGGCTGACTGTAGGAAGCCACTAGGTGCGATCGCTAATTGGTTATTAGCATGATAGAGTTTTTCATGTTTTTACTAGTATAGTCTTTTTTTTTGACAGTCAGCATAAAAATTTATGATCTGATCACTCAGAATTTTTGCCTACTTTTGTAGATGGCCGGCAGCGACTGCGAGTCTCAAATGTTCGCCAACGTTCCTGAGGGGTTCGTCAAACTCCTCTCCTTCATCGTTCAGGTCGCGATGGGGCCATCCGTGCGCCCAGTCTTCACGCTTTATCCACACAAGATCAATGACAGTCTGACTATGCACCAGGCCGCGGTGCAGTTCAGGGGAGGCCATGCTGAAATACGTCGCCTCCGATTCGTGGGGAGAGCCATGCCTACAGAAAGGCATGCTATGCAGATGGCTGCCCGCGAGATGATAGCCCGTCTTCGGGATGTTCTTCCTGCAATGAAGACCCGTCGCTACCGCTACCTTCCATGCCATGTGCCTTACACCTGTCACTACTCTTTCTCTTGCCCCAGAGGAGAGCGAGACGAAGCCTTTGAGATGCTTGTCGAGTACCTCCGAGCCCTGGAGACAGCATTCGACTGCATGGTGGATGACCTCGTAGCTGCACGCATGGACTCAGTTCATGGCTGTGCTGCTAACAGGAGGGAACTCCTGCACACTGCTCCACCACTTACTTTTGTGTCATCCGCAGCCTCTCACTCACCCACCATACTCGCCTCTGCTCGTCGTCTGCCTACCACAGAGGAATTTAACCAGACTATTGCGCCCACTCCCGTCCGCTCTGCACCACTTGTTGCGCCCACTCCCATACGTGTTATTCCACCTATTCCACCCACTCGTATTCGTGTTATTCCGCCTATGTCACCGGCTCCAACAGCTCAGCACAACGTTTCTCTTCTGGAACCTATTAGCGAGGAGGAGGTTGATTCCCCAGCGTCTCTGCGCCTCACCCTCGGCAGGCCAAGGGAGATCCTCACCATCTCCGACTAAGTACGCATAGACGCCATGCGATGTATCGACTTGTGTAATATGTTTATATGTACATAGGTTGTGAGAAGTAGCCTGTTTGCGCATCATGTAGGATCTGGAGGAGTGCACTAGTTTAAATAACATGTCAGGATTATGTACACATATCCTGAGTGATGTAATGTATAATTATGCTCGCGTGTAAGATATGCACTAGTCCTTCTCCGTCCGTAATCGTGTGTTTCCAAAAATATCCTGGAGTTTAAAAATGTTCTTTGTGTGTGATTTTATTGACTTTTGCGACTCTCTTTCTTATCTTACGAGTTCACAAAATATATCCCCAGAGTGAAAGATGTCTCGTCCTTGGACGCGCTTCATGCCAACTCAGCCAGAAGAAAATTTTGGCACACCGCAGAACCACAATTTCACTCAGGGTCAGACAAGTCAACGGGACAGTGAAACAGCTTTTACACAAGTTTGTCGTTTGTATGAACAGAGTCAGCAGCAACACCAGGAAATGATGAACCAATTCATCAATATGGGAAGTAACCGTGGTCAGTATCAACCGCAATCCAAATTATCTGATTTACAAAAGATGCGTCCTCCAACATTTTCTCATACTAACAAGCCTCTTGAGGCCGATGACTGGCTTCGGGACATGGAGAGAAAATTAATTATCGCACAGTGTTCAGACCGTGAAAGAGTATTGTATGCACCACACTATCTCACAGGAGCAGCTGCATCATGGTGGGAAAACTTCCTGCACATGCACCCCAACGAAAATGAAATCACCTGGGAAAATTTCAAAGAAGGTTTTCGTGGGGCACATATTCCTAAGAGCGTCATGAAAATCAAGAAGAAAGAATTTGATGAACTCAAGCAAAGGGCCATGAAAGTGTCAGAATACAACAGCCAATTCACTCTGCTATCTCGCTACGCCAATGAAGAACGCATGACCGAGAGCAAGAAGAAGGAAAAATTCTTAGAAGGCCTGGCACCCGCCCTTAAGCGCCAGCTAGTTGTGCATACCTTTCCAGATTTTAAAACACTGGTGGATAAGGCCATTACCCTGGAAAATGAGCGACGTAGCCTGGAAGATTTCCGCAAACGAAAAAGGGATCGGACTACTTTTGCTCGCAAGCACAGAAGCAAGAAGGAATTTCAGAAGGGGGATTCACACAAAACCCTGATGAATAATTCACGCCCAATCAGGAATTTCCATGCAAGAGACAAAGAGTTCACCTATCGCCCAGGCGTTACCTGTTATGCTTGTGGAGAAGAAGGGCACTATGCCAAGCAGTGCCCCAAGCCAAGGAGCTCAACCCCGAAGCTCAATAATGGTGGAAATAATTCAGCACCAAAGCGAAGCAATTTCAACCCCAACAACAACCACCGGAAAGGTCACTTGAACCACGTGACCCGAGAGGAAGCACAGAACGCCCCAGATATCGTACTCGGTACGTACCCCGTCAACACAATACCTGCCATGGTTTTGTTTGATCCTGGAGCTTCTCACTCATTCGTTTCGAAAAGTTTTGCTTTCCAAAATAATTTTTCGATGCTTCCCTTGGAAAAATCAATGATCATCAAGTCCCCTGGAATTAAGCAAGTGACCCAAAGTTACTGTCAAGGTGTGGTTATTGAATTTTAAGGATTGAAGTTTTACGCCAACCTTATTGTACTGGAAAGCAAAGGACTGGATGTCATCCTAGGAATGAATTGGTTAACCACCAACAAAGGTTTTATTGACTGCTCCAACCGTACCGTGATTCTCACACACCATCATGGGAAGAAAATAAAAGTTTCAGCCAAAGAGAGACAAATACCTCGGCAACCTAGATTAAATAAGGTGGACATTTCTGAGCTGAACAAGGTTCCAGTAGTATGTGAATTCCCAGACGTATTTCCAGAAGAACTACCAGGCATGCCACTGGACCGAGAGATAGAATTCAGCATTGAGCTAGCACCCGGAACCGCTCCGATTTACAAGAAACCTTACAGAATGGCACCATCCGAATTGGTAGAGTTGAAGAAGCAAATAAAAGAATTATTGGAGAAAGGATACATACGAGCCAGCTCCTTACCTTGGGGTTCTCCAATTTTATTTGCCAAGAAGAAGGATGGAACAATGAGGTTGTGTATAGATTATCGAGCTCTCAACATGGTCACAATCAAGAACAAATACCCAATGCCCCGAATAAATGATTTATTCGATCAGCTCGCACAGGCCAAAGTCTTCTCAAAAATTGACTTGAGATCAGGATACCACCAATTAAAAGTACGAATAGAAGATATCCCCAAGACCGCATTCACCTACAGATATGGGTTGTATGAGTTCACAGTGATGCCATTCGGACTAACCAACGCCCCCGCATATTTTGTTCACCTCATGAACAAAGTATTTATGAAGTACATGGACAAGTTTGTTGTGGTATTCATCGATGATATTCTGATATATTCCAAAACACCAGAAGAGCACGCCGAACATCTCAGGATTGTACTAGGAGAACTCAGGAAACATCAACTGTACGCCAAATTCAGCAAATGTGAATTTTGGCTAAAACAGGTGGGTTTTCTGGGCCACGTGCTAACCCAAGAAGGTATTGCAGTAGACCCAGAAAAAGTCAAGGTCGTACTTGGCTGGAAACCACCGGCTAACGTAACGGACGTACGGAGTTTCTTGGGAATGGCAGGCTATTATCGGAGATTTATTGAAGGATTCTCTACTATAGCAAAGCCCATGACACAATTGCTCAAGAAAGGCAAGAAGTTTGAATGGACAGAAGCATGTGAGAAAAGCTTCCAAGAGCTAAAAAGCAAATTAACAACGGCACCAGTACTAATTGTGCCGGATATACACAAGAATTTTGAGGTATATTGTGACGCATCCCGGAAAGGCCTCGGATGCGTATTGATGCAAGAAGGCAAGGTAGTGGCGTATGTCTCTAGACAACTACGCAAGCATGAGGAAAATTACCCCACACATGACTTGGAATTAGCAGTGGTCATTCATGCACTCAAGGAATGGAGACACTTCCTACTTGGGAATCGTTGTGAGATATACACAGACCATAAGAGTCTTAAGTATATTTTCACACAGCCAGAGTTAAATTTACGGCAACGATGCTGGTTAGAGTTGGTGAAGGATTATGATGTTGGAATCCACTATCATCCCGGAAAAGCAAATGTTGTGGTAAATGCACTTAGTCGAAATCCCAGCACGGACGACGACAGTATACCAAAGTTGAGGCCAGAATTTCAGCAGGAATTTTCCTGACTCAATCTAATAATGGTTACCGAAGGCAGTGTGTCGAATATAGAAATACAACCTAACCTGATGGAAAGGATCAAGGAAGCCCAGCACGGACACCCCAGCATTGAGGGCATAAAAAGAAAAGTGAGTTTGGGAAGAGCCTCAGAATTCAACGTAGATGAGCAAGGAATATTGAGGTACGGGGAGAGGCTATGCGTACCAAATGTCAAGGACCTCAAACAGTAGATATTAACTGAAAGTCACACAGCTCTGTATTCAATCCATCCTGGGGGGGACAAAAATGTACAAAGACCTTCAGGAAAAATTTTGGTGGCACGGTATGAAGAGAGAGATAGCCACGTTCATTACATGATGTGACTCTTGTCAACGTATCAAGGCCGAGCACCAGAAACCGGCCGGACTGTTACAGCCAAATAAGATACCCGAGTGGAAATGGGAAGATATTGGAATGGACTTTATCGTTGGACTGCCACGGTCACGACACGGAAACGATGCCATATGGGTCATAACCGACAGATTAACCAAGGTGGCACATTTTATTCCGGTAGAAACAACTTACACCACTCAGAGACTAGCCAGACTTTATCTTGCCCGTATCGTCTGCTTGCATGGAGTTCCTAAGACTATCATCTCCGATAGAGGCACACAGTTCGTCTCTACATTCTGGGATCACCTACAACAGGCACTAGGAACCCAACTAGCCTTTAGTACCGCATACCATCCCCAGACTGATGGGCAGACGGAACGCGTAAACCAAATCCTAGAAGACATGCTAAGAGCCTGTGTCCTCACCTACGGGAATGGTTGGGAAGAAAGTTTGCCATATGCAGAGTTCGCATACAACAACAGCTATCAAGCCAACTTGCAAATGGCACCGTTTGAAGCTCTATATGGGAGAAGATGTCGTACCCTGCTAAATTGGTCAGAGACCGGAGACAGCCATATTTTTGGCCCAGATATGCTCAAGGAGGCCGAGGAGAAAGTTAAGACAATTAGAGAACGACTCAAAACAGCTCAAAGTCGGCAAAAGAGTTATTACGACCGAAAGCATCGGGAAATCAGTTTTGAACCCGGAGAATTGGTATACCTGAGAGTTTCTCCTATGAAGGGTCCGCAATGATTTAGGATTAAGGGGAAACTAGCACCAAGATTCATCGGACCATTTCATTAGTGGCCCGACGAGGCAAGGTAGCCTACCAGCTAGACCTACCCGGAGACTTATCCGGTATCCACAACGTGTTTCACATCTCGCAGTTGAGAAAATACATGAGCAACCCAGAGAAGCAAGTTTCACATGAGTATATTGACGTGCAACCGGACCTCACTTACCGGGAGCACCCAATAAAAATATTAGAAGAGTCTGAGAGAAGGACCCGACGGAAAACCATTAAGTTTTTCAGAGTTCAATGGAGTAATCACACCGAGAATGAAGCAACTTGGGAGAGCGAGGATTTTCTTCGGACAGAGCACCCACACCTGTTTAAGGATCAGCTGAAATCTCGGGGACGAGATTTTTCCTAAGGGGGTAGGTGCTGTGACACTCCAAAAAAATTTTTGTGATTTTTTTTAGAAAGAGCCTTGCTTGGTTTGAAAGAATGTCATTTAAACCCTTCCTAAAAACCATCTTCTAAGTTTGCCCTCTCAAAAATCCTTTCCTTGGATTTAGTTTCTTTTAAAAAGAAAACCCTTTTTGGTTTTTGGGCTTTTATTTGGTTTTGATCCCTTCTAAATTTTACCATGCCTCTTATGGTGAAATTTTCCCAAAAACCTCTCCTCCCACTTTGGTACAACCCAAACATTCTGTCCAAACTAATAAAATCAATTTTTGGATTTTATTCCAATTATTTCTCCTCCCAAAATAATTCTGTCTTTTCTTTTGAGCCTAGGTGGATTACAAAGCAAGTACCCTAATGCTTTTAATTTTTGACCTCAACTCAACATTCCTGGATAGTCCTTTGTACCCACAACCCAGAACCATCTTGATCCACTCTTCTCCTATTCAAATATTTCAAATTTCACCCACTGCAAGTTTGGACCAGATTTGCCAAATTTGGTGAAATTCATATCTACACCTCTCCATAAATTCTACAAATATTCAGGCAGCCTCTAGATGCAATGAGAGGCCCCTCCACCAAAAACCAGCTCAGGGAAAAATCCCTACATGCCTAGATCATTCTGTCGAACACCTTGCATGCACTGTTCCTATTCATCTTCAGTTAAGTTCAGAGTTCAGTGTTGATTTTCGTCAGATTTCAGTCACATGCTCATAGTGCATTTGGCACGTTGCTCACGGCCTAGCTTGCTTGTCCAGAGTCTCACACGCGCGCTTGGCGCCTTCCTAGCGTTGGTGGCGCCCTGGCCCGCCTGCGCCGGCGTGCTTTGCGGCGGCCGTATCACCGTAGCGGCCGACAGGGAGCAGAACGGCGACATAACGCCGTTCGGCGCCGCCCAAACCCCCTGGTGGCTCCGCGTGGCCATTTCCTCGCCAGCGCACGCATGCAGCACCGTCACCGTGGCGCGGCATGCACAGAGCATGCTCCCTGCCGCCGACGGGCCCGCACCGCCCCGTTCCATCGAGATCCCCCTAAGCAACCAAATCCCGGCACGGTTAGAACCTAAACGGAACCAAGGGACACCCACGACGACGCTCAACCTCTGAACCCTCCCGTGCAACCACAGCGCTGTCGTAATCACCTCGCCGGAGAACCCTGTTCTCGGCAACCGCCTCGGGGCGGCTATATATAGCACCCCGAGCTTGCTCTCGCCCCCGCACGACTCCACCATCTCACCAGACCCCGCCCAGCCACTGAACGAGCCTCGAGGGGCATTTCCTCCTCGACTCCGGCCACCTCCGTCCTCCTCGGGCTCCGGCATCGTTCTCTCCGGTGAGAACTCCTCCGCCGCTCGACTTTCGCCCGTAGCCTCGTACCACCTCTAGTAAGATAACCCCCACCTCAATTTTGATCCCGCAGCTCTCTCCGACGAGGTCCACGACCACCCGAATCGCCGTCCGCCGGAGCAAGCGTCGCCGCCGACGTGGTACTCGCCGGCGACCACCACCACCTCCCACAGACGCGGAATGGCACCCTGAGCACGGAGGTACTCTCCGATCTCCCTGCCTCGCCGTGGATCGCCGCCGGCGACCACCGCGGCTCTCGGGCACCGACGAGCCCCGACTCCCTCGTTTGAAATTTCAAACCTGACGGGTGGGACCCGCCCGTCAGCCTCTCCTTTGTTTTTTTTTTGAATCATTTACTGAAAGCGTACTCTGGCAAATACGCTGCCACTCTGAACCGTTTTTCTGCATTTTTTCTGCAAAGCCCCTGGAAGTTTTCTGTTTCATTACAGATGGGTCCTTGGACCAAAACTCTTATATCTTTTAATCAGAAAAGTATTTTTGATTGATTATTTTTCTGTCCTCCTCAAATTTTTGTCTAGTTTTTTATCATATTTATTTGAAAAATATTTGGAACACTTTTCTGTACACTCATGATATTTACATTGCGTACGTATTTTTCTTATACCGTAGATACCGGAGGAGGTGACGGAGCTGCAAACTTCGCACAGTTAGACTCCGACTTCTCTGAACTAGGCAAGCATGTTTGAACTCTTGATATGATGAGTGTTGTTGCATGTTTGCATTTTAGTATGGTCATGGCATGTTTAGGAACATCACTTTAAATGTTATGTTTCATGCACATAATCGGAAAGTAAGTTTCGGAAAGCATTATGTTGTTGGATACATATTTGCATAGCCATGTGTTGGCATGAGAATGGGTAAGATGGCAGTGTTGTGACATGCAAGTCTTATGCCAGATTATTTGACTTCCGTGTCATCGTGAAACAAATCACATTTCCATTCATTCCTTCCTACTGTCACATGTTTTCCGAAAGGAATATGGCATAGTAAGTTGCAAATCGTTTACCAGGTACACACCAAATAGAGAGGCCGGGGTGAGGGTTCCATGGCCCTGGATTAAAGCCCGTCATCCGGTCAGGGGGCATGGGTGTTTCCGGTTGGGACCGAGAGGGGGGCACCCCTTAGAGCGCGCGTATAGAAATTTGATCCCATGCTATTCGAGGTTGTGGCCTCCCCTTCTCAAAGTTTTTCTTGGACGTTGTCCAGGGTGATTCCTGGCATCGTGAGGTGAAATGGGTGTGTACTAGTTAAATGTGTTTCTACTGAAATACCGTAAACGGAACTAGTCCTTCGTGACTACGGAAATCCGTTGGCTGTGGTCAGTTCATCCAAACTCTGCAGAGTCCCAAATCTTTCAATTATCTTGTACCTTGTTCAAGTACTATATTCATCTTATCTTGTCAGGTATCAGCCTCAGTGACAAAACTCCGGTGGGATTTACGTGTGATAAATCCGGTTAAAAGATTATTCTTGTGGATGGGCTAATCTTGTTATTTACATTTATTATAAGCCCTGTCTGCGATGTCGCTCAGACGTCCGACGGTGGTAGGCCTGTTATTTATTTTGTTATAAGCCCTGTCTACGATGCCGCTCAGACGTCCCACGGTGGCCTACCTGTTATTTACTTTTGTTAAAAGCCCTTTCTGTGATATCGCTCAGACGTTCGATTGTGGTATTTCTTTTAAAGCCCTATCTGCGATGTCGCTCAGACGTCCGACTGTGGTATTTCTTTTAAAGCCCTGTCTGTGATGTCGCTCAGACGTTCGACTGTGGTATTTCTTTTAAAGCCTTGTTTGCGATGTCGCTCAGACATCCGACTGTGGTATTTCTTTTAAAGCCCTGTCTGCGATGTCGCTCAGACGTCCGACTGTGGTATTTCTTTTAAAGCCCTTTCTGTGATGTCGCTCAGACGTCCGAGTGTGGTATTTCTTTTAAAGCCCTTTATGTGATGTCGCCCAGACGTCCAACTGTGGCATTTCTTTTAAAGCCCTTTATGTGATGTTGCCCAGACGTCCGACTGTGGCATTTCTTTTAAGCCTTTTATGTGGTGTCGCTTAGACGCCCGACTGCGGCATGCATTTTATTTATTTACCTTTCGAGGCGTCGCTCCAGACACCCGATCGGTTTTCAGCTATTTATTTTATTCATCAAGTCCTGCAAATCTTACCATTGTTATCTGAGCATCATCCTTTATTCATGACGCATCCATGCATTCATTGATTATATCTTTTGTCCAAACTGTCTTGCGAGTACTTTCAAGTACTCACCTGGCTTGTTGATTTGGCCAGATGTTGATGAAGGCGATCTCATGGATGAAGAGTTTGATAGCAAGTCCGACGCCTAGAGGAGTCCCAGTCAGTCCCGTGTGATCCTGTCTTGGTCATTGTATTATCGCTTCCGCAACCCCGAAATAAATTCATCGAGCCTCACCTCGACGCTCGATGAGCTGCCAGTAGAAGTCAAGTTATTCACCACCACGTTTCCTCGAGCTAGTAGCATGCCACCATACCCCCGTGTCATAACCGCGCATATGTAAGATATTGGCGAGTTTGTAATAAATTGTTGAGCAGCCTCAGCTCAACCCTGTAATATATTTGATGCTACTGGTTCTCTGTTTATCAAGCTTTTGTCCACCAGAAAGGATGACTTTTCCTATACTGGGTTTAAAAGATCGGTTTTAGCAATAAATATTTTTATTGAAAAGCCGTTCGTGACAGCGTCACACTACGCCTACAACACCCTGAAGATGCCAGGACCTATGATGATCATCATCATCCCCTCTGACAAGAAAGATGCGCTGGTTTGCACTGACCAATTATACCAGCAAGCAGTTGCAGCAGCTGCCGCCGCCAGTGCACTTGCTCCTGCCGCTAGGACCCCGGGAGGGAAGAAGAAGAAGAAGACCGGTGAGACCTCGGACACCCACTCCGGTAAGCGCACCTCTTCGGAGTGTAGCGCTGCCGTCGAGGACGTGCCGGAGAGCTCCACCGGCGGGAACAAGAAGCCCAGGGTCGTGCCGCCGGGAACCAAGAAGGTCTCTGTCAATGAGGACGGCACGGGAGGAGCTTTTACCATAAGCTCCACCCTTGGCAACAAATAGGAAGACGCGCTCGTCACCTTCCTGCGGGTGAATGTCGATGTGTTTGCATGGCAAGCTTCCGACATCCCCGGTGTTCCCAGGAAGGTGATTGAGCACCACCTTGCTGTCTGCCCTCATGCGCGGCCCGTCAAGCAGAAGGTCAGAAAGCAAGCTTTGGAACGACAAGATTTCATTACTGAAGAGATCTGGAAACTAGAAGCAGCGGGTTTGGTAAGAGGAGTGCTCCATCCGACGTGGTTGGCCAATCCGGTCGTGGTGCGCAAGGCAAATGGGAAGTGGAGACTGTGTATTGATTACACAGATATCAATAAGGCTTGCCCTAAAGACCCCTTCCCGTTGCCGCGCATCGACCAGATTGTTGACTCCACGGCTGGATGTGATCTGCTGTCATTCCTCGACGCCTACTCCGGCTACCACCAGATCTTCATGACAAGAGAAGACGAAGAGAAAACAACATTCATCACCCCATGTGGTACATATTGTTTCATGCGGATGCCTTTCGGGTTGAAGAGTGCTGGTTCGACGTTTGCAAGGGCGGTCCAAATTGGTTTTGAACCCCAGCTCCATAGAAATATGGAAGCTTATATGGATGACATGGTGGTCAAAACCAAGGACAGGGCAACCCTCATACCAGATTTGCAAGAAACATTTGCGAACCTGCGCAAGATCAATCTCAAGCTGAACCCTGAGAAGTGCGTCTTTGGCGTCCCGTACGGCAAGCTTCTTGGGTTCTTGGTGTCACAACGTGGGATAGAGACCAATCCGGACAAAATCAAAGCTATAGAGAAGATTGAGGCACCCAAGCGAATCAAGGATGTGCATCGGCTTGCTGGTTGCGTCGCCGCCATTGGCAGGTTCATTTCCAAGTCTGCTGAGCATGCCCTTCCCTTTTTCAAGATCCTGAAAAAGGCGGGCCCAATGGAGTCGAGGCCAGAAGCCGAAGCAGCATTGCAAGGTTTGAAGAAGTACCTCTCCTCCGCGCCAATACTAGTTGCGCCTAGGCCGCAGGAGACGTTGCTGCTATACCTAGCGGCAACGGACCAGGTGGTCAGCGCCGCACTGGTGGCACAGAGAGAGGTTAACAACGAGGACATGGCAGCGGCAGAGCCCGACACCGCCAATGCAGAGACGACACAGCCAGTTGACGTGCCGCCGAAGAAGAAAATGATGCAGCACCCGGTCTACTTTGTTAGTTCCCTCCTGCAGGGGGCTTGATCGAGGTACACCGGCGTGCAAAAACTGCTCTTCGGCCTTCTTATGGCCTCGAGGAAGCTGTGTCATTACTTCCAGGCACACGAGATCACTGTCGTCACTCGCTTCCCTCTGCAGCGGATATTGCACAATCCGGATGCAACGGGGAGAATTGTGGAATGGGCACTGGAGCTATCCAGCTTTGGCCTCAAGTTTGAAAGTACCTCGACGATTCAGAGTCGAGTCCTAGCGGAGTTCATTGCAGAATGGACCGCAACGCCTGACGAAGAAACCCAAGAGACTGCTCTCCCCGGCAAGGAAGCAGGTTGTGATTGGATCATGTACTTTGATGGAGCTTTCTCCTTAGAAGGCGCCGGGGCTGGCGTACTGCTTGTCGTGCCCACTGGAGAGCACCTCAAGTACGTGATCCAGATGCACTTCCCCAGGGAGGTGTCAACCAACAATACGGTAGAGTACAAAGGACTGCTTGCCGGTCTTAGGATCGCGGCGGACCTCGGAATCAAGAAACTCATCGTCAGGGGGGACTCACAGCTTGTCGTCAAGCAAGTCAACAAGGATTACCAGAGCCCGTTGATGAAGGCCTACGTCAATGAAGTGAGAAAGCTGGAAGAACGTTTCGACGGTATACAGGCTGAACACGTTCCCCGAGCGGAGAACGATATCGCCGATTACCTGTCCAAACGCGCTGCCCTCAAGCTACCTGTGGAACTAGGTACCTTTGTGCTTCAGCTAACTTAGCCATCCGTTCATCCATCAACAGAGCAGAATAAGAGGAGGAAATCGGGGCCCGACAAGTACTTTCCCGCCGAGCTCCCCGGAGCCGCCGGCAAAGATGTTTCCGAGGATACTGAGCCCGCCACGGAACGACTGGCTCCGGCGGAGTGTCAAGCTCTTGTCGTCGAGACAGCCGCTCCCATAGCGGAGGAAATGCCTTTAGCCCTCGCCGTTGAGCCCCAGGCTCCGGCATGGGCACAGCATACCGTCCGATTCCTCCAAACAAGGGAACTTCCTGAGGAGGAGGAATAAGCGGAGAAAGTAGCCCGTCGCTCTACCATGTACTAGTTCGTCGATGACGTCCTATACAGAAAGAGGCCGAACGGTGTGAAATTGAAGTGTATCCCTCGAGAGGAAGGACTGGAGCTGTTGGCGGAGATACACGGAGGCATATGTGGATCCCACATTGGGTCAAGGGCCCTTGCCGGCAAGGCATTCCGGCAAGGCTTCTTTTGGCCCACCGCCCTCCAGGATGCGACGACACTAGTCACCAGGTGTGAAGCGTGTCAGTTCCATTCAAAGAAGCTCCATCAGCTAGCCCAAGCCCTTCAAACCATTCCTCTCTCCTGGCCCTTCTCGATCTGGGGGCTCGACATACTGGGCCCTTTCCCCCGCGCTGTCAGGGGCTTTGAGTACTTGTACGTTGCAATCGACAAGTTCACAGAGTGGCCAGATGTGGAGGTAGTGAGGAAGGTCACAGCTCAGTCAGCCGTCAAGTTCTTCAAGAGACTAGTGTGCCATTTTGGCGTACCTAACAGGGTTATCACCGACAACGGCACCTAGTTCACAAGCCACACCTTCATGCCATATACCCAAGACCTCGGCAGCAAAGTCTGTTTTGCTTCCGTTGCTCACCCGCGAAGCAATGGTCAAGCTGAGAGGGCAAATGCTGAAGTAACGCGAGGCTTGAGGACCAAGACCTTTGACAGGCTGCACAAGAGTGGAAGGCACTGGATTGATGAGTTGCCGACGGTTCTTTGGTCGATCAGGACGACGCCAAATCGAGCCACCGGCCAGACACCTTTTGCCCTGGTATACGGGGCGGAAGCAGTTCTCCCCACTGAACTCATATACGGGTCACCTCGAGTGCTCGCTTATGACGAGCTTGAGCAAGAGCAACTGCGGCAAGATGACGCAGTGCTCCTTGAGGGAGATCGTCTTCGGGCGCCTGTAAGAGCAGCACGCTACCAGCAAGCCTTGCGCCGCTACCATAGCCGCAAGGTTCATGCCCGGAGCCTTGAGGAAGGCGACCTTGTCCTTCGGCGCGTTCAATCGGCCAACAATTCCAACAAGTTGACGCCAAAGTGGGAAGGCCCTTATCGGGTAATACGAGTCACCAGGCCCGACGCAGTCCGCCTGGAGACCGAAGATGTTGTTCCGGTGAGTAACTCCTGGAACATTGAGCATCTTTGCAAGTTTTACCCGTGAGGCGCGGCTTGCCGGGCCCCCCGGCAAGACACCTTTTGTACAAGCATTGCTGATGATGCATGTAAACCTTTGTACAAAGCCAGGCGTAGACCCTGAGCATAAATAAATGAAGCGCTGGTGCCCTAAGTTATAGCATGCATGCTAGGTCAAGTCTCGTCCTTGGTTAGGGTTGATAGTGCTTAAGCGGCGACTAACCCATAGCTTAGAGGTCGAGTGTGCGTCTCTTCGCTGTTCTTTTGTCTTCTTTGGTTCGCAGGACTCACAAATATCCTTGCCGGATCACTTGAGGACGAAAAAGAAAAGAAGGATAGACCGGCATCCAGACCTCGGCAAGCCAGTATTGCCGGGGGGCTGCAAGTACAAAGATTCTCCCATGGTAAACCAGAGTTGCTGGGGGCTACAACTTCAGATAAGTTCTTCATCCCTTATCATGCATTCCCTCATGGACTGAGGTATGTGAAACCTCGTTTTTTCCAAAGCTACCGTGCTCTCCTAAAAACTCTAGGCCCTAGGGCTCGTTCCTGGGGCCAGGTTTAGTCGTAGTTGCGGCGGCAAAAGGATGAAACGAGGAGCCCGAACCCACCTCATCCCTGCCTCCGCTGAAAGCGTGAGAAGGGTCAAGCGAAGTGGGGAGACGGCAGGGCCTGTTGCCGGGCAAGGAAATGTTTATCTTAAGGATATCAAGGATTTACTCCTTGTCGTGGGTTCTACCCGCAAACAAATGACCCGGCAAGCATCCCTTTTTCATTAAAAACATTCCACTCAGGTACAGCCCATAGGGAATGAAAAACATGAATGGTGGGATTACAAGTTTTAAATTCAGCTAAAGCCTAAAGGCTTACAAACTAAAAAGAGATAAGGTGCCCGTAACCCCTTTCTTGTCCCTCTCCTCGGGAGGCAGGTCAAGGAGGCGAAAAGGGCAAAAGGGAGCGCCTAGGCGAGCTACGGGTGGCAGGAGGCACCAAGAGAACATCTCGGCAACCGTCCGAAGGCTGGATGGTGATGGCGACGCCGGAAGCAGAGCTCGAAGACGAGGCGGCAAGACGTCAGCACGCGTCAAAGGCGTTGGTGCCCGCATACTCCGATTTGACAGCCTTGTCGCCCGCCCTCTTCCTCTTCCACAGCCTCCCAACGCCAGCCGCCCAAGGAGGCGACCCCGAGAAGTTCAGGAAGCCGGCGACACAGATGATGGGATCGCCGGTGCCACACGGAGCGGCGCCCGACACCTAGTCGGACCCGTCATCCTGCCGCCCGCTACCCTCGTCGTCGCTGCCGCTATCCTCCTTGTCACTCCCGCCTGAGGAGGAGTCTTCGCTATCAGAAGAGCTCTCCACGCAGCACCTTGCCCGAGTCCCGAAGCACCCAAAGACCTTGATGGAGAGGAGGCCGCCCTCCATCAGCTTGAAATGGAGGGTGAGCCCCGCCGTCAAGCGGTGGATATGAGCGAACATCTTCCACCCTCGGCCAAGATACATCACATGAGGGGCTGGGAAGTCGACGCGAGCTCGCGTACCGCTGATCCAACAGCCCCTCATGTGCAACCGCAAGGACTCCGGCGGATCCAGCTCCATCTCTCTCACGAATGGAGTCGGGAGACGAAGACGACGGCGAGGCAACCGGCGCAGTCTGACGAAGAACTCGCAAGGGTCATCCCCAACATGGCCCTCCATGGGGGGAGGAACCACTGGCGAAGGCGAAACCGGCGCGCCACCCCGTTCTCCTCTTCCCTGAGCACCTCGTCCTCGCCCACGGCCTCGCCCATGGCCTCGCCCCCTCCCCCTTCCCCTCGTAGCTGGCTCTGCCACCGTGGGTAAAGGGGAAGGGAGGGCGCGTTGTCGGGCGGCGACCCTCGCCACCACCATTGAAGAGCCAGGATTCCCTCTCTCCATGGCGGGTGGAGGGAGGGGGGAGCAGAAGCTGAAGGAAAGAGAAGATGGAAGAGTGCGGGACGCCATTTCCTTCCCCAGCTCTTTATAAAGAGCCGGGATGGGGGCTCGGCCGCCCCACTCAGCCAATCAAGACGCGGAAGGCGCAGGGGACTGGGACCAACTCGCTGCCCCGGCCCGCGACGGCCCGGTTCCCCGCCTCCACCGTTCGCCACCCTGAGAGCGTGGGAACCACGTGGCAGGCATACGGGACCGAGGCAACGGGTGAGGTGACCTCTCCCCACCCCGTGATCGCGGGGGGTGGGCACCTTGAAGACCACGCCTCGGCCCCGTTCAGTGAATGGGCCGAGCCTCCACGCCTCCCCCCGTTTATGGGGAAGGCGCGAACTGCCCCCTTTTACTACGACATGACGCATGTGCGCAGAGCTCAGCCCCACGCATGCCGCCCATGTCACGCACGCCTCCCCACGCTGAGCCACGGGCGGGAGGCATGGGAAGCGCAGCACGCAAAGAAACTTACCACGGTAAAAACTACCCCGCCTGCCCGCGCACCGTTTTTGGGCCTAGCCCAACGACGCAATTGCGCTTACGTGTGGCCCAGGCCCGGGGGCTCCTGTCGGTGTACAAAAAGGGAGGGGTACACTTTTTGTACCCCTATAACTGTGCATGGGCAGTCTGAGCCACGGACACCACCGCATCGGCAAGGCAAGGAAGGTGAGCCAAGGTAAGGCCGAAGCTCGAAAGGAGCGGAACGACGCCAAGACCAAGACCACAAAGAGCAAAGGGGACGAAGCAGACTCCCCCGGCAAGGATCGGTTTTAGCAAACCCGGAAAGACCCTTGCCGTGGCAGCTTGCCCCACACCTACGGAGCGAGTCACCCTTGAGTCCACTGCCCCCGTGGGGCAAGGATTCGGGAGACATCCCCGTGGTGGCATGCAGATCTTTGTGAAGACATTCAAGATCAGATACACACTATAGAAGATGACGACCCTTGGCAGGATCCCAGCCAAGGAGGACCACAAGGCCCCCGATGAGAGCCTTGCCGGGAACGACAGCAGGCGCCACGGCAAGACCCTTGAAGGGGCCCCAGCAAGACCCTTGTCGGGGCTACGGCGAGGCCCTTGCCAAGGATGCCCGTAGGGCCACCATCAGGCCCACGCCAATTCCAACCTCTACCACCATTCGCATGCAGCTTCCGACCCAACCAGTTGGGCAGGCACCCGCGTGGTGGTGGGCAGATCTTCGTGGAGACCCACCGATGCGCCACCTCAGCTGCCTGCCTGCCTACATGGCACCACGGGCACCGCTGGCCAGGGCGCGTGTCGACGCGAAAGGGAGCGGCGATGGACAAGACTGGGTTCTCCCCCGTCCCCGATAAAGCAAGGACACCTAAGCAAGACGCATTAAATGCGCCTTGTCATGTAATGCGAGGGATAAACTCGTATCACTGTGCCCTTTCCACCTCCTGTGTGCCACTGTGGTAACCCCTTTCCCTATAAAAGGAGGCCCAAGGCGACCAGGAGAGGGATTCGGCTTTTTGGAGCTCTTCACGCCCCATTGCTAGCCTGAGAACACAGATAAACAAACCACCAAAGCAGGAGTAGGGTTTTACGCATCCTCGCGGCCCGAACCTGGATAAAGAACCCGTGTGCTATCTGTTCGATCCGCCCTTCTCGCAACCCCGCGCCCCGCAACCGTAGTAGGGATTCTCGTGATCCCATAGGTGTCGTCATCGCACCGACAGTATGTCATCCACATATAATATGAGAAATGCTATAGAGCTCCCACTCACTTTCTTGTAAACGCAGGCTTCTCCATAAGTCTGCATAAACCCAAACACTTTGATCATCTCATCAAAGCAAATGTTCCAACTCCGAGATGCTTGCACCAGCCCATAAATGGATCACTGGAGCTTGCATACCTTGTTAGCATTCTCAGGATCGACAAAACCTTCTGGCTGTATCATATACAGTTCTTCCTTAAGATAGCCGTTAAGGAATGCCATTTTGATGTCCATTTGTCATATCTCATAATCATAGTATGCGGCAATTGCTAACATGATTCGGACGGACTTCAGCTTCGCTACGAGAGAGAAAGTCTCATCGTAGTCAACCCCTTGAATTTGCCGATAACCCTTAGCGACAAGTCGAGCTTTATAGATGGTAACATTACCATCCACGTCCGTCTTCTTCTTAAAGATCCATTTATTTTCTATTTCTCGCCGATCATCGGGCAAGTCTGTCAAAGCCCATACTTTGTTTTCATACATGGATCCTATCTCGAATTGCATGGCTTCAAGCCATTTGTTGGAATCTGGGCCCGCCATCGCTTCTTCATAGTTCGAAGGTTCACCGTTATCTAACAACATGATTTCCAGGACAGGGTTGCCATACCACTCTGGTGTGGAACGTGTCCTTGTGGACCTACAAAGCTCAGTAGCAACTTGATCCTAAGTACCTTGATCATCATCATTAATTTCCTCTCCAGTCGGTGTAGGAACCACAGGAACATTTTCCTGAGTTGTACTACTTTCTGGTTCAAGAGGTAGTACTTCATCGAGTTCTACTTTCCTCCCACTTACTTCTTTTGAGAGAAACTCTTTCTCCAGAAAGGACCTATTCTTGGCAACAAAGATCTTGCCTTTGCATCTAAGGTAGAACGTATACCCAATGGTTTCCTTAGGCTATCCTATGAAGACGCATTTTTCCGACTTGGGTTCGAGCTTTTCAGGTTGAAGTTTCTTGACATAAGCATCGCATCCCCAAACTTTTATAAATGACAGCTTAGGTTTCTTCCCAAACCATAATTCATATGGTGTCGTCTCAACGGATTTAGACGGTGCCCTATTTAAAGTGAATGTAGCTGTCTCTAGAGCGTATCCCCAAAATGATAGCGGTAAATCGGTGAGTGACGTCATAGATCGCACCATATCCAATATAGTGCGATTACGACGTTCGGACACACCGGTACATTGAGGTGTTCCAGGCGGCGTGAGTTGTGAAACAATTCCACATTTCCTTAAGTGCGTACCAAATTTGTGACTTAAATATTCTCCTCCACAATCTGATCGTATGAACTTTATTTTTCAGTCACGATGATTCTCTACCTCATTCTGAAATTCCTTGAACTTTTCAAAGGTCTCAGACTTGTGTTTCATCAAGTAGACATACCCATATCTACTTAAGTCATCTGTGAGAGTGAGTACATAATGATAGCCTCCGCGAGCCTCAACGCTCATTGGACGGCACACATCAGTATGTATGATTTCCAATAAGTTGGTTGCTTGCTCCATTGTTTCGGAGAATGGAGTCTTGGTCATTTTGCCCATGAGGCATGGTTCGCATGTGTCAAATGATTCATAATCGAGAGACTCTAAAAGTCCATCAGCATGGAGCTTCTTCATGCGCTTGACACCAATGTGACCAAGGCGGCAGTGCCACAAGTATGTGGGACTATCGTTATCAACCTTACATCTTTTGGTATTCACACTATGAATATGTGTAACATCACGTTCGAGATTCATCAAGAATAAACCATTGACTAGCGGGGCATGACCATAAAACATATCTCTAATATAAATAGAGCAACCATTATTCTCGGATTTAAATGAGTAGCCATCTCGTATTAAACGAGATCCAGATACAATGTTCATGCTCAAAGCTGGCACTAAATAACAATTATTGAGGTTTAAAACTAATCCCGTGGGTAAATGAGGAGGTAACGTGCCAACGGCGATCACATCGACCTTGGAACCATTCTCGACGCGCATCGTCACCTCGTCCTTCGCCAGTCTCCGCTTATTCCGCAGCTCCTGCTTTGAGTTACAAATATGAGCAACCGCACCGGTATCAAATACCCAAGAGCTACTACGAGTACTGGTAAGGTACACATCAATTACATGTATATCACATATACCTTTAGTGTTGCCGGCCTTCTTGTCCGCTAAGTATTTGGGGCAATTCCGCTTCCAGTGTCCCTTTCCCTTGCAATAAAAGCACTCAGTCTCAGGTTTGGGTCCATTCTTTGGCTTCTTCCCGGAAACTGGCTTACCGGGCACGGCAACTCCCTTGCCGTCCTTCTTGAAGTTCTTCTTACCCTTGCCTTTCTTGAAACTAGTGGTTTTATTGACCATCAACACTTGATGCTCCTTTTTGATTTCTACCTCCGCTGATTTCAGCATTGAAAATACTTCAGGAATAGTTTTCACCATCCCCTGCATATTGTAGTTCATCACAAAGCTCTTATAGCTAGGTGGGAGCGACTGAAGGATTCTGTCAATGACCGCCTCGTCCGGGAGGTTAATGTCCAGCTGGGACAAGCGGTTCTGCAACCCAGACATTTTGAGTATGTGCTCACTAACAGAACTATTTTCCTCCATCTTACAACTGTAGACCTTGTCGGAGACTTCATATCTCTCGACCCGGGCATGATCTTGGAAAACCATTTTCAGCTCCTCGAACATCTCATATGCTCCGTGTTGCTCAAAACGCTTTTGGAGCCCCGGTTCTAAGTTGTGAAGCATGCCGCACTGAACAAGGGAGTAATCATCAGCACGTGACTGCCAAGCATTCATAATGTCTTGGTTCTCTGGGATGGGTGCTTCACCTAGCGGTACTTCTAGGACACATGCTTTCTTGGCAGCTATGAGGATGATCCTCAGGTTCCGGACCCAGTCCAAATAGTTGCTGCCATCATCTTTCAGCTTGGTTTTCTCTAGGAACGCGTTGAAGTTGAGGTTGACATGAGCGTTGTCCATTTGATCTACAAGACATTTTTGCAAAGGTTTTTAGACTAAGTTCATGATAATTAAGTTCATCTAATCAAATTATTTAATGAACTCCCACTCAGATTAGACATCCCTCTAGTAATCTAAGTGTTACATGATCCGAGTCAACTAGGTCGTGTCCGATCATCACGTGAGACGGACTAGTCATCATCGGTGAACATCTCCATGTTGATCGTATCTTCCATACGACTCATGTTCGACCTTTCGGTCTCTTGTGTTCCGAGGCCATGTCTGTACATGCTAGGCTCGTCAAGTTAACCTAAGTGTTTCGCGCGTGTAAATCTGGCTTACACCCGTTGTATGTGGACGTTGGAATCTATCACACCCGATCATCACGTGGTGCTTCGAAACAACGAACTTTCGCAATGGCACACAGTTAGGGGGAACACTTTCTTGAAATTATTATGAAGGATCATCTTATTTACTACCGTCGTTCTAAGCAAATAAGATGCGAAAACATGATAAACATCACATGCAATCAAATAGTGACATGATATGGCCAATATCATATAGCTCCTTTGATCTCCATCTTCGGGGCGCCATGATCATCTTCGTCACTGGCATGACACCATGATCTCCATCATCATGATCTCCATCATCGTGTCTCCATGAAGTTGCTCGCCAACTATTACTTCTACTACTATGGCTAACGGTTTAGCAATAAAGTAAAGTAATTACATGGCGTTTAATCATTGACACGCAGGTCATACAATAATTAAGACAACTCCTATGGCTCCTGCCGGTTGTCATACTCATCGACATGCAAGTCGTGATTCCTATTACAAGAACATGATCTCATACATCACATATATATCATTCATCGCAACTTTTGGCCATATCACATCACAAGGCATATGCTGCAAAAACAAGTTAGACGTCCTCTAATTGTTGTTGCATGTTTTTTACGTGGCTGCAATAGGGTTCTAGCAAGAACGTTTCTTACCTACGTAAAAGCCACAACGTGATATGCCAATTTCTATTTACCCTTCATAAGGACCCTTTTCATCGAATCCGCTCTGACTAAAGTGGGAGAGACAGACACCCGCTAGCCACCTTATGCAACTAGTGCATGTCAGTCGGTGGAACCTGTCTCACGTAAGCGTACGTGTAAGGTCGGTCCAGGCCGCTTCATTCCATGATGCCGCCAAAGCAAAATAAGACTAGTAGTGGCAAGAAAATTGACAACATCTACGCACACAACAAATTTGTGTTCTACTCGTGCAAAGAAACTACGCATAGACCTAGCTCATGATGCCATTGTTGCAGAACGTTGCAGAAAATAAAAAAATTCTACGCTTCACCAAGATCAATCTATGGAGTTCATCTAGCAGCAAGAGAGAGGAGTGCATCTACATACCCTTGTAGATCGCGAGCGGAAGCGTTCAAGAGAACGGGGTTGAGGGAGTCGTACTCGTCGTGGTCCAAATCACCGATGATCCTAGTGTTGAGCGGACAGCACCTCCGCGTTCAACACACGTACGATTGGGGAAGATGTCTCCTCCTTCTTGATCCAGCAAGGGCGAAGGAGAGGTTGATGGAGATCCAGCAGCACGACGGCGTGGTGGTGGAAGCAGCGGCGATCTCGGCAGGGCTTCACCAAGCTCTACGAGAGGGAGAGGTGGTACGGGGGGAGAGGGAGGCGCCAGGGACTAGGGTGCGGCTGCCCTCCCCCCTCTTTATATAGGGGGCCTAGGGGGGTGCGTCGGCCCTGGAGATCCCATCTCCAAGGGGGGCGGCCTAGGGGGGGACTTGCCCCCCAAGTCAAGTGGGGCGCCCCCACCCCTAGGGTTTCAAACCCTAGGCGCAGGGGAGGCCCAAGGGGGGGCGCACCAGCCCACCAGGGGCTGGTTCCCTTCCCCTTTCAGCCCACGTGGCCCTCCGGGATAGGTGGCCCCACCCGGTGGACCCCCGAGACCCTTCTGATGGTCCCGGTACAATACCGGTGACCCTGAAACTTTCTCGATGGCCGAAACTGGACTTCCTATATAGAATTCTTTACCTCCAGACCATTCCGGAACTCCTCGTGACGTCCGGGATCTCATCCGGGACTCCAAACAACTTTCGGGTTTCCGCATACTAATATCTCTACAACCCTAGCGTCACTGAACCTTAAGTGTGTAGACCCTACGGGTTCGAGAATCATGCAGACATGACCGAGACAGATCTCCGGTCAATAACCAACAACGGGATCTGGATACCCATGTTGGCTCCCACATATTCCTCGATGATCTCATCGGATGAACCACGATGTCGAGTATTCAAGTAATCCCGTATACAATTCCCTTTGTCAATCAATACGTTACTTGCCCGAGATTCGATCGTCGGTATCCCAATACCTCGTTCAATCTCATTACCGACAAGTCACTTTACTCGTACAGTAATGCATGATCCCGTGACCAAACACTTGGTCACATTGAGCTCATTATGATGATGCATTACCGAGTGGGCCTAGAGATACCTCTCCGTCATACGGAGTGACAAATCCCAGTCTCGATCCGTGTTAACCCAACAGATACTTTCGGGGATACCCGTAGTATACCTTTATAGTCACCCAGTTACGTTGTGACGTTTGGTACACCCAAAGCACTCCTACGGTATCCGGGAGTTACACGATCTCATGGTCTAAGGAAATGATACTTGACACTGAAGAAGCTCTAGCAAATGAACTACATGATCTTGTGCTATGCTCAGGATTGGGTCTTTTCCATCACATCATTCTCCTAATGATGTGATCCCGTTATCAACGACATCCAATGTCCATAGTCAGGAAACCATGACTATCAGTTGATCAACGAGCTAGTCAACTAGAGGCTCACTAGGGACATGTTGTGGTCTATGTATTCACACATGTATTACGATTTTCGGATAACACAATTATAGCATGAATAATAGACAATTATCATGAACAAGGAAATATAATAATAATCATTTTATTATTGCCTCTAGGACATATTTCCAACACCCAGCCCAGTGTTTACCCCATGAACTGCAACATGAATTATAATGACATGCCATCCACCAGTAGTGCCCAGCCTGTGCAAACAAGCAACATCTCTGTTGAAGGTGAATCTGAGCACATCAAGGTTCTCCAGGAGCTCATTGGTAATATTGTTACTAATGCACAGGACATTATCCCCAAACTAGGAGGCAGCAAGATTGTGAATGCATCTTGCAATGTGGTGGATGTTGTGGGCACTAATGGAAACAACAAAAGATGCTTCTTGCAGATTCAGACCATCCAGGATGAGCCTCCTAAAAATTCCAGCTCTGTCAGTATTGAGGAGATCACTGGCCAGGATTTCTCTGAAGTACCGAAGCCAGCATATAGGTAGAAAAAAAAGAAAATTATTGATGACTTTTCTGCAGGAGGAGCAACAGGATTGCTAAGCTCACCAAGGGTTTTAAAGACCAGGAAACTGCAGAGGCCAGCAACAATGAAGTTAAGGTGGATCACAACACTCAGCAGTGTCCTAAGAAAATGAAGAAGGCTGTTACTGTCAATTTGGGACCCCAGTTTGATGTTGTAATCATAAATAAGCAGGCACCTCCTCCTCCAGAAATCCCTATGAAGACACTGCAGGCCATTGGCACTGGACCATGTAAGATGGCTCCTCATGAGGTGTCTTCTACTACCCTGCACTATGACAGTTCTGATGATTAGAAGTTGCTATTGCCATGAGGGCTTAGTTGGCTCCCATAACTGTCGACTAGTTATGATTTCCATGCATTTTGCTTGCTTTTCTGTGTTATTTGGATGCCTGCGTGCATCAGCTATCAGTATGGTATATAATAAGTATGCTATGTGCTACCTCTGTCCTTGTGAGCTATCTGTCAGAAGAACTTGTTTTTATATGTGCCAGCTTAGTATGGTGATTTGCTACCTGCCCATGCACTTTTTCATATACAGTGGTACTTATTATACATATGACACCATCTGCTGCAGTAATATCACCATACAGTCTGGATGTTCATATTATGCTTTTCATAATATGATCCAATGCTTCCATCTATGTTCTTTTTCATGAATAGGAACTGGAATATCTTAAATTGGAATGTGAGAGGCATTAACTCCACAACTAGATGGAATGATATTAGAAGGAAAATTGAGGAAAGTGCTTGTTGCATCATGACTTTTCAAGAAACAAAGAGAGACACATTTGACAATACGTACATCAAGAATTTTTGCTCCAAAAGGTTCAACCAATTCTGTTTCTCTCCATCTAATGGTAGTTCTGGAGGTTTGATTACTATTTGGAATGGTAACATTATGAAGGGCAAGATAATCTCCCAAAACTACTTTCAGATCACCATTGAGTTTACATCTAACCTGGATAATACCTGTTGGTACCTCACTAATGTTTATGGGCCCAATTACAATGAAGGTAAAATGGAATTCATTGACTGGCTTATGAATCTGAATATGCAGCAATCTAAGTTATGGATGATACTTGGTGACTTTAACTTTATAAGAAGCCCTGATAATAGGAATAAACCAGGTGGTGATCCGGCCAGTATGATGACCTTTAATAATATTATTGTCAATTTGGATCTGGTTGAAATCCCCCTCAAAGGAAGATCCTTCACATGGAGCAATAAACAAGATCAACCTCTTTTGGAAAAGCTAGACTAGATATTTACTAGCCCCCACTCGACTTCTGCTCATCCATCTACTATGGCTATTCCCTTGGCAAAAATCACATCTGATCATGTGCCCATCAAAATTCAAATTGACAGCAACATCCCCAAAAGCCAGATATTCAGATTTGAAGAATATTGGACTGAATTTAGTGGATTTCTTGAAACTGTGGAGAAACATTGGTTGAATTCCACTCATTAGTCTGATTCTGCAAAAAAATCTAAATTCCAAATTTAAAGCTATCAGAAGAGGACTGAAAGCATGGAGTAAACAATACTCCCAATTGAATAAAATAATTGATAATTGTTGTTTCTATGTGAAGATAATGGATGGCATTGAGGAACAAAGACTACTATCTAGGATTGAAAGGAATTTTAGAATTTTACTTATCAAACATACAAACAAGTTATTGGAGGCTAAGAGAGTATATTGGAGAATTAGGGCAAATATAAGATGGGCAAACCTAGGTGATGAAAATACCAAAAATTTCCATGCCATTGCTACTTATGTGTTTAGGCACAACTACATCACCTATCTTATGACTATGGATGGACAACAAGTGTTTGATCATGACCATAAAGCTGTTATTATATGGGAATCTTTCAAGAATAGAATAGGAACTGATACTATATATACACAAAACTTTGACATGTCACATCTTGCTATGGATGATGATTTACATGATCTAGACAGACCCTTCTCCAATGAAGAAATTGATGATATCATCAATAAAATGCCCAATGACAAACCCCCTGGTCTTGATGGTTTCAATGGATTATTCATGAATAAATGTTGGCACATCATCAAGAAATATTTCTACAAATTCATTAATGATTTCTACAATGAAACTGTATCTTGCACCTGTTAACAATGCCTACATAACTCTGATACCTAAGAATGATAATCCTGAATCTCCTGATGATTATAGGCCCATTTCTCTTGTAAGTATGCCCATCAAAATACTTACCAAACTTCTTGCTAATAGAGCACAACAGATTATTATATCTAGAGTTAGCAAGAATCAATATGGTTTTATCAAGACAAGGAATATTCAGGACTGCCTTGCTTGGAGTTTTGAATACATACATATGTGCCACAAGTCCAAGAAAGAAATCATCATATTTAAGATTGACTTTGTCAAGGCATTTGACAAGGTAATTACAAGGCCATCCTATTCATGATGAAGCATCTGGGATTCAGCAAAAAATGGATTAGGTGGGTCACAGCTATACTTTCTACTGCCACTACCTCTGTCATACTAAATGGTGTGCCTGGTAAGTGCATCCAATGCAAATGTGGAGTCAGGCAAGGAGATCCCTTCTCCCCTTTACTATATGTTATGGTTGGAGAATTATTACAAATCTTGGTAAATGAAGCTTGGAGGAATGACCTTCTTTCTTTGCCCATTGAAACAAACTATACTGAATGCTACCCTATCATACAGTATGCTGACGATACACTTGTTATCCTACCAGCTGATGAGGTACAAATTAGGAATTTTATTGAGATCCTTGATAAGTTTTCTAAATTCACTGGGCTTGTAGTAAACTACAGTAAATCCTCTATGGTACCTATCAATATCTCTGATGACAAAGCTCTGGATCTGGCTAACACCTTTAACTGCAAAAAAGAAGCTATGCCATTTACATACCTTGGTCTACCTATGGGATCTACAAGGCCTAAAGTATCTGATTTGATGCCCATGGTATCTAGGCTTGATCACAAGCTTGCTGGCATTGCCACCATGATGTCATACTCGGGGAGACTTGTACATCTTAAATCCATTGTTGCAGCTCTGCCTATCTTTGCTATGTGCCGCATTAGAGTTCCATTCACCATTTTGGACCATTTTGAAAAATCTGGTAGGAACTTCCTATGGTATGGCAAAGATATCAATAAAAAAGGGAACTTTCTTGTCAAATGGGATAATGTTTGCTTGCGAAAAAAAGCAAGGGGTCTGGGAGTACTAGATCTAAGAATTCAAAACAAAACTCTGCTTACAAAATTCCTATTCAATTCTTTTACAAGCATGATATTCCTCGGGTAAACCTTATCTGGAACAATTACTATGACAATGGTGAGGTGCCATGTTTTCCTACCAGGGTGGGATCCTTCTGGTGGAGAGACTGTTGTTCTATCTTGAGAGAATTTAAGGATGTGACCATCAGTTATGCTGGGAATGGTAATACAATCAAGCTATGGTCAGATAAATGGTGTTCACAAATACTCTCACAGGCTATGCCTCAGCTATATTCTTATGTAAAAAACTTTGAGATCACACTTGCTTCTGCCAGCAATTTGGAAGAGGTTGAATTTTATGACCTATTCCACCTGCCAATGTCCACAATTGCAGTTCAACAGAGCAACAACCTAAGAGAGTTGATAAATAGCAGAGATAACCAGCAAATACCTGATTCATGGAAGTTTCATTGGGGTGGTTCAAAGTACTCTAATAAGAGAATATATCTTGAATACATGGGAAATCCTGCTGGTGCTCCTAAACCATTTCAGTGGATTTGGAAGTCTTGTTCCCTCCCCAGGCAGAAATTCTTTTTTTGGCTTCTATTGCAAGATAGATTGAACACTAGAGATCTACTAAACAGGAAGAATTTCTACATAGAGACAAGTAAGTGTGAGTTATGTGACGATGAACCTAATGAACATCTAATACACCTATTATTTAGTTGTGATTTCAGCCAAAACTTCTGGATGAACATTGGTTGCCAATGGGACACTGATCATAACCTGATGGAAATGCTCATGGAGGGTAGGAAACAAGATACTTATGGATGTTTTAAAGAGTGCCTAATTGCTGGCTGCTGGAGTCTATGGAAGCACAGAAATAGCATAATATTTGACCACAAAGTTAAGAATATGGCATTTTGTATAGCCATGTTCAAGAAGCACTTTAGCATGATCATAAAGAAGGCTAAACCTGGCTTGAAGGAGGGCATGCAAAGCTGGCTTGACCATTTGTAGATTTTTTTTCTATGTTTTCTACATATGACCCATCTTGTACTCCCTCCGTTTTTATTTACTCTGCATATTAGAGTTGACTGAAGTCAAACTTCATAAAGTTTGATCAAGTCTATAGAAAACAATATAGACATTTATCATAATAAATCTATACGATGTGAAAGTACATTCAATAATAAATCTAATGTTGTTGATTTGTTATTGTATATCTTAATATTTTTGTATATAAACTTGGTCAAAGTTTGTAAAGCTCGACTTTGACCAAAGCTAATATGCGAACTAAATAAAAACGGAGGGAGTACATCCATTTGTAACTGTCCCACCATATTAATGAAAATGAGAATTACAGTGGGGGTCTTCCCCACTATTTGTTGCTAAAAAAACCTTAAAAAACCCGTAAATTATTAAGTACACACAGCAAACAGATTTGTTAAGGCTAACTGTTGGATCGAGTTTAGTGGATCTGATCATGCAGTGGTAATTGCTCCGTGTACGTTTTGGGTGTGGAACTAAAGAAGATCATGTTTGCTCTTTTTTTTAGGGTAATCATGTTTGCTCTTTATAAGTAGTAGTAGTGATGATCAAACCAAACTGAACTCCTGCACCCAAAAAAAAAACGAACTCGATCCATATCCGCGCGTCACTCCCCTTTCTGTTTCTCCTTCGTAAAACGCTTCCTGAAATTGAGTTGTACCGAATACATAACTTCGATTTATATTTATACAGCAAGAGCTCCCGACAGCAAGAGCTCCCGTAGCTCAGTTGGTTAGAGCGTTGGTCTTATGAGCCGAAGGTCGCGGGTTCGAGCCCCGCCGGGAGCATCTTTGTTTTTTATTCTTCGTTTCTATAGAACCACACAATTCCTCCTTTTTTTTGTCCCCTGGACAAAGATGCTTCCAAATCGATGACCGCCCTGCCCACCCAATTCCATGTCTCCATGTCACTTGCCGTCACGTGCTACTCTTTTCCTTTCTGTATTTTTTTCGTGATCGTTTCTATAGAACCACACAATTCCTCCTTTTTTTTGTCCCCTGGACAAAGATGCTTCCAAATCGATGACCGCCCTGCCCACCCAATTCCATGTCTCCATGTCACTTGCCGTCACGTGCTACTCTTTTCCTTTCTGTATTTTTTTCGTGAGCATCAGTACAGACACAAGCGCTTATATACATGAGCATACATTCATCCCTATGGATGCACGCACGCACACCCTATTCCTATGAGCACCTCCGAAAGACTGAGCCGACGTATCATCTTGAAATTTACGAAATCACCGACGAAAACGTCTGCTCCCACTGAAAGCGCATCACCGGAAATCCTAAAATAAATCCGGGAATAATGCGAGCATCAAAATTTGAACCCTGATGGGTTGTGGATACCACTATCCACCTAATTAACTTAACCACAGGTTGATTCGTGCTTTTTTCCTCTCCGTCGATGCATACAATATTTGCCAAGAGTGAATAGGGACGTTCGGATATGGCGAGTGCTGACGCCCCGGGTCGGTTTCATATCTAAGTTTCGCTCTTCGCCGAGCTTGTCCCCGCTTCCCCCTCTGCTAGCTGCCATGATGCTTCACTATTTCTATTACCTCCAAAAATTCGTACTACTACAGTAAAACATAACAGCGCCGCTTCATCCAATTCCTGTTGAACCACCTGCTTATTGATGGAAGAGAGAGCCACATTCCAGTACTACGACGTCACAACAAATGAGAGATCAACGTTTACCAAGCAACCACCCCACCCTCCCTGACCCGGTGACCCGGAGTCCCTGTCACCAGGACACGTACGCCGCTGAGGCGCCACCGAAACGAGCAACCACCCTCGCTGTCACCAGGGACCCACGGTCGAGCCCCCCCCAGTTAAGCTCCGCCCTCGAGCACTCTCTTTCTCGCGATCTAAATATTTCCGCTCCGACGGACCCCAAGGCCCGAGCATTAGCAACCCACCCGCCCCCGCGACCATGGACATGCGGGCCCTCAACTTGAAGGCCGCCGGGCCCTCCTTCCTCGCGCCACGGCCGAGGCGCCACCCGCCGGCGACCTGGGCGCCCCTCCCCGCCGGGGAGATCGGCCTCGGGCCCAGGGGCGGGAGGCGGTGGCCCAGGCTGGCGGTGAGCGCGTCGGGGAAGAAGAGCAGGAGCGGCCGCGACGGGGACGACCCCAAGAGCAAGCCCTCCTCTTCCGGTAAATTCTTCTACTGCGAGGTTCCATGCTCTCTTCGTTTGATTCTAGTGGAAAGGTGGGGATCTCTGCACGGATTCTATGCGGGAGATGGTCAGACCTTTTTGTCGATTCGATGCGGGTCGAGGTGATGGTACGACCGCGTCACTTTGCGCGATTTTGGCTGCCCCCTTTCCGTGATCGTTACACTCGGGCCATGAAAGTATCGAAATAGGAACGTGTCGTATTGGCGTCAGGGGTCGGTCGGTGTTAGTAACGGTGAAACACTGGAGAAATTGGTGACAGTAATAGAATGATGAAACACTTATGCCTCGCTGTCTCGGTGAGGTTCTTGCTGCGATGGTGGATAAGCTATTGGGATCGAAACGCTTCCGGTGCAGTCTGTGATTAAAAACTCATACTAATAGCTTGTTTACTGGAGTGGTTTGGACTGAGAGATAGCGGGGTTGTGGTTGTTCGATCATCTTATTTTCCCAACCGCGCTTTGCTTAGATGTGAATTGTTGAATCAGCATAGTATTGGTAGGTTTGATGTTTATTCAGTTGTGGGTACATAGTACAATATTACAATGCTTATTATGCAACCAACTAGACTGGGTTGATAATAAACTATCTAAAGTATGTATAGAATTGTGGTCTCTCAATGCAGGAAAAGGTGATGCATCTACTCCCATTGGAGATGATGATGCCGATGCAGTAAGCCAAAATCATGGCGAACTGAAATCCAGTGACACCATGTATGTACCAAGCAACCTGTCATATTGGCGAGATGTGAGAGCAAGCTTTGTGATTCCAAAGTCGGTAAGTCCAATCCTTTTGGACTAGTTTATTCCAACTGTCGCTCTCCATTATTTTTTTTTCTGAAAAACTCTCTCCATTATCTTGTATGAACTCAGTATGTGGAAACTGGAAAGTAAGTGATCTTGCTTTATAAATTCCACTCATGCTAGGTATTGAACATTGTCCCGTTAAGTGATTATTCAGTAATCGCCTAACTGGGATAACCTTGACTGACTACACTTTAAGACTGCGATGGATTAGCTAGAAATATATTTTTCTTCATTATATTAATTAATTGGCATCCTATTGGAGAGAGTGCAGTTGTGTAGGTTCAGTTAGCCTGTGCGATCATCCAACGTCATACTTGAGAAGAGCTCCGTGAAAACTTGGAAAGTTAAGAAGAGCAAAGTGTGCATTGGATTGTCCATAACACACATTTTGTTCCAAATATTCTAGAGTCAACTTTTAATCCTAGTTGAAAGTATTCTCGTCTTTTTTTTTCTGGAGGGCATTGAGATTATGCTCTCAATTATGAACTATCCAGAAAGTATGTCAACGTACACTCTCTACTAGTATGTCACAGTACGTCTCCAACTTGCTCTTGACATTGGTCTTAAAGGTCTTCACTACGAGTCTTATTCATGTTAAACTTCCTGGCGGTAGAATAGGAGTTTAATTTCTTCACTTCTCAACATCACACGGCTAGAGCATTTCCATTATGTAGTGTAACAAGGTTTTCAGTCTGCTATTTCTAGTACAAAAGCATTGCCTTATTAACCCTTTTGCTTGTCCTGAAAATTTTCAGTTTTGTCATAACTGTACACTGAATACAAAATTTGTTCTGTCTCTGCCTGCTACTTAGTAGTGCTCATTTAGTTGAGCTAATCTCTTGTTGATCTTCCCTATAATATTTTCCCTAATTAATTCTTCATCATGTCTTAAAACCAGGAGCAAGCAGTCGATGTAAATACACTACCACAGACATCATTCAATGGACCGGTACACTGTCTTCCTCGGAAATGGGCCCATTCTATTTCTGCGCCAGAGTCTGGCTGTGTGCTGGTCGCCACGGAAGAGCTTGATGGGAACGGTACCTTCGAAAGAACCGTCATCCTCCTCCTCAAACTAGGTTCAAGAGATGCCTACGACGGCCCATTCGGCGTCATCCTGAACCGGCCACTCTACACGAAGATGAAACACGTGAACCCATCCTTCCGCGACCAGGCGACGCCTTTCGGCGACTGCTCCCTCTTCTTCGGAGGCCCCGTCGACATGAGCATATTCCTGATGAGGACCAACGAGGGCAGGCCCATCAAGGGGTTCGAGGAGGTGGCCCCGGGCGTCTGCTTCGGTTTCAGAACGGACCTGCAGAAGGTCGGTCACCTGATGAAGAATGGCGCGCTCAACCCCGAGGACCTCAAGTTCTATGTCGGGTACTCCGCCTGGGACCACGATCAGCTGCTGAGCGAGATCGACGCGGGGTACTGGGTCGTCACCTCCTGCAGCTCAGGCCTGATCAACGACGCGGTGACGACAGACCCTTCGTGCCTGTGGAGCGAGGTTCTGCAGCTGATGGGAGGCCAGTACGCGGAGCTGAGCCAGAAACCGAAGGAAGATAGCGCATGAAGTCGGGTGTCTGCGGCTCGGGCACGGTTTGCAGCAAACTCTGTTGTTGTTCGATTTGTACATAATTTGAGTAATCTCGTCTGGTCACTGTCCTGTTCGTCACGTGCGGAGACTTTTTTTTGCTTTCGTGGCGCTATGATCAATAATACGTTTGCTGTTGGTGGGTGTACAATCTTTTTAGAATGTTTTGGGCGTGAAAAGAAGGGTATAAAGCATAGCAGTGGGTATGTACCTGCGCTCCTGTCTGTAACTCCTGGAGTTGGAGCTTCATCTTTCATCTATCTCGGTCGTATACGCCCTCCAATCCATATTATTTGTGGCAGCTCTAGTACAACTCACTTTGACGCCCTGTGAAGTGTGAGAGAAATCCCGGCACGGGTAGATAGATATGCTTTGTCCCTGTAGTGGCCAACTATCCACTGGGCATTGGTTGACCTTTTCTTTTTTTATTTAGAACCATCCATTGATTGACTTCTTTTTTTGCTAGAAGCATCCATTGATTGACCGTGATTACCCAGACGCGTCGGGCACAAAGGTAGGGGTGGTGATGGTGATACAGATCAGAATCCACAAGGCACAAAGCTGGGGCCTTGTGGGGCACAAGATCTTGAGCTTTTTTCCGCTCTTTTTGGTGCCTTTTCTCTCTACCCGGCGCCCGCTAACACGTCAACTCGCCAGGCCAAATATGTATAGCGTTCCGTCTGGTTACACTACTTCTCATTTCGCGTAAAGATGCTTACTCGTTTTGTTCAAAAAACTATAGTCAACCTTTTTTTTTTGGGTCGCGCTAACTGTCATACGTGTGGCAGAAAGGGAGACGCACCACATGTCTCTAATGTAAACAGATTGTCACGTCATCGCATGCATGCATGCAGGAATCTTTTTGGATTTTCAGTTTTTAAAATGTTTTATCTCTTAAACGAAAAATCCGATTGAAAATCCGTTTTCACCATTAAATCCCTCGCGATGAGATCTTCGAAACTAGATCCCATGTTTTGATGAAATTTTTTTTGAATTAAAAGTTGCCATGTCTATTGCATATGAATTGCCATGATATTTACACTGAAGTTGCCATGATATGTTTCAGCTATTTTCTTCTACATTTAAAAATAAATTTTGACATTTATAAAACGAGGAATTAAGAAACTAGACTTGCCATGAACCATAAACTAAAATTGTCATGATACATGCACGTAAAATTGTCATGGTTCATACAAAAAATAATTTTCATGGTCAAAATACTGGAGTTGCCATCATCAAAATACTAAAATTGCCATGATCTACAAACTAAAATTGCCACATGGCAACTTTAGTTTAAGCCCTATGGCAACTGCAGTGTAAACATCGTGGCAACTTCTGGCAAAAAAAAATCCGTCGAAACATATCAACATGGGGTCTAGTTTTGAAGATCTCGTCGAGACGGATTTAATGGTGAAAACGGATTTTGAGTTCGCTTTTTTATTTAGGAGATACAACATTTTTAAGCCGAAAACCAAAAAAAGTTCTGCTGATGTCATCTATTCATACGTGGCAAAATGAGTGGTGATGGAGGCGTGTGGGCGATGTGTAAACGCCCACACGTGTGGGCGTTAACATTTCCGTTTTTTTTACGGGATAACTATAGTCAACCATGGGATAGCGTCTACGTAGCGAACAATCTGCAGTGCCAGGTCAGGTGGAGTTGTTTCGTCGCGGCGATGCTCTGAAGAAGTTGTCAAATTCTCACGGCAGAGCGGAAACTGGCAACTGTTCAACTGGTCTGGGATGTAGAACGCAGCGCAGTGCTAGTGACCTGAGCGGCGACAGTTCAACAGTTCAATCGGTACACAGCGACCCGTCTCGGCGAAAATTTACTGCGTCAGGTTGTTATCGCTCTCCCTCTGGATTCTACTAGAACCAATGTTCAAAAAAAAAAGATTGTACTAGAACCCAGACTAGAGTCCTGTCCACCCAGGCCACGTATGACAATCGATTCCAGCCGTCAGATCTGAACGCGACGTTTTTTCTCTGTTGCGTTGCGATTTGCGTGGACGGACTCATGAATTTGTGTGTGGTTTAGTGGTCGAGAACTCAGGGCCAACCTCACCCGTAGACATGTAGACGTACATCGACCTCGTCTCGTCAACATGCAATCGGAACCTGCAGCCAGGTCCAAAACCAAGTTGAGTAAAATCTGGCACTGTCTCACAATGTGTGTAACAAGAAGTTGAGGGTAAGGACATCCGGCGACCCGCAAATTTCATCCGTCCGCGGATAGAGGGATCAGTCTACGGACAAGGATACGGAAAACCGTCATCCATCGCTGTCCGTATACATTTCAATCCGCATTTAAAATTCATGCAAACCATCCGATATTCATTGAAGTTTGGATAACAAAAAGTAGCACAAATCATCCATACGTAGCATGCAACTTAAGTCTAGTACAACAATGTCTCAAATTCCACTAGATTAACTGTATGTCCAACAAAATTTTCATCAACAGATCAACAAGTTGAGCAAGAGTAAGCAAAACTTACGATTTCGTCCTCTATCGCGTGCAGTGGCCACCTTGCCTCCAGTTGACGAACCAGTTGAGGGTAAGGAAATCCGGTGGCACTTCAACCGAGCCAAAATGATGGAAGTCCGGCGACTACCGGACGTCCGGACGCCCGCGAGCCACTCCTACGTCTTGAGCTTGCGTTGGTTTTCCTTGAAGAGGAAAGGGTAATGCAGCAATAGTAGCGTAAGTATTTCCCTCAGTTTTTGAGAACCAATGTATCAATCCAGTAGGAGGCTCCTCAAAAGTCCCACACACCTACACAAACAAACAAAGAACTCGCAACCAACACAATAAAGGGGTTGTCAATCCCTTCACGGCCACTTGCGAAAGTGAGATCTGATAGAGATAGTATGATAAGATAAATATATTTTTGATATTTTATAATATAGATTGGAAAAGTAAAGATGCAAATAAAAGTAGATTGAAGGCTTATATAATAAAAGATAGACCCGGGGGCCATAGGTTTCACTAGTGGCTTCTCTCAAGATAGCATAAGTATTATGATGGGCGAACAAATTACTGTCGAGCAATTGATAGAAAAGCGAATAATTATGAGATTATCTAGGCATGATCATGTATATAGGCATCACGTCCGTGACAAGTAGACCGACTCCTGCCTGCATCTACTACTATTACTCCACACATCGACCGCTATCCAGCATGCATCTAGAGTATTAAGTTCATAAGAATAGAGTAATACATTAAGAAAGATGACATGATGTAGAGGGATAAACTCATGCAATATGATATAAACCCCATCTTTTTATCCTCGATGGCAACAATACAATACGTGCCTTGCTGCCCCTGCTGTCACTGGGAAAGGACACCGCAAGATTGAACCCAAAGCTAAGCACTTCTCCCATTGCAAGAAAGATCAATCTAGTAGGCCAAACCAAACTGATAATTCAAAGAGACTTGCAAAGATAACTTAATCATACATAAAAGAATTCAGAGGAGATTCAAATATTTCTCATAGATAAACTTGATCATAAACCCACAATTCATCGGATCTCGACAAACACACCGCAAAAAGAGTTACATCGAATAGATCTCCAAGAAGATCAAGGAGAACATTGTATTGAGATTCAAAGAGAGAGAAGAAGTCATCTAGCTAATAACTATGGACCCGAAGGTCTGTGGTAAAATACTCACACTTCATCGGTAGGGCTATGGTGTTGATGTAGAAGCCCTCCGTGGTTGATTCTCCCTCCGGCGAAGCATCGGCGAAGGCTCCAAGATGAGATCTCGCGGATACAGAAGGTTACGGTGGTGGAAATAGCTTTTCGTTCTCTCCTTTGATGTTTTCGGGGTACGTGGGTATATATAGGAGGAAGAAGTAGGTCGGTGGACGCCCGAGGGGGCCACGAGATAGGGGGCGCGCCCTGTAGGGGGGGGGCGCCCTCCACCCTCGTGGCCGCCTCGGCAGCTTCTTGGCTTGCACTCCAAGTTCTCTGGATCACGTTCATTCCAAAAATCACGCTCCCGAAGGTTTCATTCCGTTTGGACTCCGTTTGATATTCCTTTTCTTCGAAACACTGAAATAGGCAAAAAAAACAGCAATACGGGCTGGGCCTCCGATTAGTAGGTTAGTCCCAAAAATGATATAAAAGTGTAAAGTAAAGCCCATAAAAATCCAAAACGGGTAATATAATAGCATGAAACAATCAAAAATTATAGATACGTTGGAGACGTATCAAGCATCCCCAAGCTTAATTCCTGCTCGTCCTCGAGTAGGTAAATGATAAAAACAGAAATTTTGATGTGGAATGCTACCTAGCATATTTCTCAATGTAATTTTCTTTATCGTGGCATGAATGTTCAGATCCAAATGATTCAAAATAAAAGTTCATATTGATATAAGAAATAGTAATACTTCAAGCATACTAATCAAAGCAATCATGTCTTCTCAAAATAACATGGCTAAAGAAAGTTCATCCCTACAAAATCATATAGTTAGGCTATGCTTCATTTTCGTCACACAAAAAATGCTCACATCTTTTACACCCCCGATGACAAGCCAAGCAATTGTTTTGTACTTAAATAATCTCAAACTTTTTCAACTTTCACGCAATACATGAGCGTGAGCCATGGATATAGCACTATGGGTGGAATAGAATATGATGATGGGGATTGTGTGGAGAAGACAACAAAAAAAACAAAGTCTCACATTGACAAGGATAATCAACGGGCTATGGAGATGCCCATCAATTGATGACAACATGAGGAGTAGGGATTGCCATGCAACGAATGCACTAGAGATATAAATGTATGAAAGCTCAACAAAAGAAACTAGTGGGTGTGCACCCAACTTGTTTGCTCACGAAGACCTAGGGCATTTGAGGAAGCCCATCATAGGAATATACAAGCCAAGTTCTATAATGAAAAATTCCCACTAGTATATGAAAGTGACAACATATGAAACTCGCCATATGAAGAACATGGTGCTACTTTGAAGCACAAGTGTGGAAAAAGAGATAATAACATTGCCCCCTTTTTTATTTTATCTTTTTTATCTTTTTTTCTTTGGGCCTTCCTTTTTTTGGCCTTTTTTTTGGCCTTTCTTTTTTTATTTAGGGACAATGCTCTAATAATGATGATCATCACACTTCTATATATTTACAACTCATGAATTACAACTCAAAACTAGAACAAGATATGACTCTATATGAATGCCTCCGGCGGTGTACCGGGATGAGAAATGAATTAAGAGTGGCATGTATGAAAATTTATGCATGGTGGCTTTGCCACAAATACGATGTCAACTACATGATCATGCAAAAAGCAATATGACAATGATGGGACGTGTTTTCCTACCAATCTATCCCTCTTGGGGCATGCGTAGCGTAGTAGTACTTTGCTTCGAGGGCGAAGTAGACTTTTGCAATAAGTATATGAGTTCTTTTTGACTAATGTGAGTCCATGGATATATGCACACTCATCCTTTCACTTTGCTAGCCTTTATTATTACCGCGCAACTTTCGCCGGTATCATGAACCCATTATTTACCTTCCTCAAAACAGTCACCATACCTACCTATTATGGCATTTCCATAGCCATTCCGAGATATATTTCCATGCAACTTTCCACCATTACGTTTATTATGACACGTCCCATCATTTTCATATTGCTTTTTGCATGATCATGTAGTTGACATCGTATTTGTGGCAAGGCCACCTTCATAATTTTCAGACATGTCGCTCTTGATTCATTGCATATCCCGGTACACCGCCGGAGGCATTCATATAGAGTCATATCTTGTTCTAGCTTTGAGTTGTAATTCTTGAGTTGTAAATCCATATAAGTGTGATGATCTTTATTATTAGAGCATTGTCCTAGTAAGGAAAGAATGATGAAGACTATGATTCCCCCACAAGTTGGGATGAGACTTCGGACTTTATAAAAATAAAAGAGGCCAAAGAAGCCCACCAAAAAGAAAGAAAAAGGAGAAAAAGAAAAAAAAGACAAAAAGACAAAAAAGAAAGAAAGAAAAAGAAAAAAAAGAAAAAAGTAATAATAAAATGAGAGAAAAAGAGAGAAGGGACAATGCTACTATCTCCTTTTCCACACTTGTGCTTCAAAGTAGCACCATGATCTTCATGATAGAGAGTCTCCTATGTTGTCACTTTCATATACTAAGTGGAAATTTTTCATTATAGAACTTGGCTTGTATATTCCAATGATGAGCTTCCTCAAAATGCCCTAGGTCTTCATGAGCAAGCAAGTTGGATGCACACCCACTTAGTTTCTTTTGTTGAGCTTTCATATATTTATAGCTCTAGTGCATCTGTTGCATGGCTATCCCTACTCATTCACATTGATATCTTTAATGGGCATCTCCATATAGCCCGTTAGTACGCCTAGTTGATGTGAGACTATCTTCTCCCTCTTTTTGTCCTCACAACCACCACCATATACCACCATAGTGTTATGTCCATGGCTTACGCTCATGTATTTCGTAAGAGTTGAAGAAGCTGAAGCGCGTTAAAAAGTATGAAACAATTGCTCGGCTCATCATAGGGGTTGTGCATGATGGGAGTATTTTGTGTAATGAAAATGAAGCATGGCCTAACTATATGATTTTGTAGGGATAAGCTTTCTTTGGCTATGCTATTTTGATATGACATGATTATTTGTTAGTATGCTTTGAAGCATTATTAGTTTTATGTTTTATAAGCTTTTATCTTGAATCATTTGGATCTGAACATTCATGCCACAATAAAGAAAATTACAATGAGAATCATGCTAGGTAGCATTCCACATCAAAAATTCTGTTTTTGTCATTTACCTACTCGAGGACGAGCAGGAATTAAGCTTAGGGATGCTTGATACGTCTCCAACATATCTATAATTTTTGATTGTTCCATGCTATTATATTATCTGTTTTGAATGATTACTGGCTTTATTATACACTTTTATATTACTTTTGGGACTAACCTATTAACTGGAGGCCCAGCCCATATTGATGTTTTATTGCCTATTTCAGTATTTCGAAGGAAAGGAATATCAAACGGAGTCCAAACGGAATGAAACCTTCGGCATCGTGATTTTCTGGAAGATTATCATCCTGGAGACTTGGAGATGAAGTCAGAAGATCCTCGAGGAGCCCAGGTGTCAGTGTCAAAACCGGCGGATCTCGGGTAGGGGGTCCCGAACTATGCGTCTAGGCGGATGGTAACAGGAGACAAGGGACATGATGTTTTTACCTAGGTTCGGGCCCTCTCGATGGAGGTAAAACCCTACTCCTGCTTGATTAATATTGATGATATGGGTAGTACAAGAGTTGATCTACCACGAGATCAGAGAGGCTAAACCCTAGAAGCTAGCCTATGGTATGATTGTTGTTCGTCCTACGGACTAAAACTCTCCGGTTTATATAGACATCGGAGAGGGCTAGGGTTACACAGAGTCGGTTACAATGGGAGGAGATCTTCATATCATATTGCCAAGCTTGCCTTCCACGCCAAGGAAAGTCCTATCCAGACACGGGACGAAGTCTTCAATCTTGTATCTTCATAGTCCGGGAGTCCGGCCAAAGGTCATAGTCCGGCCATCCGGACACCCCCTAATCCAAGACTCCCTCAGTAGCCCCCGAACCAAGCTTCAATGATGATAAGTCCAGCGCGCAAGTTTGTCTTCGGCATTGCAAGGCGGGTTCTTCTCCAAATTCCATGTACCTGTCGGATAGTTTCCGGCTTTTGGTGCGAGTTGCTCTCCTCAGCTTCTGTGCCCAATAATGACCATCTTCCACATGTCAAACGAATGCGAAAAGCCAGGTTTTTTTCATTTACCCCCCAGTCACGTAAATGAGCCGCCCATAAAAGAGACGGGGGTTTAGATCCAATTCACACCACCTTCCCTCCGCGAGTATTCATCAGAGCGCTTTCGACAGAGATCCATTCCACCATGGCCGGTCGAAGCAGCTCCTCCTCTCGCCTCTCCAGCCCTCAGCCCGGAGATTAGGAGCGGTGTTCCGTCCCACATAGAAAGCTAGTAGTGCTTCAATCCAAGGGGCTCCTCCCCCCAGTATATATGGTCCCAGTTCGAGCCGGGATCGCCACCTATAGCGGCAGAGAGCAGGCGGAGAGCGTCCCCAATCCCTCTCAAGGAGAGCGGGTATGCCTAGTCCCTTATTTAATAAGAGGACTCAAATTTCCAATTCATTCGTTTCTCCGAGGGCTACTGGAGTTCTACGGCCTCCAGCTACACAACCTCACGCCTGCCTCCATTTTGCATGTTGCGGGCTTTGTGGCCCTCTGCGAGCTGTTTTTGGGCATCGAGGCCCATTTCACGCTGTGGAAGAGGTTGTTCTGCCTTGTGCCCCGCTCTCAGGAGGGGTCAATTTGTCAAGTGGGCGGAGCCGAATTATGGCGCATCGCCGGGACCGGATATCTATCCGGTACCCCAAAGAAGGCATCCGAGGACTGGCCTTCGGAATGGTTTTATATGGATGACGTCCCCCAGCCGGACCATGTACGGATTGGCCTCCCTGAGTTTAACAAAGCTCCGTTGAAGAAACGCCTGAGCTGGCGCCCACGAAACCCTCAGAGGGAAATGGACAAGGACGTCCTTTACCTGATGAGCCGGATAAGATTGTTGGCTCATTCCGGATTGACCATGATCGAGGTCATGGCCACATGCATTACGCGGGGGTTGCAGCCGCTTCAGTACAGAGGCCACCCCATGTGGGATTTCAACGGGGAGGACGACGCCACCCGGTGCGGTCGCAAGGGGCCGGATTCGGCCGCCACTCTAACAAAGATCTTATCCGCTTTGTACAAGTGAAAGTGTTCGCTCACCCAGCTTGGAGGACTGTATATAGAGATTCCCATAATTGAGTACTTAGTCTAGCGATGTTAACGCAGGAGCTGCGCCAGACTGTGAAGGAGATAAACAGCCCTCCTCCGCAACCCGAGGACCCAGAACGGTCCCTCGATCCGGACTCCCAAGAGGACCCAGACTTATGTGTGGAGTTAATTGATGGGGTGTTTCATCAATTGAGTAAGGACAACACCTTAGTGGCCATTACGGCCGACTATCCCGGACTACTTCCGGCCTCAAAGGTGACCGAGACCGAAGTCCCAGCACTTTCAAGAGGATTCATCCATGCTTTATTTTGATTGTTGTAAACCAATAGTGTTTCGCTTTGCAGGGGAAATCCTTGAGGCGGAGGGCAGAGCCCGCGGTGGGTAGCCAACAAGGGCCACTAAAGCCAGGCGGGCTAAAAAGAAGTGCGGAACGGATCGAGATTCCGGCGCAACGGTACGGCGTTCAATTTTAACGCCTAGGGTTTATGCCCTCAAGTCACACTAACGCCCATGCTCTCGTTAGGAGGAAGAGCGCCCGCTGGACTATATCCACCGGTCAGGCTTCAAGGCCGGGTCCAGAAGTGGAGGCAAACACGGGGGGCGCACCGGACGTTCCTCCGACAGAGGACGCGGAGGGGCTATCTGCCACCAATTCAGAGGTGGAGAGTGCCGTGAACCACAGGTGTCGCCGGGCTGTTCTTTGTGACGCATGTTTTTCCCAAGAGGCGTTGGACGCCTTTAATACGGGAGATGCGTATCTCCGTGCCGCTCAAAATGGTCTAGCCAGAGCCACAGAGCAGTATGTGAAAGACATACGGGTGAGTAAATCTGATGGTTATATATCTCAGTAGCCCCCGAGACTTGAAACAGTTAAGATAACTGATTTAAGGATCATATGTTATGCAAGATATTACAAAGAAGAACACACAACTATCCCAGGAGCTGGAAGAGTGCAAGGCCCAACTCGAGGCCACACTGGCCGTTTCAGAGAATGCCAAGGGGACCCCCTCAGGTAATATATGCTTCGAAAGATAATCCTGCTGTGAAGTGCGGCATATGTGCAATTCTGACAATAACAGTGCAGATGGAGCCGGAGTGAATCCGGACAAGCAGCAACTCCTGCGCCAGTTAAAGGCCGGCAAGAGCATGCTGACGAGGGTGAGGCAAGAGAAGAACAAGCTTCAAGACGCCAATACCCAGCTGGGCGAGGAACTAAAGGATGTTCGTGCTCAGCTGTCTGATACCGTAAAGCAGAATCGGCGACTTCGACGCGACATTTTTAGTAAGTGCTTAAACGAATCTTCGAAAAAAGAGTTCGGCGAGGAAGTTGATTGACAGAGCTATGTCTACAGATGTGCTGACAGGTCATCCTGCGAAGGAGATGCCCGGTTCAGCGGGGGACCTTCTTCCCGAGCTGTTGCAACTGCACGAACGAGTTCGGCAGGTGATGCAAGGTGTCGTCCAGGCTATGTGGCCATCCCTCTCCATGCCCGAAGTCCTTGGAGAGCTTGCAGAGAAGTTGGAGGGAGTGCGGCAACGCTTCCGGTTGTGGAAGATATTGGCCTGCCGTCAAGGTGCCAGGGAGGCCTGGGCCATGGTGAAGACTCGGTACACGAAGGCTGACCCGAACCACATGGCCGAGGTCGGCCCTGTGGGGCCTGACGAAAAGGAAATCCCTATCAGTTTAGTGTATGGCCAGGTAGAGCTGGCTGCCAAGTATTCTCAACAGGACTGTAAATTAGATAGCCTGTTGGATGGTATTGAAGAAGAGTATACCGAGTCAAATTGACTATGTAATTTTAAATGACATGTAAAATGCCTTCTAGCCGGATTGTAGATTGTTTGTCATTGCGGACCTTTTCGCTTCAACCTCTGGACCCGATAGTCCGGAGTGTGTCTGAATACCCTCTCGGTTATGTAAGAATTGGGGCATGCATGGAGACCAAGCGTAGGGGTCATAAGTGCTTTAGCAAACAAGTGCCCAACTAGTTATGTTATATTACATGGTTAGTAAGAAACATCTTCCAGGGAGAATAGTTCCGTTAGGGGTTCCTTTCCCTGGGAGGCATGCCCTAAAGTGCATGTCCAAACTGCGATAAAAAAGCAGAAAAGCATCCGGGGGCTGATAAAGAAACAAGAAAAATCATCTTTTAGTTCACCGACCGAATATTCCCTTAAGAACGCTAGCTTTCGGCTTCACCCAGTCTGAGGTACACATCCGGCTGACCCGACAGTAACAATCGAAGAGGTGCTCCCTTTACCACCTAGTCGAACAAACGGGAACATAGGGGTAAGCACAGGAGCCAGGCAACCCAGCTTGGCCAAAACTTAAGTCATATCGATGCATATAATGGTGTATAAAAGGTTCATGCGGAAGTGTCACACATGTTTTGGGCATGAGGCCCGTTTATATAAACTTCTGATAAAGAAGCCCCCAGGTATAATGAGCGCGGGTGGCGCATCAAGTGTGTGCGAACAACGCGCAGGCAAGCCCCTAAAGGCTTGGGAGAAAAAGGTAGGGAGAAGGAGAGAAATACCAGGCAGCTAATTTGAAAAAAAGGGACAGAGGAAGGAGACGAACACGGAGTCTGACGCTAGGCATAGAATCTTCATAGGCGTGCTGCGTTCCATGGGTTCGGCTCGAGTCGGTTGTCCGATGCATTTCACAGACGGTACGCTCCACCAGTCAGGACTTGGTCGATTATGAAGGGACCCTCCCATTTGGGCTTTAGTTTGTCCTTTTTCTTGTCCGGCAGGCGTAGAACTAGTTCGCCAACATTATAAGTTTTGGCCCGTACTTCTTTGATTTGATATCTTCGAGCCTGATGTTGATAGAATGCGGAACATGCTTTTGCCACGTCGCGCTCCTCCTCCAATGCGTCCAAGCTGTCCTGCCGATCGAGCTCGGCTTCTCTTTCTTCATACATGCGCACGCGAGGTGAGTCATGAATTATGTCGCAGGGCAGGACTGCCTCTGCGCCGTATACCATAAAAAATGGTGTGAATCTGGTAGTGTGATTCGGCGTGGTCCGCAGCCCCCAGAGTATGGAGTCAAGCTCCTCTACCCAGTGTGTGTTAGATTCCTTGAGGGATCGCACTAGTCTGGGTTTGATGCCGCTCATGATGAGACCGTTGGCTCGCTCGACTTGACCGTTGGTTTATGGGTGATAGACTAAAGCGTAGTCGAGCTTAATGCCCATGTTTTTGCACCAGAGTTTGACTTCATCAGCTGTAAAGTTTGTGCCGTTGTCAGTAATGATGCTGTGGGGGACGCCATAGCGGTGTACAACCCCGGATATGAAGTCTATCACCGGTCCAGATTCTGCCGTCTTTACAGGCTTGGCCTCTATCCATTTGGTGAATTTATCCACCATGACCAGTAGGTATTTTTGCTTGTGGGTTCCTCCTTTAAGGGGTCCAACCATGTCAAGCCCCCAGACCGCAAAAGGCCAGGTTATGGGTATGGTTTGTAGGGCGGTAGGCGGCATGTGGCTTTGATTAGAGAATAATTGCCAACCGACGCATCGCTGGACTAAGTCCTGAGCGTCTGCCCGGGCCGTCGGCCAATAAAATCTGGTACGGAAGGCCTTGCTTACAAGGGCTCGGGCTGCGGCGTGGTGCCCGCTGAGTCTGGCGTGAATTTCCGCCAGAAGGTTCCGCCCTTCCTCTTCGGAGATACACCTTTGAAGGACTCCGGTGGTGCTTTTCTTATAAAGCTCTCCTTCGTGGACTTTATAGGCTTTAGATCGCCGCACTATGCAGCGTGCCTCATTTTGGTCCTCGGGGAGTTCCTGCCTAGTTAAGTAGGCTAAGAATGGTTCTGTCCACGGGGCAATTACTGCCATTATTTCGTGGGCTGAGGGTGTGACTTCATTGACGGAGTCTTCCGTTGTGTCATGGTGTTCTGAGTCAGGTGATGCGGCCTGGTCTGGTTTGTTAATTCCGGATTCCCCTTCCCACTGCACGGATGGCTTGAATAACCTTTCCAGGAAAATGTTGGGGGGGACTGCATCACACTTTGCGCCGATGCGTGCCAGGACGTCTGCTGCCTGATTATTTTCTCGGGCTATATGGTGGAATTCTAGCCCTTCGAACTGAGCTGACATATTTAGGAAAGTGTTGCGGTAAGCTGCCATTTTCGGATCTTTGGCGTCAAAGTCTCCGTTTATTTGGGATATCGCGAGGTTCGAATCCCCATGCACCTCTAGGCATTGAATGCCCATGGAGACTGCCATCCGGAGTCCATGTAGAAGGGCCTCGTATTCGGCTGCATTGTTGGAGTCCGTATACATTATCTAGAGTACATATTGGACTGTATCTCCTGTTGGGGACATCAGGACAATGCCAACCCCTAGAGCTGCCAGCATTTTGGAGCCGTCAAAGTGCATGGTCCAGTTGGAATATGTGCCATACTCTTTAGGGAGTTCGGCTTCAGTCCATTCCGCGACAAAGTCAGCCAAGGCTTGCGACTTGATGGCTCGCCATGTCTTATATGTTATGTCGAACGGGAGGAGCTCAATGGCCCATTTGGCAATCCGGCCTGTTGCGTCGCGGTTGTTTATGATACCGTTAAGAGGTACTTCGGAGGCTACTGTTATCGAACACTCTTGAAAGTAGTGTCGTAGCTTCCGGGATGCCATGAACACTGCGTATGCTATTTTTTGGTAATGCGAGTACCGGGACTTGCGTGGAGTGAGGACAGTGGACATGTAGTACACTGGTTTCTGGACAGGGAATTTGTGTCCGTCCGTTTCTCGTTCGACGACGAGGACTGCGCTTACAACTTGGTGAGTTGCCGCGATGTATAACAACATTGGTTCGCCGATGTTTAGCGCGTCCAAGACAGGGTTTGTTGCCAGTATGGCTTTTATTTCTTTGAGTCCGGCCGTGGCGGCATCCGTCCACTCGAAGTGTTCGGTGCGCCAGAGGAGGCGGTAAAGGGGTAATGCCTTTTCCCCCAAGCGGGAGATGAAGCGGCTTAGAGCCGCCACACATCCAGTCAATTTTTGTATTTGCTTGAGATCTTTTGGGATATCCAATTGTGACAGAGCTCGGATCTTGGCTGGGTTTGCTTAAATTCCCCTACCGGATATAATGAAGCCCAAGAGCTTTCCGGCTGGTACGCCGAAAATGCATTTTTCCGGGTTAAGCCTAATGTCATATGTTCGGAGGTTATCGAACGTGAGCCTCAGGTCGTCTATTAGAGTTTGGACGTGTTTGGTTTTGACGACCACGTCATCCACGTATGCTTCAACCGTTTTGCTGACCTGGTTGGCCAGACATGTTTGAATCATGCGCTAATATGTTGCGTCGGCGTTTTTGAGCCCGAAGAGCATTCTGTTGAAGCAGAATGGGTCGTATGGGGTGATGAATGCCGTTGCGGCTTGGTCTGACTCTGCCATCTTGATTTGGTGGTAGCCAGAGTATGCGTCGAGGAAACACAATGAATCGTGTCCTGCTGTGGCATCGATGATTTGATCAATGCGGGGGAGGGGGAAGGGATCCTTTGGGCATGCCTTATTTAGGTCTTTAAAATCGATGCATAGGCGCCAGGATTTGTCCTTCTTTGGTACCATCACGAGGTTTGCTAGCCAGTCCGGATGTTTTATATCTCTGATGAATCCGGCTTCCAATAGTTTGGCTAGCTCCTCTCCCATTGCTTGTCTCTTGGGTTCGGAGAAACACCAAAGAGTCTGCTTGACGGGCTTGAATCCTTTTAGGATGTTTAGGCTGTGCTCGGCCAGCCTGCGTGGGATTCCTAGCATGTCTGAAGGGTGCTAGGCAAAAATGTCCCAATTTTCTCGTAGGAATTCTCTGAGTGCGGCATCTACATCTGGGTTTAGTTGTGCCCCGATGGAGGCCCTTTTTGTAGTGTCCGTTGGATGGACTTGGAACTTGACTATTTCGTCTGCCGGCTTGAAGGAGGTGGACTTGGATATTTTGTCGAGTATCACATCATCCCTGTCCACCGTGGAGCGCAACACAGTTAGTTCCTCGGCCGCTAGGGCTTCGGACAATGCCTCGAGGGCCAGTGCGGCTGTCTTGTTTTCGGCGCGGAGTGCTGTGTCCGGATGACTAGCAAGAGTGATGATTCTGTTGGGTCCGGGCATTTTGAGCTTCATGTACCCGTAATGGGGTATAGCTTGAAAAATTGTGAATTCTTCTCGCCCTAACAGAGCGTGGTATCCGCTGCTGAACGGGGCCACTTGAAACGTGACCTCCTCGGATCTATAATTATCCGGCGTGCCGAACACCACATCCAGTGTGATTTTCCCTGAACAACATGCTTCCCGGCTGGGGATTATTCCTCTAAAAGTTATGTTGCTTCGCTCAATGTGGCTCCAGTCTATTTCCATTTTTCGCAGGGTTTCCTTGTAGATGAGGTTCAGTCCGCTGCCGCCGTCCATGAGTACCTTTGTAACCCGGAAGCCGTCCACTATCGGACTGAGGACCAGTGCGGTTGGTGCTCGGGCTGTCCGGAATTTAGGTTCGTCACTGGCATTAAAGGTAATAGCCATATCACTCCATGGGTTTATTGTTGCTACTTGGTAGACTTCGGTAAGACTGCGGAGCGTTCGTTTCCTTGCATTGTTTGATGCGGAAGTCTCGAAGACTGTTGACACCGTACTGGCATTTCTGGGGTGGTGCTCTGCGGATTTTGGAGTTAGAAGATCCTCGCCACTTCTGGCCACCTGCCGGAGTATCCAACATGCTCTAAGGGTATGAGTTGGTGTGACTTCCCCTGAACTATGAATTTTATAGGGTCCATTGAGCCATCCCTCCAGTACGGTTCCATACCCTATAGAGGGTTTTTGTTTTTTGTTGTTTGGCCCAAGTGCCTGGCGATAATGTGCCCTTTTGTTTCAGACTGGGATTGTATTCAGGGTCGGATTGTCCCAGAATTTTGTTTCGGTTTTTCGAACGCTTTCTGCTGCACAATACTTTCGTACTATGGATGTCAAGTCGACGAAGCGTGTAATTTCGCGGTGACTTATGGCGTTGAGGATTCCGATGTCCGTGCAGTTGTTACAGAAGAATGAAATTGCATCCCTCTCGCGGCAGTCCTTTATCCTGTTTCTAACCAGGAGGAATCTGGCCTAGTAATGGTGTACTGTTTCCCCGGGCTCTTGCCAAATTTGGGATAGATCCCCTGTATTTGGGTGGGCGGGTGGATTTAAATCCGGAACCTCGCCCGATCTAAGACTCAGGGGCCAAGAAATTTCCGAATTCGGAATCTTGTTTTCTTGGACGTTATTCAATGAATCAGGCCCGCTGTCTGACTTTAGGTTCAGGGCTTGGGCGACGTCCTCCTCTCCGCAGATGTCTGGCTTGAAGGGATCAGGAATCCGGACACATCTGGTCCTTAGGATGGGCGAAGATTCGCCGCATTGTTCTTCCACCACTTCAACGTGGTGGGTGACCTGGGAAGAGTCAATTTCTCAATAATCGGGTTTAAGCCCAACCTGGCCGTAATCTGTAGCGACTCCCAGGGCGGCGATGCGATCCAATAGCTCGTTTAGGGAAGAGAGCTCTATCGGATCTAACTACTCGGCAAGTTCCGAGCTGATGTGGAGATTGCTTTCGATGGCCCGAGAGGTCATCGTCGGCGCGGCGGCCGAACAGGCGGTCATCAAAAAACTACCTACCCGGAGAGTTTGGCCAACAGCCAAAGCTCCTTTAGCAACAGCGCTGTCTTTAAAGACAGGGTGCGGCATCCTTCCTGACGGTGATGACACAGAGGAACTCTCAGTGAAAGCACCAATGTTGGTGTCAAAACCGGTGGATCTCGGGTAGGGTGTCCCGAACTGTGCGTCTAGCCGGATGGTAACAGGAAACAAGGGACACGATGTTTTTACCCAGGTTCGGGCCCTCTCGATGGAGGCAAAACCCTACTCCTGCTTGATTAATATTCATGATATGGGTAGTACAAGAGTAGATCTACCACGAGATAAGAGAGGCTAAACCCTAGAAGCTAGCCTATGGTATGATTGTTGTTCGTCCTACGGACTAAAACCCTCCGGTTTATGTAGACACCGGAGAGGGGTAGGGTTACACACAGTCGGTTACAATGGGAGGAGATCTACATATCCGCATCGCCAAGCTTGCCTTCCACGCCAAGGAAAGTCCCATCCGGACACGGGACGAAGTCTTCAATCTTGTATCTTCATAGTCCAGGAGTCCGGCCAAAGGTTATAGTCCGGCTATCCGAACACCCCCTAATCCGGGACTCCCTTAGTAGCCCCCAAACTAGGCTTCAATGATGATGAGTCCGGCACGTAAATTTGTCTTCGGCATTGCAAGGCGGGTTCTTCTCCAAATTCCATATACCTGTCGAATAGTGTCCGACTTCTGATGCATGTTGCGCTCCTTGGCTTCTGTGCCCAATAATGGCCATCTTCCACGTGTCAAACGAATGCGAAAAGCCAGGGTGTTCTTTCATTTACCCATCCTTCCTGACGGTGATGACACAGAGGAACTCTCGTGGACCCCTCAAGCACCCCCCGACCGACTTCTTTTGCCTATATAGTCCCACGTACGCTAAAAACATCCACAGAGAAGATAGATCGGGAGTTCCGCCGCCGCAAGCCTCTGTAGCCACCAAAAACCTCTCGGGAGTCTGTTCCGGCACCCTGCCGTAGGGGGAACCCATCACCGGTGGCCATCTTCATCATCCCGGCGCTCTCCATGACGAGGAGGGAGTAGTTCACCCTCGGGGCTGAGGGTATGTACCAGTAGCTATGTGTTTGATCTCTCTCTCTCTCTCGTGTTGTCTCTCGTGTTCCCTCTATGGCACGATCGTGATGTATCCTGAGCTTTGTTATTGTAGTTGGATCTTATGATGTTTCTCCCCCTCTACTCTCTTGTGATGAATTGAGTTTCCCTTTTGAAGTTATCTTATTGGATTGAGTCTTTTATGAGAACACTTGATGTATGTCTTGCCGTGCTTATCTGTGGTGACAATGGGATATCATGTGCCTCTTGATGTATGTTTTGGTGACCAACTTGCGGGTTCCGCCCATGAACCTATGCATAGGGGTTGGCACACGTTCTTGACTCTCCGGTAGAAACTTTGGGGCACTCTTTGAAGTACTTTGTGTTGGTTGGATGAATCTGAGATTGTGTGATGCATATCGTATAATCATGCCCACGGATACTTGAGGTGACAATGGAGTATCTAGGTGACATTAGGGTTTTGGTTGATTTGTGTCTTAAGGTGTTATTCTAGTACGAACTCTTGAATAGATAGAACAGAAAGGCTAACTTTGAGGTGGTTTCGTACCCTACCATAATCTCTTTGTTTTTTCTCCGCTATTAGTGTCTTTGGAGTGACTCTTTGTTGCATGTTGAGGGATTGTTATATGATCTATCTATGTTATTATTGTTGAGAGAACTTGCACTAGTGAAAGTATGAACCCTAGGCCTTGTTTCCTATCATTGCAATACCGTTTACGCTCACTTTTATCGCTTGCTACCTTGCTGTTTTTACAATTTCAGATTACAAATACCTTTATCTACCATCCATATTGCACTTGTATCACCATCTCTTCGCCGAACTAGTGCACCTATACAATTTACCATTGTATTGGGTGCATTGGGGACACAAGAGACTCTTTGTTATTTGGTTGCAGGGTTGCTTGAGAGAGACCATCTTCATCCTACGCCTCCTATGGATTGATAAACCTTAGGTCATCCACTTGAGGGAAATTTGCTACTTTCCTACAAACCTGTGCACTTGCAGGCCCAACAACGTCTACAAGAAGAAGGTTGTGTAGTAGACATCACGCACCTACACAAACAAACAAAGAACTCAGAACCAATGCAATAAAGGGGTTGTCAATCCCTTCACGGCCACTTGCGAAAGTGAGATCTAATAGAGATAGTATGATAAGATAAATATATTTTTGGTATTTTATAATATAGATTGGAAAAGTAAAGATGCAAATAAAAGTAGATTGTAAGCTTATATGATAAAAGATAGACCCGGGGGCCATAGGTTTCACTAGTGGCTTCTCTCGAGATAGCATAAGTATTACGGTGGGTGAACAAATTACTGTCGAGCAATTGATAGAAAAGCGAATAATTATGAGATTATCTAGGCATGATCATGTATATAGGCATCACGTCCGTGACAAGTAGACCGACTCCTGCCTGCATCTACTACTATTACTCCACACATCGACCGCTATCCAGCATGCATCTAGTGTATTAAGTTCATAAGAATAGAGTAACGCATTAAGAAAGATGACATGATGTAGAGGGATAAACTCATGCAATATGATATAAACCCCATCTTTTTATCCTCGATGGCAACAATACAATACGTGCCTTTCTGCCCCTGCTGTCACTGGGAAAGGACACCGCAAGATTGAACCCAAAGCTAAGCACTTCTCCCATTGCAAGAAAGATCAATCTAGTAGGCCAAACCAAACTGATAATTCAAAGAGACTTGCAAAGATAAATTAATCATACATAAAAGAATTCAGAGGAGATTCAAATATTTCTCATAGATAAACTTGATCATAAACCCACAATTCATCGGATCTCGAGAAACACACCGCAAAAAGAGTTACATCAAATAGATCTCCAAGAAGATCAAGGAGAACATTGTATTGAGATTCAAAGAGAGAGAAGAAGTCATATAGCTAATAACTATGGACCCGAAGGTCTATGGTAAAATACTCACAACTCATCGGAAGGGCTATGGTGTTGATGTAGAAGCCCTCCATGGTCGATTCCCCCTCCGGCGGAGCGCCGACGAAGGCTCCAAGATGGGATCTCGCGAATACAGAAGGTTACGATGGTGGAAATAGCTTTCCATTGTCGCCTTTGATGTTTTCGGGGTACGTGGGTATATATAGGAGGAAGAAGTAGGTCGGTGGATGTCGGTGTCAAAACCGGCGGATCTCGGGTAGGGGGTCCCGATCTGTGCGTCTTAGGCTGATGGTAACAGGAAGCAAGGGACACAATGTTTACCCAGGTTCGGGTCCTCTCGATGGAGGTAAAACCCTACTTCCTGCTTGATTAATATTGAAGATATGAGTAGTACAAGAGTAGATCTACCACGAGATCGTAGAGGCTAAACCCTAGGAGCTAGCCTATGATGGTATGATTGTAATTGTGATCGGCCTTCTAAGGACCAACCTCTCCGGTTTATATAGACACCGGAGAGGGCTAGGGTTTACATGGAGTCGGTTACAAAGAAGGAAATATAATATCCGGATCGCCAAGCTTGTCTACCACGCAAAGGAGAGTCCCATCCGGACACGGGCCGGAGTCTTGAGTCTTGTATCTTCACGCTCTAATAGTCCGGATGATGTATATAGCCCGGCTATCCTGATACCACCTAATCCAGGACTCCCTCAGTAGCCCCTGAACCAGGCTTCAATGACGATGAGTCCGGCGCGCAGCCTTTTCTTCGGCATTGTAAGGCGGGTTCCTTCTCTGAATACTCCAAAGTAATTATCGAACACTCAGACCGTGTCCGGATCTACAAGATGATCTTCACATACCATTGTAGGGAACATAGCATAAATCTGTTCTGCTGGCAATCTTCGTACGTCGTGTCTTTGCATCGTGGCCTGGTCCAACACGAACCAGCGTTTCTTGCCCCACCTCGACTCGCGCTGCGAGGCGGTTTTATTGGCACGTCCTGTCAAAGCAGAGATCGTGTTCCTCTTATTACGGGATCTTTCATCAATATGGGCATGTGTGACCCCATGACGACCATTGGTATGACTCCGTGTACTTTTGGATAAGTCTCAAGCGGTTGCGCTGAGGACTCTTGATATTCATCCCCTTTATAAAGGAGTCGAGGCCTATGCCTCTTTTCTACCTACCTTGCTCCTTCTCGCACCTCGAGTTCTAACACCCAAGACCTAAGCTCCAACACCCCAGATCCTCCAATATGTCCGGATCCAACGCAAAAGGCCGGTGGGTGGCCTCCTCGATCTAAGAGGAGGACATTACGAAGCTTAGGGAGGTCGGATACCTGATCGCCGATATCCAGCACATGCTTCCTGCTCCAGGGCAGGTTATCCCTACACCGGAGCCTAATGAGAGCGTTGTGTTTGTCCCTCACTTCCTCTGAGGCCTGGGCCTCACCCTCGACCCCTTCATGTTCTACTATGGGTTGGACTTTCATGATCTGGCTCCAGTCGCAATCCTCCATATCTCGTCGTTCATTATTGTGTGTGAAGCTTTTCTCCACGTCACCCCACACTTCGGCTTATGGCTCAAGACCTTCAATGTGAAGCCGAAGATGATCGAGGGGCGACATGCGGAGTGTGGTGGTGCCATAATAAACAGGAACGCCGATGCCCCATGGCCAGAGGGCTCTTTCCCGGAAGTATCCGATGTATGGCAAGTTGGCAACGGAGGTGGTTTTATGTTACGGCTCCCAGAGGCACAAAGTGGGTAGCCGCCCCCGAGTTCCGCTCGGGCCCTCCGTCATAGTTGGCGTCTTGGACCGACGTAGGATGGAACTGGGGGCCTGCTGGCGATGTACCAGTACTACAGAATCGCATTCAGGAGCTTCTTGAGAGGGACATAAATCTTGTCAGCATAATTCAAGTGATGCCAATCCGACGGATGTTGCCGTGCAAACGATGGCCTCTCCAGATGTGGGAGTTCAATCCGGAGGGTTCGCGGACTATTAAGCACTTCTTCGGCCTGAAGCTCGAAGGGATGTGTAAATTATTCTTCGGACCACAAATAAAGTGCCCGGACACCACCGAGGATGCGGGCCTAAGCTGCAATCACCTAGATGCCCAAGTAAGTAACCTTAAAGCCGGACACTTCGTTTATATTTGTCATAACCATTATTCTGAAAAACCCTTCATGGCCAGGAATGGCTCAACAAGGCGGAGAGAATCAGGTGTCCGGCGCCACTTCCTGAAGGCTCGCCTGGTCCAACCATTGCCAAGATGCTTGGCCGGGTGCTCAGCAAAATCCCCTCAGGGAAAGGCGAAGGAAAAGGCAGTGAAGCCGAACTTCACACACTATGCATCCAAACCGGGGGAATCGTTACCTCCCCTGAGGAGGATAGTCGGGAAGGGGAGGCTAAAGCCTCCTCCCTGTGCGGGAGGAAGAGGGCCGCCTCCGAAGACTTGGAGACGGAGATGTCCAAGCAAGGGAAGAAGGTATCACCAGGGGGCTCTGCCGCGATGGGCACCCTCACCGCGTCGTGCCCACCAACGGGCCAGCCCTCCACCGATCTGTAAGTTAATCGTTAATTCGAAGGTATGGTGTTTCTCCGAGATCTATAACCAGGACTTCATCTTTTGTAGTACGGCTAGCAGCTCTTCTCAACAGAGTTCGTCTTCGGGGGATCTTCCTCCGGAGATGATGGAGAGTGAGACCCCACCCACCTCTCTGCCTCATGAAGCAGGCGACACTGAGGTGTCGTCACGGAGGAGTCCGGATCTGCCGAAGCTGGAAGCTAATGCGTCAGCCGCCCTGAGCCTGGAGCGTTTGGCTCCCACGGGGGGCGATGAGAAGGGTCCGGCACAGTTCGATGTCCGGCCAGACGTACTGACAGGTCTTCTGCAGCGAGTTGCACCCTCGGAGGAGCACCACTCATTAATGAGCATGGTGCTCATGAAGATTTCGTCCGCTACAAGCAGTTTGAATGAGGCATTTACGAGCCTGCTCAAAGGCTTTGAGGTATGTAGTGAAAAATGCACTATTTTTTGGTTGTGAGGCACGCGCTAGGTGTGCTCCATATGGATAGTAGCCCCTGAGACTCTGGTTGCTCGCCATAGGCGGCAAACGGGGGATCATATAGTAATGGCTACGCTGTACATGTGCGCGGGTATCTAAGGATCCGGCAGCCGACCAGTCTGTTGAAGTTGCCAAACTAAGGAGGTAGATCAGATCTATCAATCCCGATATCACGCTGGTGAACGAGAGGCTGGAAGAGTCACAGGGTATGTCCTCTACTTCCCTTATTATGTTTGTATAGGAAAATGCGAGAGGGGCATAATATTAATGCAATGTATTTGTACTGCAGATGGTGCTACTGCCGTGGAGGCCCCGAGGGCGGAACTTGCTCAGGCCAAGGAACAAGCTCAGGCTAGCAATGCGAACAGGCTACCGAAGAATTGAGAGCCGAACAGGCTGCTCATCGCCGAAGCGAGGAAAAGATAGCCGAAATGGTTGTGGAGTTGAAAAATGCCGCCGACCGGTTTGTACTCCTTAAAAAGGAGTATAAGGCTAGTTCGGCCGAGCTGGACAAGGCACTTAATGCCACCAAAGAGATGCGGACTGAGATCCGGGGTATGCGGGAGGAGCTCCAACAGGCTGACAAAATCGTGGTTGGGGGCTCCTACTTACTGCGGACGAAGTTTTTGGATCCGAAATATGCTCCCCTGGCTGGACACTGGAGTCCTGCAGACGTATATGCGGACTTGGCGAATAGTATACCTGACGCTGCCAAGTTCTTCGAGGATCAAGGTGATAAGGAAGTAGAGAAGCTTTTCTGGTCGCAATTCAATGATCCCACTCGCTCGCTGCCGTTAAATGAGAAGGTGGCTACTGTGGCGGAGCTTCACAGGCTGTCCGGGCTTGCAATGCAGTCTATAATAGACCATCTTTGGCCGAAGGGGCCTAAGCCGGATAGTTACGTTGGTTTGGTGCAACAATTCCTTGGGGTCGTGTCTTGGATCGACGTCATGAGGAGGTTGGCATGCATAGAGGGTGCACGAATGGCTCTTGCCCGCATTAAAGCCTATTGGACGGATATGGAGGCCACCATTATAGCGACCCAGGATCCGGCGGGAGGCCAATATTCGGCCGAGCACTACTTGGCGCAGGTCATAGAAGGTGCCCGCCTAATAGAGGTGCAGTGCTCGAAGAATGTTTTGTTCGAGTGATAAGTCGAATCATTGTAGAAACAATGTTTGTTTTGATTATGAGGCTATATTTATACTTTTTGCCTGAAAATATGATTGTGTCCCCTGTGCGGCCATTTATATATATATATATATATATATATATATATATATATATATATATATATAAGTAATCCGAAAGTTAGCAGTCGTTGGCTTCAGCCCCCACGCATACAATGCGGGGGTGTTCGTAAAAAATATGCGTAATCACACTTGATCCAACGTCTTGGTCCATTAAGGAGGTGATTGCACGTCGAACTAGGCAACCGGACTATATAGCTGTAACACTTTCGCTTAGCCATGGGAGTCTAATGGTGGGGCTACTATGTAGCCCCTGGTACCTTCGCGTGCATCCGAGTACGGGCGCTTATGTACATGTTCGGGAAATGGCCCTTCGTTAATGCGGAGGAATCCTAGAGATTCCGGTGAGTCTTCGAGTGGTTGAACAGTCTCTCGCTGTATCATGACAGTCAGCTTTCGGCTTTCTCTACTGAGGTGCTCATCCGGAATAACCAGGGCATGATCGCAGTAGTTCTCCTTTGGCCGCCTTAGCCCATAATAACGGAACGTAAGGCGGCAAACCCAGGAGCCGGGCAAACCCAACATTTGACCAAAGACATGATTCGGAGCCGATGCATATAAGGCCAAACTCGTGACGCGGAACACTCCCGAAGGTATTCGGTCTTTGTAAAAGAAAATAGGCTGAAGAAAGCCTATTATAAACCCCCAAATTTCCAGGTACGTGCGTTTAATCTGTCGTGGCGAAATGCCAATAACGATAGTATCCTTTGTGGGTATGGAACCCATGGGATGGTTAAACAACAAGAGGTAGTAGAAAAGGTTTACACAGGGGCTTAATCTAAAAAGAAACCTATTGAGCGGGGCCCTACTGCACGTCTGCGCCTTTGTCTCCGTTGTGGCGTATCCTGGAAGGGTATCGCGCGAACGTTGTCTGTGGAAAAGAGAAAACTCGTAGGAGAGTACAACGTAAGTATGCGATGGATAATAAAAGTGTAAGATGTTGGCCTGCCAATAAGGTTGAGCCAAGTGTGAGGCTGTATTAAATATTTATAGCCCCTGGTGTCCGCTATGGGATTACATGTACGGTGCCCTGGTTCAGTTTTATCTGGGCTACCGGACTCGTATAACCATGTCTGTGGTCTTAATGACCAGTCATGTTTTTTGATATTGGAGGCCGCTTACAGTCCGGCCGCTAGGGCCGTCGCGTGTTCCTCTGCACATGAAGGGCGCTCTGTGATTCCGCTAATGGTAATGACGCCACGTGGACCGGGCATCTTGAGTGTAAGGTAGCCATAGTGCGGCAATGCATTGAAGCGGGCGAAGGCCATTCTTCCAAGCAATGCATGATAGTCGCTTTGGAAGAGTGCGATGGTGAAGAGTAGTTCTTCGCTTCTGGAGTTGCTTGGGGAGCCAAATGTTACCTCCAGTACGATGGAGCCCCTGCCGTAAGCTTCAACACCTGGTATCACCCCTTCAAAGGTGGTGTTGCTTTGGCTAATTCTGGATGGGTTTATCCTCATCCTGCGGATAGTGTCCTCGTATATTAAGTTGAGACTACTGCCACCGTCCATGAGGACATGGGTGAGACGGTATCCGTCGATTATTGGGTCCAGTACCAAGTCCTCTGATCCTCCGCGCCGAATACTAGTTCGGCCGTCCATGTGATCGAAGGTGATCGGATAAGACATCTAGTGCGCGTCTCTATGCGCGCATTCGGGCCTTCTCGTGGATGTGTGAGTCGCGTGGATCATGTTTACTGTTTTAACCTCTGGCGGGAATTTTTTCTGTCCCCCAGTGTTCGGCTGGCGAGGTTCATCCTCGTCTTCACTTGGTGTTTCCCTCCCCTTGTGTTTGGCGTTTAATTTGCCGGCCTGCTTAAAGACCCAGCATTCTCTATGCGTGTGGTTCACAGGTTTCTCCGGGGTGCCATGAATTTGGCACAGTTTGTCCAGGACTCTGTTCAGACCGAACGGTCCCTCTTTACTACCTTTAAATGGCTTCTTTTGCTGATCAAGTCGAGAGCTTCTGAATCCGGCATTGACCGTTGTGTTGTCCGGGCTCTCTTCCTTGTTTTTGCGTTTGTTTTTATTACGCCATGGCTTCCCGTTGCCATCCCTTATTTCGGATGTGCTGGGGTTGCTGGTGCCTTTACGGGCTAGCCAGCTATCTTCACCCGCACAAAAGCGGGTCATAAGGCTTGTTAAGGCTGCCATTGTCCTTGGCTTTTCTTGGCCGAGGTGTCGGGCGAGCCACTCATCGTGGATGCTGTGTTTAAATGCTGCTAAGGCTTCGGTGTCCGGACAATCGACAATTTGATTCTTCTTAGTGAGAAATCTGTTCCAAAGCTTGCGGGCGGACTCTCCAGGCTGTTGGATTATGTGACTTAGATTGTCTGCATCCAGAGGCCGGACATAAGTCCCTTGAAAATTGGCCCTGAAAGCGTCCTCGAGTTCCTCCCAACTCCCAATTGAATTTTTGGGGAGGCTTTTCAACCAGTGTCGAGCTGGTCCCTTCAACTTGAGGGAAAGGTATTTGATGGCATGGAGGTCATCCCCACGAGCCATGTGAATATGCATGATAAAATCCTCAATCCAGACAGCTGGTCTGTCGTTTTGTCGTATGCCTCTATGTTCACAGGTTTAAAACCTTGTGGGAATTCATGGTCCAGTACTTCTTCAGTGAAGCACAGGGGATGAGCAGCCCCTCTGTATCTGGACGCGCTATGGCATGTAGTCGGCTGTTGTTGTGTTCGGTGTTTATTTCGAACTGGTATTTGGCTTGTATGATCGTTTTGGTGACCATAGTCCCTCGCCGAGGTGTGTTCTTTAGATCCGTAGATGGACCTGGCCGCACCGGCTTTCTTATCCAGATGCTCACGTAGATCGTGCGCGGCGTTAGTAGCCGTTCTGTTGTGGTTGTGAAGCGGTACGTCCGGTCTCCTGGTCGTATTATTCTTTGGTGGAACGGCCTCGTCGTCGAATTCTGGCAGTAGCTTGCGTTTTGGGTAGCTCTTTGTATGGTGATCGTCGCCATACGTTCTTCAGTGTCTAGCACTTTATTCCATCTGCGGTTGAGCGTTTCCTGTGCAGCTTTGATCCGTTGCTTCCGCTTCTTTAGACTTCTCGCTGTGGCCATAAGCTTTCTGTGGAGGTTGTCTTGTTCCACGCGTTCTTACGGAATGATGAATGCATCATCGTCCAGACTGTGTTATTGTCCTGGGATGGTTTGATGAGCTCGTCCCTCTGGATCATTGTGATCGGGTATCTGCTCCGAACTCGGTTCAGCGTGACCTGGCTCATCCTGCTCCATCGCTGGGTCCATGTGGTCGTTATTGCCTTCGGGGTTTACTAGTATGTCGATCCTTCTTGCGCTCTTGTCGCTATTTTTACTGTTACTGGACTTTGAGCGGTGTCTGCGCCGCTGTTTTGGCTTTTGCCCGGGTGTTTTATCATCCGGATTATAGCCGTCGTCCTTCTTGGGTGTATCCACCATGTATATATCGTGTGACGAGGTAGTAGTCCCGCGCCCCAAAAATTCTGAAGCGTCTCCTGCATCGTCATCCATGCCATCGATGCCTTCGGAGTCGAAGTCAAGAACGTCGGTTAAATCATCGATCGTGGCAATGAAGTGGGTGGTGGGTGGGCAGCGAATTCCTTCGCCGCCTGCTTCCCACTCAAGCCAGACATAGTTCATCCCAGAGCCTCCTGACAAAGAGAGAGACTTTAATGAGTTCAGCATGTCGCCAAAGGGCGAGTGCTAGAAGATGTCCGCAGCGGTAAACTCCATTACCGGAGCCCAACCTGGCTCGGCTGGCTCGAGGGTGTGCGGACCGGAACCAGGAACCGGATACGAGTCCGGGGGGCCCGGGGTTACAGGCTTCCACAGAGGTGAGACCTGTGTTCGGCTCCACCGCCGATGAGTATGCGGCCTGCGAGGCGGGGTCCACCCCTCCGTCCTTAGGCAACGCAACCTGCTCCGGATTTAGATCCGGGGCTACTGCAGGGGTGATATCCCGAGCATCGTCCGATAGCAGGTCTAAGCCGTGCTCATCGTGACTGTTCGGTGCTCCTGGCGCAGGCCCAAATCCGTCGAAGATCAAGTCTCCATGAATATCCGCCATGTAGTTCAAGTTTCCGAACCTGACCTGGTGGCCAGGGGCGTAGCTGTCGATCTGCTCCAGATGGCCAAGCGAATTGGCCCGCAGTGCGAAACCGCCAAACACAAAGATCTGTCCGGGGAGAAAAGTCTCGCCCTAGACCATGTTGTTGACGATTGAAGGTGCCATCAAGCCCTGCAGCGACGACACAGAGGAACTCTCAATGAAACCACCAATGTCGGTGTCAAAACCGGCGAATCTCGGGTAGGGGTCCGGATCTGTGCGTCTTAGGCTGATGGTAACAGGAAGCAAGGGACACAATGTTTACCAAGGTTCGAGCCCTCTCGATGGAGGTAAAACCCTACTTCCTGCTTGATTAATATTGAAGATATGAGTAGTACAAGAGTAGATCTACCACGAGATCGTAGAGGCTAAACCCTAGGAGCTAGCCTATGATAGTATGATTGTAATTGTGATCGACCTTCTAAGGACCAACCTCTCCGGTTTATATAGACACCGGAGAGGGCTAGGGTTTACACGGAGTCGGTTACAAGGAAGGAAATATAATATCTGGATCGCCAAGCTTGTCTTCCATGCAAAAGAGAGTCCCATCCGAACACGGGCCAGAGTCTTGAGTCTTGTATCTTCACGCTCCAATAGTCCGGACGATGTATATAGTCCGGCTGTACATCCAGGACTCCCTCAGTGGACGCCCGAGGGGCCCACGAGATAGGGGCGCGCCCAGTAGGGGGGGGGGCGCCCTCCACCCTCGTGGCCACCTCGACAGCTTCTTGACTTGCAATCCAAGTCCTCTGGATCACGCTCATTCCAAAAATCACGCTCCCGAAGTTTTTATTCCGTTTGGACTCCGTTTGATATTCCTTTTCTTCGAAACACTGAAATAGGTAAAAAAAACAGCAATACGGGCTGGGCTCCGATTAGTAGGTTAGTCCCAAAAATGATATTAAAGTGTAAAGTAAAGCCCATGAACATCCAAAATGGGTAATATAATAGCATGGAACAATAAAAAATTATAGATACGTTGGAGATGTATCAGCCACCGGACGACAGGTACCCACCGGACGTCCGGTACCTGTCTGCGCACATTTTCGGGCCCGAGGCCCATGTACCCCTTCACTTCGCCCCCATTTGCACTATGACTACAAATAGACCTCCTCATCCTAGTTAGGGTTAGCAAAGTGATAGCTCATTCTTAGGTGAGCTTTGCTCCTACCTCTACTCTTGAGAGAGAGATACCACTACTCCATTGGAGGCCAAGACCTGCATCTAGGAGAAGATCCTGCGGGATATCATCAAGACCCCCTCGCGGGAAGATCAGTCTAGGATATCATCAAGACCCCCTCGCGGGAAGATCAGTCTAGGATATCATCAAGACCTCCTATTGGAGATGAACCTTACCTTGTATCTTTCCCTTTGTTGTTCATGTACCCATGTGGATCTTGTGTGTTTGATTATCTAGTGGATGTGTGATTGGACTTGTTCTTGAGTGTTTCCCCTTGTGATTTCTCTCCGTTCTTTTCCATGTTCATCGTGTTCTTTGAGGGAATCCACTCCAATCGTGAAAGATTGGCTTACACGGGGTTAGCCCCGTATCATATGTTATCATGAGCCCCGTTGATCATGTATTTGGAGCCCCTCCCATCGTTTTCTAGCCTTCTTTTGCTTGATTCCGTCCTAAATTTCAAAAATCCCCACCAAAAACAGCCCCAATTTTTTTTGTGATTTGTTGATTTTGATCCATGAATTTGCTTGGTTTCGAGTGGATCTAGCATCTCCCCAAGTTTCCCCACTTTCCATCCACGAAATCTCATCAATTTTGACCCCAAAATCCCCAAATTCCGCCCAAAATCGCGTCCCGAAGCTCAAATCCCGCGTTGACCCCGACCCACCGGACGTCCGACCTTTACCGAATGACCGAAACCCCTAACCCGAGCTGAAACAATGGATTTCCGAGCCCCACCGGACGTCCGACAACCGGACATCCGTCCATTACCGGATGTCCGACACCTGTAGTTTCAGACTTCGGCTGATTTTTGTTTTGCCCATATCTAATTCATCCGAACTCTGATTTTGGCGTTATTTAGCTCGTTTTGAAGCTATTGACATCCCCCATCCCACAAAAATACTATCAACACCATTTGAATCCATCAATTTTTTTTGAAATTTGGCAAGTTTTCCTAGGCCCTCCACCATATCATCCGCATAACCACCATAGCCTTCCACAACCTAACCCATTTTGATCCCCATAGCATTAGTGGTTGTTTGAGTTGTGGCTTGAGTCTCCTAAGGTGTTTCAGCTACTTAGGGACGGTTACTTCTTCATCAACCACCACCACTTCCACATACCCATTGTCCAACATACACTTCCGCTGCCCCAACTTAACCCAATTTTGTTTGAGCTTGTTTGAGTTGTGGCTTGTGTCTCCTAAGGTGTTTCAGCTACTTAGGGACGATAACTTCAACTTTGACTCGCATAGCCCATCATTACACTTCCGCATTGCCGAGTGCAAACCGCCACCGTTTTCCGCTACCACCATTTGACATTTGCATTTGGAGATTTTGAGTTTGCGGTCTTTCGGTTTCCTAGGGTGTTTTGGCTAACTAGGAATGGGTCGACATCGGCAACACCACCTCTCATCATCGCCACGCACGGTAACCTCGATGACATCATTATATATTCCCCTTGCCTTTGCATTGTTAAACCCTAGCCCATTTTGCGTCACTTGCCTATCGAGACTAGCATTTGAGTATTGCCGGCAATGTTACTTGTGCACATTAGTGATCCATACCTTCCATTGCATATATATACCATATCATCCCTTGTGTCACAAGATTGTTCCCGCATATACATAATTGCTATCTTGGTTTGTGCATTTCGCATAAGTGGCCATATAAAAAAAGCTTTTAAGCAAAGAAAAAGAGTGAACAAAGAGCTTGTAAGCAATAGCCATAGCACCACAATATATCATATGGTATCATATCCGATCATCTTGGATCATCTTGTGCTAAAGCACGGGAACATCATACATAAATAGCATACTTGGGATAGAAAGTATATCCATTTTGCATCTTATAGGTTGATCACAAGTGTCATATCCGCCTATTGAGCAATCTTGCTAGCATCTCCCTTGAGTTGTGCAACACGAGCGTTTTTCGTGGATTTCACATTTTGTGCTCATTCCTTGGTTGCACGACCCCATTTATCTATCTGTGTGTGTGTTTCTGTGTGCCATTCATTGCTATTTGTCTACAAGTTTCACTTGCAAATTTGTGAATCTCTTTCAACATTATTGACTCTTGCTAACATTTTGCATCAATTTTTTTGTGCCACTATCCTCACCAAGCTACTCCATAAGATTTACTTGATAGGTGTGAGTGAACAAGTCCGGTGCCAATTCCACTATTCTTTCATCTCACATTGAGTGAAACGGGATATATCCTCAACTTTGGGAAAAGGTAACTTGGTATTGTTTATCTCATTTCCTACTCACATCTACTCGAGTCTTGTGATGGATAGGCAAAGCATTTCACCTTTGGTCTACAACAACAACGATGAGTTCGATGCCACAAACAACTTGAACGCCAAGATGGATGCTCAAATGGAGGAGATCAAGGCCCTCATCAAGTCCTACAAGCGATATTCCTCATCTTTGAGAAGACGCTCAAGTACACATGCTTCCGAGCTACCATCTCTGGCAAGGTCACATCGGCATCGACACCATCACCAACAAGACGTGAAGGTCAAGATCTCAACACCAACAACCACTCAACGAATTCACCATATCCCTTGGAATCTTCGCCAAGCGACTTCAAGGCATCTTCGCCTACGGACATACGAAATCTTCGCCAACAAGCACCCCAAGACTACGCTCAAGAGAAGCTCCCCAAGCTCAAGTCCGCGACTTCCACGAGCTACTACGACCTCCACACTGACCATAATATTCCTTTCTATGGGACTCAAGAACCAGAGGAGTATCTCGAGTGGGAGTGCTTGATGGATGACTACCTCAAGCTACATCAAGTCGTCCCGAAGATCAAGTGAAGTGCGCCACAAGGAACTTCCACGACTATGCGTACACATGGTGGCTTCACACACCTTCGGAGAGCTACGACATGAGTTGGCCCAAGACGAAGAGAGCTATGAGGCAAGAGTTCGTTCCTCCAACCTACACGGAACAACTTATACGCCAATTTGAGAACACCATCCAAGGATCCAAGTCCACTGACGCGTACTTCAAGGAGATGAAGAATGCCTTGCGACGAGCCGGCGTGGACGACCCCATTTCGATGAAGTTCCACTTCATGATGGGATTGAACAACGACATCTCCGAGACTATCTTCCTCGAGAACTACAAGTCCCTCGATGACAACTACGTTGGTGCTCTCAAGGCGGAACAAGAACTCATGAAGGCCAAGGCTTGTCCACCCCAAGCTCACTTCGTGACGACCAAGCTCCATGAGAACGAGCATGAGGATAGTACCACCAGGATGTCCAAGCCCGACGAGCTCCAAGATGATGCTCCCAAGTTCGAATTCACCGCCATCCCTCTTTGTGGCATTGATGATGCTGAGTCTACCACGACTCTTTTTCAAGACGGTGCGGCGACGAGTACGACTACAGAGACCCTCAAGGACCAAGCTTTGGAGGCGAGCGACAAGGTGGAGAGCAAGGATGATGCTTCCATCTTTGGAGACGAGAGTGATGATGTGCCATCTTCAGCCTTCATCCATGGTGACGATGATGCGATGATCAAGCATGGGATTTTCCCTTCGATCATGGAGGAGAGTGATGATGTGCCATCTTCGGCCTTCATCCACGGCGACGGCAACGGCGACGAGATGGTTGAGCATGGGATTTTCCCTCCGACCACGACGACGTATGATGACTTGAGTGACTTGTGCCACCATATTGAGAGTGAGAGTGACTTCACCACTAGTCCCATATATGACGAGTTACCCCAATTCCCATGTGAGGAGAGCCACAACCCCCACCACTTGAGTGAGATGAGTGACTCCACCATATGTGATATTGAGTGCACCTACTTTGAGGGAGTGAGTGAACCACCACATAGAGAGAGTGTGATAGTTGATAGGTCTCGTGAGGCCATTTGAAATTCTAACAACTTGACCTCTACCTCTATTGTATCTTCTCATTTGGTGCTAGGTCCCATTTATGATGACGCGTTGATCCTTGACGACTTCGTCCTCCCTTTGGACAAGATGATGGCCATGGTGGAATATGATGCACCCGCACATGCTTCCATAAAGATGAAGATGACCACCATTTGGTCTTTCCCATCTCACCTACACTATTTGAGTGGAATGAAAAAGGTAACATAGGTGAAGGTGATGCTCAAGTCCCACTAGCGGACATTCCTGACATCGATTGCTTGCATGATGTTGATCCACCTAGTATCATGCTTCATGCCAGTATGATTTCCCCATGCGATGATTTGCCCATTTATGATGAGTATGATGATTCTCATGTGGAGCCTATTAGTTGTGATGCCATGTTACATAGGATTTCTTGTGACAATTCTTTAGGTCACATCATGTTTGATAATCCGCTTGACTTTTCATATGCTATGCAGGAGATCAACCATATGTCTTATTTGCAATCTCATCGTAGTGACTATGCATATGTCATTAAAATAAACCCAATTTGTACATATGGCATAGATGACAAGCCCATGGTTGTTGGCATTTGTTTTTCTTGCGATGATATTGATATGCTCCCTTTGCATCTTTTATCTCATATGCCATGCCATGACCACGTAGCTTCGGATATGCATTGTTTTGGATGTTGTCTGTTTTCTCCATATGATGTTTCCAATCTTGCTCATGAGGATACCCCCCATAGTTCCCTCATACATGTTAGGAGATTGTGATCCATCCCATCCATTGCATGATCCCAATAATTATGTCACCATATGCTCCCCATGAATAAACATGCTATTGATGTGCCATATACTTGCATTCTCAATTTATGTCCCCATCATGTCATACATAATAACTATTCTTTCATGATGGCTGACATGTTCTTATACCATGCATAAAATTTCTTTGAACGATGCTTATCTTGTGCTAACTCACACATGCACATACACATCAGGATGGATGATGTGTACATTTACCACGCACACAATTTCTTTGGTTTGTGTCTCTTTTGTGTAGGTACCCATGAATACTTGTCAACCTCACAATCCCATGAGTTGACAAAACAAGTTCTAGAGAGAAATGATGACTCGGGATCCCGTGGATTGTTTTTCCCAACGCTCTCTTCGTGCAAAGACTTTTTTTTGACTGGGAACTATGAGGCAACAACCCTCTTCGCGCAAGGACTTCGCGCATTTGTTCTACATGACCCTCACATGGTTCTGGGCTATTGTCCATTACATATGCTATGCCCATCTTGCCATGTTCACTTTGCATGATATACTCATTCCTATGATTTTGCCATGCATTTGTGACTCATGCTTGGCATTACACATGATGATTGATTCTCATACTTGTATGTGTATTTGCAAGCATGGTGGAGATATTGCTTGTTATTGCCATGTTTGCTTTGTGCACCATTCCTATGATGATACTTTCATCTCGCTTTGTGTTCGTGCTTGCGATATGTCATGTGCATTGTCTATGCCTAGTATTTGCTCACATGACATGATTGCCATGATTTACTCTAGTGTGTTGCATCTTTGCTCCCCTAGTTTGCACGACTTGATCTATATGCTTGCTCATGTTGCATCACCCACGATTCATACTTGCTCATTTCATGCGGTTGATGGCAACCATTACCATGCTTTGCACATGATTGTTATTGCTTCTTGTCATATATCTCCATATGTTGCTTCTCTCATGCTAGTTGATTTGACATGTAGTGAGTGCAACAATGCTTTTAGTCTTACTAATGAGATTGCCCCCATAGCATTCTCGCATATATTTGGAGATTTTGACATATTTCTTGTGAAGCATGCTTGTCTTACCTCTTTGCACCATGTACCTAGTGCCATGAATATTGCCATTGTTGCATCATATTATTCATGCACTTGTGCTTCTAATGGTTGTGTGCAAGAGAAGAGAACCATCATGATGGATGATGTGTTTATCTACCATGTGCATACGTTCTTTGTTTTGTTGTGTGCATGTGTAGGATACTTTTTTTGACTGGGAACTATGGGGCAAACCCCCACAGCATATCAAAACTTTATTAAAAAAGACAACAGTTACAATAGGATGATTACAAGAGGTAACCAGAAAACAAAAAAGATGTGTAGGATACTTAGACTTCGTGTCGACTTCCACTTCACGTGAGTTGACCATTCGAGCTCTTGAGAGCAAGCCTCATACATTCTACCACGACTCGCTTCTACACCACATTTCCTACCACTTAGGCATTGTGAAAAATGCTCAAGGACACACTTTCAAGGTGACATCCTTCTTGAGCTTGGATATTGTGGATCATACTTCATGTGTTGCTTTCATCCATGATTGCCACATTTTCATGCCTCATGACATATACACCTTGTGTGTTGCATCCAATTCTTGGACTTCTTACTACTATCATATGGTTGGTTGCACCAGTATCATTTATTCACATAGGCCATGTCCCATTCCTTGTCACATGCTTGACTTGCTTGCCTCACACAAGATGAACAATTGCTCTTTCTATTGTGTTGAGTGCCTCACTATATTCACTACACCCTATGCATGTTACGCTTGGATTGTCTTGCACTTGACCCATGTGTTTAGAGACCTCATTTTATTTGGTGTTGTTAGTGATTCTTATGCCTACCATATCCCTTTCATTGAGAATTTGTGAATGCTTGCTATGAACTTGAGGTAGATGCTTATTCTCTTGTCACACATATTCGCATCTCTACCTCACATTTACATGCTTGTCCCAATGATATCTTTGCTTGTGCTCAATTTATGTGCTTACATGCCATGTAACAATCCTTTGTCAAACCATATGGTAGGCTTGATAACAACACTTGTTGGGTGAATCCTCTTGAATGCTTGGTTTTGCACTAATGCTAACCACATTTGTTTTTCCAAGTGTTTGTTGTCATTGCTCCTTTTGAAGGAATCACAAGACGGTCTGACATTGGAGAGTGCCCATTTCGAGCTTCAAGATGGCGACTACTTGGTGAAAGTCCACTTCTACAAGGTGAAGCCATCTCATGCAGAGCATCCTACGATCATCCCCATGTACACATCGACTACTCCCCAATCCCCAAGAGGACATACGATGAGACCTCAACCATATGCCATTGGGCACAAGGTGAACTCACTCCTCTTCGAACCGCCACTTTCCACATGTGAGACATGGATACTACCTCATGCATGGACCTTGCATATACTCAGGTACAACCGAGACGACCATGGAGGATCAAAGGACCAAGGCCAAGCATGGAAGAGGAGAAGGAAGAAGAAGCAGGGACAAGCTTCTGGAAAGCCCGGAACTTCCGGCCTCAGCCCGAAACTTCCGGCCTGCCCGGAACCTCCGGCCCCCGGAGTCCAGACCAGCCCCGAGCGCGCCAACTCTCTGGATAGCCCGGAACCCGGTCGGAACCTGCTCGGAACTTCCAGATCCCGGAACTTCTGGCCCCGCCCGAAACTTCCGGCCTGCCTGCGTGCAAAGACTCGGGTCGAAGCCCATGTAACCCTTTCCCAGTTACCCCTTCATGGCTTAGACTATAAATAGACCACCCCTCCTCCTAGTTAGGGTTAGCATTGGTTTAGCTCATACTTTGAGATAGAGCTTTGCTCATCCACCCGGATCTACTCCACCGCGAGGGATCGACACCTCCTCGGAGAAGATCCTCTTGGATTCAAGACCTCCATCCGGAGAAGACCATCATCAAGGCCTCCTCACGGAGAAGAACCAGTTACCCTTTGTATCGTCTCTTGTTGGATTTGGATCTTGTATCACTTTGTGCCTCGATGATCTAGCGCATGTGTGACCATATTATCGTTGGTTGAGTGCTTCTCTTGTGTTTCCCCCGTGATTTCCCTTGTTCCCCTCCTCGTGTTCTTCCTGCTCCTTGTAGGGATCTGCTCCAAACATGAAAGATTGGCCTCTAGGGTTCTACCCTACATCATCTTGGTATCATGAGCCACGTTGATCACGTTTTTGGAACCCCTACCCTTTGTTTTCTAGCTTGATTTTGTTGATTTCGTCCTAAATCCGAAAATCCCCACCAAAAATAGCCCCTAAATATTTTTGTGATTTGTTGGTTTGGATGATGTTTTGTTGATTTTGATCCATGGATTCGCTGTGTTATGAGTGGATCTAGCATTCCCCATCTTTCCCCCCATTTCCATCCACGAAATCTTCCCAATTTTGACCCCGAAAATCGAGTTTTCCGCCCCCGTTCTCAGATCTGGAATTTAGGGTTCGTCCCGTAATAAATTCCGTGACCCCCGGAACTTCCAGACTCCCCTAGAACTTCCGTCTCCCGGAACTTCCGTCCTAACCCCGGAACTTCCGGGCTAAACATAAAGTTTACCCCAAAAATCCCCTAACCCCCGCACTTTTTCCACGACCCCCGGAACTTCCGGCCACACCCGGAACTTCCGAAGCCCGAAACTTCCGGCCATAGGCCCGGAACTTCCGGCCTAACCAGAAACTTTGCATGAAATTTCAGCATAAACCTATTTCACCTTTTTCATCATAAATTTTCGCTCCGAACTCCGATTTGAGTGTTCTTTGGCTCGTTTTGAAGCTATCGACGTGCCCGAGATCTTCACATTGGTTTTACCACCTTTTGACTCCATCAAATTTTTGAAACTTTGGCATCTTTGCCTAGGCCTTCCACCATAACATCCGCATTGCCACGACCGACTTCCGCAACCTAACCCATTTTGTTCCCCATAGCATTTGAGGTTGTTTGAGTAGTGACTTGAGTCTCCTAAGGTGTTTGGGCTACTTAGGTACGGTTGATTCTTCATCAACCACCACCATAACTTCCGCATAGGCTTGCCCACCATACACTTCCACCACCCCAACTTAACACATTTTTGTTTGTGTTGTGAGTTGTGTCTCCTAAGGGGTTTCGGCTACTTAGGGACGAGTCTACATCATCTTGGTTTCTACATAAAGAACACCGCCACTCATCATCGCCACAGACGGTAACCTCCATATCATCTTGGTATCATGGTATCCCTCCATTGTTTATTCGCTTGCCATTGAATTGATAACCCCTAGCCTATTTTGCGTCACTTGCCTATCGAGACTAGCCATTTGAGTATTGCCGGCAACGTTACTTGTGCACATTAGTGATCTACACCTTACATTGCATATATACCATATCATATTGGTATCATCTTGCTACCATAGCATATCTTGTGTCAAAAGTTTGTTCCCGCATATACACTATTGCTATCTTGGTTTGTGCATTGTGCAAAAGTGTCCATACAAAAAAAAGAAGAGAATAAGCTTTTAAGCAAAGGAAAAGAGAGAGCAAAGAAGCTTGTAAGCAATAGCCATAGCATCATATCACATTGCATATAAGATTGTCATATCCGATCATCTTGGATCAAACACTAGGAACCATACATACATAGCATACTTGGGATAGAAAGTTTATCCATTTTGCATCTTATAGGTTGTGCACAAGTGTCGTATCCGCCTATTGAGCAATCATGCTAGCGTCTCTCTTGAGTTGTGCAACATGAGCGTTTTTCGTGGACTCCACATTTTGTGCTCATTCCTTGGTTGCATGACCCCATTTATCTATTTGTGTGTGTGTTTCCGTGTGCCACATATTGCTATTGCTCTACTTGTTTCACTTGCGAATTTGTGAATCTCTTTCAACATTATTGACTCTTGCTAACATTTTGCATCAATTTTTTTGTGCCACTATCCTCACTGAGCTCCACCACAAGCCTTACTTGTGTAGGTGTGAGAACCGACAAGAATTGGTACCAATTGTGCTATTTCCTTGTTACACATTTGAGTGATCATTGATCCATCTTCAACATCTGTCAAGGTACATTTGGTCTAGTTCTTCTCTTTCTCTCACTCATATTTGCTCGAGTCTTGTGATGGATAGGCAAGGCATTTCCTCTTCGGTCTACGACAACCACGACGGCATGAACAACTACAACACCAACGCGTCCATCTTTGATCTACAACGACAAATGCAAGGCGCACAATCAAGATTGCAAGAGCGTATCGAGAACATCTCCATTGACATTCGTCACTCTGAAGTAAGGAAAACGGACTACATCGACAAGAAGCTTTCCGCACATAAAGAGGAACAAGATGCAAGGATGGAGGAGATTCGGGCCTTGATCAAGTCTCCTTCCCCTTCGTCATCTTCAAGGCGGCGACATTCAAGCCACAAGTCTTTGGAGCGCGAACACGATGCAAGCGCAACTCGTCCATGTCCACATCTTCGTGATGACCACCGTCACAATCGTGATCAACATCATCATGAAGGGCAAGTCATCTCCAAGCAAAATGTGCACGACGACGATGAATGACATCTACTATGAGCTCAAGCGCGACAACGACACCATCATCATGAAGATGCTCCACAAGCGCAAATGCACAAGACCCAACAAGCCCTACTTCACGCCAAGTCCAAGCTTCAAGAGCACAAAATAAGACCGCAAGACGACCACCACCAAGACGGCGCTACGACTACAACAACCACTTTGGCATCTTCACCAAGTGCTATCAAGGCATCTTCGCCTTTGGATGTACGGCATCTTTGCCTACTTCCCATGAGTACGCCTACATCGACTTCATCAAGTCCAAGGCGACTACCTATGAGCGAGGGCGACACTTCCATCTTTGGAAGCCCCTCAAGGAAGATGGCCGTGTTGGAAATATGCCCTAGAGGCAATAATAAAATGGTTATTATTATATTTCCTTGTTCATGATAATTGTCTATCGTTCATGCTATAATTGTATTGATCAGAAACCGTAATACATGTGTGAATACATAGACCACACCATATCCCTAGTGAGCCTCTAGTTGACTAGCTCGTTGATCAACAGATGGTCATGGTTTCCCGACTATGGACATTGGATGTCATTGATAACGGGATCACATCATTAGGAGAAAGATGTGATCAACAAGACCCAATCCTAAGCATAGCAAAAGATCGTGTAGTTCGTTTGCTAGAGCTTTTCTAATGTCAAGCATCATTTCCTTGGACCATGAGATTGTGTAACTCCCGGATACCGTAGGAGTGCTTTGGGTGTACCAAACGTCACAACATAACTGGGTGACTATAAAGGTGCTCTACGGGTATCTCCAAAAGTGTTTGTTGGGCTGGCACGAATCAAGACTGGGATTTGTCACTCCGTATGACGGAGAGGTATCTCTGGGCCCACTCAGTAATGCATCATCATAATGAGCTCAATGTGACTAAGTAGTTGGTCACGGGATCATGCATTACAGAACGAGTAAAGTGACTTGCCGGTAATGAGATTGAACGAGGTATTGGGATACCCACGATCGAATCTCGGGCGAGTAACATACCGATTGACAAAGGGAATTGTATACGGGATTGCTTGAATCCTCGACATGTGGTTCATCCGATGAGATCATCTTGGAACATGTGGGAGACAACATGGGTATCCAGATCCTGTTGTTGGTTATTGGCTGGAGAGCTGTCTCGGTCATGTCTGCTTGATTCCCGAACCCATAGGGTCTACACACTTAAGGTTCGATGACGCTAGGGTTATAAGGAAGTTTTGTATGTGATTAACTAATGTTGTTCGGAGTCCCGGATGAGATCCCGGACGTCACGAGGGGTTCCGGAATGGTTTGGAGGTGAAGATTTATATATGGGAAGTTGTCATACGGTCACCGGAAATATTCGGGGGCATACCGGTATTGTACCGGGGCCACCAGAGGGATTACTTTACTTCATGAAGACACGATGATGGAGATCATGGTGTCATGCCGGTGACGATGATGATCATGGCACCCCGAAGATGGAGATCAAAAGGAGCAAAATGATATTGGCCATATCATGTCACTATTTGATTGCATGTGATGTTTATCATGTTTTTGCATCTTATTTGCTTAGAACAACGGTAGCATAAATAAGATGATCCCTCATAAAAAATTTCAAGAAAGTGTTCCCCCTAACTGTGCACCGTTGCGAAGGATCGTTGTTTCGAAGCACCACGTGATGATCGGGTGTGATAGATTCTAACGTTCGAATACAACGGGTGTAAGCCAGATTTACACATGCAAAACACTTAGGTTGACTTGACGAGCCTAGCATGTACAGACATGGCCTCGGAACACGAGAGACCAAAAGGTCGAACATGAGTCGTATAGAAGATACGATCAACATGAAGATGTTCACCGATGATGACTAGTCCGTCTCACGTGATGATCGGACACGACCTAGTTGACTCGGATCATGTATCACTTAGATGACTAGAGGGATGTCTATCTGAGTGGGAGTTAATTAAATAATTTGATTAGATGAACTTAATTATCATGAACTTAGTCTAAAAATCTTTGCAATATGTCTTGTAGATCAAATGGCCCATGCTAATGTTGCCCTCAACTTCAACGCGTTCCTAGAGAAAACCAAGCTGAAATACGATGGCAGCAACTATACGGACTGGGTCCAGAACTTGAGGATCATCCTCATAGCTGCCAAGAAAGCATATGTCCTAGATGCACCGCTAGGTGAAGCACCTGTTTTCCTAGCAACTCAAGACGTTATGAACGCCTGGCAGTCACGTAGTGATGATTACTCCCTGATTCAGTGCGGCATGCTTTACAGCTTAGAACCGGGGCTCCAAAAGCATTTTGAGCAGCACGGAGCATATGAGATGTTCCAAGAGCTGAAAATGGTTTTCCAAGCTCATGCCCGGGTCGAGAAATATGAAGTCTCCGACAAGTTCTACAGTTGTAAGATGGAGGAGAATGGTTCTGTGAGCGAGCACATACTCAAAATGTCTGGGTTGCACAACCGCTTATCTCAGCTGGGAGTTAATCTCCCGGATGATGCTGTCATTGACAGAATCCTCCAGTCTCTCCCACCTATCTATAAGAGCTTTGTGATGAACTACAACATGCAGGGGATGGTGAAAACCATTCCTTAGGTATTTTCAATGCTGAAATCAGCGGAGGTGGAGATCAAAAAGGAACATTAAGTGTTGATGGTCAATAAAACCACTAGTTTCAAGAAAGGCAAGGGTAAGAAGAACTTCAAGAAGGACGGCAAGAGAGTTGCCGCGCCCGGTAAGCCAGTTGCCGGGAATAAGCCAAAGCATGGACCCAAACCTGAGATTGAGTGCTTTTATTGCAAGGGAAACAGACACTGGAAGCGGAACTGCCCCAAGTACTTAGCAGACAAGAAGGCCGGCAACACCAAAGGTATATGTGATATACATGTAATTGATGTGTACCTTACCAGTACTCGTAGTAGCTCTTGGGTATTTGATACCGGTGCGATTGCTCATATTTGTAACTCAAAACAGGAGCTGCGGAATAAGCGGAGACTGGCGAAGGACGAGGTGACGATGTGCGTCGGGAATGGTTCCAAGGTCGATGTGATCGCCGTCGGCACGCTACCTCTACATTTACCTACGGGGTTAGTTTTAAACCTCAATAATTGTTATTTAGTGCCAGCTTTGAGCATGAACATTGTATCTGGATCTCGTTTAATACGAGCTGGCTATTCATTAAATTCCGAGAATAATGGTTGTTCTATTTATATGAGAGATATGTTTTATGGTCATGCCCCGCTGGTCAATGGTTTATTCTTAATGAATCTCGAACGTGATGTTACACATATTCATAGTGTGAATACCAAAAGGTGTAAGGTTGATAACGATAGTCCCACATACTTGTGGCACTGCCGCCTTGGTCACATTTGTGTCAAACGCATGAAGAAGCACCATGCAGATGGACTTTTGGAGTCTCTTGATTATGAATCATTTGACACGTGTGAACCATGCCTCATGGGTAAAATGACCAAGACTCCGTTCTCTGGAACAATGGAGCGAGCAACCAACTTATTGGAAATCATACATACTGATGTGTGCGGTCCAATGAGCTAAAAGTTTGGGGATGCGATGCTTATGTCAAGAAACTTCAACCTGAAAAGCTCGAACCCAAGTCGGAAAAATGCGTCTTCATAGGATACCCTAAGGAAACCATTGGGTATACCTTCTACCTTATATCTGAAGGCAAGATCTTTGTTGCCAAGAACGGGTCCTTTCTGGAGAAAAAGTTTCTCTCGAGAGAAGTAAGTGGGAGGAAAGTAGAACTTGATGAAGTACTGCATCTTGAACCGGAAAGTAGCACATCGCCGGAAAATATTTGTTTGGTGCCTGCACCGACTAGGGAGGAAGTTAATGATGATGATCAAGGTACTTTGGATCAAGTTGCTACTGAACTTCGTAGGTCCACAAGGACACGTTCCGCACCAGAATGGTATGGCAACCCTGTCCTGGAAATCATGTTGTTAGACAACAGTGAACCTTCGAACTATGAAGAAGTGATGGCGGGCCCAGGTTCCAACAAATGGCTTGAAGCCATGCAATCTGAGATAGGATCCATGTATGAAAACAAAGTATGGACTTTGACAAACTTGCCCGATGATCAGCGAGCGATCGAAAATAAATGGATCTTTAAGAAGAAGACGGACGCGGATGGTAATATTACCATCTATAAGGCTCGACTTGTCGCTAAGGGTTATCGACAAGTTCAAGGGGTTGACTACGATGAGACTTTCTCACCCGTAGCGAAGCTGAAGTCCGTCCGAATCATGTTAGCAATTGCTACATTCTATGATTATGAAATATGGCAAATGGATGTCAAAACGGCATTCCTTAACGGCTACCTTAAGGAAGAATTATATATGATGCAGCCGAAAGGTTTTGTCGATCCTAAGAATGCTAACAAGGTGTGCAAGCTCCAGCGCTCCATCTATGGGCTGGTGCAAGCATCTCGGAGTTGGAACATTCGCTTTGATGAAATGATCAAAGCGTTTGGGTTTATGCAGACTTATGGAGAAGCCTGCGTTCACAAGAAAGTGAGTGGGAGCTCTGTAGCATTTCTCATATCATATGTGGATGACATATTATTGATGGGAAATGATATAGAACTTTTGGAAAGCATAAAGGCCTACTTGAATAAGTGTTTTTCAATGAAGGACCTTGGAGAAGCTGCTTACCTATTAGGCATCAAGATCTATAGATATAGATCGAGACGCCTCATAGGTCTTTCACAAAGCACATACCTTGGTAAGATATTGAAGAAGTTCAATATGGATCAGTCCAAGAAAGGGTTCTTGCCTGTATTGCAAGGTGTGAAATTGAGCTCAGCTCAAAGCCCGGCCACGGCAGAAGATAGAGAAAAGATGAGTGCCATCCCCTATGCCTCAGCCATAGGGTCTATTATGTATGCCATGTTGTGTACCAGACCTGATGTAAACCTTGCCGTAAGTTTGGTAGGAAGGTACCAAAGTAATCCCGGCATGGAACACTGGACAGCGGTCAAGAATATCCTAAAGTACATGAAAAGGACTAAGGATATGTTTCCCGTTTATGGAGGTGACGAAGAGCTCGTCGTAAAGGGTTACGTCGATGCTAGCTTCGACACAGATCTGGATGACTCCAAGTCACAAACTGGATACGTGTATATTTTGAATGGTGGGGCAGTAAGCTGGTGCAGTTGCAAGCAAAGCATCGTGGAGGGATCTACATGTGAAGCGGAGTACATGTCAGCCTCGGAGGCAGCACATGAAGCAATCTGGATGAAGGAGTTCATTACCGACCTAGGAATTATTCCCAATGCATCGGGCCCAATGACTCTCTTCTGTGACAACACTGGAGCTATTGCCCTTGCCAAGGAGCCCGGGTTTCACAAGAAGACCAGATACATCAGGCGTCGCTTCAACTCCATTCATGAAAATGTTCAAGATGGAGACATAGATATTTCTAAAGTGCATACGGATCTGAATGTCACAGATCCGTTGACTAAACCTCTTCCGCGAGCAAAACATGATCAACACCAGAACTCTATGGGTGTTCGATTCATCACATTGTAACTAGATTATTGACTTTAGTGCAAGTGGGATACTGTTGGAAATATGCCCTAGAGGCAATAATAAAATGGTTATTATTACATTTCCTTGTTCATGATAATTGTCTATTGTTCATGCTATAATTGTATTGATCGGAAACCATAATACATGTGTGAATACATAGACCACACCATGTCCCTAGTGAGCCTATAGTTGACTAGCTCGTTTATCAATAGATGGTCATGGTTTCCTGACTATGGACATTGGATGTCATTGATAACGGGATCACATCATTAGGAGAATGATGTGATGGACAAGACCCAATCCTAAGCATAGCACAAGATCGTGTAGTTCGTTTGCTAGAGCTTTTCTAATGTCAAGTATCATTTCCTTAGACCATGAGATTGTGTAACTCCCAGATACTGTAGGAGTGATTTGGGTGTACCAAACGTCACAATGTAACTAGGTGACTATAAAGGTGCTCTACGGGTATCTCCAAAAGTGTCTATTGGGTTGGCACGAATCAAGACCGGGATTTGTCACTCCGTATGACGGAGAGGTATCTCTGGGCCCACTCAGTAATGCATCATCATAATGAGCTCAATGTGACTAAGTAGTTGGTCACGGGATCATGCATTACGGAACGAGTAAAGTGACTTGCTGGTAATGAGATTGAACGAGGTATTGGGATACCAACGATCGAATCTCTGGCGGGTAACGTACCGATTGACAAAGGGAATTGTATACGGGATTGCTTGAATCCTCGACATCGTGGTTCATCCAATGAGATCATCGTGGAACATGTGGGAGCCTACATGGGTATCCAGATCCTGCTGTAGGTTATTGGCCGGAGAGCTGTCTCGGTCATGTCTGCGTGATTCCCGAACCCGTACGGCCTACACACTTAAGGTTCGATGACGCTAGGGTTATAGGGAAGTTTTGTATGTGATTACCTAATGTTGTTCGGAATCCCGGATGAGATCCCGAATGTCACGAGGGGTTCCGGAATGGTCCGGAGGTGAAGATTTATATATGGGAAGTAGTCATACGGTCACCGGAAATATTCAGGGGCATACCAGCATTGTACCGGGGCCATCGGAGGAGTTCCGGGGGTCCACCTATCTCGGAGGGCCTCATGGGCTGTAGAGGGAAGGGAACCAACCCCTTGGAGGGCTCGGCGCCACCCCCCCTTGGGCCCATGCGCCTAGGGTTGAGGGGGAAACCCTAAAGGGGGCGCCCCCCTTGCTTGGGGGGCAAGCCCCCTCCCCTTGGCCGCCCCCCTATAGATCTCATCTAGAGGAGGCCGCCCCCCTTCCCCTTCTCCCTATAAATAGAGGGGCGAGGGGAGGGCTGCAACACCACATCGAAGGCGCAGCCCCTCCCCTCCCCAACACCTCTCCTCCTCCGCAAGAGCTTGGCGAAGCCCTGCCGGAGAACTGCCACTCCATCACCACCACGCCGCCATGCTGCTGCTGGAGCCTTCTTCCTCAACCTCTCCCTCCTCCTTGCTGGATCAAGGCGCGAGAGATGCCACCGGGCTGCACGTGTGTTGAGCGTAGAGGCACCGTTGTTCGGTGCTTAGATCGGATTCGGCCGCGATCTGAATCGCTACGTGTACGACTTCTCCAACTGCGTTCTTGTAACGCTTCCGACTCGCGATCTTCAAGGGTATGAAGATGCACTCCCCTCTCTATTGTTGCTAGTTATTCCATAGATTGATCTTGGTGATGCGTAGCAATTTTTTAATTTCTGCAACGATCCCCAACCGGCCGATCATGGGAAATCCCCTTTGGTCATGGAGACGAGCTACGAGGTGCCACATCATATGGGCCTCCCACACCAAGACGGTGACAAGAAGGTCGAGCAAGTGCCATCCCCTTCAACCACGGCGATAGGAGTTGAGCATGGAGACATTTGCACCTACATCTCTCTGACACCCACATATGTCGAGATGCCCCATTTGTCATGTGAGGACAGCCACCACCCCATGAGTGAGATGAGTGACTCCACCATATATGACAGTGAGAGCATTTCCTATGAGAGGATGAGTGTGACCACCACTAGCCCCACACATGAGAGCATGCCACACATCCTATGTGAGGTTGAGCGCCATTTGAGTGACTCCACCAAACATATGAGTGAAAGCATCCTTGAGGGAGTGAGTGAGCCACAACACTTAGTGAGTGAGGTAGTTGAGATGGCATGTGAGGACACTATGATTTCTAACGACTTAACCTCTAATCCTAGTGTGTTTTCTTCTTTGGTGCTAGGTCTCCTACATGACGACATGCCTACCCTCGACGAGTCCATCCCTCCAATGGACAAACCGATTATGGCCATGGTGGACAATGATGCACCCTCCACATGGTTCCATCAAGATAAAGTTGACCACGACTTGGTCTTCAACACCTCACCTACAACACATGAGCGATGCTCCAAAGGTAACATAGGTGATGGTGCTTCTCTTGTCCCACTAGTGGACTATCTTACCAACGATTGCTTGCGTGATCTTGACCCACCTTTTCCCATGCTTCATGCTAGTGAGACTTCCTCATGTCATGACTTACCTATTTATGATGAATATGATGATGAGCATGTTGAGTTGCCTAGTTGTGATGCTATGCTTCATAGGATATCATGTGAAAATTCTTTTAGTCACTTCATCTTCGACAATCCATTGAACTTTTCATATGCTATGAGTGAGATCTCCCATATTGCATCATTTCAATCTCAACATGGTAACTATGCATGCTCCATTAAAATAAATCCCATTTGCACTTATGGCATAGATGACGAGATGATGGTCATTGGCTTTTGTTTCTCTTGTGATGATATTGCCATGCTTCCTTTACATGATTTGCACAATTCATCTACTATGCCATGCCATGATCACAATGTTTCGAATATGCATTGTTTGGGATGTTTTCAATATTCTCCATGTGATGTTTCCACTATTGCTCATGAGGAGACCGCCATAGTTTCCTCATACATACTAGGAGATCTTGATGCATTTCATACTTTGCATGATTCTCATGATTATGTGCACCATATGCATTCCATGAATAACAATGCTCTTGATATTTCTCATGATGCATTACATCCTTTGAGTCTCCATTATGTCATACATAATAACAAACCTCTCATGATGGATGACATGTTTCTATATCACGCATCTCATCTATTTGGGCATTTGATATTTTGTTCTAACCGATACATGCACGTGCGCATCATGATCGGATGATGTGTACATATACCACGCACGCACAATTTTCCCTTTGTCTTTGTTTTGTGTAGGTACTCATGTATACTCGTCAACCTCTCAATCCCAAGAGTTGATGAAACGAGCTCTTGAGAGAACGATGCTTTGCGATCACGTGAATTGTCCTTACCACCATTCTCTTTGCGTAACGACTACGCGCATCTCTTCTACTTCGCTCTCACATGGCTATGGGCTATTTACCATTTGTCCCCTTATGCCCGTGTTCACTTTGCATGCTATGCCTCTTTACATGATTTTGCCATGCAATTGTGACCCTTGCTTGCATCTACCCACGATTCACCATTATGCTACTCCTATGTGTATTTGCATGCTTGGTGGAGATCCTTGTTGCTATTGCCATGTTTATCATGTGCTTGATGCTATTGTTGATTCTTGTGTTGGGAGAGTCATGATGTTCCATTGCTATTTATCTAGGACTTCTTGCCAATACATTGATGATATTTTTCTCATATCTTGCTTTCATGCTTGTGATATGTCATGCGCATTATTCATGCCCACTATTTGCACAAATGACATGCTTGCCATGATTCCTTCTAGTATGTTGCATCTTCTCACTACTAGCTTGCTTGACATATCTAGTATGTTGCATCATATGCCTCCATACTATGAAATACTCCCTTGTCCTTTCTTATGATAAGCATGATGCATACACTTGTTTGGTATCTTACCACACGAATGATAGGTCTTGCACTTCCGCTAACCTCATTTGTTTTTCCGAGTGTTTGTCACGTTCTTTCGTTTTGAAGGATTCACAAGGAGGTACGGTCACGAGACATTTTGGTTATGAGAAGGCATACTCGATGCGCAACTCCATCATCCTTGAGAAACTTCTAAAGGCCACCTCCTTCCCTTTGAGCCATCCTCAAATACGCATATTGGATGTGTCATTCTTCATTGTTGTTTCCTTCTTGTTGTCTACATGATACATCTCGCGAATAGAGGACCGACATTGAAGATTGTCTCTATGGACCTTCACATTGAGGAGCGCTCGGACTTATTGGATGCACCTCTGGAACTCCACTCATGCCACGACATCGAGCTTTGGTACATCAACACTCCTGTGAATTTTTGTACCACCGAATCCATATTTGTTGATTGTGCTACCAAATGTCATGCTCGATGGACATATCATACTCACCACAAGTTTGCACCCTATGCATGGATTGACTCACATTATGCTTGCCTTGTTGCAACAATTTCCATGTCATCCATGATATATGAGCTTGTGCATTTCCTTAGCAAATTTGTTGTGATCTTCCTTGATGGCATATTCATACATCATGATCATATTGTCCACCATCAATTGCATGACAGCTTACACATATTGAGCATCCATTGCCATATTCATGCTATTGATGAACTGTCCCTCTATGACATCATTTTGCACAATGGTAGAATTTGTCGCTTTGTGCACCATGCTAATTATCCCATGAATGCTTTACATATCATTCTATATCATCTTGATAAGCTTCATGTGCTTTGTCATGCACTATCCCTACGCACGGACTCACACTTAATTGATGGACATTTTGTGTGCGCTAACCATTGTATTTCCGAGTGTCGCTTGTGTTTGCTCATTTTGCATGTACCACATACCGGAGACACCTTGGAGTACTTGGATTGTGTCATGCCTTCAACTCCGTCCAACTACAAGTCCATCCACGACAACCGTTTCCATGGTGATGAGGATCACGATCTAAGGTCGGATCTTTCCCAAGGGGGGAGAGAGATGATGCAGAGCATCCTACGATCATCCCCATGTACGCTTCGACTACTCCCCAAGCCCCAAGAGGACATACGATGAGACCTCAACCATACACCATTGGGCACAAGGTGAACTCACTCCTCTTCGAACCGTCACTTTCCACATGTGAGACATGGCTACTACCTCATGCATGGACCTTGCATATACTCAGGTACAACCGAGACGACCATGGAGGATCCAAGGACCAAGGCCAAGCATGGAAGAGGAGAAGGAAGAAGAAGCAGGGACAAGCTTCTGGAAAGCCCGAAACTTCCAGCCTCAGCCCGGAACTTCCGGCCTGCCCGGAACCTCCGGCCCCCGGAGTCCAGACCAGCCCTGAGCGCGCCAACTCTCTGGATAGCCCGTAACCCGGCCGGAACCTGCCCGAAACTTCCGGATCCTAGAACTTCTAGCCCCGCCCGAAACTTCCGGCCTGCGTGCGTGCAAAGACTCGGGCCGAAGCCCATGTAACCCTTTCCCACTTACCCCTTCATGGCTTAGACTATAAATATACCACCCCCTCCTCCTAGTTAGGGTTAGCATTGGTTTAGCTCATACTTTGAGATAGAGCTTTGCTCATCCACCCCGATCTACTCTACCGTGAGGGACCGACACCTCTTCAGAGAAGATCCTCTTGGATTCAAGACCTCCATCCGGAGAAGACCATCATCAAGACCTCCTCACGGAGAAGAACTGGTTACCCTTTGTATCGTCTCTTATTGGATTTGGATCTTGTATTACTTTGTGTCTCGATGATCTAGCGCATGTGTGACCATATTCTCGTTGGTTGAGTGTTTCTCTTGTGTTTCCCCCGTGATTTCCCTTGTTTCCCTCCTTGTGTTCTTCGTGCTCCTTGTAGGGATCCGCTCCAAACGTGAAAGATCGGCCTCTAGTGTTCTACCCTACATCACCATCTCTTTCCCATGGTGATTTGGTTTTCGATTCGAGGTTGGATCTTTCCCAGGGGGTGATGCGGAGCATCCCATGGACATCACCATGTTAAGAGTCCGTTTGGCAAGTGACACGTGCGACCTCTACTTCACATACATAAAGGTGAATCATCTCCTTTACACGTGTTCATTTGACACCTTTGAGGATGGTATACTACTTGACACTCCACTCGTGTGCATGCATACGTATTGCTGGAGCTTCACAGACGACGAGGAGGAGTGCAAGTGCCAAGGAATACCTACACCATCCACGAGGGAAGCGTGGAAGCGAAGGCGGAAGAAACGAAGCTGCCAGGAAGCTATAGCTCTCGGACGTCCGGCAGCCACCGGACGTCCGATGCCTGGAGTCTTCACCAGCCCGATGGACCATCCCATGAAAGCTACAGCGGACAGACGACCGGTAGGGACCGGACGTCCGACGCCTGGAAGTGCCAGCCTGCCAGCCAAGCCCCAGCCTGTGCATGCTACAGGGTCGGACGTCCGTCCAAGACTAGACGACCGGCTGTCTCTGGAAATCCGGTGCCACTTCAACCGAGCCAAAATGACGGAAGTCCGGCAACTACCAAATTTCCAGACGCCAGCGAGCCACCGGACGACCGGTACCCACCCGGTACCTGTCTGCGCACAGTTTTGGGCCCGAGGCCCATGTACCCCTTCACTTCGTCCCCATTTGCACTAAGACTATAAATAGACCGTCTCCTCCTCCTAGTTAGGGTTAGCAAAGTGATAGCTCATTCCTAGGTGAGCTTTGCTCCTACCTCTACTCTTGAGAGAGAGACCACCACTCCATTGGAGGCCAAGACCTCCATCCAGGAGAAGATCCTGCGAGATATCATCAAGACCCCCTCGCGGGAAGATCCGTATAGGATATCATATGGACCTCCTCTTGGAGATGAACCTTACCTTGTATCTTTCCCTTTGTTGTTCATGTACCCATGTGGATCTTCTGTGTTTGATTGTCTAGTGGATGTGTGATTGGACTTGTTCTTGAGTGTTTCCCTTTCTGATTTCTCTCCGTTCTTCCCCGTGTTCATCGTGTTCTTTGAGGGAATCCACTCCAACCATGAAAGCTCGGCCTACACCGGGTTAGCCCCGTATCATTTTGCTTAGAGCATACATGGAAGAATAGGCACACAATACAACAACGACTTCATGAAGGACACAACATCCATAGACATCGCCTAGCCGACTCCGACCATGAGCCAAAGGCAAGGTTCTCGCCCGTTTGTGCGCACTATACTACTCAGAACCGGCTGACACACAAGCCTCTACTAGTTGCAGCCCTCCCCGCACTACGATGCCACACTGGGCCCATTGATACCCGCAACAGACATAGGGATTGTTTGGTTCTAGGCCTAACAATGCCACACTTTGCCATACAATGTTGCCACACTTGCCTAAGAGCATCTCCAACAGCCACCCAACACGCAGCGCGCAAAAATCTGGTTTGCGGTGCGCCCATCGCCAGGTTTGGCATGGAAAATGCAGCGCGCGCGCAGCTCCAACAGCACGCTAAAATGCAGCGCGCGCGAGCAGCCGGCGCATCACATTTGTTGCATTTTGGACACAATACATCCACAAAACAAAGACATGGCATATAATTTAAATCAAAACATCATTCAACCAAGTTTAAAATAAATAGTTCAATTTATTATTACAAATCAAACAAATAGTATCTTTCATGAAATACAACAAATAGTTCAACAATACAACATCAAACGCACAAATCATGATGCTCTTTGGCGGCCATTCCAAGCCCGCCACTCCTTAATGAGATCCTTCTTGAGTTCATTATGCGCTGCCGGACGTCGGATGGCATGATAGGAGGCAACAAAACAGGCCGCCCTTTCAGCCCTCTGCCGCACTCGCACGGGATGTTGTTGGGGAACGCAACGGAAAACAAAAAAATTCGGTATAGCGAGCACGCCCAGGACCACTATGGAGACTGCATACAAGGTTTGATCTGATCCGTATCGAATCAAAGCGCAGTGGAAGAAGAGACAGTGTAGATCGTCGGTGCAGATCCCCGCAGCTAGGATTTACAACCTCCCAACCGCGAGGATCTACTCCCTCTTCAGACAGCCTTCGGGAGGCGGTCGGACAGTCCCCCGGACGATGTCACGGACAACCCTTTGGGAGGACCCTCGAAACTCAGACGAACACCTGGACAGCCCTTCGGGAGGACACTCAAACAGCCCCTCGGGCAAAAGATCGAAACTACAATCTCTCTACGGGGTTGCACACATATGGTGTCAGCTATCTGGCAGGGCTTCGCCGTCCAGAACTAGTTCCTGCCGGAACCCAAACAGCCTTACGGCTCTATGAAACTCGTTTCGTGGGAGGGAGAGAAGAAGCCAGATAATGCATGGCATGTGTATGAGAGCATGATAACCCACAAGTGTAGGGGATCGCAACAGCTTTCGAGGGTGAAGTACAACCCAAATTTATTGAATCGACACAAGGGAAGCCAAAGAATATTCTTGAGTATTAGCAGTTGAGTTGTCAATTCAACCACACCTGGATAACTTAGTATCTGCAGCAAAGTATTTAGTAGCAAAGTAGTATGATAATAAAGGTAACAGTGGCAAAAGTAAAGATAAATGTTTTTGGGTTTTTGTAGCAGTTGTAACAGTAGCAATGAAAAAGTAAATAAGCGGAGAACAATATATGAAAAGCTCGTAGGCAATGAATCAGCGATGGATAATTATGCCGGATGCGATTCCTCATGTAATAGCTATAACATAGGGTGACATAGAACTAGCTCCAGTTCATCAATGTAATGTAGGCATGTATTCCGTAAATAGTCATATGTGCTTATGGAAAAGAACTTGTATGACATCTTTTGTCCTACCCTCCCGTGGCAGCGGGGTCCTAGCGGAAACTAAGGGATATTAAGGCCTCCTTTTAATAGAGAACCGGACCAAAGCATTAACACATAGTGAATACATGAACTCCTCAAACTACGGTCATCACCGAGAAGTATCCCGATTACTGTCACTTCGGGGTTGTTGGATCATAACACATAATAGGTGACTATAGACTTGCAAGATAGGATCAAGAACACACATATCTTCATGAAAACATAATAGGTTCAGATCTGAAATCATGGCACTCGGGCCCTAGTGACAAGCATTAAGCATAGCAAAGTCATAGCAACATCAATCTCAGAACATAGTGGATACTAGGGATCAAACCCTAACCAAACTAACTTGATTACATGGTAAATCTCATCCAACCCATCACCATCCAGCAAGCCTATGATGGAATTACTCATGCACGGCGGTGAGCATCATGAAATTGGTGATGGAGGATGGTTGATGATGACGACGGCGATGAATCCCCCTCTCCGGAGCCCCGAACGGACTCCGGATCAGCCCTCCCGAGAGAGATTAGGGCTTGGCGGCGGCTCCGTGTCGTAAAACGCAATGAAACTTTCTCTCTGATTTTTTTTCTCTGTGAGACGGAATATATGGAGTTGGAGTTGAGGTCGGTGGAGGTCCAGGGGGGCCACAAGATAGGGGGCGCGCCCTACAGGGGGGCGCCCCCCTGTCTCGTGGACAGGCCCTGGGCCCCCTGGAGTATTTCTTTTGCCCAGAAATTCTTAATAATTCCAAAAAGTGCCTCCGTGGATTTTCAAGACATTCCGAGAACTTTTCTTTTCTACACATAAAACAACATCATGGCAGTTCTGCTGAAAACAGCGTCAGTCCGGGTTAGTTTCATTCAAATCATGCAAGTTAGAGTCCAAAACAAGGGCAAAAGTGTTTGGAAAAGTAGATACGTTGGAGACGTATCAACTCCCCCACGCTTAAACCTTTGCTTGTCCTCAAGCAATTCAGTTGATAAACTGAAAGTGATAAAGAAAAACTTTTACAAACTCTGTTTGCTCTTGTTGTTGTAAACATGAAAAGCCAGCATTCAAGTTTCAGCAAATATTATGAACTAACCATACTCACAATAACACTTGGGTCTCACAATTACTCATATCAATAGCATAATCAGCTAGCGAGCCATAATAATAAAACTCGAATGACAACACTTTCTCAAAACAATCATAACATGATATAACAAAATGTATCTTGCTAGCCCTTTCTGAGACCGCAAAACATAAATGCAGAGCACCTTTAAAGATCAAGGACTGACTAAACATTGTAATTCATGGTAAAAGAGATCCAGTCAAGTCATACCCAATATAAACCAATAGTAATGAATGCAAATGACAGTGTGCTCTCCAGCGGATGCTTTTTAATAAGAAGGGCGATGACTCAACATAAAAGTAAATAGATAGGCCCTTTGCAGAGGGAAGCAGGGATTTGTAGAGGTGCCAAAGCTCGATTTTAAAATAGAGATTGAATAACATTTTGAGCGGCATACTTTCGCTGTCAACGCAACAACTATGAGATGGCTGTATCTTCCATACTACATGCATTATAGGTAGTTCCCAAACAGAATGGTAAAGGTTTATACTCCCCCAACCACCAACAAGCATCAATCCATGGCTTGCTCGAAACAACGAGTGCCTCCAACTAACAACAGCCCTGGGGGAGTTTTGTTTAATTATTTTGATTTGCTTTGATCTTTTTGGATCATGGGACTGGGCATCCCGGTTACCGGCCCTTTCTCGTGAATGAGGAGCGGAGTCCACTCCTCGTGAGAATAACCCACCTAGCATGGAAGATATAGGCAGCCCTAGTTATAACATGAGTTGCTCGAGCATACAAAACAGAATTTCATTTGAAGGTTTGGAGTTTGGCACATACAAATTTACTTGGAACGGCAGGTAAATACCGCATATAGGAAGATATAGTGGACTCATATGGAACAACTTTGGGGTTTAAGGAGTTTGGATGCACAAGCAGTATTCTCGCTTAGTACAAGTGAAGGCTAGCAAAAGACTGGGAAGCGACCAACTGAGAGAGCGACAACAGTCATGAACATGCATTAAAATTAATTCACACCGAATACAAGCATGTGTAGGATATAATCCACCATGAACATAAATATCATGAAGGCTAAGTTGATTTGATTCAACTACATGCGTGAACATGTGCCAAGTCGAGTCACTCAATTCATTCAAAGGAGGATACCATCCCATCATACCACATCATAATCATTCTAATAGCATGTTGGCATGCAAGGTAAACCATTATAACTCATAGCTAATCAAGCATGGCACAAGCAACTATAATCTCTAAATGTCATTGCAAATGTTTACTTCATAATAAGCTGACTCAGAAACGATGAACTCATCATATTTACAAAAACAAGAGAGGTCGAGTTCATACCAGCTTTTCTCATCCCAATAAGTCCATCATATGTCGTCATTATTGCCTTTCACTTGCACGACCGAACGATGTGTATAATAATAAGAGTGCACGTGCATTGGACTAAGCTGGAATCTGCAAGCATTCAACTCAAAAGAGAAGACAAGTAATATGGGCTCTAAATTAAATAAACAATCATGCATATGAGAGCCACTAAACATTTTCAATATGGTCTTCTCGACCCCCAAAGGAAAGAAAATAAAATAAAACTACTTACACGGGAAAGCTCCCAACAAGTAAGAAGAACTAGAAATCTTTTTGGGTTTTCATTTCAATTTCTACTACAAGCATGGAAATTAAACTAACTAATTTTTTTGGTTTTTCTCAAGGTTTATCAAACACACGAGAAGAAAACTAGAAAAATAAATTTAAACTAGCATGGATAATACAATGAAAGAGTATGAGCACCGACGACTAGTGTGTGAACATGAATGTAAAGATGGTGAGAAATACGTACTCCCCCAAGCTTAGGCTTTTGTCCTAAGTTGATCTAATACCAAGGACCGCCGCTACTCTCCCCGGTGTAATGGGAGGTGTATTCAGGATACCACTGGCTGGTCATCTCTGGATCCCACTGGACAGATGATGCACGATAAGGGTCCAGTTTAGGTTTCGGCTCAGGTTCAGGTTCCGGAGTAAAAGCTTGGGCTCGATGATTGTTCACTGCTTCCGGTGTGACGAGAAAATTTTCTGCAAGCAAATCAAACAACAAAGGCGCAGGCAAAATAATAATCTCAAAGTGTTTCTTATTGAATCTAAGTTTATACAAGAGCATCTTATCTTCGTTGTCAACAATAAACTTGTGTGCTACCATGCTCTTGTAATCTAAAATGTGAGGAGGCAATATTGTCTCCTCTTCCTCATGGTGCCTAATGGGTATCTGAAAATGTCTAGCAAGACATGCAGCATACATACCTCCAAATATGGGGCCTTTTGTACGATTCAGGGCTAGCCGTTTAGCAACGACAGCACCCATACTAAAAGTATTGTCTCCAAGCAAAGCATGTTGAAGAATGATAATATCAGCAACGCTCAAGTTTCCACTATTTCCACGACCAATCAAGCATCTACTAGCAAATATGGCAAAGTAGCGTAAAACAGGAAAGCGTATGCTAGAGACTTTTGCCTCAGAACCCTTCTTTGGCTCCTCTACGGCGATAGTATTAACAAAGCCCGCCACATCTTCACGATGGGGTTCCTCTAATTCTCCCACATAAGGTATCCTACATATCGTGCAAAAATGACGTAAAGACATTTCTTTGAACTCATCATATAAATGAAATGATACTGCAGGCGGTGACTTCTTAGGATAAAAATAAAAGTTTTGCACGAAAGTATTGGTGAGTAAGAGATACTGATCGATTCGGTCGTTGATGAACCCGGTGAGGCCTGCAGTCTCGATTAAAGCATGAAAGTCTTCATGAATTCTAGCCTCTTTCAAGAAATCCTCGCATGGCCATTCACACGACCGTACTTCCGCTAAGCGAGGAAGGTTATACTTGGCTTTTTCTTTCTCTTTGGCTTGTTTTTCCTGAGAGCTTTGGCTAGAAGAGCCCCTCAAAAGTTTCCTCAACATTTTTCTGAAAATTTCTGAAATTTTTAGTAACTTCAAAATAAAAGTGCATGAAACTAAACAAGGTTGATAGCAACTACTCCTACAAGTGCCTAGAGCCTATATCATGCATTGGAATTGCTTGGGACCTCAAAAATTTAACATGCAAGCTCAAGAACATGGTCACCTATGCAGCAAAAATTTGCAGTGAATAAAGCACTAGAACAAAAACTAATTGGACCAATGGAGGAGTAACATACCAAGCAAGAATCTCCCAAAGCAGTTTTGTGAAAGGAGCTTTGAGCTAAGAGATCAAAAATCGCAGCAAAATGAGCTAGAACTCATGCTTGAGCTGGATGGGGATTTTTTTGGGTAGAAGATGAAGTGTGTGGGTGCTGGCATAAGTGGAGGGGAGCCACCAGGGGCCCACGAGACAGGGGGGCGCGCCCTCCACTCTCGTGGCCTGGTGCTTGCCCCTCCTGCAGTATTTTCAGTGCCTAAAATCCTCAAATATTCCAGAAAAAAACATACTAAATTTGCAGGGCATTTGGAGCACTTTTATTTTCGGACTATTTTTTTAATGCACGGATAATTCAGAAAAATGACAGATAATACTGTTTTTGCTTTATTTAATCTAAATAACAGAAAGTAAAAAGAGGGTACAGAAGGTTGTGCCTTCTAGTTTCATCCATCTCGTGATCGTCAAAATGAATCCACTAACAAGGTTGATCAAGTCTTGTTAACAAACTCATTCCGAATAACACGGAACCGGAGAAATTTCAAATAACACTAAGTTACCTCAATGGGGATATGAAAATACCCAACAATAAGAATATCATACTTTTTCTTGATAGTAGGGAGAGGAAATTCAAAACCTCCAAAAATAATAGTTGGAACTTTTTCAATAGAATTGATGCTATGAACTTGGGATTGTTTCCTCGGAAAGTGTACCGTATGCTCATTACCATTAACATGAAAAGTGACATTGCCTTTGTTGCAATCAATAACAGCCCATGCAGTGTTCAAAAAGGGTCTACCAAGGATAATAGACATACTATCGTCCTCGGGAATATCAAGAATAACAAAGTCTGTTAAGATAGTGACATTTGCAACCACAATAGGCACATCCTCACAAATACCAACAGGTATAGCAGTTGATTTATTAGCCATTTGCAAAGATATTTCAATAGGTGTCAACTTATTCAATTCAAGTCTACGATATAAAGAGAGTGGCATAACACTAACACTGGCTCCAAGATCACATAAAGCGGTTCTAACATAATTTCTTTTAATGGAGAATGGTATAGTCGGTACCCCAGGGTCTCCCAGTTTCTTTGGCAATCCACCCTTAAAAGTGTAATTATCAAGCATGGTGGAAATTTTAGCTTCCGGTATCTTTCTTTTATTTGTGATGATATCCTTCATATACTTAGCATAAGGATTTACTTTAAGCATATCAGTTAAGCGCATACGTAGGAAGATAGGTCTAATCATTTCAGCAAAGCGCTCAAAATCCTCATCATCCTTTGACTTGGATGGTTTAGTAGGAAAGGGCATGGGTTTCTGAACCCATGGTTCTCTTTCTTTACCGTGCTTCTTAGCAACAAAATCTCTCTTATCATACATTGATTCTTTGATTGTGGGTTATCAAGATCAACAGTAGGTTCAATATCTACATCATTGTTTTTGCTAGGTTGAGCATCAACATGAACATTATCATTAACATTATCACTAGGTTCATGTTCATCACCTGACTGTGTTTCAGCATCAGCAATAGAAATATCATTGGGATTCTTAGGTGTGTCTATAGTAGGTTCACTAGAAGCATGCAAAGTCCTATCATTCTTCTTTTTCTTCTTTTTGGAAGAACTAGGTGCCTCTAAATTATTTCTCTGAGAATCTTGCTCGATTCTCTTAGGGTGGCCTTCAGGATACAAAGGTTCCTGAGTCATTCTACCAGTTCTAGTAGCCACTCTAACAGCAAATCATTTTTATTATTTAATTCATCAAGCAAATCATTCTGAGCTTTAAGTACTTGCTCAGCTTGAGTAGCAACCATGGAAGCATATTTGCTAACGAGGTGAAGTTCATCTTTAACTCTAGCCAGATTATCACTTACACGTCCTATCTCGAAAGCATTATTCTTTAACTCTCTACCAACATAAGCATTAAAACTTTCTTATCTAGCCATAAAGTCATCAAATTCATCTAAGCATGGGCTATGAAATTTAGTAGAAGGGATTTCAACTTTATCATATCTATAGAGAGAATTTACCTTTACTACCTGTGTCAGGTTATCAAGACAATATGGTTCTTCAATAGGCGGTATATTAAGACCATGTATTTCTTCAATAGGTGGTAAATTCTTAACATCTTCAGCTTTTATATCTTTTTCTTTCATTGATTTCTTTGCCTCTTGCATATCTTCAGGACTGAGAAATAAAACACCTCTCTTCTTCGGAGTGGGTTTAGGAATAGGCTCAGGAATTGGCTCAATTGGTTTAGGAATTGCTTCAGGAATTGGCTCAGGAAGAGTCCAATTATTTTCATTAGTCAACATATTATTCAATAATATTTCATCTTCGTCGACTATTCTTTCCCTGAAAACACAACCAGCACAACTATCCAAGTAGTCCTTGGAAGCATCAGTTAGTCCATTATAAAAGATATCAAGTATTTCATTTTTCTTAAGTGGATGATCAGGCAAAGCATTAAGTAACCGGAGAAGCCTCCCCCAAGCTTGTGGGAGACTCTCTTCTTTGATTTGCACAAAATTATATATTTCCCGCAAGGAAGCTTGTTTCTTATGAGCAGGGAAATATTTAGCAGAGAAGTAATAACTCATATCCTGGGAACTGCGCACACAACCAGAAGCAAGAGAATTATACCAAGTCTTAGCATCACCCTTTAATGAGAACAGAAATATCTTAAGGATATAAAAATAGCAAAACTTCTCATCATGAGTAAACAGGGTAGCTATATCATTCAACTTGCTAAGATGTGCCACAACAGTTTCAGACTCAAGGCCATAAAAAGGATCAGATTCAACTAAAGTAATAATCTTAGGATCAACAGAGAATTCATAATCCTTATCAGTAACACAGATAGGTGAAGTGGCAAAAGCAGGGTCGGGTTTCATTCTAGCATTAAGAGATTGCTGCTTCCATTTAGCTAATAATTTCTTAAGATCATATCTATCATTGCAAGCAAAGATTTCCCTAGCAGCTTCTTCATTCATAACATAACCCTTAGGAACAACATGCAATACATAATCATTGGGAGAACCTTCATCATCACTATCATCAATAATAGCATCTTCAATATTTTCATTCCCCCTAACTCTAGCAAGTTGTTCATCAAGAAATTCACCTAATGGCAAAGTAGTATCACGCACAGAAGTAGTTTCATCATGCATAGCAGAAGTGGCATCATCAATAACATGCGACATATCAGAATTCATAGCAGTAGCAGGTTTAGGTGTCACAAGCCTACTAAGAACGGAAGGAGAATCTAGTGCAGAGCTAGATGGCAGTTCCTTACCTCCCCTCGTAGTTGAGGGCAAAATCTTGGTTTTAGTGTCTTTCAAGTTCTTCATAGTGATCAATAGATATAAATCCCAAGTGACTCAGAGAATAGAGCTATGCTCCCCGGCAACGGCGCCAGAAATTAGTCTTGATAACCCACAAGTGTAGGGGATCGCAACAACTTTCGAGGGTGAAGTACAACCCAAATTTATTGATTCGACACAAGGGGAGCCAAAGAATATTCTTGAGTATTAGCAGTTGAGTTGTCAATTCAACCACACCTGGATAACTTAGTATCTGCAGTAAAGTATTTAGTAGCAAAGTAGTATGATAATAAAGGTAACAGTGCCAAAAGTAAAGATAAATGTTTTTGGGTTTTTGTAGCAGTTGTAACAGTAGCAACAAAAAAGTAAATAAGCGGAGAACAATATATGAAAAGCTCGTGGGCAATGGATCAGTGATGGATAATTATGCCGGATGCGATTCCTCATGTAATAGCTATAACATAGGGTGACATAGAACTAGCTCCAGTTCATCAATGTAATGTAGGCATGTATTCCGTAAATAGTCATACGTGCTTATGGAAAAGAACTTGTATGACATCTTTTGTCCTGCCCTCTCATGGCAGCGGGGTCCTAGCAGAAACTAAGGGATATTAAGGCCTCCTTTTAATAGAGAACCAGACCAAAGCATTAACACATAGTGAATACATGAACTCCTCAAACTACGGTCATCACCGAGAAGTATCCCGATTATTGTCACTTCGGGGTTGTCGGATCATAACAATTAATAGGTGACTATAGACTTGCAAGATAGGATCTAGAATGCACATATATTCATGAAAACATAATATGTTCAGATCTGCAATCATGGCACTCGGGCCCTCGTCACAAGCATTAAGCATAGCAAAGTCATAGCAACATCAATCTCAGAACATAGTGGATACTAGGGATCAAACCCTAACAAAACTAACTTGATTACATGGTAAATCTTATCCAACCTATCACCGTCTAGCAAGCCTACGATGGAATTACTCACGCACGGAGGTGAGCATCATGAAATTGGTGATGGAGGATGGTTGATGATGACGACGGCGACGAATCCCCCTCTTCGGAGCCCCGAACGGACTCCAGATCAGCCCTCTCGAGAGAGATTAGGGCTTGGCGGCGGCTCTGTGTCGTAAAACACGATGAAACTTTCTCTCTGATTTTTTTTCTCCATGAGACGGAATATATGGAGTTGGAGTTGAGGTCGGTGGAGGTACAGGGGGCCCACGAGATAGGGGGCGCGCCCTACAAAGGGGGGCGCGCCCCCTGTCTCGTGGACAGGCCCTGGCCCCCCTGGTGTATTTCTTTCACCCAGAAATTCTTATTAATTCCAAAAAGTGCCTCCGTGGATTATCAGGACATTTCGAGAACTTTTCTTTTCTACAAATAAAACAACATCATGGCAGTTCTGCTGAAAACATCGTCAGTCCGGGTTAGTTTCATTCAAATCATGCAAGTTAGAGTCCAAAACAAGGGCAAAAGTGTTTGGAAAAGTAGATACGTTGGAGACGTATCAGAGCAAGGGATGATCCTTTAGGCAGCCCCCTCCACCCCTATTTATAGGCCAAGCCCAAGGGTGGCTTCTCCAAGAAGCCAAGGGGGAAATACCAAAAAGGCCCTCAAGGTGGCTGTTCGGGAATGTAGTAATTTCAAAATTTTCCTACTCACACGCAAGATCGTGGTGATGCATAGCAACAAGAGGGGAGAGTGTTGTCCACGTACCCTCGTAGACCGAAAGCGGAAGCGTTAGCACAACGCGGTTGATGTAGTCGTACGTCTTCACGGCCCAACTGATCAAGCACCGAAAACACGGCACCTCCGAGTTCTTGCACACGTTCCACTCGATGACGTCCCTCGAACTCCGATCCAGCTGAGTGACGAGGGAGAGTTCCGTCAGCACGACAGCGTGGTGACGATGATGATGTTCTACCAACGCAAGGCTTCGCCTAAGCACCGCTACGATATTATCAAGGAGGACTATGGTGGAGGGGGACACCGCACACGGCTAAGAGATCAATGATCAATTGTTGTGTCTATGGGGTGCCCCCTCCCCCGTATATAAAGGAGTGGAGGAGGGGGCCGGCCAAGGGGAGGAGGCGCGCCCAAGGGGGGAGTCCTACTCCCACCGGGAGTAGGACTCCTCCTTTTCCTATTTGGAGAGGGAGAGGGAAGGAAGAGGAAGGAGGGAGGAAGGAAAGGGGGGCAGCCACCCTCCCAATTCGGATTGGGCTTGGGGGGCGCGCCCCCTCCCTTGCTCCTTTCCCCTCCTTTCCACTAAAGCCCATTAAGTCCCATATACGTCCCGGGGGGTTCCGATAACCTCCCGGAGCTCCGGTATTGTCCCAATCTCACCCGAAACCATTCCGATGTCCAAATATAGTCGTCCAATATATCGATCTTTATGTCTCGACCATTTCGAGACTCCTCATCATGTCTGTGATCACATCTGGGACTCCGAACAACCTTCGGTACATCAAAACACATAAACTCATAATATAACCGTCATCTAACTTTAAGCGTGCGGACCCTACGGGTTCGAGAACTATGTAGACATGACCGAGACATGTCTCCGGTCAATAACCAATAGCGGAAGCTGGATGCTCATATTGTCTCCTACATATTCTACGAAGATCTTTATCGGTCAAACCGCATAACAACATACGTTGTTCCCTTTGTCATCGGTATGTTACTTGCCCGAGATTCGATCATCGGTATCTCAATACCTAGTTCAATCTCCTTACCGGCAAGTCTCTTTACTCGTTATGTAATTCATCATCCCGTAACTAACTTATTAGCTACATTGCTTGAAAGGCTTATAGTGATGTGCATTACCGAGAGGGCCCAGAGATACCTCTCCGACAATCGGAGTGACAAATCCTAATCTCGAAATACGTCAACTCAACAAGTACCTTTGGAGACACCTGTAGAGCACCTTTATAATCACCTAGTTACGTTGTGACGTTTGGTAGCACACAAAGTGTTCCTCCGGTAAGCGGGAGTTACATAGTATCATAGTTATAGGAACATGTATAAGTCATGAAGAAAGCAATGGCAACATACTAAAGGATCAAGTGCTAAGCTAACGGAATGGGTCAAGTTAATCACATCATTCTCCTAATGATGTGATCCCGTTAATCAAATGACAACTCATGTCTATGGTTAGGAAACTTAACCATCTTTGATTCACGAGCTAGTCAAGTAGAGGCATACTAGTGACACTATGTGTGTCTATGTATTCACACATGTATTATGTTTCCGGGTAATACAATTCTAGAATGAATAGTAAACATTTATCATGATATGAGGAAATAAATAATAACTTTATTATTGCCTCTAGGGCATATTTCCTTCAGTCTCCCACTTGCACTAGAGTCAATAATCTAGATTACACAGTAATGATTCTAACACCCATGGAGCCTTGGTGTTGATCATGTTTTGCTCTTGGAAGAGGCTTAGTCAACGGGTCTGCAACATTTAGATCCGTATGTATCTTGCAAATCTCTATGTCTCCCACCTAGAATTGAGGCGTCTATTGATGTGCTTGGTTCTCTTGCGAAATCTGGATTCCTTTGCCAAGGCAATTGCACCAGTATTGTCACAAAAGATTTTCATTGGACCCGATGCACTAGGTTTGACACCTAGATCGGATATGAACTCCTTCATCCAGATTCCTTCATTTGCTGCTTCCGAAGCAGCTATGTACTCCACTTCACATGTAGATCCTGCCATGATGCTTTGTTTAGAATTGCACCAACTGACAGCTCCACCGTTCAATATAAACAGGTATCCGGTTTGCGATTTAGAATCGTCCGGATCAGTGTCAAAGCTTGCATCCACGTAACCATTTACAACTAGCTCTTTGTCACCTCCATAAACGAGAAACATATCCTTAGTCCTTTTTAGGTATTTCAGGATGTTCTTGACCGCTGTCCAGTGATCCACTCCTGGATTACTTTGGTACCTCCCTGCTAAACTAATAGCAAGGCACACATCAGGTCTAGTACACGGCATTGCATACATGATAGAGACTATGGCTGAAGCATAGGGAACTTCTTTCATTTTCTCTCTATCTTCTGCAGTGGTCGGGCATTGAGTCTGACTCAATTTCACACCTTGTATTATAGGCAAGAACCCTTTCTTTGCTTGATCCATTTTGAACTTCTTCAAAACTTTATCAAGGTATGTACTTTGTGAAAGTCCAATTAAGCATCTTGATCTATCTCTATAGATCTTGATGCCCAATATGTAAGCAGCTTCACCAAGGTCTTTCATTGAAAAACTTTTATTCAAGTATCCTTTTATGCTATCCAGAAATTCTATATCATTTCCAATCAATAATATGTCGTCCACATATAATATTAGAAATGCTACAGAGCTCCCACTCACTTTCTTGTAAATACAAGCTTCTCCAAAAGTCTGCATAAAACCATATGCTTTGATCACACTATCAAAGCGTTTATTCCAACTCCGAGAGGCTTGCACCAGTCCATAAATGGATCGCTGGAGCTTGCACACTTTGTTAGCATCCTTTGGATCGACAAAACCTTCTGGTTGCATCATATACAACTCTTCTTCCAGAACTCCATTCAGGAATGCAGTTTTGACATCCATTTGCCAAATTTCATAATCATAAAATGTGGCAATTGCTAACATGATTCGGACAGACTTAAGCATCGCTATGGGTGAGAAAGTCTCATCGTAGTCAACCCCCTGAACTTGTCGAAAACCGTTCGCAACAAGTCGAGCTTCATAGACAGTAACATTACCATCAGCATCAGTCTTCTTCTTGAAGATCCATTTATTCTCGATGGCTTGCTGATCATCGGGCAAGTCAACCAAAGTCCACACTTTGTTCTCATACATGGATCCCACCTCAGATTTCATGGCCTCAAGCCATTTTGCGGAATCTGGGCTCATCATCGCTTCCTCATAGTTCGTAGGTTCTCCATGGTCAAGTAACATGACCTCCAGAATAGGATTATTGTACCACTCTGGTGCGGATCTTACTCTGGTTGACCTACGAGGTTCTATAGTAACTTGATCTGAAGTTTCATGATCAACGTCATTAGCTTCCTCACTTATTGGTGTAGTCGTCACAGGAACCGGTTTCTGTGATGAACTATTGTCCAATAAAGGAGCAGGTACAGTTACCTCATCAAGTTCTACTTTCCTCCCACTCACTTCTTTCGAGAGAAACTCCTTCTCTAGAAAGGATCCATTCTTGGCAACAAAAGTCTTGCCTTCGGATCTGTGATAGAAGGTGTACCCAGCAGTTTCCTTTGGGTATCCTATGAAGACACATTTCTCCGATTTGGGTTCGAGCTTATCGGGTTGAAGCTTTTTCACATAAGCATCACAACCCCAAACTTTAAGAAACGACAACTTTGGTTTCTTGCCAAACCACAGTTCATAAGGCGTCGTCTCAACGGATTTTGATGGTGCCCTATTTAACGTGAATGCGGCCGTCTCTAAAGTATAACCCGGAAACGATAGCGGTAAATCAGTAAGAGACATCATAGATCGCAGCATATCTAGTAAAGTATGATTACGATGTTCGGACACACCATTACGTTGTGGTGTTCCGGGTGGCGTGAGTTGCGAAACTATTCCGCATTGCTTCAAATGTAAACCAAACTCGTAACTCAAATATTCTCCTCCACGATCAGATCATAGAAACTTTAATTTCTTGTTACGATGATTTTCAACTTCACTCTGAAATTCTTTGAACTTTTCAAATGTTTCAGACTTATGTTTCATTAAGTAGATATACCCATATATACTCAAATCATCTGTGAAGGTGAGAAAATAACGATACCCGCCGTGAGCCTCAACATTCATTGGACCACATACATCAGTATGTATGATTTCCAACAAATCAGTTGCTCGCTCCATAGTTTCGGAGAACGGCGTTTTAGTCATCTTGCCCATGAGGCATGGTTCGCAAGTACCAAGTGATTCATAATCAAGTGATTCCAAAAGTCCATCAGTATGGAGTTTCTTCATGCGCTTCACACCAATATGACCTAAACGATAGTGCCACAAATAAGTTGCACTATCATTATCAACTCTGCATCTTTTGGCTTCAACATTATGAATATGTGTATCACTACTATCGAGATTCATAAAAAATAGACCACTCTTTAAGGGTGCATGACCATAAAAGATATTACTCATATAAATAGAACAACCATTATTCTCAGATTTAAATGAATAACCGTCTCGCATCAAACAAGATCCAGATATAATGTTCATGCTCAACGCTGGCACCAAATAACAATTATTTAGGTCTAGAACTAATCCCGAAGGTAGATGTAGAGGTAGCGTGCCGACGGCGATCACATCGACTTTGGAACCATTTCCCACGCGCATCGTCACCTCGTCCTTAGCCAGTGTCCGCTTAATCTGTAGTCCCTGTTTCGAGTTGCAAATATTAGCAACAAAACCAGTATCAAATACCCAGGTGCTACTGCGAGATCTGGTAAGGTACACATCAATAACATGTATATCACATATACCTTGTTCACCTTGCCATCCTTCTTATCCGCCAAATACTTGGGGCAGTTCCGCTTCCAGTGACTAGTCTGCTTGTAGTAGAAGCAATCAGTCTCAGGCTTAGGTCCAGACTTGGGTTTCTTCTCTTGAGCAGCAACTTGTTTGCTGTTCTTCTTGAAGTTCCCCTTCTTTTTCCCTTTGCCCTTTTTCTTGAAACTAGTAGTCTTATTGACCATCAACACTTGATGCTCCTTCTTGATTTCTACCTTCGCAGCCTTTAGCATTGCGAAGAGCTCAGGAATTGTCTTATCCATCCCTTGCATATTATAGTTCATCATGAAGCTCTTGTAGCTTGGTGGCAGTGATTGAAGAATTCTGTCAATGACGCTATCATCCGGAAGATTAACTCCTAGTTTAATCAAGTGATTGTTATACCCAGACATTTTGAGTATATGCTCACTGACAGGACTATTCTCCTCCATCTTGCAGCTATAGAACTTATTGGAGACTTCATATCTCTCAATCTGGGCATTTGCTTGAAATATTGACTTCAACTCCTAGAACATCTCATATGCTCCATGACGTTCAAAACGTCGTTGAAGTCCCGATTCTAAGCCATAAAGCATGGCACACTAACTATCGAGTAGTCATCAGCTTTGCTCTGCCAGACGTTCATAACATCTGGTGTTGCTCCTGCAGAAGGTTTGGCACCTAGCGGTGCTTCTAGGACGTAATTCTTCTATGCAGCAATGAGGATAATCCTCAAGTTATGGACCCAGTCCGTGTAATTGCTACCATCATATTTCAACTTTGCTTTCTCAAGGAACGCATTAAAATTCAACGGAACAACAGCATGGGCCATCTAACAAACATAGACAAGCAAAATACTATCAGGTACTAAGTTCATGATAAATTTAAGTTCAATTAATCATATTACTTAAGACCTCCCACTTAGATAGATATCCCTCTAATCATCTAAGTGATCACGTGATCCAAATCAACTAAACCATAACCGATCATCACATGAAATGGAGTAGTTTTCAATGGTGAGCATCACTATGTTGATCATATCTACTATATGATTCATGCTCGACCTTTTGGTCTCAGTGTTCCGCAGCCATATCTGCATATGCTAGGCTCGTCAAGTTTAACCTGAGTATTCTGCGTGTGCAAAACTGGCTTGCACCCATTGTAGATGGACGTAGAGCTTATCACACCCGATCATCACATGGTGTCTGGGCACGACGGACTTTGGCAATGGTGCATACTCAGGGAGAACACTTTTATCTTGAAATTTAGTGAGAGATCATCTTATAATGCTACCGTCAATCAAAGCAAGATAAGATGCACAAAAGATAAACATCACATGCAATCAATATAAGTGATATGATATGGCCATCATCATCTTGTGCTTGTGATCTCCATCTCCAAAGCACCGTCATGATCACCATCGTCACCGGCGCGACACCTTGATCTCCATCGTAGCATCGTTGTCGTCTCGCCAACTATTGCTTCTACGACTATCGCTACCGCTTAGTGATAAAGTAAAGCAATTACAGGGCGATTGCATTGCATACAATAAAGCGACAACCATATGGCTCCTGCCAGTTGCCGATAACTCTGTTACAAAACATGATCATCTCATACAATAAAATACAGCATCACGTCTTGACCATATCACATCACAACATGCCCTGCAAAAACAAGTTAGACGTCCTCTACTTTGTTGTTGCAAGTTTTATGTGGCTGCTACGGGCTGAGCAAGAACCGTTCTTACCTACGCATCAAAACCACAACGATAGTTCGTCAAGTTAGTGTTGTTTTAACCTTCTCAAGGACCGGGCGTAGCCACACTCGGTTCAACTAAAGTTGGAGAAACTGACACCCGCCAGACACCTGTGTGCAAAGCACGTCAGTAGAACCAGTCTCGCGTAAGCGTACGCGTAATGTCAGTCCGGGCCGCTTCATCCAACAATACCGCTGAACCAAAGTATGACATGCTGGTAAGCAGTATGACTTGTATCGCCCACAACTCACTTGTGTTCTACTCGTGCATATAACATCAACGCATAAAACCTAGGCTCTGATACCACTGTTGGGGAACATAGTAATTTCAAAATTTTCCTACGCACACGCAAGATCATGGTGATGCATAGCAATGAGAGGGGAGAGTGTTGTCCACATACCCTCGTAGACCGAAAGCGGAAGCGTTAGCACAACGCGGTTGATGTAGTCGTACGTCTTCACGGCCCGACCGATCAAGCACCGAAAACATGGCACCTCCGAGTTCTTGCACACATTCAACTCGATGACGTCCCTCGAACTCCGATCCAGCCGAGTGTAGAGGGAGAGTTTCGTCAGCACGACGGCGTGGTGACGATGATGATGTTCTACCGATGCAGGGCTTCGCCTAAGCACCGCTATGATATTATCGAGGAGGACTATGGTGGAGGGGGGCACCGCACACGGCTAAGAGATCAATGATCAATTGTTGTGTCTATGGGGTGCCCCCTCCCCCGTATATAAAGGAGTGGAGGAGGGGGCCGGCCAAGGGGAGGAGGCGCGCCCAAGGGGGGAGTCCTACTCCCACCGGGAGTAGGACTCCTCCTTTTCCTATTTGGAGAGGGAGAGGGGAGGAAGAGGAAGGAGGGAGGAAGGAAAGGGGGGCCTCCCAATTCGGATTGGGCTTGGGGGGGGCTCCCTTGCTCCTTTCCCCTCCTTTCCACTAAAGCCCATTAAGGCCCATATACCTCCCGCGGGGTTCTAATAACCTTTCGGAGCTCCGGTATTGTCCCAATCTCACACGAAACTATTCCAGTGTCCAAATATAGTCGTCCAATATATCGATCTTTATGTCTCGACCATTTTGAGACTCCTCGTCATGTCTGTGATCACATCCGGGACTCCGAGCAACCTTTGGTACATCAAAACACATAAACACATAATATAACGTCATCTAACTTTAAGCGTGCGGACCCTACGGGTTCGAGAACTATGTAGACATGACCGAGACATGTCTCCGGTCAATAACCAATAGCGGAACCTGGATGCTCATATTGGCTCCTACATATTCTATGAAGATCTTTATCAGTCAAACCGCATAACAACATACGTTGTTCGGTATGTTACTTGCCCGAGATTCGATCATCGGTATCTCAATACCTAGTTAAATCTCATTACCAGCAAGTCTCTTTACTCGTTACGTAATGCATCATCCCGTAACTAACTTATTAGCTACATTGCTTGCAAGGCTTATAGTGATGTGCATTATTGAGAGGGCCCAGGGATAGCTCTCCGACAATCGGAGTGACAAATCCTAATCTCGAAATACGTCAACTCAACAAGTACCTTTGGAGACACCTGTAGAGCACCTTTATAATCACCCAGTTATGTTGTGACGTTTGGTAGCTGATGTCTACTACACAACCTTATTCTTGTAGACGTTGTTGGGCCTGCAAGTGCACAGGTTTGTAGGACAGTAGCAAATTTCCCCCAAGTGGATGACCTAAGATTTATCAATCCGTAGGAGGCGTAGGATGAAGATGATCTCTCTCAAACAACCCTGCAACCAAATAACAAAGAGTCTCTTGTGTTTCCAACACACCCAATACAATGGTAGATTGTATAGGTGCACTAGTTTGGCGAAGAGATGGTGATACAAGTGCAATATGGATGGTAGATAAAGGTATTTGTAATCTGAAATTATAAAAACAGCAAGGTAGCAAGCGATAAAAGTGAGCTTAAATGGTATTGCAATGATAGGAAACAAGGCCTAGGGTTCATACTTTCACTAGTGCAAGTTCTCTCAACAATAATAACATAGATAGATCATATAACAATCCCTCAACATGCAATAAAGAGTCACTCCAAAGCCACTAATAGCGGTGAACAAATGAAGAGATTATGGTAGGGTATGAAACCACCTCAAAGTTAGCCTTTCTGTTCTATCTATTCAAGAGTTCGTAGTAAAATAACATGAAGCTATTCTTTCTGATCAATCCATCATAGAGTTCATACTAGAATAACACCTTAAGACACAAATCAACCAAAACCCTAATGTCACCTAGATACTCCGTTGTCACCTCAAGTATCCGTGGGCATGATTATACGATATGCATCACACAGTCTCAGATTCATCCAACCAACACAAAGTACTTCAAAGAGTGCCCCAAAGTTTCTACCGGAGAGTCAAGAACGTGTGCCAACCCCTATGCATAGGTTCATGGGCGGAACTCGCAAGTTGGTCACCAAAACATACATCAAGTGGCACATGATATCCCATTGTCACCACAGATAAGCACGGCAAGACATACATCAAGTGTTCTCATAAAAGACTCAATCCGATAAGATAACTTCAAAGGGGAAAACTCAATTCATCACAAGAGAGTAGAGGGGGAGAAACATCATAAGATCCAACCACAATAGCAAAGCTCGGGATACATCAAGATCGTGCCATAGAGGGAACATGAGAGAGAACACGAGAGAGAGAGATCAAACACATAGCTACTGGTACATACCCTCAGCCTCGAGGGTGAACTACTCCCTCCTCGTCATGGAGAGCGCCGGGATGATGAAGATGGCCATCGGTGATGGATCCCCCCTCCGGCAGGGTGCCGGGAAGGGCTTCCGAGAGGTTTTTGGTGGCTACAGAGGCTTGCGGCGGCGGAACTCCCGATCTATCTTGATATTCAATGTTTTTAGGGTATGTAGGCTTATATAGGCGAAAGAAGTCGGTCGGGAGGTGCTCGAGGAGCCCACGAGACAGGGGGCGCGCCCAGTAGGGGGGTGCGCCCTCCTATCTCGTGGCCTCCTCAAGGCTCTTCTGATGTGAACTCCAAGTCTCCTGGGTGATATTCTTCCCAAAAATAACGCTGCCGAAGGTTTCATTCCGTTTGGACTCCATTTGATATTCCTTTTCTTCAAAATACTGAAACAGGCAATAAAACAGCAATATGGGTTGGGCCTCCGGTTAATAGGTTAGTCCCAAAAGTAATATAAAAGTGTATAATAAAGCCCGTAATCATTCAAAACAGATATAAAATAGCATGAATGCTTCATAAATTATAGATACGTTGGAGACGTATCAGCATCCCCAAGCTTAATTCCTGCTCGTCCTCGAGTAGGTAAATGATAAAAGAAAGAATTTATGAAGTGTGAATGCTAGAGGTGCACAAGTTTGATCAATAATAATTTCAATCACCTTTTCTAGCATGATTATATGTCATAACAGTAGTTCATCTCATAAAACTATTCATAATCAAGTAACAAACTATTCACATGTTAAAGCATAGGCCATAAACTTTCTTGAAAACTAGCAAACTTCATTCTTAGTCATCAAACAATTGCAATTCATCTTACTTTCAGGAAGAGTCTATGTTAGAGCTTTGATTTAGCAAACTTCACATACTCAACTATCATATAGTCTTCTACAATTGCTAACACTCACGCAATACTTGTGATTATGAAGTTTTAATCAGACACAGAGAAAGATTGGGGCTTATAATGTTGCCTCCAAACGTATTCACCTTTGGGTGATGTCAACAATAATAGTTCATGCTAACGTACATCCAATTGGATATATATATATATATATCAGGATCACCCTAACATAAAGTGCTTGCCAAAGGATAAAATGAAAAAGGGAAAGGTGAAGATCACCTTGACTTTTGCATAAAGTAAAAGACATAAAGTAAAAGATAGGCCCTTCGCAGAGGGAAGCAGAGGTTGTCATGCGCTTTTAGGGTTGGATACACAAAATCTTAATGCGAAAGAACGTCACTTTATATTGCCCCTTGTATATGGACCTTTATTATGCAGTCCGTCGCTTTTATTGCTTCCATAACAAGTTCGTACAAAGCTTATTTTCTCCACACTAATAAGTCATGCATATTTAGAGAGCAATTTTTATTGCTTTCACCGATGACAACTTACTTGAAGGATCTTACTCAATCCATAGGTAGGTATGGTGGACTCTCATGGCGAAAACTGGGTTTAAGGATATTTGGAAGCACAAGTAGTATCTCTACTTGGTGCTAGGAATTTGGCTAGCATGAGGGGGGAAAGGCAAGCTCAACATGTTTGAATGATCCATGGCAATATACTTTAACTGAGATGCGAGAAATCATAACCCATTACGTTGTCTTCCTTGTCCAACATCAACTCTTTAACATGTCATACTTAATGAGTGCTCACAATTATAAAAGATGTCTAGGATAGTATATTTATATGTGAAATCTTTCTTCCTTCAATATTCTTTCATGAATTGTTCAAATGACCAATACGATGTTTGCTAACCGTCAATAAATTTACAACCTCTACTTCTTAGATGTGAAGTCATTTCTACCCATGGGATAATCAAATGATACATATATAATTTCAGATTTATGACAATCAACTCATTCAACCATTTACTCAAAGGATATAAGTGAAGCACACGAGTAAATGAAAAACTGCTCCAAAAAGATATAAGTGAAGATCAATGAGTAGCTAAATAATTATGTAACTATGTGAAGACTCTCTCATTAAAGAATTTCAGATCTTGGTATTGTATTCAAACAGCAAGCAAAATAAAATAAAATGACATTGCAAGGATAGCACAACTCATGTGAAGAAGCAAAAACTTAGGCTCAACCGATACTAACCGATGATTGTCGAAGAAGAAAGGTGGGATGCCTACCGGGGCATCCCCAAGCTTAGATGCTTGAGACTTCTTGAAATATTATCTTGGGGTGCCTTGGGCATCCCCAAGCTTGAACTTCTGTGTCTCCTTAATTCATCTTATATCATGGTTTTTCTTTTTATCAAAAGCTTCATCCACAACAAACTCAACAAGAACTCGTGAGATAGGTTAGTATAAACCAATGCAAAACCTTATCATTTCCTACTGTAACAAATCACTAAAATAATTATTCAACATTGCATACTAAATGCCTATGCATATTTAATATTCCTATCCTCAAATAGAATCATTAAACAAGCAAACAAATGCAAACAATGCAACCATAACAGCAATCTGCCAAAACAGTATAGTCTGTAAAGAATGCAAGATTCATCATACTTCCCTAACTCCAAAAATTATAAGAAAAATACTAAGCTGTAGAAGATTTATCAGAGCTCAATATGCAAAAGGATTCAACATTGTACCATTCTCTGACTTTTCTAGGGAATTTTTGCAACAGCGGTAAACTTTCTGTTTTCAAACAGCAACATGTATACTAGCAAAATAAGCATGGTAAAGGCTATCCTTGATTTTTTTTATTGAAAATAAAAATGCAAAACATTATTATAAAAAACAGCAAGCAAATACTAACAAAATAAAATGACGCTCCAAGCAAAATGCATATCAAGTGGCGAATAAAAATATAGCTGCAAGTAAAGTTACCACTGAACGAAGACGAAAGAGGGGATGCCTTCCGGGGCATCCCCAAGCTTAGGCTCTTGGTTGTCCTTGAATATTACCTTGGGGTGCCTTGGTAATCCCCAAGATTAGGCTCTTGCCACTCCTTATTCCATAGTTCATCCAATCTTTACCCAAAACTTGAAAACTTCAACCACACAAAACTCAACACAAAACTCGTAAGCTCCGTTAGTATAAGAAAATAAAACCACCACTTAGGGTACTGTAATGAACTCATTATAAATTCATATTGGTGTTAAACCTACTGTATTCCAACTTCTCTATGGTTCATGCCACTTAATACTAGCCATAGATTCATCAAAATAAGCAAACAACACAATGGAAACAGAATCTGTCAAACAGAACAGTCTGTAGTAATCTGTATCAAACGTATACTTCTGGAACCCCAAAAATTATGAAATAATTTGGTGGACCTGAGGAATTTTTCTATTAATCATCTGCAAAAATAATCAACCTAAAAGCACTCTCCAGTAAAAATTGGCAGCTATTCTCGTGAGCACTAAAGTTTCTGTTTTCTACAGCAAGATCATATAGACTTCACCCAAGTCTTCCCAAAGGTTCTACTTGGTACTTTATTGAAACAAAAGCTATAAAACATGATTAATACAGTAGCATAATCATGTGGACACACAAAAACAGTAAGGATAAATATTGGGTTGTCTCCCAACAAGAGCTTTTCTTTAATGCCTTTTTAGCTAGGCATGACGATGGCAATGATGCTCACATAAAAGGTAAGAATTGAAACATAACGGGAGCATCATGAAGCATATGACTAGCACATTTAAGTCTAACCCACTTCCTATGCATAGGTATTTTGTGAGCAAACAACTTATGGAAACAATAATCAATTAGCATAGGAAGGTAAAACAAGCATAGCTTCAAAATTTTAAGCACATAGAGAGGAAACTTGATATTATTGCAATTCCTACAAGCATATGTTCCTCCCTCATAATAATTTTCAGTAGCATCATGAATGAATTTAAAAATATAACCAGCACCTAAATCATTTTTTTCAAGATCTACTAGCATAGAAAATTTACTACTCTCCACATAAGCAAATTTCTTCTCATTCGGAATAGTGAGAGTATCATAAAAGACTTGAACACTAAAAATTGTTTCCAAATTAAAAGACTAATGTTCAGAAAAAGGGTAATGAATCATGACAAGGTTTATAAATATAATCATCACTACTTGTTATAGCATAAGTTTCATCACAATAATCATCATAAGTAGCAACTTCGTTCTCATCATAATCGATTGAAACCTCTTCCAAGATAGTGGAATCACTAAATAAAGTTGAAACTCTTCCAAATCCACTTTCATATTCATCACAATAAGATTCAACATCCTCCAAAATAGTGGGATCACTACTTCCTAAAGTTGACACTCTTCCAAACCCACTTTCATCAATATAATCATCATAAAGAGGCATGTTATCATCATAACAACTTTGCATATCAAAACTTGGGATGCTAAAAATATCATCTTCATTAAACATAGCATCCCCAAGCTTGGGACAATCATTAATTTCAGCAAATATATTCTCAAATATTTCATCCTCATCAAACATAGCTTCCCCAAGCTTGGGCCTTTTCATATCATAAGCGTAATCATCATCAATAGTATGGATAGCACCAATAGTATAGCAATTATCATCATCACAATGAGTAGTAGGAGCAACATCATTTGGGAGGGATACTTTTTTACCTTTGCTGCCCCTTCTCTTCCTTTTCTTCTTCACATTATGTGTGGGTTCAACCTTCTTCATTGATGGGATTGGTTGAATAGAAACCTCCTCCTCGTTACCTGAATCATCATAAGAAATAATAGGAGGAGGTTGGGAAGTCTCTTCCCTTTCATTAGTGTTCTATTCATCTTCTATTTGCTTTCTTTTCTTTATGTAATGGGCAATATAAGGATTTTCAATGCAATTCACCGCACAATACAAATAAATCTTCTCTAGATCAAAATCAAGAAATCTATCAAGATTAAACTTCAGAATACCCTCAGTTATACGTCTTATTTCTTCATACCCCAAAAGAAGACTAAGTTGTTTATGATGCTCAAGGGTAATCAAATTATCACAATTTTTGGATACGATTTGGTCATGAAACAATTTGCATTGGAGATTTAAATGACCATGTTCATTGCATAGTTCACAAGGAGCGCGAAAAATATTAAATTTTTCAGCACAAACATCAAGACTTTCTTGCAACCTTTTAGTTTCTAAATACTTATGCCTCTTGCAATATATATCTTCTCTATTTGGTGTGTTCATGCAAACATGCACTCCACAAAAGTTGACATGCTTATGAGAGATATTTTCATTATGACTAGAGCACTCATCATTAGTACTGTGGATATTCAAGGAGTTCATACTAACAACATTGCAAACATGCTCATCATTCAAAGATTTGGTGACAAACATTTTATAGATTTATTCTTCTAGCACTTGAGCAAAATTTTCCTTACCATCATACTCACGAAAGATATTAAAAAGACGAAGCGTATGAGACAAACTAAATTCCATTTTTTTTGTAGTTTTCTTTTATAAACTAAACTAGTGATAAAACAAGAAACTAAAAGACTCAATTGCAAGATCTAAAGATATACCTTCAAGCACTCACCTCCCCGGCAACGGCGCCAGAAAAGAGCTTAGTTGACGGGGTGTGAGTGCCGTTTACCTAGCCTCCCCGGCAATGGCGCCAGAAAAGAGCTTGATGTCTACTACACAACCTTCTTCTTGTAAATGTTGTTGGTCCTGCAAGTGCATAGGTTCGTAGGACAGTAGCAAATGTCCCTCAAGTGGATGACCTAAGGTTTATCAATCCGTAGGAGGCGTAGGATGAAGATGATCTCTCTCAAACAACCCTGCAACCAAATAACAAAGAGTCTCTTGTGTCCCCAACACACCCAATACAATGGTAGATTGTATAGGTGCACTAGTTCGGCGAAGAGATGGTGATACAAGTGCAATATGGATGGTAGATAAAGGTATTTGTAATCTGAAATTATAAAAACAGCAAGGTAGCAAGTGATAAAAGTGAGCGTAAACGGTATTGCAATGATAGGAAATAAGGCCTAGGGTTCATACTTTCACTAGTGCAAGTTCTCTCAACAATAATAACATAGATAGATCATATAACAATCCCTCAACATGCAACAAAGAGTCACTCCAAAGCCACTAATAGCGGAGAACAAACGAAGAGATTATGGTAGGGTACGAAACCACCTCAAAGTTAGCCTTTCTGTTCTATCTATTCAAGAGTTCGTAGTAAACTAACATGAAGCTATTCTTTCTGCTCAATCCATCATAGAGTTCATACTAGAATAACACCTTAAGACACAAATCAACCAAAATCCTAATGTCACCTAGATACTCCATTGTCACCTCAAGTATCCGTGGGCATGATTATACGATATGCATCACACAATCTCAGATTCATCCAACCAACACAAAGTACTTCAAAGAGTGCCCCAAAGTTTCTACCGGAGAGTCAAGAACGTGTGCCAACCCCTATGCATAGGTTCATGGGCGGAATCCGCAAGTTGGTCACCAAAACATACATCAAGTGGCACATCATATCCCATTGTCACCACAGATAAGCACGGCAAGACATACATCAAGTGTTCTCATAAAAGACTCAATCCGATAAGATAACTTCAAAGTGGAAAACTCAATTCATCACAAGAGAGTAGAGGGGGAGAAACATCATAAGATCCAACTATAATAGCAAAGCTCGGGATACATCAAGATCGTGCCATAGAGGGAACACGAGAGAGAACACGAGAGAGAAAGATCAAACACATAGCTACTGGTACATACCCTCAGCCTCGAGGGTGAACTACTCCCTCCTCGTCATGGAGAGCGCCGGGATGATGAATATGGCCACCGGTGATGGGTCCCCCATCCGGCAAGGTGCCGGGAAGGGCTCCCGAGAGGTTTTTGGTGGCTACAGAGGCTTGCGGCGGCGGAACTCCCGATCTATCTTGATATTCGATGTTTTTAGGGTACGTAGTCTTATATAGGCGAAAGAAGTCGGTCGGGAGGTGCTCGAGGGGCCCACGAGATAGGGGGCACGCCCAGTAGGGGGGCGCCCTCCTATCTCGTGGCCTCCTCGAGGCACTTCTGACGTGAACTCCAAGTCTCCTGGGTGATATTCTTCCCAAAAATAACGTTGCCGAAGGTTTCATTCCGTTTGGACTCCATTTGATATTCCTTTTCTTCGAAATACTGAAACAGGCAATAAAACAGCAATATGGGCTGGGCCTCCGGTTAATAGGTTAGTCCCAAAAGTAATATAAAAGTGTATAATAAAGCCCGTAATCATTCAAAACAGATAATAGAATAGCATGAATGCTTCATAAATTATAGATACATTGGAGACGTATCAGTAGCACACAAAGTGTTCCTCCGGTAAGCGGGAGTTACATAATCTCATAGTCATAGGAACATGTATAAGTCATGAAGAAAGCAATAGCAACATATTAAACGATCAAGTGCTAAGCTAACGGAATGGGTCAAGTCAATCACATCATTCTCCTAATGATGTGATCCCATTAATCAAATGACAACCCATGTCTATGGTTAGGAAACTTAACCATCTTTGATTCACGAGCTAGTCAAGTAGAGGCATACTAGTGACACTATGTTTGTCTATGTATTCACACATGTATTATGTTTCCAGGTAATACAATTCTAGCATGAATAATAAACAGTTATCATGATATGACGAAATAAATAATAACTTTATTATTGCCTCTAGGGCATATTTCCTTCAGTGGCTTCTCCAATATGCCACCCAAAAAGCACTTTCACTATTCATGACGATATTTTTCAGCGTCCGTTCAAACCGAAAATATTTATGTGGGCCTAGAACATTTCCAGTACCCACTTAAAATAATTCTCGATGCGTTCTGGAACAATTCCAGATTAGTGATTTTCATCTGCGAAAAGCAAACAAGAATGCGATTTCACTATTCATGACGACAGTTTTCAGCTTCCGTTCGAACCGAAAGTATTTATGTGGGCCTAGAACATTTCCAATACCCACTTAAAATAGTTCTCGATGCGTTCCGTTAAAATTCCAGATTAGTGATTTTCATCTGTGAAAAGCAAACAAGAATGCGATTTCACTATTCATGACGACAGTTTTCAGCATCCGTTCGAACCAAAAATATTTATGTGGGCCTAGAACATTTCCAGTACCCACTTAAAATAATTCTCGATGCGTTCCAAAACAATTCCAGATTAGTGATTTTCTTCTAACAAGAATGCGATTTCACTATTCATGACGACAGTTTTCAGCGTCCGTTCGAACCAAAAATATTTATGTGGACCTAGAACATTTCCAGTACCCACTTAAAATAATTCTCGATGCATTCCGGAACAATTCCAGATTAGAGATTTTCTCTCAGACTCCCTGTCTAGTATTCGACAGATAGATGACCCTTAAATGTGTGACCCTATAGGTTCGGTGAAGTATAGACATGACCGCAACACCTTCCGATCAATGATCAACATCGAAGCCGTGGACACCCATATTGATCCCTATATCCACACAAAGAAATATTCAAGTGAACCTCCAGTTGCCGTGTGCTATTCCCGTTGCTTCACGATATGTTACAAATACCCGAGGTGATATTTATCTGCATCCCTGTGGATCAACAAGTTGTCCACTATGCAAGTTACCTCGTTACCGGTTTTATTCTCTTTTCTCGTTTTTGTGTTCCGGCATCCGTGTTATATGGTTTCTAGTCATACTTTTCCGTGAACCCGTAAGCCGCCATAATAGCCACCCATTTACGGATGACGTTTCACAAACCCCAAAGTTCACGAAGCAAGCACAAAGTAACTCGATACTCTCATGGTCTAAGGAATCATGCAAACATTAACTTCTATGTGTTATTAACCATTAACTTGTGATGAATGTATCTCATGGCATAACATTAATTTGGGTTGATCCAACACAAGTGTTCTACTAACACCGTGCCCTAAAAATTGCCAGCATAGACATGCCCATGATCAGGAAAACATGATCATCATGCAATACTTGAGCCAGTCTTAGAGGCAAGACTAGGAATACATTTTATCGTTTATTATACCACACGTGCATATGAGTTTCCCTCCGAGCCTCGTGTTATTGCAGACTCGGGAATCATAGCAGTTATAACATGGAACATAAACATTCACTACAAACTTGGAGATACAAAATAACTGTTATTACTGCCTCTAGGGCATATCTCCTACAGATGTTCCAACAGCTCATAGTGAGAGTAGTCTACATCTTGGCCATGCTCATTCTCGATGATCATGTTGTGCATGATCACACAAGTGTGCATTATGTACCAAAGCATCTTTTGATCCCAAAATCTAGTCGGTCCTCTCACAATAGCAAATTAGGCTTGCAAAATCCCAAAAGCTCTCTCCACATCTTTTCTGGCCGCCGCCTGAGCATTGTGGAAATCAAGATATTTCTTACCTTCCATTTTTTTCAACGGCTTCACAAATGTTTGCCACTTCAGGTAGATGCCATCCGCAAGATAGTAGCCATGGTTGTATGTACGACCATTAGCTACAAACTGCACCGGCAGCAGTTCACCATTTTGCAATCTTACTCATGTTGGGGAACGTAGCAAAAATTCAAAATTTTCCTATGTGTCACCAAGATCTATCTATGGAGAAACCAGCAACGAGGGGAGGGAGAGTGCATCTACATACCCTTGTAGATCACTAAGCGGAAGCGTTCAAGAGAACGGGGTTGATGGAGTCGTACTCGTCGTGATTCAAATCACCGATGACCAAGTGCCGAACGGACGGCACCTCCGCGTTCAACACACGTACAGCTCGGAGACGTCTCCCATGCCTTGATCCAGCAAGGAGGAGGGAGAGGTTGATGGAGATCCAGCAGCACGACGGCGTGGTGGAAGTAGCGGGATTCCAACAGGGCTTCGCTAAGCGCTGCGGGAGGAGGGAGATGTGTCACGGGAGGGAGAGGGAGGCGCCAAGCCTTAGGTATGATTGCTCCTCCTTTTCCCCACTATATATAGGGCCAAGGGAGAGGGGGAGGGCGGAGCCTTGCCCCTTCCTCCAAGGAAGGGTGCGGCCAAGGGTGGGGAGGAGTCCATCCTCCCCAAGGCACCTCGGAGGTGCCTTCCCCCTTTAGGACTCTCCCCTTTTTCTCTTCTCTTGGCGCATGGGCCTCTTGGGGCTGGTGCCCTTGGCCCATGTAGGCCAAGGCGCACCCCCTACAGCCCATGTGGCCCCCCGGGGCAGGTGGCCCCACCCGGTGGACCCCCGGGACCCTTCCGGTAGTCCCGGTACAATACCGATGACCCCGAAACTTGTCCCGATGGCCGAAATAGCACTTCCTATATATAATTCTTTACCTCCGGACCATTCCGGAACTCCTCGTGACATACGGGATCTCATCCGGGACTCCGAACAACTTTCGGGTTACCGCATACTAATATCTCTATAACCCTAGCGTCACCGAACCTTAAGTGTGTAGACCCTACGGGTTCGGGAGACATGCAGACATGACCGAGATGACTCTCCGGTCAATAACCAACAGCGGGATCTGGATACCCATGTTGGCTCCCACATGTTCCACGATGATCTCATCGGATGAACCACGATGTCAAGGACTTAATCAATCCCGTATATAATTCCCTTTGTCTATCGGTACGATACTTGCCCGAGATTCGATCGTCGGTATCCCGATACCTTGTTCAATCTCATTACCGGCAAGTCTCTTTACTCGTTCCGTAACACATCATCCCGTGATCAACCCCTTGGTCACATTGTGCACATTATGATGATGTCCTACTGAGTGGGCCCAGAGATACCTCTCCGTTTACCGGAGTGACAAATCCCAGTCTCGATTCGTGCCAACCCAGCAGACACTTTCGGAGATACCTGTAGTGCACCTTTATAGCCACCCAGTTACGTTGTGACGTTTGGTACACCCAAAGCATTCCTACGGTATCCGGGAGTTGCACAATCTCATGGTCTAAGGAAAAGATACTTGACATTAGAAAAGCTTTAGCATACGAACTACACGATCTTTGTGCTAGGCTTAGGATTGGGTCTTGTCCATCACATCATTCTCCTAATGATGTGATCCCGTTATCAATGACATCCAATGTCCATGGTCAGGAAACCGTAACCATCTATTGATCAACGAGCTAGTCAACTAGAGGCTTACTAGGGACATATTGTGGTCTATGTATTCACACGTGTATTACGATTTCCGGATAATACAGTTATAGCATGAATAAAAGACTATTATCATGAACAAAGAAATATAATAATAACCAATTTATTATTGCCTCTTGGGCATATTTCCAACAGTCTCCCACTTGCACTAGAGTCAATAATCTAGTTCACATCGCCATGCGATTAACACTCACAGGTCACATCGCCATGTGACCAACATCCGAAGAGTTTACTAGTGTCATTAAACTAGTTCACATCACCATGTGATTAAGACTCAATGAGTTCTAGGGTTTGATCATGTTTTGCTTGTGAGAGAGGTTTTAGTCAACGGGTCTGCAACATTCAGATCCATATGTACTTCGCAAATCTCTAGGTCATATTGTAAATGCTGCTTCCAGGCTCCACTTGGAGCTATTCCAAATGGTTTCTCCACTATACGTATCCGGTTTGCTACTTAGAGTCACTCGGATAGGTGTTAAAGCTTGCATCAACGTAACCCTTTACGCCGAACTCTTTATCACCTCCATAATCGAGAAACATGTCCTTATTTACTCCAAGGACAATTTTTTTGACCGCCGTCCAATGATCCATTCCTGGATCATTCTTGTACCCCTTGACTGACTCATGGCAAGGCACACTTCCGGTGCGGTACACAGCATATCATACTATAGAGCCTACGTCTGCAACATAGGGGACGACCTTCGTCCTTTCTCTCTTTTCTGCTGTGGTCGAGCTTTAAGTCTTAACTTCATACCTTAAAACTCAGGCAAGAACTCCTTCTTTGACTGATCCATCTTTAACACCTTCAAGATCATGTCAAGGTATGTGCTCATTTGAAAGTACTATTAAGCGTTTTGATCTATCCTTATGGATCTTGATGCTCAATGCTCAAGTAGCTTAATCCAGGCTTTCTATTGAAAAACACCTTTAAAATAACCCTATATGCTTTCTAGAAATTCTACATCATTTCTGATCATTAATATGTCAACAACATATACTCATCAGAAATTCTATAGTGCTCCCACTCACTTCTTTGGAAATACAAGTTTCTCATAAACTTTGTATAAACCCAAAATCTTTGATCATCATCAAAGCATACGTTCCAACTCCGAGATGCTTACTCCAGTCCTTAGAAGGATTGCTAGAGCTTTGCATACTTATTAGCATCTTTCAGGATTGACAAAACCTTCCGGTTGTATCACATACAACCTTTCCTCAAGAAAAATCGTCGAGGAAACAATGTTTTGACATCCTATCTGCAAGATTTCATAAACAATGCAGTAATCGCTAATATAATTCCAACAGACTCTTAGCATCGCTACGAGTGAGAAAGTCTCATCGTAGTCAATTCCTTGAACTTGTCGGGAAACATCTTAACGACAAGTCGAGCTTTCTCAATGGTGACACTTACCATCATTGTCTGTCTTCCTTTCAGAATCCATCTGTACTCAACACCTTACGACCATCAAGTAGTTCTTCCAAAGTCTACACTTTGTTTTCATATATGGATCCTCTCTCGGATTATATGGCCTCGAGCCATTTATCGGAATCCGGGCCCACCATCGCTTCTCCATAGCTCGTAGGTTCATTGTTGTCTAGCAACATGACTTCCAAGACAGGATCACGTACCACTTTGAAGTAGTATGCATCCTTGTCATCCCACGAGGTTTGGTAGTGACTTGATCCGAAGTCTCATGATCAATATCATAAGCTTCCACTTCAATTGGTGTAGGTGCCACAGGAACAACTCCCTGTGCCCTGCCATACACTAGTTGAAGAGACGGTTCAATAACCTCATCAAGTCTCCACCATCCTCCCACTCAATTCTTTCGAGAGAAACTTTTCCTCGAGAAAGGACCTGATTCTAGAAACAATCCCTTATTGCTTTCGGATCTGAGACAGGAGGTATACCCAACTGTTTTGGGTGTCCTATGAAGATGCATTTATCCGCTTTGGGTTTGAGCTTATTAGCCTGAAACTTTTTCACATAAGCGTCGCAGTCCCAAACTTTTAAGGAACGACAGCTTAGGTTTCTCCAAACCATAGTTCATACGGTGTCGTCTCAACGGAGTTTCGTGGTGCCCTATTAAAGTGAGTGCGGTTGTCTCTAATGCCTAACCCATGAACGATAGTGGTAATTTGATAAGAGACATCAAGGTACGCACCATATCCAATAGGGTGCAACTATGATGTTCGGACACACCATCCCACTATGGTGTTCCAAGCTGTATTAGTTGTGAAACAATTTCCACAATGTCTTAATTCTGTGCCAAACTCGTAATTCAGATATTCATCTCTATGATCATATCATAGATCTTTTATCCTCTTGTCACGACGATCTTTCAACTTCACCCTGAAATTACTTGAACCTTTCAATAATTCAGACTCATGATTTATCAAGTAAATATACTCAACATCTACTCAAATCATCTGTGAAGTAAGAACATAACGATATCCACTACATGCCTCAGCACTCATTGGACTGCACACATCAAAATGTATTACTTCCAACAAGTTGCTTTCTAGTTCCATTTTACTGAAAATGAGGCTTTCAGTCATCTTGCCCATGTGGTATGATTTGCATGTCTCAAGTGATTCAAAATCAAGTGAGTTCAAACGGTCCATCTGCATGGAGTTTCTTCATGCATATACACCAATAGACATGGTTCGCATGTCTCAAACCTTTCAAAAACGAGTGAGCCCAAAGATCCATCAACATGGAGCTTCTTCATGTGTTTTATACCAATATGACTTACGTGGCAGTGCCACAAGTAGGTGGTACTATCATTACTATCTTTTGGCATGAACATGTGTATCACTACGATAGAGATTCAATAAACCATTCAATTTAGGTGCAAGACCATTGAAGGTATTATTCAAATAAACAGAGTAACCGTTATTCTCCTTAAATGAATAACCGTATTGTGATAGACATAATCCAATCATGTCTATGTTCAACGCAAACACCAAATAACAATTATTTAGGTTTAACACCAATCTCTTTGGTAGAGGGAGCGTGCGATGCTTGATCATATCAAGCTTGGAAAAACTTCCAACACATATCATCAGCTCACCTTTAGCTAGTCTCCGTTTATTCCGTAGCCTTTTGTTTCGAGTTACTAACACTTAGCAACCGAACCGGTATCTAATACCCTGGTGCTACTAGGAGTACTAGTAAAGTACACATTAACATAATGTATATCCAATATCGACCTTGCCAGCCTTCTCATCTACCAAGTGTCTAGGGTGGTTCCGCTTCAGTGCCCGTTCCTCTTATTACAGAAGCACTTAGTCTCGGGTTTGGGTTCAACCTTGGGTTTCTTCACTAGAGCAGCAGCTGATTTGCCGTTTCATGAAGTATCCCTTCTTGCCCTTGCCCTTCTTGAAACTAGTGGTTTCACCAACCATCAATAATTGATGCTCCTTCTTGATTTCTACTTTCGTGGTGTCAAACATCGCGAATACCTCAAGGATCATCATATATATCCCTGATATGTTATAGTTCATCACGAAGCTCTAGCAGCTTGGTGGCAATGACTTTGGAGAAACATCACTATCTCATCTGGAAGATCAACTCCCACTCGATTCTAGTGATTGTTGCACTCAGACAATCTGAGCACAAGCTCAACGATTGAGCTTTTCTCCCTTAGTTTGCAGGCTAGGAAAATCGTCGGAGGTCTCATACCTCTTGACGTGGGCACGAGCCTGAAATCTCAATTTCAGCCCTCGAAACATCTCATATGTTCCGCGACGTTTCGAAAACGTCTTTGGTGCCTCAACTCCAAACCGTTTAACTGAACTATCACGTAGTTATCAAAACGTGTATGTCTAATGTTCGCAACATCCACAAACGACGTTTGGGGTTCAGCACACTGAGCGGTGCATTAAGGACATAAGCTTTCTACTGTCCGCATAATCGCTACTGTCAACTTTCAACTATATTTTCTCTAGGAACATATCTAAACAGTGGAACTAAAGCGCGAGCTTACGACATAATTTGCAAAGATCTTTTGACTATGTTCAGGATAATTAAGTTCATCTTATAAACTCCCACTCAGATAGACATCCCTCTAGTCATCTAAGTGATTACATGATCCGAGTCAACTAGGCCGTGTCCGATCATCACGTGAGACGGACTAGTCATCATCAGTGAACATCTTCATGTTGATCGTATCTACTATACGACTCATGCTCGACCTTTCGGTCTCCGTGTTCCGAGGCCATGTCTGTACATGCTAGGCTTGTCAAGTTAACCCTAAGTGTATTGCATGTGTAAATCTGTCTTACACCCGTTGTATGTGAACGTAAGGATCTATCACACCCGATCATCACGTGGTGCTTCGAAACGACGAACTGTAGCAACGGTGCACAGTTAGGGGAGAACACTTCTTGAAATTGTTGTAAGGGATCATCTTATTTACTACCGTCGTTCTAAGTAAACAAGATGCATAAACATGATAAACATCACATGCAATCAAATAGTGACATGATATGGCCAATATCATTTTGCTCCTTTTGATCTCCATCTTCGGGGCTCCATGATCATCATCGTCACCGGCATGACACCATGATCTCCATCATCATGATCTCCATCATCGTGTCTTCATGAAGTTGTCTCACCAACTATTACTTCTACTACTATGGCTACCGGTTAGCAATAAAGTAAAGTAATTACATGGCGTTGTTTAATGACATGCAGGTCATACAATAAATTAAGACAACTCCTATGGCTCCTGCCGGTTGTCATACTCATCGACATGCAAGTCGTGATTCCTATTACAAGAACATGATCAATCTCATACATCACATATCATTCATCACATTCTTCTTGGCCATATCACATCACATAGCATACCCTGCAAAAACAAGTTAGACGTCCTCTAATTGTTGTTTGCATGTTTTACGTGGCTGCTATGGGTTTCTAGCAAGAACGTTTCTTACCTACGCAAAACCACAACGTGATATGCCAATTTCTATTTACCCTTCATAAGGACCCTTTTCATCGAATCCGATCCGACTAAAGTGGGAGAGACAGACACCCGCCAGCCATCTTATGCAACTAGTGCATGTTTGTCGGTGGAACCAGTCTCACGTAAGCGTACGTGTAAGGTTGGTCCGGGCCGCTTCATCCCACGATGCCGCCGAATCAAGATAAGACTAGTAACGGCAAGCATATTGAACAATATCGACGCCCACAACTACTTTGTGTTCTACTCGTGCATAGTAACTACGCATAGACCTAGCTCATGATGCCACTGTTGGGGAACGTAGCAAAAATTCAAAAATTTCCTACGTGTCACCAAGATCTATCTATGGAGAAACCAGCAACGAGGGGAAGGAGACTGCATCTACATACCCTTGTAGATCGCTAAGCGGAAGCGTTCAAGAGAACGGGGTTGATGGAGTCGTACTCGTCGTGATTCAAATCACCGATGACCAAGTGCCGAACGGACGGCACCTCCGCGTTCAACACACGTACAGCTCGGAGACGTCTCCCATGCCTTGATCCAGCAAGGAGGAGGGAGAGGTTGATGGAGATCCAGCAGCACGACGGCGTGGTGGAAGTAGCGGGATTCCAACAGGGCTTCGCTAAGCGCTGCGGGAGGAGGGAGATGTGTCACGGGAGGGAGAGGGAGGCGCCAAGCCTTAGGTATGATTGCTCCTCCTTTTCCCCACTATATATAGGGCCAAGGGAGAGGGGGAGGGCGGAGCCTTTCCCCTTCCTCCAAGGAAGGGTGCGGCCAAGGGTGGGGAGGAGTCCATCCTCCCCAAGGCACCTCGGAGGTGCCTTCCCCCTTTAGGACTCTCTCCTTTTTCTCTTCTCTTGGTGCATGGGCCTCTTGGGGCTGGTGCCCTTGGCCCATGTAGGCCAAGGCGCACCCCCTACAGCCCATGTGGCCCCCCGGGGCAGGTGGCCCCACCCGGTGGACCCCCGGGACCCTTCCGGTGGTCCCGGTACAATACCGATAACCCCGAAACTTGTCCCGATGGCCGAAATAGCACTTACTATATATAATTCTTTACCTCCGGACCATTCCGGAGCTCCTCGTGACATACGGGATCTCATCCGGGACTCCGAACAACTTTCGGGTTACCGCATACTAATATCTCTATAACCCTAGCGTCACCGAACCTTAAGTGTGTAGACCCTACGGGTTCGGGAGACATGCAGACATGACCGAGATGACTCTCCGGTCAATAACCAACAGCGGGATCTGGATACCCATGTTGGCTCCCACATGTTCCACGATGATCTCATCGGATGAACCACGATGTCAAGGACTTAATCAATCCCGTATACAATTCCCTTTGTCTATCGGTACGATACTTGCCCGAGATTCGATCGTCGGTATCCCGATACCTTGTCCAATCTCGTTACCGGCAAGTCTCTTTACTCGTTCCGTAACACATCATCCCGTGATCAACCCCTTGGTCACATTGTGCACATTATGATGATGTCCTACTGAGTGGGCCCAGAGATACCTCTCCGTTTACCAGAGTGACAAATCCCAGTCACGATTCGTGCCAACCCAACAGACACTTTCGGAGATACCTGTAGTGCACCTTTATAGCCACCCAGTTACGTTGTGACGTTTGGTACACCCAAAGCATTCCTACGGTATCCGGGAGTTGCACAATCTCATGGTCTAAGGAAAAGATACTTGACATTAGAAAAGCTTTAGCATACGAACTACACGATCTTTGTGCTAGGCTTAGGATTGGGTCTTGTCCATCACATCATTCTCCTAATGATGTGATCCCGTTATCAATGACATCCAATGTCCATGGTCAGGAAACCGTAACCATCTATTGATCAACGAGCTAGTCAACTAGAGGCTTACTAGGGACATATTGTGGTCTATGTATTCACACGTGTATTACGATTTCCGGATAATACAGTTATAGCATGAATAAAAGACTATTATCATGAACAAAGAAATATAATAATAACCAATTTATTATTGCCTCTAGGGCATATTTCCAACAACTCATTAGTGGTGACCAGTTGACAACGTTGATGTCATTCAAGGATCCAGGCATTCCAAAAAAGCATGCCAAATCCAAGTCTCTTGATCGTCCACCGCTTCAAGGATTATAGTGGAACCCTTTTTTTGTCTCTGGAATTGGCCATGCCATGCCTTTGGACAATTCTTCCAACTCCAATGCATGCAATGTATTGAGCCAAGCATACCTAGGAACCCGCGAGCTTTGTTCATCTCCAATAGCCTTGCGACGTCTTCAACATTGGGAGTTCTCAAGTACTCCGGGCCAAACACTTGCACAATTCCGACTGCGAAGCGCTTGACTCACATGATGGCTTGGCTCTCACCCATGGCCAAGTGATCATCAACTAGATCAGCGGGGATACCGTATGCCAACATACGCAAAAGAGGTTGTCACCTTCTGAAAGGTGCTATGCCCGAGCTCTCCAGCGGCATTCCTCCTCTGCTGAAAAAACCGGCCATGGCTCGCTAGTTTCTCTGCAATGCGCCTGACCAACTCGGTGCTCATCCTAAATCGGCAACGAAAGTACGACTCGGGGTATGTGGGATTCTTCACAAAATAGTGCCTCATCAATCTGTTGTGGGCATCAATCCTATCCCTCCAAATTTTCTGCCACCCATAACCGAACCACCGTGCTTCGGTTTTTTATTGATGTGCATAGCTAGGATCATTGCAAGATCCTCCTCCTCTTCCATATCAAATTCTTCTTTGGAAGAATCATATGATGAACTCGTCTAAAATGTTCAAAACTAGGCTATAAACAACATGCACCAAATTTCATGTAAAAATGTGGAAGTTGGAAGCAATACATACCTTGCGGGCCTTTTGTCGAACACCTTGCGGGCGCCAAGCGGCGGTGGGCGGCCGGGCGCTGTTCGTCGGAAGACTGCCGCGCGCGACGGGTGGCGCTGACTTGAGAGAGAGAGGGAGGAAGCCGCGGCCGTGCGGGAAGAGACCGGGAAAACGGCGGAACAATCGCCGGAAAAATGGGGTGGCGCGGACGGCGGCGGCGGCGCGGCTGGATGGGTAGGTGGAGTTGCGCGCGAGCGCTCGAGAGTCCAGCGCGCGGGAGTGGGCGCAACAAATAAGCAGCGCGCGATGGGGTTTCCGCCCGCGCGCTGAATTACATATGCCGCGCGCGCGGTTTTTACGCGTCCGCTGGAGCGCCCGGAACGGTATAGCGCGTGCTAAAAGCACTATTTTTTCAGCACGACGCATATATAGCGCGGCTGTTGAAGATGCTCTAAGGTTAGTTATTCAAAATGAGAGGCACAAGTTAGCAAGCATAAGGAAATCTTGACACACTTTTTGAGTGTAACCCGGTGTGGCTTGCCTAATATGTGACTTGAAGCAAACACCCATCTAAGTTGATCAAACTTGTCTAACCTTAAATATGACAACCTTAGGCAAACTTAGTTTCAAACCAAACAGCCCCAGAGTCCCGAGCGGACCTGCCAATGTGTTGACAAGACAACATTTGGCAATTGCCGAACTTCCAAAAGAAAAGGACATCAAACTTTTTTGCTTTGACCAAACATTAGCAAAGGGGATTTTGACATCAAACTAAACATGCTCTATGCTCTGACCCATCCTCCCTTGCCACTGGCAGGCAGACGAAAAGGGTTTGCTGGTCATTGACCGGTCTCAATCCGACCGTAGCTCAGAGAAAGGAGAGCCTCAGCACTCCACAGCTAGCCTGGTCAACCTAGGCCTGCCCGCAGGCAGCAGCGCCATTCATCGGATCACCCGAGCGGGGCCTCGCCTACGTGCCGGTGGCCATGCATACGACACGAGCACTGTCGCCACTCACTGCTGCATACGCAGTGGCTACATGTCTCGCCAATTTCAAATGTCAACAGGTATAATCATTTCACATCGAACGCGCGCGCGGAAGTAATATTTTCGAATTTCAAATGGCTCGACCTTGCCAACTGCGACCGGTGTTCGATCTTTATTGCATCAGCTAATTCTACGTAATACCGGTGATGGTGTACCCTCAATTTTACATCAATATCTCCATGTCGTCGACGCTGAGCTCGCCGGAGACAAGCTGCTCCCTACTGCCACCACCGCCGCCAGTGGTGTCCCCGCCGTCCCCCGTATACGTGTAAGCGTACGCGCCGTCGTGCTGGAACTCCGCGTGCCGCGCGTTCGCGCCACCCTGCGCGGTGCCAGCGCCGGCGCCGGCGCGCGCCTCCGCGTAGCACTGCCTGGGCGCGCCGTCCCGCGCCGCCACGAGCTGCGCGTCGGCGGCCATGCCGGCGTCGGACGCCACGCCCTGCACGGACCGCGGCGACAGGGGCGCCACGGAGCCTGCGCCGTACGCGGCGGCCGCGCGCTCCGGGAAGTTGAGCCCAGCGGCGCCGTTGCCGGAGAGGGAGCCGCCGCGGAGGAAGTAGACGGCCGTGTCGTGCGCGACGGCGGCGGCCTCGGGCGTGGCGTAGGAGCCCAGCCACAGGCGCTCCCGCGTGCCGGGCACCCGGATCTCCGACACCCACTTCCCCCACCGCCGCCGCCGCACGCCCTTGTACCGGCACCGCTCCTCCTCGCCGCCCCTCGCCGCCGACGCCTCCGCGCTGCTCATCTCTGACCACCTTCGGGATGGGAGCCTCTGACCTCGCCTGTTTCTCGACGCACGGCCGAGCTTCCAAGTGAACGTACCACGTACCACGCGCTTATATACCAGTGAGAGGTCAACCCACAGAACGAGTTGACCCTGCATGCGGAAGGATCGAATCGGCTTTGAGTTTGACCTTGTGAGCTGTGAGCAGCAGTACTAATACAGCCGTGTGGTGATATTTGTGGTCGGCATGGGAGCAACGGGGTCAAAATCTTCAAAGGGTCAAACCATTTTTTATGGTCGTAGTATCGATCGTATGAACGCGCATGTGTAGTGGTAGGCTCCCCAAGTCGCCATCAGATTCTGCGGGGAACCCTCTTCTCCATCGCAGTCTACAGGCTGCAGTCTCAAGTTCCACAATATTAGTTATAGTATTAATTGGGGATTGACTTTTAGCCAAAATGTCAGTACTATAACATAAATAATTATGCCACATGCGTATTTTATTTTATTTTATTTTTGAAATGGCATTTTTAAGGTCTGTGCTAGCACTTTATATGATCTTTGAGATTTTCAAAAATAATCATATTATGGAAGTATATTTCATGATAAAAAGATTTCGACAAATGATGGATTTTTTTGATTCAAAATAATTCATGATAAAACTAACGGTGTCTCCTCCGTCCAAAACATATTAGACATGCGTGCGTTTGTGCTTCTCATGATCCATCTCTAACCAACAATCTGATCAATAATATATGAGTTACTAATCTAAAATCGTCGGATTCATACTCGAAAGTACTTCGAAACTTTATAAAATTTGTATCAGATCACATAAACTGAGTTGGACATTACGTTACTTCAAGTGTAACTTTAGTAGAACTCGTGCAATTTCGCGTTTGGTAAACCTCGGGCAACTAAATAAATTGGTTTAGTCGATTTCGCCATAGAGAGGAGACAACACTCGATGTTGAGACGAGGAGGATGTGGTGTCCCCTGCGGGGGCTCGCCGGAGAAGGGGCTGGCGCGGCTCGTTGGGGGAAGGACGAGCAGGGGGTTCGCAGGTGCAGTATAGGGGTCGCTGGTGCCGGAGTTGGTGGGCAGGGTTTAGAGGAAAGTTAGTGGTGCAATTGGTGGGCAGGGTCGGGTGGCGACATGGTGCCGGTGGTTCGGCCGAGAGTGGGGGGGGGGGGGGGGGGAGGGGGAAGCTCAACTAAAGGAGCAAGATGCCGGGCAGCAATTGGATTTAATTTAATGGTTTAGGCAAAATGAATTGATTTTTTTCTAGGTGACTGGAAAATAGGTGTTGCATTGTGATTTATAGTTTTTTATGGAGAGAGCGTTTATTTGACCAACATTAGTTTGTTTGTTAGAAGAAGAAGAAAACAACATACATGTTGCTAAATAATCTTTGACCACCCTAATTTTTTTGTGAAGAGCGAAAGTATAAATTTTAAAATGACTAGGTATGTGTCCGTGTAGCCACGGGAACCAAATATTTTTCTTAACACAATATAAGACGACCATACGAGAGAAATCTTGTCGCAGAACAACTAGACAGGTTTTACCTCTGTGCATTTATTGCTATATACCATCGATTGACCTGGTTTATTGTGTTACCAAAATTTTCTTTGCCGAAATCCAGAAGCGGGTAGAAAACCGGGAAAGATCGATGGAGGGAGGAAGGTCGAAGGGATGATAGGGAGAAAAGTGAAAGATAAAACCCTACGTTCACATTGCGGTGCCGATTATCCAGTCAGTTCTTACCAAATAGTGTTTGTTTAATATGTTTATCAATTTAGCTAAATCATATCTAGATGTGCTATAAGTATTGCACATCTAAGCCCTATATCATTGGTTTTACACTAAGATTCGTGCAAGCATTTTCTTTTGTCTTTTTTCTTTCTAGTTTGATTGAGCACTTAGATGTGCAATAATTATGGCACACCCTAGACAGACCCTTTTATTTATATCTAATTGTAGATATTTTCTCAGGACAAAACATAAAATAAGGAAGTCATTTTTTTTAAGGAACTCATTCCTGGTCCGCTGTGACTTGAGTGGCATCTCGGCACCGTTTTTGTATGGTGGTCGGCTTTGCCAGCGACGGGACATGAAAAGAAGACGCACTAACCCGCCACCGGGAGGGCGAGCATGTCCCGAACATGAAACATGCCGCCCAAGACAGAACCGTGGCTCTACCAAATTAAAGCAGCAAGGTCAGGTCAATTCCGTCCCAGTCCCATTCTCTTCTTCTATCAAGGATGGCCGCTACCATTACACAAGGCTGAGGCTTGAGTGGCAAGCGACCAAGACGGCAATCTGCGTGCGATCGTTTTGAGGCAGGCCGACGCACCCAACACCGAGCACGTCGATGTCCGGCGCGAGGCTCGCCACTCCGGGCACGTTTACTCTCGCTTTCTCCCGCAACGTAAGCTCTGACGTTTTCAAGTGTCCACACGCACGCACGGCGAGCTTAATTTGACCTTTGAAGCGGTCCTGGTTCGCTCCTTTTCCATGCAGGACTGCTCTGGAGTGCCACCGGGTCCTGGCTGGCACCGACTTTCAGGTCGGATAGCAGCCACTCGTGCCGCCCTTGTGCACCCACAAGTAGGCAGAGCCCTGCTGGCTGGTCATCGCCGGCGAAGACAGTACACGATCCCCGCAAAAAAAATGAAGAAGAGAGACTGTACACGCAGCTGGTACGTCCTTAATTACAAACTGCTTACAGTAGCTTCCAGTTCTCCGCCGTTTGTACAGCGACTCATTTATCCAGTGTATGACGAGATCGATAATTACATGTTGGTTCTGTTACAGTACATAATAACCGCACCCGGCTGTCCGCCATCACATACACGGCACATGGAAGAAACGAACGAATGAATGAACGAATGCGCTATCACGCCGGTGATCGCACTCGGCACCGTCGTCGCTCGCCCGCCGCAGTTTGATCTGTACCTCTCTTTTGCGATTCTACAAAACTGGAATGCGGCAGTCACTGCGATGCGATCCATATGTATTGTTGTTCATGGCAGGCCCGCCCGCTTAAAATAGAGATGTGGCCGTGCCGCTCGGAGCTCTGTGCCCTCACTCCCGCCCTCTTAGGCTGGTCTCGATGCGGAAGGTTGACGAAAGGATTCTGAAGAGACCGTCAGGGTTATCTGCGTGAACCTGAAAGGGGACGGTGGATCCAAAGTTAAACCTCAATATTTGTCATGAGCAACATCCTATCAAATGCCGCAGTAACATGATTACAGGGTAATAAAGATATCATTTGGTCAGATGGTCTAGGATTTCTAGATCTAAAAATAAAGGAGGGTGTTAAGGATTCAAGGAAGCAAAATACTCCTTCCGTCCTATAATATTGGTTGTAATAACATCTTATATTATGGACGGAAGGAGTATTATTTGGCTTGTCAGGTGGTGGTGGAAATTGGAATATCTACTCCAAGATCCTAAGTCACAGAGGGAGTATTTAATTGCATTGTGGCTACTGTTAAATCTAGATCCTCTGATTCTCCTGCTGGAAGTCTTTGCTTAAAATGAAAGATCTTTATATGATTGGTGGGAAAATTAAACTAGGAGCTGGGGATATTGCTAGATTGTGGAAAGAAAGATACTCTTAATGGACTGCAGCCCTTGTGTGATTGTTTTCCTATGCTTTTTAACATTTGCAATGAGCAGGACTGTATGGTGCAAAAAGTTCCTAGTATTGACATTAATAATTTCTTCCTAAGATTCAAAATTTTCTGTGGCAAATGTTTCAAAAAGCTGTTCTGACCAGACAAGTTATGGAAATTAGGAAGTGGCCACGAAATCCTGTTTGTTCCTTTTGTAATCGAGCTGAATCTTCTCAGCATTTGTTTTTCAGGTGCTTGGTTGCTAAGGTGATTTGCCGAATGGTGGGGGTCACACTTGGGACTGAGATGTGTCCTGATAATTGCTGGCAATACTATTCCTCGTGTTATACTTTCTGCCCTGGTGGTGAAGAGCTATTCACTGTTGGGCTTGCTGCTGTTGTGTGGGCAACCAGGAATGCCAGAAATAAAGTGACCTTTGAATGAACACTTGTTAATACCCCGTTTGAGATTGTGTTTTCGACCTGTACTTTTTTTATGTCCTGGACAGGTATTCAGAAGGAAGGGAACAAGGATGTGCTGAAGACCGGTGCCGAGCTCCTCCGAACCAATGGCATCAACCATATGTGGATCTGCGACGCTGTGAAGGGTGGGTGCTCTGCCGCTTGAAGAGACTCCCTAACGCTGCTGTCTTTCGTCGTCGATGCTTTTGCGCTACTGGATAGTTTACTAGAGTGTTTTCTAGCTGTGTTTGGGATGAGCTTGTATGCTACTGCTTTATATGGTTTACTGGATAGTTCCTGTAGTTGGTGCTGTCAGGTTTTCGCCTCATAGTGCACGTTTCAATTGTGAGCGTGCGGGGTGGGTTTCCTGGCAGTGCATTGGACTCGCTCCCCCCTTTCTTGTCTCCTGCCTTCCAACTGTTGTATTTCCGTTATGCCAAGTAATGGAAAGGGTGATAGCCTGGTTAAAAAAAACGCGATTACAGGGAGGCAGCATACATACCCAGTGTCCAGCATCTTCGAGCACATGCATTTCAACTCCTCCAGCCTCATCCGCAGCCACCTCCTCCGCGGTATGAATTCTCTGAAGGTCTTCAAGAGCCCATCTATGCAAACTTCTTTCGGCCTTGAGAAAATTAATGTGTACCCCGCGTGGTACGTTCTCTACAATCCTCCTGCATGAAGCATTCAGTTAGCTTCCCAAGACAGTTCACAGACTTTATATTGTTCGGCAGGCACTGGTGATTATTTACCATAGGTTAGTATCTTCATATGACTTGTACATCTCAGAGATGCCATTTAAGTTGAATATCCATGAGTAGCTTGGAGAAGATCGTGATCCTGATGGGCTGCTCCGTCGGAGATTTGTTGCCACCCACTGCACAAGGAATCAACAAAGAACTGAAATGCCTTTTGTTTCATTGGATAAAGTAAAATCAAGCAGCTCTTTTAGACCAGTAAAATCAAGTAAATTTGCAAGGGCATCTCAAAAAAAGGGTGATGTACAAGCATACCCGTGCAACATCCACAGAAAACTTTGCTTTAACTAGAGCATCAACAACTTCCTGCTTTGAATTAACCTGGATTTTCAATGGCAAAACACAAACAATGAATCATAAAGAAGACGCTTTTCCAGACTAGAACTAGAATGCACTTCCACAGTATAAAAGCATAGATAGTTCTAAAAGGCCAACCTGCACAGGCATTCTTCTGAGGAAATCAATAAGTTCAGCGGGATGATCTTCGCCATCTAGCCCAGAACGAACTTTGCCAGGAGTAGCATCAAGAACCCATACCTTTAAGGAACAGAATACGCATAAGAAATTTAGCTCAAAATATAATTAATAATAGTTGGCATTCCATTGTTGCCATACTCATATAACACGGAAAAGGTAGTTAAGCTTACCCTGACAGGACGGGCAAGTGGTTTTGCAGCTTGGTCTACCATACTCAAAGCCACTGCAAGCACAATTAGGTAGCTGGATAGTTATGGATTGTGTACAATATCAACACACCTAAAAGGTGTATGTCATATCAATTAGGAGAAATAAAATAGAACAAGAAAAACCTTTTCCACCAAAGCTGTGACCAACCAACACTCGAGGGGACAGCCTGAGTTGCCCTATCTATTGTATTTAGACGGATTAGCATAGGGTAATAAGATAGTAAAAGGGAAAATTAATGTAGATAAATCGGCTGAGAAAAAAAAACAGAAATAGATATGATTTCAATTTTTTAAAGCAGGTGCTGTGCCTGCAACAGCTTCAAGCACTTCATGGCAATCAACCAAATCAGCAGAAGATCATCCCGCCTAAGGTAATCTGCATTCCATATCATATGATCCACATGTGACATTACCATGTCTCTTAAAGCTTCACTAGTCATAAACAATGCCCATAAGCAAGCTAAGTTAACGTGTATACTATGGCATCAAAAGGTATGCTAAGTCGCGAAGCACATGAAATGCTGCCTATCTCACAATGTATAAAGCTAGACAACACACACATATACAAATATTACACAGAAATGCATGTAGTCTTTCACTCTTTTATGATGCCCTTCCAAAGAAGCTACATATTTCATTTGTATTCATATTGGATGTGCCAAAACACATTTAGTGTAGATATTAGAAGATAAAAGAGAGATTAGTAGTGACAAGAAAATACAAACCAGCTTTAGAACGTCAAAAGCAGTTGAGGCAACAGTATGAGGTCCTCTTTTCTTAATTGACGCTGAGTCACCGTGGCAGCGCAAATCAACCAAGAGAAACTGCATGAAAGGAAGTCAGGTTTTAGTTTTATTTTTTCCCTGTAGTGTTAAGTTGTTCAGATCATTAGCAGAATTTTAGATGTACTGACCTGCCACATTGGAAATTCCTGAGCTAACCTCTTTGCAAAAGACCCTTCATGATAAATATAATTAATTAAATTTGTAATCTCATATCCTTGACTGAGCCAAAACATCTTTAAAATATGCCAAAGAATTTCACTCATTTTCAAACTCGAATCGAAATCGCAACTCAGACAAACATAAAATGCTCAGTTACCCCAGTTTTTCCCGCTTCCAAGGATGCCATGAAGGAGTACAGCTGTTGGTGGATCTGGTATCGATTTGTCCATAAACGAGTTCCATTGTACCTGAGATGATGTAAGTATGATTACTTGCATTGCGCCAGAACATTTCAGGCAACGAATTACGGTACAACAGAATTTGACAACCAGTGATAAATCATTGATGTGAGTGCAGCACTTACAAGGTTCCCTTGAACCAGTTCATAGGCCTGTAGGGAAAAAACAGAAATAATTAATCAGTGTGGGCAAACAACAATTTACTGCATAATTTCAAGCTTCATTACCAGAACTCCAGCATGCTTATCAGGATCAGCCTGATAAGCAATCTTTGCGTCAGCCAAAGCCACCTGAGCACAATGGCAAGGAGGGCACAACAATGACCTTGAATTGAAGTTAGTCGATATCAACCGGCCACGACTAAAAACAATTTCCTAACAATACAAAAAAATAAGACCATAATTAAATTTCAGGGTGTTGGTGGTAGTACAAAAATCGACCATTATCTAACCAGAACAATGGGATTATATAATCACGGTTCAAATTTCAGAACGTCTGTGAAAATGCAAGAAATTGGTAGTTAAATTAGCAGTTGCTGCACAAATGAACAGGTCATGCAGGTTTCACATGTGAAATGGCAGCTGCTTTTACAAGTTGAATTATCGGCTCCCTACTTCACAAAGTATTTTGTTTGGTTACTAAGCATGCTGTGGTAACATTACAAACTACAGCTGTCAAGCATCATTACTTCTACACTATAGGCCTATCACGATTTTGGACACTTAAAATTACACAAAAATCGTATCAGTAAGTGCCATCGCCAACGCGTCACCCGACACAGGGCCTGAGTTTTCTGTAAAAATAAAAAGGTCCATGAAACGTTCGATCAACCCATGCAATTGTAACACTCCTCCTCTAGTGCCTCTGGCTCGGGATGATATGAGCTTGGTGACTAAGTGAACAATCACAAACATAACTATGACGAAGGAAACAGTAGGCATTGAGACGTCATCCAGCAAGAAATGTAGCTTGTATCAATTGAAGCAGAAACGCATTCCTTCAGTCACCCTGATCGCATCTACATTGCGCCCATCGCCACCCGCCGCCGTATCCTCACCCCCTCAAAATTGCACCAAAACCTCGCATCTAGCTCCAGTTAACAAACGCGCGGAGAGGGCACCCGCGGTCGCACCATGCCCCTCGCGTGACGAACTGGCCGAGTATATAACCTAATTAAGGACGATTCGATCACCGAAACCAAGTTAGAGAACAGTACCTGGCGGGGGAGGGGCCACGACGCGCGAGCCCTGGTCTCCTGCCGCGGCGGCGCGAGGCCCGCGGCGAGCGGAGGAGCCCACCTCAGCTCCGCGGAGAGGGCGCGCGGCAGCGGTGCGCCGGCCGCCGCCATCAGATCACCGGCGAGTAGTGGGGTGGAAGCACCGAGAGGGGGGAATTGTTGGTGTGTCCGTGGGCTTGCCGCGTCACCACAATAAACGAATTAATCGTTTTTGTTTATTCCGCCGTGGGCGAAGAAAAAGCTAGAGGCGGAGAACCCAAGGAGCGGGAGAGAGGCTGCCGTGTGGGGTAGGTGGCCACCTGGCGTCCCCTTCCGTCGCTAACGGTGGGTCCTTTGCTATTTTTTTTTTGAGGATCAGTCCTCTACTGTAAGGTCCTGCTTGGCCGAGCGCCCGGGCAGTGAGGGCATGTGCATCAGTTTAGATAGCTGCTGTCTATAGGTTACGTATACGTCAATTTACAGAGAGTACAAAAGACGCTCGTAGGCTGCCTATTGGACAATCTGTAGCATACCCACGATGTAAATTTCTGGTCGTGCGCGTGGTAAGTTTTGTAGGCAAGGGAAACAGATCGCGAGATTTTTAGGAGAACAATAGACGGACTTTCCATACAACGGCAAAAAGGCCGTTGGTTAGCAGTGAAGTTTATGGCAACAGATCGTCTTTATTCCTACAGACGGGCATCTTCTCTCTGCTCTATCCTGTGCCGGAAAGGACAAGGTCAACGGCGAACAATGCTTGGTTGCTTGGGATACAATAGCTCGACCCATTTGTCTGGGTGGCCTCGGAGTGAAAAGCCTCAGGACGCAAGCACTGGCTTTGCGTGTCAGATGGGAATGGTTGCGTAGAGTGGACTGCAACAGGCCTTGGCAAGGTATTCCGATGATCGAAGACAAGGAGGCCAAGATGGTCTTTAACAACATGGTGAAATTTGAGATGGGCAATGGGGAGAGAACCTTATTTTGGAAGGACAGATGGATTCATGGTTTCACGGCCGGAGAGATCGCCCCTGCTATTCTCGAGCTGGTTGGCACCCGCGCTCGCAATACTCGGACGGTGCATCAGGCGTTGATCAACAACGCATGGTCCCTGGATGTGCATGGTGACATCTCTTTCATAGCTCACATTCAAGTGGCTAACCTCTGCCATGCAATCGCCACAGTGGACATAAATGAGGAGCTTGAGGATACGTTTCATTGACCGGCTGACGCCAAGGGCGTCTATACTGCTAGATCAACTTACTCTAGGCTTTGCATGGGTGTTACTAGATCCCCAACGGCTGACTGCATCTGGAGGAGTTGGGCCCCTTTGCATTGCAAAATCTTCGCTTGGCTTGCTGTGCAACATCGCTTGTGGACGTCGGATCGGAGGGCAAGGCACGGGCTACAAGATGACCCCTCACCCTGCTACACTTGCCTGCAAGAGGAGGATAACGTGGATCATATCCTCACCCAATGCCCATACGCTCGAGAAGTTTGGCATAGATGTTTCGAGGCCTTACACATCAACATCCTACCGCCCACTCACGCGGACTCGTTCACAGAGTGGTGGCTGGACAAGAGGAAAAACTTCGCTGGCCGAACCAAACGCGGCTTCGACTCCTTCGTGATTGCGACTGTTTGGCTGTTGTGGAAGCAACGGAACGCTAGGGTATTTCATAGACTGCACAAGCATAGGTCCCCACCGCAGTTGACTGGCCACGTGTTGTCTGAGGTCCGCGATTGGAGGTTAGCTGGACTAGGTGTAGGTGGTTTAGACCCATTCTGTGAGAGAGCGACCTAGTGTGTGATAGTGGTGTGGGTGTGGGGTTCCCGCCAGTCAGATGTTCGCATCTTGGCCTGGTATCTTGTAAATATTGTTTCTGCCTTCTATAAAAATATGGTACGCCATTGGCGTACTCTCGAAAAAAACATCGTTGAAAATCCTATTTGGCGCATCTTATAGACCGATGACTATATATCATTGTACATGCCCTGAGACCGACACTTCTAAAAAAAGCAATTGTCTTTTTTTTTTTGTTTGGGAGGGGGGTGCGGGGGTGCGGGGGAAAAGCAATTGTCACCGGCAGACGGGAGCTCCTGCAAATCCTAATATTACTTTGCACAGTTGGGCGCACACCCCTCCACACGATGGGCCAGCCCATTTGTATTTTTCTCTTTTTCTAAAAGACGCAAAAGATGCGCACTGAGGTGGATTCGAACACAAAACGTGGAGAATTAGTGCAATATACGGGATAACTACCCAACCAACTTCACATTCTATGCCCCTCAAAAAAAAAAACTTCACGTTCTATGCTCACATAGATATTCTTTCCCTATTGTTCTCTCTTTTCCTTTTCTTCCTTCTTTCCCCTTCGTAGTCGTGGTTTCGCAGAGGAGGCGGCCCATTGTTGTCCTCTGCGGGATGAAATATCACGAAAAATGCGCTAGCACATTGAACCCGCGACCTGGTACAGAGGCTCGACATGCCTTAACCACTGTGACACGCGACCTATTGTGAAAAAACTGCAGCATGAATTTAGAAGAAACTACTGGCAGTAGCAAAAAATAAAATCAATTCGCGAAATTTCATAAAACATGTTGACGCAATAAACAGTGCGGCTACCTTATTGTTAAATATTTCGCGCAAGAATCTGTCACTAGAGCCTACTTGCTCTAGTGGTTCAGGCAACCTGCCCCGTAGGTAAAAGGGGGCGAGTTAGAATCCTAGCTGGAGCAACATTTAGGAGTTTTTTTTTCTGCCATATACACATTTTTTAATGTGCTGCATCGTGGGCCGGCCCACCAGGTGCGGCTAGTCAGCGCCAGTTCCTAAATGGGCGCATAAAGCGCCGTATAGGAGCTCCCGGGATCTCCTGTGTGAAAGGACCTCCTATATGCCGCTTTCTGCGACAAGTAGTCGTGGTTTTACACAGGAGGCGCCTCACTTGGGCCGGCCCATTCGTTGTCCTTCGCGGGATGAAATATCGCAAGAGAGAAAAAAGAACTCACCGCGAACTGGTACAAAGGCTCGTGATGCGCTAACCACTCCGACACGTGACCTATTGCAAAACAATTGCAACACGAACTTAGAAGAAACTACCCACAGTACAAAAAATAAAATCAGTTCACGAAATTCCATAAAACATGTTGGCGAAGAATCGAACACAAGACCTCCCACCTAGGAACTGCGCCCATAACCACTATACTAAGCGGTAGATTAAAACATTTTAAAAATCAAACGAGATTTTTAAAAGGAAATCTTTTTTAAACGCAAAGATTATTTGGGAAAATAATATAAAGAACAAATAGGAACAAAAAATGAATACGAGAACATTCTTCAAAATTATGAAATAATTGTAAACGCAAGGCATTTTTTGAAAAACAATAACAAAATTGAAAAGTGAATATTTTCCAAAATTACAAACTATTTTTTACAAAACTTGAGCATGTTTTTAATTTGCCAACTAATTTTGAAAACATGAAAAATTTTCGTATTTGTGAACAAAATTTGATAACTGTAGTATTTTTGGAATATGTGAACAAATTTGGAAACAATTTTTTTTGAACTCCTCAGACATTTTTGTGTTTTTGAACAAAAACTAAACATCTGAACATTTTTTGAATTTGTAAGCAAATTTGGAAACATGAATATTTTTTGATATGTGAACAAATTTTGAAAAGGAAAATATTTTTTTGAATTTATGAACAAAAATTTGTAAACAAGAATCCTCTTTCAAATTCCCAAACATTTTCCAATGTGTGAACAAAATTTAATCATGTGAACATTTTATGAATTTGTGAAGAAATTTTGGAAATGGGATTTTTTGAAATAAAATATTTTTAGTTTTCTGAACAATATGTAAAAATGTGAATTTCTGAACTTTTTTATGAACATAATTTTTTCGAATTTGTGAACAAAATTTAAAACCACAAACATTTTTTGAATTTTTAGAACAAATTCCGAAATGAAGAACAATTCTGAAAATCACAAACAAATTTCAGAAATGAACAATTTCTGAATACGTGAATGAGAATGTGAAAACAAGAACATTTTTGGAATTTGTGAACAAGTTTTCAAAACAGGAACATTTTTTGAAATCCATGTCATAATTTGAAAAGTTCTGATGAAATTAAACAAAAACATTCCAAACAATTTTTGAAAAACATACCTAACAAGTTTTGAAAAGACAAATATTTTTTGAACTTCCTGTTTTTAAGAAAATGCAAACATTTTTTGAATTTATGATCAACTTTGGAGAACATGACCACTTTTAAAAATATTGAACGTTTTTTAAAAGCACGAACATTTTGTTAAAGTTTCTGAACGATTTTCAAAACAGGAACTCTTAAAAAGAAGAAAAATAGACTTGAAAATAAAAAAGATAAGAAAAAATAGCATAAGGAAAAGAAAAGAAAAATAAACAGAAAAATGAAAAAAAAGAAACAGGAAAACCAGTTCAAGGAACCTTCTAGAAGATTCCCAAAACCAGAAAAACCGGCTACGATACTCTAGAAGATTCCCAAAACCGAAAATTGTTGTCATACGTTAATGGGCCCGGCCCAGGTGATCGCTCGATCGCCAGGTCTCTGTGCGAAAGGTCGACACCTTGACGCCACGTGCGTCCAATAGGAAATTCCCTGTGTTAAGCTCTTTGCGTCAAAAAGTCGACGTTTCGCACGACATGTAGCTCACCTGGGTTGGCTCATTTTGCGTTCGCGAGGTGGAAAAATATGAAAAAGAAGTAGCGGTTGCATTTGATCCCGAGGGAGCAACTAGCTGAGGAGCGCTCGTTCCCAGCCTTCCCAAGGGTCACTAGAGGAGGGCTGGCGGGCCCTCAGCGACCCCCACATGTCGCGCTCCGGGCTGCGCTTCCTCCGGAATTTATTTTTATTTTTATGTTCCACGCGCATTTTTGGCTTTTAGATGTTTATTTTTTCGGTATTTTTGGCTTTTCGGTTTTTCATCGGTCTTCCTTAGCTTTTAGACAAAAAAATTTATGTGAAAAAACGTGTGTTTTTTCTTCCGCGAGAGGCATGGTTTTGCTTGCATGAGGCACAACCGTGCCTCTCGTGAACAAAAAAAAACATGTTTTCTCTCTTTTGTTCTCTTTCGTGAGAGGTACAGTTTTGCTTCTGCGAGAGGCGCGGTCGTGCCTCTTGGAAATGGGAAAAAGCTCTCTCGCTTTTTTCCTTTCATGGGAGGCACGATTTTGCTTCCGCGAGAGGCATGGTTGTGCCTCTCAAAAAGAGGAAAAATATGTGTTTTCTCTTTTTTTTCACGAGAGGCACGGCCGTGGCTCTCAAAAACAAAAACAAAAACAAAAATGTGTTTTCTTTTTTTTTTCTTCCGCGAGAGGCACAGTTTTGCTTCCACGAGTGGCACGGCCGTACCTCTCAGAAAGCGGCTTCTGGAAAGAAAAAAACCTTGCTTTCGGTTCGATTTTTTGTCCTTTTTTCCATGTTTTTTTTGAAAAAAAAGTTCGCTAAAACCTACCAATGTAGTATATAGTTTTGAAGATCTCGACGCGAACCAACGATGAAAACGATTCGAGATTTGGACACACAGTTTAAGAGATAGATCATTTTGAATAAATGGATCTACGGAAAAAGAAAATCTCTCAGGCTATTTGTCGCAACCTGAGAAGGTAAGAATGATCTTTACAAGAAGTACTTCTCAATTAGTGATTTTGTTTGATCCCCTGACTTCGTAGCAACGCGCAAGCTGTGGTAGATAATAACGAGAAATAAATGAGACAAAGAGACACGGATTTTTATGTGAGAAAACCACGGACACACGAAGGCGCAATCACTATGAGGAGGAGTATTACAAGCACAAGACGACATGCTGTCTGAGGTGCGACTACATGGAGTATATATGAGGGGCAACACATAAGAGTCCTTGTAGGACAATTAAACGAGTTGTACTCGTACGCGTCGACGCCAACGCAAAGGCCCACACCGGTTGTACTACGTCTAGTCCAACACGGTACTAGAATTTGGATCACAATTTAACAATCTCCACCTTGAGCCAAATTCCCTCCAGTAGTTGAAAAAGTAAATAACTCCATCCAAATCAGCATAAACATCTTGTGCATCAGAGTCCATAGGATTAGTGAGAAATACCAACTAAGCCTGATCAAAGCTCAAACTTATTAGTCGGAACTGGCTTTGTCATCATATCAGCAGGATTATCATGAGTACTTATCTTGCATACCTTCAAATCGCCTTCAGCAATAACATCTGAATATAATGAAATCTGACATCAATGTGCTTTGTCCTCTCATGATACATTGAATTCTTTGTAAGATATATGGCACTTTGACTGTCAGAAAATATGGTAGGGCAAGATGAATCTTCACAAAGCTCAGTGTATAAACCTCTCAACCAGATAGCTTCTTTGCATGCCTCAGAAATAGCCATATACTCGGCATCAGTAGTGGAACATGCCACAATAGACTGCAAAGTTGCTCTCCAACTCACAGCACAACCACCAATGGTGAAAACATAACCTGTGAGTGATCTTCTCTTATCCAAATCACCAGCAAAATCAGAATCAACAAAACCAACAAGTCCATCTCTAGTTTTTCCAAACTGTAAATAAGCATTAGAAGTACCACGCAGGCATCTGAAAATCCACTGAACTGCTTTCCAATGCTATTTTCCAGGATTAGCCATGTATCTACTAACAACACTCAATGCATATGATAAGTCAGGACGAGAACAAACCATGGCATACATAAGTGAACCAACTGCACTTGAATAGGGAACTCTAGACATGTACTCAATATCTGCATCTGACTCAGGACATAAAGCTGATGATAATTTGAAGTGTGCAGCTAACGGTGTACTCACCGGTTTGGCATTATGCATATTAAAACGATGAAGAACTTTATCAATATATCCCTTCTGACTTAGATATACTTTTCCAGACGGTCTACCTCTGGATATTTCCATGCCAAGAATTTTCTTTGCTGCACCCAAATCCTTCATCTCAAATTCATTACTCAATTGCTTCTTTAGTTCATTAATCTCTGACATACTCTTTGCAGCAATAAGCATATCATCAACATAAAGGAGCAAATAAATAGTTGAACCGTTGATAGTTTTCAAATAAACACAACCATCATAATTAGACCTTTTGAAACCTTGAGAGAGCATAAAGGTGTCAAATCTCTTGTACATCTGTCTAGGGGGTTGCTTCAATCCATACAGAGATTTCTTTAACTTACAGACAAGATTTTCTTTTCGCGGAATAACAAAACCTTCAGGTTGTTCCATATAAATACCCTCTTCTAATTCTCCATGTAAGAATGCAGTTTTAACATCCAATTGTTCAAGCTCAAAATCATGCATGGCAACAATACTGAGTAAAGTGCGAATAGAGCTATGCTTCACAACAGGAGAAAAGACTTCGTTATAGTCAATACCTAGAATCTGGCTATAACCTTTAGCAACTAACCTTGCTTTATATCTTGTCTCATCATTAGGAGAAACACCTTCGTCCTCTTGAAATCCCACTTGCAACGAATAGGTTTCTTCTCTCTAGGCAATTTTACTAAATTCCAAGTGCCATTCTTTTCAAGTGATTCCATCTCATCATGCATAGCGGTCATTCACTTATTACTATCATCAGAAATAATAGCCTCGGAATATGAAGAAGGCTCAACATTACCTTCAATTTCTTCTGCAACAGATAAAGCAAAAGAAACAATATTGCACTCTTCAATTAACCTGTCAGGTTTATTAATACCTCGCCTAACTCTGTCACATGCAAGATTCCAACTGGGTGGAACAATAGGCTGATTTGGAGTGGGAGTGACATGTTCATTATCAAGGACGGGTTCATCATGTGCATCAACAATTTCATTACCAGATGTATCACTTGTTTCAATAACATGCTCCACCTGAACAATAGGCTGCTGAATAGTAGGCTGCTGTTCACTCTCAACAGGAACATTAGTAGATGAAGCATCATGTAACATAGCAGTTTCATTAAAGATAACATTTCTGCTAATAACAACCTTCTGGGTTTCAGGATTCCACAATTTAAAACCTTTAACACCAGACTTATAACCAAGAAAGATGCACTTAACAGCCCTAGGCTCCAACTTTCCATTATCAACATGAGCATAAGCAGTGCAACCAAAAACTCTCAACTGTGAATAATCAGCAGGTGAACTAGACCATATCTCAATTGGAGTTTTATTATTAAGAGCAATAGATGGTGAACGGTTAATGAGATAACAAGCAGTGGAAGCGGCCTCAGCCCCAAAACGCCTATGCACACCTGCATTGGACAACATGCAACGGGCTCTGGAAATAATGGTCCTGTTTATACGCTCAGCAACACCATTTTGTTGAGGAGTATAAGGAACGGTGTAATATCTGACAATGCCTTCAGAGTTGCAATAATTCTTAAATTGCTTAGAACAAAATTCCATACCATTATAAGTGCGAAGTATTTTTTTACCTTCCTTTCAGTTTGTCTTTCAACCATAATCTTCCACTCCTTAAAAGCTGAGAATGCTTCATATTTATGCTTCAAGAAATAAGGCCAAACTTTTCTCAAATAATCATCAATAATAGTCAGCATGTAACTAGCACCACCTAGTGACTTCTTGCGAGATGGTCCCCATAAATCAGAATGCACATAATCAAGAATACCTTCAGTTGTATGAGTCGAAGTGTTGAACTTCACCCTCTTGTGCTTGCCGAAGATACAATGCTCACAAAATTTCAATTTATCAGGTTCATATCCATCAAGAAGACCTCTTATTTAACTCTGCTAAACCAAGTTCACTCATATGTCCAAGACGCATATGCCAAAGGTTAGCAGCATCACAATCAGAATTCTTTGAAATAACTGGAGTAGCGTTACCTGAAACGGTAGAATCTCGAAGGTAATAAAGACCATTGGTCGAACTTAAGTCACCTTTAATCACAACAAGGGAACCTTTGGTGACTTTCAAAACACTATCTCCACCTGAATACTTGTACCCCTTTGCATCAAGGGCATTAACAGAGATAAGATTTCTCTTCATCTTCAGAATATACCGAACATCTGTCAAAGTTCTGATTATGCCATCAAACATCTTGATTCGAACGGAACCTATGCCTTCAATCTTGTATGGTGAATTATCAAAATCCAAAACGAAACCAGCAGAAGTAGTGGAATCAAAAGTATTAAACCAATCTCTATGTGGAAACATATGAAAAGTGCATGCAGTGTCAAGTACCCACTCATCATAGGTCTCAGCACATCCAGCAATAACGACAAGAGCATCATCGGAACTATCATCACGAGCAACGTTAGCAGAATTGTCACCTTGTTTGTTACCTTTCCTCTTTTCTTTGTTCTGCAACTTAAAACACTCTGAGATGTCATGCCCGTCTCTTTTGCAATATCTGCAATATTTCTTGTCTCTGGATTGCGACCGGCCCCTGTAGCCGTTTTTACTTTTGCCTCTGTTTCCATTATTGGAGTTCTTCTCCTTTGTCCTGCCACGAACAGATAATCCCTCGGCTTGGGATGAACTCGAACCATCATGAGGCACCATTAATTTCATCTTCTCCTTGGAGTTCAAAACTTCATAAACTTCATTAAGCGTGAGAGTATCACGACTATATAATATGGTGTCTCTAAAATTGGTATAAGAACTTGGCAGTGAACAAAGTAACATTAAAGCAGTATCTTCCTCTTCATACTTAACCTCCATTGCAACTAGATCGGATATGATCTCTTTAAATTCTGAAATATGATTCAAAACGTTACCTCCCTCGGGTAGCCTGTGCAGGAACAATTTCTGCTTCAAATGCATCTTGCTGGTGAGATCTTTAGTCATGCAAATCCCTTCCAGCTTTAACCGTAGAGCGGCGACAGTTTTCTCGCTCAAAACTTCCTGCAAAATATTATTATGCAAATGGAGTTGAATTTTTTACGATCAATTCTTTTCTTCTCATCAGTCCAGTCCTCAATTCGGTTCTTCCCAAAACTATCCAGTGCTTCATCATAGTCGGTCTGTGCCAACAACGCCCGCGTCTTGACTTGTCATAGGGTAAACCTTGTTTCACGGTCCAGCAGCGGAAGATCATACTTCATGGATGCCATGAGTCGATTAAATCTGTGTACACAAAATAGTACAAACCCATAGAAAAATTCTTGATAGAATTAAAGTTGCGGATCAAAAGAAAAATAGGATAAATAGCACCTGGCAGATATTGGACAGTGGTAGTAGTAGCAAACAAAGGACGAAGCAAGGATCAGCCAACTAGTACTAGTACTCCTGTAGTACTCCTGTAGCCGTCACGTGAGCAAGCAATCAACTAGTAGTAGTAGTACTCGAGTAGATTAACTTCAAGTAGTAGCAGCAGCAACGTAGCCTGGTGCCTCGGGACTTGAAGCCAGCAAAACAATCCACGGCAAGGGAAATTGACTGTCTCGACCGACTTGACCGACTGATGCGTTTTCTGCTGCACCTGCTTCTCTGGTCTTGATTTATCCTCGAGACCAGCAGTGGAGATTGCTGGATCAGACAACAACACGGGAGGCGTGCGCGTAGGAACAGTCGGTCTCGGCTGTATCAGAAAATCGATCCGCCTCGGATCGATGGATCGCCTGGACGTGCGGCGGCACGCACGATGTAACCCTAACTCTCGATCTCAAATTTCGTATCTGAAACCTCAGCTCTGTATACTACCTCCGTCTCAGTTTACAAGTCCTGCGCGTATACCTAGGTTGCCAATTTTATCACCCTAATATAAACTATATAACACAAAAATTATACCTTTTGAAAGTAAAAACTGCATAGTTTATGTTGGTATATTCTTTGCAATATATGACTTGTATTAGGTTGGTCAAATTGACAACCTAGGGGTACGCGCACGCCTTGTAAACTGAGAGAGAGGTAGTACCATTTGTTAGATAATAATGAAAAATAAACGAGACAAAGAGACACGAATTTTTATGTGGAAACCCTTGCGAGAGAAAATCACGGACGCACGAAGGCGCAATCATTATGAGGAGGAGTATTACAAGCACGAGACGACATGCCGTCTGAGGTGCGACTACATGGAGTATATATGAGGGGCAACACATAAGAGTCCTTGTAGGACAATTAAATGAGTTGTACTCGTACGCGTCGACGCCAACGCAAAAGCCCACACCGGTTATACTACGTCTAGTCCAACACGGTACTAGAATTTGGATCACAATTTAACAAGCTGGGCTAGCCGCTACGACACATTAGTGTTTGTGCTAAACTTGTAGCATAACATAAAGGAACTAAACTACAACAGTAAAAAGTTAAACATTCGCAAAAAATCCCAAAAACTAAAATACAAGTGAGAGATCGAACAGAGGAACTCCTACTACTAAACCAGGTCACCAGCGACCTTAATTCCTAGGAATATGTGTCTTAAACCTCGAACAATTCATGAAAATGTGAACATTTTTGTGGATTCTTAAGCATTTTGCTTTAATGCAACCCGCCGTATTGATGAATTTCATCCGGTTAGTTCAAATAGTGTTTGAAATGTATGCGGATAGCATTGGATGACCGGCTGCCGCATCCGAGTCTGCGGACGGATGCGGTGTCCGGTTTGCGGGTCAGCCTTGAAGATGCCCTAAGCCGACAAAAATGGCCACCCTGGCTGCATTTGCTCTTGTCGCCGAGCACAAATGACGTCCATGACTTGACGAGAGAAGTAGAGAACACGCGCATTTGTAGTAGCCCATTTGCATGAAACAAACATAATTAGTTGACAAAATGATGAGTACGTGAACATAACATAGTACATGCCAATGTTTTCTTTTCAAACAGGGATTTACCAGATTTCTACAGGTAAAACCAGTCGAAACAATATGCAAGTCTTACACAGCTGGTTGAACCGAGCCTGGAGCAAATTTAAACGTAGAGCAGAACCCGACTCAAGCAATCGATGCATTATCGGGTTAAAAATCCGGACTATTCGCTTTCGATTTATTACAAGTTTTTGAACGCACATGCAGTACAAACATCAGTAGCACAGTCAGACTAGTAGTACAAAGTAACGGCAGACCTGCTTTATTTGATCACACACACCAAAATGCAATTCACACGGTAGAAGAAGCACACCAAGACGCCAGCTTAAGATAGACAGAAATGCCATGACGTACAAGAAGCGGCGCAGATGGATCATCCGTTTATTTCACCCCGCTCTCTCACTCTTCCTATTTCACCCTCGCTGATTTTAAGATGAAGAAAAAAGACATGGATCAGGTACTTAATTAGTTGGTGCTTTGCTTCATAAGGAATATATATATCAACCAGAGGAATAAATAAAATAAATGATCAATTTGCGTTGCGGCACCCTTACCTGCTGCTAGGTTCTTCCGATGAATTTGCTGCATCTTCCAGTGAATCTGCTTCATGATCAGGGAAGGCGTATACCTGTTGCAGACTCCTTTCTTGAGGATTAGTATTGGTGAGTCCAATCCTCTTCAATTGTGAATCTCCGAGGCCATGGCTGGACATGAGCAGCCAGACGAAGGTGATGAACTCCCCTCCTGTGCTCAGTTGTTCCATGTGCCTCTCCGGCCTCGACTTGCCTGCAGCGTAAATAAGGAGCCTCGCCCACACGGAAGCTAACTCCTCGAGCAATTTTTTCCTGTTTGATGGCAAGACAAGTCCCAGAACCCCATGGACTATAAACTCAAGCTCTATGGGATCCTTAAGAAATATAGCTTCCGGGCTAGCACTGAGCGGCAGCATAGAAGGGTGGGTAGCCAAAAGGTACATCATGTATCTGGATAGTTTCCGGCATACCTCCATCATGTTCATACCCACTCCTGCAGTGTTTGCCTCATGTACTTCACTCAAATGTTTCTCAGTCAATACATGCAACGCCACAATACCAATACCAAAATCTGGAATACTTGCCAACAAGTTATTCCATAGCATGCTTAATCTAATGTAGCCTACAAGGGAGTTTACATCCCTAAAGAGACGAATCTGCCCTGCAATACACTCCATTGTGAACTCATCCACATCCACGCACTCTGTGTCTAACAGCTTGCTCATCCAAAATATTTTCTTCTTTTCAACATGGACCAAACCCGCAAACCATTTGACCATGGCCATCACTCCTTGACTGAATGTTCTGGCTTGGGTATTGCCAGTCATCCAGCTCGAATAGTTGTACTGTCCCATTGACCTGACAAAACATTGCTTCTTCTCCGACCATCCAAGGTCACTGGAAAAAATAAGCCAGGACAGCATGGCAAGCTTATCCCACTTCCGAACCTTCAGCCATGCCCATGTCCAGGGTGACATCATGAAAATAAACATCGCACAGAGTTCTAAGAAAAAACCTCCCCAAAAAAGGGAATAAGTGATTGCAATGTCAGTTTTGCTATACCTTTGCTTGTCACTTGCAAAGAACATAGCGAAAGCAACAACAGCGGACATCTGAGAGATGCATCTAAGTATGATAGCACTCCTTGTTCTGACCACGAGAGCCTTAGTGTACAGATCAGCATACATCACACTAAGAATAATACCGACTATCTTGATCACCTTTTTGCTGTCATCTCCGATTGACCACCATGAGGAGACAAGATCAATATCCTCTTCACTAGACAAGATGTCGTGTCCACAAATGATATTATGGGCACGTGGCATTGAACACAGAGTTATGTAAACAATGCTATCATATCCATCCTTGTCCATCTTCTCTACGCTATCATGGTGTGGCAACTTTTTGTAATGATGTCCACTTGAGCTCTCAAAGATTTTGTAGCAACCACTCTTGAGAGACCAAGTTCTTTCCGCATACTTGATAATTCCAACAACAAACACAAAGACACCAGACACTATAAGCACCGGGCTGTGTCTTCCAATACTTCCAGAAAACATATATAGCTAAGACAGATTGCACCACCAGATTCAGCAAATGCCTCAACCACAAATTGTTGTCTTCCATGGCAAAGGCAGTAATAGTGTCCTGCCCGCCAAGATGGATGAGAAGAAATGGTGCCCAAAAGAAAGCCAGTGGTGATATTTCCCCTGGTGTATGCATTTCAGTGGTGATATCCCCAAGTCGTGAGATGAGGCCAAGGGTATACACTGCTACAAAGTCTGCCCCGAGATAAGCTGCCCAAATGGAGAGTCTTAGTAGCATGCTGCTGCTATGCCGTCGAAGGCTGCCAGTAAAGAACAAGAAAATTTGTAGTGTGAAACTGAGGAGCACAAACAGCTGAATTTCCCATACATTGAACAGTTTGACCAAATCCTCCATTCCAGGCATGCTAGTTTTCTTATATCTCTGACACCCTGGTGGATAAGTTTTAGAAGTTATGAGTGAGATATGCAAGATGGGAAAGTAGCATAGTCATCCAAAGTTCCAAACTCAAATATGGATGTACTTTCACCTTTATGCATGCCTAACAAGAAAGTTCTAAATATCTAGCAGATGGAACAATTAATTGGAAGATAGCACTGCTGAAAATCTAATATCAAATTATATTCTAACATGGAAGAAATCGCGGGAGAAATGATTTCGCGGTGGCCTCTCCCAGCAGCTATAGAGGCCGCCATAGCGGGCAATCACGGCAAATAGCGGAAATTTTTCTGGCGTGGGAGATGATTTCTGGAGGGTTTTTCTGATTTTTGAGCCATTTAGAGGGATATGTGAAGGATATCGCGACAACAACCATAGCGTAGCGGCGAGGCTCCCGGGCAGCTATAACGCAGCTATCGCGGCTGTTTCACAGGCTATTTTAATCTATGATATTAACTAAGCTGAGAGATGGATATATTGTAATGTGTATATATATGTTGGAATTCTGAACTATGATCAGATGCCTAATCAATTTAAAACAGGAAATATATCAATTGGCATGAATATAAAAATTATACTTATCAAAGTAAACTCGAAATCAGAATTCATTTCGTAATTGAAAAAATAAGTAAGAGTTCTAGTTTGTAATTAAAGCATAGGAACCAATCATCATTGCATGCTCGCTCGTCGGCTCATGTATGCCACTGCCGGAATCCCGCTTATCTCCCACTGCACCACCGCCGAGGGCTTGTGGACGAATAGAGCCACCGTCGAGCTTCGTTTCATTGAAAACAGAACGAGGGGACGACAACGATAGCGTAGAGCACCCGCAAAGGTGATTATCTTTTGCCTTTTTCATTATTGTTTTACTGTTTTCAATCGAATTCAACATGGAATACTACAATCCGTAGATGAATAGGTTAAGGGAGATGTTCTTCGAGGATCCTTCATCGGAGCAGGAGGAAGAAGATGACTACAGTTTTGAGATAGTCATTGTTGTGGTTGTTCACGAGGACTTCCTCGCGGCGCATCGAAGTATGGAGAATCGACAAGTTCATACCTATCTTCAGGATAATCTAGTTGAGCACCTGTGGGCACTTCATAGCACTTGATTGATGTGCTTTCTATCGTGCTCTTTATTCGGTTTATTATGTCATTTGGACCCTTTCGTGTGTTTGAATTTGAATTATTAAATCTGGAAACTTACAATTTGAAGTGTTGTTGAATAAATTATAAGTTCAGACTTATATGTGTGCAAATATCCAGTTGAAATGAAGTATGTAAATCCAAACTTACAAGAATTGATTAACAAATTTTTCTAGGGAGTTAAGTTTCAGGAGTTCGGCTAGGAACCGTTTTTATTGAGCTCCTCAAAATTGAGAAGATAAGATTTGATGGGCTAAATTTTAGAGTTTCGACTAGAGATGCTCTAACATCTTGGGAGCAGTTAATATTATGGTTTTAAATAACGCGCTATAGCACGTTATAGTATTTAGAAGATGTCATGTGCTAAGGGACTTTGGTCCAAACACATAAACAAACATCTTAAATAACACTCTATAGCACCACTATAGCATACTATAGTTTTTAGAAGAGATCCGTCGCTAAGAGACATAATCCGCTATTTAAAACTACTGTAATAAACCTGATCAAAATTTAGAAGCGAAAGCTGGCCAGAATCAATGGGGGTGCGAAGATTAACATAAGAGAACACAAAGGGTGCATTCCAAGACAACAAAAAACAAGGACTGCACCTCAGACTAGTTTATGTGACTGAGATTATTAAACAATCCAAAGTACGGGCGTGTACCTTAGACTAGCAGACGGAAGCTTCAGTTACTCTGAACCATGTCTTTTGTAACTAGTTGTGGCATGTGAAGCCGGCATTGTTGGTAGGCATGTTTACAAGTAATACCGTGTTGTCTAGATCTATTCCTTTCTTGTAGGAGGAGAGGCGTAAAGAAGCACTAAGATCTCACAATAATACTGTCCTTTATATTGATACATTTCTTGCAAGGAGAGGAAAGAGTAAAGAGAGAGATGCTTTTCTTGCTTACAACATGCAATCTTAATTCATCAAAAATTAATACTAGCAGTAGATTCATCAAGAGTTGGCAAATTTTAACATGGTCTTTCTTACCTCCTTTTTTCACATGAAAGGCAAGAAGATAAGAAGTACACAGACCTCCCACTTATGGAATCAACGGAGGTAAGAAGATAAGATGTACTCAGACCCACTACTTAATGAAATCAATGGCCTATATCTATTATATACTCTTACCTTTCATGTGAAAAGAGAACGTAAGAGAGACCATCATGCTCCCTTTTACCCTCTCTTTTTACATGTGAGGTAAGAAGGTAAGAGTTAAACATACCACTAATTAATGAGATCAATGGCTCGGATCTATTATATACTCTTAATTACCTCTCATGTGAAAAGAGGCGGTAAGATGGAGTATGTTAAAACTGCTCGACAAAATTAGATCACGCTTTCACGAAAATACCCTAATTAGTCCGTGAGACTAAATGTATCTGGTTTTAACAACCGAGGGTAAATGACCATTTCTAAACATTTTGAAGTTGCAACCACACTAAAAAAGGAAAATGTAAATTTTATCAAGAAAATACTAGTACGTCTCAAGCTTCGTGTGGTTTTACCTTTGGCATAAAGCCAGAGCCAGCTGCAAGTAGTACATTTGTTTGTTTAAAAAAGATTGCACTTGCCTGACACCGTGTTTAGTTCCTTCTTTGAATCTACTAATCTATAAGGGCATCTCTCGTGACCCAAACTGGACACAATATCCATCTATGAACACGAAGGGAACAGTCCACAGACATGGATGCGGGAGGTCATTCAAAGCAATCCGCATGCATTTCAAACCAGGTTTAAAATAACTAGACAAATTTAAGCAACAAGTCAGATTTCATTCAAAGTTCGGAGATAATTTGCATATATGATCCATATTTCGACCGATTAGTGACGTCATCAAGGTGCTTAGCATCTTTTTTCAACAAAGGGTGAATTTTATTGGCTCAAAATGAAGCATTAAGAGGATACAAACACAAAGAGCACACATCTAGCCTCTGCGTAGTTAGGATGTACACAACCAACACCAACACACGCACACAAAAACACACCAGCAAATAGCAAAGTCATATAAGACCAAAGCCATGCGTTGGCGAGAAAAATGAACATCAAAGCGCTTAGCATCTACTGTCAGTATTCTTTGCCACTATCAGAAATTTGATACGGTGCAAAATGCCACGCATTGTAAAGTGGTATTTTTTCGGTAATCATGACAAGGATGTGATGGTTCTGGATTTAACTCCATGTAAAGACTATAAGGGCATGTTTGGTTGCCTTCTGCAATAGTACCTGCATTTCATCCTCATATCAACTCAGCCTGGTTGAGCAAAAACATGCAACAAACCAACATCTGCATGTTGTTTGGTTGCCTGCATTGCACCAATGAGCACTTTAGGGTTGGGTGTTTGGTTGCCTGCATATGTGCTGAAGGGCTGAGCAGATGCAAATAGCAACTGTTTGGATGCATACACGTTTGTGTTCTACTCACCCCATTCAAATATGGTGGCCTTACCGCCACATTAGCAGCACAACAACATGCACAACTGATAGGAGGCAAACAATGCAAACAAGCAATGCACATGAAGATAACAACAGATTAAAAGGCTAAGTAATATACTAGGGCCATCATTAAAGACCGCAGGGGCATCCCATGCCGCTGCTTCACGCCAGGGTGCTGATCCTGGCCAAAATATTAACATATTCGCAACATAAATTCAAACGATCACAATCATCGGCAACACAAACTAATAACACTACTAACAGTTCCATACTTTCATGACAAGATAGGGTAACTGACGATCTAGAGAGCCCGGGAGAAGTAGCTGACACATGTATGCTTGATACAATGCACCCTACACATGATCGAGTTGTCATGGTTGTAAATCTGCACCTTCAGGCCCAGGTCAGAGATCCCCATGACGACGAGGTCGCCGGGGATGATCCCGTGGCAGCAGCAGAAGTACTGCCAGCCCCGACCAAGCACCATCTCCCCCTGGAAGTTCTAGACCTGAACCCAGAACTTACACCACTCGTTAGTCGACAGCCTGATGACGCCGACGGCTTGATCACCAGCCACTGCTTCATCACATCCCTGAACTTGGGCGGGATGAAGAGCATGGTGAGATCCTCCTCATCCTTGATCTGGCAGTAGAAACTGAAGGAAATATGCCCTAGAGGCAATAATAAAGTTATTATTTATTTCCTTATTTCAGGATAAATGTTTATTATTCATGCTAGAATTGTGTTAACCGGAAACTTAGTACATGTGTGAATACATAGACAAAACATAGTGTCCCTAGTATGCCTCTACTTGACTAGCTCATTAATCAAAGATGGTTATGTTTCCTAACCATAGACATGTGTTGTCATTTGATGAACGGGATCACATCATTAGGAGAATGATGTGATGGAAATGGCCCATCCGTTAGCTTAGCATTATGGTCGTTACAGTTTCATTCCTGGTGCTTTCTTTATGACTTATACATGTTCCTCAGACTATGAGATTATGCAACTCCCGAATACCGGAGGAACACCTTGTGTGCTATCAAAAGTCACAACATAAATGGGTGATTATAAAGATGCTCTATAGGTGTCTCCGAAGGTGTTTGTTGGGTTGGCATAGATCAAGATTAGGATTTGTCACTCCGTGTTTCGGAGAGGTATCTCTGGGCCCTCTCGGTAATGCTCATCACTATAAGCCATGCAAGCAATGTGACTAATGAGTTAGTTGCGGGATAAAGTATTACGGAATGAGTAAAGAGACTTGCCAGTAACGAGATTGAACTAGGTATGATGATACTGACAATCGAATCTTGGGCAAGTAACATACCGATACAAAGGGAACAACGTATGTTGTTATGCGGTTTGACCGATAAAGATCTTCGTAGAATATGTAGGAGACAATATGAGCATCCAGGTTCCTCTATTGGTTATTGATCGGAGATGTTACTCGATCATGTCTACATAGTTCTCGAACCCATAGGGTCCGCACGCTTAACATTCGATAATGATTTGTATTATGAGTTGTGTGTTTTGATGACCGAAGTTTGTTTGGAGTCCCAGATGAGATCGCGGACATGACGAGGAGTCTCGAAATGGTCGAGACATAAAGATTGATATATTGGAAGGCTATATTCGGACATCGTAAAGGTTTCAGAGAAGTCCGGGTATTTTCCGGAGTACCGGGAGGTTACCGGAACCCCCCGGGGAGTTGTTGGGCCTTAGTGGGCCTTAGTGGGAAAGGAGAGGCAGCGCCAGGAGGTGCCCCCCCCCCCCAAGCCCAGTCCGAATTGGACAAGGGGTTGGGGGCGCCGGCCCCCTTCTCCCTTCCTTTCCCCTTCTCCTTGAGGTGGAATCCTACTAGGACTTGGAGTCCTAGTAGGACTCCCCTCTCCTGGTGCACCCTGCAAGGGCCGGCTAGCCTCCCCCTCCCTCCTTTATATATGGGGGCAGGGGTCTGCTACCTCTTGAGCATGCGTTGGTTTTTCCCTTGAAGAGGAAAGGGTGATGCAACAAAGTAGCGTAAGTATTTCCCTCAATTTTTGAGAACCAAGGTATCAATCCAGTAGGAGGCTCCTCAAAAGTCCAATGCACCTACACAAACAAACAAGAACCTCGCAACCAACGCGATAAAGGGGTTGTCAATCCCTTCACAGTAAGTTGCAAAAGTGAGATCTGATAGAGATAATAAGATAAGATAAATATTTTTGGTATTTTTATGATATATATTGGAAAGTAAAAGATGCAAATAAAAGTAGATGGGAAACTTATATGATAAAAGATAGACCCGGGGGCCATAGGTTTCACTAGTGGCTTCTCTCAAGATAGCATAAGTATTACAGTGGGTGAACAAATTACTGTCGAGCAATTGATAGAAAAACGCATAGTTATGAGATTATCTAGGCATGATCATGTATATAGGCATCACATCCGTAACAAGTAGATCAAAACGATTCTGCATCTACTACTATTACTCCACACATCGACCGACTCCTGCCTGCATCTAGAGTATTAAGTTCATGAAGAATGGGCATAAATTCATGCAATATGATATAAACCCCATCTTTTTATCCTCGATGGCAACAATACAATACGTGCCTTGTTGCCCCTGCTGTCACTGGGAAAGGACACCACATGATTGAACCCAAAGCTAAGCACTTCTCCCATTCCAAGAAAGATCAATCTAGTAGGCCAAACCAAACTGATAATTCAAAGAGACTTGCAAAGATAACTTAATCACACATAAAAGAATTCAGAGGAGATTCAAATATTTCTCATAGATAAACTTGATCATAAACCCACAATTCATCAGATCTCGACAAACACACCGCAAAAAGAGTTACATCGAATAGATCTCCAAGAAGATCGAGGAGAACTTTGTATTGAGATTCAAGGAGAGAGAAGAAGACATCTAGCTAATAACTATGGATCCGAAGGTCTGTGGTAAACTACTCACAACTCATCAGAGAGGCCTTGAAGATGATGTAGAGGCCCTCCATGGTCGATTCCCCCTCCAGTGGAGCACCGACGAAGGCTCCAAGATGGGATCTCATGGATACAGAAGGTTGCGGTGGTGGAATTAGGTTTTCGTGGTGCTCCTCGATGTTTTCAGGGTACAAGAGTATATATAGGCAAAGGAGGTAGGTCGGTTGAGCAACGAGGGGCCCACGAGGGTGGGGGGCACGCCAGGCACCCTCGTGGCCTCCTCGTTTGTTGCTTGACGTCCACTCCAAGTCAGTTGGTTTGCATTTGTTCCAAAAAGATCGCTCCTGAAGGTTTCATCCCGTTTGGACTCCGTTTGATATTCCTTTTCTTAGAAACACTGAAATAGGCAAAAAAACAACAATTCAGGCTGGGCCTCCGGTTAGTAGGTTAGTCCCAAAAATGATATAAAAGTGTAAAGCAAAGCCCATAAACATCCAAAACGGGTAATATAATAGCATGGAACAATAAAAAATTATAGATATGTTGGAGACGTATCAAGCATCCCCAAGCTTAATTCCTGCTCGTCCTCGAGTAGGTAAATGATAAAAACAGAATTTTTGATGTGGAATGCTACCTAGCATAATTATCAATGTAATTTTCTTTATTGTGGCATGAATGTTCAGATCCAAATGATTAAAAATAAAAGTTCATATTGACATGATAAACAATAATACTTCAAGCATACTTAACAAAGCAATCATGTCTTCTCAAATTAACAAGGCTAAAGAAAGCTATCCCTACAAAATCATATAGTCTGGCTATGCTCTATCTTCATCACACAAAGTATTTAATCATGCACAACTCCGATGACAAGCCAAGCAATTGTTTCATACTTTAGTATTCTCAAACTTTTTCAACTTTCACACAATACATGAGCGCGAGCCATGTACATAGCACTATATGTGGAATAGAATGGTGGTTGTGGAGAAGACAAAAAAGGAGAAGATAGTCTCACATCAACTAGGCGTATCAACGGGCTATGGAGATGCCCATTAATAGATATCAATGTGAGTGAGTAAGGATTGCCATGCAACGGATGCACTAGAGCTATAAATGTATGAAAGCTCAATAAAAGAAACTAAGTGGGTGTGCATCCAACTTGCTTTCTCATGAAGACCTAGGGCGTTTTGAGGAAGCCCATTATTGGAATATACAAGCCAAGTTCTATAATGAAAAATTCCCACTAGTATATGAAAGTGACAACATAGGAGACTCTCTATCATGAAGATCATGGTGCTACTTTGAAGCACAAGTGTGGTAAAAGGATAGTAGCATTGTCCCTTCTCTCTTTTTCTCTCATTTTTTATTTGGCCCTTCTCTTTTTTTTTATTTGGCCTTTTTTTTGTAAAGTCCAAAGTCTCATCCCGACTTGTGGGGGAATCATAGTCTCCATCATCCATTCCTCACTTGGGACAATGCTCTAATAATGAAGATCATCACACTTTTATTAACTTACAACTCAAGATTACAACTCGATACTTAGAACAAGATATGACTCTACATGAATGCCTCCGACGGTGTACCGGGATATGCAATGAACCAAGAGTGACATGTATGGAAATTATTAAGGTGGCTTTGCCACAAATATGATGTCAACTACATGATCATGCAAGAGCAATATGATAATGATGATGCGTGTCATAATAAACGGAACGATGGAAAGTTGCATGGCAATATATCTCGGAATGTCTATGGAAATGCCATAATAGGTAGGTATGGTGGCTGTTTTGAGGAAGGTATATGATGGATGTATGGTACCGGCAAAAGTTGCACGGCACAAGAGAGGCTAGCAATGGTGGAAGGGTGAGAGTGCGTATAATCCATGGACTCAACATTAGTCATAAAGAACTCATATACTTATTGCAAAAATATACAAGTCATCAAAAACCAAGCACTATGCGCATGCTCCTAGGGGTATAGATTGGTAGGAAAAGACCATCGCTCGTCCCCAACCGCCACTCATAAGGAAGACAATAAATAAATTATGCTCCAACTTCATCACAAAGCGGTTCATCATACGCGCATGCTACGGGAATCAGAAAATTCAACACATGTATTCCTCAAATTCATAATTACCCCATTAGCATTAATCTAATATCACCATCCTCATATCTCAAAACAATTATCAAGCATCAAATTGATCATAGCATCCAATTAACTCTCTATGATAGTTTTTATTATACCCAACTTGGATGCCCATCATTCTAGGACCAATTTTATAACCATAGTAAATACCATGCTTTTCTAAAAGACTCTCAAAATAATATAAGTGAAGCATGAGATCTCAACAATTTCTACAAAATAAAGCCACCGCCGTGCTCTAAAAGATATAAGTGAAGCACTAGAGCAAAAATTATCTAGCTCAAAAGATATAAGTGAAGCACATAGAGTATTCTAATAAATTCCAAATCATGTGGGTTTCTCCCAAAAGGTGTGTACAGCAAGGATGATTGTGGTAAACTAAAAAGCAAAGACTAATATCATACAAGACGCTCCAAGCAAAACACATATCATGTAGTGAATAAAAATATAGCTCCAAGTAAAGTTATCGATAAACGAAGACGAAAGAGGGGATGCCTTCCGGGGAATCCCCAAGCTTAGGCTTTTGGTTATCCTTGAATATCTTGGGGTGCCATGGGCATACCCAAGCTTAGGCTCTTGCCACTCCTTATTCCATAATCCATCAAATCTTTACCCAAAACTTGAAAACTTCACAACACAAAACTCAACAGGAAATCTCATAAGCTCCGTTAGTGCAAGAAAGAAAAACCACCACATAAGGTACTGTAAGGAACTCATTATTTATTTATATTGGTGTTAAACCTACTGTATTCCAACTTCTCTATGGTTCATACCCCCCGATACTAGCCATAGATGCATCAAAATAAGCAAACAACACACGAAAAACAGAATCTGTCAAAAACCAAACAATCTGTAGCAATCTGTAACTTTCGAATACTTATGGCACTCTAAAAATCCTACCAAAATAGTAAGTCCTGGGAAATGTGTCTATTGATCTACAGAAAAACGAATCAATGCAAAATCACGTTTCTGTGATTTACTAAAATTATTTTTGTGCGTGCAAAGTTTCTGTTTTTCAGTAGAATCAAATTAACTATCACCGTAGGTTATCCTATAGGTTCTACTTGGCACAAACACTAATTAAAACATGAAAACATATCTAAACAGAGGTTAGATGAAATATTTATTACTAAACAGAAGCAAAAATCAAGAAATAAAAATAAAATTGGGTTGCCTCCCAACTAGCGCTATCGTTTAACGCCCCTAGCTAGGCATAAAAGCGAGGATAGATCTAAGTATTGCCATCTTTAGCATTCAATTCATAAGTAGCTCGTATGATAGATTCATAAGGTAATTTAACTTTCTTTCTTGGAAAGTGTTCCATGCCTTTCCTTAATGGAAATTGGAATCTAACATTCGCTTCCTTCATATCAATAATTGCACCAATCGTTCTAAGGAAAGGTCTACCAAGAATAATAGGACATGAAAGATTGCAATCTATATCAAGAACGATAAAATCTACGGGCACATAATTCCTATTTGAAACAATAAGAACATCGTTGATTCTTCCCATAGGTTTATTAATGGTGGAATCCGCAAGGTGCAAGTTTAAAGAGCAATAATCAAAATCATGGAAACCTAACACATCACATAAAGTTTTCGGAATCGTGGAAACACTAGCACCCAAATCACACAAAGCATAGCATTCATGATCTTTAATTTTAATCTTTATAGTAGGTTCCCACTCATCATAAAGTTTTCTAGGTATAGAAACTTCCAAATTATGTTTTTCCTCATAAGATTGCATCAATGAATCAACAATATGTTTAGTAAAAGCTTTATTTTGACTATAAGCATGAGGAGAATTCAACACGGATTGCAACAAGCAAATACAATCTATTAAAGAACAATTATCATAATTAAATTCCTTGAAATCCATAATAGTGGGTTCAATGCTATTTAAAGTCTTGACCTCTCCAATCCCACTTTTACCAAATTTAGCATCAAGATCTAAAAACTCCGAATTATTGGGACGCCTTTTAACTAAAGTTGACTCATATCCAGTCCCATCATTATCAAGATTCATATTGCAAAATAAGGATTTAATAGGGGATACATCAATAACTTTTAGATCTTCACCATTATTTTCATGGAGACTAGAAGAACATGCTTTTACAAAGCAATCTTTCTTAGCACACAATCTAGCAGTTCTTTCTTTGCACTCATTAATGGAAATTCTCATGGCTTTGAGAGACTCATTGATATTATGCTTAGGTGGAATAGATCTAAGTTTCAAAGAATCAATGTCAAGCGAAAGTCTATCAATGTTCCTAGCTAATTCATCAACTTTAAGCAATTTTTCTTCAAGCAAAGCATTAAAATTCTTTTGAGAGATCATAAATTCTTTAACGCTATTCTCAAAATAAGAGGGCATCTTATTAAAATTTCCATAAGAGTTGTTGTAGGAATTACCATAATTATTAGAGGAATTACTAGGAAACGGTCTAGGATTAAAGTTTCCTCTATAAGCTTTGTTACCAAAATTATTCCTACCAACAAAATTCACATCCATAGATTCGTTATTATTCTCAATCAAAGTAGACAAAGGCATATCATTGGGATCAATAGGAGCACTCTTAGTAGCAAACAATCTCATAAGTTCATCCATCTTTCCACTCAAAACATTAATTTCTTCTATAGCATGCACTTTTTTACTAGTAGATCTTTTGGTGTGCCATTGAGAATAATTAGACACAATGTTATCAAGGAGTTTAGTAGATTCTCCTAAGGTGATTTCCATAAAAGTGCATCCCGCGGCTGAATCTAAAAGATTTCTAGAAGCAAAATTCAATCCGGCATAAAAAAATTGTATGATCATCCATAAGTTCAAACCATGAGTAGGGCAATTGTGGATCATTCATCTCATTCTTTTCCAAGATTGGGCAACATGTTCATGATCAAGTTGTTTAAAATTCATAATATCGTTCCTAAGAGAGATGATCTTAGCGGGAGGAAAATACTTAGAGATAAAAGCATCTTTGCACTTATTCCATGAATCAATACTATTCTTAGGCAAAGACGAAAACCAAGTTTTAGCACGATCTCTAAGTGAAAACGGAAATAACTTCAATTTAACAATATCATTATCTGTATCTTTCTTCTTTTGCATATCACACAAATCAACAAAGTTGTTTAGATGAGTAGCAGCATCTTCACTAGGAAGGCCAGAGAATTGATCTCTCATAACAAGATTCAACAAAGCAGCATTGATTTCACAAGATTCAACATCATCGAGAGGAGCAATCGGAGTGCTAAGGAAATCATTATTATTGGTATTGGAAAAGTCACACAATTTGGTATTATCTTGCACCATTGTGACAAACAATCCAACACACAAGCACACAAAAAGGAAAGCGAAAGAGAGAGGAGATTGGGAAAGAGAGGGCAAATAAAACGGCAAGGGTGAAGTGGGTGAGAGGAAAACGAGAGGCAAATGGAGCAAAGACCTCCCCGGCAACGGCGCCAGATAACCTTCTTGCTACCTCTTGAGCATGCGTTGGTTTTTCCCCTGAAGAGGAAAGGGTGATGCAACAAAGTAGCGTAAGTATTTCCCTCAATTTTTGAGAATCAAGGTATCAATCCAGTAGGAGGCTCCTGAAAAGTCCCATGCACCTACACAAACAAACAAGAACCTCGCAACCAACGCGATAAAGGGGTTGTCAATCCCTTCACGCTAACTTGCGAAAGTGAGATCTGACAGAGATAATAAGATAAGATAAATATTTTTGGTATTTTCATGATATAGATTGGAAAGTAAAATATGCAAATAAAAGTAGATGTGAAACTTATATGATAAAAGATAGACCCGGGGGCCATAGGTTTCACTAGTGGTTTCTCTCAAGATAGCATAAGTATTACGGTGGGTGAACAAATTACTGTCGAGCAATTGATAGAAAAGCGCATAGTTATGAGATTATCTAGGCATGATCATGTATATAGACATCACATCCGCAAAAAGTAGATCGAGACGATTCTGCATCTACTACTATTACTCCACACATCAACGACTCCTGCCTGCATCTAGAGTATTAATTTCATGAAGAACAGAGTAACACATTAAGAAAGATGACATGATGTAGAGGGATAAACTCATGCAATATGATATAAACCCCATCTTTTTATCCTTGATGGAAACAATACAATACATGCCTTGCTGCCCCTGCTGTCACTGGGAAAGGACACCGCAAGATTGAACCCAAAGCTAAGCACTTCTCCCATTGCAAGAAAGATCAATCTAGTAGGCCAAACCAAACTGATAATTCGAAGAGACTTGCAAAGATAACTTAGTCACACATAAAAGAATTCGGAGGAGATTCAAATATTTATCATAGATAAACTTGATCATAAACCCACAATTCATCGAATCTCGACAAACACACCACAAAAAGAGTTACATCAAATAGATCTCCAAGAAGATCGAGGAGAACTTGGTATTGAGATTCAAAGAGAGAGAAGAAGCCATCTATCTAATAACTATGGACCCGAAGGTTTGTGGTAAACTACTCACAACTCATCGGAGAGGCCTTGGAGATGATGTAGAGGCTCTCCATGGTCGATTCCCCCTCCAACGAAGCGCCGGCTAAGGCTCCAAGATGGGATCTCGCGGATATAGAAGGTTGCGGTGGTGGAATTAGGTTTTCGTGGTGCTCCTTGATGTTTTCAGGGTACGGGAGTATATATAGGCAAAGGAGGTAGGTCGGTTGAGCAACGAGGGGCCCACGAGGGTGGGGGGCGCGCCCACCCCCAGGGGGCACGCCGGGCACCCTCATGGCTTCCTCGTTTGTTGCTTGACGTCCACTCCAAGTCTGCTGGTTTGCATTTTTTCCAAAAAGATTTCTCCCGAAGGTTTCATCCCGTTTGGACTCCGTTTGATATTCCTTTTCTTTGAAACACTGAAATAGGCAAAAAACAGCAATTCGGGCTGGGCCTCCGGTAAGTAGGTTAGTCCCAAAAATGATATAAAAGTGTAAAGTAAAGCCCATAAACATCCAAAACGGGTAATATAATAGCATGGAACAATAAAAAATTATAGATACATTGGAGACATATCAGGGGCACCCTAGAAAACACCAAGTTTTGCCTTAGCCGTGTGTAGTGCCCCCCTCCATAGCTACACACCTCGATCATATTGCCGTAGTGCTTAGGCGAAGCCCTGCATCGGTAACATCATCATCACCATTGCCACGCCGTCGTGGTGATGAAACTCACCCTTGTCCTCAATTGGTGCAAGAGCATGAGGGACGTCATCAAGCTGAACGTGTGCTCAACGCGGAGGTGCCTTACGTTCGGTACTTGGATCGGTTGGATCACGAAGATGTTCGACTACATCAACTGCGTTACTAAATGCTTCCGCTTTCGGTCTACGAGGGTACGTGGAAACACTCTCCCCTCTTGTTGCTATGCATCTCCTAGATAGATCTTGCGTGATGTAGGAAAATTTTGAAATTACTACGTTCCCCAACAGTGGTATCCGAGCCAGGTCTATGCGTAGATGTTTTATGCACAAGTAGAACACAAAGAGTTGTGGGCAATAATAGTCATACTGCTTACCACGAACGTCTTACTTTGATTCGGCGGTATTGTTGGATGAAGCGGCCCGAACCGACATTACATGACCGTGTTCATGAGACTGGTTCTACCGATGTGCTTTTGCACATAGGTGGCTGGCGGGTGTCTGTTTCTCCAACTTTAGTTGAATCGAGTTTGACTACAACCGATCCTTGTTGAAGGTTAAAACAACACACTTGACGAAAAATTGTTGTGGTTTTGATGCGTAGGTAAGAACGGTTATTGATAGAAGCCCGTAGCAGCCACGTAAAACTTGCAACAACAAAGTAGAGGACGTCAAACTTGTTTTTGCAGGGCTTGGTGTGATGTGATATGGTCAAGACATGATGTGATATAAATTGTTGTATGAGATGATCATGTTTTGTAACAGAGTTATCGGCAACTGGAAGGAGCCATATGTTTGTCGCTTTATTGTATGCAATTCAATAGCCATGTAATTACTTTACTTTATCACTAAGCGGTAGCGATAGTCGTAGAAGTAATAGTTGGCGAGACGACAACGATGATGGAGATCAAGGTGTCGCGCCGGTGACGATGGAGATCATGACGATGCTTCGGTGATGGAGATCATAGGCACAAGATGATGATGGCCATATCATGTCACATATTTTGATTGCATGTCATGTTTATCTTTTATGCATCTTATTTTGCTTAGTACAGCGGCAGCATTATAAGATGACCCCTTGCTAAATTTCAAGGTATAAGTGTTCTCCCTGAGTATGCACCGTTGCTACAGTTCGTCGTGCCGAGACACCACATGATGATCGGGTGTGATAAGCTCTACGTTCACATACAACGGGTGCAAGCCAGTTTTGCACACGCAGAATACTTGGGTTAAACTTGACGAGCCTAGCATATGCAGATATGGCCTCGGAACACTGAGACCGAAAGGTCTAACGTGAATCATATAGTAGATATGATCAACACAGTGATGTTCACCATTGAAAACTACTCCATCTCACGCGATGATCTGACATGGTTTAGTTGATTTAGATCACGTGATCATTTAGACGACTAGAGGGATGTCTATCTAAGTGGGAGTTCTTAAGTAATATGATTAATTGAACTTTAATTTACCATGAACTTAGTCCTGATAGTTATTTTGCATGTCTATGTTATTGTAGATCAATGGCCCGTGCTACCGTTCCTTTGAATTTTAATGCATTCCTAGAGAAAGCTAAGTTGAATGATGATGGTAGCAATTACATGGACTGGGTCCGTAACTTGAGGATTATCTCATTGCTGCACAAAAGAATTACGTCCTGAAAGCACCGCTAGGTGTACCACCCGCTCCAGCAACTCCAGACATTGTGAATGCTGGCAGACGTGTGTTGATGACTACTCGATAGTTCAGTGTGCCATGCTTTATGGCTTAGAATCGGGACTTCAAAGACGTTTTGAACATCATGGAGCATATGAGATGCTCCAAGAAGTTAATATTTCAAGCAAATGCCCGAGTTGAGAGATATGAAGTCTCCAACAAGTTCTATAGCTGCAAGATGGAGGAGAATAGTTCTGTCAGTGAACATATACTCAAAATGTTTGGGTATCATAACCACTTGACTCAGCTGGGAGTTAATCTTCCTGATGATACTGTCATTGACAGAGTTCTTCAATCACTGCCACCAAGCTATAAAGGCTTCATGATGAACTATAACATGCAAGGGATGAACAAGACAATTCCCGAGCTCTTCGCAATGCTAAAGGCTGCAGAGGTAGAAATCAAAAAGGAGCATCAAGTTTTGATGGTCAACAAGACCACTAGTTTCAAGAAAAAGGGCAAAGGAAAGAAGGGGAACTTCAAGAAGAACGACAAGAAAGTTGCTGCTCAGGAGAAGAAACCCAAGTCTGGACCTAAGCCTGAAACTGAGTGCTTCTACTGCAAAGGGACTGGTCACTGGAAGTGGAACTGCCCAAAGTATTTGGCGGATAAGAAGGATGGCAAAGTGAAAGGTATATTTGATATACATGTTATTGATGTGTACCTTACTAATGCTCGTAGTAGCGCCTGGGTATTTGATACTGGTTCTGTTGCTCATATTTGCAACTCGAAACAGGGGCTATGGATTAAAAAAATATTGGTTAAGGACGAGGTGATGATGCGCGTCAGAATGGTTCTAAGGTCGATGTGATCGACGTTAACACGCTACCTCTACATCTACCTTCGGGATTAGTTTTATACCTGAATAATTGTTATTTGGTGCCAGCGTTGAGCATGAACATTATATCTAGATCTTGTTTGATGCAAGACGGTTATTCATTTAAATCAGAGAATAATGGTTGTTCTATTTATATTAGTAATATCTTTTATGGTCAAGCACCCTTGTTGAGTGGTCTATTTTTATTGAATCTCGATCATGGAGATACACATGTTCATAATATTGAAGCCAAAAGATGCAAAGTTGATAATGATAGTGCATCTTATTTGTGGCACTGCCGTTTAGGTCATATTGGTGTAAAGCGCATGAAGAAACTCCATGCTGATGGGCTTTTGGAATCACTTGATTATGAATCACTTGGTGCTTGCGAACCGTGCCTCATGGGCAAGATGACTAAAACTCCGTTCTCCGGAACAATGGAATGAGCTACTGACTTATTAGAAATAATACATACTGATGTATGCAGTCCAATGAGTGTTGAGGATCGTGGCGGGTATCCTTATTTTCTTACCTTCACAAATGATTTAAGCAGATATGGGTATATCTACTTAATGAAGCATAAGTCTGAAACGTTTGAAAAGTTCAAAGAATTTCAGAGTGAAGTAGAAGATCATGGTAACAAGAAAATAAAGTTTCTACGATCTGATCATGGAGGCGAATATTTGAATTACGAGTTTGGTCTTCATTTGAAACAATGTGGAATAGTTTCACAACTTACACCACCTGGAACACCACAGTAAAATGGTGTGTCTGAACGTCGTAACCGTACTTTATTGGATATGGTGCGATCTATGATGTCTCTTACTGATTTATCGCTGGGGTTATGCTTTAGAGACGGCTGCTGTCGGGGGATGAACCCCGGGCAGGCAATGGAACCCGGATCCCTTTTAAAAACAACGGGGCCAACATCGCCCCTCAAGCCGACCCACGCTTGGCCGGGTCGCTCAACCCGGCCAAGCCCCTCGACCCGGCCAAACTCTCCAACCCGGCCAAGCTCCTCGACTCGGCCCCAACAACCAGCTCAAGGCAGCCGAGCCCGGTACACCAAGACTTCCCCAACAAGCCAGCTCCACCCTTGGTGTGTTCCTCAACCCAGCCACGGGTCAGCTCCCGTCCCATCCAGGCCGTATGATGGGACGAGTCTCCATCTACCGATGACCAAGGCAACAGTGCCCCGCCCAAATCTCCGGTCAGCTGGAGCGTGGCAATGGTGCCCCTCACCTACCCACTGACCAGGGCCGGCATGGCAACAGTGCCCCCGTTGTCACCACTGACGCCAGCAAGCGGCGACCTGATGGAGCGCCACTGTACCCGACTCAACCCGGCCACTCCCTGATGATCGACAAGATGGCGCACAGTGCCCCTAGGCAAGCAAGGCCCACGCCTAGGGGAACCTGGCGAATCACTGGCACCCGGCGGGTCCCAGCTCCGGGTTCCCAGACGTTGACAACCCGGCCCTACGACCTTGTAACAGTACCATTATACCCCTGGGGGGTTGGCCTATAAAACCCCCCAGGAGCCCTCATGCATACAGGCAAGCACACAGAGAAGTAGCCAACTGATCAGTAGAACACACACACACACACATGGAGAGGGAGCAGCCTAAGCCCTGGCCAGCCCTCCTTCTGCCTATGAACACCTCCAGGAGCAACTCTGTACTGTCGCATATCAACCACACTCGGCAGGACTAGGGGTATTATCTCACTGGAGAGCCCCAAACCTGGGTATGTCTTGCGTCCCGCGCTCGCTCATGCCGACCTCGCCTCTGGAGCCCACCAGTGCCCTCAAGCCTCCTCCTCTCTTTAGCCATCCCATGGCATCTGCCGTGCACCCACCACGACAGTTGGCGCCAACCGTGGGGCAGCTTGAGGTTCTGGCCGGGAGCATGCTTCAGAGGGGGTCCTCTCCGACTCTGACGAGCCCGTCATGCTGGCGGGCGACATCATCGATGCACTGGCCGCCTCCTTCGCCGCACTGCATATCTCCGATGCGCCCGCAGCCGACGAGTACCCCATCGAGGTACTTGACTTTTCCGACTCCCCTCTCTCCCTCGGTGGCAGCGCTCCCGCCAAGGCAATGGACGTCCATGTGGAGGTCTTCGTCACCGGCACCGACGCCTCCTCCTCATCGAGCGCGGCAAGGAAGGCCGCCGAAGCCAAGGCCGCAGCGGGTCGGGCCGCCTTGCCCAACCCGTTGCGCGCCACGATGCAGAGCCTTCGTATCCCTATCGGCACCGACATCGATGACTCCAACATCGTCGAGGCCCAGGCCCGGCTCGAGGAGAACCACCAGCACCTGCTGGACCTGACCGAGACACTCGCCGCCATGCAACGCCTCCTGGATTCTGCTCAGCTGGAGCGTAACGCTGCCTACAGCTTCACGCCTGCCGCGGCCGAGCCAAGCTGGGTCACCGATGTGCGAGCCCGGGGCAGCGCGACCGTCCGCGCCTTCGGCGCCATCCCTTCTGTCTACGAGACTTCCACGAAGAACATGCGCGCAGCCCAGGCGGCCGCAGTCGGCCTGGACCAGCTCATGGGCGAGGAACTGAGGGATCGCATCACGTGGATGAACGACCTCCTCGATGGGGCCAACGCGCAGCAGGACCGCCTCAACCAACTCGCCAAGCCGGCGGGATCCGGCTCCACCCGCGCTGGCGAGCGTGGCGATCATCAGCTCATGGCATCCTCACCACCCGGCGTGGCGCACTCTGGTCACACTCGGACCTGGCGCGACTCGGCCCCGACGGCCACCGGCGGCTTAGGTGACGAGCCGGCCCCGGAAAACCGACATGGACCCAACCAGCCCGGCTGGCGTCCGGCTCCAACCGACCCGGTCCCCGTGGCCAGGTCGCTATCCAACTTGGCGCACACGCCATCGACAACACCAGCGCTCGCCACCGCCTTGACCAGCTCGCTTTCTCCCTGGAGGTGGAAGAGAGTGGCACCGTCAGGCCGGCGTGCTTCGGCCCACGCATCCGGGATGAGCCCTTTCCCAAAGGGTTTACGCTCCCCCGTGACACCCCCAAGTACAATGGAACCGTGAAGCCAGAGGACTGGCTCACCGACTACACCATGATGTCTACTACACAACCTTCTTCTTGTAGACGTTGCTGGGCCTCCAAGTGCAAAGGTTTGTAGGACAGTAGCAAATTTCCCTCAAGTGGATGACCTAAGGTTTATCAATCCGTGGGAGGCGTAGGATGAAGATGGTCTCTCTCAAACAACCCTGCAACCAAATAACAAAGATTTGTGTCCCCAACACACCCAATACAATGGTAAATTGTATAGGTGCACTAGTTCGGCGAAGAGATGGTGATACAAGTGCAATATGGATGGTGGATAAAGGTATTTGTAATCTGAAATTATAAAAACAACAATGTAGCTAATGATAAAAGTGAGCGTAAATGGTATTGCAATGGTAGGAAACAAGGCCTAAGGTTCATACTTTCACTAGTGCAAGTTCTCTCAACAATAATAACACAATTGGATCATATAAATATCCCTCAACATGCAACAAAGAGTCACTCCAAAGCCACTATTAGCGGAGAACGAACAGAGAGATTATGGTAGGGTACGAAACCACCTCAAAGTTATCCTTTCCGTTCTATCTATTCAGGAGTCCGTAGTAAAATAACACGAAGCTATTCTTTCCGTTCAATCTATCATAGAGTTCGTACTTGAATAACACCTTAAGACACAAATCAACCAAAACCCTAATGTCACCTAGATACTCCATTGTCATCTCAAGTATCCGTGGGCATGATTATAGGATATGCATCACACAACCTCAAATTCATCTATTCAACCAACACAAAGTACTTCAAAGAGTGCCCCAAAGTTTCTACCGGAGAGTCAAGACGAAAACATGTGCCAACCCCTATGCATAGGTTCATGGGAGGAACCCGCAAGTTGATCACCAAAACATACATCAAGTGGATCACATGATATCCCATTGTCACCACAGATAAGCACGGCAAGACATACCTCAAGTGTTCTCAAATCCTTAAAGACTCAATCCGATAAGATAAATTCAAAGGGAAAACTCAATTCATTACAAGAGAGTAGAGGGGGAGAAACATTATAGGATCCAACTATAATAGCAAAGCTCGCGATACATCAAGATCGTGCCAAATCAAGAACACGAGAGAGAGAGAGATCAAACACATATCTACTGGTACATACCCTCAGACCCAAGGGTGAACTACTCCCTCCTCGTCATGGAGAGCGCCGGGATGATGAAGATGGCCACCGGTGATGGATTCCCCCTCCGGCAGGGTGCCAGAACAGGCTCCCGAGAGGTTTTTGGTGGCTACATAGGCTTGCGGCGGCGGAATTCCTAATCTATCTTCTGTTTCGATGGTTTTAGGGTATATGGGAATATATAGGCAAAAGAAGTTGGTCGGGGGATCCTCGAGGGGCCCACGAGGGTGGAGGGCGCCCAGGGGGATGGGCGCGCCCCCTATCTTGTGGCTTCCTTGACGCTTCCCTGGCTTGCACTCCAAGTCTCTTGGATCATGTTCGTTCCAAAAATCACGCTCCTGAAGGTTTCATTCCGTTTGGACTCCGTTTGATATCCCTTTTCTTCGAAACACTGAAATAGGTAGTAAAACAACAATATGGGTTGGGCCTCTGGTTAATAGGTTAGTCCCAAAAGTAATATAAAAGTGTATAATAAAGCTCGTAATCATTCAAAACAGATAGTATAATAGCACGAATGCTTCATAAATTATAGATACGCTGGAGACGTATCACACCACCGCTATCGGCATTGCAGGCGGCAACCACCGACTCGTCGTGCCCTACACGCCACTCATGCTCCAAGGGTTGGCCCGCACCTGGTTGAACAGTCTGTCGTTGGGCTGCGTCAACACGTGTGTCGGTGTCAAAACCGGCTGATCTCGGGTAGGGGGTCCCGAACTGTGCGTCTAGGCGGATGGTAACAGGACACAAGGGACACGATGTTTTTACCCAGGTTCGGGCCCTCTCGATGGAGGTAAAACCCTACTCCTGCTTGATCAATATTGATGATATGGGTAGTACAAGAGTAGATCTACCAAGAGATAAGAGAGGCTAAACCCTAGAAGCTAGCCTATGATATGATTGTTGTTCGTCCTACGGACTAAAAGCCTCTGGTTTATATATACACCGGAGAGGGCTAGGGTTACACAGAGTCGGTTACAATGGGAGGAGATCTACATATCCGCATCGCCAAGCTTGCCTTCCACGCCAAGGAAAGTCTCATCCGGACACGGGACGAAGTCTTCAATCTTGTATCTTCATAGTCCAGGAGTCCGGCCAAAGGTTATAGTCCGGCTATCCGAACACCCCCTAATCCGGGACTCCCTCAGTAGCCCCCAAACTAGGCTTCAATGACGATGAGTCCGGCGCGTAAATTTGTCTTCGGCATTGCAAGGCGGGTTCTTCTCCAAATTCCATATACCTGTCGAATAGTGTCCGACTTCTGATGCATGTTGCGCTCCTTGGCTTCTGTGCCCAATAATGGCCATATTCCACGTGTCAAACGAATGCGAAAAGCCAGGGTGTTCTTTCATTTACCCCCCTAGCTGCGCAAATGGGCCACCTATAAAAGAGATGGGGATTTAGATCCGAATCACACCATCTTCCCTCCGCGAGCATTCATCGGAGCGCATTCGACAAAGATCCATTCCATCATGGCCGGTCGACGCAGCTCCTCTTCTCACCCCCAGCCCTCAGCCTGGAGATTGGGAGAGGTGTTCCGTCCCGCACAGCGAGCTAGTGGCGCTCCAAGCCAAGGGGCTTCTCCCCCCAGCCTACATGGTCCCGGTTCGAGCCGGGCTTGCCACCTATAATGGCGGAGAGCAAGCGGAGAGCGTCCCTAATCCCTCCAAAGGAGAGCGGGTATGCCTTGTCCCTTATTTGATAAGAGGGCTCGGATTTCCAATTCATCCGTTTCTCCGGGGGCTCCTGGAGTTCTATGGCCTCCAGTTGCACAACCTTACGCCTGCCTCCATATTGCATATTGCGGGCTTCGTAGCCCTTTGCGAGCTGTTTTTGGGCATCGAGGCCCATTTCACGCTGTGGAAGAAGCTGTTCTGCCTCGTGCCCCGTTCTCAGGAGGGGTCAATATATCAAGTGGGCGGAGCCGAACTATGGCGCATCACCGGGATCGGATATCTATCCGGAACCCCAAAGAAGGCGTCCGAAGACTGGCCTTCATAATGGTTTTATATAGAAGACGCCCCCCTGCCAGACCCTGTTTGGATCGTCCTCCTTGAGTTCGATAATGCTCCTTTAAAGAAGCGCCTAAGCTGGCGTCCACGGAGCCCTCAGAAGGAAAATGACAAGGACGTCCTTTACCTGATGAACCGGATAAGGCTATTAGCCCATTTCGGACTGACCATGATCCAGGTTATGGCCACATGCATTATGCGGGGGGTGCAGCCGCTCCAGTATAGGGGCCACCCCATGGGATTTCAACAGGGAGGACGACGCCACCCGGTGCGGCCGTAAGGGGCCGGAATCGGCTGCCGCTCTAATAAAGATCTTGTCCGCTTTGTACAAGGGATAAGAGGAGGAATTCCTCCGTGTCAACCCACGGGGCGGATTTTCTATGTACAATCCTCCAAGCTGGGTAAGCGGACACTTTCACTCGCCCATCCATTTCATATTCCCATAGTTAAGTATTAGGTCTAGCAATTTCAACGCAGGAGCTACGCCAGGCTGTAAAGGAGATAAACATCCCTCCTCCACAACCCGAGGACCCAGAACGGTCCTTCGACCCGGACTCCCAAGAGAACCCGGACTTATGTGTGAAGCTGATCGATGGGGTGTTTCATCAGTTGAGCAAGGACAACACCTTAGTGGCCATTACGGCCGATTATCCCGGACTACTTCCAGCCTCACAAGTAACCGAGACCGAAGTCCCAGTACTTTTAAGATGATCCACCTGTGCTTATTTTTGATCACCGTATACCAATGGCGTTTTTGCAGGGGAAGTCCTTGAGGCGGAGGCCCGAGCCTGCGGTGTCTAGCCAACAAGGGGCATCAAGGCCCAGCAGGCTAAAAAGAAGTGCGGTCCGGATTGAGACGCCGGCGCAATGGTATGGCGTGCTATTTTATTCCCAGGTTTAATTCCCTCAAGGCATACTAACGCTTGTGCTTTTTTCAGGAAAAAGAGCGCTCGCCGGACTATATCCGAAGAGGTTGCCAATCGCGCCTCCACCGGCCAGGCTCCAAGGCCGGGTCCGGAAGCGGAGGCGAACACGAGGCGCGCACCAGATGCTCCTCCGACAGAGGATGCAGATGGGATGTCTGCCAATTCCGAGGTGGAGAGTGCCATGAACCACAAGCATCGCCGGACAATTCTTCATGACGCTTGTTTCTCCCAAGAGGCATTGGATGCCTTCAATACGGAAGTTGCGTACCTCTGTGCCGCTCAAAATGGTCTAGACAGAGCCACAGAGCAGTATGTAAAAGACATACGGGTGAGAAAATTTGATGGTTATATATGTCAGTAGCCCCCGAGACTTGAAACAGTTGGAACAACTGATTTAAGGATCATTTGTTATGCAGGATCTTACAGAAAAGAATACCCAACTGTCCCAGGAGCTGGAAGAGTGCAAAGCCCAACTTGAGGCCGCACTAGCCGCGGCGGGGGAGGCCAAGGAGACCCCCTCTGGTAATATGTGCTTCGAAAGATAAGTATGTTGAAAAGTGCGGCATGCGTGAAAATCTGACAATAACATTGCAGATGGCACCGGAGTGGATCCGGACAAACAACAACTCTTGTGCCGGTTAAAGGCCGGTGAGAGCGTGCTTACGAGGGTGAGGCAAGAGAAGAATAAGCTCCAAGATGCCAACACCCAGCTGGGCGAGGAACTAAAGGATGTTCGTGCTCAGCTGTCGGACTCCGTGAAGGAGAATCGGCGACTTCGACGCGGCATTTTTAGTAAGTGCTTGAACGAACTTCGAAAAAAGAGTTTGGCGAGGAAGTCGATTGACAGAGTTATGTCTGTAGGTATGCTTGACAGGTCGACCTGCAGAGGAAATGCCTGGATCTACGGGTGACCTTCTTCCCGAGCTCTCTCAACTGCATGAACGAGTTCGGCAGGTGATGCAAGGCGTCGCCCAGGCCTTGTGGCCGTCCGTCTCCATGCCCGAAGGCCTTGGAGAGCTTGCAGAGAAGCTGAAGGGAGCTCGGCGGCGCTTCCGATTATGGAAGGTATCAGCCTGCCGTCAAGGCGCCAGGGAGGCCTGGGCCATGGTGAAGACGCGGTACATGAAGGCTAACCCAAACCACATGGCCGAGTGATACGTCTCCAACGTATCTATATTTTTTGATTGCTCCATGCTACTTTATCTATTGTTTTGGACTATAGTGGGCTTTATTTTCCACTTTTATATTATTTTTGGGACTAACCTATTAACCGGAGGCCCAGCCCAGAATTGCTGTTTTTTGCCTATTTCAGTGTTTCGAAGAAACAGAATATCAAACGGAGTCCAAACGGAATGAAACCTTCGGAAACGTGATCTTCTCACCGAACGTGATCCAGGAGACTTGGACCCTACTCCAAGAAGTGCCAGAGGCGGTCATGAGGGTCGGGGGTGCGCCCTCCCCCCTGGGCGCGCCCCCCTACCTCATGGGCCCCCTGACGCTCCACCGACGTACTCCTTCCTCCTATATATACCTACGTACCCCCAACAGATCGGGGACGGAGCCAAAAACCTAATTCCACTGCCGTAACTTCCTGTATCCACGAGATCCCATCTTGGGGCCTGTTCCGGAGCTCCGCCAGAGGGGGCATCCACCACGGAGGGCTTCTACATCATCACCATAGCCCCTCCGATGAAGTGTGAGTAGTTTACTTCATACCTTCGGGTCCATAGTTAGTAGCTGGATGGCTTCTTCTCTCTTTTTGGATCTCAATACAATGTTCTCCCCCTCTCTCGTGGAGATCTATTTGATGTAATCTTCTTTTTGCGGTGTGTTTGTTGAGACCGATGAATTGTGGGTTTATGATCCAGCTTATCTATGGAAAATATTTGATTCTTCTCTGAATTCTTTTATGTATGATTAAGTTATCTTTGCAAGTCTCTTCAAATTATCCGTTTGGTTTGGCCAACTAGATTGGTAGTTCTTGCAATGGGAGAAGTGCTTAGCTTTGGGTTCAATCTTGTGGTGACCTTACCCAGTGACAGAAAGGGTTGCAAGGCACGTATTGTATTGTTACCATCGAGGATAACAAGATGGGGTATTTATCATATTGCATGAATTTATTCCTCTACATCATGTTATCTTGCTTAAGGCGTTACTCTGTTTTTAACTTAATACTCTAGATGTATGCTGGATAGCGGTCGATGAGTGGAGTAATAGTAGTAGATGCATAATCGCGGTCTACTTGTCATAGACGTGATGCCTATATACATGATCATTGCCTGGATAACCTCATAACTATGCTCAATTCTATCAATTGCTCAATAGTAATTTGTTCACCCACCGTAGAATACTTATGCTCTTGAGAGAAGCCACTAGTGAAACCTATGGCCCCCGGGTCTATTCTCATCATATCAATCCGCATCACTTTATTTACTTGCTTTTGCTTTTACTTTTTACTTTGCATCTTTATACCAAAAATACCAAAAATATTATCTCTATCAGATCTAACCCTCGTAAGTGATCGTGAAGGGATTGACAACCCCTAAGCCTTGGTTGCGAGTAGTTATCGTTTTGTGCAGGTACGAGGGACTTGCGCGTGGTCTCCTACTGGATTGATACCTTGGTTCTCAAAAACTGAGGGAAATACTTACGCTATTGTGCTGCATCATCCTCTCCTCTTCGGGGAAATCCAACGCAAGCTCGAGACATAGCAAGAAGAATTTCTGGCGCCGTTGCCGGGGAGGCTCACGCAAGCAAGTCAACAATACCAAGTACCCATCACAATACCTATCTCTCGCATTACATTATTTGCCTCTCGTTTTCCTCTCCCCCACTTCACCCTTGCCGTTTTATTTTCCCTCTCTTTCCCAATCTCCTCCTCTCTTTTTTCTCTTGTCTCTTGTTTGCTTGTGTCTCCATGTGCCTTCTTTTTGCTTGCATCTTTGCTTGCTAAAAGTTTATGGATCCTCATTCGCTTGCTAATCTCTTTAAGAGATCCAATTATGTTGAACCTATTGCTAGTGAGTTGAGTGCACTAGATTATCTTTATGAGGTTTTGCTTGAAATTCGTGAATCTGAAAATTGTGATGAAGTACTTTATGAAGAAATTCACGATAGATCTTTGAATAAAAAGCATGATTGGAATGATTTTACTATAAATTCTCTTGATGTCAATTGTGCTAATAATATGCAAAATCCTAAGCTTGTGGATTCTAGTTTTGCTATGTCTACTACTTGTTGCAATGATCATGATTGGGGTGATTCTTCTTATGATCTTGAAAATTTATTTAATCCCCATGATGAATATGAGATTGATAATATTGTTTGCAATAATATTTAAAGTGGGTTTGGAAGAGTGTCAACTTTAGATCCCACATATTTGGAGAATATTCAATCTTATGAATTTTTTGATAAAAGTGGGTTTGGGGAGGTCATGACTTTAGTTAATGTTAATCCCACTATTTCGGAAGAGTGTCAACTTTGCATGCATGTGGATCGTGTCGAAAATATTTTATGTGATAGATATTTTGTTGAATTTGCTTATGATCCCACATGTAATTACTATGAGAGAGGAAAATATGGTCGTAGAAATTTTCATGATAATAAATTACCTCTCGTTATGTTGAGATTGCTATTGTTTCTTTCCGCCTCCTTGCATATGCTAGTTTTTGCTTGCCTTGATAATTTGTTTGCCTATAAGATGCCTATGCATAGGAAGTATGTTAGACTTAGATGTGTTTATCACGTGTTTTGTGATGCTCTCTTTGTGCTTCAATTCTTGTCTTTCTTGTGAGCATCATCGAAATATTAATTCCTAGCTAGGGGCGTTAAACGATAGCGCTTGTTGGGAGGCAACCCAATTTTATTTTGTGTTTTTGTTTTTTCTTCTGTTTAGGAATAAATAATCCATCTAGCCTCTGTTTATATGTGGTTTTGTCTTTTAATTAGTGTTTGTGCCAAGTAGAACCTATAGGATAACCTACGATGATAGTTGATTTGATTCTGCTGAAAAACAGAAACTTTGCTCGCACGAATATAATTTTGTTAAATCACAGGAACGTGCTTTTGCGTTGATTCTTTTTTATGCTGTTCAACAAACAAAATTTCCGGGACTTTCTATTTTGGTAGAATTTTTAGAGTTCCATAATTTTGCGTTAGTTACAGATTGCTACAGACTGTTCTGTTTTGACAGATTCTGTTTTTCGTGTGTTGTTTGCTTATTTTGATGAATCTATGGCTAGTAAAATAGTTTATAAACCATAGAGAAGTTGTAATACAGTAGGTTTAACACCAATATAAATAAATAATGAGTTCATTACAGTATCTTGAAGTAGTCTTTTGTTTTCTTTCTCTAACGGAGCTCATGAGATTTCTGTTGAGTTTTGTGTTGTGAAGTTTTCAAGTTTTGGGTGAATTCTTTTGATGGATTATGGAACAAGGAGTGGAAAGAGCCTAAGCTTGGGGATGCCCATGGCACCCCCAAGATAATCCAAGGAAACCAAAAAGTCAAAGCTTGGGGATGCCCCGGAAGGCATCCCCTCTTTCGTCCACTTCCATCGGTAATTTACTTGGAGCTATATTTTTATTCACCACATGATATGTGTTTTGCTTGGAGCGTCTTGTATTATTTGCGTCTTTGCTTGTTAGTTTACCACAATCATCCTAGCTGTACACACCTTTTGAGAGGGCCATACATGATTTGGAATTTGATAGAATACTCTGTGTGCTTCACCTATATCTTTTGAGCTTGGTAATTTGCTCATAGTGCTTCACTTATATCTTTTTGAGCGTGATAAATTTTTGCTCCAGTACTTCACTTAGATCTTTTAGAGCACGGTGATGGATTTGTTTTAAAGAAACTTGATCTCTCATTCTTCACTTAGATTATTTTGAGAGTCGTTAATAGCATGGTAATTTGCTTGGTGTTCAAGATATGTGAAACTTTCTTTTGAGTGCGTTGAATACTAAGATAAGTTTGATGCTTGATAATTGTTTTGAGATATGGAGGTAATAATATCAAAGTCATGCTAGTTGAGTAGTTGTGAATTTGAGAAATACTTGTGTTGAATTTTGTAAGTCCCGTAGCATGCACGTATGGTTAAAGTTGTGTAAGAAATTTGAAACACGAAGTGTACCTGGCTTGTGCATCCTTATGAGTGGCGGTCGGGGACGAGCGATGGTCTTTTCCTACCAATCTATCCCCCTAGGAGCATGCGCGTAGTACTTGATTTTTGATGACTTCTAAATTTTTGCAATAAGTATATGAGTTCTTTTGACTAATGTTGAGTCCATGGATTATACACACTTTTACCTTTCCGCCATTGCTAGCCTCTTCGGTACCGTGCATTGCCCTTTCTCACATTGAGAGTTGGCGCAAACTTCTCCAGTGCATCCAAACTCCGTGATACGATACGCTCTATCACACATAAACCTCCCTATATCTTCCTCAAAACAGCCACCATACCTACCTATTATGGCATTTCCATAGCCATTCCGAGATATATTGCCATGCAACTTTCCACCGTTCCGTTCATCATTATTATGACATACATTACTTTTGTCATATTGCCATTGCATGATCATGTAGTTGACATCATATTTGTGGCAAAGCCACCATGCATTATTTTTCATACATGACACTCTTGATTCATTGCACCATCCCGGTACACCGCCGGAGGCATTCATATAGAGTCATACCTTGTTCTAGTTTCGAGTTGTAATCCTCATGTTGTAATCAATAGAAGTGTGATGATCATCATTATTAGAGCATTGCCCAAAAAAAGAGAAAGGCCAAAATAAAAAAAGGAAGGCCCAAAAAAAGAAGAAAAGGGCAATGCTACTATCTCTTTTTCCACACTTGTGCTTCAAAGTAGCACCATGTTCTTCATGTAGCGAGTCTCATATTTTGTGCTTCAAAGTAGCACCTCGTTCTTCATGTAGTGAGTCTTATATATTGTGCTTCAAAGTAGCACCATGTTTTTCATATAGTGAGTCTCATAAGTTGTCTTTTTCATACTAGTGGGAATTTTTCATTATAGAACTTGGCTTGTATATTCCTACGATGGGCTTCCTCAAATGCCCTAGGTCTTCATGAGCAAGCAAGTTGGATGCACACCAACTAGTTTTCTTTTGTTGAGCATTCATAGCTCTAGTGCATCCGTTGCATGGCAATCCCTACTCCTCATGTTGACATCAATTGATGGGCATCTCCATAGCCCGTTGATTATCCTTGTCAATGTGAGACTTTCTCCTTTTTTGTCTTCTCCACACAATCCCCATCATCGTATTCTATTCCACCCATAGTGCTATATCCATGGCTCATGCTCATATATTGCGTGAAGGTTGAAAAAGTTTGAGATTATTTAAGTATGAAACAATTGCTTGGATTGTCATCGGGGGTATAGAAGTTGGGAACATCTTTGTGTGACGAAAATGAAGCATAGCCTAACTATATGATTTTGTAGGGATGAACTTTCCTTGGCCATGTTATTTTGAGATGACATAATTATTTTGATTAGTGTGCTTGAAGTATTATTATCTTTATGTCAATATGAACTTTTGTCTTGAATCTTCCGGATCTGAATATTCATATCACAATTAAGAAGATTTACATTGAAATTATGCCAAAGTATCACTCCGCATCAAAATTCTCTTTTTATCATTTACCTACTCGAGGACGAGCAGGAATTAAGCTTGGGGATGCCTGATACGTCTCCAACGTATCTATAATTTTTGATTGCTCCATGCTACTTTATCTATTGTTTTGGACTATAATGGGCTTTATTTTCCACTTTTATATTATTTTTGGGACTAACCTAATAACCGGAGGCCCAGCCCAGAATTGCTGTTTTTTTGCCTATTTCAGTGTTTCGAAGAAACGGAATATCAAATGGAGTCCAAACGGAATGAAACCTTCAGAAACGTGATCTTCTCACCGAACATGATCCAGGAGAATTGGACCCTACTCCAAGAAGTGCCAGAAGCGGTCACAAGGGTGGGGGGCGCGCCCTCCCCCTGGGCGCGCCCCCCTACCTCATGGGCCCCCTGACGCTCCACCAACATACTCCTTCCTCCTATATATACCTACGTACCCCCAACAGATCGGGGACGGAGCCAAAAACCTAATTCCACCGCTGTAACTTCCTGTATCCACGAGATCCCATCTTGGGGCCTGTTCCGGAGCTCCGCCGGAGGGGGCATCCACCACGGAGGGCTTCTACATCATCACCATAGCCCCTCCGATGAAGTGGGAGTAGTTTACTTCAGACCTTCGTGTCTATAGTTAGTAGCTAGATGGCTTCTTCTCTCTTTTTGGATCTCAATACAATGTTCTCCCCCTCTCTCGTGGAGATCTATTCGATGTAATCTTCTTTTTGCGGTGTGTTTGTTGAGACCGATGAATTGTGGGTTTATGATCCAGCTTATCTATGGAAAATATTTGATTCTTCTCTGAATTCTTTTATGTATGATTAAGTTATCTTTGCAAGTCTCTTCGAATTATCCGTTTGGTTTGGCCAACTAGATTGGTAGTTCTTGCAATGGTAGAAGTGCTTAGCTTTGGGTTCAATTTTGCGGTGACCTTACCCAGTGACAGAAAGGGTTACAAGGCACGTATTGTATTGTTACCATCGAGGATAACAAGATGGGGTATTTATCATATTGCATGAATTTATTCCTCTACATCATGTCATCTTGCTTAAGGCGTTACTCTGTTTTTAACTTAATACTCTAGATGCATGCTGGATAGTGGTCGATGAGTGGAGTAATAGTAGTAGATGCAGAATCGTTTCGGTCTACTTGTCACAGACGTGATGCCTATATACATGATCATTGCCTGGATAACCTCATAACTATGCTCAATTCTGTCAATTGCTCAATAGTAATTTGTTCACCCACCGTAGAATACTTATGCTCTTGAGAGAAGCCACTAGTGAAACCTATGGCCCCCGGGTCTATTCTCACCATATCAGTCTCCATCACTTTATTTACTTGCTTTTGCTTTTACTTTTTACTTTGCATCTTTATTCCAAAAATACCAAAAATATTATCTCTATCAGATCTCACCCTCGTAAGTGACCGTGAAGGGATTGACAACCCCTAAGCGTTGGTTGCGAGTAGTTATCGTTTTGTGCAGGTACGAGGGACTTGCACGTGGTCTCCTACTGGATTGATACCTTGGTTCTCAAAAACTAAGGGAAATACTTACGCTACTGTGCTGCATCATCCTCTCCTCTTCGGGGAAATCCAACGCAAGCTCGAGACGTAGCACCAAGGTCGGAACTGTAGGGCCCGATGGGAAGGAGATCCCTGTGAGTTTAGTATACGGCCAGGTAGAGTTGGCCGCCAAATATTCCCAATAGGACTATAAACTAGACAGCCTGTTGGATGGTATTGAAGAGGAATATACCCAGTCAAATTGACTATGTAATTTAAGATGACATGTAAAATGCCTTCTAGCCGGATTGTAGATCGTTTGTCATGGCGGACCTTTTCGCTTCAACCTCGGGACCCGATAGTCCGGAGTGTGTCCGAATACCCTCTCGGTTATGTAAGAACCGGGGCATGCATGGAGACCAGGCGTAGGGGTCATTAGTGCTTGAACAGACAAGTGCCCAACTAGTTATGTTATATTACATGGTTAGTAGGAAACATCTTCCAGGGAGAATAGTTCCGTTAGGGGTTCCTTTCCCCGGGAGGCATGCCCTAAAGTGCATGTCCGGACTGCGAAAAAAGCAGAAAAGCATCTGGGGGCGAATAAATAAACGAGTGAGAAATCATCTTTAGTTCACCGACCGAATATTCCCTTAAGAACGCTAGCTTTCGGCTTCACCCAGTCTGAGGTACACATCCGGCTGACCCGGCAGTAACAATCACAGAGGTGCTCCCTTTACCGCCTAGATGAACAATCGGGAACGTAGGGGTAAGCACAGGAGCCAGGCAACCCAGCTTGGCCAAAACTTAAGTCATATCGATGCATATAATGGTGAATAAAAGGTACATGCGGAAGTGTGACACATGTGTTGGGCATGAGGCCCGTAGAAACAAGCTTCTGTTAGAGAAGCCCCCATGTATTATCAGCGCGGATAGCGCGTCAATTGTGTGTGAACAAGGCGCAAACGAGCCCTTAAAGGCTGTAAGAGAAAAGGAGGGAGAAGGGGAGAAATATAAGACAACTAATGTGTAAAAAATAGATAGAGGAAGGAGACGAACACAGAGTCCGGCGCTACGTAGAATCTTCATAGACGGGCTGCGTTCCATGGGTTCGGCTCGAGTCGGTTATCCGATGCATCTCGCAGACGATACACTCCATCAGTCAGGACTTGGTCAATTATGAAGGGACTTTCCCATTTGGGCTTGAGTTTGTCCTTTTTCTTGTCTGGCAGGCGTAGAACTAACTCGCCAACATTGTAAGTTTTGGCCCGTACTTCTCTGCTTTGATATCTTCGAGCCTGCTGTCGATAGAATGCGGAACGGGCTTTTGCCATGTCACGCTCCTCCTCCAAGGCGTCCAAACTGTCCCGCCGATCGAGTTCGGCTTCTCTTTCTTCATACATGCACACGCGAGGTGAGTCATGAATTATGTCGCAGGGCAGAACTGCCTCTGCGCCTGTCGGTGTACTAGAGTAGGGGTACCCTAGTATCCCGAACTTATGCACGGGCAGTTGCAGCACCCCGCGGCAAGGCTTGCCGGGTGACCGCCAAGATCCTTCGTGGCTCCTTTGGAGCCATTCAAGAACAAAGTATTCGAGCCAAGAGACAAGACCCCGGCAAGAGGAGCTTGCCGGGAAGGCCAACCAAGGCATCTCAAGGAACTTGCCGCGACGCGCCACGCGTCCCGGCAAGGCCTGGTGAGCGACAAGCTTCTGGGCGCGAGAAGACAGCAACCGCGGCAAGGCGCTTGCCGCGGCAAGTAACCACCCTGTACCCACACTCCAGCGCATCCACCAACGTGTCGCCCTGGGGCTTTTCCAGGCGCGCGTGGCGGGAGGCTGTGCAGCCAGCGGTGCGCGGTGGCATGCGACGCTGACAAGACCGCCATCGTGGCGAGCGGTGGCGTCCCTGACGGTCCCTTTCTGCACTGTTTGGGCGACACAGATGAGCATTTAATGCCCTTGTCCCCTGCCGTCATGGTTAGGTAGGATACACTGTGCAAGTAGGTGTACCAACCGCAACTCCTTTTTACGTTTTTACCCTTATCTACGTTGCCACCTGTCGGTGACCCCTTTAGCATATAAAAGGAGGCCCACGTGCAATGTAGAGGGGGTTCGGAAGGTTCGGCTCATTTCGAAGCCAGAAGAACACTCACGCTCGGTTTTGTAGCACTCGGCGCTCCCGAGCAAGAACACAATACAATCGGACAAGCAGCAGTAGGAGTATTATCTCTCCGGAGAGCTCCGAAGCTGGGTAAACTGCTCATGTGTTCTGCCTCGATCCGCTCTTCGTGTGATCTCCGCCCCCCGCCGGACCGAAAGGGGCTCGGTCTGCCGGTTCCATAGGTGTTCGTGGATCAGTTTCCCCGACATCTTTGGTGCGCCAGGTAGGGGGCGTCGAGATTGTGTGAATCCGATCCGGCGTTCACACGAGCTAGATCTTCAACCTCTTCATCGACATGCCACCAAAGAAGAAGGCTTCTGGGGCAACTGCTCCGTCCGCGTCGATCCCACCACCACCGGAGCAATCAGGTGGTGGGGTAGACGCCGGCGGAAGAACGGGCGTCGACGAGGAAGCTCATGGTGCTGCCAGGTCCAAGGACAAGGCTGCGCAGACCTCGGCGTCCGTACATGCACCGCGCCCATCTCAGGAGGCGCAGGACCGACAGCGTCATGGTATTCGCAGTACCATACGCTTGTTGGACCAAGATCGAGCTGGTGGATCCCGGGGTGCTCAGGACCAGCATGCACGCCTGCGTGCTGGCACGAGCGAGACACGGTCGCCCGGACGGGATACTGCTCCTTCTAACATAGTTAGAAGTCCGAGCATATCCCGCTCCTCGCACCGTTCACCACTGCCACCCACCACTCCAGCAGAAGCTTTGGCGCGAGCTCAACTGCTCCTGGATTACCCTCCAGCGGAAGACAAGATCGACCAATGGAGGGCCACTATTCAGAGTCTCATCGGCTTCGCCAACGGCGACACTCCACGGCAGCCGAGTGCATCGCTGCCGCGGCAGGACCGCCAGGCGCGAGCCGGTGGCGACGAAACCGGTGGGGGTGCAACCACCGTGCACTCTCCACCCCGAAGGCCAAGATCGCCGACTCGCTGGATCCACCTCGACAGCGACTCCACTACATCGTCGGATCCACGAGCTCGCCGCGATCAGCGCCAAGTTCTCCGTGAACGACAGTAAGAAGACGCTCGTACTCGCATCGAGCGCCGAAGAGAAGCGCGACGTCAATCCGACAAGCGCGCTGGGCCCTCTATCGACATGCATGTGCCAGGGGAACCAGGCAACTTGCCGTACGCGGTAGGTTGCCCTGCGTTCACTCGTGAGCTGCGGCAAGTCCAGTGGCCCAGCACGAAGAATTTCAAGCCAGACGTACCGGAGAAGTACGACGACATGACGCATCCGTCGGAGTTCCTCAGCATCTACACCATCGCGGTGCAGGCTGCCGGGGGACGGGACGACAAGATCCTTGCCAACTACTTCCCGCTGGTGCTCAAGCCCAATGTCAGATCCTGGCTCATGCATTTGCTGGACAACTCCATATCCTCCTGGGCTAACTTATGCCATCAGTTTGTCGGCGCCTTTACGGGCGGCCACAAGCCTCACGGCCAAGAGAGAGACCTTCATCTGCTCGCCCAGAAGGAAGGAGAGCCCCTGCGCAAGTACATTCAGAGATTCAGCCGCGTACAACACAACATCCCAGATGTCCACCCAGCCGCGGTAATCAGCGCGTTCCATCAGAACGTGCGAAACCGCAGGATGCGGGAGGAGATGGCGATGTGTAAGATCAGAGACGTCAGTGAGCTATATTCCCTGGCCGACAAGTGTGCACGTGCTGAGGAAGGAAGGAAACTCCCCGGAGAGAATACAGGAGCAGGAGGATCTGATAGTGAGGATGCTGCCCCGGCAAGGAAAAACCGGCGGCGGAGCAACAGGAAGAAGAAAGGAAAAGAGGTGCTAGTCGTTGAGCAGTCCGGCAAGGAAGCCAAAGCTGGTAGCTCCGGCAAGCAGGTTGCCGCAGGCACCACCCACCAGGCTGTGGCGGTCGCCGACAAGCAGGACGGCACCAATAGGCAGTACTGCAAGATCCACCGCACCAAGGGCCATGACCTCCAGAGCTGCAAGAAGGTCGAGCAGCTTGTCGAGTAGCAGAAGGCTGAATACGTGCGGCGCGACAAGGAGAAAGGCCAGGAAGGTGCTGGAGGAACCGGCAAGAAATGCCCCGGCCGAGGAGGACGCTGCGGCAAGGCCAAGCAGCGGCAAGGAGACAGACCTCCTCGCGGCCGCGACAAGGATGAAGATGACGACGACGATGAAGATATGGATGATGACGAGACCGATGAGCAGGAGTTCCAGAAAGCCACAGAGGTCCTGTGCGTTGACGGTGGTGCTTCTCTGCATACTTCACACCGCCAACTCAAGCAGTGGGTGCGGGAAGTCAATGCGGCAGAACCACCCGTCGAGTCACGGAGGCCTCTGAAATGGTCCAGCACGCCTATCATCTTTGATATTGAGGACCACCCTGATCGCATAACTGCGGTCGGGTGCTTGCCGATGTTGGTTTCACCAACCATCCGCAACCTCAAGGTCACTAAGATGCTAGTGGATGGCGGGGCCGGCTTGAACCTGATCTCCTCCGCGGTACTCCAGAAACTCCAGATCCCTGACAGCGAGCTCGAAGAGACCGACACATTCTAAGGAATCAATTCGGGAAGAAGCAAGCCGAAGGGAAAGATCACGTTGCCGGTAACATTTGGCAGCGAGTTGAACTTCAGGACTGAGAGGGTCACTTTTAACGTTGCTGATTTTCCATTGCCTTACAATGGAATACTTGGCCGTCCAGCACTCGCCAAGTTCATGGCAGCCTCTCACTATGCATACAACATACTGAAGATGCCAGGCCCGATAAGTGTCATCTCCGTCCCTGGCAACAAGAAGGATGCTCTTATCTGCGCGGACAAGATCTACCGGGAAGCAGCAGCCGCAACAGATCACAGATCACTTGCCGTTGAAGCTCCCGGGGGGAAGAAGAAGACTAAGTCCGGCAAGAGTTCTGGTGCCCACTCCGGCAAGCGCACCTCTTCGGAGTGCTGCGCTACCGTCGAGGATGCACCATCGAGCTCCACCGGCAAGAGTAAGAAGACAATGGTGGCTCCACCAGAGACCAAGAAGGTATCCGCCCAGGAGGACGACACTGGTGATACCTTCACCATCAGTGCCACTCTCGACCCTAAATAGGAAAGCGCGCTCATCGCTTTCCTGCGGGCGAATGTCGACGTGTTTGCATGGCAACCGTCTGACATCCCCGGTGTTCCCAGGAAAGTGATCGAGCACCATCTTGCTGTCTGTCCTCACGCGTGGCCCGTCAAGCAGAAAGTCAGGAAGCAGGCAATGGAGCGCCAAGAATTCATCGCTGAAGAAATCAAGAAGTTGGAAGCAGCAGGCCTTGTCAGAGGAGTGCTCCATTCTACGTGGTTGGCCAATCCTGTAGTCGTGCGCAAGGCAAACGGGAAATGGAGGCTTTGTATCGACTTTACCGATGTTAATAAAGCTTGTCCCAAGGACCCATTTCCCTTGCCATGCATTGACCAGATTGTTGACTCCAAGGCCGGATGTGACTTGCTTTCATTTCTTGACGCATACTCAGGATACCATCAGATCTTCATGGCAGAAGAGGATGAGGAGAAGACCGCATTCATCACCCCATGTGGCACATACTGTTTCGTACGGATGCCTTTTGGTTTGAAGAATGCTGGTTCAACATTTGAAAGAGTAGTCCATGATGCTTTTGAGCCACAAATGCATAGAAATGTGGAAGCGTACATGGATGACATAGTGGTCAAGAGCAAGGACAAGGCAACTCTGATCCAAGATTTAGACGAAACCTTTAGAAATCTGCGCAAGATCAACCTCAAGCTCAATCCCGAGAAGTGTGTGTTCGGAGTCCCTTCCGACAAGCTTCTCGGGTTCTTCATGTCTCAACGGGGAATCGAAGCCAATCCCGACAAGATCAAGGCCATTGAGCAGATTGAAGCACCAAAGCGCGTCAAGGATGTACGAAGACTTGCCGGTTGCGTGGCTGCTCTCAGCAGGTTTATTTCTAGGTCTGCTGAGCGCGCCCTGCCATTTTTCAAAATATTGAAAAAGGCAGGTCCAATGAAATGGACTCCGGAAGCGGAGGCTGCGCTGCAGGACTTGAAGAGATACCTGTCCTCCACTCCAACACTTGTCGCACCTAAGCCACAAGAGAAGTTGCTGCTGTATATAGCGGCAACCAATCAAGTGGTTAGTGCTGCGTTAGTAGCGGAAAGGGAGGCGGATGATGAGCCGGCAACCACGGCAAGTGCATCCAGCGACAAGCAAAGGACTTCACCGGCAAGCTCTGGTCCCGACAAAGATGGATCTGCGCAGACACGTGAAGAGGGGCAGAAGAGAATGGTGCAGCGCCCAGTTTACTTTGTCAGTTCCCTTTTGCAGGGGGCTAGATCAAGGTACTCTGGTGTGCAGAAATTGCTTTTCGGCCTTCTCATGGCCTCGAGAAAGCTGCGCCATTACTTCCAAGCACATGAGATCACAGTCGTCACTCGTTTTCCGCTGAAGAGGATACTGCAAAATCCAGAAGCAACAGGCAGGATTGTCGAGTGGGCACTGGAACTGTCAAGCTTTGGCCTCAAGTTTGAAAGCACTTCAACTATCCAAAGCAGGGCATTAGCAGAGTTCATAGCAGAGTGGACGCCAACACCATATGAAGAAATTCCAGAAACGAGCATCCCCGTCAAGGAAGCAAGCAAAGAGTGGTTGATGTACTTTGATGGTGCCTTCTCGCTGCAAGGCGCCGGTGCCGGCGTGCTACTTGTCGCACCCACCGTAGAGCACCTCAAGTACGTAGTCCAGATGCACTTTGCTAAGGAACAAGCAACAAACAATACTGCAGAGTATGAAGGTTTTCTTGCCGGTCTCAGGATCGCTGCAGACCTTGGGATCAAGAAGCTCATTGTCAGGGGTGACTCGTAGCTTGTCGTCCGCCAAGTGAACAAGAATTATCAGAGTCCGTTGATGGAAGCTTACGTTGATGAAGTGAGGAAGCTAGAAGAGCACTTTGACGGCCTACAAATGGAACATGTTCCAAGAGCTCAGAACGACATTGCCGATGGCCTGTCGAAGTGCGCCGCACTAAAGTTACCTGTGGAACCAGGGATCTTTGTGCTCAAGCTGACTCAACCATCCGTAACACCATCAACTGGACAGAACAAGAAGAGGAAGTTGATTTCTGATGACTACTTTCCGGCAGAGCTCCCCGAAGCCGCTGCCAAGAAGGTCCCCAAGATCAACACCAAGGATGCTGAGGAGCAGTCTGCTCCGACAAGCCCTAGGGTTTGTTCCGTTGAAGCAGACGCTCCCGACAAGCTTTGTTCCGGCAAGCTTGCCGGGGAACGCCAAGCTACGGCTGAGCCGCAGGTTCTCGCCGTAGAAGCGGGTGTTCCCGCAGCAGCAGATGCGCCTTTAGTCCTTGTTGTCGAGCCGTGAGCTCCAAAATGGGCACAACAGATTGTCCGTTTCCTTCAGACAGGAGAACTTCCCGAAGAGCAAGAAGAAGCGGAAAGAGTAGCCCGGCAGTCAAGTATGTACCAGTTTGTTGACAACACACTGCACAAAAGAAGACTCAACGGTGTGAAATTGAAGTGTATTCAACGGGAAGAAGGACAAAAGCTGTTGGCAGAGATACATGGAGGCATATGTGGTCACCACATTGGCTCAAGAGCACTTGCCGGCAAAGCGTTCCGGCAAGGTTTCTTTTGGCCGACAGCCCTCCAGGATGCAACTGCACAAGTAACTAAGTGTGAAGCGTGCCAGTTCCATTCCAAGCAGATACACCAGCCAGCTCAAGCTCTCCAGACGATCCCTTTATCCTGGCCATTTTCGGTCTGGGGGATCGACATCCTCGACCCCTTTCCCCGAGCTGTCGGGGGCTTTGAGTACTTGTACGTTGCAATCGACAAGTTCACAAAGTGGCCGGAAGTGGAACCGGTGAGGAAGGTGACAGCACAGTCAGCAGTCAAGTTCTTCAGGTCAATTGTTTGCTGTTTCGGGATCCCTAACAGGATCATCACCGACAATGGCACGCAATTCACGAGCCGCACCTTCATGCAGTACATCCAAGATCTTGGCGCCAAGGTCTGCTTCGCTTCTGTTGCTCATCCGAGAAGCAACGGTCAAGCAGAGAGGGCGAATGCTGAAGTGCTGCGCGGGCTCAAGACCAGGACTTTCGACAGGCTGCGCAAGTGCGGAAAGAACTGGATTGAGGAGCTGCCGGTGGTTCTTTGGTCAATCAGAACGACACCAAATCGAGCCACTGGCCAAACACCTTTCGCTCTAGTCTATGGAGCGGAGGCAGTTCTCCCCACGGAACTCGTATACGGGTCACCTCGAGTGCTCGCTTATGATGAGCTCGAGCAAGAGCAGCTGCGACAAGATGACGCGCTGCTCCTTGAGGAAGACCGTCTTCAGGCTGCTGTACGAGCTGCTCGATACTAGCAAGCTTTGCGCTGCTACCATAGCCGCAAAGTTAATGCCAGAAGTTTCGAGGAAGGCGACCTTGTTCTTCGGCGCGTTCAGTCCGCCAAGAATTCTAACAAGTTGACGCCAAAGTGGGAAGGCCCTTATCGGGTGAAACGAGTGACTAAGCCTGGCGCTGTCCGCCTTGAGACCGAAGATGGCATTCCGGTGAGCAACTCCTGGAACATTGAGCATCTTTGTAAGTTTTACCCGTAGGGCGCGGTTGCCGGAACCCGTTCCGGCAACCACCTTTTGTACAAGTCTTGCCAATGTTGCATGTAATCCTTTGTACAAAGCCGGGCGCAGACCGCGTGCATAAGTAAAGCTCACGTGCTCCGCACATCTTGTCAATTTCATGCTTTTTTACTTTATATTTGCATGCATTATCTGACACTTTGTGCAGCACCTACCCCCGGTAAGGAATAACGAGCCATAAGGCTCCATATCTTTATTTTCTCTTCTTTCTTTTTCTTAAAAAGGGAGGTTCCCTCGCACACAAGTTTGCCGGGGGGAAAGGAGAAGATAATGGCATGGACCAAGCGTCGCTCGAGGAAGTTTTGCCTTACCGGGAAGCAAACGACAGAAAAGCTAAGTTGCCAAAGTTTGAGCGATCAGTGTTTAAATTTTGAAGTTATTCTCCTCGAAGGACCGTACTTTGTATGGAAAACCTGTGCGCGGAGGAACCAACTCGTAGCTAGTTGCGCCCTTACTTTGTTCCGAGTCCGCTCAACAATTTAAGTGAGCTATGACTAGTTGCGACAAGGTTTCTTGTCAGAATCAGCACCGCCAGCAGGCTGCTGATGTTCCGCACTCAGCGCTCGCGGCTAAGGTGCCTGCGCCGGCAAGTTCCCTAAAAGCGTAGGGCAAAAACATACAAAGGAAGGGATCAAGTAAAGGAAATAACATAGCAATCTCTACCCAAAATAGAGTTATATTACAAGATAGCTTGTCGCAGCTCTAATAGATGTTCTCGTGACATAACTAGCAGCGACAAAGAGAAAGAGAAAACGGGCGGCCTAGTCTACGCGATCGCCCTCAACCCTCTTGATCCCGCTCACCTTGTCCACAATGGGTGCGACAAGGGCCTTGAGCGCTTCCACGTCAGCATCCGGCGGCAAGGACTTGAGGACGTTGGTGAAGTTGAGGCCTGGGTTGCGGAAGGCCACCTTCATCAGCACCTTCTAGAGAGCCCCCGCGTAGATCCTGCGTGACTATCGGCCAGCTGCTTTGGGATCTTTTCCCGGAGTCGCTGGAGAGCCGTCGCCACGCCTTTGAAGAACAGGCTGAGCTTGGCGCTGGGTTGGAGATGCTCGTCAGAGGGATACCCAAAATCCTCCATCCCCAGCTGCGCCAACTCCCCATTGATGGTTGCGGCAGCATCCACAAGACCCTCAGTCCAATGCTCCATAGTCTCCCTGAAAGCGTCGTGGGCGGCAGCAGCATTCGTCAGCAGCGCCTCGTCGGCCTTGATCTTCTCCGACAAGGCCACCTCCCGCTCCCTGGCGCCGTCCAGCGTCTGAGTCAAAGTGGCCAGCTTCAACTCGAGATCTGCATTGGAATCCTTGGCGGCGCTGAGCTCCTTGCTCCTCTCAGCGAGAAGACCCTGCAGCTCACCATGAGCGGCAGCATCCTTCTCACGCTCACCCTTGAGCATGGCAAGCTCCTCGCCGCTCGCCCTGAGATCTGCTTCCAGCTGTGCCACCTTTGTCTCCAGCTCCTTCTTGGCGGCCTCGGCAGCTGCGGCAGCATCCTTTGCCTCCTTGAGAGCCCCACCAATTGCTTGCTCCCACGCAACAAGCTCCTCCTCGTGGCTGTTAAGGTTCACCTTGTGCTGCGCCAACTCTCCTTCTTGCGCGAATAGATTCTCGGCGACAAGCCGTTGCTTCTCTTCAACTTTAGCCTTCTCGAGGAGGAAGGCTTTCCGATCCTCGAGAAGTTGCTCCCGCTTCTCCGCCAGAGACTGGAGAGCCTCCTACCTGAGACCCGGAGCTCCTCTGCGCGCTTCTCAATGTCCACTCCCGCCTTCGCGACAAGTGCCTATCGAGACGCCAGCTTGGTTTGGCGGGCGCGGTAAAGAGACAGCAGCTTCCGCAGCAGCCGCTCCTCCTCAGGCTCGTCGCTGCTGCTGCTTGGCGCGTCGACCAGCGTTAGCCCAGCGGAGGCGAGCACCTCTTCGTCAAAAGTCTCCCCTTTGACCGGCGCCCTGGAGCTCAACGCCCAGGGGAGCTTGATGAAGACGCCATCGCCGGCCTTCAAGTAGGCACCGGGCTGGGGCTCTTCGGAGCCTGGCGCCGCGGCAGCGACAGAGGGATCGGCGGTCGGTGCAGCGCCTGGCGCTCCTGCGGCCTCGGGGCCGTCAGTGCGATCGCCGGATTCCTCGCCTGCTTCTGCGGCGGCAGCCTTGGCGGCCTCTTCGCCGGCGGGATCATCAGCACCGGACCCTTCTTCGGTGGCGGCGGTGTCGTCATTGTTGCCGCGCCCATCCTCCTCGCCGGTGGCCTCGGTTTCCATTGGATCCGCGGCAGGTGGATCTGACGACCGAAGAAGGGAGAAAAGTCAAGTGAATGCTCTAGAAGAAAATCAGAAGAAGAAGAACCCAAGGGGAGTTTTCAGGCAAAAGGGTTACCTGTGCTAGGATCTGCAGTCGTGGTCTCAACCACCGGAGGATCACTGGCGCTGTCCCTTGCCAGAGAACCGCCCCTTGCCGGAGAATTCTCCCTTGCCGGAGAACGCTCCCTTGCCGGGGAATCCTCCCTCGGCGGTGTAGTCGAAGCAGATGGCACTTCGGGAGCGGCCTCCGGGCCCTCCTGATGAGGCTGCTCTGCTCCTACACAAACCAACAGACAGGTATCAGCAAAAGAAGAGCACCAATGCGCGCCTGAAAGTAGGAAGTAAGTTATACACTTACGCTGGGGGCTGCGCTGGGGGCTGCTTTGGGGAAGAGTTGCCGGATCCGGCAAGGTGGTCGCAGGCGCGTCCCCTGTTGCCGCAGTGGGTTCATCCTCGATAACAATCACCGGGACCTTGGCTCTCTTCGCCGCTCTCTGGGCCAGAGTTCTGAAAAGGAACGGATCCGGAATGAAGCAAATCAGATACAAGACACACCTCAAGAAGTGAAGAATTACAAGTACAGCAAATAAAACTTACTCTTCTTCTTCCTCGTCGGAGCTGAGCGTGGAGAGATCGAAGTCCGGCTCGCCTCCAGTGCGACGAGGCGGAGGAGAAGGCTCCCTTGTCCGCTTGGCAGGGGCAGTGGCGGTGGATCGGGAAGGCCCCGCTCCAGTTGCCGCAGCGGCGTGAGGTGCTCCCGCGGCAACAGTGCTTGCCGCGGTCGAGCGCGTCGTGCGCTGCGATGGCTGTTGAATCATCTGCCGCCCCGCCACGTCCCCGGCCTTGCGGAGACACCTTCTTGGTGGAGCTGGGGGCTCCGCTTGCGGCGAGTTGGCTGAAGGTGGGGAGGAGGAGGAGCCGATCTGCAACGGGTCACCCGCGCCCTCGGCGGGCTCGCTCGACTCTGATTCAGGCCCGACAAGTTCTTCCTCGCCGACAAGCTCTTCTCGCTCGGCAAGGCTTGCCGCCTCTGCTGCCTCCGCCTCCTCCAAGGTAAATCCAAATTCGCCCGCGGCAGCTGCTGCCGCCGCCTCCTCCAGCCTAGTGGCGATGCGCTGCATCTCCGCGTCGGTGGTGTCGCGGGTGAGGCTCTTCTGCTCGTCGGGGCGGACCGGCACTTCTACCAAGCTGTCGAAGAACTCCTGCACGACGTCGTCCGCAAGCTCTTGCCAAGTCGGAACAATCCCATGCGAATCGCACAGCGGCATCATTGCGCGGATGCGATCGAGCGAGGAATTGTTGCACAACGGGACGACGCTCCTCGGCAGCATGAACGGGTGTTGGGGATCACGCTTGAACAGCTCCAGAAGCATCGCGTCGAGCTCCAAGACAGTGAAGTTGAAATTGAGGCCCGGGCGCAGCCTCATGATATCTGCCGAGTTCTGGAACTCGCAGGCGGGTCTCCCTCTCTCCTGAAGGGGGGCGGTGCGACGGCGAAGGAAATCTGCGCCAACGGCGCCTACGGTGAGCCCGGCAAGCCTAAGGCGCAAGATTCGGGTGACGGCAATCTTCAGCCTGTCATCCTCCAGGGCCATGTTGCTCCAATCGTTGCCGCGTACTATCGGGGTTTGGCGCCGGGCGGTGAATGGCTGCGGGTTCTCCTCGACGATCCAGCACCAATCTGCTCTCCACTCCTCCCACTTGCTGCGGAGCTCTCCCTTCAGATAGGCTTCCTTCTTGCCGACCCTCGAGATCCAGGCGATTCCGCCGGCAAGGGGCTCTCCTCTCTCGACTCGGGGGATAAAGAAGTGGCGGAAGAGGGCGACATTGGGGTGGACTCCGACAAAGTTTTCGCACAGATGTGCGAAAACTGCCATGGTCAGAACGGCATTGGGGGTGAAATCAAGGAGGCGGAACCCGTAGGTGTTCATGATATCGCAGAAGAATTCGGAGAAGGGCGGGCAGAGCCCACAATAGAAGAACAGCGCGAAGAATGGGTACCCGTTTGGAGCCAGTCTCGAAGCAGCGGCTGAGAGTACCCTCGTGCACGGATGCGCTCGCGTCTCCGTCGACCAGAAGAGGTAGTAGTATTCCCTCAGCTCTTTCGCGTCGAGCTGAGGGGGGAAGATGGCCCGCTCCTTTCGCAGCGCCGCGAGCCGCTGCGCCTCGGCTGACTTCACACCCTTCCCCTTGTCGGCTTTCGGAGCCATGGCGGAGGTGGCGGGGGTGATCGGCGGCGTCGGTGGTGCTGGTGGCGATGGGGGGCGGAGCGCTGCTCTCTTTCGACTTTGGGAAGAAGGGGGGAGCAGCGGAGATTTCTGAAGATTGGAGCAGTAACCGGTGAGGAGGACGAACTGCCCCTGTTTCCCCTGCTTATAAAGAGGGAGGGGACGGACGTTTCGCCCTTCCGAATAAAGAAACCACCCACGATCTCTCCCACGACGCCGCATTCGACGCGTGCCGTTGGGGAGGGCGCGGTGGATACGGAGCAAGATTCGGCATAACCCAGGCCGCGCGTGCCCGTGCCCTGTTTTGGGCCTGGCCCAACAGTGCTCGGCACCATGTGTGGCCCAGGCCCGGGGGCTCCTGTCGGTGTACTAGAGTAGGGGTACCCTAGTATCCCGAACTTATGCACGGGCAGTTGCAGCACCCCGTGGCAAGGCTTGCCAGGCGACCGCCAAGATCCTCCGTGGCTCCTTTGGAGCCATTCAAGAACAAAGTATTCAAGCCAAGAGACAAGACCCCGGCAAGAGGAGCTTGCCGGGAAGGCCAACCAAGGCATCTCAAGGAACTTGCTGCGACGCGCCACGCGTCCCGGCAAGGCCTAGTGAGCGACAAGCTTCCGGGCACGACAAGACAGCAACCGCGGCAAGGCGCTTGCCGCGGCAAGTAACCACCCTGTACCCACACTCCAGCGCATCCACCAACGTGTCGCCCTGGGGCTTTTCTAGGCGCGCGTGGCGGGAGGCTGTGCAGCCAGCGGTGCATGGTGGCATGCGACGCTGACAAGACCGCCATCGTGGCGAGTGATGGCGTCCCTGACGGTCCCTTTCTGCACTGTTTGGGCGACACAGACGGACATTTAATGCCCTTGTCCCCTGCCGTCAGGGTTAGGTAGGATACACTATGCAAGTAGGTGTACCAACCGCAACTCCTTTTTACGTTTTTACCCTTATCTACGTTGCCACCTGTCGGTGACCCCTTTAGCATATAAAAGGAGGCCCACGTGCAACGTAGAGGGGGTTTGGAAGGTTCGGCTCTTTCCGAAGCCAGAAGAACACTCACGCTCGGTTTTGTAGCACTTGGCGCTCCCGAGCAAGAACACAATACAATCGGACAAGCAGCAGTAGGAGTATTATCTCTCCGGAGAGCTCCGAAGCTGGGTAAACTGCTCGTGTGTTCCGCCTCGATCCGCTCTTCGTGCGATCTCCGCCCCCTGCCGAACCGAAAGGGGCTCGGTCCACCGGTCCCGTAGGTGTTCGTGGATCAGTTTCCCCGACAGCGCCGTATACCATAAAGAATGGTGTGAATCCGGTAGTGCGATTCGGGGTGGTCCGCAACCCCCAGAGTACGGAGTCGAGCTCCTCTACCCAGTGCGTGTTAGATTCCTTGAGGGACCACACTAATCTGGGTTTGATGCCGCTCATGATTAGACCATTTACTTGCTCGACTTGACCGTTAGTTTGTGGGTGATAGACTGAAGCGTAGTCGAGCTTGATGCCCATGTTTTTGCACCAGAGTTTTACCTTGTCAGCCGTAAAGTTCGTGCCGTTATCAGTGATGATGCTGTGGGGGACACCGTAATGGTGTACGACCCCTGATATGAAGTCTATCACCGGTCCGAATTCGGCCATCTTAACAGGCTTGGCCTCTATCCATTTGGTGAATTTGTCCGCCATGACCAGTAGGTATTTTTGCTTGTGGGTTCCTCCTTTAAGGGGTCCAACCATGTCAAGCCCCCAGACCGCGAAGGGCCAGGTGATGGGTATAGTTTGGAGGGAGGTGGGTGGCATATGGCTTTGGTTAGCAAAGAGTTGGCAACCGACGCATAGTTGGACTAAGTCCTGAGCATCTGCCCGGGCCGTCGGGCAATAAAATCCTGTATGGAAGGCCTTGCTTACAAGGGCCCGGGCTGCGGCGTGGTGCCCGCTGAGTCCGACATGAATTTCAGCTAGAAGATTCCGCCCTTCCTCTTCGGAGATACACCTTTGAAGGACTCTGGTGGTGCTTTTCTTATAAAGCTCTCCTTCATGGACTTTATAGGCTTTAGATCGCCGCACTATGCAGCGTGCCTCGTTTTGGTCCTCGGGAAGTTCCTGTCTTGTTAGGTAGGCTAGGAATGGTTTTGTCCACGGGGCAATGACTGCCATTATTACGTGGGCTGAGGATGTTACTTTGTTGGCATAGCCTCCCGTTGCGTCAGAATGTTCGGTGTGGGGCGGTGCGGCTGGGTCCGGGCTGTTATTTCCGGATTCCCCTTCCAATGATACGGATGGCTTGAATAGCCTCTCCAAGAAAATGTTGGGGGGGGGGACTGCATCGCGCTTTGCACCGATGTGTGCTAAGACGTCTGCTGCCTGATTGTTTTCTCGGGCTATATGGTGAAATTCGAGCCCCTCGAACCGAGCTGACATTTTTAGGACGGCGTTGCGATAAGCTGCCATTTTTGGATCCTTGGCATCAAAGTCTCCGTTTATTTGGGATATCGCGAGGTTCAAATCCCCACGCACCTCTAGGCGTTGGATGCCCATGGAGACTGCCATTCGGAGACCATGTAGAAGGGCCTCGTATTCGGCTGCATTGTTAGAGTCCGTATACATTATCTAGAGTACATATTGAACTGTATCTCCTATTGGGGACGTCAGAACGATGCCAGCCCCCAGACCCGCTAACATTTTGGAGCCGTCGAAGTGCATGATCCAGTTGGAATATTTGTCGTACTCTTTAGGGAGTTTGGCTTCAGTCCATTCAGCGATAAAGTCGGCCAAAACTTGCGACTTGATAGCTCGCCGTGGCTTATAGGTTATGTCAAATGGGAGGAGCTCAATGGCCCATTTGGCAATCCGGCCCGTCGCGTCGCGGTTGTTTATAATATCGTTAAGAGGTACTTCGGAGGCTACTGTTATCGAACACTCTTGAAAGTAGTGTCGTAGCTTCTGGGATGCCATAAACACCGCGTACGCTTTCTTTTGATAATGCGGGTACCGTGACTTGCATGGAGTGAGGACAGTGGACATGTAGTAAACTGGGTTTTGAAGGGGGAATTTGTGTCCGTCCGCTTCTCGTTCGATGACGAGCACTGTGCTTACAACTTGATGAGTTGCCGCAATGTATAATAGCATTGGTTCGCCGATGTTAGGCGCGGCCAGGACCGGGTTTGTTGCCAACATGGCTTTTATTTCTTCGAGTCCGGCCGTGGCAGCGTCCGTCCACTCGAAGTGTTCGGTGCACCGGAGGAGGCGATAAAGGGGTAATGCCTTTTCTCCCAAGCGGGAGATGAAGCGGCTTAGAGCCGCCACGCATCCAGTCAATTTTTGTATTTGTTTGAGGTCCTTTGGAATATCCAATTGTGACAGAGCTCGGATCTTGGCTGGGTTTGCTTCAATTCCTCTACCGAATACAATGAAGCCCAAGAGCTTTCCGGCTGGTACGCCGAAAACGCATTTTTCCGGGTTAAGCTTGATGTCATATGCAGGGAGGTTATCGAATGTGAGCCTCAAGTCGTCTACTAGAGTTTCGACATGCTTGGTTTTGATGACCACGTCATCTACGTATGCTTCCACTGTTTTCCCGATCTGGTTTGGCAGACATCTCTGAATCATGCGTTGATATGTTGCGCTGGCATTTTTGAGCCCGAAGGGCATTGTGTTGAAGCAGAATGGGCCGTATGGGGTGATGAATGCCGTTGCGGCTTGGTCTGGCTCTGCCATCTTAATTTGATGGTAGCCGGAGTATGCGTCGAGGAAACACAATGAATCGTGTCCTGCGGTGGCGTCGATAATTTGATCAATGCGGGGGAGGGTAAGGGATCCTTTGGGCAAGCCTTGTTGAGGTCCTTGAAATCGACGCATAGGCGCCAGGATTTGTCCTTCTTTGGTACCATCACCAGGTTTGCTAGCCAGTCCGGATGTTTTATATCTCTGATGAATCCGGCCTCCAGTAGTTTGGCTAGCTCCTCTCCATGGCTTGTCTCTTAGGTTCGGAGAAACACCGAAGAGCCTGCTTGACAGGCTTGAATCCTTTTAGGATGTTTAGGCTGTGCTCGGCCAGCCTGTGTGGGATTCCTGGCATGTCTGAAGGGTGCCAGGCAAAAATGTCCCAATTTTCGCATAGGAATTCTCGTAGTGCGGCGTCTACATCAGGGTTTAATTGTGCCCCGATGGAGGCCATTTTTGTAGGGTCCGTTGGATGGACTTGGAATTTGACTATTTCGTCTGCCGGTTTAAAGGAGGTGGACTTGGATCTTTTATCGAGTATCACATCGTCCCTGTTCACCGTGGAGCGCAGCGCAGTCAGTTCTTCGGCTGCTAGGGCTTCAGATAGTGCCTCAAGGGCCAGTGCGGCTGTCTTGTTTTCGGTGCGGAGTGCTATGTCTGGGTCACTAGCAAGAGTGATGATTCCGTTGGGTCCGGGCATTTTGAGCTTCATCTACCCGTAATGGGGTATAGCTTGAAAAATTGTGTATGCCTCTCGCCCTAATAGAGCGTGGTATCCGCTGCGAAATGGGGCCACTTGAAACGTGACCTCCTCGGACCTGTAATTATCTGGCGTGCCGAACACCACATCCAGTGTGATTTTTCCTATACAACACGCTTCCCGACTGGGGATTATTCCTCTAAAGGTTGTGTTGCTTCGCTCAATGCGGCTCCAGTCTATTTCCATTTTTCGAAGGGTTTCCTCATAAATGAGGTTCAATCCGCTGCCACCATCCATGAGTACCTTGGTAAGGCGAAAGTCGTCCACTATTGGACTGACTACCAATGCGACTGGTGCTCGGGCTGTTCGGAATTTAGGTTCATCATTGGCATTAAAGGTAATGGCCATGTCACTCCATGGGTTTATTGTTGCTACTTGGTAGACTTCGGCAAGGCTGCGGGGTGTTCGTTTCCATATATTATTTGATGCAAAAGTCTCGAAGACTATTAATACCGTACTGGTATCCCTGGGCTGGTGCTCTATGAATTCTGGAGTTAGAAGCTCCTCGCCACTTCTGGCCACCTGCCGGAGTATCCAACATGCTCTAAGGCTATGAGTTGGTGTGGCGCCCTCTGTACTATGAATTTTATAGGGTCCGTTGAGCCATCCCTCTAGTACGGTTCCATGCCCTATAGAGGGTTTTTGCTTTTTGGTGTTTAACCAAGGTGCCTGGCGATAATGCACCTTTTTATTTCGGACTGGGGTTGTATTCAGGGCCGGATTGTCCCAAAATTTTATTTCGGTTTCCCAGGCGCTTTCCATCGCACAGTACTTTCGTACTATAGATGCCGAGTCGGCGAAGCATGTAATTTCACGGCGACTTATGGCATTGAGGATTCCGTTGTCCGTGCAATTATTGCAGAAGAATGAAATTGCATCCTCTTCACGGCAGTCTTCTATCCTGTTCATAACCAGGAGGAATCTGGCCTAGTAATGATGTACTATCTCAGTGGGCTCTTGCCGAATTTGGGATAGATCCCTTATGTTTGGGTGGGCGGGTGGAATTAAATCCGGAACCTCGCCCAATCTGAGACTCAGGGGCTAGGGGTTTCCGAACTCGGAAGCTTGGGTTCTTGGATGTCGTCCAACCAATCTAGCCCGCTGCCTGACTTTAGTTTCAGGGCTTGAGCGACATCCTCCCCTCCGCGGGTATCCGGCTTGGAGGGATCGGGAATCCGGACATATCTAGTCCTTAAGATAGATGAAGGCTTGCCGCATTGTTCCTCCACCACTGCAACGTGGTGGGTGACCTGGGGGAAGTTAATCTCTCTCGGATCGGGTTTAAGCCCAATCTGATCGTAGTCTGTAGCGACTCCCAGGGTGGTGATGCGATCCAAGAGCTCGTTTAAGGAAGAGAGCTCCATCGGATCTAGCTGCTCGGCGAGTTACGAGTTGACGTGGAGATTACTTTCGATGACCCGAGAAGTCATCGTCGGCGCGGCGGCCGAACAGGCGGTCATAAGAAAACCGCCTAGCCGGAGAGTTTGGCCGATAGCCAAAGCTCCTTTGGCAACAGCGCCATCTTTAAAGATGGGATGAGGCATCCTTTCTGATGGCGACGGCACAACGGAACTCTCAACGAAAGCACCAATGTCGGTGTCAAAACTGGCGGATCTCGGGTAGGGGGTCCCGAACTGTGCGTCTAGGTGGATGGTAACAGGAGACAAGGGATACGATGTTTTTACCCAGGTTCGGGCCCTCTCGATGGAGGTAAAACCCTACTCCTGCTTGATTAATATTGATGATATGGGTAGTACAAGAGTAGATCTACCACGAGATCAGAGAGGCTAAACCCTAGAAGCTAGCCTATGGTATGATTGTTGTTCGTCCTACGGACTAAAACCCTCCGGTTTATGTAGACACCGGAGAGGGGTAGGGTTACACACAGTCGGTTACAATGGGAGGAGATCTACATATCCGCATCGCCAAGCTTGCCTTCCACGCCAAGGAAAGTCCCATCCGGACACGGGACGAAGTCTTCAATCTTGTATCTTCATAGTCCAGGAGTCTGGCCAAAGGTTATAGTCCGGCTATCCGAACACCCGCTAATCCGGGACTCCCTCAACGTGGGTTAACTTCGAGCAGGCCTTCGTCCGCAACTTCATGGGGACCTACCGGCGACCCGATCGCCCCAGCCAGCTCGCCATGTGCGTGCAGGGGCCGGCGCAAACTGGCCGCGAGTACCTCACACGCTGGACCGAGCTTCGGAACAGCTGTGAAGGCGTCCACGAGGTTCAAGCAATCCAGTACTTCGTCAACGGGTGCCGAGATGGCACCCTCCTTAAGCACAAGCTCTTGCACTCCAAGCCGGCCACCATGGTCGCTCTCATGGTGACGGCGGACAAGTACGCCAACGCTGACTCCACCATGAAGATCCAGGTTGCGCTGGATGAAGCCGGCAAAGCAAAGCCGGTTCCCCCTTCGAAGCCGGCCAGTGAAGGTAGCCGACAGCAGCACAACCAGCAGAACAACAAGCTCAAGGCCGACCAGCCGGCTCAGTGCAATGACAACCGGCTCGTCATGGCCACCGAGCCCGCAACCGACCCAGTATCCAAGCGCCGGCATGCCGGCAAGACAGCGTGGCAACCCGCCATGAGCTTCGAAGAGATGCTCGACGCCCCTGCAAGCACCACAGCGGCGCAAGCTCATCGACGCACACGCTTCGGCAGTGCGGCATCACCCAGCGCATGATGAGGGGCGACATCCCGCCTCCTCGGATCCGGCCCCGGGAGTGGGTCAGCCGCCTCCGCCTCCTCCACCGCCCCCAGCCAGCGGCGCGATGCGCGACAACGTCTACCCAGATCAGAATGCGGCCTACGTCATCTTCACCAGCCTCGGCAACGACAAGCACTGCGAACGTCTCCTTCGGTAGGAGGTGAACACCGTCATCCCGGCCAAGCCGGAGTACATGCACTGGTCGGACCGCCCGGTCACATGGACCCGGGAAGACCACCCGGCCGTCATGCCGAATCCGGGTGGCTACGCCCTCGTCTCAACCCCACCATCATCACACCTCGGCGCATGTGCAAGTTTTCCCAAGTCCTGATCAACGACGGCAGCAGCATCAACATCCTCTACCATGACACCATGATCAAACTCGGCCTCGAAGCCAAGGACCTGAAGCCAACCCAGACGATCTTCCATGGCATCGTTCCCGGCCTCTCCTGCTCTCCGATTGGCCATGTCCGACTCGACGTCCTGTTCGGTGACAGCAATCACTTCCGACGTGAGCCGATCTGGTTCGAGGTGGTGGACCTGTCTAGCAGGTACCACGCACTGCTGGGCCGACCCGCACTCGCAAGGTTCATGGCGGTCCCCCACTACACTTACCTGAAGATGAAGCTGTCGGATCCGAAGGGCCTCATCACCATCACCGGCGACTACCGCAAGTCCCTGGAGTGCACCCGAGACGGCGCCAAGCTAGACGAGTCACTAGTCATAGCCGAGGAGCGGCGCCAGCTCGACCGGATCGTCGCCTTGGCCAACGAGACATCATCCGCGCCGATCCCGGCCGAGGAGTCGGCCGACGAGGCCGTCTTCAAGCCCTCCAAGGATACCAAGAAGGTGAAGCTGAACCCGGAAGACCCCAACTGCAGCAAGTACGTAGTCGTAGGCACCTGCCTCGACAGCAAATAGGAAGGCGAGCTCGTCGACTTCCTCCGTGAGAATCAGGATATTTTTGCGTGGACCCCAAAGGACATACCGGGTATCTCGAGGAAGTGCGCCGAGCACAAACTCCACGTCCGCAAGGACGCCAAGCCTATCCGCCAACCCCTACGACGTTTATCCGAAGAGAAGAGAAGAACCATCGATGAAGAGGTCGCCAAGCTTTTGGCGGCCGGCTTCATCATGGAAGTGTTCCACCCCGAGTGGCTGGCCAACCCAGTCCTCGTCCTGAAGAAGAACAACACCTGGCGCATGTGCATCAACTACACCAGCCTGAACAAGGCTTGTCCCAAGGATCCGTTCACCCTCCCGCGGATCGACCAAGTCATCGACTCGACCGCCAGATGTGAGCTCCTGTCCTTCCTTGATGCTTACTCCGGCTACCACCAGATCAAGCTGGACCAGGCCGACGCCCTGAAGATGTCCTTCATCACGCCCTTTGGGGCGTATTGCTACATCACCATGTCATTCAGCCTGAAGAACACCGGCGCCACCTTCCAGCGCTGCATGTAGAAATGCTTGCTTCTGCAACTCGGCCATAACATCCATGTTTACGTGGACGACATCGTGGTGAAGACCAAGCAGCACCTCACTCTCCTCGATGACGTGAAGGAAACATTCGCCAACCTGCGCGAATACAAAGTCAAGCTCAACCCAGAGAAGTGCGTTTTCAACGTCCCGACCGGAAAGCTACTCGACTTCCTTGTCTCGGAGCACGGCATTGAGGCGAACCCGGAGAAGATCAAGGCCATCGAGCGTATGCGCAAGCCAGCTCGGCTGCGTGATGTCCAGAAGTTCACCGACTGCTTGGCCTCAGTCAGCTGGTTTCTCAGCCGGCTGGGCGAGAGGGCCTTGCCACTGTACCAGCCGATGAAGAAGGCAACGTTGTTCGAATGGAATGACCAGGCGGATGAGGCTTTCCGGGACCTCAAGCGCATGCTCTCCACCGCACGAGTCCTGGCTGCGCCGGCCGAGAAGGAGCCCCTGCTGCTCTACTTTGCCGCAACCTCACGGTCGGTCAGCACGATGATGGTGGTCGGGCGACCAGAGAAGGGCAAGGTCCAAGCCGTCCAGCGCCCGGTCTACTACCTGAGCGAGGTGCTCTCCACCTCCAAGAAGAACTACCCACACTACCAGAAGATGTGTTATGGCGTGTACTTCACCGCCAAGAAATTGAAGCAGTACTTCCAAGAGCATGTTGTCACCATGGTTAGCACAACCCCCCTCAGCGAGATCATCGGGTGCCGGGACGCCTACGGCCGGGTCATCAAGTGGGCGCTCGAGCTAGCCGGCCACACCATCCTCTATGAGCCCCGCACCATGATCAAGTCCCAGGCCCTGGCCGACTTCCTCGTCGACTAGACCTAGACCCAGTACCTGCCGCCACCACCGGACTCAACGCACTGGCGCATGCACTTCGAGGGCTCCAAGATGCGTCTCGGCCTAGGGGCCGGCGTTATGTTGTCTCCACCGAAGGGCGACCGACCTCGCTACGCACTCTAGATCCACTTTTGTAGGACCTTGAAGTATGTCTAGAGGGGGGTGATTAGACTACTTGACCAATTAAAAACTTAACCTTTTCCCAATTTTAGAGTTTGGCAGATTTTAGTTATCTTAGGACAAGTCAAGCAATCATCACACAATTCAAGCAAGCATGCAAAGAGTATATATGCAGCGGAAATTAAAGCATGCAACTTGCAAGAAAGTAAAGGGAAGGGTTTGGAGGATTCAAACGCAGTTGGAGACACGGATGTTTTTGGCGTGGTTCTGATAGGTGGTGCTATCGTACATCCACGTTGATGGAGACTTCAACCCACGAAGGGTAACAGTTGCGCGAGTCCACGGAGGGCTCCACCCAAAAAGGGTCCACGAAGAAGCAACCTTGTCTATCCCACCATGGCCGTCACCCACGAAGGACTTGCCTCACTAGCGGTAGATCTTCACGAAGTAGACGATCTCCTTGCCCTTACAAACTCCTTGGTTCAACTCCACAATCTTGTCGGAGGCTCTCAAGTGACACCTAGCCAATCTAGGAGACACCACTCTCCAAGAAGTAACAAATGGTGCGTTGATGATGAACTCCTTGCTCTTGTGCTTCAAATGATAGTCTCCCCAACACTCAACTCTCTCTCATAGGATTTGGATCTGGTGGAAAGAAGATTTGAGTGGAAAGCAACTTGGGGAAGGCTAGAGATCAAGATTCATATGGTAGGAATGGAATATCTTGGCCTCAACACATGAGTAGGTGGTTCTTTCTCAGAAATGGTAAGTTGGAAGTGTAGTTTTAGTCTGATGGCTCTCTCCACGAATGAAGAGGGGGTGGAGGGGTATATATAGCCCCCACACAAAATCTAACCGTTACACACAATTTACCAAACTCGGTGGGACCGATTCAACAGACTCGGTCAGACCGATTTAGTAAACCTAGTGAACGTTAGTGATTTTCAGTGGGACTGACATGCAACTCGGTGAGACCGATATGGTTAGGGTTAGGGCATAATGTAATCTCGGTAAGACCAATTACACAAACTCGGTGAGACCGATTTTGGTAATTAGCTAACCAGAGAGTTGGTCAGGTAAACTTGGTGGGACCGATTTGCTCTTTTCGGTGAGACCGAAATGTTACAAAAGGGAAACAGAGAGTTTACATTGCAATCTCGGTGGGACCGATCGCTCACTTCGGTTTGACCGAAACGTTACGAAGGGAAACAGAGAGATTATAATCCCATCTCGGTGAGACGGAGATCCCTATCGGTAGAACCGATTTGCCTAGGGTTTGTGGCAATGGCTATGACATTTGAACTCGGTGGCGCCGGATAGGAAGAATCGGTGTGACCGATTTTGGCTTTGGGTTTAGGTCATTTGTGGATGTGAGAAAGTAGCTGAGGGTTTTGGAGCATATCACTAGGCACATGAAGCAAGAGGCTCATTAAGCAACACCTCATCCCTCCTTGATAGTATTGGCTTTTCCTATAGACTCAATGTGATCTTGGATCACTAAAATATAAAATGAAGAGTCTTGAGCTAATGAGCTTGAGCCAATCCTTTGTCCTTAGTATTTTGAGGGATCCACTTTCATCATCCATGCCATGCAATTCATTGAGCTTTCATGAAATATTAGTCTTGGAATAGCTTTAGCTCAATGAGCTATATGCTGTTATGAATTACCAAAACCACCTAGGGATAGTTGCACTTTCAATCTCCCCCTTTTTGGTAATTGATGACAACATATAGATCAAAGCTTCGACAAATGATAATAAGATTGAAAAACATCGTCGCTTTGAGAAGTATGTGATAAGCAAGAGCTCCCCCTAAATTTGTGCATAGTTTAAGATTTGCTTTGGACTGCAAATGCACAAAGAATTAGGCTCATGGGTTACTCTTCCATGTCACATACATCTTGGTGGAGCGCTCAAAATGATAAAGATTGAATACATGCACTCATCACCAAGCAAAGTGAGTGATCACATTGGATAGTATCATCAAACATGCATAAGTGTAGCTTATGATCAAACACATGATCATCAATGTCTCATAGGAATAGCATAGTATCTTAAGCAATCAAAAGCAAACAAGTTTAAAACCACCAAAAGCAAGAGAGAACAAAAGCAACACTCTCTCTCTCGAAGCCTATGATCTATACATTTTTCTCCCCCTTTGGCAACAAGTTACCAAAAAGTTCATAGAAAATGCATAGTGCTAGATCGACTCTCAGTCTTGATTTTCAGTTGGTGGTGTCCGGATAACTCCAAGGATGAATGCTTCAGTTGATGTAGAGGGAGCTGGAGGAGTTGGTGCTGGAGCTGGTTGCACTGGAGCTGTTGGAGCTGTGGCTAGTGCAGATGATGTTGCTCTAGTGTCTGTCACTGGCACTGCAGCTGACCTCTGAGCTCTAGGCACTCTAGCAAATACATTAGTGGTAGTCTTTCCCTTTCTCTCCTGCATGTCATCCTGCAGCTGCTCCACAACTGACTGAATCTCAGTTACCTTGACATCAAGATCATAGAATTTTTGTTCCATGATTCTTTCCAAGCTTTCCTGATTCTGAGTTAAGGTGGCCAACCCTTTCTCAATCCTTAGTGTTGATGCTATCAAGTAACCAAGCTGCTCCTGCTTGTTCTTCAAGAAATACTCAGATGCCTCCTCTTGAGTTGGCATCTTGGCAGCCTTCTCCTTCCTTGCCTTCTCCTTCTTCTCTTGAGCTTGAACTGATGATGGTTCATCTTCATTCATGACAACGTCATTATCCTCAAAGTCTGGATAGAGAGGAAAATGTTCCCTATCCAATAGATATTTGCCTGTTCCCATCTTTGAGTTAATCAACTCCTGAATCTGAGGGGCATATCCACAACTCCTCTTATGATCTGCTGCAGTCCTCTTAATAGTTTCTACTATAAGGCTCATGACTTTGAATTTCTGAGGCACATCAAACAAATGCAACATGTTGATTGCATGCCCTCTGATCATGTTGTGGTCACCAGACTTAGGCAATAGAGTGTGCCTTAGGATCCAGTTGATTGTAGGCAGCCCTGACATAAGAAAGTGGACTGATCCAAAAGAGAAAGTCTCTAGGGCTTTGTCTAGGATTTCCTTGTACATATGTGCCACGGTATTATGTCCCATTTTCTTCTTGGCATATACATCCAGGTCATCATCATTTTCCTTTGGGGCATTTATCAGATTTACCCATTGCTCAACAGTTGATTGGTACCTTGTACCTTCAGACATCCAAACTATCCTTCCATCTGGATAGAAGTGTGCTGTGGAGTAGAATTGCATAATGAGTTCATCATTCCAGTTTGTGAGCTTCTGCCCAACAAAATCAGCAACTCCACAAGCAACAAAACTATCTTGAACTCCTGGATAGTGTTCTTCATTCTCCTTCATGTAGGTCCAGTCGACCCACCTCATATCACACACAATGGGCTTTTTGTCCAACAAGATTGTCTCATAGAAGTCCTGCTGTTCCTTTGTATGGAACCTGTAATCAACAACAGTTCTTCTCCTTGTGGCATATGGATCTGCCATCCTCCATAGCCTCAACCCTGAATCTTTTCTGATGTTCATGTCTTCAGCTACAGGATGGGCATCATTATGGTCTGGTATCTTTGGCTTGAGCTTCCTCAGAACTTGTCCTTCTTCATCTTCCTCCTCAGCAACCTCAGGCACTAGGGCCTTGTTCTTCTCAGCAGCTGGAATACTCCTGGTATTCCTCTTTGGTGCAGACTTGGCCTTGGGGGCAGCTTTGGGTGCTTCCTTGGGCTTAGATGTTACAGCCCCTGATCTAATAGCATCTCCCATAAGCTTTGGTGCCTTTGATGCTGGTGCAGCAAGATCTTCTTCTTCCATCATGGAAGGTTGACCAACAACTCTGGCCATGGTCTTCTTGACCCTTTCCTTCCTTTTCTTTCCTTCAGCAGCTGGCTCTTCAGGCATCTCAGGCAATTGAGTTGATGCTCTGGCTTTGGACATTGGTTGTCTCCCTGCAGGCCTTTTGATCTTCATGCCTGGCTTTACTGCAGTTTAACTAAGCATCTTCTTGTGCACTACCTTCTTGGAAGTAGCTTCATCCTCTTCAGCTCTATAATCCTCATCTTTAGAGTCTGAAGTTCTCTTCTTCCTTTGCCTGGTAGTAGCCTTAGGCAGGTTGCTAGGAGTGCTCCTGCTGCCTTCATCTGAAGTGCTGGAGGGACCAGTGCCCTCACTCATTTGCATATGCCCTTCTGACCTGTTCTGACTGTCACTCTGGTCTGACATGCTGCAAACTCTGACTGTTGACCCTGTGAAGAGTTATAGATGAGATAGAGTGGATGAGCATCACAAAATGCAGAGATTTTTGCAAAAGAATGATTTAAAAACTTAGTTTTAGTTTTCCACATAAAGCATTTCGGATCAACCGATTTTCAAACTCGGTGATACCGAAGCAGTTTTGGAACCTAAACTGATAAACTCGGTTGGACCGAGTCATAGTTCGGTGGCACCGAGACTGCTTGGGTTTCACAAAGTCCTAAAATCGGTCGCACCGATTAGGAATTCTCGGTCAGACCGAGAGTTACTAGTGCAATGGCATAAGCCAAATCGGTGGGACCGAGTTTTTCAACTCGGTGGGTCCGAGATGGTTTCGGCGGAAACCTAACCCTAAATTTTCAAATCTCATCTAATCTACGGATTGCATTAACTGGATCGGAGTGTTTCAATCGTGGCAAGAATCAATAAGAACACAATGTGCTAGGAATCGGACGAGGATAGCACAGTGATCGAGTCCATACCCTAGCTTGGCGATGAACTCACTACGGCGGCAACGGCGGGGTTGAATTCCGTTGACGGCGGTGGAGACCAGCGACAGGAGGTGGCTGGCGACGAGGAGACGATCCTGAGACCTTGGAGGCAGAGCGAGCTATTGCACGGGCGAAGGGGTTCGGGGAAATTTCCAAATTTTGCCCGTGACTATATATAGCCCGACCCTGTCGGTGTGACCGAGTGGAACAACTCGATGGCACCGAGATGCATAACTGTGTTCAGTTACAGCAACTCAGTGTGATCGAAAAGTTCAAATCGGTTGCACCAAGATTGAAAACCTAGATCGACTTAGTGATCTCGGTTGGACCGAAATGGAGGAATCGGTCAGACCGAGAATCACAAAGAAGTTTTGGAAGTTTAAGTCTATGACGAATCAGGGACTCCGAGTGCTCCTCACACAGAGTGGTTCGAATCTGACTTGATCAAATTTTGTGATGTAGCATGAATAGAGTTTGAGACGAGAAAAGCATAGATAGCTAGAGAAAGTTCTTAGGCATTCTTGTCCATCCACTTGGCCAAAAGAAGGAAGAACCAAACAATCAAAACAATAAGTGGATGTTCTTGAATGAGTAAAATATGCACCAACATGCTCACACAATAAGATGACAAATGAAATATGTGGCAAAGCATGCACAACCAATTCTAGCATCTATCAAACAATTGGCGATGACTAGGTCATCTATATATGAGTATATTGACTTAGGAGTCAAATGATAAACATTTGATCATAGGTCATACTCATCGTTTAAGCCCAAGTGGGGTTACCACTTTTACATAATGCATTAGCAATAAATAAATCAGCAAAATTCTTTCTAATATTTTAGATTGTGAGATCCCCTTTTAGTGGGATGAACTAACCTTGAGTTTTGTCGATGATGACTTCATGCAGGTGTTGAAGATGTGGATGCTCAGTGTTGATGTAGATCATTTGGAGCAATCCATTGGAGTGAGTTGCACTTTCAACATACCTACATGGGTTAGTCCCACAAGGAACAAACAATAATATCCATAGACATAGAGTGATGCACACACAAGATGATGACCATGAAAACATTAGGTTATCTTGTTCCTTGCCTTACCAACATGAGGGTTTGTGACTCCTTGAACTAGTGCAAGATGTGGAGGTTGATTGCACTTGTCCTTGCCATAATAATATGAGTGAAGAATGTTGGCGGAGTCACCCTCAAGAACTCTCTAGTTCTTCTTCTTCGGGATCCACATCATCTTGATGGGAATTGTCGGTGTCAAAACCGGCGGATCTCGGGTAGGGGGTCCCGAACTGTGCGTCTAGGCGGATGGTAACAGGAGACAAGGGACACAATGTTTTACCTAGGTTCGGGCCCTCTTGATGGAGGTAAAACCCTACGTCCTTCTTGATTAATATTGATGATATGGGTAGTACAAGAGTAGATCTACCACGAGATCAAGGAGGCTAAACCCTAGAAGCTAGCCTATGGTATGATTGTTGTAATGTATGTTGTCCTACGGACTAGAGCCCTCCGGTTTATATAGACACCGGAGAGGGCTAGGGTTACACAGAGTCGGTTACAATGGTAGGAGATCTACATATCCGTATTGCCAAGCTTGCCTTCCACGCCAAGGAAAGTCCCATCCGGACACGGGACGGAGTCTTCAATCTTGTATCTTCGTAGTCTTGGAGTCCGACGGATATTGATAGTTCGGCTGTCCGGACACCCCCTAGTCCAGGACTCCCTCAGTAGCCCCCGAACCAGGCTTCAATGACGATAAGTCCAGCGCGTTTATAGTCTTCAGCGTTGCAAGGCGGGTTCTCCCTTCAAATTCCATGTACCTGCCGAACAGTGTCCGGCTTCATCTTGAATATTGTGTTCCTCGGCTTCTACGCCAAATAATGGCCCTCTTCCACGCGTCGCACGAACACGAAAAGCCGGGGTGTCTTTTGCTCCCTCCGGCCTTCATGATCCCAGTCCGGGCCGGACTGGTTACTTATCAAGGTGGGAGACAGGCGGAGGACACTCCAAGCCCCAATAAGGGGGAGCGAGTATGTTTTGTCCCTTATCTGACAAGGGGACTCGGATTTCCAATACATCCGTTCCTCCGCGGGCTCCTGAAGTTCTACGGACTCCAGCTCCACCACCTCACGCCCGCCTCTGTCCTGCATATCGCGGGCTACGTAGCTCTTCGCGAGCTATTCCTGGGCATTGAGCCCCATTTCGCATTGTGGAAGAGGCTGTTTTGCCTCGTACCCCGTTCTCACCAGGGGTCCATATATCAAGTGGGCGGCGCCGAAATATGGCGCATCGCCGGGACCGGATACCTATCCGGCACTCCCAAGAAGGCGTCCGAAGACTGGCCCTCGGAGTGGTTTTATATAGGAGACGCTCCGCTACCAGACCCAGTTCGGATCGGCCTCCCGGAGTTTAGTGCTGCTCCCTTGAAGAAACGCCTCAGCTGGCGCCCACGGAGCCCCCGATTGGAGGAAGACAAGAGCGTCCACTACTTGATGGGCCGGATAAGATTAATGGCTCATTCCGGCTTGACCATGATCAGAGTCATGGCGACATGCATAAAGCGAGGGGTACAGCCACTGCAATACAGAGGCCACCCCATGTGGGATTTCAACGGGGAAGACGATGCTACCCGGTACGGCAGCAAAGGGCCGGATTCGACCGAGGATCTGGTGAAGATCCTGTCCAGCCTGTACAAGGGGGAGAAGGAGGATTTCCTTCGAACGAACCCTTTGAATGGGTTTTCCATGATCAACCCCAGAGGATGGGTAAGTGAACACCTTGAAGGGCCCAACCCATGCTTTCGAAGTTTAAGCTTCTTACATTATGTCTTCGGCGCAGGATCTACGCCGGACTGTGGAGGACATGGTAAGTCCCGCTCCGCAACCCGAGGATCCAGAAGGATCCCTGGATCCGGCCTCCGAAGAGGACCCGGATATCGAGGTGGAGCTGATCGATGGGGTGTATCACCAGCTCAGCATAGACAATGCTTTGGTCGCCATTACGGCGGACTTCCCCGGGCTAAGTCCGGCTTCCCAGGTGACCGCGACCGAAGTCTGGACACCATTATCTCATCCCTGCCCATTTCTGACCTTCACGAACGATGGTATTTTGCAGGAAGCGCCTTTACGGCAGGAAGCCGAGCCCGCGGCGGCCGACCAACAGAGGTCAGTCCGAACCAGCAGGCGGAAAAGGAGCGCAGTGCGGACGGAAATGTCGCCGCAAAGGTATAGCTCGTATTTGAATTTTTAGAGCAACGTTCCGAGGAAACGTCTGAGTGCTCATGATCTTTGTAGGAGAAAAAGCGCTCGCCGGACTGCGAGCGCAGGAATTGCCAATCCGACCAACATCGGCCAGGCTCCAGTGCTCGGCCTGGAGGGGGAGGCAAGCGCAAGACGCGAGCCGGATCCTTCTCCAACGGAGGATACCGACAGACTGTCCGCCACCAAGTCTGAGGTGGAGAGCGCCATGAACCATAGGCGCCGCCGGACAGTATTTCAAGAAGCGTGCTTTTCCCCTGAGGCATTGGATGCTTTTAACGCAGGGGACGCGCATCTCCGTGCTGCTCAAAATGGTTTTACCAGAGCCACGGAGCAGTATGTGAAAGACATACGGGTAAGGGAATTTTAATGGTTGTATATACCAGTAGCCCCCGAGACTTAAAGTAGTTATGCTAACTGATTTAAGGATCATTGGAAATTTCAGGCACTTAACGAGAAGAACACCCAGCTGTCTCGGGAGCTGCAAGATTGCAAGGCCCAACTTGAGGCCGCACTTGCTGCCGCAGGAGGAGACGGAAAGACCCCTCCTAGTAACACATTTTTATTAATAAATATAAGCGCTATGCGACGTGCGCACGAGTCTAATAATGACATTTGCAGGTACCGCCGGACAAGATCCGGACAGGCAAGCATTGCTACGCCAGCTAAAGGCCGGCGAGAGTGTGCTGAATAGGGTTCAGCAGGAAAGGAACAAGCTCCAGGATGCCAATGCCAAGCTCGGAGAAGAGCTGAAAGGCGCTCAGGCCGAGCTGTCCGGCTCCGTTAAGGAGAATCAGCGGCTTCGTCGCGGCATTTATAGTGAGTGCTTGAGCGAACTCTTTTGGAAAGAAGAGTTCGGCGAGGAAGTATTTTGACATGATATGTCTTGTAGGTATACTCACGGGTCGTCCTGCAGAGGAGATGCCTATATCAATGGGTGATCAACTTCCCGAACTGTTGCAGCTACTCGAACGAGTTCGGAAGGCAATGAGCGGCGTCGTTCAGGCTTTATGGCCAGCCCTCACCCTACCCGATGGCCTCGGGGAGCTTGCGGAGAAGCTGCAGGGAGTGTGGCAGCGCTTCCGTTTGTGGAAGATTTCGGCTTGCCGTCAAGGTGCCAGGGAGGCTTGGGCCATGGTGAAGACGCGGTACAAGAAGGCGGATCCCAACCACATGGCCGAAGTTGGACCGGTGGGGCCCGATGGGAAGGAGATCCCTGTGAGTTTAGTGTATAGCCAAGTAGAGTTGGCTGCTAAATTTTCCCAATGGGACTGTAAACTAGACAGCCTGTTAGACGGGATTGAGGAGGAATACAATCAGTAAATTTGACAATGTATGTTATCCTTTAAAGTGACATGTGAAATGCCTTCTAGCCGGATTGTAGATCGTTTGTCTTTGCCGACCTTTTCGCTTCGACCTCGGGACCCTAGAGTCCGGAGTGTGTCCGAATACCTTTTTGGTTAAGAAACAACCGTGGTATGCATGGAGACCAGGCGTAGGGGTCATTAGTGCTTTATCAGACAAGTGCCCAACTAGTTATGTTATATTACATGGTTAGTAAGAAACATCTTCCAGGGAGAATAGTTCCGTTAAGGGTTCCTTTCCCTGGGAGGCATGCCCTAAAGTGCATGTCTGGACTGCAAAGAAAGCAGTAAAACATCTGGGGGCAAATAGATAAATAGGTAAAAAGTCATCTTTTAAGTCACCGACCGAATATTCCCTTAAGAACGCTTGCTTTCGGCTTCACCCAGTCTGAGGTACACATCCGGCTGACCCGGCAGTAACAATCGCAGAGGTGCTCCCTTTACCTCCTAGCCGAACAATCGGGAATGTAGGGGTAAGCACAGGAGCCAGGCAACCCAGCTTGGCCAAAACTTAAGTCATATCGATGCATATAATGGCGAGTAAAAGGTACATGTGGAAGCTTGACACATGTGCTGGGTATAAAACCCGTATAATTGAGCTTCTGTAAAAGAAGCCCCCAGGAATAATGAGTGCGGATGGCACATCATGCGTATGCAAAGAATGCAAAAATAGGCCCGGAAGGGCTTTTAAGTGAAAAGGATAAAAAGAGAAACAAAAGACAGCCAATGTGAACTTCGTTCATATGCACCATGAGCAACGCTTGTTTAATTTAAAATATTACCTTCTGTGCAGCCGTTTGTAAAATCTGAGAGATGGCAAGTCGTTGGCTTCAGCCCCCAAGCCACAAGTGCTGGGGTGTTCGGGATAAACTTGAGCACTCTTGTTCCCATTTTTGGGTCCATCTAGGGAGGCGCTCAACACGACGAACAAGGCAACCGGACTTATAATGCTTGAACACTCTCACTTAGCCATAGAATTCTATAATTTTAAATTTCGGCGAAGCCCCTGGTATTCGGAAGACCGAATCCGGGGCTCTATCCACGCCTTCATCGGACATTATCCGGAACTTCGCTCGAAGCGGTGTGAGTCTTTAAGGACCCGAAAAAACCTCTCGAACAGCGACCAGTCTCTCGCCTTATCATGCCAGTCAGTTGTAGCTTTCTCCACTGAGGCGTTAACCCGGCTCAACCGGGGCGCAATCGCAGTGGTTCTCCCAGTGCCTCCTTAGCCGACAGAACGGAACGTAAGGCACCAAAACATGGGAGCCAGGCAAACCCAACTATTGACCCAAGACATGATTCGGAGCCGATTCATATAATGCTATAAGTTCGGGGTGCCGCACTTGTGAAAGTGTTCGGACTTTATCACACCATAGAGTGGGGAACGTAAGCCCCCGGTGTATTATGCTGTACCAAAATATACGGGTGCCGGATGTCATATAATGAGCCTATATATATAAAATGTGATGCAATTGCGATCATAAAGGTGCTGCATTATTAATGAAAGAAAAGTCTGCTAGAAGAGTGGACTGATACAAATAGTGCGGTAAGCAAGGGATTTGGACTAAATAAACATGTCCCTCTCCAAGGATGAGCTGCGGATTTGGTGTATATAATCGAATTTAATGCTCGTAATTGAGACCACCTGAGTGTTCGACGCGGCCTTCTTTAGTCCCTGACTGTTGCATCATGAGTTCGGCAGGTTCACCGCCGGACAGGGCTTCTGGTTAACAGAGTCCTGTGTACAAAAAAGAAGAAAAATAATAAAAAAAAGAGGCGCACATTTGCGAGCTCCCGGTGTGGTCGAACCGCACTCTGGGTCCGTTGTGATCGTGCCCCCTCCCCTGTGCCCATGGTATCTCCCAAGCGTAATGATGTACGCGGAGTGTTATTCTTGCGATCATACGCGGGCGAGGGTTGGGGCCGCATTGCTACGCGTGCTCTGATCGCGCCAGGTGGTCTTGGTTGGCATTGCTCCGGGCGCGCTTTGCTGTATCCGGCCGTTTAACGGCCGGACTCGAGAATTGCCTTAGAAGGGGATTCTTCAAATGCATCAATCTCTTCTTGAAGCTTGTCCTTGCCTTTATGGTCTTGTGGTGGAAGATCATCTTGAGCTTGTGTTCACTTGAAGGAAGTAGGATCATACTTCTCTTGTTGAGGAACAAACATCGTCTTAGGGTATTGATCTTCTTCCCACTCAACTCCATTGGCATTGAACTTTTGTTCAAAACCAACACCTTGATTCTTCGGGTGCCTTCCTTGCTTGCGTACAATTTCCTCGAATTGCTTACTCCCGGCAAGGCTCTTGTAAACACCTTTCTCTATAATTCCCTTCAATAAGCTATTTTCTTGCTCAAGTGTAACTTGGCTAAGAGAATCATTAGTGGAATCAAGAGAACTACTAGAAGCAACAATATTGGATTTGACATTATTATTGTTACTACTAGAGGAAGTATCTTTCTTGTACTTGTTACTAGACTTGACTTGAGGCATGTAAGTAGATAGGAGTAAATGCTTGGCAATGTAAGAAGAACTTTTCTTACGAAGATCATCATTGATTGCTTTTAAGAACTCATGCTCTTGCTCAAGATTGAGCTTTTCAAAGCGTAACTTCTCATGAGACCTTAAAAGTTCTCGATGATTTTCGAAGATAGTTTCATGAGCTAACTTAAGAGTGTTTAGTTCTTTAGTTAGAAGCTCAATCTTCTCCTTATCATTGTCATTCGTTTTATCTTGATTAGCATGATTAATTGACGTTTCATAATAGTATTTATCACTAGAGTTGTCAACAAGTAAATCATCATCCACAAGCAAGTCATCTTCATCACTATTGAAATCAACATACTCAGGATGTGTTACCTTTGGACCTTTGGCCATGAAGCATCTTCCAATTCCTTCATTTGGTGAATCAAATATGTCGTAGGAGTTGGTTGACACAAGTGCTAGACCGGCAACACCTTCATCTTGGGTATATTCGGAGTCGGAGTGATAGCTTCTCTCGGAGTGTTTGTCGGAGTCAGAGCCGGAAACCCATTCACCAACATGAGCTTGATGTCTTCGTTTTGTGTAGCTCCTTGATGACTTGTCCTTCCTTTCCGAATCTTTGCTTCTCCGTGAGGATCTTCGTTCATAACGATCATCTCTACTCCTTCTCTCTCTTGGTGGTGATTCTTCTCTTTTGCTTCTTATTTTTGGAGAATCTTCTCTTCTTTTGTAGGGTGCCATACACTCATTGGAATAGTGTCCAGGCCTCCCACAATTGTAGCAATTGCGCTCTCGGCTGGAAGATCTTTTGTCATGGTAAGACCTTGACTTGGAGCTTCTTTCTTTGCTTCTACTCTTGTAGAATTTGTTGAAGTTCTTCACCATTAATCTCAATTCTTCATTGAAGGTTTGTTTGTCACTTGATGATGTGGGGGCTTCACTTGAGGCTTTGTAAGCACCACTTGACTTGTTGTGAAGTTCCTCCTTATCCTTGAGTGACATCTCATGAGCAACAACCCTTCCAATGACTTCCGTTGGCTTGAGATCTTTGTAGTTTGGCGTCATTTGGATCAATGTGCACACGGTATCATACTTTCCATCCAATGCTCTTAGGATCTTCTTGATGATGAATCTGTCGGTCATCTCTTCACTCCTTAAGCCAGCAATCTCATTTGTAATAAGAGCAAGCCTAGAGTACATTTCAGCGACACCTTCACCATCCTTCATTTTGAACTTGTCAAGCTGACTTTGGAGCACTCCAACTTGGATTCCTTGACGGATTCGGTACCTTCGTGCATATCAATCAAAGTGTCCCAAATTTCCTTTGCATTCTCAAGACGGCTGATTTTGTTGAATTCTTCGGGGCACAATCCGTTGAAGATGATATCACAGGCTTGAGCGTTGTATTGCAGCATCTTCAATTCTTCCGCATTAGCTTCACGGTTTGGCTCTCTCCCATCAAAGAATTCACCTTGCAAGCCAATACAAATAATAGCCCAAACGATGGGGTTATGTCCGAGAATATGCATTTTCATCTTATGCTTCCAACTAGCAAAATTAGTACCATCAAAGTAAGGACCTCTACGGTGATAATTTCCCTCGCTAGACGCCATACTCTCCTAGGTTGTGAAACGAAGGCTATGACCACCAAAAGCTTATGGAAATCATAGCAAATGGAGACCAAAGCTCTGATACCACTTGTAGGACCTTGAAGTATGTCTAGAGGGGGGGGGGGTGATTAGACTACTTGACCAATTAAAAACTTAACCTTTTCCCAATTTTAGAGTTTGGTAGATTTTAGTTATCTTAGGACAAGTCAAGCAATAATCACACAATTCAAGCAAGCATGCAAAGAGTATATAGGCAGCGGAAATTAAAGCATGCAACTTGCAAGAAAGTAAAGGGAAGGGTTTGGAGGATTCAAACACATTTGGAGACACGAATGTTTTTGGCGTGGTTCCGATAGGTGGTGCTATCGTACATCCATGTTGATGGAGACTTCAACCCACGAAGGGTAACGGTTGCACGAGTCCACGGAGGGCTCCACCCAAGAAGGGTCCACGAAGAAGCAACCTTGTCTATCCCACCATGGCCGTCGCCCACGAAGGACTTGCCTCACTAGCGGTAGATCTTCACGAAGTAGACGATCTCCTTGCCCTTACAAACTCCTTGGTTCAACTCCACAATCTTGTCGGAGGCTCCCAAGTGACACCTAGCCAATCTAGGAGACACCACTCTCCAAGAAGTAACAAATGGTGCGTTGATGATGAACTCCTTGCTATTGTGCTTCAAATGATAGTCTCCCCAACACTCAACTCTCTCTCATAGGATTTGGATCTGGTGGAAAGAAGATTTGAGTGGAAAGCACTTGGGGAAGGCTAGAGATCAAGATTCATATGGTAGGAATGGAATATCTTGGCCTCAACACATGAGTAGGTGGTTCTTTCTCAGAAATGGTAAGTTGGAAGTGTAGGTTTAGTCTGATGGCTCTCTCCACGAATGAAGAGGAGGTGGAGGGGTATATATAGCCTCCACACAAAATCTAACCGTTACACACAATTTACCAAACTCGGTGGGACCGATTCAACAGACCCGGTCGGACCGATTTAGTAAACCTAGTGACCGTTAGTGATTTTCGGTGGGACTAACATGCAACTCGGTGAGACCGATATGATTAGGGTTAGGGCATAACGTAATCTCGGTAATACCGATTACACAAACTCGGTGAGACCGATTTTGGTAATTAGCTAACCAGAGAGTTGGTCAGGTAAACTCGGTGGGACCGATTTGCTCTTTTCTGTGAGACCGAAATGTTACAAAAGGGAAACAGAGAGTTTACATTGCAATCTCGGTGGGACCGATCGCTCACTTCAGTTTGACCGAAACGTTACGAAGGGAAACAAAGAGATTACAATCCCATCTCGGTGAAACGGAGATCCCTATCGGTAGAACTGATTTGCCTAGGGTTTGTGGCAGTGGCTATGACATTTGAACTCAGTGGCGCCGGATAGGAAGAATCGGTGTGACCGATTTTGGCTTTGGGTTTAGGTCATTTGTGGATGTGAGAAAGTAGCTGAGGGTTTTGGTGCATATCACTAAGCACATGAAGCAAGAGGATCATTAAGCAACACCTCATCCCTCCTTGATAGTATTGGCTTTTCCTAGAGACTCAATGTGATCTTGGATCACTAAAATATAAAATGAAGAGTCTTGAGCTAATGAGCTTGAGCCAATCCTTTGTCCTTAGTATTTTGAGGGATCCACTTTCATCATCCATGCCATGCCATTCATTGAGCTTTCCTGAAATATTAGTCTTGGAATAGCATTAGCTCAATGAGCTATATGTTGTTATGAATTACCAAAACCACCTAGGGATAGTTGCACTTTCAACTTTGCCGCCTCCAACAACATCGCCGAATACAAAGCCCTTGTGCATGGCCTCCAGCTTGCCAAGGAACTCGGCATTCGTCGCATCCTGTGCTACGGCGACTCGGATCTGGTGGTGCAACAGTGCTCCGGCGAGTGGGACGCCCGCGACCCCAACATGGCAAGCTACCGTTTCCTCGTCCAGAAGCTGTCCGGATTCTTTGAAGGATGCGAGTTCCTCCACGTCCCACGTGTGGAAAATGAGGCAGCCGACACGCTCGCCAAAATCGCCTCGTCTCGGCAGTCCATTCCGTCTGGCATCTCCCTCGAGCACCTGCACAAGCCGTCCGTCAAGCCGTCTCCGTACTCCAAGTCCATCCATGTCCCGGACGACCCGGCCACGCCTCAACCCGGCCCGGGGACTGCCGAACCCAGCCCGGGGACTACCGAACTCGGCCCGGGGGCCGAAGCCATCAACCCGGCCACCATCACCCTCGACCCGACCGCCGCCATCCCCGACCCGGGGGCTGCTCAGCTCGGCTCGGGGGCTGCCGACCTGGAACCCGCCCTGGTGGCCGTCTTCGCCGTGGTGACGGCCCCGTCTTGCGCCCTGCCCATCTCGGAGTTCCTGGAGAAGGGGGCCCTCCCCATGGACGAGACGAATCCCGATAGGTGCAGCGCCGGGCATCCGCCTACAACATCATCAACAACGAGCTCGTCAAGCGCAGCTCCACCGGCGTGTTCCAACACTGCGTCGAGCAGGACCAAGGCATTGAGATCCTCCTCGACATACACCAGGGCGAGTGCGGGCACCACGCTGCCTCGCAGTCCCTGGTGGCCAAGGCTTTCCGCCATGGTTTCTACTGGCCTACAACCCTCCAAGACACCGAACCACTTGTCTTCAAGTGCGAGGGATGCCAGCGCTTCAGCAAGCGCATCCACCAGCCGATGTCAACACTCCGGACCATCCCGATCACCTGGCCCTTTGCGGTCTGGAACTCAACATAGTGGGTCCCTTCAAAACCTCCCGAGGCGGCATGACGCATTTTCTAGTGGCGGTGGACAAGTTCACCAAGTGGATCGAAGCACGACCAATCAAGAAGCTGGACGGGCCGACGGCCGTCCAGTTCATCAAAGAGATCACGATACGTTACGACATGACGAACAGCATCATCACGGACAATGGCACCAACTTTGCCAAGGGCATGCTCACGCAATACTGCTCCGTCTCTGGCATCCGCCTCGACCTGGCTTCCATTGCACACCCGCAGTCCAACGGGCAGGTCTAGCGGGACAACGGCCTCATCCTATCCGGCATCAAGTCGCGGCTCATCGAGCCGCTCATCCGTTCACCCAGTAGCTGGCTCGACGAGTTGCCGGCCGTCCTTTGGAGTCTCTGCACCACGCCAAACCGGTCGACCGGGTTCACTATGTTCTTCCTCGTCTATGGAGCTGAAGTCGTCATTCCGACCGATGTCGAGTTCGACTCGCCGCGTTCGCGATGTACAGTGAAGCCGAAGCCAAGGAAGCCCGCGAAGACGGCGTTGACCTACTCGAAGAAGCGTGCCTCCTAGCGCTCAGCCGTTCGGCCATCTACCATCAAGGCCTGAGGCACTACCACAGCAAGAAAATCAAGCCCCTCGCATTCTATGAGGGAGACCTCGTCCTCCGTCTTGTCCAAGAGAAAGCCGGCCAGCACAAGATGTCCCCTCCATGGGAGGGCCCGTTCATCGTCAGCAGGGCCTTGTGCGATCGCAATGCCTACTACCTCATCGACACCCGCAAGACAAACAAGCGCAAGAGAGACACCGTCGGTGAAGAAACGACTCGACCGTGGAAGACGAAACTCCTCCGCCTGTTTTACAGTTAGCTATACGCACGTATGTATCGCTACCTTTTGTAATTGCATGAAACTATGGGATCCCCGAACAACACTCGGGGGCTGCCCTTTTCCGACCAAGTTATTATGTTTCCTACATTTGTGCATCACTTTTCGCTTAAACCCGGCCACCGGTCAGACTCGCTCGACCCGGGGGCTCAGGGGCTGGCCGGCTTGGTCACCACCTGGCGCCTTCCTTGGTGATTTCTAACGCATCAGGGATGCTGCGGTCCCCCACTTTGCCCTAGGCCATAGAACCGGCTTCGGCTGTCGGCTGGCAAGCACAACAGGCCAGAGCACCAGCTCGCCTCAAACACCAAGTCAAGGGCCGCCGGGTCGCCCAACCTGGCTCATCACTTTAAATGGCCGCACGCCCGGCTACTCGCCAACCGGCTTCGCCGGGTTGCCGCCAGCCGAACCAGTGGGTGTTTCGCTCGTGCTCAACATTTTGAAAGCCTAAGTAACGCACATTCCTCTCGAAAACCAAACTCCTTGTCATGGACCGGAACCTCAGTCGTCAGACTCGCGGGGGGGGGGGGGGGGAGGTTTGAGAGAGGAAGCTCGCAAGAAAACGGCTCAAAAAGCAAAAAGCAAAAGCACATGCATCCACGAAATATACACATCTTAAAAGACAGGCCCAAGGCCAGAGTTCCTTACACCCAAAAACCCCCAGTGGGTGGGTGGATCTGCTACCTAACAGAAATTTTCACTAAGATATGACAGAAAATCCTCAAGCATCTCCAGCACTGGGTAGCGCAGCTGACGGCTCCCCCTCGGCGGCCTCCGAGTCCGCCGACGTGCCGGTGTCTTCCTCCTTGGCTCCCCCATCGCAGTAGATGTCCGTCTCCTTGAAGCTACCCTCCAGGTCATGTAGAAGAAGGCTATAGTTGTCGCCAGGCATGACTCCGCCATCTTCCGCCCGCTTCGGGTGGAACTCGTCATGTAAGGCGAACCCGGTGATATAGCTGGCTCGGTCAGTGATCCGTCCAGAATGCGCCTGCAGTAGGTCCTCCGAGCCAGCCCGCTAGCCCATCAGCGCATCCAGCTGCAGGTCTGGGTGCTAGGACACCGCAAACCTGAGCGCCATCTCGGCACCAGCACGGGCAGCGGAAACGCGCCACTCATGGAGCCGGTCCGGCCCCATCTCCAACCAGCGCGCTAGCCGCGTGAAGCTGCTCGGCGCAATAGAGCCCGGCCACAGGGCCGCCATCATCGCCATGCCGGCCTGAGAGAGCCGCCCCATCTATTCGCCCAAGACTCGCAGACGAGCCTCGGCGGCAGTCATGATCTCTGGGAAAGTCCAAGCCACCTGCGGGTTGGTCCTGGAGCCAACGACCCCCAACGGGTCGCGTTGAAAGCGGACGGCTTCTTCTGCCAGCTGGTGCGTCTTCAGGAAGGCCCCTGCCAGAAAGCAAAGCAAGTCAGAAAAAAGTCACCAAGGACAAGAAGCCGAGATCCCAACCCGGCAGAACTCAAGCAAAGCACTTACTGGAAAAGGACTCTTCGAGGTGCTCCACTTCGAGCAACGTACCGCGCCACTCCCGATCAATGGTGCGATCACGCTCCTGGAGCGTTTTCTCCAAGTCGGCCACCTTAGCAAGGGCCGCCTTTAGCTCGGCATCCTTGTCCTCGGTCGCCTCCTCGGACGCCTCACGATGGCGGGTCTCCTCCTGACGGGCCTCCTCCGCCGCGACCATCAGCCCTTTCAGGCACTCTACCTTGGCCTGGAGCCGGCCCTTGTCGTCGTCCAGCTTGCCGCGTTGCTGGTCCACCTTGGCCAGGGCCCGCTACGCCTCCACAACCTTGGCGGCTTCCGCCTTGAGGCACTCCACCTCGGCCTCAAAACGGCTCTTGTCCCCACCAGCTGCTCCTGCAGCCGGCTGGCTTCGTCAAGCGCCCGTCTGGCCACCGCTGCCTCCGCCTTCACCTGCGCCACCTCGGCTCCAAGCCGATCGGCATCGGTGACAAGCCGTTTGTAGTGGAGGCCAGCCCAAAACAGCCGGGTCTTCCGAGATAGCACCTCGGCTACAAGAAGAAGATTCAGAAGCGAAGGACCAATTTCAAGATTCGACCCAACTGTTACACAGTTGGCCTGAATCTCGGGGGCTACACCAAGTGGGTGCGCTAGCGCGCCCCCACTAAAAAAGAGCACAAAAAATACCTACGGCAACGCGGAGCTCCTCCTCCTTGGCGGCGAGCTGCTCCTTGAGCTCCCGATACTTGCCCAGGAGGTGGTTGAAGGCACTGACCCAGTAGGAATCCAGTTGCTGTAAAAGGCAACGATCAACACAAAGACGACATTTTAAAAATTCGACCCAACTACTATATAGTTGGCCCAAACCTCGGGGGCTACACCTAGTGGGTGAGCTAGTGCGCCCCCACAAAGAAGATACCACAGAAGAAGAAAAAAGGGCGGAAGACAAGGAAAAGAACTCACCAGCAAACGCGCTCCAGCTCCCGCATCCGCTCCACCTCGGCCTGGGTGAAGGCCTCGATCCGGTCCGTCCGCCCTCGCAGACAGCAGTTGACGGCTTCCATCGTCGCTCCTCCAAGGTCTAGGCCCCGAAGACAACACCGGCCCCGCCCCGTGCTGGCAGCGACCCGGCGAGCCGGCATCCGCCTGGCCTGAGCACCAGGGCATGCTCTCCGCTGGCCGCTCCCCCCGCGGTCGGCGTCTCCTCCAACACCCTGTCCGGCGCCACCACCGGCTCGGCAGCCGGGATGGCTGATACGTCTCCAGCGTATCTATAATTTATGAAGCATTCATGCTATTTTATTATTTGTTTTGAATGATTACGGGCTTCATTATGCACTTTTATAGTACTTTTGGGACTAACTTATTAACTGGAGGCCCAACCCATATTGCTGTTTTATTGCCTGTTTCAGTATTTTGAAGAAAAGGAATATCAAACGGAGTCCAAACGGAATGAAACCTTCGGCAGCGTGATTTATTGGAAGAATATCACCGGAGACTTGGAGTTCACGCCAGAAGAGCCTCGAGGAGGCTAGGAGATAGGAGCCCCCCCTACTGGGTGCGCCCCCTGTCTTGTGGGCCCCTCGAGCACCTCCGGACCGACCTCTTTTGCCTATATAGTCCCACGTACCCTAAAAACATCCACAAAGAAGATAGATCAGGAGTTCCGCCGCCGGAAGCCTCTGTAGCCACCAAAAACCTCTTGGGAGCCCGTTCCGGCACCCTGCCGGAGGGGGAATCCATCACCGGTGGCCATCTTCATCATCCCGGCGCTATCCATGACGAGGAGGGAGTAGTTCACCCTCGGGTCTAAGGGTATGTACCAGTAGCTATGTGTTTGATCTCTCTCTCTCGTGTTCTTGATTTGGCACGATCTTGATGTATCGCGAGCTTTGCTATTATAGTTGGATCCTATGATGTTTCTCCCCGTCTACTCTCTTGTAAAGGATTGAGTTTTCCCTTTGAATTTATCTTATCGTATTGAGTCTTTAAGGATTTGAGAACACTTGATGTATGTCTTGCCGTGCATATCTGTGGTGACAATGGGATATCATGTGATCCACTTGATGTATGTTTTGGTGATCAACTTGCGGGTTCCGCCCATGAACCTATGCATAGGGGTTGGCACACGTTTTCGTCTTGACTCTCCGGTAGAAACTTTGGGGCACTCTTTGAAGTACTTTGTGTTGGTTGAATAGATGAATTTGAGATTGTGTGATGCACATCGTATAATCATGCCCACGGATACTTGAGATGACAATGGAGTATCTAGGTGACATTAGGGTTTTGGTTGATTTGTGTCTTAAGGTGTTATTCAAGTACGAACTTTATGATAGATTGAACGAAAAGAATAGCTTCGTGTTATTTTACTACGGACTCTTGAATAGATAGAACAGAAAGGATAACTTTGAGGTGGTTTCATACCCTACCATGATATCTTCGTTTGTTCTCCGCTATTAGTGGCTTTGGAGTGGCTCTTTGTTGCATGTTGAGGGATTTTTATATGATCTATCTATGTTATTACTGTTGAGAAAACTTGCACTAGTGAAAGTATGAACCTTAGGCCTTGTTTCCTACCATCGCAATACCGTTTACGCTCACTTTTATCGCTTGCTACCTTGCTGTTTTTATAATTTCATATTACAAATACCTTTATCTAATATCCATATTGCACTTGTATCACCATCTCTTCGCCGAACTAGTGCACCTATACAATCTACCATTGTATTGGGTGTGTTGGGTACACAAGAGACTCTTTGTTATTTGGTTGCAGGGTTGTTTGAGAGAGACCATCTTCATCCTACACCTCCTACGGATTGATAAACCTTAGGTCATCCACTTGAGGGAAATTTGCTACTGTCCTACAAACCTGTGCACTTGCAGGCCCAACAACGTCTACAAGAAGAAGGTTGTGTAGTAGACATCAAGCTCTTTTCTAGCGCCGTTGCCGGGGAGGTGAGTTCTTGAAGGTATATCTTTAGATCTTGCAATCGAATCTTTTTGTTTCTTGTTTTGTCACTAGTTTAGTTTATAAAAAAAATGGAATTGAGTTTGTCTCATACGCTTCATCTTTTTAATATCTTTCGTGAGTATGACGAAAAGGAAAATTGCACTCAAGTGCTAGAAGAAGAAATCTATCAAATCTTTGGTACTAGATATTTGTATGATGAGCATGATTGCAATGTCGTTAGTATGAATTCCTTGAATATCCATGATTCTAATGATATGCAAAGCCACAAACCTGGGGAAGCTATGTTTGATGAATATGATATTTTTAGTCCCCCAAGTTTTGATGAGCAAATTTATTATGATGAAAGCATGCCTCCTATTTATGATGATTATATTGATGAAAGTGGGTTTGGAAGAGTGTCAACTTTAGGAAGTAGTGATCCCACTATTTTGGAGGATGTTGAATCTTATTGTGAAGAACATGGAAGTGGATTTGGAAGAGTGTCAACTTTATTTAGTGATGATTCCACTATTTCGGAAGAGGTTCCAATTGATTATGAGAACAAAGTTGCTATCTATGATGATTATTGTGATGACTTGTATGCTATTAGGAATAATGATAACCATGAAACTTGTCATCATGATTTTAGTTTTCAATTGGATTATGCCTCACAGGATAAGTATTTTGTTGAGTTTGCTCCCACTATTATTCATGAGAATAAATTTGCTTATGTGGAGAGTAGTAAAATTTCTATGCAAGTAGATCATGAAAATAATGCTTTAGGTGCTAGTTATATTGTTTAATTCATTCATGATGCTACTGAAAATTATTATGAGGGAGGAACATATGCTTGTAGGAATTGTAATAATATCAAGTTTCCTCTCTATGTGCTTAAAATTTTGAAGTTGTGCTTGTTTTACCTTCCTATGATAGTTGATTATTGTTCCCATAAGTTGTTTGTTCACAGAATCCCTATGCATAGGAAGTGGGTTAGACTTAAATGTGCTAGTCTTATTCTTCATGATGCTCTCTTTATGTTTCAATTCTTATCTTTTATGTGAGCATCATTGCCATCATCATGCCTAGCTAGGGGCGTTAAACGATAGCACTTGTTGGGAGGCAACCCAACTTTACTTTTGTTCCTTGTTTTTTGTTCCTGTTTAGTAATAAATAATTCATCTAGCCTCTGTTTAGATGTGCTTTTATGTTTTAATTAGTGTTTGTGCCAAGTAGAACCTTTGGGAATACTTGGGTGAAATCTTTATGATCATGATGTAAAAAAAAGAAACTTTTGCACTCACGAGTTTAGCTGAAGTTTTTTTACTGGAGAGTGTTTTTAGGTTGATTCTTCTTGCAGATGATTAATAGACAAATTCCTCAGGTCCAGCAATTTATTTCAGAATTTTGTGAGTTCCAGAAGTATACGTTTGATACAGATTACCTCAGACTGTTCTGTTTTTGACAGATTCTGTTTTCTATGTGTTGCTTGCTTATTTTGATGAATCTATGAGTAGTATCGGAGGGTATGAACCATAGATAAGTTAGAATACAGTAGATATTACACCAATATGTATTTATAATGAGATCATTACAATACCTAAGTGGTGGTTTTATTTTCTTATACTAACAGAGCTTACGAGTTTTGTTTTGAGTTTTGTGAGGTTGAAGTTTTCAAGTTTTGGGTAAAGATCCGATGGACTATGGAATAAGGAGTGGAAAGATCCTAAGATTGGGGATGACCACGGCACCCCAAGGTAATATTCAAGGACAACAAAGAGCATAAGCTTGGGGATGCCCCATATGGCATCCCCTCTTTCGTCTTCGTTTATCGGTAACTTTACTTGGAGCTATATTTTTATTCACCACATGATATGTGTTTTATTGGAGCGTCATTTTCTTTTGTTAGTATTTGCTTTCTGTTATTTAGAATAATTTTTTGCATCTTTATTTTCAATAAAAATTGTCAAGGATAGCCTTTACCATGCTTATTTTGCTTACATACATGTTGCTGTTTGAAAACGGAAAGTTTACCGCTGTTGCAAAAATTCCCTAGAAAAGTAAGAGAATGGTATATTGTTGAATCGTTTTGCATATTGAGCTCTGATAAATCTTCTACAGCGTAGTATTTTTCTCATAATTTTTGGAGTTAGGGAAGTATGATGAATCTTGCATTCTTTTCAGACTATACTGTTTTGGCAGATTGCTGTTATGGTTGCATTGTTTGCATATGTTTGCTTATTTAATGATTCTATTTGAGGATAGGAGTATTAAATATGCAGAGGCATTTAGTATGAAATGTTGAATAATAATTTAAGTGATTTGTTACAGTAGAAAATGATAAGGTTTTGCATTGGTTTATACTAAGCTATCTCACGAGTTCTTGTTGAGTTTGTTGTGGATGAAGCTTTTGACAAAAAGAGAAGCCATGATATGAGAGGAATTAAGGAGACACAAAAGTTCAAGCTTGAGGATTCCCAAGGCACCCCAAGATAATATTTCAAGAAGTCTCAAGCATCTAAGCTTGGGGATGCCCCGGTAGGCATCCCACCTTTCTTCTTCAACAACTATCGGTTAGTATCGGTTGAACCTAAGTTTTTGCTTCTTCACATGAGTTGTGCTATCCTTGCAATGTCATTTTATTTTTCTTTGCTTGCTGTTTGAATAAAGTACTTAAGATCTGAAATTCTTTAGTGAGAGAGAGTCTTCACATAGTTACATAATTATTTTGCTACTCATTGATCTTCACTTATATCTTTTTGGAGTAGTTTGTCATTTACTCGTGTGCTTCACTTATATCCTGTGAGTAAATGGTTGAATTAGTTGAATGTCATAAATCTGAAAATTATATATGTTTCATTTGCTTATCCAATGGGGAGTAATGACTTCACATCTAAGAAGTAGAGGTTGTAAATTTATTGAAGGTTAGCAAGCATCGTATTGGTCATTTGAACAACTCATGAAAGAATATTGAAGGAAGAGAGATTTTACATATAAATATACTATCCTAGACATCTTTTATAACTGTGAGCACTCATTAAGTATGACATGCTAAAGAGTTGATGTTGGACAAGGAAGACAACGTAATGGGTTATGTTTTCTCACATCTCAGTTAAAAGTATATTGTCATGGATCATTCAAACATGTTGAGCCTGCCTTCCCCCCTCATGCTAGCCAAAATTCCTTGCACCAAGTAGAGATACTACTTGTGCTTCCAAATATCCTTAAACCCAGTTTTTGCCATGAGAGTCCACCATACCTACCTATGGATTGAGTAAGATCCTTCAAGTAAGTTCTCATCGGTGCAAGCAATAAAAATTGCTCTCTAATTATGCATGACTTATTAGTGCGTAGAAAATAAGCTTTGTACGATCTTGTTATGGAAGCAATAAAAGCGACAGACTGCATAATAAAGGTCCATATACAAGGGGCAATATAAAGTGACGTTCTTTCGCATTAACATTTTGTGTATCCAACTCTAAAAGCGCATGACAACCTCTGCTTCCCTCTGTGAAGGGCCTATCTTTTACTTTATGTATTTTACTTTATGCAAGAGTCAAGGTGATCTTCATCTTTCCCTTTTTCATTTTATCCTTTGGCAAGCACTTTGTGTTAGGGTGATCCTGATATATATCCAATTGGATGTACATTAGAATGAACTATTATTGTTGACATCACCCAAAGGTGAATACGTTTGGAGGCAATATTATAAGCCCCTATCTTTCTCTGTGTCTGATTAAAACTTCATAACCACAAGTATTGCATGAGTGTTAGCAATTGTAGAAGACTATATGATAGTTGAGTATGTGAAGTTTGCTAAATCAAAGCTTTAACATAGACCCTTCCTGAAAATAGGATGAATTGCAATTGTTTGATGACTAAGAATGAAGTTTGGTAGTTTTCAAGAAAGTTTATGGTCTATGCTTCAACATGTGAATAGCTTGTTACTTGATCTTGAGAACTTTTATGAGATGAACTACTGTTATGACATATTATCATGCTAGAAAAGGTGATTGCAATTATCATTGATCAAACTTGTGCACCTTCTAGCATTCACACTTCATAAATTCTTCCTTTATCATTTACCTACTCGAGGACGAGTAGGAATTAAGCTTGGGGATGCTGATACGTCTCCAACGTATCTATAATTTGTGAAGCATTCATGCTATTTTATTATCTGTTTTGAATGATTACGGGCTTTATTATACACTTTTATATTACTTTTGGGACTAACCTATTAACCGGAGGCCCAACCCATATTGCTGTTTTATTGCGTGTTTCAGTATTTCAAAGAAAAGGAATATCAAACAGAGTCCAAACGGAATGAAACCTTCGGCAGCGTGATTTGTTGGAAGAATATCACCCAGGAGACTTGGAGTTCACATCAGAAGAGCCTCGAGGAGGCCAGGAGATAGGAGGGCGCCCCCCCTACTGGGCGCGCCCCTGTCTTGTGGGCCCCTCGAGCACCTCCCGACCGACTTCTTTCGCCTATATAGTCCCACGTACCCTAAAAACATCCATAGAGAAGATAGATCGGGAGTTCCGCCGCCGCAAGCCTCTGTAGCCACCAAAAACCTCTTGGGAGCCCGTTCCGGCACCCTGCCGGAGGGGGAACCCATCACCGGTGGCCATCTTCATCATCCCGGCTCTCTCCATGACGAGGAGGGAGTAGTTCACCCTCGGGGCTGAGGGTATGTACCAGTAGCTATGTGTTTGATCTCTCTATCTCTCTCTCGTGTTCTCTCTATGGCACGATCTTGATGTATCACGAGCTTTGCTATTATAGTTGGATCTTATGATGTTTCTACCCCCCCCCTCTACTCTCTTGTAATGGATTGAGTTTTCCCTTTGAAGTTATCTTATCGGATTGAGTCTTTAAGGATTTGAGAACACTTGATGTATATCTTGCCGTGTTTATCTGTGGTGACAATGGGATATCATGTGGCACTTGATGTATGTTTTGGTGTCCAACTTGCGGGTTCCGCCCATGAACCTATGCATAGGGGTTGGCACACATTTTCGTCTTGACTCTCTGATAGAAACTTCGGGGCACTCTTTGAACTACTTTGTGTTGGTTCGATGAATCTGAGATTGTGTGATGCATATCGTATAATCATGCCCGCGGATACTTGAGGTGACAATGGAGTATCTAGGTGACATTAGGGTTTTGGTTGATTTGTGTCTTAAGGTGTTATTCTAGTATGAACTCTATGATAGATTGAGCGGAAAGAATAGCTTGATGTTATTTTACTACGAACTCTTGAATAGATAGAACAGAAAGGATAACTTTGAGGTGGTTTCGTACCGTACCATAATATCTTCGTTTGTTCTCCGCTATTAGTGGCTTTGGAGTGGCTCTTTGTTGCATGTTGAGGGATTGTTATATGATCTATCTATGTTATTATTGTTGAGAGAACTTGCACTAGTGAAAGTATGAACCTTAGGCCTTGTTTCCTACCATTGCAATACCGTTTACGCTCACTTTTATCGCTTGCTACCTTGCTGTTTTTATAATTTCAGATTACAAGTACCTTTATCTAATATCCATAATGCACTTGTATCACCATCTCTTCGCCGAACTAGTGCACCTATACAATCTACCATTGTATTGGGTGTGTTGGGGACGCAAGAGACTCTTTGTTATTTGGTTGCAGGGTTGTTTGAGAGAGACCATCTTCATCCTACGCCTCCTACGGATTGATAAACCTTAGGTCATCCACTTGAGGGAAATTTGCTACTGTCCTACAAACCTGTGCACTTGCAGGCCCAACAACGTCTACAAGAAGAACGTTGTGTAGTAGACATCAAGCTCTTTTCTAGCGTCGTTGCCGGGGAGGTGAGTTCTTGAAGGTATATCTTTAGACCTTGCAATAAAATCTTTTTGTTTCTTGTTTTATCACTAGTTTAGTTTATAAAAAATGGAATTGAGTGTGTCTCATACACTTCATCTTTTTAATATCTTTCGTGAGTATGATGAAAAGGAAAATTGTGCTCAAGTGCTAGAAGAAGAAATCTATAAAATCTTTGGTACTAGATCTTTGTATGATGAGCATGATTGCAATGTCGTTAGTATGAATTCCTTGAATATCCATGATGCTAATGATATGCAAAGCCACAAACTTGGGGAAGCTATGTTTGATGAATATGATATTTTTAGTCCCCCAAGTTTTGATGAGCAAATTTATTATGATGAAAGCATGCCTCCTATTTATGATGATTATATTGATGAAAGTGGGTTTGGAAGAGTGTCAACTTTAGGAAGTAGTGATCCCACTATTTTGGAGGATGTTGAATCTTATTGTGAAGAACATGAAAGTGGATTTGGAAGAGTGTCAACTTTATTTAGTGATGATTCCACTATTTCAGAAGAGGTTCCAATTGATTATGAGAACAAAGTTGCTATCTATGATGATTATTGTGATGACTTGTATGCTATTAGGAATAATGATAAACATGAAACTTGTCATCATGATTTTAGTTTTCAATTGTATTATGCCTCACATGATAATTATTTTGTTGAGTTTGCTCCCACTATTATTCATGAGAATAAATTTGCTTATGTGGAGAGTAGTAAAATTTCTATGCAAGTAGATCATGAAAAGAATACTTTGGGTGCTAATTATATTGTTGAATTCATTCATGATGCTACTGAAAATTATTATGAGGGAGGAACATATGCTTGTAGGAATTGTAATAATATCAAGTTTCCTCTCTATGTGCTTAAATTTTTGAAGTTATGCTTGTTTTACCTTCCTATGCTAGTTGATTATTGTTCCCATAAGTTGTTTGTTCACAAAATCCCTATGTATAGGAAGTGGGTTAGACTTAAATGTGCTAGTCTTATTCTTCATTATGCTCTCTTTATGTTTCAATTCTTATCTTTTATGTGAGCATCGTTGCCATCATCATGCCTAGCTAGGGGCGTTAAACGATAGCGCTTGTTGGGAGGCAACCCAACTTTACTTTTGTTCCTTGCTTTTTGTTCCTGTTTAGTAATAAATAATTCATCTAGCCTCTGTTTAGATGTGCTTTTATGTTTTAATTATTGTTTGTGCCAAGTAGAACCTTTGGGAAGACTTGGGTGAAATCTTTATGATCATGATGTAAAAAATAGAAACTTTTGCGCTCACGAGTTTAGCTGACATTTTTTACTGGAGAGTGTTTTTAGGTTGATTATTTTTGCAGATGATTAATAGACAAATTCCTCAGGTCCATCAATTTATTTCAGAATTTTGTGAGTTCCAGAAGTATACGTTTGATACAGATTACTTCAGACTGTTCTGTTGTTGACAGATTCTGTTTTCTATGTGTTGCTTGCTTATTTTGATGAATCTGTGAGTAGTATAGGAGGGTATGAACCATAGATAAGTTAGAATACAGTAGATATTACACCAATATGAATTTATAATGAGTTCATTACAGTACCTAAGTGGTGGTTTTATTTTCTTATACTAGCGGAGCTTACGGGTTTTGTTTTGAGTTTTGTGTGGTGGAAGTTTTCAAGTTTTGGGTAAAGATTCGTTGGACTATGGAATAAGGAGTGGAAAGAGACTAAGATTGGTGATGACCAAGGCACCCCAAGGTAATATTCAAGGACAACCAATATCCTAAGCTTGGGGATGCCCCGGATGGCATCCCCTCGTTCGTCTTCGTTCATCGGTAACTTTACTTGGAGCTATATTTTTATTCACCACATGATATGTGTTTTGCTTGGAGCGTCATTTTATTTTGTTAGTATTTGATTTATGTTATTTATAATAATGTTTTGCATCTTTATTTTCAATAAAAATGTCAAGGATAGCCTTTACCATGCTTATTTTGCTTATATACATGTTGCTGTTTGAAAACAGAAAGTTTACCGCTGTTGCAAAAATTCCCTAGAAAAGTCAGAGAATGGTATAATGTTGAATCTTTTTGCATATTGAGCTCTGATAAATCTTCTACAGCTTAGTATTTTTCTCATAATTTTTGGAGTTAGGTAAGTATGATGAATATTGCATTCTTTATAGACTATACTGTTTTGACAGATTGCTGTTATGGTTGCATTGTTTGCATATGTTTGCTTGTTTAATGATTCTATTTGAGGATAGGAGTATTAAATATGCAGAGGCATTTAGTATGCAATGTTGAATAATAATTTAAGTGATTTTTTATAGTAGAAAATGATAAGGTTTTGCATTGGTTTATACTAAGCTATCTCACGAGTTCTTGTTGAGTTTGTTGTGGATGAAGCTTTTGATAAAAAGAGAAGCCATGATATGAGAGGAATTAAGGAGACACAACAGTTCAAGCTTGGGGATGCCCAAGGCACCCCAAGATAATATTTCAAGAAGTCTCAAGCATCTAAGCTTGGGGATGCCCCGGTAGGCATCCCACCTTTCTTCTTCAACAACTATCGGTTAGTATCGGTTGAACCTAAGTTTTTGCTTCTTCACATGAGTTGTGCTATCCTTGCAATGTCATTTTATTTTGCTTTGCTTTCTGTTTGAATAAAGTACTTAAGATCTGAAATTCTTTAGTGAGAGAGAGTCTTCACATAGTTACATAATTATTTTGCTACTCATTGATCTTCACTTATATCTTTTTGGAGTAGTTTGTCATTTACTCGTGTGCTTCACTTATATCCTGTGAGTAAATGGTTGAATGAGTTGAATGTCATAAATCTGAAAATTATATATGTTTCATTTGCTTATCCCATTGGGAGTAATGACTTCACATCTAAGAAGTAGAGGTTGTAAATTTATTGAAGGTTAGCAAGCATTGTATTGGTCATTTGAAAAACTCATGAAAGAATATTGAAGGAAGAGAGATTTCACATATAAATATACTATCCTAGACATCTTTTATAATTGTGAGCACTCATTAAGTATGACATGCTAAAGAGTTGATGTTGGACAAGGAAGACAACGTAATGGGTTATGTTTTCTCACATCTCAGTTAAAGTATATTGTCATGGATCATTCAAACATGTTGAGCTTGCCTTCCCCCCTCATGCTAGCCAAAATTCCTTGCACCAAGTAGAGATACTACTTGTGCTTCCAAATATCCTTAAACCCATTTTTTGCCATGAGAGTCCACCATACCTACCTATGGATTGAGTAAGATCCTTCTAGTAAGTTGTCATTGGTGCAAGCAATAAAAATTGCTCTCTAATTATGCATGACTTATTAGTGCGGAGAAAATAAGCTTTGTACGATCTTGTTATGGAAGCAATAAAAGCGACAGGCTGCATAATAAAGGTCCATATACAAGGGGCAATATAAAGTGATGTTCTTTCGCATTAAGATTTTGTGTATCCAACCCTAAAAGTGCATGACAACCTCTGCTTCCCTCTGCGAAGGGCCTATCTTTTACTTTATGTATTTTACTTTATGCAAGAGTCAAGGTGATCTTCACCTTTCCCTTTTTCATTTTATCCTTTGGCAAGCACTTTGTGTTAGGGTGATTCTGATATATATATATCCAATTGGATGTACGTTAGCATGAACTATTATTGTTGACATCACCCAAAGGTGAATACGTTTGGAGGCAACATTATAAGCCCCTATCTTTCTCTGTGTCTGATTAAAACTTCATAACCACAAGTATTGCATGAGTGTTAGCAATTGTAGAAGACTATATGATAGTTGAGTATGTGAAGTTTGCTAAATCAAAGCTCTAACATAGACCCTTCCTGAAAATAGGATGAATTGCAATTGTTTGATGACTAAGAATGAAGTTTGCTAGTTTTCAAGAAAGTTTATGGTCTATGCTTCATCATGTGAATAGCTTGTTACTTGATCTTGAGAAGTTTTATGAGATGAACTACTGTTATGACATATTATCATGCTAGAAAAGGTGATTGAAATTATCATTGATCAAACTTGTGCACCTTCTAGCATTCACACTTCATAAATTCTTCCTTTATCATTTACCTACTCGAGGACGAGTAGGAATTAAACTTGGGGATGCTGATACGTCTCCAACGTATCAATAATTTATGAAGAATTCATGATATTTTATTATCTGTTTTGAATGATTACGGGCTTTATTATACACTTTTATATTACTTTTGGGACTAACCTATTAACCGGAGGCCCAACCCATATTGCTGTTTTATTGCCTGTTTCAGTATTTCAAAGAAAAGGAATATCAAACGGAGTCCAAACAGAATGAAACCTTTGGCAGCGTGATTTTTTGGAAGAATATCAGCCAGGAGACTTGGAGTTCACATCAGAAGAGCCTCGAGGAGGCCAGGATATAGGAGGCCCCCCCCCCTACTGGGCGCGCCCCTGTCTTGTGGGCCCCTCGAGCACCTCCCGACCGACTTCTTTCGCCTATATAGTCCCACGTACCCTAAAAACATCCACAGAGAAGATAGATCGGGAGTTCCGCCGCCGCAAGCCTCTGTAGCCACCAAAAACCCTGGGGAGCTCGTTCCGGCACCCTGCCGGAGGGGGAACCCATCACCGGTGGCCATCTTCATCATCCCGGCTCTCTCCATGACAAGGAGGGAGTAGTTCACCCTCGGGGCTGAGGGTACGTACCAGTAGCTATGTGTTTGATCTCTCTCTCTCTCTCTCTCTCGTGTTCTCTCTATGGCACGATCTTGATGTATCGCGAGCTTTGCTATTATAGTTGGATCTTATGATGTTTCTCCCCCCCTCTACTCTCTTGTAATGGATTGAGTTTTCCCTTTGAAGTTATCTTATCGGATTGAGTCTTTAAGGATTTGAGAACACTTGATGTATGTCTTGCCGTGTTTATCTGTGGTGACAATGGGATATCATGTGCCACTTGATGTATGTTTTGGTGTCCAACTTGCGGGTTCCGCCCATGAACCTATGCATAGGGGTTGGCACACATTTTCGTCTTGACTCTCCGGTAGAAACTTCGGGGCACTCTTTGAAGTACCTTGTGTTGGTTGGATGAATCTGAGATTGTGTGATGCATATCATATAATCATGCCCGCGGATACTTGAGGTGACAATGGAGTATCTAGGTGAGATTAGGGTTTTGGTTGATTTGTGTTTTAAGGTGTTATTCTAGTATGAACTCTATGATAGATTGAGCGGAAAGAATAGCTTGATGTTATTTTACTACGAACTCTTGAATAGATAGAACAAAAATGATAACTTTGAGGTGGTTTCGTACCCTACCATAATCTCTTCGTTTGTTCTCCGCTATTAGTGGCTTTGGAGTGGCTCTTTGTTGCATGTTGAGGGATTGTTATATGATCTATCTATGTTATTATTGTTGAGAGAACTTGCACTAGTGAAAGTATGAACCTTAGGCCTTGTTTCCTACCATTGCAATACTGTTTACGCTCACTTTTATCGCTTGCTACCTTGATGTTTTTATAATTTCAGATTACAAATACCTTTATCTAATATCCATATTGCACTTGTATCACCATCTGTTCGCCGAACTAGTGCACCTATACAATCTACCATTGTATTGGGTGTGTCGGGGACACAAGAGACTCTTTGTTATTTGGTTGTAGGGTTCTTTGAGAGAGACCATCTTCATCCTACGCCTCCTATGGATTGATAAACATTAGGTCATCCACTTGAGGGAAATTTGCTACTGTCCTACAAACCTGTGCACTTGCAGGCCTAACAACATCTACAAGAAGAAGGTTGTGTAGTAGACATCAGTGGCCTGCGGCGCCACCACCAGCTGCGCTTCGCTCGCCGACGCTCGGGGCGTCCCCTGTGGCGCCATCTGTGGCGCCTCCTCCAAGACGGCATCACCGCCACCTCCGTCGACCCCCGCCCATCAACCGCGTCAGCCCGCGGCGGGGTGTCGTCCCCAACAATCACGACCTCTCGGTCGAGGTCCATCACCTCCGCACAGCCTCCTCGGCCGCGCTCCCCCACCAATGACGGCTCGAAGCCGTCGCTACCACCACTGTTCCCACTGGCATCTCTGGCCACACCAGCTCCTCGCCGGCTCGCGCCCACGTCACCGCGGCATTGGTCCAGGCCTGGACCGATGCCGCCACCAGCTCTGCCTCGGCCCTGTTCCGGTCCCGCCAGGCCAAGCCTTTGGTGTCGGCCGGTTTCAGGCCAAGATCCGGATCCGCCAGCTCCTCCTCCTCATCCCGATCGGCGGCGCCGGACCGGCTCCTCTGGAACACGGCGCCCTTGATGGACGCGGCTCTGCCGCTGCCCTCGCCAGCGAGATCGGCGACCTGAAGTTCAAGACAAAGTAAACAACAAGCAGGGTAGCTCGAGCGCTGGGATGCAAGTATGAGAGAAACGTACCCCGACAGCACCAGAACGGCGGGCCTCGCTGGCCTCTCCTGCGGAGCACCGCGCCTCCTCTTAGCGGCCGGCCTCACACCCCCGGCCGGGTTCACCGCACGCTGGGCAGCCGGGGACCGCGGCACGACACTGTCCTTCCCGTGCGGCCCACTCGCTGCCGGCGCCCTCTGCGACGACCCGGCACCGCCTCCGCCCAGCGCCACTACACCTACGACCCGTGTCAGCATTACCCACGCCGCGTCGCGCCTGGCGACTCGAGGAATATGAAAAACAAAGCTTACACGCATGGCGCCCTGCGCCGATATCGGCGGCGGCCTCCTCTCCTCCGCCGTGGGCCGCGATCTCCTCTGACGCGGCCCGCACCACCTGCAATGGCGCCAGGGCGTAAGGATGCCAGATGGCATTCAAAAGCAGCTCCCACATCGCATCAGGACAAATAAGAAGATGTGCAGCAGCAAAAAACGGAGACCAGGGACTCACCATGGCCGCAGGATTCGTGTGGCTGTACGGCGGCTTATCGAACTGTCAGCATGGCCTTGGAGATGTCGTTGACTCGGCGCGCAACCTGGCCCGCCCCAAGCGCATGTTAGACATGCGGTTGGGATCCTGAAGACCAGTCATCTGACCGATGAGACAGCTGTGTTGCTGCAGCGGCAGAACTCGGCGCATGATGAAGGCGGCGATGAGGTTGGTGTCGGTGAGCCTCCCCCGCACCTTCATCTCCGACACCCGCTCACAGACATTGTGTACCTCTTGCGATGGGTGCCTGGGGTAATAACCCCATTTCATCTTCGCCCACGGCGGCGCGTTAATGAGGGCGACAAGTTGATGCGGTCCGCGCCGAGATTGCGGACGTAGAAGAAAGGATTCTGCCATTTCTTGGCAGAATCCTCCAGCGGCATCTTGGGGTAATCAGTGCCCAACCGCTTCGAGATAACGGAGGCCCCATAGTCGGAGAACTCCCCGGCCCTCAGGCCCTGCTGCTTCAAGGAGAAGAAGCGCACCTAGAGGTCGACCGAAGGCTCGACCCCCAGGTACCCCTCGCAGAGGGTGACGAAGCCCGAGAGCTGCACGATGGCGCCGACGCCAAGATGATGGGGCTGGAGCCCGAAGAAATCAAGGAAGTCGCGGAAGAAGGCACTCACTGGAAGGCCGAACCCGCGCTTGAAGTGCGGGAACAAGACCACACGTTTCGTACCCTCAGGCAGCGGTTCTCGCTCGCCCTGCGGCAGGTGCACGACAACCTTTGTCTCCCCCGGCAAGCGCCTGGTGGTGCGGAGGTAGGCAATGTCGTCGGGGGTGATGGTTGAGCCCATCCACGAGCCCGACGGCAGCGCCATCGATGGAGATGAAAGAGAAAGAGGGAAGGTGAACGGCGATGGAGCTCTGCTCGAAACGGCGGGCGTCGCAGCGCGGCGGTCGCAGGGAGTAGAGAGAGGACAAAGATGCAGGGGACCGCGAGTGAGAATGATGTCCTCCACCCCCTCGCCCCAATTTATAAGCCCCAGTTCCAAACGTGGGGAAGTGGGATCATTTGCGCTCGCTCCTCCCACTTCCCCGCAATAAGTGCGCACGTATGCACACAATAACTCCATGAGGAAGAGCAACTGACTTGGGAACGCCGCAATAAATCCGCACGTGTGGGCCAAGGGCGCGCAGCGGCGGGCCCCAGCACGTCACCCAGTCCCGTCATGCGCCCGTGCGAAGCCCAAGGGATTGCCCTAAGATTCGACGGACCCTATGGTTTCTCGCTACTGCAGGGATGCTGCGATCCGGTTTATGGAAACCGGCACACAGTGGGTGTTGCCGGACCTGACGGTCACAAAATTCACCTCCTCAGAGGGAGGGAATCTGCGAAGGTCTTCCCATCCTAAGAGGGCGGACCTTCACAACTTCGGGGACTACTGTCGGGGGGATGAACCCCGGGAAGGCAACGGAACCCAGATCCTTTTCAAAAACAATAGGGCCAGCATCGCCCCTCAAGCCGGCCCATGCTTGGCTGGGTCGCTCAACCCGGCCAAGCCCCTCAACCCGGCCGAACTCTCCAACCCGTCCAAGCTCCTCGACTCGGCCCCAACAACCAGCTCAAGGCAGCCGAGCCCGGCACACCAAGACTTCCCCAACAAGCCAGCTCCACCTATGGCGTGTTCCTCAACCTAGCCACGGGTCAGCTTCCATCCCATCTAGGTCGTACGATGGGACGATTCTCCATCTATCGATGACCAAGGCAATAGTGCCCCGTCCATACCTCTGGTCAGCCGGAGTGTGGCAATAGTGCCCCTCACCTACCCGCTGACCATGGCCGGCATGGCAACAGTGCCCCCGTCGTCACCACTAATGCCAGCAAGCGGCGACCTGACGGAGCGCCACTGTACCCGACTCAACCCGGCCACTCCCTGATGATCGACAAGATGGCGCACAGTGCCCCTAGGCAAGTGGGGCCCATGCCTAGGGGAACCCGGCGAATCACTGGCACCCGGCGGGTCCCAGCTCCGGGTTCCCAGATGCTGACAACCCGGCCCTATGGCCTTGTCACATTACCATTGTACCCCTGGGCGGTTGGCCTATAAAAACCCCTAGGAGCCCTCATGCATATGGGCAAGCACACAGAGAAGTAGCCAACTGATCAGTAGAACACACACACACACACACGGGGAGGGGGAGCAGCCTAAGCCCTGGCCAACCCTCCTTCTTCCTTCGAACAGCTCCAGGAGCAACTCTATATTGTAGCATATCAACCACACTCGGCAGGACTAGGGGTATTATCTCTGCGGAGAGCCCCGAACCTGGGTATGTCTTGCGTCTCGCGCTCACTCATGGCGACCTCGCCTGTGGAGCTCACCAGTGCCCTCGAGCCTCCTCCTCTTCTTAGCCATCCCATGGCATCTGCCGTGTGCCCACCACGACAGCTGCATTCACTTTAAATAGGGCACCACCGAAATCTGTTGAGACGATGAACTATGGTTTGGCAAGAAACCAAAGTTGTCATTTCTTAAAGTTTGGGCCTGTGATGCTTATGTGAAAAAGCTTAAACTTGATAAGCTCGAACCCAAATCGGAGAAGTGCATCTTCATAGGATACCCAATGGAAACTGTTGGGTACACCTTCTATCACAGATCCGAAGGAAAAATATTTTTTGCTAAGAATGGATCCTTTCTAGAGAAGGAGTTTCTCTCAAAAGAAATGAGTGGGAGGAAAGTAGAACTTGATGAGGTAATTGTACCTTCTCCTGAATTGGAAAGTAGTTCTCACAGAAATCAGTTCCAGAGATTCCTACACCAATTAGGGAGGAAGCTAATGATAATGATCATGAAACTTCAGATCAAGTTACTATAGAACCTCGTAGGTCTTCCAGAGTACGGTCCGCACCAGAGTGGTACGGTAATCCTGTTCTGGAAGTCATGTTACTAGACCATGATGAACCTATGAACTATGAGGAACCGATGATGAGCCCAGATTCCACAAAATGGCTTGAGGCCATGAAATCTGAGATGGGATCCATGTATGAGAACAAAGTGTGGACTGATACGTCTCCAACGTATCTATAATTTATGAAGTATTCCTGCCATTATATTATCATTCTTGGATGTTTTAAAATAAGTTTATAGCAACTTTATATCATTTTTGGGACTAACCTATTAACCAGGTGCCTAGTGCCACTTGCTGTTTTTTGCTTGTTTTTTTACACCGCAGGAAATCAATATCAAACGGAGTCCAAACACCGCGTAACTTTTTGGAGATTTTTTCTGGACCAGAAGGAACCCAGTGGGCCAAAGCAGCACCTGGGGGGTGCCCCGAGGGGGGCACAACCCACCAGGGCGCCTGGGCCCCCAGGCTTGCCCAGGTGGCTTGTGCCCACCTCGGTGGCCTCCCGCACCCCCTCTTTGCACTATAAATTCCCAAATATTCTGCAACCCTTGGGGTAACCCTAGATCAAAAGTTCCACCGCTGCAAGGTCTCTATATCCATGAAAACCAATCTAGACCCCGTTCTGGCACCCTCCCGGAGGGGGGAATCATCTCTTGTGGCCATCTTCATCATCCCGGCGGCCACCACGATGGAGGGACTAGTCCACCCTCGGGGCTGAGGGTTTGTACCATTAGCTATGTGTTTGATCTCTCTCTCTCTCTCTCTCGTGATCTATATCATGGGATTTGTTAATATAGTTGGATCATATGATGTTTCTCCCCTCTATACTCTTGCTATGATAAATTGAATCTTTACCCTTCAAAGTTTTGTCTTGTCGGATTGAATATTCAGAGATGAGAACACATGATATATGTCTTGCAATATGAATACTTGAGGTGACAATGACGTATCTTATTGATTCACTTGATATGTGTTATGGCATTCAATTCGCGGATTCCCGCGGTGATATTGGGGTAATCTATGCATAGGGGTTGATGCACGTTTTTCTCCGACAGAAACTTTGGGGTCTCTTTATAGTTCTTTGTGTGGATTGAGTATTATGAATATGAATTTGCTTTGGTGTTATTATAGTATGAACTCTAGGATAGATCGAACGGAAAAAATAGCTTTGTGTTATTTTAGTATGAACTCTTGAATAGATTGAACGGAAAGAATAGCTTTGAGGTGGTTTTGTGACCTACAAAAAATTCCTATCTTTTGTTCTCCGCTAATAGGAACTCGGGAGTGACTCTTTATTGCACTTTGAGGGATAATCATATGATCCAACTATGTTAGCATTGTTGACATGTTGCACTAGCGAAAGTATGGACCCTAGGCCTCATTTTTAAGCATTGCAACACTGTTTTTGTGCCCGTTTACTATTTGCTACCTTGCTGTTTTTATTTGTTCAGATTATAAAATATATTTCTACCATCCATATTACACTTTTAACACCATCTCTTCGCTGAACTAGTGCACCTATACAATTTGCTATTGTATTGGGTGTGTTGGGGACACAAGAGATTTCTTGTATTTGGTTGCAGGGTCGTTTGAGAGAGACCGTCTTCATCCTACACCTCTCATGAATTGATAAACCTTAGGTCATCCACTTGAGGGAAAATTGCTACTGTCCTACAAAACTCTACGCTTGGAGGCCCAACACATGTCTACAAGAATAAAGTTGCGTAGTAGACATCAAGCTCTTTTCTAGCGCCGTTGCCGGGGAGGTTAGGAAAACGACACTCACACCCCGCCAACGAAGCTCTTTTCTGGCACCATTGCCGGGGAGGTGAGTGCTTGAAGGTATATCTTTAGATCTTGCAACTAAATCTTTTAGTTTCTTGTTTTATCACTAGTTTGGTTTATAAAAGAAAACTACAAAAAATGGAATTAAGGTTGCATCATATTATTGATCATCTTTATAATATCTTTCCTGAAAATGATGGTTTGTAAAATTGTGCTCAGTTGATAGAAGAAGAATTTAATAAAATGATTGACATGAATGATGAGCATGATGGCAATGTTGTTAGTATGGATTCTTCGAATATCCATGATGCTAATGATATGCAAAGCCACAAGCTTGGGGATGCTATGTTTGATGAAGATGATATTTTTAGTCCCCCAAGTTTTGATGAGAAAATTTATTATGATTAAAACATGCCACCTATATATGATGATTATGGTGATGACATGTACGCTATAAAGAATAATGATAACCATAAAACTTGTCATCATGATTTTAATTTTCACTCTCATGATAGCTATTTTGTTGAGTTTGCTCCCACTACCATTCATGAGAATAAATTTGCTTATGTAGAGAGTAAGAAAATTTATATGTTTGTGGATCATGAAAAGAATGATTTATGTGATAGCTATATTGTTGAGTTCATTCATGACACCACTGAAAATTATTTTGAGGGAGGAACATATGCTTGTAGGAATTGCAGTAATATCAAGTTTCCTCTCTTTATGTTGAAAGTTTTGAAGTTGTGCTTGTTTTTCCTTCCTATGCTAGTTGATTCTTGTTCCCATAAGTTGTTTGCTCACAAAGTCCCTATGCATAGGAAGTGGGTTAGGCTTAAATGTGCTTGCCATGTGATTCATGATGCTCTTTTTCATGTTTCAATTCTTATCTTTTATGCGAGCATCATTGAAACCATCATGCCTAGCTAAAAGGCATTAAAGAAAAGCACTTGTTGGGAGACAACCCAACACTTTTACCTACTGTTTTTGTGTGTTCACATGATTAGGCTACTGTAGTAATCATGTTTTTTTGTCTTTGTTTCAATAAAGTGCCAAGTAATGCCTTTGGGATCATGATGGGTGATAGTTGATTTGATCTTGCTGAAATACAGAAACTCTTGCGCTCATGAAAATAGCTCTCATTTTTAACAGAAGAGTGCTTTTGAGTTAATTCTTTTTGAATGATATTAATATACAAATTTTTCACGTGTTCCAACTTTTTCATAATTTTTGGAGTAGCAGATGTACAATTTGAGTACAGATTATTACAGTCTATTCTGCTTTTGTTAGATTCTGTTTTCAATGCATAGTTTTCTTGTTTCCTTGTTTCTATGGCTTATATTGCTCAATATAAATTGTGGAAATGATATGCTACATTAGGCATTGTGTGGAAACAATTATGAATCTTGTCTTTGATAGTACCAATGTGAAATGGTTTGCTCTTTATCATGCTAACCTTTCTCACAAGGTTCTGTTAAGTTTTGTGTGATTGAAGTTTTCAAGTTTTGGGTGAGATGTCGATATGAGGAGAATAAGGAGTGACAAGACCCTAAGCTTGTGGATTCCCAAGGCACCCCCAAGGTAAGATTCAAGGAATATCCAAGCAACTAAGCTTGGGGATGCCCCGGAAGGCATCCCCTCTTTCGTCTCCAACATTATCGGTAACCTCACTTGGAGCTATGTTTTTATTCATCACATGATATGTGTTTTGCTTGGAGCGTCAATTTATTTTTCTAGGATTTGCTTTATTTTATTTAGAATAATGTTTTTCATCTTTTATTTCAATAAAAGTGGCAATGATAGCCTTCGCCATGCTTATTTTGCAAGTATACTTGTTGCTGTTTGAGAACAGAAAGTTTATTGATGTTACAAAAATTCCCTAGAAAAGTCAGAGTATGATAAAATGTTGAAACTTATTGAAAAATAAGCTCTGATAAATTTTCTACAGTGTGATATTTATTTCAGAATTTTTGGAGTTAGGGAAGTATGATGACTCTTGCATTCTTTACAGACTGTACTGTTTTGGTAGATTGCTGTTATGTTTGCATTGTTTGCATATGTTTGCTTGTTTAATGATTCTATTTGAGGATAGGAGTATTAAATATGCAGAGGAATTTAGTACGCAATGTTGAATAATAATTTTAGTGATTCGCTATAGTAGAGAATGATAAGGTTTTTGCATTGGTTTATACTAACTTATCTCATGAGTTCTTGTTGAGTTTTGTGTGTATGAAGTTTTTGAGATTTAGGGAAACCGTGATATAAGTGGAATTAAGGAGACACAAAAGCTCAAGCTTGGGGATGCTCAAGGCATCCCAAGCTAATATTTCAATAAGTCTCAAGCATCTAAGGTTGGGGATGCCTCGGTAGGTATCCCACCTTTCTTCTTCAACAATTATCGGTTAGTATCGGTTGAGCCTAAGTTTTTGCTTCTTCACATGAGTTGCGCTACTCTTGAAATGTCATTTTATTTTCATTTTATTGCTGTTTTAATCTTAGATATGAAAGTTTTAAATAAAAGAGAGTCCTCAAATAGCTACCCGTTTACATAACTACTCGCTTGATCTTCACTTATATCTTTTTGGAGTAGCTTGTCATTTACCCTCGTGCTTCACTTATATCATATGAGTAAGTTGTTGAATGAATTGAATATCATGAAGTTGAAATCATATCATGCCTAGTGGTAACTTCACATTGGATTTAGAAAGTGAAATCTTTTGAGGCTTGACAATCACAATATTGGTCATACAAGCAATTCATGAATAATTAGTATAAGGAAGAGAACATTCACATGCAAATACACTATCATGGAAATCTTTTGTGATTGTGAGCCCCCATCAAAGTATTATATGCCAAAATTGTTGACGTTGGACAAGGAATACAACGTAATGATTTTTGTTTGCTCATATTCGCATAGAAGTCATGTTGTCATATATCCTTTAACATGTGGTGCTTGCCCCCCATCTTTGCTAGCCAAAAATTCCGCACCAAGTAGAGATACTACTTGTGCATCTAAAAACCCTTAAACCCGAATCTTGTTTTGAGAGTCCACCATACCTACCTAAGGATTGAGCAAGATCCTTCAAGTAAGTTGTCATCGGTGCAAAAAGGCAATAAAAATTGCTTCTAAAAGTGTTAGATCATTTAGTGTAAGAGAAAACTGAGCGTTGTATGTACTTGTTGTCGGGGAAGCTGATCCACGAACACCTATGGGACCGGCGGACCGAGCCCCTTTCGGTTCGGTGGGGGGCGGAGGTCGCATGAAGAGCGGATCGAGGCGAAGCACACGAGCAGTTTACCCAGCTTCGGAGCTCTCCGGAGAGATAATACTCCTACTGCTACTTGTCTGATTGTATTATGTTCTTGCTCGAGAGAGCTAAGTGTGTTTCTGGCTTCCGAATGAATCGAACCCTCCGAACCCCCCTCTACGTTGCACGTGGGCCTCCTTTTATACACTAAAGGGGTCACCGACAGGTGGCAACGTAGACAAGGGTAACAACGTAAAAAGAGTTGCGGTTGGTACAGCTACCTGCACAGTGTATTCTACCTAACCCTGACGGCAGGGGACAAGGGCATTAAATGCCCGTCTGTGTCGCCCGAACAGTGCAGAAAAGGACCGTTAGGGACACCACCGCTCGCCACGATGGCGATCTTGTCAGCATCGCATGCCACCGCACACCGCTGGCTGCACAGCCTCTCGCCACGCGCACCTGGGAAGGCCCCAGGGCGACACTTTGGTGGATTGTGCTGGAGCGTAGGTACAGGGTGGTTTCTTGCCGCGGCAAGCGCCTTGCCGCGATCGTTACCTTGTCGCGCCCAGAAGCTTGTCGCTCACCGGGCCTTGCCGGGACGCGTGGTGCATCGCGGCAAGTTCCTTGAGATGCCTTGGTTGGCCTTCCCGGCAAGCTCCTCTTGCCGGGGTCTTGTCTCTTGGCTCGAATACTTTGTTCTTGAATGGCTCCAAAGGAGCCACGGAGGATCTTGGAGGTCGCCCGGCAAGCCTTGCCGCGCGGGGGGGGGGGGGGGGGGGGGGGCTGCAACTGCCCGTGCACAAGTTCGGGATACTGGGGTACCCCTACTCTAGTACACCGACAGGAGCCCTTGGGCCTGGGCCACACACGGTGCCGAGCGCTGTTGGGCCAGGCCCAAAACATCTTACTCCGTATCCACTGCACCCTCCCCAATGGCACACGTCGAATGCGGCGTCGTGGGAGAGATCGTGGGTGGTTTCTTTATTCGGAAGGGCGAAACGTCCGCCCCCTCCCTCTTTATAAGCAGGGGAAACAGGGGCAGTTCATCCTCCTCGCCGGTTACTGCTCCAATCTTCAGAAATCTCCGCTGCTCCCCCCTTCTCCCCAAAGTCGAAAGAGAGCAGCGCTCCGCTCCCCATCGCCACCAGCACCACCGACGCCGCCGATCTTCCCCGCCACCTCCACCATGGCTCCGAAAGCCGACAAAGGGAAGGGCGTGAAGTCAGCCGAGGCGCAGCGGCTCGCAGCGCTATGAAAGGAGCGGGCCATCTTCCCTCCTCACCTCGACGCGAAGGAGCTGAGGGAGTACTACTACCTCTTCTGGTCGACGGAGACGCGCGCGCATCTGCGCACGAGGGTACTCTCTGCCGCCACTTCGAGGCTGGCTCCGAACGGGTACCCATTATTCGTGCTGTTCTTCTACTGCGGGCTCTGCCCGCCCTTCTCTGAATTCTTTTGCGACATCATGAACACCTACGGGTTCCGCCTCCTTGATTTCACCCCCAACGCCGTTCTGACCATGGCAGTTTTCGCACATCTGTGCGAAAACTTTGTCGGGGTCCACCCAAACGTAGCCCTCTTCCGCCACTTCTTTATCCCCTGAGTCGAGAGAGGAGAGCCCCTTGCCGGCAGAATCGCCTGGATCTCGAGGGTCGGCAAGAAGGAAGCCTATCTGGAGGGAGAGCTCCGCAGCAAGTGGGAGGAGTGGAGAGCAGATTGGTGCTGGGTCGTCGAGGAGAACCCGCAGCCATTCACCGCCCGGCGCCAAACCCCAATAGTACGCGGCAACGATTGGAGCAACGTGGCCCCGGAGGATGACAGGCTGAAGATTGCCGTCACCCGAATCTTGCGCCTTAGGCTTGCCGGGCTCACCGTAGGCGCTGTTGGCACAGATTTCCTCCGCCATCGCATTGCCCCCCTGCAGGAGAGGGGGAGGCCCACCTGGGAGTTCCAGAACTCGGCGGATATCATGAGGCTGCGCCCAGGCCTCAACTTCAATTTCACCGTCTTGGAGCTCGACGCGATGCTCCTGGAACTGTTCAAGCGCGATCCCCAACACCCATTTATGTTGCCGCGGAATGTTGTTCCGTTGTGCAACAATTCTTCGCTTGACCGCATCCGTGCAATGATGCCGCTGTGCGACTCGCATGGGATCGTCCCAACTTGGCAAGAGCCCGCAGACGACATCGTGCGGGAGTTCTTCGACAGCTTGGTCGAAGTGTCGGTCCGCTCCGACGAGCAGAACAGCCTCACCCGCGACACCACCGATGCGGAGATGCAGCGCATCGCCACTAGGCTGGAGGAGGCGGCGGCAGCAGCTGCCGCGGGTCAATTTGGATTCACCTTGGAGGAGGCGGAGGCAGCAGAGGCGGCAAGCCTCGCCGAGCGAGAAGAGCTTGTCGGCGAGGAAGAACTTGTCAGGCCTGAATCAGAGTCGAGCGAGCCCGCCGAGGGCACAGGCGACCCGTTGCAGATCGGCTCCTCCTCCTCCCCACCTTCAGCCAGCTCGCCGCAAGCGGAGCCCCCAGCTCCACCAAGAAGGCGTCTCCACAGGGCCGGGGACGTGGCGGGGCGGCAGACGAGCCAACAGCCGTCGCAGCGCACGACGCGCTCGACCGCGGCAAGCACTATTGCCGCGGGAGCACCTCACGCCGCTACGGCAACTGGAGCGGGGCCTTCCCGATCCACCGCCACTGCCCTTGCCAAGCAGACAAGGGAGCCTTCTCCTCCGCTTCGTCGCACCGGAGGCGAGCCGGACTTCGATCTCTCCGCGCTCAGCTCCGACGAAGAAGAAGAGGAGTAAGTTTATTTGCCGTACTTGTAATTCTTCAATTCTTGATGTGTGTCTTGTATCTGACTTGCTTTACTTCGGACTCATCCCTTTGCAGGACTCTGGCCCAGAGGGCGGCGAAGAGAGCCAAGGTCCCGGTGATTGTCATCGAGGACGAACCCACTGTGGCAACAGGGGACGCGCCTGAGACCACCTCGCCGGACCCGGCAACTACTCACCAAAGCAGCCCCCAGCGCAGCCCCCAGCGTAAGTGTATAATTTACTTCTTGCTGTCAAGCGCGCATGGGTGTTCTTCTTTTGCTGATATCTGTCTGTTGGTTTGTGTAGGAGTAGAGCAGCCTCACCAGGAGGGCCCGGAGGCCGCCCTCGAAGTGCCATCTGCTTCGACTACACTGCCGAGGGAGGACTTCCCGGCAAGGGAGCGTTCTCCGACAAGGGAGAGTTCTCCGGCAAGGGAGAGTGCCAGTGATCCTCCGGTGGTGGAGACCACGACTGCAGATCCTCGCACAGGTAACCCTTTTGCCTGAAAACTCCCCTTGGATTCTTCTTCTTCTGATTTTCTTTTTGAATATTTGATTGATCTTTCTCCCTTCTTCGGTCGTCAGATCCACCTGCCGCGGATCCAATGGAGACCGAGGCCACCGGCGAGGAGGACGCGCGTGGCAACAACAACGACGCCGCTGCCACCGAAGAAGAGGCCGACGCTGATGAACCCGCCGGCGAAGAGGCCGCCAAGGCTGCCGCCGCAGAAGCTGGCGAGGAATCCGGCGGTCGTACTGACGGCCCCGAGGCCGCAGGAGCGTCAGGTGCTGCACCGACCGCCGATCCCTCCGCCGCTGCTGCAGCGCCAGGCTCCGAAGAGCCCCAGCCCGACGCCTACTTGAAGGCCGGCGATGGCGTCTTCATCAAGCTCCCCTGGGCATCGAGCTCCAGGGCGCCGGTCGAAGGAGAAACCTTTGACGAAGAGGTGCTCGCCTCCGCTGGGCTGGCACTTGTCGACGCGCCAAGCAGCAGCAGCGACGAGCCTTAGGAGGAGCGGCTGCTGCGGAAGCTGCTGTCCCTTTACCACGCCCGCCAAACCAAAATGGCGTCTCGAGAGGCACTTGTTGTGAAGGCGGGGGTGGATATCGAGAAGCGCGCAGAAGAGCTCTGGGGTCTCAGGCAGGAGGCTCTCCGGTCTCTGGCGGAGGAGTGGGAGCAACTTCTCGAGGAGCGGAAGGCCTTCCTCCTCGAGAAGGCTGAAGTTGAAGAGAAGCAACGGCTTGTTACCGAGAATCTGTTTGCGCAAGAAGGAGAGTTGGTGAAGTGCAAGGTGAACCTTGACAGCCACGAGGAGGAGCTTGTCACGCGGGAGCAAGCCATTGGCGGGGCTCTCAAGGAGGCAAAGGACGCTGCCGCAGCTGCTGAGGCCGCCAAGAAGGAGCTGGAGACAAAGGTGGCACAGCTGGAAGCAGATCTCAGGGCGAGCGGCGAGGAGCTTGCCGTGCTCAAGCGTGAGCATGAGAAGGATGCTGCCGCTCATGGTGAGCTGCAGGGTCTTCTCGCTGAGAGGAGCAAGGAGCTCAGCGCCGCCAAGGATTCCAACGCAGATCTCGAGCTGAAGCCGGCCACTCTGACTCAGACGCTGGACGGCGCCAAGGAGCGGGAGGTGTCCTTATCGGAGAAGATCAAGGCCGACGAGGCACTGCTGGCGAATGCTGCTGCCGCCCACGACACTTTCAGGGAGACTGTGGAGCATTGGACTGAGGGTCATGTGGATGCTGCCGCGGCCATCGACGGGGAGTTGGCGCAGCTGGGGATGGAGGATTTTGGGTATCCTTCCGACGAGCATCTCCAACCCAGCGCCAAGCTCAGCCTGTTCTTCAAGGGCGTGGCGACGGCTCTCCAGCGACTCCAGGAAAAGATTCCAATGCAGCTGGCCGACGAGTCGCGCAGGATCTGCGCGGGGGCTCTCCAGAAGGTGCTGATGAAGGTGGCCTTCCGCAACCTAGGCCTCAACTTCACCAACGTCCTCAAATCCTTGCCGCCGGATGCTGACGTGGAAGCGCTCAAGGCCCTTGTTGCACCCATTATGGACAAGGTGAGCGGGATCAAGAGGGTTGAGGGCGATCGCGTAGACTAGGCCGCCCATTTTCTCTTTCTCTTTGTCGCTGCTGGTCATGTTACGGGAACATCAATTAGAGCTGCGACAAGCTATCTTGTAATATAACTCTATTTTGGGTAGAGATTGCTATGTTATTTCCTTTAATTGATCCCTTCCTTTGTATGTTTTTGCCCTACGCCTTTAGGGAACTTGCCGGTGCAGGCACCTTAGCCGCGAGCGCTGAGTGCGGAACATCAGCAGCCTGCTGGTGGTGCCGCTTCCGACAAGAAACCTTGTCGCAACTAGTCGCAGCTCACTTAAATTGTTGAGCGGACTCGAAACAAAGTAAGGGCGCAACTAGCTATGAGTTGGTTCCTCCGCGCACAGGTTTTCCATACAAAGTACGGTCGTTCGAGGAGAATAACTTCAAAATTTAAAAACTGATTGCTCAAACTTTGGCAACTTAGCTTTTCTGTCGTTTGCTTCCCGGCAAGGAAAAATTTCCTCGAGCGACGCTTGGTCCACACCATTATCTTCTCCTTTCCCCCGGCAAACTTGTGTGCGAGGGAACCTTCCTTTTTGAGAAAAAGAAAGAAGAGAAAATAGAGATATGGAGCCTTATGGCTCGTTATTGCTTACCGGGGGTAGGTGCTGCACAAAGTGTCAGATAATGCATGCAAATATAAAGTAAAAAGCATGAAATTGACAAGATGTGCGGAGCACATGAGCTTTACTTATGCACGGGGTCTGCGCCCGGCTTTGTACAAAGGATTACATGCAACATCGGCAAGACTTGTACAAAAGGTGGTTGCCGGAACGGGTTCCGGCAACCGCGCCCTACGGGTAAAACTTACGAAGATGCTCAATGTTCCCGGAGTTGCTCACCGGAATGCCATCCTCGGTCTCAAGGCGGACAGCGCCAGGCCTAGTGACTCGTTTCACCCGATAAGGGCCTTCCCACTTTGGCGTCAACTTGTTGGAATTCTTGGCGGACTGAACGCGCCGAAGAACAAGGTCGCCTTCCTCGAAACTTCTGGCATTAACTTTGCGGCTATGGTAGCGGCGCAAAGCTTGCTGGTATCGAGCAGCTCGTACAGCAGCCTGAAGACGGTCCTCCTCAAGGAGCAGCGCGTCATCTTGTCGCAACTGCTCTTGCTCAAGCTCATCATAAGCGAGCACTCGAGGTGACCCGTATACGAGTTCCGTGGGGAGAACTGCCTCTGCTCCATAGACTAGAGCGAAAGGTGTCTGGCCAGTGGCTCGATTTGGCATCGTCCTGATCAACCAAAGAACCACCGGCAGCTCCTCAATCCAGTTCTTTCCGCACTTGTGCAGCCTGTCGAAAGTCCTGGTCTTGAGCCCGCGTAGCACTTTAGCATTCGCCCTCTCTGCTTGACCGTTGCTTCTCGGATGAGCAACAGAAGCGAAGCAGACCTTGGCACCAAGATCTTGGACGTACTGCATGAAGGTGCGGCTCGTGAATTGCATGCCGTTGTCGGTGATGATCCTGTTAGGGATCCCAAAACGGCAAACAATCGACCTGAAGAACTTGACTGCTGACTGTGCTATCACCTTCCTCACTGCTTCCACTTCCGGCCACTTTGTGAACTTGTCGATTGCAACGTACAATTACTCAAAGCCCCCGGCAGCTCGGGGAAAGGGGCCGAGGATGTCGAGCCCCCAGACCGAAAATGGCCAGGATAAAGGGATCGTCTGGAGAGCTTGAGCTGGCTGGTGAATCTGCTTGGAATGGAACTGGCACGCTTCACACTTGGTTACTTGTGCAGTTGCATCCTGGAGGGCTGTCGGCCAGAAGAATCCTTGCCGGAACGCTCTGCCGGCAAGTGCTCTTGCGCTAATGTGGTGGCCACATATGCCTCCATGTATCTCTGCCAACAGCTTTTGTCCTTCTTCCCGTTGAATACACTTCAATTTCACGTTGTTGAGTCTTCTTCTGTACAGTGTGTTGCCAACAAACTGGTACATACTTGACTGCCGGGCTACTCTCTCCGCTTCTTCTTGCTCCTCGGGAAGTTCCCCTGTCTGAAGGAAATGGACAATCTGCTGCGCCCACGCTAGAGCTTGCGGCTCGACAACAAGGACTAAAGGCAGATCTGCTGCTGCGGGAACATCCGCTTCTACGGCAAGAACCTACGGCTCAGCCGGAGCTTGATATTCCCCGGCAAGCTTGCCGGAGCAAAACTTGTCGGGAGCGCCTGCTTCAATGGAACAAACACTAAGGCTTGCCGGAGCAGACTGCTCCTCAGCGTCCTTGGTGTTGATCTTGGGGACCTTCTTGGCGGCGGCTTCGGGGAGCTTTGCCGGAAAGTAGTCACCAGAAATCAACTTCCTCTTCTTGCTCTGTCCAGTTGATGGTGTTACGGATGGTTGAGGCAGCTTGAGCACAAAGATCCCTGGTTCCACAGGTAACTTTAGTGCGGCGCACTTCGACAGGCCATCGGCAATGTCGTTCTGAGCTCTTGGAACATGTTCCATTTGCAGCCCGTCAAAGTGCTCTTCTAGCTTCCTCACTTCATCAACGTAAGCTTCCATCAACGGACTCTGATAATTCTTGTTCACTTGGCGGACGACGAGCTGCGAGTCACCCCTGACAATGAGCTTCTTGATCCCAAGGTCTGCTGCGATCCTGAGACCGGCAAGCAAACCTTCATACTCTGCAGTATTGTTTGGTGCTTGCTCCTTGGGAAAGTGCATCTGGACTACGTACTTGAGGTGCTCTCCGGTGGGTGCAACAAGTAGCACGCCGGCACCGGCGCCTTGCAGCGAGAAGGCACCATCAAAGTACATCAGCCACTCTTTGCTTGCTTCCTTGATGGGGATGCTCGTTTCTGGAATTTCTTCATCTGGTGTTGGCGTCCACTCTGCTATGAACTCTGCCAATGCCCTGCTTTGGATAGTTGAAGTGCTTTCAAATTTGAGGCCAAAGCTTGACAGTTCCAGTGCCCACTCGACAATCCTGCCTGTTGCTTCCGGATTCTGCAGTATCCTCTTCAGCGGAAAGTGAGTGACGACTGTGATCTCGTGTGCTTGGAAGTAATGGCGCAGCTTTCTCAAGGCCATGAGGAGGCCGAAAAGCAATTTCTGCACACCAGAGTACCTTGACCTAGCCCCCTGCAGAAGGGAACTGACAAAGTAAACTGGGCGCTGCACCATTCTCTTCTGCATCTCTTCCCGCGTCTGCGCAGATCCATCTTTGTCGGGACCAGAGCTTGCCGGCGAAGTCCCTTGCTTGTCGCTGGATGTACTTGCCGTGGTTGCTGGCTCATCATCCGCCTCCCTCTCCACTACTAACGCAGCACTAACCACTTGATTGGTTGCCGCTATATACAGCAGCAACTTCTCTTGTGGCTTAGGTGCAACAAGTATTGGAGTGGAGGACAGGTATTTCTTCAAGTCCTGCAGCGCAGCCACCGCTTCCGGAGTCCATAGCATTGGACCTGACTTTTTCAATATTTTGAAAAATGGCAGGGCGCGCTCAGCAGACCTAGAGATAAACCTGCTGAGAGCAGCCATGCAACCGGCAAGTCTTCGTACATCCTTGACGCGCTTCGGTGCTTCAATCTGCTCGATGGCCTTGATCTTGTCGGGATTGGCTTCAATTCCCCGTTGAGACACGAAGAACCCGAGAAGCTTGCCGGAGGGGACTCCAAACACACACTTCTCGGGATTAAGCTTAAGGTTGATCTTGCGCAGATTTGCAAAGGTTTCGTCTAAATCTTGAATCAGGGTTGTTTTGTCCTTGCTCTTGACCACTATGTCATCCATGTAGGCTTCCACATTTCTGTGCATTTGCGGCTCAAAAGCGTGATGGACAACCCTTGCAAATGTTGAACCAACATTCTTCAAACCAAAAGGCATCCGTACGAAACAGTATGTGCCACATGGGGTGATGAATGCGGTCTTCTCCTCATCCTCTTCTGCCATGAAGATCTGATGGTATCCTGAATATGCGTCAAGAAATGAAAGCAAGTCACATCCGGCCGTGGAGTCAACAATCTGGTCAATGCGTGGCAAGGGAAATGGGTCTTCGGGACAAGCTTTATTGACATCGGTAAAGTCGATACAAAGCTTCCATTTCCCGTTTGCCTTGCGCATGACTACAGGATTAGCCAACCACGTAGGATGGAGCACTCCTCTGACAAGGCCTGCTGCTTCCAACTTCTTGATTTCTTCAGCGATAAATTCTTGGCGCTCCACTGCCTGTTTCCTGACTTTCTGCTTGACGGGCCACGCATGAGGACAGACGGCAAGATGGTGCTCAATTACTTTCCTGGGAACACCGGGGATATCAGACGGTTGCCATGCAAACACGTCGACGTTCGCCCGCAGGAAAGCAACGAGCGCGCTTTCCTATTTAGGGTCGAGAGTGGCACTGATGGTGAAGGTACCACCAGTGCCGTCCTCCTTGGCGGACACCTTCTTGGTCTCTGGTGGGGCCACCATTGTCTTCTTACTCTTGCCGGTGGAGCTCGATGGTGCGTCTTCGACGATAGCGCAGCACTCCAAAGAGGTGCGCTTGCCGGAGTGGGCATCAGGGCACTTGCTGGACTTGGTCTTCTTCTTTCCCCCGGGAGCTTCAACGGCAAGTAATCTGTGATCTGTTGCGGCTGCTGCTTCCCGGTAGATCTTGTCGGCGCAGATAAGGGCATCCTTCTTGTCGCCAGGGACAGAGATGACACTTATCGGGCCTGGCATCTTCAGTACGTTGTATGCATAGTGAGAGGCCGCCATGAACTTGGCGAGTGCTGGACGGCCGAGTATCCCATTGTAAGGCAATGGAAAGTCAGCAACGTCAAAAGTGACCCTCTCAGTCCTGAAGTTCAGCTCGCTGCCAAATGTTACCGGCAACGTGATCTTTCCCTTCGGCTTGCTCCTTCCCGGATTGATTTCTTGGAATGTGCTGGTTTATTCGAGCTCGCTGTCAGGGATCTGGAGTTTCTGGAGTACCGCGGAGGAGATCAGTTTCAAGCCGGCCCCGCCGTCCACTAGCATCTTAGTGACCTTGAGGTTGCATATAGTTGGTGAAACCAACATCGGCAAGCACCCGACCGCAGTTATGCGATCAGGGTGGTCCTCAATATCAAAGATGATAGGCGTGCTGGACCATTTCAGAGGCCTGCGTGACTCGACTGGTGGTTCTACCGCATTGACCTCCCGCACCCATTTCTTGAGTTGGCGGTGTGAAGTATGCAGAGAAGCACCGCCGTTAATGCACAAGACCTCTGTGGCTTTCTGAAACTCCTGCTCATCGGCCTCGTCATCATCCATATCTTCATCATCGTCGTCATCTTTATCCTTGTCGCGGCCGCGGGGAGGTCTGTCTCCTTGCCGCTGCTTGGCCTTGCCGCGGCGCCCTCCTCGGCCGGGGCGTTTCTTGCCGGATCCTCCAGCACCTTCCTGGCCCTTCTCCTTGTCGCGCCGCTCGTATTCAGCCTTCTACTGCTCGACAAGCTGCTCGACCTTCTTGCAGCTCTGGAGGTCATGGCCCATAGTGCGGTGGATCTTGCAGTACTGCCTGTTGGTGCTGTCCTGCTTGTCGGCGACCGCCACAGCCTGATGGGTGGTGCCTGCGGCAACCTGCTTGCCGGAGCTACCAGCTTTGGCTTCCTTGCCAGACTGCTCAACGACTAGCACCTCTTTGCCTTTCTTCTTCCTGTTGCTCCGCCGCTGGTTTGTATTTGCCGGGGCAGCATCCTCACTATCAGATCCCCCTGCTCTTGTATTCTCTCCGGGGAGTTTCCTCCCTTCCTGAGCACGTCCACACTTTTCGGCCAGGGCATATAGCTCACTGACGTCTCTGATCTTGCACATCGCCATCTCCTCCCGCATCCTGCGGTTTTGCACGTTCTGGTGGAACGCGCTGATTACCGCGGCAGGGTGGACATCTGGGATGTTGTGCTGCACGCGGCTGAATCTCTGAATGTACTTGCGCAGGGGCTCTCCTTCCTTCTGGGCGAGCAAATGAAGATCGCTCTCTTGGCCATGAGGCTTGTGGCCGCCTGTAAAGGCGCTGACAAACTGATGACACAAGTCAGCCCAGGAGGATATGGAGTTGTCCGGCAAGTGCATGAGCCAGGATCTGACAATGGGGTTGAGCACCAGCGGGAAGTAGTTGGCAAGGATCTTGTCGTCCCGTCCCCCGGCAGCCTGCACTGCGATGGTGTAGATACTGAGGAACTCCGACGGATGCGTCTTGCCATCGTACTTCTCTGGCACATCTGGTCTGAAATTCTTTGTGCTGGGCCACTGGACTTGCCGCAGCTCATGAGTGAACGCAGGGCAACCTACCGCGTACGGCAAGTCGCCTGGTTCCCCTGGAGCATGCATGTCGACAGAGGGCCTAGCACGCTTGTCGGATTGACGTCGCGCTTCTCTTCGGCGCTCAATGCGAGTACGAGCGTCTTCTTGCTGTTGTTCGTGAAGAACTTGGCATTGATCGCGACGAGCTCGTGGATCCGATGACGTGGTGGAGTCACTGTCGAGGTGGATCCAGCGAGCTGGCGATCTTGGCCTTCGAGGTGGAGAGTGCATGGTGGTTGCACCTCCACCAGTTTCGTCACCACCGGCCCGTGCCTGGTGGTCTTGTCGCGGCAGCGACGTACTCGGCTGCCGCGGAGTGTCGCCGTTGGCGAAGCCGATGAGACTCTGAATAGTGGCCCTCCATTGGTCGATCTTGTCTTCCGCTGGAGGGTAATCCAGGAGCAGTTGAGCTCGCGCCAAAGCTTCTGCTGGAGTTGTGGGTGGCAGTGGCGAACGGTGCGAGGAGCGGGATATGCTTGGACTTCTAACTACGTTAGAAGGAGCAGTATCCTGTCCAGGCGACCGTGCCTCGCTCGTGCCAGCGCGTTGGCGTGCATGCTGGTCTTGAGCACCCCGAGATCCACCAGCTCGATCTTGGTCCAACAAGCGTATGGTACTGCGAATACCATGACGCTGTCAGTCCCGCGCCTCCTGAGATGGGCGCAGTGCATGTACGGACGCCGAGGTCTGCGCAGCCTTGTCCTTGGACCTGGCAGCACCGTGAGCTTCCTCGTCGACGCTCGTTCTTCCGCCGGCGTCTGCCCCACCACCTGATTGCTCCGGTGGTGGTGGGATCGCCGCGGACGGAGAAGTTTCCCCCGAAGCCTTCTTCTTCGGTGGCATGTCGATGAAGAAGATGAAGATCTAGCCCGTGTGAACGCTGGATCGGATTCACACAATCTCGACGCCCCCTACCTAGCGCGCCAAAGATGTCGGGGAAGCTAATCCACGAACACCTATGGGACCGGCGGACCGAGCCCCTTTCGGTTCGGTGGGGGGCGGAGGTCGCACGAAGAGCGGATTGAGGCGAAGCACACGAGCAGTTTACCCAGCTTCGGAGCTGTCCGGAGAGATAATACTCCTACTGCTGCTTGTCTGATTGTATTATGTTCTTGCTCGAGAGAGCTAAGTGTGTTTCTGGCTTCCGAATGAATCGAACCCTCCGAACCCCCCTCTACGTTGCACGTGGGTCTCCTTTTATACGCTAAAGGGGTCACCGACAGGTGGCAACGTAGACAAGGGTAACAATGTAAAAAGAGTTGCGGTTGGTACAACTACCTGCACAGTGTATTCTACCTAACCCTGACGGCAAGGGACAGGGGCATTAAATGCCCGTCCGTGTCGCCCAAACAGTGCAGAAAAGGACCGTTAGGGACACCACCGCTCGCCACAATGGCGATCTTGTCAGCGTTGCATGCCACCGCACACCGCTGGCTGCACAGCCTCTCGCCACGCGCGCTTGGGAATGCCCCAGGGCGACACGTTGGTGGATTGTGCTGGAGCGTAGGTACAGGGTGGTTTCTTGCCGCGGCAAGCGCCTTGCCGCGGTCGTTACCTTGTCGCGCCCAGAAGCTTGTCGCTCACCGGGCCTTGCCGGGACGCGTGGCGCGTCGCGGCAAGTTCCTTGAGATGCCTTGGTTGGCCTTCCCGGCAAGCTCCTCTTGCCGGGGTCTTGTCTCTTGGCTCGAATACTTTGTTCTTGAATGGCTCCAAAGGAGCCACGGAGGATCTTGGCGGTCACCCGGCAAGCCTTGCCGCGTGGGGGGGGGGGGGGGGGGGGCTGCAACTGCCCGTGCACAAGTTCGGGATACTAGGGTACCCCTACTCTAGTACACCGACACTTGTGATGGCAAAGAATAAAAGCGACAGACTGCATAATAAAGGTTGCTATCATAAGGGGCAATATAATGTGACATTCTTTTGCACTAAGGGGTTGAGCATACAAACAAATAAGCGCATGGCAACCTCTGCTTCCCTCTGCAAAGGGCCTATCTTTTACTTTTCAGTATTTGCTTTTATGCAAAGAGTCAAAGTTTTTCTCTCTATTCCTTTTTATTTTTCTCTTTTAGCAAGCATCGAGTGGCGAGGAAAGATCTAGGCACATATGTCTAGTTGAATATGGGTAGCATGAGTTATTATTGTGGACATCACCCTTGAGGTGAATACGTTGGGAGGCAAAACAATAAGCCCCAATCTTTCTATGTGTCCGGTTGAAATGTTTTGCTCATGTGTATGCAATGAGTGTTAGCAATCATAGAAGACTATATGATGGTTGAGTATGTGGATCTCTCACTTAAACTATGTTGAATAAGTTGAATTGAAATTGCTTGGTGACTGAGAACATAGGTTGTTGAGTTTCAAGAGAATTCATTGTTTGAACTGTAAAATGTGAATTGGTTGCTACTATGACATGAGAACTTTTATAAGAAATAACTGATGTTATGATGCTAGAAAAAGTGATTGAAATTATCATTGATCAAACTTATGCACTTTTCTAGCACTCACACTTCCTAAATTATTTATTTTATCATTTACCTACTCGAGGACGAGTAGGAATTAAGCTTGGGGATGCTGATACGTCTCCGACGTATCTATAATTTATGAAGTATTCATGCCATTATATTATCATTCTTGGATGTTTTACAATCATTTTATAGCAACTTTATAACATTTTTTGGGACTAACCTACTGACCCAGTGCCAGTTGCTGTTTTTTGCTTGTTTTTTACATCGCAGGAAATCAATATCAAACAGAGTCCAAACACCACGTAATTTTTTGGAGATTTGTTTTGGACCAGAAGGAACCCAGTGGGCCAAAGCAGCACCGGGGGGGGGGGGGGGTGCCCCGAGGGGGGCACAACCCACCAGGGCGCGCTTGGGCCCCCAGCCGCGCCCAGGTGGGTTGTGCCCACCTCGGTGGCCTCCCACACCCCTCTTTGTACTATAAATTCCCAAATATTCTGAAACCCGTGGGGTAACCCTAGATCATAAGTTTCGCCACCGCAAGGTCTCTTTATCCGTGAAAATCAATCTAGACCCCATTCCGGCACCCTGCCGGAGGGGGGAATCATCTCCAGTGGCCATCTTCAGCATCCCGACGGCCACCACGATGAGGAGGGAGTACTCACCCTCGGGGCTGAGGGTTTGTACCAGTGTCTATGTGTTTGGTCTCTCTCACTCATGATCTATATCATGGGATTTGTTAATATAGTTGGATCATCTGATGTTTCTCCCCTCTATACTCTTGTTATGATGAATTGAATCTTTACCCTTCAAAGTTTTGTCTTGTCGGATTGAATATTCAGAGATGAGAACACATGATATATGTATTGCAATATGAATTCTTGAGGTGACAATGAGGTATATTATTGATTGACTTGATATGTGTTATGGCATTCAACTCGCGGATTCTCGAGCCGATATTGGGGTAATCTATGCATAGGGGTTGATGCACGTTTTTCTCCAACGGAAACTTTGGGGTCTCTTTATAGTTCTTTGTGTGGATTGAGTATTATGAATATGAATTTGCTTTGGTGTTATTCTAGTACGAACTCTAGGATAGATCGAACGGAAAAAGTAGCTTTGTGTTATTTTAGTTCAAACTCTTGAATAGATCGAACGAAAAGAATAGCTTTGAGGTTGTTTTGTGACCTACAAACAATTCCTATCTTTTGTTCGCCGCTAATAGGATCTCGGGAGTGATTCTTTATTGCACTTTGAGGGATAATCATATGATCCAACTATGTTAGCATTGTTGACAGGTTGCACTAGCGAAAGTACAGACCCTAGGCCTCATTTTTAAGCATTGCAACACCATTTTTGTGCCCATTTACTATTTGCTACCTTGCTATTTTTATTTATTCAGATTATAAAAATATATTTCTACCATCCATATTACACTTTTATCACCATCTCTTCGCTGAACAAGTGCACCTATACAATTTTCTATTGTGTTGGGTGTGTTGGGGACACAAGAGATTTCTTGTATTTGGTTGCAGGGTCGTTTGAGAGAGACCATATTCATCCTACACCTCTCACGGATTGATAAACCTTAGGTCATCCACTTGAGGGAAAATTGCTACTGTCCTACAAAACTCTGCGCTTGGAGGCCCAACACGTGTCTACAGGAATAAAGTTGCATAGTAGACATCATGGACTTTGGTGGATTTTCCCGATCATCGGCAAGCCATAGAAAATAAATGGATCTTCAAGAAGAAGACTGATGCTGATGGTAATGTTACTACCTACAAAGCTCGACTTGTTGTGAAAGGTTTTTGACAAGTTCAAGGAATTGACTATGATGAGAATTTCTCACCCGTAGCGATGCTTAAGTCTGTCAGAATCATGTTAGCAGTTGCTGCATTTTATGATTATGAAATTTGACAGGTGGATGTCAAAACTGCATTCCTGAATGGATTTCTGGAAGAAGAGTTGTATATGATGCAACCAGAAGGTTTTGTCAATCCAAAGGGTGCTAACAAAGTGTGCAAGCTCCAGCGATCCGGACTAGTGCAAGCCTCTCGGAGTTGGAATAAACTCTTTGATTGTGTGATCAAAGCATGTGGTTTTATACAGACTTTTGGAGAAGCCTGTATTTACAAGAAAGTGAGTGGGAGCTCTCGTAGCATTTCTAATATTATATGTGGACGACACGTTACTGATTGGAAATGATATAGTATTTCTGGATAGCATAATGGGATACTTGAATAAGAGTTTTTCAATGAAAGACCTTGGTGAAGCTGCTTACATATTGGGCATCAAGATCTATAGAGATAGATCAAGATGGTTAATTGGACTTTCAGAAAGCACATACCTTGATAAAGTTTTGAAGATGTTCAAAATTGATCAGTCAAAGAAAGGGTTCTTGCCTGTGTTACAAGGTGTGAAGTTGGGTCAGACTCAATACCGGACCACTGCAGAAGATAGAGAGAAAATGAAAGTCATTCCCTATGCTTCAGCCATAGGTTCTATCATGTATGCAATGCTGGGTACCAGACCTGATGTGTGCCTTGCTATAAGTATAGCAGGGAGGTACCAAATTAATCCCAGACTGGAGCACTATACAGCGGTCAAGAACATCCCTAAATACCTGAAAAGTACTAAGGATATGTTTCTCGTTTATGGAGGTGACAAAGAGCTCGTCGCAAACGGCCACATTGATGCAAGCTTTGACACTGATCCAGATGACTCTAAGTCGCAATCCGGATACGTATTTTCATTGAATGGTGGAGCTGTCAGTTGGTGCAGTTCCAAGCAAAGCATCTTGGCGGGATCTACGTGTGAAGCGGAGTACATAGCTGCTTCGGAAGCAGCAAATGAAGTAGTCTGGATCAAGGAGTTCATATGTGATCTAGGTGTCATACTTAGTGCATCGGGTGCAATGAAAATCTTTTGTGACAATACTGGTGCAATTGCCTTGGCGAAGGAATCCGGATTTCACAAGAGAACCAAGCACATGAAGACACACTTCAATTCGATTCATCATCAAGTGTCAGATGGAGACATAGAGATTTGCAAGATACATATGATCTGAATGTTAAATTCCCGTTGACTAAGCCTCTTCCACGAGCAAAACATGATCAACACCAAAACTCCATGGGTGTTAGAATCATTACTTTGTAATCTAGATTATGACTCTAGTGCAAGTAGGAGACTAAAGGAAATATTCCCTAGAGGCAATAATAAAGTTAGTATTTGTTTCCTTATTTCGTGATAAATGTTTATTATTCATGCTAGAATTGTATTAAACGGAAACTTAGTACATGTGTTAATACATAGATAAAACATAGTGTCCCTAGTATGCCTCTACTTGACTAGCTCGTTAATCAAAGATGGTTATGTTTCCTAACCATAGACATGTGTTGTCATTTGATGAACGTGATCACATCATTAGGAGAATGTTGTGATGGACATGACCCATCCGTCAGCTTAGCATTATGATTGTTATCGTTTCATTGCTGCTGCTTTCTTCATGACTTATACATGTTCCTCAGACTATGATATTACGCAACTCCCGAATACTGGAGGAACACCTTGTGTGCTATCAAATGTCACAATGTAAATGGGTGATTATAAATATGCTCTACAGGTGTCTTCGAAGGTGTTTGTTGGGTTGGCATATATCAAGATTTGGATTTGTCACTCTATGTTTCGCAGAGGTATCTCTGAGCCCTCTCGGTAATTCTCATCACTATAAGCCTTGCAAGCAATATGACTAATGAGTTAGTTACGGGATGAAGTATTACGGAACGAGTAAAGAGACTTGCCGGTAACGAGACTGAACTAGGTATGACGATACCGACGATCGAATCTCGGGCAAGTAACATACCGATGACAAAGGGAACAACGTATGTTGTTATGCGTTTGACCGATAAAGATCTTCGTAGAATATGTAGGAGCCAATATGAGCATCCAGGTTCCGCTATTGGTTATTGATCGAAGATGTGTCTCGATCATGTCTACATAGTTCTCGAACCTGTAGGGTCCGCACGCTTAATGTTTGATGACGATTTGTATTATGAGTTATGTGTTTTGATGACCAAAGTTTGTTCGGAGTCCCGAATGAGATCACAGGCATGACGAGGAGTCTCGAAATGGTCGAGACATAAAGATTGATATATTGGAAGGCTATATTCGAATAATGGAAAGGTTCTGGAGAAGTTCGCGTATTTTCCGAACTACTGGGAGGTTACCGGAACCCCCCGAGGAGTTGTTAGGCTTTAGTGGGCGTTAGTAGGAAAGGAGAGGCAGTGCCAAGTGGTGGCGCCCCCACAAGCCCAGTCCGAATTGGACAAGGGGTTGGGGGCGCGACCCTCCTTCTGCCTTCCTTTCCCCTTCTCCTTGAGGTGGAATCCTACTAGGACTTGGAGTCCTAGTAGGACTCCCCTCTCCTGGCACGCCCTGCAAGGGCCGGCCGGCCTCCCCCTCCCTCCTTTATATACAGGGGCAGGGGCACCCTAGAACACACCAAGTTTTTCCTTAGCCGTGTGCGGTGGCCCCCTCCACAGTTACACACCTCGGTCATATCGCCGTAGTTCTTAGGTGAAGCCCTGCGCCGGTAACATCATCATCACCGTCGCCACGCCGTCATGCTGTCAGAACTCATCCTCGTCCTCAACTAGATCAAGAGCACGAGGGACGTCATCAAGCTGAACATGTGCTGAACGCGGAGGTGCCGTACGTTTGGTACTTGGATCGGTTGGATCGCGAAGACGTTTGACTACATCAACTGCGTTACTAAACACTTCCGCTTTCGGTCTATGAGGGTACGTGGACACACTCTTCCCTCTCGTTGCTATGCATCTCCTAGATAGATCTTGCCTGATCGTAGGAAAATTTTGAAATTACTACGTTCCCCAACAAAAATGCAGGTGCTCTCGGGACCCCTCCTCGTGGCCGGTGATGGTGTACTCACCACGTCATCTCCCGATCAGTTGGATTGGGCCGAGGACCCCCATGGCCGTTTACTCATGGGCCAGTTCGGACAGCCGATGTATACACGAGGAAGATTCCACAAGACTTGGTGTTCAAGACAAAGACTCCTCTCCACCGACGTATTCGACTAGGACTCTTGTTACCCTAGGCCTCTGGTACATTATATAAGCTGAGGCCGGGCTAGTCGATAGGGAGATGCTAGATCATCATGAAATCAAACATCATACCCCTAGGGTTTAGACCACAACATATGATCTCGAGGTAGATCAACTCTTCTAATGACAATGGTGCTTTCATTGAGAGTTTCGTTGTGTGATCGGCAAACAGGATCAATGGCTCGCCTGCAGATCAACTGCCACGTCAGCGTCTTTGTCGCCGCCTTGACTGATCACCTTGGCTTGATTGAGGAGTGTGCCCTACCTCCAATTATCATGTTCGGACGAGGGCCTTCTTCAACCTCAACTCCGATCTCTATCAATATCATGGAGGAATCATCCCTGGAGCTCAGGGGCTCGACGTCAACATTGCCCTCGGGCGACCTTGCTATTTTTCCGAATAGCAAATTTGTGTCCGCTACCACCACCTGCTCGAGCCTTGCTTTGACAATTCCTTTGGTGGAATTGTGTGGAATTGAGTCTACAACAAACACTGTAAAATTTTGTCGCGTTCCGATGGAGCAATCTCCGCCGGTCTCCGATGTATAGGAGCCCTGTTCAATCTGGACGAGTTTGGAGCATGGTGTCCAGCATCCAGCTCGGACGTCCTTTGGAAGACCCAACTGTTGATCAATTGCGGAATTCCTATATCTACCATCCCTCAAAATTTCAGCTTGATCCGAGTGTCCAAACTCCGGGAACCTTCCGATTAGTGCATCACTTCTCAGATCTGTTTTCTGCGCGAGAACGAATCTGACCCGAGATCATTTTTTTTATGAACGGGATTTCGAACATCCTTTTTGAAGGAAGTTTTGTACGGGGTGTTGTGTTTTGTTCCCAAACACATCCCACTAATTTTAAAGCCTTTTCCAATATGATCTTCACCATCGCGCCGATGTCAAGCCAGCCCAACAACGTTGCTCCACGACTGCCGACCTGCGCTAGACACGTCGTCGCTTTGTTGAGCCGAGCTCAACTTCTTCGAATCATCATCTCAGCAAGCCGAACAAGATTTCGGCATCACGAAGGATAAATCATCACCAACATCGCTGCCCCATGGATTACACAGAGCGGGCACACCGACATTGCCGCACGGTCACTTCATCAAGCCGGCATTGACCATATCACAAGTTACGACTTGCATCGGCATGGCCGCACTGTTGCTTATTCGGGCCGATGTCCATCACGCCGAACTACTTCAACACCTCGGCTAACATGGCAGCTGCAATGTCTCCTTACCGACCTGCTCCGTCACCTCATCTGGACCGGGGGCTTCGTCATTCCTTCATCAACCTACTCCGGAGACTTCGGCGTAGTCCGCCGACCAGCTTCGTCACATCAGCTGGACCGGGGGCATTGCCTTGGCGAGCCAACCTTTACTAGCATCGCCATGCCATCGCTTCACCGCTCATCAGGCAATGGGTGTGCGGATCGAGTCCCAATTTTGGGAGTCACTTTTCTTCGGACTACTACAACAAATAAACTAGGTGCTATTAATCCTAGCAATTTTTGCTTGTTTGGGTTTATTTTTCCCAAGGAATTATTACTCTAATTTGTTCCATCATCTGTACACAGGTCTATCAAATGGTGGCCACATTAACGATGATCGCGTCGTGGTTCGGTCAGTTTCCGTACATAGTTCAGCGAACCCCGCATCCGGAACTCGGATCGACCTGTGAATTCAGGCTTTGCCACACCTTTACCGCATCATGCCGATGCCCTGCATCGACATTAACTTTGGTGCCAGGCCACATAACTTTAAATAAATTTTGTGTAAATTAATTACGCGAGGATTTTTATATATTTATATTATTATTGGTAGCTTGAATTATTTTACATGTGCAGGTAATGGACTTCAACAGCGTCATGTGGTCTCCTCGGCAAGCCGACGTCGTCGTCCCAATCGGCGTAAATCGGCTCGTGTGATCACCTTGTTGGTCATGTTGCCATACCGACGTGTTCGGTTGCCTTGGGGACTTTGGCATCGCCGAGAGGGCTCTACATCATCGAGTGTTCGGCGCACAAGCCATATTTCTTTTATTACCCACTTTGCATAAATTATTTATTATGCAACAAATTTTTTAATTTATTATTATTACTATTATCTCTGGTTTGCATTATTTTTTGTGCACAGGTAAATGATTTGAGTCGGGCAGTGTTTTCACCTCGGCCTATTGACATACAACGTCACCCCGGCTGGACGGGGCGCTTCATCAACACTTCATTAACCCACGCTGGGGACTTCGGCGTCACTCTGCGGCCTGCATTGGCCGTGCTATGTCACCACTTCAGATTGCCGAGCTCTTCACTCCGCCACCTCGGGACATTCTTGGGGGATGGAACCTTTACCCGCATCAAGCTCGGACCGCGTCATCAATGCCCAACACATTAACCAGCTAAGTCGCTTTAATGCTCAAAGTTTTAAATTTTTAACTTGTGTTCGGTTTGACCATGCTCACATATGTTGTTCGTTAAAAGAAACTCCCCTTACCCATGTTAACTAGGGCCTATTAAAATTTACACGAGCCGTTCTATAATAATGTGTTTTCTTCTTGGTCGTTGCAAAGTCTTTTTCGACCGCTCCTTTTTTGACTCGGGTATATGGTCAATAGCCGGATAGCCTAGCTTCTCTCTAAGGCCGCTCGAGTTTAGTTTGCTAAATTGGCCTCGGAGAAGCACTCCTCCTTCAGGATAAGGAGCTTGAAGCCGTAGGCTGACCTGCTTGAAGTCTTGAGATCGGATGTGTCATGTTAAAGCACGATAGAAGCACAATTTTTTTTAAGGACCAATTTCCGGATTGACACCAAAATCTCGGTTTAGTCCGGACGTCAAGCTTTTACATAAGCTTTTGTCTTTTCGAGCCTATGGCACTTTTAAACTGTTTATGTGTTTCCAGCATAAGTCTCGTAGTGCAACGTCGGACACCTTTAGAAATTCTGCAAAAAACATTCTCGGATCTTGCTATATATGCATCGGTTTCAAATTGTGTCTTTGGTCAGTAGTTGGGTTGCCCAGCTCATGTGCTTGCCTCCTACATTCTGCTTTGTTCGGCTAGGTGTGCAAAGGGAGAACCACTATGATTGTGCTTCCAGCTCGCATGGTTAAGCACCTTAGTGGAGAAAGCCGAAAACTGACTGTCACAATAAGCGTAAACTGGTCAGCGATCTGATGACTATGTTAAATGATGGGCCATTCATAACATTGGCCAAAGTGTTTACGGCTTGAACTCGGCTGTCGCCGAACACTAACCAGGGGATAGTAGCTGGCCTCCCTACTTTAAGCTCCTATGCCTAAGTGAAAGTTCTAAAGCCCACATAGCTGGTTGCCTCATTTCCGCTAACACAACCACCTCCGGGCACCGAGACGTCGACTAAGGGTTGTCTTGTTATTGCAGAAACACCCTGCATAGTATCTACAAAGGGGTAGAAGCCGACGATGGTCCACTTTCAACTAAGAAACGGTCGCAATGGAGTCAAAATAAACATATCATCATTATTTGTATTCAGTATACAAGCGATGCCTTCCGTAATCATCGTTATAAAGCCATAAATATGCATCAATTTGACTTAAGATTTCGGCCAAGTTGGGTTGCCTGGCTCCTATGATTACCCCTACGTTCCCGATTGTCCGGCTAGGAGGTAAAGGGAGCACCTCTATGATTGTTACTTCCGGGTCATCCGTGTTAGTACCTTAGACTGGGAGAAGCCGAAAGCTAACCATCTTAAAGAATATAATTGGTCGGCAATGACGGAAGCGAAAATTTTGGTCCATTAAAAACCACAGAGTTCGGGAACTTTCCCCACAACTAAATCCCCAATATTTTCCTCCCACATTGATCGGAGTTGAGGTTTCATGATCATAATCAACATGACAGCCTGGGAAAGGAAACCTATAATGGAACTATTTTTCCAAGAAGATGTTTTATAACCTATCTCTCTGTGTACCTTTGTTTATAAAACTGTATGGCCGAATTGCCTTGTTTTCTGTAAATCTTTTGCCATTATAAAGGCTTTATAAAGTGGGACAAACACTCCCTGGCTACTGGCCGAGGAGGTTGAAGCCAATGGTCGGTCAACAAAGTATTGTACAATGCGGATCTGAGCATTAATGATGTAAAGTACTTGGGTACATAGAATCATTACACATAAATTGTGAGAAAAATCAATTTTTTTCGCATCCAATCTTTTAAAGAGTCAATGGCACAGTCTCTTTGCGACAACCGAGCAGATGACATAATGCTCTCATAGTTCCTTATTGGCATTGATTTCCTATCTGTTAATCCCCTTGAGGCCGACCTTGGTGAGCTCAGCTTTTGTTAGCTCTAACTCCTTTATGAGATCTTTATTCTCTTTCCAAGAAGTTTTTGTTAAACACTACAAAATTTTCTGTCAAACGGACATCGATCCTTAATTCGGCCACCCATTCCTACATTAAGGTTCGGGGGCTACTGGGCTTCGCCCTTATCGTTTACAAATATTAAAGGGGCACATCGATCCCCTGATCTGGTGTTGCCACCCGACCAGTGGCTCGGGGGCTACTGCATTGCCTATTCAATGTAGAAAATTCAAAGTGCTCAGTGTTTGGCATGACCGAACTATGGACAAGCGCGTCTTCAGACAACAACAAGTACCATCTGTGACTTATCCGGCATCAAGCTAATATATCACGACGACTTCTCACGACCCTCTCTCAGGGGCCCGTCCGCTGATCATTATTACCTCTAATATATTACACTGCGTTTCTATTCCTATGTATGCTGCCGAGCTAGGAGTTGATCCTCAGGCCAATTTTCGTGAATCGACCTGAGTCTCAACGGCTACTAGGATCAGCGGTTTCATGTTTACCTTTAGGTGCATATCGGGATTTAGACCGACACACACCTTGAGGGCAATTGGTTATACATATTGACAGCAAATAAATTTACATGCATCAGAAATAAAATCTGCAAACAATCAGCCCATGACCGAGGTGCTGAACCACCTCAAAAGCATTTTGGTATATAGCTCGGATGCAAGTGGCTGGCTCCATAGAGGGCATTTCCGGCATTAGAAGATTGGCTAAAACTCCTTCAACTTTTTTGAACCAAAGTGATCTAGGACACCTCGGATACAGTCTGACATTGGAGCTCAGAAGCGGTCCGGCGTTTGCACTCGGCTGCAAAAGATACCTCGAATGTAGTCCGACGTTGGAGCTCGGATGCAAGAGGACACTACTGCACAGTGATATGTCTCCAATGTATCTATAATTTTTTTTATTCCATGCTATTATATTATATTTTTTGGATGTTTAATGGGCTCTACAATGCACTTTTATATTATTTTTGGGATTAACCTATTAACCGGAGGCCCAGTGCAAATTTCTGTTTTTTTGCCTATTTCAATGTTTCGCAGAAAAGGAATATCAAATGGATTCCAAACGGAATGAAACCTTCAGGAGAATCATTTTTGGAACAAACGCAATCCAGGAGACTTGGAGTTGAAGTCAAGGAAGCAACAAGGCGACCACGAGGTAGGACAGTGTGCCCAGGGGGGTAGGCGCGCCCCCCACCCTCGTGGCTCCACCGACCTACTTCTTTCGCCTATATATACTCATATACCCCGAAAACATCCAGGAGCACCACAAAACCCTATTTCCACCGCCGCAACCTTCTGTACCCTGAGATCCCATCTTGGGGCCTTTTCTGGCGCTCCGCCTGAGGCAGAATCGATCATGGAGGGCTTCGACATCAACATGATAGCCTCTCCGATGATGTGTGAGTAGTTTACCACGGACCTTCGGGTCCATAGTTATTAGCTAGATGGATTCTTCTCTCTCTTTGATTCTCAATACAAAGTTCTCCTCCATCTTCTTGGAGATCTATTCGATGTAATACTTTTTGCGGTGTGTTTGTCGAGATCAGATGAATTGTGGGTTTATGATCAAGATTACCTATGAACAATATTTGATTCTTCTCTGAATTCTTATATGTATGATTTGATATCTTTGCAAGTTTCTTCGAATTATCAGTTTGGTTTAGCCTACTAGATTCATCTTTCTTGCAATAGGAGAAGTGCTTAGCTTTGGGTTCAATCTTGCGGTGTCCTTTCCCAGTGATAGCAGGGGCAGCAAGGCACATATTGTATTGTTGCCATCGAGGATAAACAGATGGGGATTATATCATATTTCTTGAGTTTATCCCTCTACATCATGTCATCTTGCTTAATGCATTACTTTGTTCTCATGAACTTAAAACTCTAGATGCATGCTGGATCGGTCGATGTGTGGAGTAATAGTAGTAGATGCAGAATTGTTTCGATCTACTTGTCATGGACATGATGCCTATATACATGATCATGCCTAGATATTCTCATAACTCTGCGCTTTTCTATCAAGTTCTCGACAGTAATTTGTTCACCCACCGTAAGATATGCTATCTTAAGAGAAGCCACTAGTGAAACCTATGGCCCCCAGGTCGCTTTTCCATCATATTATATCTCTTTTATTTACATTGCATCTTGTTTACTGTTTTGCAATCTTTACTTTTCAATCTATACAACAAAAATACCAAAAAATATTGATCTTATTATCTCTACCAGATCTCACTTTTGCAAGTGGCCGTGAAGGTATTGACAACCCCTGAGGGAGTCCTGGACTAGGGGGTGTCCGGACAGCCGGACTATCAATATCCGCCAGACTCCAAGACTACGAAGATACAAGATTGAAGACTCCGTCCCGTGTCCGGATGGGACTTTCCTTGGCATGGAAGGCAAGCTTGGCAATACGGATATGTAGATCTCCTACCATTGTAACCGACTCTGTGTAACCCTAGCCCTCTCCGGTGTCTATATAAACCGGAGGGATTTAGTCCGTAGGACAACATACATTACAACAATCATACCATAGGCTAGCTTCTAGGGTTTAGCCTCCTTGATCTCGTGGTAGATCTACTCTTGTACTACCCATATCATCAATATTAATCGAGCAGGACGTAGGGTTTTACCTCCATCGAGAGGGCCCGAACCTGGGTAAAAACATCGTGTCCCTCGTCTCCTGTTACCATCCGCCTAGACGCACAGTTCGGGACCCCCTACCCGAGATCCGCCGGTTTTGACACCGACATTGGTGCTTTCATTGAGAGTTCCCCTGTGTCATCACCGATAGAGCGGATGCCTCCACCCGTCTTCAAAGACGGTGTTTTCGCCGGAGGGGCCTTGGCCGCCGGCCAAACTATCCGGCTTGGTGGTTTTCTCATGACCGCCTGTCCGGCCGCCGCTTCGGCAATGACTTCTCAAGTCGTCGAAAGCAATCTTCGCGTCAGCCCTAAAGCTACCGAACAGTTAGATCCAATAGAGCTCTCGTCTGTTAACGAGCTCTTGGATCGCATCGCCGCCCTGGGAGTCGCTACGGACTACAACCAGATTGGGCTTAAAACCGATCTGAGAGAGATTAACTCTCCCCAGGCCACCCACCACGTCGCAGTGGTAGAGGAACAATACGGCAACTCTTTGCCAGTGTTGAAAACAATTCATGTCCGGATTCCCGAACCCTCCATGCCGGATTCCCGCGGGGGGACGGACTTCGATCGAGCATTGAACTTGAAATCATGAATCGCCCCGGACTCGTTGGATTGTCCCCAGCAAACCACACTTCCGAATTCGGAAACCCCTTGGCCTTTGAGCCTCAAGATGGGCAGGGATCCGGATTTTATTCCACCCACCCGCCCAGACATATGCGATCTATCTCTAATACGGCAAGAGCCTACAGAAACAGTACATCACTACTGGGCCAGATTCCTCCTGGTTATGGACAGGATAAAGGACTGCCGAGAGGAAAACGCAATATCAATCTTCCGCAATAACTGCACGGACAAGGGAATACTAAACGCCATCGATCGTCGCAAAATTACGCACTTCACCGATCTGGCATCCATTGTACGAAAGTACTGTGCGATGGAGAGTTTCCGGAAAACCGAAAATCAATTTTGGGATAATCCGGCCCCAAACCCAGTCCACAGTAAAAGGGCGCCTTACACTCAGGCCCCAGATGCAAAAACGAAAAAACAAAAACCCAATAAGGGAAATGAAACCGTACTGGAGGGATGGCTCAATGGACCCTGTAAGCTTCATAATACAGAGGGAGCCGTCCCAACACATAGCCTTCGAGCATGTTGGATATTACGGCAGGTGGCCAAAAGTGGCGAAGAGCTTCTAGCTCCGGGAAACCACTCCAACAATACCAGCACGGTATCAACAGTCTTCGAGACTTTCGCATCAAATAATATGCGAAAACGATCAATCCGCGAACTCGCCGAAGTCTACCAAGTAGCAACAGCAAATCCATGGAGCGACACAGCTATTACCTTCAATGGCAGCGACGAGCCCACATTTCGAACAACCAGAGCCCCAGCCGCACTGGTACTTAGTCCCATAGTGGACGGCTTTCGACTGACAAAAGTCCTCATGGACGGCGGCAGCGGACTAAACCTCATTTATGAGGAAACTCTGCGAAAAATGGAAATCGATTGGAGCCGTATTGAGCAAAGCAGCACAACCTTTAGAGGAATAATCCCTAGCCGGGAAGCGCGCTGCACCGGAAAAATCACACTCGATGTGGTGTTCGGCTCTCCGGACAATTACAGATCCGAAGAAGTCACGTTCCAGGTGGCCTCGTTCAGCAGTGGGTATCACGCCATATTAGGACGAGAGGCATTCACAATTTTTCAAGCAATACCTCATTACGGGTACATGAAGCTCAAAATGCCTGGGCCCAGCGGAATAATCACTCTCGCTAGTGATCCGGACATAGCACTCCGCGCCGAAAACAAGACAGCCACACTAGCCCTCGAGGCACTATCCGAAGCCGTAGCGGCAGAGGAACTCACCGCGCTGCGCTCTACGGTGAACAGGGACGATGTGATAGTCGATAAAAGATCCAAGTCCACCTCCTTCAAACCAGCAGACGAGATAATAAAATTCCAGGTCCATCCAACGGACCCAACAAAGACGGCCTCCATCGGGGCACAGTTGAACCCCGAAGTAGACGCCGCACTGCGCGAATTCCTTCGGGAAAATTGGGATATCTTCGCCTGGCATCCTTCGGACATGCCCGGAATCCCTCGCAGGTTGGCAGAACACAGCCTAAACATCCTAAAAGGGTTCAAGCCAGTCAAACAGGCTCTTCGACGATTTTCCGAGCCCAAAAGACAGGCAATGGGAGAAGAGCTAGCCAAACTATTGGAAGCCGGATTCATTAGAGATATCAAACCTCCGGATTGGCTAGCAAATTTGGTGATGGTACCAAAGAAGGATAAATCCTGGTGCCTCTGTGTCGATTTTAAAGACCTCAATAAAGCTTGCCCAAAGGATCCCTTCCCTCTCCCCCGCATCGATCAAATTATCGATGCCACAGCAGGGCACGATTCGTTGTGCTTCCTGGACGCATACTCTGGCTATCATCAAATAAAGATGGCGGAAGCAGACCAAGCCGCAACGGCATTTATCACTCCATATGGACCATTCTGCTTCAACATGATGCCCTTCGGACTCAAAAACGCCGGCGCAACATATCAGCGCATGATTCAAACATGTCTGGCCACCCAGATCGGCAAAACAGTCGAGGCATACGTAGACGACATAGTCATCAAAACAAAACACGTCGAAACTTTAGTAGACGATTTGAGGCTCACATTCGACAACCTCAGAGCATATGACATCAAGCTGAATCCGGAAAAATGCGTTTTCGGCGTACCAGCTGGAAAGCTGCTGGGCTTCATCGTATCCGGTAGAGGAATTGAAGCAAATCCGGCCAAAATGCGAGCTCTGTCACAGTTGGATATTCCAAAAGACCTCAAACAAATACAAAAATTAACAGGATGCATGGCAGCCTTAAGCCGCTTTATCTCCCGTTTAGGAGAAAAGGCGTTGCCCCTCTATCGCCTCCTCAGGCGCACCGAACACTTCGAGTGGACGGATGCTGCCACTGCCGGACTCAAAGAAATAAAGGCCATACTGGCAACAAATCCGGTCCTGGCTGCGCCCACTCTGGGTGAACCAATGTTGTTATACATCGCAGCAACACATCAAGTTGTAAGCGCAGTCCTCGTCGTCGAACGAGCGACAGAAGGGCATAAATTCACTCTTCAAAAACCAGTGTATTATGTATCCACTGTGTTAACCCCCTGCAAATCCCGTTACCCGCACTATCAGAAGATAGCATATGCGGTGTTCATGGCATCTCGAAAGCTCCGGCACTACTTTCAAGAGTGCTCGATAACAGTGGCCTCTGAAGTACCACTCAATGACATTATAAATAACCGCGACGCAACGGGCAGGATAGCAAAATGGGCCATTGAGCTCTTACCATTCGACATCACTTACAAACCTCGACGAGCTATAAAGTCACAAGTTTTGGCTGACTTCGTCGCCGAATGGACTGAAGCCGAACTCCCTAAAGAGTACGGCGCATACTCCAATTGGACTATGCATTTCGACGGCTCCAAAATGTTGGCCGGACTGGGGGCTGGTGTCGTACTGACGTCTCCCACCGGAGATACAGTCCAGTATGTACTTCAAATAATGTACACGAACTCCAACAATGCAGCCGAATACGAGGCCCTGTTACATGGTCTCCGGATGGCGGTCTCCATGGGCATTCAACGCCTAGAGGTGCGCGGGGACTCAAACCTTGCAATATCCCAAATAAATGGAGACTTTGACGCCAAGGATCCGAAAATGGCAAATGGTCTAATAATGAGCGGCATTAAACCCAGACCAGTGAGGTCACTCACTAAATCTGACACACAATGGGTCGAGGAGCTCGACTCCGTACTCTGGGGGCTGCGGACAACGCCTAACCGTACTACCGGATTCACACCATTTTTTATGGTATACGGCACAGAGGCAGTCTTGCCCTGTGACATTATTCATGACTCACCTCGAGTGCGCATGTATGAGGAAAGAGAGGCCGAGCTTGATCGGCAGGACAGCTTGGACACATTGGAGGAAGAACGTGACGTCGCGAAGGCTCGTTCCGCATTCTATCAGCAGCAGGCCCGAAGATATCAAAGCAGAGAAGTACGGGCCAAGACTTACAACGTTGGTGAACTTGTTCTACGCCTGCCGGACAAGAAAAAGGACAAGCTCAAGCCCAAATGGGAGGGCCCCTTCATCATCGATCAAGTACTGACCGGCGGAGCGTACCGTCTACGAAATGCGTCGCATCACCGACTCGAGCCGAACCCATGGAACGCAGCCCGCCTCCGACGATTCTATGCCTAGCGCCAGACTAAGAGTTCGTCCCCTTCCCCCATCCAAACTTTTACACTTCGGCTGTCTTTTGTTTCTCTTTTTATCCTTTTCACTTAAAATCCCTTCCGGGCCTATTTTTGCATTCTTTGCATACGCATGATGTGCCATCCGCACTCATTATTCCTGGGGGCTTCTTTTACAGAAGCTCAATTATACGGGTTTTATACCCAGCACATGTGTCAAGCTTCCACATGTACCTTTTACTCGCCATTATATGCATCGATATGACTTAAGTTTTGGCCAAGCTGGGTTGCCTGGCTCCTGTGCTTACCCCTACGTTCCCGATTGTTCGGCTAGGAGGTAAAGGGAGCACCTCTGCGATTGTTACTGCCGGGTCAGCCGGATGTGTACCTCAGACTGGGTGAAGCCGAAAGCTAGCGTTCTTAAGGGAATATTCGGTCGGTGACTTAAAAGATGACTTTTTACCTATTTATTTATTTGCCCCCAGATGTTTTACTGCTTTCTTTGCAGTCCGGACATGCACTTTAGGGCATGCCTCCCAGGGAAAGGAACCCTTAACGGAACTATTCTCCCTGGAAGATGTTTCTTACTAACCATGTAATATAACATAACTAGTTGGGCACTTGTCTGATAAAGCACTAATGACCCCTACGCCTGGTCTCCATGCATACCACGGTTGTTTCTTAACCAAAAAGGTATTCGGACACACTCCGGACTCTAGGGTCCCGAGGTCGAAGCGAAAAGGTCGGCAAAGACAAACGATCTACAATCCGGCTATAAGGCATTTCACATGTCACTTTAAAGGATAACATACATTGTCAAATTTACTGATTGTATTCCTCCTCAATCCCGTCTAACAGGCTGTCTAGTTTACGGTCCTGTTGGGAAAATTTAGCAGCCAACTCTACTTGGCTATACAGTAAACTCACAGGGATCTCCTTCCCATCGGGCCCCACCGGTCCAACTTCGGCCATGTGGTTGGGATCCGCCTTCTTGTACCGCGTCTTCACCATGGCCCAAGCCTCTCTGGCACCTTGACAGCAAGCCGAAATCTTCCACAAACGGAAGCGCTGCCGCACTCCCTGCAGCTTCTCCGCAAGCTCCCCAAGGCCCTCGAGTAGGGTGAGGGCTGGCCATAAAGCCTGAACGACGCCGCTCATTGCCTGCCGAACTCATTCGAGTAGCTGCAACAGTTCGGGAAGTTGATCACCCATTGATATGGGCATCTCCTCTGCAGGACGACCCGTGAGTATACCTACAAGACATATCATGTCAAAATACTTCCTCGCCGAACTCTTCTTTTCAAAAGAGTTCGCTCAAGCACTTACTATAAATGCCGCGACGAAGCCGCTGATTCTCCTTAACGGAGCCGGACAGCTCGGCCTGAGCGCCTTTCAGCTATTCTCCGAGCTTGGCGTTGGCATCCTGGAGCTTGTTCCTTTCCTGCTGAACCCTATTCAGCACACTCTCGCCGGCCTTTAGCTGGCGTAGCAATGCTTGCCTGTCCGGATCTTGTCCGACGGTACCTGCAAATGTCATTATTAGACTCGCGCGCACGCCGCACATCGCTTATATTTATTAATAAAAATGTGTTACCAGGAGGGGTCTTTCCGTCTCCTCCTGCGGCAGCAAGTGCGGCCTCAAGTTGGGCCTTGCAATCTTGCAGCTCCCGAGACAGCTGGGCGTTCTTCTTGTTAAGTGCCTGAAATTTCCAATGATCCTTAAATCAGTTAGCATAACTACTTTATGTCTCGGGGGCTACTGGTATAAACAACCATTAAAATTCCCTTACCCGTATGTCTTTCACATACTGCTCCGTGGCTCTGGTAAAACCATTTTGAGCAGCACGGAGATGCGCGTCCCCTGCGTTAAAAGCATTCAATGCCTCAGGGGAAAAGCACGCTTCTTGAAATACTGTCCGGCGGTGCCTATGGTTCATGGCGCTCTCCACCTCAGACTTGGTGGCGGATAGTCTATCGATATCCTCCGTTGGAGAAGGATCCGGCTCGCGTCTTGCGCTTGCCTCCCCCTCCAGGCCGGGCGCTGGAGCCTGGCCGGTGTTGGTCGGATGGGCAATTCCTGCGCTCGCAGTCCGGCGAGCGCTTTTTTTCCTACAAAGATCATGAGCACTCAGACGTTTCCTCGGAACGTTGCTCTAAAAATTCAAATACGAGCTATACCTTTGCGGCGTTTCCGTCCGCACTGCGCTCCTTTTCCGCCTGCTGGTTCGGACTGACCTCTGTTGGTCGGCCGCCGCGGGCTCGGCTTCCTGCCGTAAAGGCGCTTCCTGCAAAATACCATCGTTCACGAAGGTCAGAAATGGTGTCCGGACTTCGGTCGCGGTCACCTGGGAAGCCGGACTTAGCCCGGGGTAGTCCGCCGTAATGGTGACCAAAGCATTGTCTATGCTGAGCTGGTGATACACCCCGTCGATCAGCTCCACCTCGATATCCGGGTCCTCTTCGGAGGCCGGATCCAGGGATCCTTCTGGATCCTCGGGTTGCGGAGCAGGACTCACCATGTCCTCCACAGTCCGGCATAGACCCTGCGCCGAAGACATAATGTAAGAAGCTTAAACTTCGAAAGCATGGGCTGGGCCCTTCAAGGTGTTCACTTACCCATCCTCTGGGGTTGATCATGGAAAACCCATTCAAAGGGTTCATTCGAAGGAAATCCTCCTTCTCCCCCTTGTACAGGCTGGACAGGATCTTCACCAGATCCTCGGTCGAATCCGGCCCTTTGCGGCCATGCCGGGTAGCATCGTCTTCCCCGTTGAAATCCCACATGGGGTGGCCTCTGTATTGCAGTGGTTGTACCCCACGCTTGATGCATGTCGCCATGACTCCGATCATGGTCAAGCCGGAATGAGCCATTAATCTTATCCGGCCCATCAAGTAGTGGACGCTCTTGTCTTCCTCCAATCGGGGGCTCCGCGGGCGCCAGCTGAGGCGTTTCTTCAAGGGAGCAGCACTAAACTCCGGGAGGCCGATCCGAACTGGGTCGGGCAGCGGAGCGTCTTCTATATAAAACCACTCCGAGGGCTAGTTTTCGAACGCCTTCTTGGGAGTGCCGGATAGGTATCCGGTCCCGGCGATGCGCCATATTTCGGCGCCGCCCACTTGATATATGGACCCCTGGTAAGAACGGTGTACGAGGCAAAACAGCCTCTTCCACAATGCGAAATGGGGCTCAATGCCCAGGAATAGCTCGCAAAGAGCTACGTAGCCCGCGATATGCAGGACAGAGGCGGGCGTGAGGTGGTGGAGCTGGAGTCCGTAGAACTTCAGGAGCCCGCGGAGGAATGGATGTATTGGAAATCTGAGTCCCCTTGTCAGATAAGGGACAAAACATACTCGCTCCCCCTTATTGGGGCTTGGAGTGTCCTCCGCCTGTCTCCCACCTTGATAAGTAACCAGTCCGGCCCGGACTGGGATCATGAAGGCCGGAGAGAGCAAAATACACCCTGGCTTTTCGCATTCGTACGATGCGTGGAAGAGGGCCATTATTTGGCGTAGAAGCCGAGGAACACAGTATTCAAGATGAAGCCGGACACTGTTCGGCAGGTACATGGAATTTGAAGGGAGAACCCGCCTTGCAATGCCGAAGACTATAAACGCGCTGGACTTATCGTCATTGAAGCCTGGTTTGGGGGCTACTGAGGGAGTCCTGGACTAGGGGGTGTCCGGACAGCCGGACTATTAATATCCGTCGGACTCCAAGACTACGAAGATACAAGATTGAAGACTCCGTCCCGTGTCCGGATGGGACTTTCCTTGGCGTGGAAGGCAAGCTTGGCAATACGGATATGTAGATCTCCTACCATTGTAACCGACTCTGTGTAACCCTAGCCCTCTCCGGTGTCTATATAAACCGGAGGGCTTTAGTCCGTAGGACAACATACATTACAACAACCATACCATAGGCTAGATTCTAGGGTTTAGCCTCCTTGATCTCGTGGTAGATCTACTCTTGTACTACCCATATCATCAATATTAATCGAGCAGGACGTAGGGTTTTACCTCCATCGAGAGGGCCCGAACCTGGGTAAAAACATCGTGTCCCTCGTCTCCTGTTACCATCCGCCTAGACGCACAGTTCGGGACCCCCTACCCGAGATCCGCCGGTTTTGACACCGACAACCCCTTTATCGCATTGGTTGCAAGGTTCTTATTTTTTTGTGCAGGTACATGATACGTCTCCAACGTATCTATAATTTATGAAGCATTCATGCTATTTTATTATCTATTTTGAATGATTACGGGCTTTATTATACACTTTTATATTACTTTTGGGAGTAACCTATTAACCGGAGGCCCAGTCCATATTGCTGTTTTATTGCCTGTTTCAGTATTTCGAAGAAAAGGAATATCAAATGGAGTCCAAATGGAATGAAACCTTTGGGAGCGTGATTTTTGGAAAGGATATGATCCAGGAGACTTGGAGTTCAAGCCAGGGTAGGCTCGAGGAAGCCAGGAGATAGGAGGGCGCGCCCACCACCCCTGGGAACGCCTCCTGTCTCCTGGGCCCCTCGAGGCTCCCCCGACTGACTTCTTTCGCCTATATAAGTCCACATACCCTAAAAACATCGAAAAGAAGATAGATCGGGAGTTCCACCGCCGCAAGCCTCTGTAGCCACCAAAAACCTCTCGGGAGCCCGTTCCGGCACTCTGCCGGAGGGGGGGATCCCTCACCGGTGGCCATCTTCATCATCCCGACGCTCTCCATGATGAGGAGGGAGTAGTTCACCCTCAGGGCTGAGGGTATGTACCAGTAGCTATGTGTTTGATCTCTCTCTCTCTCATGTTCTCTCTATGGCACGATCTTGATGTATCGCGAGCTTTGCTATTATAGTTGGATCTTATGATGTTTCTACCCCTCTACTATCTTGTGATGAATTGAGTTTTCCCTTTGAAGTTATCTTATTAGATTGAGTCTTGAAGGATTTGAGAACACTTGATGTATGTCTTGCCATGCTTATCTGTGGTGACAATGGGATATTCACATGATCCACTTGATGTATGTTTTGGTGATCAACTTGCGGGTTCCGTTACCTTGGGAATCTATGCATAGGGGTTGGCACACGTTTTCATCTTGACTCTCCGGCAGAAATTTTGGGGCACTCTTTGAAGTACTTTGTGTTGGTTGAATAGATGAATCTGAGATTGTGTGATGCGTATTGTATAATCATGCCCACGGATACTTGAGGTGACAATGGAGTATCTAGGTGACATTAGGGTTTTGGTTGACTTGTGTCTTAAGGTGTTATTCTAGTACGAACTCTTGAATAGATTGATCCGAAAGAATAACTTTGAGGTGGTTTCGTACCCTACCATAATCTCTTCGTTTGTTCTCTGCTATTAGTGTCTTTGGAGTGACTCTTTGTTGCATGTTGAGGGATTGTTATAAGATCTATCTATGTTATTATTGTTGAGAGAACTTGCACTAGTGAAAGTATGAACCCTAGGCCTTGTTTCCTACCATTGCAATACCGTTTACGCTCACTTTTATCATTAGTTACCTTGCTGTTTTTATATTTTCAGATTACAAATATTTATATCTACCATCCATATTGCACTTGTATCACCATCTCTTCACTGAACTAGTGCACCTATACAATTTGCCATTGTATTGGGTGTGTTGGGGACACAAGAGACTCTTTGTTATTTGGTTGCAAGGTTGTTTGAGAGAGACCATCTTCATCCTACACCTCCCACGGATTGATAAACCTTAGGTCATCCACTTGAGGGAAATTTGCTACTGTCCTATAAACATGTGCACTTGCAGGCCCAACAACGTCTACAAGCGGAAGGTTGTGTAGTAGACATGAAGATCTTTTCTAGCACCGTTATCGGGGAGGCTAGGTAAGCGACACTCACACCCCATCAACTAAGCTCTTTTCTGGCGCCGTTGCCGGGGAGGTGAGTGCTTGAAGGTATATCTTTAGATCATGCAATCGAATCTTTTTGCTTCTTGTTTTATCACAAGTTTAGTCTATAAAAGAAAACCTACAAAAATCGGATTTGAGTTTGTCTCATACGCTTCATCTTTTTAATATCTTTCGTGAGTATGATGAAAAGGAAAATTGTGCTCAAGTGCTAGAAGAAGAAGTCTATAAAATGTTTGGCATAAAATATTTGAATGATGAGCATGATTGCAATGTTTTTAGTATGAATTCCTTGAATATCCATGATGCTAATGATATGCAAAGCCACATGCTTGGGGATGCTATGTTTGATGAACATGATATGTTTTGTCCCCCAAGTTTTGATGAGCAAATTTATTATGATGAAAGCATGCCTCCTATTTATGATGATTATATTGATGAAAGTGGGTTTGGAAGAGTGTCAACTTTAGGAAGTAGTGATCCCACTATTTTGGATGATGTTGAATCTTATTATGAAGAACATGAAAGTGGATTTGGAAGAGTGTCAACTTTATTTAGTGATGATTCCACTATTTCGGAAGAGGTTCCAATTGATTATGAGAACAAAGTTGCTATATATGATGATTATTGTGATGACTTGTATGCTATTAGGAATAATGATAACCATGAAACTTGTCATCATGATTTGAGTTTTCAATTGGATTATGCCTCACATGATAATTATTTTGTTGAGTTTGCTCCCACTACTATTCATGAGAAGAAATTTGCTTATGTGGAGAGTAGTAAATTTTCTATGCTTGTAGATCATGAAAATAATGCTTTAGGTGCTGGTTATATTGTTGAATTCATTCATGATGCTACTGAAATTTATTATGAGGGAGGAACATATGCTTGTAGGAATTGCAATAATATCAAGTTTCCTCTCTATGTGTTGAAAATTTTGAAGCTATGCTTGTTTTACCTTCCTATGTTAGTTGATTATTGTTCCCATAAGTTGTTTGCTCACAAAATCCCTATGCATAGGAAGTGGGTTAGACTTGAATGTGCTATTCATATTCTTCATCATGCTCTCTTTATGTTTCAATTCTTATCTTTTATGTGAGCATCATTTCATCATGCCTAGCTAGGGGCGTTAAACGACAGCGCTTGTTGGGAGGCAACCCAACTTTACTTTTGTTCCTTGATTTTTCTTCCTGTTTAGTAATAAATAAATAATTCATCTAGCCTCTGGTTTGATGTGGTTTTATTCTTTAATTAGTGTTTGTGCCAAGTAGAACCTTTGGGAAGACTTGGGTGAAGTTTATGTTATCTTGCTGTAAAAAACAGAAACTTTTGCGCTCACGAGATTAGCTGCCATTTTTCAGTGGAAAGTGATTTTAGGTTGATTCTTTTTGCAGATGATTAATAGACAAATTACTCAGGTCCACAAATTTATTGCAGAATTTTATAAGTTACATAAGTATTCGAATGATACATATTACTACAGACTGTTCTGTTTTTGACAGATTCTGTTTTCTATGTGTTGTTTGCTTATTTTGATGAATCTATGAGTAGTATCGGAGGGTATGAACCATAGAGAAGTTATAATACAGTAGATGTTACAACAATATGAATTTAGAATGAGTTCAAAATAGTACCTAAGTGGTGGTTTTATTCTCTTATACTAACGGAGCTTACGAGTTTTGTTTTGAGTTTTGTGTGGTTGAAGTTTTCATGTTTTGGCTAAAGATTCGATGGACTATGGAATAGGGAGTGGCAAGAGCCTAAGATTGGGGATGCCCAAGGCTCCCCAAGGTAATATTCAAGGACAACCAATAGCCTAAGCTTGGGGATGCCCCGGAAGGCATCCCCTCTTTCGTCTTTGTTCCTCGGTAACTTTACTTGAAGCTATATTTTTATTCGCCACATGATATGTGTTTTGCTTGGAGCGTCATTTTATCTTGTTACTATTTGCTTGCTGTTATTTATAATATTTTTTTATTTTTTAGTTTCAATAAAAATGTCAAGGATAGCCTTTGCCATGCTTATTTTGCTAGTATACATGTTGCTGTTTGAAAACAGAAAGTTTACCGCTGTTGCAAAAATTCCCTAGAAAAGTAAGAGAATGATATAATGTTGAATCTTTTTGATTATTGAGATCTGATAAATCTTCTACAGCATAGTATTTTTCTCATAAATTTTGGAGTTAGGTAAGTATGATGAATCTTGCATCCTTTTCAGACTATACTGTTTTGGCAGATTGTTGTTATGTTTGCATTGTTTGCATATGTTTGCTTGTTTAATGATTCTATTGGAGGACAGGAGTATTAAATATGCAGAGGCATTTAGTATGCAATGTTTAATAATAATTTTAGTGATTTGTCACAGTAGAAAATGATAAGGTTTTGCATTGGTTTATACTAACCTATCTCACGAGTTCTTGTTGAGTTTGGTGTGGATGAAGCTTTTGATAAAAAGGAAAACCATGATATGAGAGGAATTAAGGAGACACAGAAGTTCAAGATTGGGGATGCCCAAGGCACCCCAAGATAATATTTCAAGAAGTCTCAAGCATCTAAGCTTGGGGATGCCCCGTTAGGCATCCCACCTTTCTTCTTCAATAATTATCGGTTAGTATCGGTTGAACCTAAGTTTTTGCTTCTTCACATGAGTTGTGCTATCCTTGCAATGCCATTTTATTTTGTTTTGCTTGCTGTTTGAATAAGATACCAAGATCTGAAATTCTTAAATGAGAGAGAGTCTTCACATAGCTACATAATTATTTAACTACTCATTGGTCTTCACTTATATCTTTTTGGAGTAGTTTGTCATTTACCCGTGTGCTTCACTTATATCCTATGAGTAAATGGTTGAATGAGTTGAATGTCATAAATTTGAAATTATATATGTTTCATTTGCTTATCCCATGGGGATTAATGACTTCACATCTAAGAAGTAGAGGTTTATTGAAGGTTAGGAAGCATTGTATTGGTCATTTGAACAATTCATGAAAGAATATTGAAGGAAGAGAGATTTCACATATAAATATACTATCCTAGACATCTTTTATAATTGTGAGCACTCATTAAGTATGACGTGCTAAAGAGTTGATGTTGGACAAGGAAGACAACGTAGTGGGTTATGTTTTCTCACATCTCAGTTAAAGTATATTGTCATGGATCATTCAAACATGTTGAGCTTGCCTTTCCCCCTCATGCTAGCCAAAATTCCTTGCACCAAGTAGAGATACTACTTGTGCTTCCAAATATACTTAAACCCAGTTTTTGCCATGAGTGTCCACCATACCTACCTATATGCGGTATTTACCTGTCATTCCAAGTAATTTGCATGTGCCAAACTCTAAACCTTCAAATAATAATCTGTTTTGTATGGCCGAATCGCTCATGTAGCGACTAGGGGCTGTTAGTATCTTCCATGCTAGGTGGGTTATTCTCAAGATGAGTGGACTCCGCTCATCATTCACGAGAAAAATGGCTGGTAACCAGGATGCCCAGTCCTATGATCAAAAGATCAAAATCAAATCAAAAATAATTGCAAACAAAACTCCCTCAGGTTTGATGTTAGTTGGAGGCACCCGTTGTTTCGGGCAAGCCATGGATTGATGATTGTTGGTGGAGGGGGAGTAAAAACTTTAACATTCTGTTTGGGAACCGCCTATAATGTATGTAGTATGGAAAATATTGGGAACTCTTGGTTGTTATGTTGACAATGAGATCATACCTAACAAAATTATTTATCTGTATTTCAAAATCGAGCTTTGGCACCTATGCAAATCCCTGCTTCCCTCTGCGAAGGGCTTATCTTTTACTTTAGGTCTTTTACTTTATGCAAGAGTCAAGGTGATCTTCACCTTTCCCTTTTTTATTTTATCCTTTGGCAAGCACCTTGTGTTGGAAAGATCCTGATATATATATATATATATATATATATATATATATATATATATATATATCCAATTGGATGTAAGTTAGCATGAACTATTATTGTTGACATCACCCAAAGGTGAATACATTGGGAGGCAACACTATAAGACCCTATCTTTCTCAGTGTCCGATTAAAACTCCATAACCATTAGTATTGCTTGAGTGTTAGCAATTGTAGAAGACTATGTGATAGTTGAGTATGTGAAGTTTGCTAAATCAAAGCTTTGACATAGACCCTTCCTGAAAATATGATGGATTGCAATTGTTTGATGACTGAGAACATAGTTTCTAGTTTTCAAGAAAGTTTATGGTCTATTCTTTAACATGTGAATAGCTTGTTACTGGTTCGTGAGAAGTTTTATGAGATGAACTACTGATATGACATATAATCATGCTAGAAAAGGTGATTGAAATTATCATTGATCAAACTTGTGAACCTTCTAGCATTCACACTTCATAAATACTTTCGTTGTCATTTACCTACACGAGGACGAGTAGGAATTAAGCTTGGGGATGCTGATACGTCTCCAACGTATCTATAATTTATGAAGCATTCATGCTATTTTATTATCTGTTTTGAATGATTACGGGCTTTATTATACACTTTTATATTACTTTTGGGACTAACCTATTAACCGGAGGCCCAACCCATATTGCTGTTTTATTGCCTGTTTCAGTATTTTGAAGAAAACGAATATCAAATGGAGTCCAAACGGAATGAAACCTTTGGGAGCGTGATTTTTGGAAAGGATATGATCCGGGAGACTTGGAGTTCAAGCCAGGGAAGGCTCAAGGAAGCCAGGAGATAGGAGGGCGCGCCCCCTGTCTCCTGGGCCCCTCGAGGCTCCCCCGACCGACTTCTTTCGCCTATATAAGTCCACGTACCCTAAAAACATCGAAGAGAAGATAGATCGGGAGTTCTGCCGCCGCAAGCCTCTGTAGCCACCAAAAACCTCTCGGGAGCCCGTTCCGGCACCCTGCCGGAGGGGGGATCCCTCACCGGTGGCCATCTTCATCATCCCGGCGCTCTCCATGACGAGGAGGGAGTAGTTCACCCTTGGGGCTGAGGGCACTACAAAAAAATACACTTCCGTGATGATACGTGTTTGTCATAGTAGGTCGCATTTTTTGTCATGCATGTACATCCATGACGATTTTATGACAGAATCAAGATAGTCATACCTGTGCTGTCGTAGAAGTGTTCCATGACATTACCAAAATTATCATCACGGAAGTGTCCACTTCCATGACGATAAATCACGCGTCACAGAAGTGCTTTCGTCAAGGGTGACCGACACGTGGCATCCACCGTAACGGAACGCCGTTAAGCTATCGGGTCGGGTTTTGGATCCGATAACCCGTTAACAGCCCCGACCTATGGGGATTTTCCACGTGTAAAATCATCATTGGCTGGATGAAACACGTGTCGGCTCACCGTTGGGACAGATGTCATCCGCTCATTGGACCGAAGGCGCCTATGATACGGTGACACGTGGCACGGCCCAACAGAGGCCCATTCCTGTGAAAAGGCCGGCCCGTTTGACTTGGTCAAAAGGTGGCGGGCCGGCCCACGGAAAGCCTGTTAACAGCTTGTTCGCATATAGCCCATTTACAGCCCGCTAACCCAGGGCCCATTATGCCCTATCCAAATTAGGCCCAGTAGTGCCATCTGGGCCGTCCAATATGATTCATCCCATTTTAACTTCCGGCCCATGTGTGGCCTATGACTTCTTTTGGCCCATATGAGGACCTTTGTAACTCTTGGCCCATTAACGGCCCGTGGTGAAACTGGCCCGTAATGAACAGTGTATCACTTTATACCCATTAATGGCCCGTTATTGCATTGGGCCGTTTCAAGCCCAAGTTATCTTTCGGCCTTCTCAGGGCCCATTGATTCTTGGGCTCACTTGTAGCATTCGGTTACATACGGCCCGTTACTGTCATTTTCTGCTTGTGGGCCAAATTCAGCCCGTCGTTACAGTCGGCCCGTTTGCGGACCGTTAATACGTTGGGTCGTTTTCATGTCAAAAAAAACCCTTGGGCTGTTTTCATAGAGTTATCAAATATGGCCTATTAACGGCCCGTTATGGTCCACGAATAGTATGACCCATGATTGGAAAAATGATGATACGCCCCGTAGAAGGCCCATGGATCCTACGGCCCGTATGAGGCCCATGGATAGTACGGCCCGTAGAAGGCCCATGGATCGTACGGCCCATAAAAGGCCCATGGACCCTACGGCCCGTAGAAGGCCCATTGATCCCTAAGGCCCGTATAGAAGAAGGCCGATGGATCCTACGGCCCGTATAGAAGGCCAATGGTCCTACGGCCGAACGAAGGCCCATGGATCATACGGCCTGCAGGAGGCCCATCAGTCCGTGTGTTGCCATGATTATTTTGGCCTAGTTACCAAAAATAGGCTATTGTGGACACTAGAAAAACACAGAAAAAGAACTGTAGTGACTACAAGCAAACAACTAAACAAGACAATAAGGAAATAAATAAGCAAGCAATTAAGGCTAGCCTATTACTGCTATTACACATATTACATCCACTGGGCATCAAATTTGCAACCAGTGCAAATATAGGGAACAAAGCAGCATATTACATACACTGGCCATCAAAATTGGCCACCAGTGCAAATAAATGTGGCAGCAAAACAAGAGCATAACTGAAACAACTTCAGAAGAGCTCAAGAAATGTTATCCTGGGTATCCACCATGCTGGCAATAAGCTTAGCAAGCTGATTAGCTTTGTCCTGTTTGGCGCTAAAATCCTTCAATGCGTGTTGTTGCACCAGAAAGTATGCACCTGAATGCTCCAGGGACTTCCGCAGTCCTTCCGCTTCTTGTCGCAGCACAGCTGATCGATGTCTTTCAGCTTGTAGTTGAGACTCAAGAAACCAAATTGATTCAGACAGTGAATTTGAATAGCTTGTGCAAGCGGTAGTGGCCAGTAACTCGAACACTAAACCAAGACAGGACTTTGGGGTTGTATCGCTGTCTTCAAGATAGTCTTCCTTAGCTATTTTATCAGCTTTGTTGGAGACCAACAAGGATGTGTCACTATCCTGAACCTTATCTGCATTACTTCCTTTACCATTTCTTAATAAGGCACTCTTCCCCAATATTCTGTCAGCATTCTAAAAGAAGAAACAAGCAGACACATAACAAGTTTAGCATGTACTAGTATGTGAAACTCATTTCGGTGAACCAATTCATTAGTAAGGTGGACATGATTAAACTACCAAGTCTTCTATTGCCAAGTACTAGTACATAATAAAAGCATCAAACAAACATATATCTATGTCCTATGGTCACTGCATTGTCTTGCCAAATCAAAATAGAGACACGGTTCAAATCATATCAGTTCAAGACAAAGCAGCAATGAAAGAATACAAAGCATGGGAAACTACACGGCACAACAAGATTTCAGATGGGTACCACGGGTCTACATGTACAACAACACTATTGGCTCTGTTGTGATGCTAGTAATGTGCATGATATGAAAGTCCACTGTATACATAATTGAAATTGAAATCAAAAGAGCTATTGATAAGAGCAAACCTATTAAAGAAACATGCGTGAACATACCTGCTGTGCCATTGGAGTTTTGATTGGATCCTTCAATTTAAAAATAAGTTTATATCAGTAAATACAGTGATACAAGAGCAAAGCAATCATAGTTAAAAAAGGCGCGCCTAAGCGAGCGCTTAATTGCGCCTAGGCTCTAGGCATTGGCAAAACGCATTGCGCATAACTACGCTTAATCTGTGCATAACTGCGCATAAGCATGCGCTTTGGTTAGTAGAGTGCAAGGCGGTGGTAAAACGCACAATTAATGCCTAGCGCTTTTTTGAACTACGATAGCAATGGAATCTTAAATTAGAACAGTTGTTCTTCAGGTTTAGACACTTGTTCTACATGAACAGAGTACAGTAAGACGCCAGAATATAATACTTAAAAATAGAAAATGAGCTCATAGACCTTACCACATTCTTGGTTTGGGACCAGTACAGAACAAGGCGTTCCCAGTCATCGTCCAGTAAATGTGTCTTAGGAGAACGTAAGGGAATTTGATGAGTTTTTTGCCGGTGAAGTATGTTTTCTTCAAGTAATTCCGATATTGCCACCAAGCATTCTTGAAGATAGCAGAGGTATTAGCACAGGTTACCTCATCCTGAGTTTCCAAATCGGTCCTTCTCTATAGAGAAAAATGGGAAAATTTGCTGTATTATAACCATCATGGAGGTAGGATGTATGGGACAAAACAAAGTAATTGCCATGAATAAAATTACTTACACATAACTCCTGGACAAACACCTGCAACTGGAATTTTCCTTCATCTTCAGTATAATATTTCCAAGATGGGAAGATACGCACATACGATTTAACAACATCAAATGCGATAGATGCTAAACTACGACTGGCTGGTTGTGCTTCCTCCACAGGAATAGGCATACTAACTGGTGGAGTTGGGGTTCGCCATGATAGTACTAGCCCTTTGGGCACTGGAGCTGCCTTACTAACTGCTCTTATTTGGGAGCTCTGTGGTGGAGATGGTGCTGTGTCAACAGGAACTGGGTTACTATCGGTTGGGGTTGGGGTTAGATTGGATGAAGTTGGTTCTCTGTCCATCGCAGTAGGGGTACAATCTGCAAGAGTTTGGGTTATGTGTGGTAGGGCTGGTTCTTGTGCATGTACAACCGGGGTGCTATCTCCACCAAGAGGTAGCACTATTTTATTTGAAGACCATGTTTTTATTCCGCTAGATACTGGCATCACCCGCTCCAATTCAAATGGCTGATAAACAGGAAACATAGTTGAATGTACAGACATTGTATGAGAGACAGATGGAATAGATAGTGTGGAAAAAAGAGGGCATGAAATAGTTGACATGTATATTGTTTAACTAAAACGGATAGCATGACATAATTTCACATATATGATGTCTATCTAAACTGGATAGCATAGCATAACATAATTCAAAGATATGATGAATAACTAAACAGGATCGCATTTCATAATTCACCTACATGTTATCTAAGTAATCAGGATCGCATCATTTAATTCACATATGTGATTTACATGCTAAACAGAGGGCATTCGATATGATGTCTGAACTAAGAACATGGTGTTGAATATTGTGTATATGATGTCTAAACTATGCAATGCAAGACACCGTATGCATGATATGAGCAGTATAATCATGCCAAGTTAGAGCATACACCTTAGTAGGGGAATAAGACTGGTCATCTATCTCTGAATCCATCTTTGAGGAGCTACCGGGACCCAACAAGAGATCTTCTTCGACAGGTAGCACTGTCTGCTCTGAAGGCCTTGTTTTCGCTCCAGATTTTTCCATCTCCCACCCAAATGGCTGATTCACAAGAAGAGTAGTTTAATGTACAAACATTGTCGACAAATGGAAATGTAATGAAGAAAAGGATGGGCAAGATATCATTCAAATATATGATGCCTGGTTAAACAGGATGGCATTGCACATTTCACATATATTACAGCTGGCTAAAAGACATGAGACTGCATAATTCCCATATATGATATAGAAACTAAACATGTGGCATTACAGAACATGTCTAAACTAAGCAGATGACATATATGATGTCAAAAGTAGGCACTACAAGGCAACATATGCATGATATGACTACATCATCATGCCAAGGTAGAGAAAACACCTTGGGGTAAATAGGAGTGGTCAGCGGCGTCTGAATCCGCCTCAGAACATATATCTTCCTCTGGATTACAATCTGGAGAGGGGTGGGGAGGGTTTGCCATTGAACCCACCATGGAGCGATGTCTGCATGACATTATATTGCCGCGCAAAACTCTTCTCTTTTTCTCTACATGTTCAGCATGACTGTGTACAATATCTGACATGCATACGAAAAAATATGGTGAGATTATGTAAGGAGAGCATGCAAAAATTTACAGTGATGGTAACAACCAGTGGATGGATCCAAAAATAATGATAGCAGGCTGATAATTGCTTTAAATTAATAAAAAGACAGATGATGGTTGCTTTACTATTTGTTTCCCACCCAAGATGAACAACATAGGCATACCCTAGGTGAACCAGATATTAGACAGACAGACTATTCATTTCTGCCTCGATATGTACCCCACAACTAATTTAGAACTCAAGTTTGAACATTAATTTGGACCTGAGTTGGGAGTCCAAGAGCTGAACAGGACGATAAAGTAGCAGGTAAGTTTAAGCAATGCATAACATAAGAAGAAACAAAAGAGTGCGACCTCTATTGTGGACCGGTGTACTCCTCAGGTTCATCTGCTGAGTCGATGATGGTGATGCCGTTGGGGTGGGTGCCGACGGCAGGGAAGGAGATCTGAGGCGGCGAAAGACGGTCAAGAGTCGTTATGTCTGGTTTGGTGGATGCTTCTGTCGATGGAGCAACTCAGGTGAGGTGGACGACGTCGCGGCAGGAGCAGGACAAACCACATAAAGTTCCCTTCAACACGTACCTGTAACTGAAGTAATTCTGTAAGGGCTCATTTGGCTTGCATGATTCTTAAAATGCAGGGATAGGAAAAACACCGGAATAGGATAGGAAAATGCACATGGTAAACAGAGCATTTGTAAACACATGATTTCTGTCAACTTGGGTGTTTGGTTTACAGGAATTGGGAGAGCAGAGGAATGCAAAGAAACATGGCCAAAATAAAGGGAAATCATATGAAAGCATGTACAGTTAGAATGTTATTCTGGAACTAATGCACTTGGTCTTGTTTTCATGCATAGGATTTTGAAAAGTAGGTTTAGGTGGATGTTTTGCTTCATTCCTTTCAACAAAATGCATGAATAATTGAATAGTAGAGTGCCATTGGAAAATTCCCTATTGTTATGTTTTTCCGTTGAACCAAAATAGCCCTAATGGATCGACGTGAATGCATAGTAATAAGTGATGCAACAAGTGTACAACCTCTTTGCCATAGCTGTGTCGACCTCAGCATCATTGGGTTGGTTGCTGAAGCAGTTGAGGCAGAGGTGGCTGTCGGAGGTGTGGAAGAAGATCTTAGGAATCTGTAGATGGCGTCCAGGACACTGCTCTGTTGTGATGGATCGTTCTGTTGTTGGAGCAGCTCCGGTGAGCCGTAAGACGTCAAGGCTGAAGCAGCACAAGACCGACATCGTCAATCTCAAGTGGGATTATAATAGCATCTCCAATAGATGATGTAAAATGGATGTAAAATTAACATCACCAAAAACCACCTGACTACAACAGATGAGGTAAGAACTGTTGACTCTGAACTTAACTGTCGAAACTAAAATTTACTGTGGAATCTGAATGCTACTTTCGAAACTGAACGCAATGGTAGCAGAGAGGCACTTGACATGTAGTTTTGGGAGGGCCTGCAGTTCATCTTCAACCTGCACCCCCCTGAGCCGCCAGCCACCACCGGCCGAACCGCCAGCCCCAGCGATGCCTCGCCGCCCTGAAAGAACTCGCCACCGCCGCCCCGGCCAGCCCTCTAGGCCCCCCCGACCCTGAACCCTAAGATAGATAGTGGGGTACCTCTCCGACGAGCCCCTGTCCCTGCTGCGGGTGGTTCTTCCTTAACTCCGGCGAGCCCCCTGATGTCTACTACACAACCTTCTTCTTGTAGATGTTGTTGGGCCTGCAAGTGCACATGTTTGTAGGACAGTAGCAAATTTCCCTCAAGTGGATGACCTCATGTTTATCAATCCGTAGGAGGTGTAGGATGAAGATGGTCTCTCTCAAATAACCCTGCAACCAAATAACAAAGAGTCTCTTGTGTCCCCAACACACCCAATACGATGGTAAATTGTATTGGTGCACTAGTTCGGCGAAGAGATGGTGATACAAGTGCAAAACGGATAGTAGATATAGGTTTTTGTAATCTGAAATAATAAAAACAGCAAGGTAACGAGCGATAAAAGTGAGCGTAAACGGTATTGCAATGATAGGAAACAAGGCCTAGGATTCATACTTTCACTAGTGCAAGTTCTCTCAACAATAATAATATAGATAGATCATATAACAAGCCCTCAACATGAAACAAAGAGTCACTCCGAAGCCACTATATAATAGCGGAGAACAAACATAGAGATTATGGTAGGGTACGAAACCACCTCAAAGTTATTCTTTCGGATCGATCTATAAAAGAGTTCATACTAGAATAACACCTTAAGACACAAATCAACCAAAACCCTAATGTCACCTAGATACTCCATTGTCACCTCAAGTATCCATGGGCATGATTATACGATATGCATCACACAATCTCGGATTCATCCAACCAACACAAAAGTACTTCAAAGAGTGCCCCAAAGCTACTACCGGAGAGTCAGGAATGTGTGCCAACCCCTATGCATAGGTTCCCAATGTCACGAAACCCGCAAGTTGATCACCAAGACATACATCAAGTGTTCTCATAAAAGACTCAATCCGATAAGATAACTTCAAAGGGGAAACTCAATTCATCACAAGAGAGTAGAGGGGGAGAAACATCATAAGATCCAACTACAATAGCAAAGCTCGGGATACATCAAGATCATGCCATAGAGGGAACACGAGAGAGAACAGAAGAGAGAGAGAGATAGAGATCAAACACATAGCTACTGGTACATACCCTCAGCCCCGAGGGTGAACTACTCCCTCCTCGTCATGGATAGCACTGGGATGATGAAGATGGTCACCGGTGATGGGTTCCCCCTCCGGCAGGGTGCCGGAACGGGCTCCCGAGAGGTTTTTAGTGGCTACAGAGGCTTGCGGCGGTGAAACTCCCGATCTATCTTCTGTTCTGGAAGTTTTACGATACGTAGGTATATATGGGTATAGGGAGTATGTCTTGGAGCTACGGGGGCCGACGAGGCAGGGGGGCGCGCCCTAGGGGGTTGGGCGCGCCCCCACCCTCATGAGCACCTCCCGTATCTTATGACATGGGGTCCAAGTCCATCAGGTGGGTTTCCTTCCAAAAATAACTTCTCCAGTTGATTTCGTTCCGTTTTGACTCCGTCTGATATTCCTTTTCCTCGAAACACTGAAATAGGCATAAAACAGCAAATCTGGGCTGGGCCTCCGGTTAATAGGTTAGTCCCAAAAATAATATAAAAGTGGATAATAAATCCCAATATTGCCTAAAACAGTAGATAATATAGCATGGAGCAATCAAAAATTATAGATACGTTGGAGACGTATCAAGCATCCCCAAGCTTAATTCCTGCTCGTCCTCGAGTAGGTAAATGATAAAAAAGAATTTTTGATGCGGAGTGCTACTTTGGCATAATTTCAATGTAAATCTTCTTAATTGTGGTATGAATATTCAGATCCAAAAGATTCAAGACAAAAGTTCATATTGACATAAAAATAATAATACTTCAAGCATACTAATCAAAGCAATCATGTCTTCTCAAAATAACATGGCTAAAGAAAGTTATCCCTACAAAATCATATAGTCTGGCTGTTGCTCTATCTTCATCACACAAAGTATTTAATCATGCACAACCCCGATGACAAGCCAAGCAATTGTTTCATACTTTAGTAATCTCAAACTCTTTCAACTTTCACGCAATACATGGGCGTGAGCCATGGACATAACACTATATGTGGAATAGAATGGTGGTTGTGGAGAAGACAAAAAAAGGAAAAGATAGTCTCACATCAACTAGGCATATCAACAGGCTATGGAGATGCCCATTAATAGATATCAATGTGAGTGAGTAGGGATTGCCATGCAACGTATGCACTAGAGCTATAAATATATGAAAGCTCAACAAAAGAAACTAAGTGGGTGTGCGTCCAACTTGCTTGCTCACGAAGACCTAGGGCACTTTTGAGGAAGCCCATCATTGTAATATACAAGCCAAGTTCTATAATGAAAAATTCCCACTAGTATATGAAAGTGATGAAACGAGAGACTCTCTATTATGAAGATCATGGTGCTACTTTGAAGCACAAGTGTGGTAAAAGGATAGTAACATTGTCCCTTCTCTCTTTTTCTCTTATTTTTTTTGTTTTTTTGGGCCTTTTCTCTTTTTTATGGCCTCTTTTTTTTTCTCTTTTTTTTATTTTCGTCCAGAGTCTCATCCTGACTTATGGGGGAATCATAGTCTCTATCATCCTTTCCTCACTTGGGACAATGCTCTAATAATAATGATCATCACACTTTTATTTTTCTTACAACTCAACAATTACAACTCGATACTTAGAACAAAATATGACTCTATATGAATGCCTCTGGCGGTGTACCGGGATGTGCAATGACTCATGAGCGACATGTATGAAAGAATTATGAACAGTGGCTTTGCCACAAATACGATGTCAACTACATGATCATGCAAAAAGCAATATGACAAAAGTAATGTGTGTCATATGAACGGAACAGTGGAAAGTTGCATGGCAATATATCTCGGAATGGCTATGGAAATGCCATGATAGGTAGGTATGATGGCTGTTTTGAGGAAGGTATATGGTGGGTGTATGATAACGGCGAAAAGTGCGCGGTATTAGAGAGGCTAGCAATGGTGGAAGGGTGAAAGGGTGCGTATAATCCATGGACTCTACATTAATCAAAAGAACTCATGCACTTGTTGCAAAAATTTAGAAGTCATCAAAAACTAAAGCACTACACGCATGCTCCTAGGGGGAGAGATTGGTAGGAAAAGACCATCGCTCGTCCCCGACCGCCACTCATAAGGAAGACAATCAATAAATAAAATTGTGCTCCAACTTCATCACAAAGCGGTTCACCATACGTGCATGCTACGGGAATCACAAACTTCAACACAAGCATTCTTTAAATTCATAATCACCCCAACTAGCATTACTTTGATATTATCACCTCCATATCTCAAAACAATTATCAAGCATTAAACTTATCTTAGTATTCAACGTACTCAAAAGAAAGTTTCACATATCTTGAATACCAAGTATATTAATGTTAAGCAAATTACCATGCTATTAATGACTCTCAAAATAATCTAAGTGAAGCATGAGAGATCAATAGTTTCTTTAAAACAAATCCACCACCGTGCTCTAAAAGATATAAGTGAAGCACTAGAGCAAATGACAAACTACTCCGAAAGATATAAGTGAAGATCAATAAGTAGTCGAATAATTATGCAACTATGTGAAGACTCTCCCAATTAAAGAATTTAAGATCTTGGTACCATATTCAAGCAGCAAGCAAAACAAAATAAAATGACACTGCAAGGATAGCACTACTCAAGTGAAGAAGCAAAAACTTAGGCTCAACCGATACTAACCGATATTGGTTGAAGAAGAAAGGTGGGATGCCTACCGGGGCATCCCCAAGCTTAGATGCTTGAGACTTATTGAAATATTATCTTGGGGTGCCTTGGGCATCTCCAAGCTTGAGCTTTTGTGTCTCCTTAATTCCTCTCATATCATGGTTTCTCTTCTTTTTATGAAAAGCTTCATTCACAACAAACTCAACAAGAACTCGTGAGATAGGTTAGTATAAACCAATGAAAAACCTTATCATTTTCTACTGTAAAAAATCACTAAAATTATCATCATCACAATGAGTAGTAGGAGCAACATCATTTAGGAGGGATACCTTTCTACCTTTGTTGCTCCTCCTTTTCTTTTTCTTCTTCACATTATGTGTGGGTTCAACCTTCCTCTTTGAGCTCCTTATTGATGAGATTGGTTCAATAGAAAGCTCCCCCTCGTTACCTGATTCATCATGAGAAATAATAGGAGGATATTGGGAAGTCTCTTCCCTTTAATTAGTATTCTCATAATCTTCTATTTGCTTTCTTTTCCTTAGGTAATTGGCAATATAAGGATTTTCAATACAATTCACCGCACAGTACCTATAAATCTTCTCTAGATCAAAATCAAGAAATCTATCAAGATTAAATTTTGGAATACCCTCAGTTATACGTTTCATTTCTTCATACCACAAAAGAAGGCTAAGCTCTTTATAATGCTCAAGGGTAATCAAATTATCACAATATTTAGATACGACTTGATCATGTAACAAATAGCATTGGAGCTTTAAATGACCATGTTCATTGAAAGTTCACAAGGGGCACGAAAAATATCGAATCTTTCAGCACATTCACCTAGCTCTTCTTGCAACAATTTGGTTTCTAAGTACTTATGCCTCTTGAAATATCTATCTTCCCTATTTGTTGCGTACTTACAAACCCAATGCACTCCACAAAAATTGACATGTTTATAGGAGACATTTTCATCATAACTAGTGCAATCATCATTAGCATCATGGATATTCAAAGAATTTGTACTAACAACATTGCAATCATGCTCATCATTCAAATATTTAGTGCCAAACAATTTAGAGATTTCTTCTTCTAGCACTTGAGCACAATTATCCTTTCCATCATACTCACGAAAGATATTAAAAAGGTGAAGCGTATGTGACAAACTCAATTCCATTTTTTATAGTTTTCTTTTATAGACTAAACTAGTGATAAAACAAGAAACAAAAAGATTCAATTGCAGGATCTAAAGATATACCTTCAGTTACCTAGCCTCCCCGGCAACGGCGCCAGAAAAGAGCTTGATGTCTACTACACAACCTTCTTCTTGTAGATGTTGTTGGGCCTGCAAGTGCACAGGTTTGTAGGACAGTAGCAAATTTCCATCAAGTGGATGACCTAAGGTTTATCAATCCATAGGAGGCGTAGGATGAAGATGGTCTCTCTCAAACAACCCTGCAACCAAATAACAAAGAGTCTCTTGTGTCCCAAACACACCCAATACAATGGTAAATTGTATATGTGCACTAGTTCGGCGAAGAGATGATGATACAAGTGCAAAATGGATAGTAGATATAGGTTTTTGTAATCTGAAATAATAAAAACAGCAAGGTAACGAGCATTAAAAGTGAGTGTAAACGGTATTGCAATGATAGGAAACAAGGCCTGGGATTCATACTTTCACCAGTGCAAGTTCTCTCAACAATAATAACATAGATAGATCATATAACAAGCCCTCAACATGCAACAAAGAGTCACTCCAAAGCCACTAATAGCAGAGAACAAACACAGAGATTATGGTAGGGTACGAAACCACCTCAAAGTTATTCTTTCAGATCGATCTATAAAAGAGTTCGTACTAGTATAACACCTTAAGACACAAATCAACCAAAACCCTAATGTCACCTAGATACTCCATTGTCACCTCAAGTATCCGTGGGCATGATTATACGATATGCATCACACAATCTCAGATTCATCCAACCAACACAAAAGTACTTCAAAGAGTGCCCCAAAGCTACTACCGGAGAGTCAAGAAGGTGTGCCAACCCTATGCATAGGTTCCCAATGTCACGAAACCCGCAAGCTGATCACCAAGACATACATCAAGTGTTCTCATAAAACACTCAATCCGATAAGATAACTTCAAAGGGGAAACTCAATTCATCACAAGAGAGTAGAGGGGAAGAAACATCATAATATCCAACTACAATAGCAAAGCTCGGGATACATCAGGATCGTGCCATAGAGGGAACACGAGAGAGAACACGAGAGAGAGAGATCAAACACATAGCTACTGGTACATACCCTCAGCCCCGAGGGTGAACTACTCCCTCCTCGTCATGGATAGCACCGGGATGATGAAGATGGCCACTGGTGATGGGTTCCCCCTCCGCCAGGGTGCCGGAACGGGCTCCCGAGAGGTTTTTGGTGGCTACAGAGGCTTGCAGCGGTGGAATTCTGGAAGTTTTACAATACGTACGTATATATGGGTGCAGGGAGTACGTCGGTGGAGCTATGGGGTCCCCACGAGGCAGGGGGCGCACCCCCACCGTCGTGAGCACCTCCCGTATCTTCTAACGTGGGGTCCAAGTCCATCAGGTGGGTTTCCTTCCAAAAATAACTTCTCCAGTTGATTTCGTTCCGTTTTGACTCCGTCTGATATTCCTTTTCCTCGAAACACTGAAATAGGCATAAAACGACAAATCTGGACTGGGCCTCCGGTTAATAGGTTAGTCCCAAAAATAATATAAAAGTGGATAATAAAGCCCAATATTGCCTAAAACAGTAGATAATATAGCATGGAGCAATCAAAAATTATAGATACGTTGGAGATGTATCACCCCCCCCCCAACCGCTGAAAATTGACTGACCTAGTAGTTTTTCTTTCGTACACGCTCTCACAACTTTTTTCTTTAGTTGTGAAGTAAATATTGACTATGATATGTGAATCATTGAGATGCATCAGCATGCGTGTTAGTTTTCCTTTGTATTTGATGGAATGTTGTAACAGGGCAACCTTGGAATAGGAATGAAAATGGAGTGGAAAGTTTCCATTTTTCCGGAGAAAAAATGGAAACGGAGAGAAACCAACGTTTCGTTTCGTTGGATCGCTCCATTGACCAAAACCAACGTTTAAATCACATCTGTCGTGTTCGTGTCTCATCCTCCTCCACGGCTCGACCCACATGGTCGCTCGGCATGCCACTCACCGCAAACCGAGTATACGATAACTTTCCCGCCTGCTTGTTAATGGATCGCGCCATGGAGTACTACTAGCACTACTGGAAGAGATTGACGAGTTGGGGGAGGACAGCTAGCTGTAGCACGGACTCCCAATAGCTAGATGTAGCCGGCTATTGCGACCTTTGAACATGGAGCAGCCGCATGCACCCGGAAGCGGTGCGGGCGACGCTCTCTCGGCCGGCGCTCCACTTCAATGCCGGTGCCAGTGAGAGGTCGCGTCCGCTCTGGCCGGGCATGAATGCGGCACTGATCATTTCGGGCGGGAAGCATGCGCGGGTGATGAAGAGGGTTCGGGTTGGTCAGGACCGGCCATGGCAGCGGTCTGGACGTGCGCAAACAAGAGATGTTGTATGTTAATATTGCTGCGTATATAATTAACAACGTAAATAATGTGCCAGTTAGACAAATATGATTGGAGATGGAGGTGGAAATGGAATTTTACGTAAACACAAATATGCATGTCTTTGTCTATGTGTGTGTGCGCGACGACTCTTGCGACCTGGAAGCGGGGGCGTGTTTTTGATCGAGTTTTCTTTCTTGGTACGTTAGATAATCAGTTTGTCTAATTCACATCTAGATGTTATTTAAGGATATCACATCTAAGCTCCCACAAGTATATAATGTAGCAACAAGAAACAAAAAGAAAACTAGGACAAAAAAATAGACCACAAACAGAGTGGACATCAACTTAGACATCTAGATGTGTCCTAGATAGGCCCTTAAAAAATTGTCCTGATTTATGCCTTGGTGGAGGTATACATGATGTTTTGACAAAAAGTACATGGTGGTTGTGCGGTCATTGTCCATATGGTGGTAGTACTATCACTGGTTAAATGAAGAAATGCTTTTTTTCTCGGGTATCCTGGTTTAGTTCCCATCAAGATAGGGTTTACACTCTCCACACGCTCGCCGCAATACATATATGTTACACGCTGGAGGCTCAACGTTCATTTGCTAGGGTTTGCTATATTCATAGTCTCTCACCCTCTCTTCACCAGATATAAACAAGACTTTTGTGTTGGCCTCTTGTCTCTCTCTCCCCCCTCACAGCTGCTGAAGGAGGCGTCCGTATCCCATCGCACCGGGAAGGGGAGGAGGTGCAGCGTTAACTCTATTGCCTTCGGCGAGGGAGGCAATCCACTGCCGGCTGTGCTGTTCTCTTTCACCCAGCGCCTGTGTGGGAGGGCCACCGACCCCTTCTTCCTCGCTGCCGTACGTAGTGTGGGCAGATCCGGCCTCCCGCCGCACGCCTTGCCACATCCCGATGACCCTAAGGTATAAGTTTCTCTGAAACTGTCGTTGCTCTAACTGCATGTGGATCTTTTTCGATCTGTAGTCGAATCTAGGTCTTGCTTCAAAGAGGAAAGAAAGGTGCGGTGGGGTAGAGCATGAATCTAGGACATGGTTCAATGAGGAAAGGAGGGAGGAAAAGTAGTATAGACTGGCTATACAGCCGCTTTGTTGGTCGAAAAGGGAAAAAGAGGGTAACCTAGTACACACATCTGTAAGGAACCGATCTCTTTGTTGAAAAGGGAAAGAAACTGGGGGTGGGGTCGGGTAGTTTGTACAGGACTAGATTTGCTGCCCTCACATAGGCAAAAAGTTCAAAGAGAACAAATATGGGACCAACACAGATATGCTGCTTGGCTACATACTCTGCATCACCCATTTATACGTGTGGACGCACATGGTGCTAGCATGTCCCATACAGCTTTGCTGTTGTTAATCTAAGAATGCCGCCAGAAAATTGAAGTAATGCCACTGTTAAAAGTAAATTACATTTTTTAATGAATGTTGTTTCAAGAGAGTGTCTCTCTTAATATGAATCAATGCAACCATTTTAGAAATGCTACTATCCTACTTTGTTTTCCATCCAAGATAAGTTAGATGCTTCTTTCTGTCACCGTTTGTTTCATCCTCCTTTATCGGCAAGTAATTGTTTCCTTTTTTGCCTCTATTAAAATAGGGGTATCGATTCAACTTGTTGCTATTGCGACATTTTGCTTCTCTACTCGAAACACTTATGTTTTAGGAGTGTTTTGTGCAGTTCAACTTGAATGTCACACCGGTGACTTTGCTTAATTTTGGTGGAACTGCACAAAAGGAGATCCAAGATTTGTTTCCAGTTTTCCTATCAAGTTGTTTCAAATCTTGGTCTCAACCACATGATATCTATTCAACTTTTTGCTATTGCGACATTTTGCTTTGCTACGCAAAACACTTTGCTTGATTTCAGTGCAACTGCACAAAAGGAGATTGGATTTCCTATTCGTGTTAGCTGATTCGTATTTTATCCTGGTGTTCTCATGAAAGGTCAGTACAGGTCTTCATCCACATGATTGTGCAGTGTTCTTTTGAGATGTTGTGCTACCTGTATTGGTACTGTTTTAAATAAATTTTGAATTGAAGCTATTGTATTGCTGTCTTTTCCCATTAAGTAGTGAACAAAAATGGGACCAACCCAGACATGATGCTTGTTGCTTTGTTACAACAAACTCTGCATCACCCCCTTTATAAGTAGATGGAAGCACATATTGTTGTTGCACCCACTCTCCCTTGGAACTCTTTATGCTTTTCGTTAATCTAATGCCGCTGGTAAAATTAAGCAATGCCACTCTCAGAATTAATTAACTACTAAATCTTAGTTCAAAACTTCAACAGTTGTTAGGAATGGTACTATCCTGCTTTGTAGTTCTTTCTACATGTTTCACCAAGGTATTGTTAAGATAATGTCTCTTTAAAAATGAATCAGTTGCATTGTTTTAGGAATGGTACTTTTCTACTTTGTCCTTCTTTATACATGTTGAAACAAGGCATTGTTAAGATAATGTCTCAGTCAATATGAATGAATCACACTGATGGAGAATTGCTTCTCTCCTGCTTTGTTTCCCATTAAGACAAGTCATCAACCGTTATTTCTCAGTAATTGTTTCCCTTATACCTATTGTTGCTTATAGGGATATCAAAATTAAAGCTCGGTTTTATTCCGACTTCGATTTTAGTTGAACTGCACAAAAGGAGCCAATGTGTCCAAGGCAAACTGCTGCGTTACTGGGTACAGTTGGTCGTTCCACTTTGCAGAAAGAAGCAGTCATTGGCTGCGGTACATTATAGAAGGAATGACCGAGAAGCTTTACAGAGTATTATTAGACACCGGTGACATGACTAGTCTGTAGAGACCATTGGCAATTTAACAACACGTGGAGTGCCTTGGGAAAAAAGTGCCCAAACAAGTACAAGAAGCTACGGCAGGACATGATCATAGGCATTACATATTTTGAATGGGAAAAGCTTGTCAAAGTTTAATCATTGATGTTAGCAAGAAGACGTTAGTTTAATATATTGGAATTGGAAAACCTTGTCAAAATTTTCTCATTGATGTTAGCCAGAAGACATGCATTTCATATTTTTGAGTGGGACGCCCTTGCTGTGAGCAGCGTCGAGTGTTTTTTCCTATTCCTGTGTTTAGTTTAGAAGTAAATAGTTACTCTGCTGAGATATTCCTGTGTTAAGAGTTTGTTCTGAATATTGTCTATGTAATGCCAGGCCTTGTGTTTGATTGCAAAGTTGAGCTTGGAATGTTGTGGCATGTGGCATCACGAGCTGTTCACCGTGCCTCCTGAGAATAATGCTTCGTATTATTTTGCATGTCGATCTAATGCGAGTGATTTGCTTGTTAAGAAGATCATCCTCTTCTGTTGTTTTTCCGTGCGTAAGAAGTTCATCGTCTGATGTTTCATTCATATCCTATAGGACATGTCGGGTAGGTTAGACGTGAAACCATATGATATTCCGACCAACTCATGATATTAGGCCGTGATTGGATCGTCGTTTTCCAACCAAAACCGCTTGTAAAACTGACGCTTGTAAATTAAAGCAGATGTTCTCGGGCGAAGGCGCTTGGTTGGTCGATTTTGACGAGTAAAATATCGGAAGTACTTCACACACGATAAAAACGCTGAACGACACTCGGACGGTTGCTAATCCAGCCGTTAGCTGCTCTTTCAGCCTTGCCCATGGATGGCATGATACGCACGTCGTGCATGTATCGTCTGGTAATGTCGTCCATATAGCAGTGCTCGTAAAATATACACTGGTCTCTCAAATTACACGCGTAACCCGCCGGTTTTACTTATAGACCTCGGGCCTTCCGATGCCGAGTAAATTACACTTGTATGTTAATACAGGTTTGAAATAAACCAGAGCTCCCAAGCACGGCCTTACCGCTTCATGCCATTTCAGTTTCTCGAAGGTGCTCATAGGTGTCCGATGATCCTGGCTTCCTGAATGAGCAGCGGGCGCTGTATCAGACCTCCGTAGGGCCGCGAGGCCCTCTCTGTTGTCCTTCGAGTTGTTGCGCTCGCCGTGGCGCCGAGCATTGTTAACATGGTCAACGAACATGAGGATTCAGGAGATGACTTTATTTTTACTGGATGACACTAGGGACCACTAGGGCCATAGCCATACGCACGCAAGTGCCTCCTTATTATGTACAACTATATTTTTTTTGTTTTCTCCTGGTTTCCTGACATCACGGTCCCACACCATGGTCAACCTATGTAGTCAATATAAACGAGAGAATTGCACAAGGTGCGGCCGACAGCTGGGACCAAGCAGCTCGAGCAGTATTTGTGTTTTTGAGGCATGAGCACTACAGAGTTTTTCTTGGTGATGATTTCGTTGTTGTTCAGAGGAGAGCAGGGTATTAACTGGGCGGGCTGTGGCCCGTCTAGCCCAGGCCAGATATCCATCCCAGGTACTACTTGTTTCAAGATGAAAACGGCTAGCCCAGCTATACGTCTTTTTGAGGAATACCCAGGCAAGGTCAACTTGTTATTCTCCGCCCCGCCGGGCTGCAAATCTTTCCTAGGAGGGATGCATTAGGCTTAACAGGAAAATGGCCTTTAAAAATAATAAATGGGATGTAATTATAAAAACTGGGCTAAAAAAATGCACCAAACACGAAATTAGTTTATAAAATATTATTTATGGATTTTGAAAATCTTAAATTTTCATTGTTGCGCGCGCAATGTTTCATTGGATTTTTACGTAATACAAATTTATATTTAATCTGACTAGAAATTTCGGGATAAAAATATTTCGGATCCCATCAAAATGTGGGAAATTTTATTGAATTCTGTCTTCAACAGTTGGTTGAAATTATTAATCGTTGGCCTATCTAGAAAATGGGCTGTACTTTTAACAAACTGTAAATGGGCTGTTGTAAATTCCATTAGAATTCAAAAATGGGATGTACATTCTTACAAAACGCAAATGGGCTATAAGTCCTCTGCCACACACTTGTGGGCCTACTAAGTGACGCGTCCCCTAAAAAAATAAGTTCACGCATATGCAAGGCTTTGTCAACTTATTATAGTGAACACACGGTTCTAGCAGCAGTGGCCGTTGGATATCTATCCAACGGATGTCGTGCTTCTTCTTCAATCTCGGATATTCTTAGCTTCGGCCGCCCAAAAAATGATTCCTCCCCCTGACATCTGGGGCGCACCGTTTGGGAGGCTGACCTGTGGGCCTACTAAGTTGGAGCGTACCAAGGGCTTTGTCAACTTAGTCAATATAAACGATTCTAGCTTCAGTGACCGTACAATGTCCATCCAACGGCCGTAGTGCTTCTTCAACCTCTGGTCTTCTTGGTCCAGCCGCCCAAAGCAGCGCCGGTCGTGCCGCCTGCTCCTGCCTCCCGTGGCCGGCTGTGCTGCCGCGGAGGCCTCACCGCCCCCATACTACTCCCACCGTTGGCCAGGCCATCCCTCCACTCACCCACACCCCCTGTTACTCTGCAGCGACGGCAGCCTCACACCGCAGCCGAACCAGTGAACCCTCGTACTCCTCTCCGCACGGGCTTCCACTATTGCGTCTTCCCCGGCTCCACGTCGTCCCCTTCCTAGGCGTCACCGTCGTCCACCGCCCTGGTGCTCTCGGCGCAGCGTGGTCAACGTGGTCAACGACCGACTTCCATCGGAAGAGTACTGTACGTGGAGAGGGTGATAGCTGGGTCCACGGCGGCCGCAAGGAAGTGCCTCCTTATTACGCGCAAAATAATTATTCCTCCACCTGACAGCAGGTACCCACCGGATGGTCCACCTTATTTTGTGAAAAAAACGTTTCCCCCCTGACTGCTGGGACCCACCGGACGGGCCACCGTATTTCGTGAAAAAACGATCCCCTCGCTGTCAGCTCGGACCCATCGGAAGTGCCTCTTTATTACGCACAAAAAAATGAATACTCCCCCTGCTAGCTGGGACTCACCTTGGTGGGAAGCTGACTTGTGGGCTTACTAAATTGACGGGGACGGAGTGCTTTGTCAACTTAGTCAATATGAACGATTCTAGCTCCAGTGACCGTACGATGTCCAGCCAACGGCCGTAGTGCTTCTTCAACCTCTGGTCTTCTTGCTCCAGCCGCCCAAAGCAGCGCCGGTCGTGCCGCCTGCGCCTACCTCCCGTGGCCGGTTGTGCTGCCGCGGAGGCCTCACCGCCCCTACTATTCCCACCTTAGGCCAGGCCCTGCAGCGATGGCAGCCTCACACTGCAGCCATATGAGTGAATACGCATACTCCTCTCCGCGTGGGCATCCACTGCCGCGTCTTCACCGGCTCCGCGTCTTCCCCTTCCTAGGCCTCGCTGTCATCCACCGCCCTGGTGCTCTCGGTGCGGCGTGGTTAAAGTGGTCAAGAAACGACTTCCATCAGGCGTGGACTGTACGTCGAGAGGCTCCACCTGACAGCAGGGACCCACTGGACGGGCCATCGTATTTCGCAAAAAAAAATGTTTCCCTCCGGACTGCTGGGACCAACCAGCTACACCTTCGCATGCAAGGAAGTGCGTCTGGCAAAAAAACAAAATGATTCGCCCCCCTGACTGCTAGAACCCACCAGCTACATCTTCACAGGCAAGGAAGTGCCTGACAGTCGGGACCCACCTGGTCGAAGCGTACGTAGCATTGTCATTCTGGTCGCGAAAGTGTACATACATACTGGTCGATGTAGAGGCACGCACGTGTCATAGTAGAGGCGCGCACATGTCGTAGTAGAGGCGCGCACGTAGCATGTACACGTACGTACAACGGCGAGGGTTCAAGAAAGAAAATACGGCCACGTACGTACATACGGGCAGGGTCTCGAATGCCTACTCGCGCATACGTACATGGCTGGGGCGGAACGGAGAAACAGCGTCGTGGTCGTGTTCATGGGGAGCCAACCGGCTGGGTCAGAACGGAATGTGTGGTCGTGTTCATCAGGAGGGCTTGGACGGAACAGGCGATGGAAACGAGGCCTGGCGTACTGCACAACGGAGGAAACAGACCTCCTACGTTCGGAACGGGGTCCTGTTGATCGGGAGGGGTGTGGCATACCGCAAAACGGAGGAAACGGACCTCCTACGGTCGAAATGGGGGTCCTGTTGATTGGGAGGGGTGTGGTGTACCGCAAAACGGACGAAACAGACCTCCTATGATCGAAATGGGGATCCTGTTGATCGGGAGGGGTGTGGCGTACCGCAAACCGGATGAAACAGACCTCCTACGGTCGAAACGGGGGTCCTGTTGATCGGGAGGGGTGTGGCATACCGCAAAACGGACGAAACGGACCTCGTACGGTTGAAACGGGGGTCCTGTTCACCGGGAGGGGTGTCGCGTACTGCAAAACGGATGAAACGGACCTCCTACGGTCGAAACGGGGGTCCTGTTCATTGGGAGGGGTGTGGCGTACCGCAAAACGGGACTCCACGGGATACTGTTCATCTCCACCGTCGACCTCCTCCAGTCTCCATGGGCTACCGTCGACCTCCACGAGCCTCCACAGGCTCCTATTCATCTAGCCTCCACCGCGCGCTACTCCACCGGCTACTGTTCAACCACCCCTCCACCGTCTACTGTTCATCCAGCCCTCCACACCACGGGGTCCTGTTCAACCACCCCTCCACGGCCACCCCTCCATCGTCTACTGTTCATCCAGCCCTCCACACCATGGGGTCCTATTCATCCAGAGGCAATGCCACCACTCACTGTTCATCCAACCCCCCCCCCCCCCCCCCCCGCCCCCCCCGCAACGCTCACTGTTCATCCAATCGATCGGCTTCAGTTAGCAGCAGTAGAGAAGGAATCGCTCCATCGGGTTCAGTTAACAGCCATCGATTGATCGCTCGGGTTCAGTAATGTGTAGCCTGCAGTGCAATCGCTCGGGTTCAGTTAGAGCCCAACGCCTCGCTCGGGTTCAGTTAGAGCCAATGCCTCGCACACAGGCGCGTACGTGTACACGAGAGAAACGCGCATCTCTCGGCCCCCGACCTCCCACCGTAACCGGCAACTCCCCGATTTTTTCCTCCCCTCGCTTCTACCATTGTTTTTTCCGTCATGGACGACCCAAAGAATGTCATGCAGCTGCGTATCCGGCCCGCCCAGGACGAAAAGCCCATTTTCTGTCATCATTTTTTGTCATAGAAGTAGGAGCCCTCCACATCTATGATGATACCGGGTTTTGTCACAATTATCGTCATAGAAGAGTCATATGTATGACAGAATTTTTTTTCGTTCGGCCCAAAATGTCACGAATGTGTCTTTTTTTGTAGTGGGGTATGTACCAGTAGCTATGTGTTTGATCTCTCTCTCTCTCGTGTTCTCTCTATGGCACGATCTTGGTGTATCCTGAGCTTTGCTATTATAGTTGGATCTTATGATGTTTCTCCCCCTCTACTCTCTTGTGATGAATTGAGTTTTTCCTTTGAAGTTATCTTATCAGATTGAGTCTCTAAGGATTTGAGAACACTTGATGTATGTCTTGCCGTGCTTATCTCTGGTGACAATGGGATATTCATGTGATCCACTTGATGTATGTTTTGGTGATCAACTTGCGGGTTTCGTGACCTTGGGAATCTATGCATAGGGGTTGGCACACGTTTTCGTCTTGACTCTCCGGTAGAAACTTTGGGGCACTTGATGACCCACAAGTGTAGGGGATCTATCATAGTCCTTTCGATAAGAGTGTCGAACCCAACAAGGAGCAGAAGGAAATGATAAGCGGTTTTCAATAAGGTTTTCTCTGCAAGCACTGAAATAGGAGGTGATAGATAGTTTTGTGATAAGATAAATAGTAACGAGCAAAAAGTAAATAGATTAAATAAAGTGCATCAAGGTGGCCCAATCCTTTATGTAGCAAAGGATAAGCCTGGACAAATTCTAATAATGAGGAAGGAGCTCCCAAGGACACATTGGGAATTATCGTCAAGCTAGTTTTCATTGTTCATATGATTCGCGTTCGGTACTTTGATAATTTGATATGTGGGTGGACCGGCACTTCGGTACTGCCCTAACATGGACAAGCATCCCACTTATGATTAACCCCTATTGCAAGCGTCCGCAACTACAAAAAGGAGTATTAAGGTAAACCTAACCACAACATTAAACATATGGGTCCATATGAACCCATAACAAAGCAACGCATAAACTAGGGTTTAAGCTTCTGTCACTCTGGCAACCCATCATCTACTGATTACTTCCTTATGCCTTCCTCTAGGCCCAAATAATGGTGAAGTGTCATGTAGTCGACGTTCATATAACACCACTAGAGGAGAGACAACATACATCTCATCAAAATATCGAACGAATACCAAATTCACATGACTACTAATAGCAAGACTTCACCCATGTCCTCAGGAACAAACGTAACTACTCACAAAGCATATTCATGTTCATAATCAGAGGTGTAATAATATGCATGAAGGATCTGAACATATGATCTTCCACCAAGTAAACCAATTAGTATCAACTACAAGGAGTAATCAACACTACTAGCAACCCACAGGTACCAATTTGTGGTTTTGATACAAGATTGGATACAAGAGATGAACTAGGGTTTTGAGATGAGATGGTGTTGGTGAAGATGTTGATGGAGATTGACCCCCTCCCGATGAGAGGATCGTTGGTGATTATTTCCCCCTCCCGGAGGGAAGTGTCCCCGGCAGAACAGCTCCGCCAGAGCCCTAGATTGATTCCGCCAAGGTTCCACCTCGTGGCGGCGGAGTTTCGTCCCGTAAACTTGCCCACGAATCTTTCCAGGTGAAAACCCTTCATATAGCAGAAGATGGACGTCGGAGGCCCACCATGGGGCCCATGAGATAGGGGGGCGCGCCCCCAGGGGGGGCGCCCCCTGTCTCCTGGACAGGGTGTGGGCCCCCTGGCCTATTTCTTTTGCTCATAAATTCTTAATAAATCCAAAAGGTTGTTTCGTGGAGTCTCAGGTCTTTTGGAGTTGTGCAGAATAGGTTTCCAACGTTTACTCCTTTTCCAGCCAGAATTCCAGCTGCCGGCATTCCCCCTCTTCATGGTAAACCTTGTAAAATAAGAGAGAATATCCATAAGTATTGAGATATAACGTGTAATAACAGCCCATAATGCAATAAATATTGATATAAAAGCATGATGCAAAATGGACGTATCAACTCCCCCAAGATTAGACCTCACTTGTCCTCAAGCGGAAGCCGAAATCGAAAAATATGTCCGCATGTTGAGAGATAGAGGTGTCGATAAAAATAAAATATGGACATGAGGGCATCATGATCATTCTAATAACAGCAACATATATGGCTTTTGTCATATGGATTCCTATGTTCAAGTAATAAACAATTCACAATGTCAAGTATGGTTCAAAAACTTCATTGGGAACTAACAAACTATAATCTCGGTCATTGAAGCAATTGCAATTTATCGTAACATCAGAAAGAGTCAACAATAGAGCTTTTCAGCAAGCTCACATACTCAACTATCTCGTAGTCTCCCATAATTGTTAACACTCACGCCATACTTGTGGTTATAGAGTTTCAGCCGGACACTGAGAAAGATAGGGGCTTCTTGTATTGCCTCCCAACGTATTCACCTTTAGGTGATGTCAACAATAATAGCCTATGCCAACTTACATCCAATTGGATATATACATCATGATCTTTCAAACACGAGGAGCTTGCCAAAGGATAAAATGAAAAAAAGGAAAGGTGAGGATCACCTTGACTCAAGCATAAAGTAAAAACATAAAGTAAAATATTGGCCCTTTGCAGAGGGAAGCAGAGGTTGTCATGCGCTTTTAGGGTTGGATACACACAATCTTAATGCAAAAGAACGTAACTTTATATTACCCCTTGTATGTGGACCTTTATTATGTAGTCCGTCACTTTTATTACTTCCACAACAAGTTCGTCCAAAGATTATTTTCTCTGCACTAATAAGTCATGCATATTTAGAGAGCAATTTTTATTGCTTGCACCGATGACAACTTACTTGAAGGATCTTACTCAATCCATAGGTAGGTATGGTGGACTCTCATGGCAAAACTGGGTTTGAGGATATTTGGAAGCACAAGTAGTATCTCTACTTAGTGCAAGGAATTTGGCTAGCATGAGGGGGAAAGGCAAGCTCAACATGTTTAGAAGGTCAATGACAATATAATTTAACTGAGATGTCAGAAAACATAAACCATTATGTTGTCTTCCTTGTCCAACGTCAACTCTTTTAGCATGTCATACTTAATGAGTGCTTCACAATCATAAAAGATGTCCAAGATAATATATTTTTATGTGAACCCCTCTTTCCTTATTACTTCCTATTAATTGCAACGATGACCAAGGCTACGTTCATCAACTCAAAAAAATTTATGCCTCATACTTTCTATGTGTGAAGTTATCACTATCCATAAGATCAATATGAACTCTTTTGTTCTTTCTACTTTCTCAAGATCATAGCAACATAGCAAAGGCCTTGACTCAACACTAATCTTTATTGTAGATAGCACACAGACTCGCTTACATAAAGAGATCACAATGAAAAACTCAAAACTACTTGAAAGCAAAACTTTGAACTAATAGATCAAGATACAACTAAAAGGATCGAACTAAATAAAGCTGTAAAGATAGTAGTGTGATGGTGATACGATATCGGGGCACCTCCCCCAAGCTTGGCAGCTACCAAGGGGAGTGCCCATACCAATGTGGTTATTGCCTCGAAGGTGATGGAGGTGGTGATGATGACGGTGGATAATCGCACATCGAGCGTAGAAGCTTCTCCAACTTGCGGATAATGCCCTTGAGCCCAGCAATATGATCCTTCAACAAAATATTCTCCTGTGTGAGATACTTGTTCTGTATGCGGGCTAACTCAATCATCTTGAAAGCTTCAATCTCTGTTGGAGTGAAAAGGTTAGGTAAAGGTTGAGGGATGTCTTCTTCTTTCACCATCGGAGCTTGAACCTCCATGGCCTTCTTGATCCCCTCATTCTTGTTGATCTCTTCTGGTTCCTCTCTTTTCAACTCTATCTTCAATAGCCAAGCATCCTTGTCTTCGTTGTTGGAGGAGGGAGAAGTCATGGTGCTCTAAATCTGCAACGGAAACAGCTCGAAATGAAAACAGAGGATATTTGCGTGACACGGTGGTCAAAACCTTCGGGAGTATATATAATGAATTTTTACCGACCGAAATACGTAACATACAAGAAAACGGAGTCCGGGAGGCACACGAGGGGCCCGCGAGACACGGGGCGCGCCCTCCTCTCTCGTGGGAGCCTCGTGTCCCTTTTGGACTACTTCTTTCTTCCTAAAATCCTTAAATGATCCAAAACTGATGAAAATTGCCATTAGAATGGTTTTGGAGTCGGTTTACTTACTGTACCACGTACCTATGCCTTTTCGGAGTCTGGAACATTCTGGAAAGTGTCTCTTATGTATTCCTCAGGGGTTATGGTTTCAATAATATTAGTTTCAACATTGATAGGATTACCTGAAATATAATGTTTAATTCTTTGACCGTTTACCACCCTTAGATTTGTGCCTTCAAAGTTGTTCATTTTTATAGCACCAGAATGATAGACCTCCTCGATAACGTAGGGACCTTCCCATTTTGAGAGAAGTTTTCCTGCAAAAAATCTTAAACGAGAGTTGAACAATAACACATAATCTCCTACGTTAAACTCACGCTTTTGTATCCTTTTATCATGCCAGGTTTTGACTTTTTCTTTGAAAAGCTTAGCATTTTCATATGCTTGGGTTCTCCATTCATCAAGTGAGCTAATATCAAATAACCTTTTCTCACCGACAAGTTTGAAGTCATAATTAAGCTCTTTAATAGCCCAATATGCTTTATGTTCAAGTTCAAGAGGTAAATGACATGCTTTTCCATAAACCATCTTATATGGAGACATACCCATAGGATTTTTGTATGCAGTTCTATAGGCCCATAATGCATCATCAAGTTTTTTGGACCAATTCTTTCTAGATCTATTCACAGTCTTTTGCAAAATTAATTTGAGCTCTCTATTTCTCAACTCTACTTGACCACTAGACTACGGGTGATAAGGAGATGCAATTCTATGATTGACATCATACTTAGCAAGCATCTTACGGAAAACACCATGAATAAAGTGTGAACCACCATCAGTCATAAGATATCTAGGGAGTCCAAACCTTGGAAAAATAAATTCTTTAAGCCTTTTAATAGAAGTGTCATGATCAGCACTACTAGTTGGAATAGCTTCTACCCACTTAGTAACGTAATCAACAGCAACTAAAATATGTGTATAACCATTGGAGGCAGGAAAAGGTCCCATATAATCAATGCCCCAAACATCAAACGGTTCAATAACAAGAGAATAATTCATAGGCATTTCTTGACGTCTACTGATGTTACCTATTCTTTGACATTCATCACAAGATACGAAAAACTTACGAACATCTTTGAAAAGAGTAGGCCAATAAAAACCAGATTGTAGTACCTTGTGTGCAGTTCTATCTCCAGCGTGGTGTCCTCCATAGGATTCAGAGTGACACTTGCGTAGGATTTGTTCCTGTTCATGCTCAGGCACACAGCCTCTAATAATACCATCTACTCCTTCTTTATATAGATGTGGGTCATCCCAGAAGTAATGTCTTAAATCATAAAAAAACTTTTTCTTTTGTTGGTATGTGAAACTAGGTGGTATATATTTAGCAACAATGTAATTAGCATAGTCAGCATACCAAGGAGTAGTACGAGAAGCATTGACGACCGCTAATTGTTCATCAGGAAAGCTATCATTAATAGGCAGTGGGTCATCAATAACATTTTCTAGCCTAGACAAGTTGTCTGCAACGGGGTTCTCATCTCCTTTTCTATCAACAATATGCAAGTCAAATTCTTGGAGCAAGACAACCCATCTAATGAGTCTAGGCTTAGCATCTTTATTTCCATAAGATATTTAATAGCAGCATGATCAGTGTGAATAGTAACTTTGGAATCAACAATATAAGGTCTAAACTTATCACATGCAAACACAACTGCTAAGAATTCTTTTTCAGTGGTAGCATAATTTCTCTGGGCAGTATCAAGAGTCTTGCTAGCATAATGGATAACATTCAATTTCTTATCGACTCTTTGCCCTAAAACAGCCCCTACAGCATAATCACTAGCATCGCACATAATTTCAAAAGGCAAATTCCAATTAGGTGGCTGAACAATAGGTGCAGTGATCAAAGCTTTCTTAAGTGTTTCAAATGCTTCTACACAATCATCATCAAAAACAAAAGGAATATCTTTTTTGCAATAAGTTAGTCAGAGGCCTAGAGATTTTAGAGAAGTCCTTAATGAACCTCCTATAAAAACCGGCGTGGCCAAGGAAACTTCTTATACCTTTTATGTCCTTGGAACATGGCATCTTTTCAATAGCATCAACTTTGGCTTTATCAACTTCAATACCTCTCTCGGAGATCTTGTGCCCCAAGACAATGCCTTCATTAACCATAAAGTGACACTTTTCCCAATTCAGGACGAGACTAGTGTCTTCGCATCTCTGGTAAACTCGATCAAGGTTGCTCAAACAATCATCAAAAGAGGATCCATAGACAGAGAAGTCATCCATGAATACCTCACAAATCTTTTCACAAAAATCAGAAAATATAGCCATCATGCATCTTTGAAAGGTAGCAGGTGCATTACATAAACCAAAAGGCATATATCTATAAGCAAAAGTACCAAAAGGGCAAGTAAAAGTAGTTTTAGATTGATCCCCCGCTGATACAGGTTTTTGAGAGAAGCCAGAGTAACCATCTAGAAAGCAAAAATGTGTGTGTTTGGATAGTCTTTCTAGCATTTGATCAATAAAAGGTAAAGGGTAATGATCTTTCTTAGTAGCTTTATTTAACTTAAGGAAATCAATTACCATCCTATAGCCTGTAATAATTCTTTGCGGGATCAATTCATCTTTATCATTAGGAACAACGGTATTACCTCCCTTTTTGGGGACACAATGGACAGGGCTTACCCATTCACTATCAGCAACGGGATAAATAATACCTGCCTCAAGGAGTTTTAGTATCTCCTTTCTTACCACTTGCTTCACTTTGGGATTTAATCGTCTTTGATGATCTCTAACTGGTTTGGCATCTTTCTCCACTAAAATTTTGTGTTGACATAATGTGGGACTAATGCCCTTCAGATCATCTAGGGTATATCCAATAGCAGCTCGGTGCTTCTTCAGAGTTTTGAATAATCTTTCTTCTTCTTTCTCTGAAAGGTTAGCACTAATAATAACAGGATATATTTCTTTTTCATCAAGATAAGCATACTTAAGATTATCAGGTAATGGTTTGAGTTCAAACACGGGATCACCCTTGGGTGGAGGGGGGTCCCCAAGAATTTCAACGGGAAGGTTATGTTTTAGCATAGGTTCTTGTTTAAGGAACACTTCATCTATTTCTTCCCTTTCCTTCATAAACGGATCAGTTGGAGGAACAGCAATGGAAGCAAGACCAATAATTTCATCCTTACTAGATGGTTCCTTTTCACGGTGTTGTCTACTAAACTTAGCGAAATTAAACTCATGAGACATACCATCTAAGCCAACAGGGACAATATTCTTTTCACAATCAATCTTAGCACTAGCAGTATTCAAGAAGGGTCTACCAAAAATAATGGGACAAAAATCATCTTGTGGGGAACCAAGAACAAGAAAATCAGTAGGGTATTTAATCTTCCCACACAAGACTTCAACATCTCTAACAATCCCAATAGGTTTAATGGTGTCCTTATTAGCAAGCTTAATAGTAACATCAATATCTTCTAATTCAACAGGTGCAATATCGTGCATAATTTCTTTATAAAGATCATAAGGTATCGCATTAGCACTAGCACCCATATCACATAAACCATGATAACAATGATCTCCTATTTTAACAGAAATAACAGGCGTGCCTACAACAGGTCTACGTGTCTTAGTATCGGTTCTAGCAATATTAGCAGTTTCACCCAAGAAAGAGATAACATGCCCATCTAAGTCCTCATCCAAGAGATCTTTAATCATAGCAATAACAGGTTCAACATTAATTTGCTCAGGAGGTGTATAAGTCCTAGTATTACTCTTATGAACAACAGTCGAAGCTTTAGCATGATCTTTTATCCTAACAGGAAAAGGAGGTTTTTCAACATAAGCAGCAGGAATAATAGGATCACTATATGTAATAGTCTTCTCTTCGACTGTAATAGGTGCAACTACTTTCACTTCAACAGGAGGATTATATTTAAACCACTTATCTTTAGGGAGATCAACGTGAGTTGCAAAAGTTTCACAAAAAGTAGCTACTATCTCAGAGTCAAGTCCATACTTAGAGCTAAATCCACGGAAAGCATCGGTATCCTTAAAAGATTTAACACAATCAAACTTAGGTGTCATACCTGACTCCTTACCATCGTCAGAACCCCAATCTTCAGAGTTGCGTTTAATTCTTTCCAATAAGTCCCATTTGAAATCAATAGTCTTTAGCATATAGGAACCAGCACAGGAAGTATCGAGCAAATTGCGATTATCAAGAGAAAGCCGAGCATAAACATTCTGAATAATCATTTCCCGAGAGAGCTCATGATTGGGGCATGAATACTTAAGCCTCCCCCAAGCTTGAGCGATGCTTTCTCCTTCGCGAGGCCAGAAATTATATATGTAATTACGATCACGATGAACAAGATGCATAGGATAGAACTTCTGGTGAAATTCCAACTTCAATCGCTTATAATTCCAAGATCTCGTATCATCACATAGCCTATACCATGTCATTGCATCTCCCTTCAAAGATAAAGGGAAGACCTTCCTTTTGACAACATCATCGGGAATACCTACAAGCTTAAATAATCCACAAACTTCATCCACAAACATAAGGTGTAAGTCGAGATGCAATGTTCCGTCTCCTGCAAAAGGATTAGCTAGAAGTTTTTCTATCATACCTGAAGGAATCTCAAAGTGAATATTTTCATAGGGTTCAGTAGGTTGAGGAGCATCTCTTTGCTCTTCTGGTTGGGGTGAAGATACCCCAAACAAGCCACTCAAAGGATTAGTTTCCATAGTGACAAGTAACAGAAAATTTCAGCACACTATATAAATGTTTCCTTACCAAGTTCCACTCACCAAGAGCGCTACGCTCCCCGGCAACAGTGCCAGTAAAGAGTCTTGATGACCCACAAGTGTAGGGGATCTATCGTAGTCCTTTCGATAAGTAAGAGTGTCGAACCCAATGAGGAGCAGAAGGAAATGATAAGCGGTTTTCAATAAGGTTTTCTCTGCAAGCACTGAAATAGGAGGTGATAGATAGTTTTGTGATAAGATAAATAGTAATGAGCAAAAATAAATAAAGTAAATAGAGTGCAGGAAGGTGGCCCAATCCTTTATGTAGCAAAGGATAAGCCTGGGAAAATTCTAATAATGAGGAAGGAGCTCCCGAGGACACATTAGGAATTATCGTCAAGCTAGTTTTCATCACGTTCATATGATTCGCGTTTGGTACTTTGATAATTTGATATGTGGGTGGACCGACACTTGGGTACTGCCCTAACATGGACAAGCATCCCACTTATGATTAACCCCTATTGCAAGCGTCCGCAACTACAAAAAGTAGTATTAAGGTAAACCTAACCACATCATTAAACATATGGGTCCATATGAACCCCTAACGAAGCAACACATAAACTAGGGTTTAAGCTTCTATCACTCTAGCAACCCATCATCTACTTATTACTTCCCAATGCCTTCCTCTAGGCCCAAATAATGGTGAAGTGTCATGTAGTCGACGTTCACATAACACCGCTAGAGGAGAGACAACATACATCTCATCAAAATATCAAACGAATACCAAATTCACATGACTACTAATAGCAAGACTTCACCCATGTCCTCAGGAACAAACGTAACTACTCACAAAGCATATTCATGTTCATAATCAGAGGTGTAATAATATGCATGAAGGATCTGAACATATGATCTTCCACCAAGTAAACCAATTAGTATCAACTACAACGAGCAATTAACACTACTAGCAACCCACAGGTACCAATTTGTGGTTTTGATACAAGATTGGATACAAGAGATGAACTAGGGTTTTGAGATGAGATGGTGCTGCTGAAGATGTTGATGGAGATTGACCCCCTCCCGATGAGAGGATCGTTGGTGATCATTTCCCCCTCCCGGAGGGAAGTGTCCCCGGCAGAACAGCTCCGCCAGAGCCCTAGATTGATTTCGCTAAGGTTCCGCCTCGTGGCAGCGAAGTTTCGTCCCGTAAGCTTGCCCACGAATTTTTCCAGGTCAAAACCCTTCATATAGCAGAATATGGACGCCGGAGGCCCACCAGGGGGCGCAGGAGATAGGGGACGCGCCCCTAGGGGGGTCGTGCCCCCCTGTCTCCTGGACAGGGTGTGGGCCCCCTGGCCTATTTCTTTTGCTCATAAATTCTTAATAAATCCAAAAGGTTGTTTCGTGGAGTCTCAGGTCTTTTGGAGTTGTGCAGAATAGGTTTCCAACGTTTGGTCCTTTTCCAGCCAGAATTCCAGCTGCCGGCATTCCCCCTCTTCATGGTAAACCTTGTAAAATAAGAGAGAATAGCCATAAGTATTGAGATGTAACGTGTAATAACAGCCCATAATGCAATAAATATTGATATAAAAGCATGATGCAAAATGGACGTATCAGCACTCTTTGAAGTACTTTGTGTTGGTTGAATAGATGAATCTGAGATTGTGTGATGCATACCGTATAATCATGCCCACGGATACTTGAGGTGAAAATGGAGTATCTAGGTGACATTAGGGTTTTGGTAGATTTGTGTCTTAAGGTGTTATTCTAGTACGAACTCTTGAATAGATTGATCCGAAAGAATAGCTTTGAGGTAGTTTCGTACCCTACCATAATCTCTTCGTTTTTTCTTCGCTATTAGTGTCTTTGGAGTGACTCTTTGTTGCATGTTGAGGGATTGTTATAAGATTTATCTATGTTATTATTGTTGAGAGAACTTGCACTAGTGGAAGTATGAACCCTAGGCCTTGTTTCCTACCATTGCAATACCGTTTACGCTCACTTTTATCATTAGTTACCTTGTTGTTTTTATATTTTCAGATTACAAATATTTATATCTACCATCCATATTGCACTTGTATGACCATCTCTTCGCCGAACTAGTGCACCTATACAATTTGCCATTGTATTGGGTGTGTTGGGGACACAAGAGACTCTTTGTTATTTGGTTGCAGGGTTGTTTGAGAGAGACCATCTTCAGCCTACGCCTCCCACGGATTGATAAACCTTAGGTCATCCACTTGAGGGAAATTTGCTACTGTCCTACAAACCTGTGCACTTGCAGGCCCATTAACGTCTACAGTACAAGGTGACTTGCGTGTAACCTCCTACTGGATTGGTACCTTGGTTCTCAAAAACTGAGGGAAATACTTATGCTACTTTGCTGCATCACCCTTTCCTCTTCAAGGGAAAGCCAACGCATGCTCAAGAGGTAGTATATGGCAAACACTTCAAACCCGAGGTGTGGCATACAAATAACAAGGCATTGATAAAAGTTGAAGACTTAAAGGGCTCCTCGGATACCCGATCGTGTGAGATCTTCAGATCTAGCTCGACAATCCTCAAGATGGAAGATGGGTAGATTTGTTGAACCAATATTCAAGACCGACGACTAAAGATGAAGAAGTAGTTCGGAATAACCGAGGAGCGCCCCAAACTTGAAGACCGGTTCAGGGGGCTACTGACGGTGTCCTGGACTAGGGGGTACTCACCACATTGTCTCCCGATCAGTTGGCCATTTACTCATGGGCCAGTTTGGGCAGCCGATGTATACACGAGGAAGATTCCACAACACTTGGTGATCAAGACAAGGAATCCTCTCCACAGGCATATTCGACTAGGACTCTTGTTATCCTAGGCCTCTGGTACATTATATAAGCTGAGGCCAGGCTAGTCGATAGGGAGATGCTAGATCATCATGAAATCAAACATCATACCCCTAGGGTTTATACCACAACATATGATCTCGAGGTAGATCAACTCTTGTAATCTCTATATCCATAAAGATCAATCAAGCATGGAGTAGGGTATTACCCCCATTAAGAGGGCCCGAACCTGGGTAAACATCATGTTCCCTGTCTCCTGTTACCCATCGATCCATGACACGCAACTTGGGACCCCTTACCCGAGATCTGCCGGTTTTGACACTGACAGTCGGCCCTCGGAGATCATCCCCTTGAATGAGGCTGGCTCATGAAGGCGGCCCTACCAGGAAGGTCCACCCTCTTGAGCCAGTAGTTTGTGGGGATGAAGTCCACGACGCCCTCGGCGTCGACCACGACCTAAGCTCCTCGACTGGCCCTATCCCACTCCATCTTCATCACCTTGTCCGGTAAGATGACATGGGTTAGTAATATGGCATTGGCTTCACACACAGGTAAGTGGCTCTTGCTGAAGAGCAAGCATCACTGATGTGTGGTATTTGCTCATTGGTAGCAACCACTAATCAGTGCAGCTTTCAAAACATGATCAATGGCACTTGCCGATGAGCAAGTGTCACTGATGAGTGGCACTTGTTCATGGGCAACATCCACTCATCAATGAATATCATGTGATGCAGAGCATCCCACGATCATCGCCATGGACGCTGATAACCCACAGGCGTAGGGGATCGCAACAGCTTTCGAGGGTAGAGTATTCAACCCAAATTTATTGATTCGACACAAGGGGAGCCAAAGAATATTCTTAAGTATTAGCAGTTGAGTTGTTAATTCAACCACACCTGGATAACTTAGTATCTGCAGCAAAGTATTTAGTAGCAAAGTAGTATGATAGTAATGGTAACAGTGGCAAAAGTAAAGATAATAGTTTTGTAGTAATTGTAACAGTAGCAACGGAAAAGTAAATAAGCGAAGCACAATATGTGACAAGCTCGTAGGCATTGGATCAGTGATGGATAATTATATCGGATGCGATTCCTCATGTAATAGCTATAACATAGGGTGACACAGAACTAGCTCCAATTCATCAATGTAATGTAGGCATGTATTCCGAATATAGTCATACGTGCTTATGGAAAAGAACTTGCATGACATCTTTTGTCCTACCCTCCCGTGGGAGCGGGGTACTAGTGGAAACTAAGGGATATTAAGGCCTCCTTTTAATAGAGAACCGGACCAAAGCATTAGCACTTAGTGAATACATGAACTCCTCAAACTATGGTTATCACCGAGAAGTATCCCGATTATTGTCACTTCGGGGTTGTCGGATCATAACACATAATAGGTGACTATTGACTTGCAAGATAGGATCAAGAACTCACATATATTCATGAAAACATAATAGGTGCAGATCTGAAATCATGGCACTCGGGCCCTAGTGACAAGCATTAAGCATAGCAAAGTCATAGCAACATCAATCTCAGAACATAGTGGATACTAGGGATCAAACCCTAACAAATCTAACTTGATTACATGGTAAATCTCATCCAACCCATCACCGTCCAGCAAGCCTATGATGGAATTATTCACGCACGGCGGTGAGCATCATGAAATTGGTGATGGAGGATGGTTGATGATGACGACAGCGACGAATCCCCCTCTCCGGAGCCCCGAACGGACTCCAGATCAGCCCTCCCGAGAGAGATTAGGGCTTGGCGGCGGCTTCGTATCGTAAAATGCGATGAAACTTCCTCTCTGATTTTTTCTCCGTGAAACAGAATATGTAGAGTTGGAGTTGAGGTCGGCGGAGCTCCAGGGGGACCACGAGATAGGGGGCGCTCCCAGGGGGGAGGGCGCACCCCCCACCCTCGTGGACAAGGTGTGGCCCCCTAGCCTTCATCTTTTGCCAGTATTTTTTATATTTTCCAAAAGTTATCTCCGTGGATTTTCAGGTCATTCCGAGAACTTTTGTTTTCCGCACAGTAAACAACATCATGGCAGTTCTGCTGAAAACAGCGTCAGTCCGAGTTAGTTTCATTCAAATCATGCAAGTTAGAGTCCAAAACAAGGGCAAAAGTGTTTGGAAAAGTTGATACGTTGGAGACGTATCAACTCCCCCAAGCTTAAACCTTTGCTTGTCCTCGAGCAATTCAGTTGATATACTGAAAGTGATAAAGAAAAACTTTTACAAACTCTATTTTCTCTTGTTGTAAATATGTAAAGCCAACATTCAAGTTTTTAGCAAGTATTATGAACTAACCATACTCACAATAACACTTAGGTCTCACATTTACTCATATCAATGGCATAATCAGCTAGCGAGCAATAATAATAAAACTCGGATGACAACACTTTCTCAAAATAATCATAATACGATATAACAAGATGGTATCTCGCTAGCCCTTTCTGAGACGGCAAAACATAAATGCAGAGCACCTTTAAAGATCAAGGACTGACTAAACATTGTAATTCATGGTAAAAGAGATCCAGTCAAATCACACCCAATATAAACTAATAGTAATACATGCAAATAACAGTGTGCTCTCCAACGGGTGCTTTTAAATAAGAAGGTGATGACTCAACATAAAAGTATATAGATAGGCCCTTCGCAGAGGGAATCAGGGATTTGTAGAGGTGCTAGAGCTCGATTTTAAAATAGAGATAAATAACATTTTGAGCAGCATACTTTTGCTGTCAACGCAACAACTATGAGATGGCTATATCTTCCATACTACATGCATTATAGGCAGTTCCCAAACAGAATGGTAAAAGTTTATACTCCCCCACCACCAACAAGCATCAATCCATGGCTTGCTTGAAACAACAAGTGCCTCCAACTAACAACAGCCCTGGGGGAGTTTTGTTTAATTATTTTGATTTGCTTTGATCTTTTTGGATCATGGGACTGGGCATCCCGGTTACCGGCCCTTTTCTCGTGAATGAGGAGCGGAGTCCCCTCCTCTTGAGAATAACCCACCTAGCATGGAAGATACAGGCAGCCCTAGTTGAAACATGAGCTGCTCGAGCATACAAAATAGAATTTCATTTGAAGGTTTAGAGTTTGGCACATACAAATTTACTTGGAACGGCAGGTAGATACCGCATATAGGAAGGTATTGTGGACTCATATGGAACAACTTTGGGGTTTAAGGAGTTTGGTTGCACAAGTAGTATTCCCGCTTAGTACAGGTGAAGGTTAGCAGAAGACTGGGAAGCGACCAACTGAGAGAGCGACAACAGTCATGAACATGCATTAAAATTAATTCACACCGAGTACAAGCATGAGTAGCATATAATCCACCATGAACATAAATATCATGAAGGCTATGTTGATTTGTTTCAACTACATGGGTGAACATGTGCCAAGTCGAGTCGCTCAATTTATTCAAAGGAGGATACCATCCCATCATACCACATCATAATCATTTTAATAGCATGTTGGCACACAAGGTAAACCATTATAACTCATAGCTAATTAAGCATGGCACAAGCAGCTATAATCTCTAAATGTCATTGCAAATACGTTTACTTCATAATAAGATGAATCAGGAACGAAGAACTCATCATATTTACAAAAACAAGAGAGGTCGAGTTCATACCAGCTTCTCTCATCTCAATCAGTACATCATATATCGTCATTATTGCCTTTCACTTGCACGACCGAACAATGTGTATAATAATAATAGTGCACGTGCATTGGACTAAGCTGGAATTTGCAAGCACTCAACTCAAGAGAGAAGGCAAAACAATATGGGCTCTAAGTTAAATCAACAATCATGCAAATGAGAGCCACTAAGCATTTTCAATATGGTCTTCTACTCTCGACCCCCAAAGGAAAGAAAAGAAATAAAACTATTTACACGGGAAAGCTCCCAACAAGCAAGAAGAAGAATTAGAAATCCTTTTGGGTTTTTATTTTAATTACTACTACATGCATGGAAAGTAAATTAACTAATTTTTTTGGTTTTTCTTAAGGTTTATCAAACACACAAGAAGAAAGCTAGAAAAATAAATTAAATTAGCATGGATAATACAATGAAAGAGTATAAGCACCGACGACTAGAATAGGGTGTGAACATGAATGTATAGTCGGTGAGAAATACGTACTCCCCCAAGCTTAGGATTTTGGCCTAAGTTGGTCTAATGCCAAGGGTAACCTGGCAGATATCCATAGTTGTAACTGGGGTCGTACTAAGATGCAGCAGCAATTGCATCCTGAGCTGCGACATGTTGGCGAGCCGCCTCCGCTCTCCCCTTGTGTTCAGCTGCCTCCTCCCTAGTAACAACATATCTTCGTTTTGCCTGGTAATCAAAAAGGGAAGGAGCAGGGAGAGTAACATGGACAGAGCTACGTCTGTCAAAGATTAGTCGATAATGGAAAAACTGTTCATTGCTCAAAAGAAAACGATGTTTGACCATCGCGTCATAATCTAAATAAGCAGGAGGCAACACCATATCCTCCTCTCGCGGGGCTATACCAAGATAATTAGCAACACGGGTCACATAAATACCCCCAAATAAATCTCCAGACATACCATTATTATGCAACCTACGTGTGACTATTTCCCCCAAGTTGTAATCTTTATTACCTAACACAACAATCTTGAGGACACAAAGATCAGGGACACACATATGACATGCTTCATCTTTACTGTTAATGCATCTACCAATGAAGAGAGCAAAATAATGTATAGCAGGAAAATGAATGCTCCCTATGGTAGCTTGTGCTATGTCCCTAGATTCTTCCACAGTAATACTAGCAAGAAAGTCTTTATATTCAGATTTGTGGGGTTCATGAACATTGCCCCACTGTGGGAGTTTGCAAGCAGTTGTAAAATCTTCTAAGTCCATGGTATAAGATTTATCATAAATATCAAACAGGACACTCTGAGAATTATGTGAAGATTTATATTTAAACCTTCCTACGAATGAATCAGTCAATTGATAGTACTAAGGACACTTATCTTGTAAGAAGTCCTCAAGATCGGCATTATGCACATGTGCGTCAAATTCATCCTTGATGCCTGCATTGACCATAAACTCGTCTGATGGCCACTCACAAGCTCGCACTTCGGCATCCCTTGGTAGCTCATCGTATTGCTCACGCATAGCAAGCCTAGGTCCTTTCTTCGTTGAGGAACCACCTTGGTACATTCTCCTAGACATATTTCTTTTTCTGAAAAATTTCGAAAAATTTTAGTAACTTCAAAGTAAAAGTGAATACAACTAAACAAGATTGGCAGCAACTACTCATATAAGTGCCTAGAATCTATATCATGCATTAGAATTACTCGGGACCTCATAAATTTGACATGCAAGCTCAAGAACAAGGTTACCTATGCAGCAAAAAATTGCAATGAATAAAGCACTAGAACAAAAACTAATTGGACCAATGGAGGAGTCACATACTGCTACGTCTTGAGCTTGCGTTGGATTTCCCCGAAGAGGAGAGGATGATGCAACACAGTAGCGTAACTATTTCCCTCAGTTTTTGAGAACCAAGGTATCAATCCAGTAGGAGACCACGCGCAAGTCCCTTGTACCTGCACAAAACGATAGCTACTCGCAACCAACGCTTAGGGGTTGTCAATCCCTTCACGGTCACTGACGAGGGTGAGATCTGATAGAGATAATATTTTTGGTATTTTTGGTATAAAGATGCAAAGTAAAAAGTAAAAGCAAAAGCAAGTAAGTAAAGTGATGGAGATTGATATGATGAGAATAGACCCGGGGGCCATAGGTTTCACTAGTGGCTTCTCTCAAGAGCATAAGTATTCTACGGTGGGTGAACAAATTACTGTTGAGCAATTGACAGAATTGAGCATAGTTATGAGGTTATCCAGGCAATGATCATGTATATAGGCATCACGTCCATGACAAGTAGACCGAAATGATTCTGCATCTACTACTATTACTCCACTCATCGACCGCTATCCAGCATGCATCTAGAGTATTAAGTTAAAAAGAGAGTAACGCCTTAAGCAAGATGACATGATGTAGAGGAATAAATTCATGCAATATGATAAATACCCCATCTTGTTATCCTTGATGACAACAATACAATAGGTGCCTTGCAACCCTATCCGCAAGATTGAACCCAAAGCTAAGCACTTCTCCCATTGCAAGAACTACCAATCTAGTTGGCCAAACCAAATGGATAATTCGAAGAGACTTGCAAAGATAACTCAATCATACATAAAAGAATTCAGTGAAGAATCAAATATTTTCCATAGATAAGTTGGATCATAAACCCACAATTCATCGGTCTCAACAAACACACCGCAAAAAGAAGATTACATCGAATAGATCTCCACGAGAGAGGGGGAGAACATTGTATTGAGATCCAAAAAGAGAGAAGAAGCCATCTAGCTACTAACTATGGACCCGAAGGTCTGAAATAAACTACTCACACTTCATCGGAGGGGCTATGGTGATGATGTAGAAGCCCTCCATGGTGGATGCCCCCTCCGGCGGAGCTCCAGAACAGGCCCCAAGATGGGATGTCATGGATACAGGAAGTTACGGCGGTGGAATTAGGTTTTTGACTCCGTCCCCGATCTGTTGGGGGTACGTAGGTATATATAGGAGGAAGGAGTACGTCAGTGGAGCGTCAGGAGGCCCATGAGGTAGGGGGGCGCGCCCAGGGGGGAGGGCGCGCCCCCCACCCTCGTGACCGCCTCTGGCACTTCTTGGAGTAGGGTACAAGTCTCCTGGATCACGTTCGGTGAGAAGATCACGTTTTCGAAGGTTTCATTCCGTTTGGACTCCGTTTGATATTTCGTTTCTTCGAAACACTGAAATAGGCAAAAAAACAGCAATTCTGGGCTGGGCCTCCGGTTAATAGGTTAGTCCCAAAAATAATATAAAAGTGGAAAATAAAGCCCATTATAGTCCAAAACAATAGATAAAGTAGCATGGAGCAATCAAAAATTATAGATACGTTGGAGACGTATCAGGCATCCCCAAGCTTAATTCCTGCTCGTCCTCGAGTAGGTAAATGATAAAAAGAGAATTTTTGATGCGGAGTGATACTTTGGCATAATTTCAATGTAAATCTTCTTAATTGTGATATGAATATTCAGATCCAAAAGATTCAAGACAAAAGTTCATATTGACATAAAAATAATAATACTTTCAAGCACACTAATCAAAATAATTATGTCATCTCGAAATAACATGGCCAAATAAAGTTCATCCCTACAAAATCATATAGTTAGGCTATGCTTCATTTTCGTCACACAAAGATGTTCCCAACTTCTATACCCCCGATGACAAGCCAAGCAATTGTTTCATACTTAAATAAACTCAAACTTTTTCAACCTTCAAGCAATACATGAGCGTGAGCCATGGATATAGCACTATGGGTGGAATAGAATATGATGATGGGGATTGTGTGGAGAAGACAAAAAAGGAGAAAGTCTCACATTGACGAGGATAATCAACGGGCTATGGAGATGCCCATCAATTGATGTCAACATGAGGAGTAGGGATTGCCATGCAACGGATGCACTAGAGCTATGAATGCTCAACAAAAGAAAACTAGTGGGTGTGCATCCAACTTGCTTGCTCATGAAGACCTAGGGCATTTGAGGAAGCCCATCGTAGGAATATACAAGCCAAGTTCTATAATGAAAAATTCCCACTAGTATGAAAAAGACAACTTATGAGACTCACTATATGAAAAACATGGTGCTACTTTGAAGCACAATATATGAGACTCACTACATGAAGAACGAGGTGCTACTTTGAAGCACAAAATATGAGACTCACTACATGAAGAACATGGTTCTACTTTGAAGCACAAGTGTGGAAAAAGAGATAGTAGCATTGCCCTTTTCTTCTTTTTTTGGGGGCCTTCCTTTTTTTATTTTGGCCTTTCTCTTTTGTTCTTTATTTGGGCAATGCTCTAATAATGATGATCATCACACTTCTATTGATTACAACATGAGGATTACAACTTGAAACTAGAACAAGGTATGACTCTATATGAATGCCTCCGACGGTGTACCAGGATGGTGCAATGAATCAAGAGTGACATGTATGAAAAATAATGCATGGTGGCTTTGCCACAAATACGATGTCAACTACATGATCATGCAATGGCAATATGACAAAAGTAATGTATGTCATAATAATGATGAACGGAACGGTGGAAAGTTGCATGGCAATATATCTCGGAATGGCTATGGAAATGCCATAATAGGTAGGTATGGTGGCTGTTTTGAGGAAGATATAGGGAGGTTTATGTGTGATAGACGTATCGTATGACGGAGTTTGGATGCACCGGCGAAGTTTGCGCCAACTCTCAATGTGAGAAAGGGCAATGCACGGTACCGAAGAGGCTAGCAATGGCGAAAAGGTAAAAGTGCGTATAATCCATGGACTCAACATTAGTCAAAAGAACTCATATACTTATTGCAAAAATTTAGAAGTCATCAAAAAATCAAGTACTACACGCATGCTCCTAGTGGGATAGATTGGTTGGAAAAGACCATCGCTCGTCCCCGACCGCCACTCATAAGAATGCACAAGCCAGGTACACTTCGTGTTTCAAATTTCTTACACAACTTTAACCATACGTGCATGCTACGGGACTTACAAACTTCAACACAAGTATTTCTCAAATTCACAACTACTCAACTAGCATGACTTTGGTATTATTACCTCCATATCTCAAAACAATTATCAAGCATCAAACTTATCTTAGTATTCAACGCACTCAAAAGAAAGTTTCACATATCTTGAACACCAAGTATATTAACATTAAGCAAATTACCATGCTATGAACGACTCTCAAAATAATCTAAGTGAAGCATGAGAGATCAAGTTTCTTTAAAACAAATCCACCACCATGCTCTAAAAGATCTAAGTGAAGCACTAGAGCAAAAAATTATCACGCTCAAAAAGATATCAGTGAAGCACTATGAGCAACTATCAAGCTCAAAAGATATAAGTGAAGCACATAGAGTATTCTATCAAATTCCAATTCATGTATGGCTCTCTCAAAAGGTGTGTACAGCAAGGATGATTGTGGTAAACTAACAAGCAAAGACTCAAATATTACAAGACGCTCCAAGCAAAACACATATCATGTTGGTGAATAAAAATATAGCTCCAAGTAAATTACCGATGGAAGTGGACGAAAGAGGGGATGCCTTCCGGGGCATCCCCAAGCTTTGACTTTTTGGTGTCCTTGATTTATCTTGGGGTGCCATGGGCATCCCCAAGCTTAGGCTCTTGCCACTCCTTGTTCCATAATCCATTAAAAGAATTCACCCAAAACTTGAAAACTTCACAACACAAAACTCAATAGAAATCTCGTGAGCTCCGTTAGAGAAAGAAAACAAAAGACTATTTCAAGGTACTGTAATGAACTCATTCTTTATTTATATTGGTGTTAAACCTACTGTATTCCAACTTCCTTATGGTTTATAAACTAATTTATTAGCCATAGATGCATTGAAATAAGCAAACAACACACGAAAAACAGAATCTGTCAAAAATAGAACAGTCTGTAGTAATCTGTAACTAACGCAAACTTTTGGAACCCAAAAAATTCCACCAAAATAGGACGTACTGGAAAATTTATTTATTGATCAGAAGCAAAAATAATCAATGCAAAAGAACGTCCCTGTGATTTATTGAATGTTTTCTCGTGAGCGCAAAGTTTCTGTTTTTCAGCAGAATCAAATCAACTATCATCATAGCTTATCCTATAGGTTCTACTTGGCACAAACACTAATTAAAACATAAAACCACATCTAAACAGAGGCTAGATGGATTATTTATTCCTAAACATAACCAAAAACAAAAACACAAAATAAAATTGGGTTGCCTCCCAACAAGCGCTATCGTTTAACGCCCCTAGCTAGACATAAAAGCGAAGATAGATCTAAGTATTGCCACCTTTGGTAGGCAATCCATAAGTGGCTCTCATGATAGATTCATATGGTAGTTTTATTTTCTTTCTAGGGAAGTGTTCCATACCCTTTCTCAAGGGAAATTGGAATCTAATATTCCCTTCATTCATGTCAATAATCGCACCAATCGTTCTAAGGAAAGGTCTAGCAAGAATAATAGGACATGAAGGATTGCAATCTATATCAAGAACGATAAAATCTACAGGCACATAATTCCTATTTGCAACAATAAGAACATCATTAATTCTTCACATAGGCTTTTTAATAGTGGAATCCGCAAGATGCAAGTTTAGAGAGCAATCTTCAAAGTCACGGAAATCTAGCAAATCACACAAAGTTTTGGGAATAGTGGAGACACTAGCACCCAAATCACACAAGGCATGAAACTCATAATCTTTAATTTTAATTTTGATAGTAGGTTCCCACTCATCATAGAGTTTCCTAGGGATAGAAACTTTCAACTCAAGTTTTTCTTCATAAGATTGCATCAAGGCATCAACAATGTGTTTAGTAAAGGCCTTATTTTGACTATAAGCATGAGGAGAATCTAGCACTTTTCATAATTAAATTCCTTGAGATCCAAAATAGTGGGTTTAGCAACATCAAGATTTTTATTTCTTTCAATCCCACTTTCATCAATTTCATCATCAAGATCTAGAAACTCAGAATTCGTAGGACGCCTTCTAGGTAAAGGAAGATCATATTCAGTTTCATCAAGATTCATATTGCAAAACAAGGATTTAATAGGGGACAAATCAATAACTTTTAGATCTTCATCTTGATTTTCATAGGAATCGGAAGAACATGCTTTAATAAAGGCCTCTTTGGAAGCACGCATCCTAGCGGTTCTTTCTTTGCACTCATCAATGGAAATTCTCATAGCTTTGAGAGACTCATTGATATCATGCTTAGGAGGAATAGATCTAAGCTTTAAAGAATCAACATCAAGAGAAATTCTATCAACGTTCCTAGCCAAATCATCAACTTTAAGTAATTTCTCTTCAAGCAAAGCATTAAAATTCTTTTGTGAATTCATAAACTCTCTAACACTACTCTCAAATTCAGAGGGCATCGTATTAAAATTTCCATAAGAGTTGTTGTAGGAATTTCCATAATTATTAGAAGGATTACTAGGATAAGGCCTAGGATTAAAATTCCCTCTATATGCGTTGTTTCCAAAACTATTCCTACCAACAAAATTCACATCCATAGATTCATTATTATTCTCAATCAATGTAGATAAAGGCATATTATTGGGATCAGAAGAAACACTCTTAGCAAATAAATTCATAAGTCAATTTACATGTCATCTTAAATTACATAGTAACCTTAAATTACATAGTCGATTTGACTGGGTATATTCCTCTTAAATACCATCCAACAGGCTGTCTAGTTTACAGTCCTGTTGGGAATATTTGGCGGCCAACTCTACCTGGCCGTACACTAAACTCACAGGGATCTCCTTCCCATCGGGCCCTACAGGTCCGACCTCGGTGCTACGTCTCGATCTTGCGTTGGATTTCCCCGAAGAGGAGAGGATGATGCAGCACAGTAGCGTAAGTATTTCCCTCAGTTTTTGAGAACCAAGGTATCAATCCAGTAGGAGACCACGCGCAAGTCTCTCGTACCTGCACAAAACGATAGCTACTCGCAACCAACGCTTAGGGGTTGTCAATCCCTTCACAGTCACTTACGAGGGTGAGATCTGATAGAGATAATATTTTTGGTATTTTTGGTATAAAGATGCAAAGTAAAAAGTAAAAGCAAAAGCAAGTAAATAAAGTGATGGAGATTGATATGATGAGAATAGACCCGGGGGCCATAGGTTTCACTAGTGGCTTCTCTCAAGAGCATACGTATTCTACGGTGGGTGAACCAATTACTATTGAGCAATTGACAGAATTGATCATAGTTATGAGGTTATCTAGGCAATGATCATGTATATAGGCATCACGTCCGTGACAGGTAGACCGAAACGATTCTGCATCTACTACTACTACTCCACTCATCGACCGCTATCCAGCATGCATCTAGAGTATTAAGTTAAAAACAGAGTAACGCCTTAAGCAAGATGACATGATGTAGAGGAATAAATTCATGCAATATGATAAATACCCCATCTTGTTATCCTCGATGGCAACAATACAATACGTGCCTTGCAACCCTTTCTGTCACTGGGTAAGGTCACCGCAAGATTGAACCCAAAGCTAAGCACTTCTCCCATTGCAAGAACTACCAATCTAGTTGGCCAAACCAAACGGATAATTCGAAGAGACTTGCAAAGATAACTCAATCATACATAAAAGAATTCAGAGAAGAATCAAATATTTTCCATACATAAGCTGGATAATAAACCCACAATTCATTGGTCTCAACAAACACACCGCAAAAAGAAGATTACATCGAATAGATCTCCACGAGAGAGGGGGAGAACATTGTATTGAGATCCAAAAAGAGAGAAGAAGCCATCTAGCTACTAACTATGGACCCAAAGGTCTGAAGTAAACTACTCACACTTCATCGGAGGGGCTATGGTGATGATGTAGAAGCCCTCCATGGTGGATGCCCCCTCCGGCGGAGCTCTGGAACAGGCCCCAAGATGGGATCTCGTGGATACAGGAATTTACAGTGGTGGAATTAGGTTTTTGGCTCCGTCCCTGATCTGTTGGGGGTACGTAGGTATATATAGGAGGAAGGAGTATGTCGGTGGAGCGTCAGGGGGCCCACGAGGTAGGGGGCGCGCCCAGGGGGGAGGGCGCGCCCCCACCCTCGCGACCGCCTCTGGCACTTCTTGGAGTAGGGGCCAAGTCTCCTGGATCACGTTCGGTGAGAAGATCACATTTCCGAAGGTTTCATTCCGTTTGGACTCCGTTTGATATTCCGTTTCTTCGAAACACTGAAATAGGCAAAAAAAACAGCAATTCTGGGTTGGGCCTCCGGTTAATAGGTTAGTCCCAAAAATAATATAAAAGTGGAAAATAAAGCCCATTATAGTCCAAAACAATAGATAAAGTAGCATGGAGCAATCAAAAATTATAGATACGTTGGAGACGTATCACATACCAAGCAACAATCTCCCAAAGCAGCTTTGTGAATGGAGCTTTGAGCAAGGAGATAAAAAATCACAGCAAAACGAGCTAGAACTCGTGCTTGAGCTGGATGAGGGTTTTTATGGGAAGAAGATGGATTGTGTGGGTGCATGAATAAGTGGAGGGGGGGTCACCGTGGGCCCACGAGACATGGGGGCGCACCCAGGGGGTGTGGGCACGCCCTCCACCTTCGTGGACATGTGCTTGCCCCTCCTGTAGTGTTTTCAGTGCCTAAAATCCTCAAATAATCCATAAAAAATCATACTAAATTTGTAGGACATCTGGAGCACTTTTATTTTCGGGATATTTTTTATTGCATGGATATTTCAGAAAATAGACAGATAATACTATTTTTTTTCTTTATTTATTCTAAATAACAAAAAGTAAAAAGAGAGTACATAAGGTTTTGCCTTCTAGTTTCATCCATCTCATGATCATCAAAATGAATCCACTAACAAGGTTGATCAAGTCTTGTTAACAAACTCATTCCGAATAACACAGAACCGGAGAAATTTCGAATAACACTAGATTACCTCAACGGGGATATGAACATCCCCAATAAATAAGAATATCATACTTTTTCTTGGCAGTAGGAAGAGGAAATTCAAAACCTCCAATAATAATAGTTGGAACTTTTCCAATAGAATTGATACTATGAACTTGAGATTGTTTCCTCGGAAAGTGTACCGTATGCTCATTATCATTAACATGAAAAGTGACATTGCCTTTGTTGCAATCAACAACATCCCCTGCAGTATTCAAAAAGGGTCTACCAAGAATAATTGACATACTATCGTTCTCGGGAATATCAAGAATAACAAAGTCCGTTAAGATAGTGACATTTGCAACCACAACAGGCACATCCTCACAAATGCCGATAGGTATAGCAGTTGATTTATCGGCCATTTGCAAAGATATTTCAGTAGGTGTCAACTTATTCAATTCAATTCTACGATATAAAGAGAGAGGCATAACACTAACACCGGCTCCAAGATCACATAAATCAGTTTTAACATAGTTTCTTTTAATGGAGCATGGTATGGTTGGCACCCCTGGATCTCCAAGTTTCTTTGGTATTCCACCTTTAAAAGTGTAATTAGCAAGCATGGTGGAAATTTCAGCTTCCGGTATCTTTCCTTTATTTGTAATGATATCCTTCATATACTTCGCATAAGGATTTAATTTAAGCATATCAGTCAAGCGCATACGTAAGAAGATAGGTCTAATCATTTCAGCAAAGCGCTCAAAATCCTCATCATAGTTTGTCTTGGATGGTTTAGGAGGAAAAGGCATGGGTTTCTGAACCCATGGTTCTCTTTCCCTACCGTGCTTCCTAGCAACAAAATCTCTCTTATCATAATGTTGATTCTTTGATTGTGGGTTATCAAGATCAACAGCAGGTTCAATCTCTACATCATTATTTTTGCTAGGTTGAGCATCAACATGAACATTATCATTAACATTATCACTAGGTTCATATTCTTCACATGATTGTGTTTTAGCATCAGAAATAGAAATATCATTGGGATTCTCAGGTGTGTCTACAACAGGTTCATTAGAAGCATGCAAAGTCCTATCGTTTTTCTTTTTCTTCTTTTTGGAAGAACTAGGTGCCTCTAAAATATTTCTCTGAGAATCCCGCTAGATTCTCTTAGGGTGGCCTTCAGGATACAAAGGTTCCTGAGTCATTCTACCAGTTCTAGTAGGCACTCTAACAGCAAAATCATGTTTATTATTTAATTCATCAAGCAAATCACTTTGAGCCTTAAGTACTTGCTCAGCTTGAGTGGTAACCATAGAAGCATATTTGCTAATGAGTTTAAGTTCACCTTTAACTCTAGCCATATAATCACTCAAGTGTCCTATCTCGAAAGAGTTATTCTTTAATTCTCTACCAACATAAGCATTAAAACTTTCTTGTCTAGCCATAAAGTCATCAAATTCATCTAAGCATGGGCTATGAAATTTAGTAGAGGGAATTTCAACTTTATCATATATAGAGAGAGAATTTACCTTTACTACCTGTGTCGTGTTATCAAGACAATGTGTTTCTTCAACAGGCGGTAGATTAAGGCCATGTATTTCTTCAATAGGAGGTAAATTCTTTACATCTTTATCTTTAATACCTTTTTCTTTCATTGATTTCTTTGCCTCTTGCATATCTTTAGGACTGAGAAATACAACACCTCTCTTCTTAGGAGTAGGTTTAAGAATAGGCTCAGGAGTTGGCTCAATTGGTTCATTAATTGCCTCAGGAATTGGCTCAGGAAGAGTCCAATTATTTTCATTAGTCAACATATTATTCAATAGTAATTCAGCTTGGTCGACTGTCCTTTCCCTGAAAACACAACCAGCACAATTATCCAAGTAGTCCTTGGAAGCATCGCTTAGTCCATTATAAAAGATATCAAGTATTTCATTTTTCTTAAGAGGATGATCAGGCAAAGCATTAAGTAATCGGAGAAGCCTCCCCAAGCTTGTGGGAGACTCTCTTCATTGATTTGCACAAAATTATATATTTCCCGCAAGGCAGCTTGTTTCTTATGAGCAGGAAAATATTTAGCAGAGAAGTAATAAATCATATCCTGGGGACTACGCACACAACCAGGATCAAGAGAATTAAACCAAGTCTTAACATCACCCTTTAATGAGAACGTAAATATCTTAAGGATATAATAATAGCGAGATTTCTCATCATTAGTAAACAGGGTGGCTATATCATTTAACTTGGTAAGATGTGCCACAACAGTTTCAGATTCATAGCCATAAAAAGGATCAGATTCAACCAAAGTAATTATTTCAGGATCAACAGAGAATTCATAATCCTTATCAGTAACACAGATAGGTGAAGTAGCAAAAGAAGGGTCAGGTTTCATTCTAGCATTAAGGGATTGCTGCTTCCATTTAGCTAATAACTTTTTAAGATCATACCTATCTTTGCAAGCAAAAATAGCTTTGTAGCTTCCTCATTCATAACATAACCCTCAGGAACAACAGGTAATTCATAATCAGGGGGGAACTTTCATCATCACTATCATTAGTAATAGCATATTCAATAATTTCATTCTCTCTAACCCTAGCAAGTTGTTCATCAAGAAATTCACCTAATGGCACAGTAGTATCACGCACAGAAGTAGTTTCATCATAAGTATCATGCATAGCAGAAGTGGCATCATCAATAACATGCGACATATCAGAATTCATAGCAGTAGCAGGTTTAGGTGTCGCAAACTTACTAATAATGGAAGGAGAATCTAGTGCAGTGCTAGATGGCAGTTCCTTACCTCCCCTCGTAGTTGAGGGCAAAATCTTGGTTCTTTCGTCTTTCAAGTTCCTCATAGTGATCAACAGATATAAATCCCAAGTGACTCGAAGAATAGAGCTATGCTCCCTGGCAACGGCGCCAGAAATTAGTCTTGATAACCCACAAGTGTAGGGGATCGCAACAGCTTTCGAGGGTAGAGTATTCAACCCAAATTTATTGATTCGACACAAGGGGAGCCAAAGAATATTCTTAGGTATTAGCAGTTGAGTTGTCAATTCAACCACACCTGGATAACTTAGTATCTGCAACAAAGTATTTAGTAGCAAAGTAGTATGATAGTAATGGTAACAGTGGCAAAAGTAAAGATAATAGTTTTGTAGTAATTGTAACAGTAGAAACAGAAAAGTAAATAAGTGAAGCACAATATGTGAAAAGCTCGTAGGCATTGGATCAGTGATGGATAATTATATCAGATGTGATTCCTCATGTAATAGCTATAACATAGGGTGACACAAAACTAGGTCCAATTCATCAATGTAATGTAGGCATGTATTTCGAATATAGTCATATGTGCTTATGGAAAAGAACTTGCATGGCATCTTTTGTCCTACCCTCCTGTGCAGCGGGGTCCTAGTGGAAACTAAGGGATATTAAGGCCTCCTTTTAATAGAGAACCAGACCAAAGCATTAGCACTTAGTGAATACATGAACTCCTCAAACTACGGTCATCACCGAGAAGTATCCCGATTATTGTCACTTCGGGGTTGTCGGATCATAACACATAATAGGTGAATATTGACTTGCAAGATAGGATCAAGAACTCACATATATTCATGAAAACATAATAGGTTCAGATCTGAAATCATGGCACTCGGTCCCTAGTGACAAGCATTAAGCATAGCAAAGTCATAGCAACATCAATCTTAGAACATAGTGGATACTAGGGATCAAACCCTAACAAATCTCATCCAACCCATCACCGTCCAGCAAGCCCACAATGGAATTACTCACGCACGGCAGTGAGCATCATGAAATTGGTGATGGAGGATGGTTGATGATGATGACGACGACGAATCCCCCTCCCCGGAGCCCCGAACGGACTCCAGATCAGCCCTCCCGAGAGAGATTAGGGCTTGACAGCGGCTTCGTATCGTAAAATGGATGAAACTTCCTCTCTGATTTTTTCTCCGCGAAACAAAATATGTAGAGTTGGAGTTGAGGTCGGCGGAGCTCCAGGGGGCCCACGAGATAGGGGGCGCTCCCAGGGGGAGGGCGCACCCCAACCCTCATGGACAGGGTGTGGGCACCCTGGCCTTCATCTTTTGCCAGTATTTTTTATATTTTCCAAAAGTTATCTCCGTGGATTTTTAGGTCATTTCGAGAACTTTTGTTTTCTATAGTGTAAACAACATCATGGCAGTTCTGCTGAAAATAGCGTCAGTCCGGGTTAGTTTCATTCAAATCATGCAAGTTAGAGTCCAAAACAAGGGCAAAAGTGTTTGGAAAAGTAGATACGTTGGAGACGTATCAGACGCATCTACATCTCCTACGACACCACTTGGAACAATGACAAGAGCACGTGCAAGAGCTCTCCAAACCGAGGTGACATCACTCCTCTCACAGCTCCCTTTTGAATCACATGAAACATGGCTACTACCTCAAACGGAGACACTTTGCATACTCAGGTACCAAGGAGTTAGCCATGGAGAATGTAAGGAGCAAGGACAATCGGAAGCGGAAAACATGCGTGAAGACGAAGAAGAAATCAGCCAAGTCCCAGGTTGGCCGGATGATCCGGACGAGGTCCCGGACGATCCGGACAGAGCCCGGAAAATCCGGACCCCGGTCCGGACGATCCAGACAATGTGCCCGAAGAAACCCGAAGCTGGACCCCGAAGCCGGAGCATCCAGACGAGTCCCGGATCATCCGGACCCCAGCCGGACATCCGGACCCCCCTCCGGACATCCGGGCCATCGCCGCCACCGCCTTCCCCTTCGCCTCATCCGGACCGTCCCCCGGATCATCTGGATGCCTGAAGCCCAGATCATCCGGCTCCCCGTCTGGATCATCCGGACCCCCACCTACGTGCGCGTGTTGGGCCGAGGCCCATGTATCCCCTCGCCCCTTTGCCAATATATACGACTCCTCCACCTATTTTCGAGGGTTAGCATTGTGATAGCTCATATTTGAGATAGAGCTTTGCTCATCCACTTGGTTACTTCTCCTTGGAGCTCACAACCTCTTCGGAGAAGATCCACCAAGCGGATTCAAGACACCATCACGGGAAGACCCTTCAAGACCTACTCACGGAGAAGACCTTTTGTATCATCCTTTGTTGACCTTTAATCGTTTATCACTCTTTGTGTTTCGAGGATCTAGCATATGTGTGACCATATCTTGTTGGTTGAGTGATTTCTCTCGTGTTTCCCCTCGTGTTCCCTTCGTTTTTTCCCTCGTGTTGTTCGTGTTCTTCATAGGATCCCCTCCAGTCGTGAAAGATCGGGCATCTAGGGTCCTACCCTACATCATCTTGGTATCATGAGCCACGTTGATCATGAATTTGGAGTCTCCCCCACCATTTTCTAGCCTTCTTTTGCTAGATTTCATCCTAATTTCGAATATCCCTACAAAAATGGCCCACCAATTTTTTTTGTGATTTGTTGGTATGATGAAGTTTTGTTGATTTTGATCCATGAATTTATTTTGTTGCAAGTGGATCTTGCCTTTCCCCACCATTTAACCCTCGAAATCCATCCAAAATCCACGAAATCCTCAAATTTCTCCCCGTTTTCTAGTTCATCCCGAGCCATTCCCGTGCGTAGTTGACCTGCACGGATCATCCGGACCTTGACCCGGATCATCCGGCTCCATGCCCGGATCATCCGGCTATCTCTGCCGAAACTGCATTTTCTGCAGTTTTTGTACACCACCACCTACGCCTCCGCATACCCACTTCGACCACCACCACCTAAACTCCGCCAACTCCAACATACCAAACCATACCACCATTCGGCTTTTGTTTTGAGAATTTGAGTTGTGGTTCCTGTGTCCTATCGTGTTTCGGCTCTATAGGTATGGTGCGACATCAACATCACCACCGCTCATCTTCGCCATGGACTCGTCATCGCCAACAACCGTCCTTGCTTACAAACGACTACCTCGACGGTAACCTCGATGACATCTTTGTTTGCTCCTTGCCTTTTGCATTGATAACCATCATAGCCCAATTTTGCGTACCTTGCCTATCGAGACTAGCCTTTGAGTATTGCCGGCAACGTGACTCTTGCACATTAGTGATCATACTTCCCATAGCATACATACCATATCATCACGGTGCATATCTTGGTATCATCTCTTGTGTCACAAAGTTGTCATAGCATACACAATTGCTATCTTGCTTTGTGAAGTTTTGCATGAGGAAAGAGCTCAAAAGAGAAGGAGCCAAACAAGCTTTTTAGCAAAAAGGAAAAGATAAGCAAAGAGCTTTTAAGCAAGAACCATAGCATCATACTACATTAAGATTATCATACTCGATCATCTTGGATCATTTCACTGGAATACCATACATATAGCATACTTGGGATAGAAGTCGTTGCATTTTTGCTTAGTAGGTTGTGCACAAGTTTCGTATCTGCATATTGTGCAATCATGCTAGCGTCTCTCTAATGTTGTGCAACAAGAGCATTTTCATGGATTCCACATTTTGGCTCATTTTTGGTTTGCACCAACCCCACTTATCTATTTGTGTGTGTGTTTCCGTGTACCGCTACTTGCGTGGTCTACTTGTTGCATTTGCAAATTTGCGAATCGTTTTCAACATCTTTGAGTCTCACTAACAATTGCATCAAATTTTGTGCCACCATCCTAACCGAGCTCCACCATAAGCTTTTACTTGTGTAGGTGTAAGAACCGAAAAGGATTGGTACTAATTGTGCTATTTCCTTGTTCCACATTTGAGTGACCATTGATCCATCTTCAACATTGGTCAAGATACATTTGGTATAAGTTCTTCTCTTTCTCCCACTCATATATTTGCTTGGAATGATGGATAGGCCAAGTTATTCTACCAACCCACTCTTGATCGAGCAAGACGATGACATGTCATCCTATGCCACCAAGAGCCACCTCTTCGGTGCACAAAGAGCTTTGCATCAAGAACAACAAGCAATGAGCGACCGCATCGACAATCTCGCCACCGACTAGCGACTCTCCGAGCAATGAACAAGAGACTACTTCGACAACAAGCTCGACGCACACAAACAAGAGAACGATGCAAGGATGGACGAGATTCATGACTTGTTGGTGAACCAACATTCTACCGCTTCATCCTACTCAAGACGGAGCCGCTCAAGTCGACACTCTGACGACACCCTCTCTGGCTCAAGTACACCAACATCAAACACTCTACGTTGATCCGCGCGCCAAGACCGTCAAGCAACTAGCAATCCTATACATGACAATCATCCACAAGAGCAATTCGACGAGCAAGCACATCGTCATCGCCCAAACCAAGCTCCTCTTGCACAAGCACAAGAAAGGCAACGTCAACGTCTCCAAGAGGAAGAGCTAGCGCGCCAACACCAAGATGAACAAAATGCTGAGGCTCAATGTATTCAACAACAACAACGTGAAGCACAAGCACTTGAGGCGCAACGTGCCCTTCGAGAGTCAAGTCGAGTCGTCGCCAACCACAACGAAGATAGGCGCAATCAAGAGGAAGCACTTCGCGAAGAAATTCAAGAGCGAAACTACCAAGCAAGAGTGCATCGTCAAGCTCCTCAAGCTCCTCCACAAGCTCGACAAGCTCCTCCACAACCTCAAGTTCATCAATAGCATGATGAATACAGAAATCCTCCACGCCAAGAGCAATATTAGGTTGACAATCCTCCACGTCAAGGGCATCATCATCACCCTCGACCCCAATAGAATGAAGAGCAACGCTGATAATCCCCAAGTGCAGGGAATCATCGTAGCAATTCCCAAAGGTGGAAGTGATAAGTATGGAGTGTCAGACCCCCAAGGAGATAAATGTAAGATCAATATTCTCTAAAGTCCTATCTGCCACTGATACGACTCTACGTACACCGAACGTTTGCTTCCAACTAGAAACGAGAAATAAAACTAAGTTGTGGTTATGAAGAGGATAGCTTTGCATTATATCGGGGAGCTAAAATATAAAAGTAGGTGCTGCTATCATAAAGTTAGAATATATTACTAAATATTATAAATAGCAAGTGTGGAATAATGATGGGTCGGTGTGCGGAATTGTCCTGAGCAATTGTTAACAAGACCAGTAATCACTATTGCAATTTCATATGAGGGAGAGGCATAAGCTAACATACTTTCTTTTCTTGGATCATATGCACTTATGATTGGAACACTAGCAAGCATCCGAAACTACTAAAGATCATTAAGGTAAAACCCAACCATATCATTAACATATCAAGTCCCATTTATCCTGTACGCAACAACCCCCTTACTCGGGTTTGTGCTTCTGTCACTCAAGCAACCCACTATAAGCGAATCATGAACGTATTGGAACACCCTACAGTGGTAATCCCTCACGCTTGCGTGACACGAAGGGCACAATAGGACAGCACCAAAATAAAACATACTACTCATACCAATCTAGATCATCAATCAACCCAAAGACAAAGGATATCTACTCAAAACATCATAGGATGGCAACACATCATTGGATCATAATATGTGGCATAAAGCACCATGTTCAAGTAGGGATTACAACGGGGTGTCAGAGAATGGACCGCTAAAAAGAGATGAGGATGGTGATGATGATGGTGATGTTGGTGAAGCCGATCACCGCGGTGATGATTCCCCTCACGATGGCACTTCGGCGCCACCGAGAGAGAGGAGGAGAGGTTCTCCCCCTTGTGCTTCCTCCTCCATTCCCCCTGGTTGGGGAGATGTTCCCTCTCTTGTCCTTGGCCTTCATGGCGATGATGGCCCCTCCGGGATCCTCCTCCATGCCCTCCAGTGATGATGGCCCCCTCCGACAGGGTGCCAGAGAGGGCCTAGATTGATTTCTTGTGGTTACACAGGCTTGTGGCAGCGAAACTTCTGACATTATTTTCTGGATGTTTGGGCATTTATAGGAGAGCTTGGCATCGAGAACAAGTCAGGGGGGCCCATGAAGAGTCCACGAGGCAGGGGGCACGCCCCAGAGGGGTGGAGGCACCCTCCACCCTCGTGGGGCCCACGGGACTCCGCTCTAGTAACTTTTTGTTCCAGTATTTTTTATATTTTCTAGAAAAATCTTCGTTGATTTTCATCGCATTTCGAGAACTTTTATTTCTGCACAAAAACACCACCACAGTAGTTCTACTGAAAACAGCGTCGGTCCGGGTTAGTTGTAATCAAATCATACCAAAATCATATAAAACTATTGTAAACATGGCATGAATACTTCATAAATTATAGATACATTGGAGACGTATCAGCATCCCCAAGCTTAATTCCTGCTCGTCCTCGAGTAGGTAAATGATAAAAGAAATAATTTATGAAGTGTGAATGCTAGCAAGTGCATAAGTTTGATCAATGATAGTTCAAATCACTTTTTCTAGCATCATTATATATCATAACAGTAGGACGATTCCACTTCGACAAAAGGAAAGAGCATACCTAAATTCAATAGCTTTACGTCCGCTATCCCGATCATGATTTTCCTACCCTCAGGCATAAAACTTCTCATGATCAAGTAACAAGCTATTCACATGTTAAAGTATAGATCATAAACTTTCTTGAAAACTAACAAACCGTGCTCTTAGTCATCAAACAATTGCAATTCATCTTATTTTCGGGAAGGGTCTATGTAAAAGCTTTGATTCAGCAAACTCCACATACTCAACTATCATTTAATCTTTCACAATTGCTAACACTCATGTGATATTTATGAGTTCAAGGTTTCAATCAGACACAGAGAAAGATAGGGGCTTATAGTTTCGCCTCCCAACCTTTTACCTCAAGGGTAATGTCAACAATAATAATTTATGAAAACGTACATCCAAGTGGATATATATATCCAGATCGCTCCAACACAAAGTGCTTGCCAAAGGAAAAAATGTGTAAAAAGGAAAGGTGATGATCACCATGACCCTTGTATAATATAGAAGATAAAAGTAAAACATAGGCCCTTCGCAGAGGGAAGTAAAGGATGTCATGTGCTTTTATGGTTGGATGCACAAAATCTTAATGCAAAAGAACGTCACTTTATATTGCCGCTTGTGATAAAGACCTTTATTATGCAGTCCGTCGCTTTTATTTCTTCCCTATCACAAGTTTGTATAAAGCTTATTTTCTTCACACTAATAGATTATACAAATTTAGAGAGAAATTTTTATTGCATGCACCGATGAGAACTTACTTGAAGGATCTTACTCAATTCATAGGTAGGTATGGTGGACTCTCATGGAAAAACTGGTTTAAGGTATGTTTGGAAGCACAAGTAGTATTTCTACGTGGTGCAAAGAATTTGGCTAGCATGAGAGGTAAAGGCAAGCTCAACATGTTGGATGATCCAAGACAATATAACATTTCGGATATAGGAAAAGATAACCCATTAAGTTGTCTTCCTTGTCCAACATCAACTTTTTAGCATGTGATATTTTAATGAGTGCTCATAATTACAAAAGATGTCCAGGATAGTATACTTATATGTGAAATCTCTATTCCTTTAATATTCTTTCATGAATTGTTCAAGTGACCAACTCTGCGTTTGCTAACATTCAATAAATTTACCACCTATACTTATTATGTGTGAAGTCATTACTCCCCATGGTATAAGCATATGCAACATGTATAAATTCAGATTTATGATATTCAATTCATTCAACCATTTACTCATAGGATATATGTGAAGCACGTGAGTAAATGACAAACTACTCCAAAAAGATATAAGTGAAGAACACTGAGTAGTCAAATAATTAACTGGCCATGGGAGGATTCTTTTTCATTCAAGATTTCATATCCAATGGTTTTATTCAAACAACAAGTGAAATTTAAAATACTCTCCAAGCAAAAAACATATCATCTGACGAATAAAAATATAGCTTCGAGTAAGGTATACCGATAGTTCTGAAGATGAAAGAGGGGATTCCTTCCGGGGCATCCCCAAGCTTAGGCGCTTGATTATTCCTTTAATATTACCTTGGGGTGCCTTGTTCATCCCCAAACTTAGGGTCTTTCCACTCCTTATTCTCCTCATATCTATATCTCACCCAAAACTTGAAAACTTCAATCACCCAAAACTTAACGGAACTTCGTGAGATGGGTTAGTATGATAAAGAGTAAACCATTCACTTAGGTACTGTCAAAGAAAAGATTCATACTTGTTCTCACACAATTCCTACTGTACCATATCAGTTCTACAATTTATATCGAGAAATATAAGCCACAGAAACTAGAAAACAAGCAAACTATGCAATGAACACAGAATCTGTCAGAAACAGAACAGTCTGTAATGATCTGAACAGAAACCATACTTATGCTACTAAAAAAATTCTTAAATAAATTGGTGGATGTGAGGCATTTTTCTATTAATCTTCTGAAAAAAGAATCAACTCAAAATCACTCTTCTGTAAAAAATTACAGCTAATCTCGTGAGCGCAAAGTTTCTGTTTTTTACAGCAAGATCGCATTAACTTTCACCCAAGTCTTTCCAAAGGTCTTACTTGGCACTTTATTGAAAAAAAAGATATAAAACATGATTAATACAATAGCTTAATCATGTGAACACACAAAAACAGTAAGGGTAGATATTGGGTTGTCTCCCAACAAGCGCTTTTCTAGAATGCCTTTTAGCTAGGCATGATGATTTCAATAATGCTCACATAAAAGATAAGAATTGAAACATAAAGAGAGCATCATGAAGAATATGACTAGCACATTTAAATATAACCCACTTCCTATGCCTAGGGATTTTGTGAGCACACAATTTATAGGAACAAGAATCAACTAGCATAGGAAGGCAAAACAAGTATAACTTCAAAACTTTAAGCACATAGAGAGGAAACTTGATATTATTGCAACTCCTACAAGCATGTATTCCTCCCTCATAATAATTTTCAGTAGCATCATGAATGATTTAAACAAAATAACCATCACATAAAGCATTCTTTTCATGATCAACAAGCATAGAACAATTTCTACTCTCTACATAGGCAAAATTCTTCTCATTCGGAATAGTGGGAGCAAACTCAACAAAATAACTGTCATGTGAGGCATAATCCAATTGAAAATTAAAATGATGATGACAAGTTTCATGGTTAACATTATTGTTTATAGCATACATGTCATCACAATTATCATCATAGAAAGCAACTTTGTTCTCATAATCAATTGGAACCTCTTCCGAAATAGTGGAATCATTACTAACTAAAGTTGACACTCTTCCAAATACACTTTCATAAATATCACACTAAGATTCAACACCCTCCAAAATAGTGGGATCACTAATTCCTAAAGTTGACACTCTTCCAAACCCACTTTAGATGATAGTATTATTAATACTCCAAAAGATATAGGTGAAGTTCATTCAACATTCTACAATTAATATCCAAGCTCAAAAGATATAAGTGAAGCCCACGAAGCATTCTGTAAAACCATACTCAAAAGATTTAAATGAAGCACAAAGAGCATTCTATAAGGTCATACTCAAAAGATATAAGTGAAGCACATGAAGCATTATATAAATTCGTTAAGGGCTATCTCATACTAGCATGGTTCTTAAAGAAAAATAAAAACACAAAGGACACAAATCATGTGAACAAAACAAAAACCAAGGTATATCGATAATTGTTGAAGAAGAAAGACGGGATGCCAACCGGGGCATCCCCAAGCTTAAATGCTTGAGTATCCTTGGAATATTTACTTGGGGTGCCATGTGCATCCCCAAGCTTTAACTCTTGCCTCTCTTTATTCTTCTCACATTGGTAACTCCTCGTTATTCGAACACTTCATCCACGAAAACTTAACAAATTTTTTGTGAGATCCATTAGTATACTAAAGCAAATCACTACCTTTAGGTACTGTTGTAAACTCATTCCAATTTCATATTAGCACTTTATGTACTGTATTCCAACTTCACCATGGTTCATACCCCCCGATACTACCCATGTATTCATCAAAATAAGCGAACAATACATAGAAAACAGAATCTGTCAAAAACAGGACAGTCTGTAGTAATCTGGAAATTTAGTAAACTTCTGTAACTCAAAAAGTTCTAAAAAATATGAAAATTTATACAATTTATACAGAAGTAATATTCAAAAAGTTTCTGACCCATTTGACATTCCAGTAAAAAATTGTAAATTCACGCGCTACAACCAAAGTTTCTATTTCTGTATTGCACATAGTAAACAAGCAATCTAATCTTCCTAAAACCAAAGCTTGGCACATTATTTTTATAATACAATGGATACATACAAGGGAACAATTATTTACATAGAAACTTCCATGAAAAATTCTACATTGTTTCCATGAGCATGAACACAAGTGTTCAAGCTCGACCCTCACTTCTCCAATGCATAACTTTCCAATCACTTCTCTTTTTGAAAAACTTTTTAAGCATAAGAGGCAAGTGAATCTTTTTGTATTTTCATTTTTTAAATTTCTTTATGTTTCACCCACAACTAAGCAAAACTAAAAAGGTAAAACAAAAACTACTTAGTGAAGAAAGCAAACAAGCACACACGAGAATATCAACCCCACGCTATTGCTCCCCAGCAACGGCGCCAGAAAAGAGCTTGATAATCCCCAAGTGCAGGGAATCTTCGTAGCAATTCCTAAAGGTGGAAGTGATAAGTATGGAGTGTCGAACCCCCAAGGAGCTAAAAGTAAGATCAATATTCTCTCAAGTCCTATCTGCCACTGATACGACTCTACGTACACCGAACGTTTGCTTCCAACTAGAAACGAGAAATAAAACTAAGTTGTGGGAATGAAGAGGATAGCTTTGCATGATATCGGAGAGCTAAAATATAAAAGTAGGTGCTGTTATCATAAAGTTAGAATATATTACTATATATTATAAATAGCGAGTGTGGAATAATGATGGGTCGGTGTGTGGAATTGTCCTGAGCAATTGTTAACAAGACCGGTAATCACTATTGCAATTTCATATGAGGGAGAGGCATAAGCTAACATACTTTCTATTATTGGATCATATGCACTTATGATTGGAACTCTAGCAAGCATCCGCAACTACTAAAGATCATTAAGGTAAAACCCAACAATAGCATTAACATATCAAGTCCCCTTTATCCCATACGAAACAACCCCCTTACTCGGGTTTATGCTTTTGTCACTCAAGCAACCCACTATAAGCGAATCATGAACGTATTGCAACACCCTATAGTGGTAATGCCTCATGCTTGCGCGACACGGAGTGCACAATAGGACAACACCAAAATAAAACATACAACTCATACCAATCTGGATCATCAAGCGACCCAAAGACAAAGGATATCTACTCAAAACATCATAGGATGGCAACACAACATTGGATCATAATATGTGGCATAAAGCACCATGTTCAAGTAGGGATTACAACGGGATGCGGGAGAGTGGACCGCTGAAAATAGATGAGGATGGTGATGATGATGGTGATGTTGATGAAGACGATCACCACGGCGATGATTCCCCTCTCGATGGCACTCCGGCGCCACCGAGAGAGAGGAGGGCCTCTGATAACCCACAAGTATAGGGGGTCGATTGTAGCCTCTTTCGATAAGTAAGAGTGTCAAACACAACGAGGAGCTAAAGGTAGAACAAATATTACCTCAAGTTCTATCAACCACCGATGCAACACTATGCACGCTTGACGTTCGCTTTACCTAGAACAAGTATGAAACTTGAAGTACTTTGTAGGTGTTGTTGGATAAGTTTGCAAGATAATAAAGAACACATAAATAAAAAGTAGGGGCTGTTTAGATGAAGACACAACTAAGTAAATATAGCGAGAACTTGAAGTACTTTGTAGGTGTTGTTGGATAAGTTTGCAAGATAATAAAGAACACATAAATAAAAAGTAGGGCCTGTTTAGATGAAGACACAACTAAGTAAATATAGCGAGTGTGGAAAAGTGGTGGTAGGATTTGTGAAGTTGTCCCTAAGCAATTGACTACTTTACTAGACCGATAGCAAGTTTTATGTGGGAGAGGCATAAGCTAACATACTTTCTCTTCTTAGATCATAAGCACTTATGATTGGAACTCTAGCAAGCATGCACAACTACTAAAGATCATTAAGGTAAAACCCAACCATAGCATTAAAGTATCAAGTCCCCTTTTTCCCATACGCCACAACCCCCTTACTCGGGTTTATGCTTCTGTCACTCAAGCAACCCACTATAAGAGAATCATGAATGCATTGCAACACCCTACAGTGGGAATGTGAGGACCCCGACTCAATGCCACACCGATCTAGCATGTAACACCTCATATCACTTTGCGGCCTCACGCATGGTATTCCCACGGGTGTCGCCTTACCAGGCCCGGGACCGTTTGCGCCTTTTGGCACACGTATATGATAGTGTCGCCATCATCCATATGACTAGGAGCCCGGGCTGACATGGCTAGTCATGAACCCAAAGTGGCACTAACTTACAGGGACAGGCATACATGACCCAGCAACAAATGTGTCGGTTATCAGCGAGTGAATCCGGGCTGTAGCAACTGGGCTAGTAGGACTCCGGTAAACCGGGCTGTAGCAGGCGAACAAGACTCCGGTAGACACCGTGTGACGTTTCCTCGAAGGGACAGACACAGGAACCAAGAAGGACACATGCCGGTCAGCCTAAGTGTTCCAGAGCAGTAGCAAGCTACCAACGCTCAGTGGAAGCACTAGGAGACATTTCCCGGTAAGAGAGGCTACCAAGGATAAACAACTAGATCGTCAGATCCCACATATAGCAAGCATTTCAATAGCATACACGCAATATACTTGATATTTGCAAATACAACATGGCATCACAACATGACTCTACAACTCAAGTATTTTATTCAATAGGCTCCGAGGAGCGAGATATCACAAACATGGGTCTCATGACCCAACATTCAGAGCATATAAGTCAAAGCACAAGAGGAAGCTTATCATGTCTGAGTACAGACATCTACAAATGAAAAGGCTGAGAAGCCTGACTATCTACCAGATCATGCCGAGGCACAAGATCGTAGCTGAGGTAACAAGCTAAACGTCAAAGTCCACATGGAACTACCAGCGAGACTGAAGTCTCTCTGCAAAAACATAAATTAAGCAAATGTGAGTACAAATGTACCCATCAAGACTTACATCAGAACTAACTACATATGCATCATCATCAACAAATGGGATGGTGGGGTTTAACTGCTGCAAGCCAGCTATGACTTGGTGGCTATCCTGAACTACGACTGCAAGTAACTCTTTGAGGTGGCACACACGAGTCCACATATTCACCATATCAATACACCACTATGGATCTGCTCCTGTCTCCCTACGAGAATGCCAACCATAGCACTCATGCTTATCTTGCGTATTTTAGAGTATCCACTTTCACTAGTCTATGAACTGTATAGGCAACCTAGAGGTCCTTTACCACGGACGTGGCTATTCGAATAGATCATTTATAACCCTGCAGGGGTGTACTTTTTCATACATGTTTCCACCAATTAGCGTCTGCACACGACATGTGCTCAGCAGACTTCAAGCAAAAGACGACATGGGTGTAGAACACGACCTACCTAAACATTCAAGTCTCTAGTCCAGGTTTATTCCCTATTCAGGTTCCATCCACATGGAGTCCGGCCAAGGTTTCTACATATGGCCTAGAACGGTGTGTACAGGGTTCCGCAACACCAAACCGGCGCCGGGCATACCCGACCATGTGCCTACCGCATCACAGCCCACCCCTCGGGTCAGCGCTGCCCATGGCCTCCAGCATACTACAAACACCAGAAACTACTTGCAACTCCTGGACAGAGGACTAGGGTGGTTAAGAAGTCGAGCGGGGTCATATTTCAGGGCCCAATGCATTGTAATAGTTGTTTCATGGATCACAAACACAGAACTTGGTTCCTGAGGATGGCTTCAATGAGACAACTCACCATGTACTCCTACATGGCCTCTCACTGCTACCTTTACCAAATCGTGTTCACTCACTTAGCTCACACACAGTAGGACATGTTCACAACATTCCAATTCATCCCCGATGAATCAGACCTGACTCAACTCTAAGCAGTAGCAGGCATGACAAACAAGCATGAATGAGTAGGCACAATAGGGCTCAAACAACTCCTACTCATGCTAGTGGGTTTCATCTATTTATTGTGGCAATGACATGTCATGTAGAGGAAAGGGGTTCATCTACCGCAGCAAGTAACAAATGAATCGTTGTTGTAATAATGCAGTAAAAGAGAGCAGGAGCGAGAGAGTGGGATTTTATCGGAATGAACAAGGGGGTTTTGCTTGCCTGGCACTTCTGAAGATAGTATAGTTCTTCATCGGTGTCATTGATCACATCGTCGGTACACGTCTACTGAGAGGGAACAAGCACCGACAAACAAAGAAGAAACACAATCAATGCAATGCACAATATGATGCATGATCATGACATGGCAATATGCTGTGGTTTGAGCTAATGCAACTAGCAGCAGGATAACTAGAATTGGTTTGAATCTAAGATTCAAATTCAAACTCCATATATGACATTTCAAATGCCATTAATTCAAATTCTCATATAGAGTAGCTTTAGGATGCTCAAACATGCGTGAAAATTCCATAAACAGATTCTTTGGATTTTTCTGATCACTTTTCATATACAAATCTTTGCATTTGGAGTTACAGATTAATTTCTATGATTTTTTAGAAGTTTTAGCTATTTTTTGGAATTTCCTGAATTAAAATAAATCCAGAAAAGGTTATCTGCGTCAGCATGATGTCGGGGTGACGTCAACAGGTCAAAGGCGCCAGCCTCGGTCAAACCTAATGTCTGGGACCCACATGTCAGTGTGACCACTAACTAACAGAGTTAGTTAGTGTTACGTTAGCACTAACCTAGGTTAATTAGGGCCTGGCCCACTGGTCAGTGATTGGACTAATTAATCTAAGTTAGTTAGCACTAACCTAAAACTAATTAAAGATTAACAGGGTGGGCTCGCGTGTCAGTGACTGAGGGAGTCCTGGATTAGGGGGTGTCCGGATGGCCGGACTATGACCTTCGGCCGGACTCCTGGACTACGAAGATACAAGATTGAAGACTCTGTCCCGTGTCCGGATAGGACTTTCCTTGGCGTGGAAGGCAAGCTTGGCGATACGATATGAAGATCTCCTCCCATTGTAACCCACTCTGTGTAACCCTAGCCCTCTCCGGTGTCTATATAAACCGGAGAGTTTTAGTCCGTAGGACGAACACAATCATACCATAGGCTAGATTCTAGGGTTTAGCCACTCCGATCTCGTGGTAGATCTACTCTTGTACCACCCATATCATCAATATTAATCAAGCAGGAGTAGGGTTTTACCTCCATCGAGAGGGCCCGAACCTGGGTAAAAACATCGTGTCCCTTGTCTCTTGTTACCATCCGCCTAGACGCACAGTTCGGAACCCCCTACCCGAGATCCGCCGGTTTTGACATCGACAGTGACCCTGGGGGGTCAAACAAGGTCAAACCCCAGGTCAGCAGGGTCAAACCCGTCGGCGATTTGACGCCGGCGAGGCCAGCCGCGGCGGCGAGCCTTGGATTTGCGTCACCGTCGACCAACCGGACGGCAGAGGGCATCTACGAGTAGCTGGGAGCAAGCCGTGTCGATTGGTGATGGAGGTGGAGCTCCGGGTCGCCGGAAACGATGTTGGCGACGACCTTGGCGGACTCTGAAACTCGGGCGAGGTCGGGCTCGTCGCTAGGTGGCACGACGAGGTGCATGGAGTTGTGCTACGGCATCCTAGGAGTGCGGTGAGTGCGATGACGTGCTCTGTTTCGAGCCAACATGGTTGTGGCCACGGCGTCGATGAGTAGAGGCGGCGGTGAGTGCTCGGGATCATTGCGGATGGCGGCAAGGGAGGGAGATAGAGCACGGGGAGAGAGGGGAAAGGGGCAGGGGCTCACGGCGAATCCAGCAGAGGCAACGGTGAGGCCGGAGACAGGCTGGAGCTCACAAATCCCTGGTGAGTTCGCCGGCGGTCAGAGGTTGAAGAAGAGGTTGGGGACGACACTGCAGGTCTTCCGGCGAGGCGTGGCTCGGTGGGGAGGAAGAGGGAGTCGAGGCGGAGCTTCTGAGCGCGTCGGCGAGGGGAGGCAGTGGCTGTGGCCACGGTGGTGCTCGTCGGCGGCGACGGGTGCGCTCAGCGTGGGTGGGAGAGAGGGGGCAGAGGGGAGAGGGCCATGGGGAAGAGTGAGAGGGTCAGGGGGTGCGTGGCGTCTCCGTGGCGTCGTCTAGGCGCACCGGGGAGGAGCCAGGCAGGCAGTGAGGGAGGAGGTGGCTGGCGCAAGGCGAGCACGCGCCTCCGTCCTTCTGGCGGGGGAGGAAGACGATAGGGAGGAGGCGGTGGTGGGCTGGGCCACCTCCTGGGCCAGCCAGGTGGGCTTTACAGGTGAGACTAGGTGAGTCCTTCTCTCTCTCTCTCTCTTTATTTCTATTTTCTATTTTGTTATTTTGTTCTAGGCTTTATTAATAATGCCAGGGCATTTCCAAAAACCATGAAACTAATCATGGCTACTGTTTAGAATATATCCAATACCAAACATTTTAGTTTATGATTATTTGAGCATTTAAAATAGTTAATAGCATTTAAATGCCCAAATGCAAATACTATATGATTTAATTCCGAGCCCAAATATGTCATGGAAAAATGTGCAACACCTCTGGTTATTGTTTCCAGCATTTTCTAGAAATGATGAACATTTTTAAAAGCCATTTGGAATCACTGAGAATATTTTAGTTGAACCTAGTGAATTCCTTTGATGCTAAGGTTTAGGCAATCCCCATTTCAATTTTCTATGAAAATTAAACATGATGCATCACCAAAAGCTAGCACTAGGCATTGCCAGAAGTTAGGGATGTGACAACTCACCCCCACTAAGCAAGAATCCCGTCCCGAGATTCAAGCGTAGGGTAAGATGAAGGGGGAATGCAAACTAACACAATCTTCATGATCCAGGGTGCACTTCATAAGAACGTTGATTCGATCACCATCATTGTCTCGAAGTCTTGCTCCAGGAACTCCTACCAACATGACAACAAGAGGGAAAGAAACTCTAAAGGATCAATCTTCTCGAAGATTGAGCAACTCAGGATTAACTCACGGAATGAGACATAGAAACATCTCATGAGCTGAGACGTGAAGCACACATCCAGAGGAATGGAGTGAAGCAGATGATGAGGGTTCACTAAGTAAACAACAATTTCACGCTTAAGAAGGTGGTCAACGGTTGCCAACATAGCGAGGAGTTGAATTTCCATGATACCATAACGAGACATCTTAGAGGAGGTGACTCGTGGAATCATCCCTTAAGTGGCAAAAAAGAATTACCTTTGATTCAAAGATCATTGAAACTCTTTATACCAGCTTAATGCAAATCACAATCGATCATTTGGTGGAGTTCGGTAAAATGGCACACTCGGACTAGAATGGATGATGTGGATTACCTTGTTGAAGAAAATGCAATGGATGATTTTTCTTATCATCGGAGATGGATGAAACCCATGGTAGAACCACTTTTGAAAATGATCCTGATCAGTAATTACTGAGAAGGGTAATCCAGAGTAGGGTGGCACGATGGCGGTGCAAGCAGGGAACAAAATGCAAATGATGGAATGATTCTAGTAACTGGGAGTAACTCAACAAACGAGAGTGATTCCACTATTGAAAAGTTGTAGCATAACCGAGGAAACTAAGAGCAATCCCAGTTAATGCCGGTGATAACACCTAGTGCTTGCGCGTGCTCTCAAGAACTTGAGTATTTCCATATTCACCAAAGTTTTACCAATATCCGTGTCAAGGATCCTGGCAACACAACATACTACCATGATGAATACCGGTGGAGGATGCAGATGTAAAGGAAGATAACACTTTCTCAGATTTCACCTTAGCAAGGCCAAGGGGACAAAATCTGGAAGATCGACCGAGAGACATTTAGCACTCCGCTTCTAATGTTCTTCTTGATGTGCTAGCGTAACCCATTTATTAAAATGGTTTGGTATCTAGAACATCAAGTAAAAGGTCGGACTTCGGGAGCTCAAGAATCCATAATTAATAACTACGGAAGTAAATCCTGCGAGATCCTTATGGAAAGGTGGCCAACTTCCTCAATCAAGATACTACAATATTAGGTCTTCCGGCTGGGTGTGTTGGGCACGATATCCACTTTACCAGGTTACAGGGAGACCAATATTATAGTTCTCGAGAAACGTTCCAACCATCATATCTGCCTGAGATTAAGATCTGGTTGATGTCAGAATATTCCAGACTCATCAAGTCTAGAAAGAAGAATTAAAGTTTGCAGCACAAATCAACGGGATGACGTTGTGAGATTCTCGGGGAATGGACTACGATAGCAAGCTCCAAAATATGAGCTGGTTCTGCTACACCCATGTGAACACGCTATCCCAGACAAACATAAACAAACGGTAGTCTTACAACAAAACACTACCGAGTTCAAGAGGGGAACCATCAACGAGGATAGCAAAGTCCTAACATAAGTCATGATTCTTAAGAAGGAACTTCTTCTCCTTGAACAAATCAATCAGTGGCTTGGTGTGCTAGGGATACATATAGCGTGAAGGTTGCAAGTCTTCAAACCACAGAATTCTTCGCACATGTGCATGACTGATTAGGAATGATTCCAAAGGAAGCAACTTTGACTTTCTCGAATTCATGGCAGCAACTTGCATCAAATGCACATGAGCTGGGGAAAATCACTTCTTACATCCGAACGTATGCTTCATGAACGGGTCATGAAGATAATGCTTATAAAAGTTTCCAATACTAGCGAGATGTTTAATATGAATCATGGAGGAGATAAAAATGTTGCTGATGAGCTCAACAACAATTCATCCAGGTTACCATGAAAATGGAATTCCATAATTATGTGAACAAGTGATAGCATTGGTCAGATCCAAAAGATATAATGGGGTATGCTCGAGGGATCAACCACGAGTAAGACAACATTAAGAGCATCGTTGGTTCAGATTTGATATGATGATAGCCCACACTCAATCAAAGTTTGACATGACAATAGACACAACGACTGATCATGAGGATCAATCAATGAATATATCATCTTTCTTCAACACACATACAAGATAACCCTTAAAATGAACTAAATTGGACAAGCTTCCATCTTCCAGCTCTCCAATTTGTTGTTTAGCTTAACCAACTAGCTCAGGGTATCCGATACTGATTCTTGGAGAAAGGGTGGTTACAAGAAAACCAACATGATCACGAACTCAACATAGCTGTCAAGTGACGACCTGGTGATACTTCCGAGAAGATATTCAGAAAATCACGAACCACCGGTATGTTACTAAGCTCGAGAACAATCTTGTTCTAAGGAGAAGACGAAATGATCAAATAAGCAAGAGATTGGCATACCCCTAACTCATTGATTGAAGGGTGCACCGAAAATAGGGAGTAGGTAGCACAATCTATCTTAGGATGGTGATTCCAGAACCAACACATTAAGAATGAAATTATTGTCCTTTAACTACCAAGCAACATGGTTGCTAGGAGTATTGATTTCATGCATCATAGTTCACCTGTCGGCATTCCGGTTGCAACAATACAGAAAACCGAGGAATGAGCAATGATGGCAAGAAGTATCACTACATTAAGAATTCATACGAGATGATGCAATTCTCATGACGATCTTGACGTGAAGAGGGTAACACTCCAAGGTAGAACAGAACAAAAGTTGGGTTGGCATTTTGATCTGTGAGATACAACTACTTTGACCCAATCCTGGATATGGAAGAGGTACTGGAGTTTGTTTCTCCTAGTCATTCCGAATAGGATGGCTTGACGGACCACAAGAGTAATACGCATTGATAACACAGGTGCACGACTACTCTTGACTATCAATTGATAGACGAGGCCAGAAAACAACTAAAGAGGGACAACTCAAATGAACATATGATTTTCTGAGTTGTGGATGCATGGATTAGCATGTCGAACGAGTTCAACATATTTCTTCCGGATAACCCATGCAAAAGGGTAGAACTGGTAGAGTAACAGCATAGAATCGAGAACTCGTCAAGAGCACTCTGGTTGTGATCTTTTGGTTCAACGAGGAACTTCTGCCATAAGCGGTTCATAGTATTTGGAAGAAGGAAATACCACAGACCTCGAGGAATAATGCAAAGGTTACTAATAACCTAAAGGAGCTAGCAAACACTACCAACATGAGGTAAGTAGGGTGAATCTCGGTTTCAAAAACCCAGAAGTAGAATACCTACATACTAAGTGGCGTCACGGGATGTTTTCGAGAATGAAGGCCAGAATCATCACACTGGGAACACAAAATATGGCTATATTACTAGGTGATCCCCTAAGACACCTAGGGTCATAATAATAACTCCAACATATATGTCGAGGCAAGAAATACCTCAACACGCTAGTTAGTGTGGTTGATCTGGCACAAGGGAACTTCGGAACAGAAAGAAAGGATTTGCAAATGCATTAGACTATTTAGAGACCTGGGATGACTCGGACAGCATAACGGCTGTAAATGCTCAAAAATATTTGAGACATGCTACTAAAATGGTGGCATAACCACTCAGGAGCACAATGTCAAGGTTTCGAGATCATAGTTAACATACGAGAGTAGTAGGGACTACACTGAGATTTGAATCCATCAATCCTGTAAATCTACAGATTAGTAACACGTGATCCTGATAGAAAGAAGGGAAAGCCTAGTTCCTTAACCCCGTAGGAAATATATGATGACTCGGATTAGAAGGGCATGAGGTAAAGGAGTAAAAAGAGCCTTACGTTCCCATCCACAATCAATTCCGCCTACATATAACTAAAGCATTTCTAGACTCAACTTCGACCAGTTTGGCTGGGTAATCCTACAGGCAGTCAGGCTCTGATAACAACGCTGTCAGGACCCCGACTCAATGCCACACTGTCTAGCATGTAACACCTCATATCATTTTGCGGCGTCACGCGCGGTATTCCCACGGGTGTCGCCTTACTAGGCCTGGGACCATTTGCGCCTTTCGGCACACGTATATGATAGTGTCGCTAGCATCTATATGACAAGGAGCCCGGGCTAACATGGCTAGTCGTGAACCCAAAGTGGCACTAACTTACAGGGACAGACATACATGACCCAACAACGAACATGTCGGTCATCAGCGAGTGAATCCGGGCTGTAGCAACTGGGCTAGCAGGACTCCGGTAAACCGGGCTGTAGTAGGCTAATAGGACTCCGGTAGACACCGTGTGACGTTTCCCCGAAGGGACAGACACAGGAATGAAGAATGACACATGCCGGTCAGCCTAAGTGGTCCGGAGCAGTAGCAAGCTACCAAGACTCAGTGGAAGCACTGGGAGATATTTCCCAGTAAGAGAGGCTACCAAGGATAAACAACTAGATAGTCAGATCCCACACATACCAAGCATTTCAATAGCATACATGCAATATGCTCGATATGTGCAAATACAACATGGCATCACAAGATGACTCTACAACTCAAGTATTTTATTCAATAGGCTCCGAGGAGCGAGATATCACAAACATGGGTCTCATGACCCAACATTCAGAGCATAGAAGTCAAAGCACAAGCGGAAGCTTATCATGTCTGAGTACAGACATCTACAAATGAAAAGGCTGAGAAGCCTGATTATCAACCAGATCCTACCGAGGCACAAGATCGTAGCTGAGGTAACAAGCTAAATGTCGAAGTCCACGCGGAACTACTAGCGAGACTGAAGTCTCTCTGCAAAAACATAAATTAAGCAAACGTGAGTACAAATGTACCCAGCAAGACTTACATCAGAACTAACTACATATGCATCATCATCAACAAAGGGGGTGGTGGGGTTTAACTGCAGCAAGCCAGCTATGACTTGGTGGCTATCCTGAACTACGACGACAAGTTACTCTTTGAGGTGGCGCACACGATTCCACATATTCACCATATCAATACACCACTATGGATTCGCTCCCGTCTCCCTACGAGAACGCCAACCATAGCACTCACACTTATCTTGCGTATTTTATAGTATCCACTTTCACTTGTCTTTGAACTGTATAGGCAACCCAGAGGTCCTTCACCGCGGATGCGGCTATTCGAATAGATCATTTATAAGCCTGTAGGGGTGTACTTCTTGATACATGTTTCTACCAATTAGCGTCTGCACACGACATGTGCTCGGGAGACTTCAAGCGAAAGCCAACGTGGGTGTCGACCACGACCTACCTAAACACTCAAGTCTCTAGTCTAGGTTTATCGCTTATTCAGGTTCCATCCACAGGGAGTCCAGCCGAGGTTTCCACATACGGCCCCGAATGATGTGTACACGGTTCCGCAACACCAAACGGGCGTCCGGCATACCCGGCCACGTGCCTACCGCATCACAGCCCACCCCTCGGGTCAGCGCTGCCCACGGCCTCTAGCATACAACAAACACCAGAAACTACTTGCAACTCCTGGACAAAGGACTAGGGTGGTTAAGAAGTCGAGCGGGGTCATATTTTAGGGCCCAATGCATGGTAGTAGCTATTTCATGGATCACAAACATAGAACTTAGTTCCTGAGGACGACTTCAATGAGACAACCCACCATGTACTCCTACATGGCCTCTCACTGCTACCTTTACCAAATCATGTTCACACACTCAGCTCACACACAGTAGGACATGTTCACAACATTTCGATTCATCCCCGATGAATCAGACCTGACTCAACTCTAAGCAATAGCAGGCATGACAAACAAGCATGAATGAGTAGGCACAACAGGGCTCAAACAACTCCTACTCATGCTAGTGGGTTTCATCTATTTACTGTGGCAATGACAGGTCATGCAGAGGAAAGGGGTTCATCTACAGCAGCAAGTAACAGATGAATGGTTGTTGTCCTAATGTAGTAAAAGAGAGCAGGAGCGAGAGAGTGGGATTGTATCAGAATGAACAAGGGGGTTTTGCTTGCCTGGCACTTCTGAAGATAGTATAGTTCTTCATAGGTGTCATCGATCACATCATCTGTACACGTCTGCTGAGAGGGGACAAGCACCGACAAAAGAAGAAACACAATCAATGCAATGCACAATATGATGCATGATCATGACATGGCAATATGTTGTGGTTTGAGCTAATGCAACTAGCAGCAGGTTAAATGGAGTTGGTTTGAATCTAAGATTCAAATTCAAACTCCATATATGACATTTCAAATGCCATTAATTCAAATTGTCATATACAGTAGCTTTAGCTTGCTCAAACATGCATGAAAATGCCATAAACAGATTCTTTGGATTTTTCTGATCATTTTTCATATATAAATCTTTGCATTTGGATTTACAGATTAATTTCTATGATTTTTAGAAGTTGTAGCTATTTTTTGGAATTTCCTGAATTAAAATAAATCCAGAAAAGGTTATCTGGGTCAGCATGACGTCGGGGTGATGTGAGCAGGTCAAAGGCACCAGCCCAGGTCAAACCTGATGGCTAGGACCCACATGTTAGTGTGACAACTAACTAACAGAGTTAGTTAGTGTTACGTTAGCACTAACCTAGGTTAATTAGGGCCTGGGCCCACTAGTCAGTGACTGGACTAATTAATCTAAGTTGGTTAGCACTAACCTAAAACTAATTAAAGATTAATATGGTGGGCGCGTCAGTGACCCTGGGGGTCAAACAAGGTCAAACCCGAGGTCTGCAGGGTCAAACCCGCCAGCGACTTGACACCGGCGAGGCCAGCCGCGAGCCTCGGGTTTGCGTCTCCGTTGACCAAACGGACGGCGGAGGGCATCTACGAGCAGCTGGGAGCAAGACGCGTTGATTGGTGGTGGAGGTGGAGCTCAGGGTCGCCGGAAACAATGCCGGCGACGACCTTGGCGGACGCCGGAGCTCGGGCGAGCTCGGTCTCGTCGCTAGGGGGCACGGTGAGGTGCGTGGAGTTGTGCTATGACATCCTATGAGTGCGATGACGTGCTTGGTTTTGAGCCAACGTGGCTGTGGCCACGGTGGCGATGAGCATAGACGGCGGTGAGCGCTCGGGCTCGTTGCGGACAGCGGCTTGGGAGGGAGATGGAGCATGGGGAGAGAGGGGAAAGGGGCAGGGGCTCATGGCGAATCCAGCAGAGGCAACGGCAAGGCCGGGGAGAGGCTGGAGCTCGCGAATCCCCGGTGAGTTCTCCGGTTATCAAAGGTTGAAGACGAGGTCGGGGATGACACTGCAGGTCTTCCGGCGAGGCGTGGCTCGGTGGGGAGGAAGAGGGAGTCGAGGTGGAGCTTTTGAGCGCGTTGGCGAGGCGAGGCAGTGGTTGTGGCCATGGTGGTGCTCGTCGGCAGTGACGGGTGTGCTCGGCGTGGGTGAGAGAGAGGGGGCAGAGGGGAGAGGGCCACGGGAAGAGTGAGTGGGTCAGGGGGTGTGTGGCGTCTCCGTGGCGTCGTCTAGGCACATCGGGGAGGAGCCAGGCAGGCAGGGAGGGAGGAGGTGGCCGGCGCGGGGCGAGCACGTGCCTCCGTCCTTCTGGCGGGGGAGGAAGACGATAGGGAGGAGGCGATGGTGGGCTGGGCCACCTCCTAGGCCAGCCAGGTGGGCTGCACGGGTGAGACCAGGTGAGTCCTTCTCTCTCTCTCTCTCTCTCTCTCTCTCTCTTTATTTCTGTTTTCTATTTTGTTATTTTGTTCTGGGCTTTATTAAAAATGCCAGGGCATTTCCAAAAATCATGAAACTAATCATGGCTACTGTTTAGAATATATCCAACAGTAAACATTTTAGTTTATGATTATTTGAGCACTTAAAATATTTAATAGCATTTAAATGCCCAAATGCAAATACTATATGATTTAATTCAGAGCCCAAATATGTCATGGAAAAATGTGCAACACCTCTGGTTATTGTTTCCAGCATTTTCCAGAAATGATGAACATTTTTAAAAGCCATTTGGAATCACTGAGAATATTTTAGTTGAACCTAGTGAATTCCTTTGATGCTAGGGTTTAGGCAATCCCCATTTCAATTTTCTGTGAAAAGTAAACATGATGCATCACCAAAAGCTAGCACTAGGCATTTCCAGAAGCTAGGGATGTGAAAGGGAATCCCTCACGCTTGCGCGACACGGAGGGAAGAATAGGACAGCAACATAACCACAAGCAAATTAAACCAATTATAGCAATTCATCAATCACCGATAGGACAACAAAAATCTACTCAGACATCATAGGATGGAAACACATCATTGGATAATAATATGAAGCACAAAGCACCATGTTCAAGTAGAGGGTACAGCGGGTTGTGGGAGAGTGGACAGCTAAATATAGAAGGGGGAAGGTGATGGAGATGTTGGTGAAGCTGATGGTTGTGTTGGTGTAGATTGCGGTGATGATGATGGCCCCCGGCGGCGTTCTGGCGCCACCGGAAGCAAGGGGGAGAGAGCCCCCTTCTTCTTCTTCTTTCTTGACCTTCTCCCAAGATGGGAGAAGGGTTTCTCCGCTCATTCGTGGTCTCCATGGCGTGGGAGGGGTGAGAGCCCCTCCGAGATTGGATCTGTCTCTCTGTCTCTCTTTGTTTCTGCGCTCTTCTGGTGCCCTTTCACCGTTTCTTATATATCCGAAGATCCGTAACTCCGATTGGATTGAAACCTTCGCCCTGATTTTTCTTTGAAAATTAGCTTTCTTTTAGCCAAAGAAGAGTGTCAACCGCCTTACAGGGTCCCACGAGGGTCAGGGGCACGCCTACCCCCCTAGGGCACGCCCCCTGCCTCGTGGCCCCCTTGGGCACCGTCTCGCGTTGATTTTGCTTCCCAAAAATCATAAATATTCCAAAAATATTCTCCGTCCGTTTTTATCCTGTTTGGCCTCCGTTTGATATTGGGTTTCTGCGAAACATAAAACATGCAACAAACAGGAACTGGCACTGGGCACTGGATCAATATGTTAGTCCCAAAAATAATATAAAAAGTTGCCAAAAGTATATGAAAGTTGTAGAATATTGGCATGGAACAATCAAAAATTATAGATACGACAGAGACGTATCAGCATCCCCGAGCTTAATTCCTTGGGCCCTTGTGGGGGGCGCACCAGCCCACCTGGGGCTGGTCCCCTCCCACACTTGGCCCATGCTGCCCTGTGGGGCCGGGGGCCCCACTTGGTGGACCCCCAGGACCCTCCCGGTGGTCCCGGTACGTTACCGATAAAACCCGAAACTTTTCCGGTGACCAAAACAGGACTTCCCATATATAAATCTTTACCTTCGGACCATTCCGGAACTCCTCGTGACGTCCAGGATCTCATCCGGGACTCCAAACAACATTCAGTAACCACGTATATCTATTCCCTATAACCCTAGCATCATCGAACCTTAAGTGTGTAGACCCTACGGGTTCGGGAACCATGCAGACATGACCGAGATGTTCTCCGGTCAATAACCAACAGCGGGATCTGGATACCCATATTGGCTCCCACATGTTCCACGATGATCTCATCGGATGAACCACGATGTCAAGGACCCAATCAATCCCGTATACAATTCCCTTTGTCTAGCGGTATTGTACTTGCCCGAGATTCGATCGTCGGTATCCCGATACCTTGTTCAATCTCGTTAGCGGCAAGTCTCTTTACTCGTTCTGTAACACATCATACCGTGATCAACCCCTTGGTCACATTGTGCACATTATGATGATGTCCTACCGAGTGGGCCCAGAGATACCTCTCCGTTCAACCGGAGTGACAAATCCCAGTCTTGATTCGTGCCAACCCAACAGACACTTTCGGAGATACCCGTAGTGCACGTTTATAGCCACCCAGTTACGTTGTGACGTTTGGTACACCCAAAGCATTCCTATAGTATCCGGGAGTTGCACGATCTCATGGTCTAAGGAAATGATACTTGACATTATAAAAGCTTTAGCATACGAACTAGATGATCTTTGTGCTAGGCTTAGGATTGGGTCGTGTCCATCACATCATTCTCCTAATGATGTGATCCTGTTATCAACGACATCCGATGTCCATGGTCAGGAAACCATAACCATATATTGATTAACGAGCTAGTCAACTAGAGGCTTACTAGGGACATGGTGTTGTCTATGTATCCACACATGTATCTGAGTTTCCTATCAATACAATTATAGCATGGATAATAAACGATTATCATGAACAAGGAAATATAATAATAATAACTAATTTATTATTGCCTCTGGGGCATATTTCCAACAGTCTCCCACTTACACTAGAGTCTATAATCTAGTTCACATCGCTATGTGATTAACACTCACAGGACACATCACCATGTGACCAACATCCAAAGAGCTTATTAGTGTCACATCATCATGTGATTAAGACTCAATGAGTTCTGGGGTTTGATCATGTTTTCTAGTGAGAGAGGTTTTAGTCAACGGGTCTGCAACATTCAGATCAGTATGTACTTTGCAAATCTCTAGGTCATATTGTAAATGCTGCTTCCACGCTCCACTTGGAGCTATTCCAAATGGTTGCTCCACTATACGTATCCGGTCTGCTACTCAGAGTCATTCGGCTAGGTGTTAAAGCTTGCATCGACGTAACCCTTTACGCTGGACTCTTTATCACCTCCATAATCGAGAAACATGTCCTTATTTACTCCAAGGACAATTTTGACCGCTGTCCAATGATCCGTTCTTGGATCATTCATGTACCCCTTGACTGACTCATGGCAAGGCACACTTCCAGTGCAGTACACAGCATAGCATACTATAGAGCCTATGTTTGAAGCATAGGGGACGACCTTCATCCTTTGTCTCTCTTCTACCGTGGTCGAGCTTTAACTCTTAACTTCATACCTTACAACTCAGGCAAGAACTCCTTCTTTGACTGATCAATCTTGAACACCTTCAAGATCATGTCAAGGTATGTGCTCATTTGAAAGTATTATTTAGCGGTCTTTGATCTTTCCATAGATCTTGATGCTCAATGTTCAAGCAGCTTATACCAGGTTTTCTATTGAAAAACACTTCTCAAATAACCCTATATGCTTTCTAGAAATTCTACATCATTTCTGATCAACAATATGTCACCAACATATACTCATCAGAAATTCTATAGTGCTCCCACTCACTTCTTTGGAAATAAAAGTTTCTCATAAACTTTGTATAAACCCAAAATCTTTGATCATCTCATCAAAGCGTACATTCCAACTCCGAGATGCTTACTCCAGTCCTTAGAAGGATCGCCGGAGCCAGCATACCTTTTAGCATCCTTAGGATCGACAAAACCTTTCTGATTGTATCACATACAACCTTTCCTTACGAAGACTGGTAAGGAAACTCGTTTTGACATCCATTTGCCAGATTTCATAAATGCAGCTAATGCAAACATGATTCCGATGGACTTAAGCATCGCTACGGATGAGAAAATCTCATCGTAGTCAACTCCTTGAACTTGTGAAAAACTCTTCGCCACAAGTCGAGCTTCATAGATGGTGACATTACCGCCCACGTCCGTCTTCTTCTTAAAGATCCATTTATCCCAATGGCTTGCCGATCATCGGGCAAGTCCACCAAAGTCCATGATTTGTTCTGATACATGGATCCTATCTCGGATTTCATGGCTTCTAACCATTTGTTGGAATATGGGCCCACCATTGCTTCTCCATAGCTCGTAGGTTCATTGTTGTCTAGCAACATGACCTTCAAGATAGGATTACTGTACCACTCTGAAGTATTTCGCATCCTTGTCACCCTATGAGGTACGGTAGTGACTTGATCCGAAGTTTCATGATCACTATCATAAGCTTCTACTTCAATTGGTGTAGGTGCCACAGGAACAACTTCCTGTGCCCTGCTAGACACTGGTTGAAGTGATGGTTCAATAACCTCATCAAGTCTCCACCATCCTCCCACTCAATTCTTTTGAGAGAAACCTTTCCTCGAGAAAAGACCCATTTCTGGAAACAATTACTTTTGCTTCCGGATCTGAGATAGGAGGTATACCCAACCATTTTGGGTATCCTATGAAGATGTATTTATCCGTTTTGGGTTCGAGCTTATCATGATGAAACATTTCATATAAGTGTCGCAGCCCCAAACTTTCATAAAACGACAACTTAGGTTTCTCCAAACCATAGTTCAAACGGTGTCGTCTCAACGGAATTACGTGGTGCCCTATTAAAGTGAGTGAGGTTGTCTCTAATGCCTAACCCATGAACGATAGTGGTAATTCGATAAGAGACATCATGGTACGCACCATATATATCCAATAGGGTGCAACTATGATGTTCGGACACACCATCACACTATGGTGTTCTAGGCGGTATTAATTGTGAAACAATTTCCACAATGTCTTAATTGCGTGCCAAAGCTCGTAACTCAGATACTCATCTCTATGATCATATCATAGACATTTTATCCTCTTGTCACGATGACCTTCAACTTCAGTCTGAAATTACTTGAACCATTCAATAATTCAGACTTGTGTTTCATCAAGTAAATATACTCAGTATCTACTCAAATCATCCGTGAAGTAAGAACATAACGATATCCACTTCGTGCCTTAGCACTCATTGGACTGCACACATCAAAATGTATTACTTCCAACAAGTTGGTTTCTTGTTCCATTTTACTGAAAACGAGGCTTTCAATCATCTTGCCCATGTGGTATGATTTGCATGTCTCAAGTGATTCAAAATCAAGTGAGTCCAAACGGTCCATTTGCATGGAGTTTCTTCATGCATATACACCAATAGACATGGTTCGCATGTCTCAAACTTTTCAAAACCGAGTGAGTCCAAAGATCCATCAACATGGAGCTTCTTCATGCGTTTTGTACCAATATGACTTACATGGCAGTGCCACAAGTAGGTGGTACTATCATTAGTATCTTATATCTTTTGTCACGAACATGTGTATCACTACGATCGAGATTCAATAAACCATTCATTTTAGGTGCAAGACCATTGAAGATATTATTCAAATAAACAGAGTAACCATTATTCTCCTTAAATGAATAACCGTATTGCGATAGACATAATCCAATCATGTCTATGCTCAACGCAAACACCAAATAACAATTATTTAGGTTTAACACCAATCTCGATGGTAGAGGGAGCGTGCGATGCTTGATCACATCAACCTTGGAAACACTTCCAACATATATCGTCAGCTCACCTTTAGCTAGTCTCCGTTTATTCCGTAGCTTTTATTTCGAGTTACTAACACTTAGCAACCGAACCGGTATCTAATACCCTGGTGATACTAGGAGTACTAGTAAAGTACACATTAACATAATGTATATCCAATATACTTCCGTCGACCTTGCCTGCCTTCGTATCTACCAAGTATCTAGGGTGGTTCTGCTTTAGTGTCCATTCCTCTCATTACAGAAGCACTTAGTCTTGGGTTTGGGTTCAACCTTGGGTTTTCACTAGAGTAGCAACTGTTTTTGCCGTTTCATGAAGTATCCCTTCTTGCCCTTGCCCTTCTTGAAACTAGTGGTTTTACTAACCATCAACAATTGATGCTCCTACTTGACTTCTACTTTCGCGGTGTCTAACATCATGAATACTTCAAGGATCATCATATCTATCCATGATATTTTATAGTTCATCACGAAGTTGTAGCAGCTTGGTGGCAATGACTTTGGAGAAACATCACTATCTCATCTACAAGATCAACTCCCACTCGATTAAAGTGATTGTTGTACTCAGACAATCTGAGCACAAGCTCAACGATTGAGCTTTTCTCCCTTAGTTTGCAGGCTAAGAAAATCGTGGAGGTCTCATACCTCTTGACGTGGGCACGAGCCTGAAATCCCAATTTCATCCCTCAAAACATCTCACATGTTCCGTGGCGTTTCGAAATCGTCTTTGGTGCCTCAACTCTAAACCGTTTAACTAAACTATCACGTAGATATCAAAATGTGTATGTCAAATGCTCGCAACATCCACAGACAATGTTCGAGGTTCAGCACACCGAGCAGTGCATTAAGTACATAAGCCTTCTACGAAGCATCGAGGACAATCCTCAGTTTACGGACCTAGTCCGCATAATTGCTACTATCAACTTTCAACTATAGTTTCTCTAGGAACATATCTAAAACAGTAGAACTAAAACGCGAGCTACGACATAATTTGTAAAGATCTTTTGACTATGTTCAGGATAATTAAGTTCATCTTACGAACTCCCACTCAGATAGACATTCCTCTAGTCATCTAAGTGATTACATGATCCGAGTCAACTAGGCCGTGTCCGATCATCACGTGAGACGGACTAGTCATCATCAGTGAACATCTTCATGTTGATCGTATCTACTATACGACTCATGTTCGACCTTTCGGTCTCTTGTGTTCCGAGGCCATGTCTGTACATGCTAGGCTCGTCAAGTCAACCTAAGTGTTTCGCGTGTGTAAATCTGGCTTACATCCGTTGTATGTGAACGTTAGAATCTATCACACCCGATCATCACGTGGTGCTTCGAAACAATGAACTTTCGCAATGGTGCACAGTTAGGGGGAACACTTTCTTGAAATTTTATTGAGGGATCATCTTATTTACTACCGTCGTTCTAAGCAAATAAGATGCATAAACATGATAAACATCACATGCAATCAAAATAGTGACATGATATGGCCAATATCATTTTGCTCCTTTTGATCTCCATCTTTGGGGCTCCACGATCATCATCGTCACCGGCATGACACCATGATCTCCATCATCGTGTCTCCATGAAGTTGTCTCGCCAACAATTACTTCTACTACTATGGCTAACGGTTTAGCAATAAAGTAAAGTAATTACATGGCGTTGTTCAGTGACACGCAGGTCATATAATAAATAAAGACAACTCCTGTGGCTCCTACCGGTCGTCATACTCATCGACATGCAAGTCGTGATTCCTATTACAAGAACATGATCAATCTCATACATCACATATCATTCATCATATTCTTTTTGGCCATATCACATCACATAGCATACCCTGCAAAAACAAGTTAGACGTCCTCTAATTGTTGTTTGCATGTTTTACGTGGCTGCTATGGGTTTCTAGCAAGAACGTTTCTTACCTACGCAAAAACCACAACGTGATATGCCAATTGCTATTTACCCTTCATAAGGACCCTTTTCATCGAATCCGATCTGACTAAAGTGTGAGAGACTGGCACCCGCTAGCCACCTTATGCAACAAGTGCATGTCAGTCGGTGGAACCTGTCTCACGTAAGAGTACGTGTAAGGTCGTTCCGGGCCGCTTCATCCCACGATGCCGCCGAATCAAGATAAGACTAGTAACGGTAAGCATATTGAACAAAATCAACGTCCACAACTACTTTGTGTTCTACTCATGCATAGAATCTACGCAACAGACTTAGCTCGTGATGCCACCGTTGGGGAACGTAGCAGAAATTCAAAATTTTCCTACAAGTCACCAAGATCTATCTATGGAGAAACTAGCAACGAGGGGAAGGAGAGTGCATCTACATACCCTTGTAGATCGCTAAGCGGAAGCGTTCAAGAGAACGAGGGTGAAGGAGTCGTACTCGTCGTGATCCAAATCACCGGAGATCCTAGTGCCGAACGGACGGCACCTCCACGTTCAACGCACGTGCAGCCCGGTGACGTCTCCCATGCCTTGATCTAGCAAGGAGAGAGGGAGAGGTTGGGGAAGACTCCGTCCAGCAGCAGCACAACGGCATGGTAGTGGTGGAGGAGCGTGGCAATCCTGCAGGGCTTCACCAAGCACCGCGGGAGAAGCGAAGAAAGAGAGGTAGGGCTGCGCCAACAGGAGAAGAACTTCGTGTGTTGGGCTGCCCCTTTGCCTCCACTATATATAGGGGAAGAGGGAGGGCTGCGCCCCCACCTAGGGTTCCCTCCCTAGGGTTGGCGGCAGCCCCAATCCCCATCTGGGTGGCGGCCAAGGGGAGAGAGGGGAAATTTGCCCCCCAAGTAAGGTGGGTGCGCCCCCTCCCCAAACCCTAGGCGCCTTGGGCCCTTGTGGGGGGCGCACCAGCCCACCTGGGGCTGGTCCCCTCCCACACTTGGCCCATGCTGCCCTCTAGGGCCGGTGGCCCCACTTGGTGGAACCCCGGGACCCTCCCGGTGGTCCCGGTACGTTACCGATAAAATCCGAAACTTTTCCGGTGACCAAAACAGGACTTACCATATATAAATCTTTACCTCCGGACCATTCCGGAACTCCTCGTGATGTCCAAGATCTCATCCGGGACTCCGAACAACATTTGGTAACCACTTATATCTATTCCCTATAACCCTAGCGTCATCGAACCTTAAGTGTGTAGACCTTACGGGTTCGGGAACCATGCAGACATGACCGAGACGCTCTCCGGTCAATAACCAATAGCGGGATCTGGATACCCATGTTGGCTCCCACATGTTCCACGATGATCTCATCGTATGAACCATGATGTCAAGGACTCAATCAATCCCGTATACAATTCCCTTTGTCTAGCGGTATTGTACTTGCCCGAGATTCGGTCATCAGTATCCCGATACCTTGTTCAATATTCTTACTGGCAAGTCTCTTTACTCGTTCTGTAATACATCAACCCCTTGGTCACATTGTGCACATTATGATGATGTCCTACCGAGTGGGCCCAGAGATACCTCTCCGTCAACCGGAGTGACAAATCCCAGTCTTGATTCGTGCCAACCCAACAGACACTTTCGGAGATACCCGTAGTGCACCTTTATAGCCACCCAGTTACGTTGTGATGTTTGGTACACCCAAAGCATTCCTACGGTATCAGGGAGTTGCACAATATGTTGGTCTAAGGAAATGATACTTGACATTATAAAAGCTTTAGCATACGAACTACACGATCTTTGTGCTAGGCTTAGGATTGGGTATTGTCCATCACATCATTCTCCTAATGATGTGATCCCGTTATCAACGACATCCAATGTCCATGGTCAGGAAACCGTAACCATCTATTGATCAACGAGCTAGTCAACTAGAGGCTTACTAGGGACATGGTGTTGTCTATGTATCCACACATGTATCTGAGTTTCCTATCAATACAATTATAGCATGGATAATAAACGATTATCATGAACAAGGAAATATAATAATAATAACTAATTTATTATTGCCTCTAGGGCATATTTCCAACAAATCATGCTAGCTATATGTCGGTGTACTAAAGTAGGGGGTATCTTAGTACCCCGAACTTGTGCACGGGCAGTCGCAGCGACCCGCGGCAGGGCTTGCCGGGCATCCGCCAAGATCCTCGACGGCTGCTTAGATGCCATTCAAGAACAGAGTACTAAAGCTAAAAGCCCCGGTAAGAGGAGCTTGCCGGGAAAGCCAACCAAGGCCCCGGCAAGAGGAGCTTGCCGGGAAGGCCAACCAAGGCCCCGGCAAGAGGAGCTTGCCGGGAAGAAGAAGAGACCCCGGCAAGAGGATCTTGCCGGGAAGGCCACTCAAGGCATTCCAACTAAACTTGCCGCGACGCCCCGCGCGTCCCGGCAAGGCCCGGTGAGCGGCAAGCTTGCTGGTGCGACAAGATAAGGGCCGCAGCGAGGCGCTTGCCGCGGCAAGGCTGCCACCCTGCACCCGAGCTCCAGCGCATCCAACGACGTGTCACCCCAGGACTATCCCAGGAGCACGTGGCAAGGCGCTGTGCAGCCATGCGGTGCGAGGTGGCAAAAGGAGCTGACAAGGGGGCCATCGTGGCGATCGGTGGCGCCTCCAACGGTTGTTTCCTTGCACTGTTGGGGTGACCGGACGGGCATTAAATGCCCTTGTCCCCTGCCGTCAGAGTTAGGTAGGGGACACTGTTGGTAGCAGTTGTACCAACCCGCGTTTTTACCTTTCTACCCCTCTTTCTACGCTGCCGCCTGTCGGTGACCCCTTTAGCCTATAAAAAGGAGGCCCATGCGCACGTAGAAGGGGTTCGGAATTTTGGTTCCACAGCCAGGGGGTTCGGCGGTTCGACTGATTCGACGCCATGCCCGCTCTCTCGAGCAAGAACAAATACAACACACAAAGCAGCAGTAGGGGTTTTATCTCTCCGGAGAGCTCCGAAGCTGGGTAAAAATCCCCCGCGCGCTCCCTCGCCTCGATCTGCTCTGCGTGCGCCCTCCGCTCCCCTGCCGAACGAGAAAGGGGCCCTCCTGCCCCATAGGTGCTCGTGGCCTCCAAGTCCGCCATGACATCTCTGGCGCGCCAGGTAGGGGCGGCGTCGAGGTCGTGCGTATCTGATCCGGCGTCTACGCGCGCTACATCAACATCTTCATCGACATGCCACTTAAGAAGAAGACCTCGGAGGTGGCTGCTCCGTCTGCGACTTCCCTACCGCCACCGGAGCAAACGGGCGGTGGGGTGGACGCCGGCGGAGGAGCGGGCGCCGGCGGGGGGACGCACATCGTCACCCGGTCCAAGGACAAGGCCCCGCAAGGTTGAGCTTCTGCATATCCACCGCACCCCTCCCAGGAGGTGCAGGATCGACAACGCCACGATGCTCCTAGCACCGTACTCGCGTTGGAACAAGGCCGTGCTGGTGGGCCGCGGGACGCTCAAGGCCAGCATGCGCGTCAGCACGCTGGCACGAGCGCAGTGCAGTCGCCTGGGCGAGACGTTACTCCTTCTAACACTGTTAAAAGTTTGAGCATGTCTCGCACCTCGCGTCGCTCGCCACCGCCACCCAAGACTCCAGAGGAAGCGCTGGCCCGAGCCCAGTTGCTTCTAGATTACCCTCCAGCGCCGGACAATATCGACGACGGGAGGGCTGCCATTTATAGCCTCATTGGCTTCGCCAACGGCGACAAGCCCCGGCGACCGAGCACCTCGAAGCCCCGGCAAGGCGCCCAGGCGCAAGCCAAAGCCGACAAGACCGCTGGGGGTGCCACCACCGCGCACTCCCCGCCCCGAAGGCCAAGATCGCCGACTCGCCGGGCCAACCTCGACACCGACTCCACCGCATCGTCAGACCCGCGAGCTCGCCACGATCAACGCCAAGTTCTCCAAGAACGAAGACGCTCGCACTCGCATCGAGTGTCGAAGAGAAGCGCGACGTCAATCTGACCGGCGCGCTGGGCCCACTGTCGACATGCATGCGCCAGGGAAGCCAGGCGACTTGCCGTACGCGGTAGCTTGCCCTGCGTTCACTCGTGAGCTGCGGCAGGTCCAGTGGCCGAGTACCAAGAACTTCAAGCCAGACGTGCCCGAGAAGTACGATGGCAGGATACATCCGTCAGAGTTCCTCAGCATCTACACCATCGCGGTACAGGCTGCCGGGGGGCGCGACGAGAAGATCCTCGCCAACTACTTCCCGCTGGTACTCAAGCCCAATGTCAGGTCTTGGCTCATGCACTTGCCGGACAACTCCATCTCTTCATGGGCGAACCTGTGCCATCAGTTTGTTGGCGCCTTCACAGGCGGCCACAAACCCCATGGCCAGGAGAGTGATCTTCACCTGCTCGCCCAGAAAGAAGGAGAACCCCTGCGCAAGTATATACAGAGATTCAGTCAGGTGCAGCGCAACATCCCCGACGTCCACCCTGCCGCGGTTATCAGCGCATTCCATCAGAACATGCGTAACCGCAGGATGAGGGAGGAGATGGCAATGTGCAAAATCAGAGATGTCAGCGAGCTATATGCTCTGGCCGACAAGTGTGCACGGGCTGAAGAGGGGAGGAGGCTCCCCGGAGAGAATGCAGGAGCAGAGGGATCTAACAGCGAGGACGCCCCTCCGGCGAGGAGGAAACGGAGGCGGAATAACAGAAAGAGGAAGGTTAAGGACGTGCTAGTTGTTGAGCAATCCAGCAGCGGAGGCGGTTCCGAGAAGGCTAGAGCTGGTAACTCCGGCGAGGTTGTGGTGGCCGCCGACAAGCAGGATGGCTCCGGCAAGCAGTATTGCAAGATCCACCGCACCAAGGGCCATGACCTTCAAGCCTACAAGAAAGTTGAGCAGATGGCGGAGCTACAGAATGTTGAATACGAGCGCCGCGACAAGGAGAAGGCCCGGCAAGGTGGCAGAGGATCCGGCAAGCAGTATCCCGCCCGGGGAGGGCGCCGCGGCAAGGAGACAGGCCTCCCCGCGGCAGTGACAAAGACGAAGACGAAGATGAGGATGATGAGATGGAGGAATATGAGACTGACAAGCAGGAGTTCCAGAAGGCAACAGAGGTGTTGTGCATCGACGGTGGTGCTTCTCTGCACACCTCGCACCGACAACTCAAACAGTGGGTCTGGGAAGTGAACGCAGCAGAACCGTCCGTTGAGTCGCACAAGCCCCTGAAGTGGTCCAGCACGCCCATCATCTTCGACATTGAAGATCACCCTGATCGCATCACTGCGGTCGGGTGCTTGCCGATGTTGGTTTCGCCAACAATCCGCAACCTCAGGGTCACGAAGATGCTGGTTGATGGCGGGGCCGGCCTGAATCTAATCTCCTCCGCAGTGCTCAAGAAGCTCCAGATCCCCGACAGCGAGCTCGAAGAGACTGGTACCTTTCAAGGAATAAACCCGGGAAGGAGCAAGCCGAAGGGGAAGATCACACTGCCAGTGACATTTGGTAGCGAGCTGAATTTCAGGACAGAGAGAGTCACATTTGACATTGCTGATTTCCCATTGCCCTACAATGGGATACTTGGTCGTCCAGCGCTCGCTAAGTTCATGGCAGCCTCTCACTATGCCTACAATGTGCTCAAGATGCCTGGTCCGATAAGTGTCATTTCTGTCCAAGGCGACAAGAAGGATGCACTCATCTGTACCGACAAGATCTACCGGGAAGCAACAGCCGCAGCAGAACACAAACCACTTGCCGCTGAAGCTCCCGGGGGAAGAAGAAGACCAAGTCCGGCAAGAGTAGCTCTGATGCCCACTCCGGCAAGCGCACCTCTTCGGAGTGCTGCGCTACCGTCGAGGACGCACCATCGAGCTCCACCGGCAAGTGCAAGAAGGCAAAGATAGCTTCACCAGAGACCAAGAAAGTGGCCGCCAAGGAGGACGGCACTGGTGGCACCTTCACCATCAGTGCCACGCTTGATCCTAAATAGGAAAGCGCGCTCGTTGCTTTCCTGCGGGCGAATGTCGATGTATTTGCATGGCAACCATCTGACATCCCCGGTGTTCCCAGGAAAGTAATTGAGCACCACCTTGCCGTCTGTCCTCACGCGTGGCCCGTCAAGCAGAGAGTTAGAAAGCAAGCAGTAGAGCGTCAAGAATTCATTGCAGAAGAGATCAGGAAGTTGGAAGCAGCGGGCCTGGTCCGAGGAGTACTCCATCCGACGTGGTTAGCCAATCCAGTAGTCGTGCGCAAAGCAAACGGGAAGTGGAGGCTTTGTATTGACTTCACTAATGTTAATAAAGCTTGTCCTAAGGATCCATTTCCCTTGCCGCGCATTGACCAGATTGTCGACTCCACGGCAGGATGTGATCTGCTTTCATTTCTTGATGCATATTCAGGATATCATCAGATCTTCATGGCAGAAGAGGATGAAGAGAAAACAGCGTTCATTACTCCATGTGGCACGTACTGCTTCGTATGAATGCCCTTCGGACTAAAGAATGCTGGTTCGACATTTGCAAGAGTAGTCAGTCATGCTTTTGAGCCACAGTTGCACAGGAATGTAGAAGCTTACATGGATGACATAGTGGTCAAGAGCAAGGACAAAGAGACTTTGATCCAAGACTTGGACGAGACTTTTGCAAATCTGCGCAGGATCAACCTCAAGTTGAATCCCGAGAAGTGTGTGTTTGGAGTTCCTTCTGGCAAGCTTCTCGGATTCTTTGTGTCCCAGAGGGGGATTGAAGCTAATCCCGACAAGATCAAGGCCATTGAGCAAATCGAAGCACCAAAGCGCGTTAAAGATGTGCGAAGGTTTGCCGGCTGAGTTGCTGCTCTCAGTAGGTTCATCTCTAAGTCTGCTGAGCGCGCCCTGCCCTTTTTCAAAATTTTGAAAAAGGCAGGTCCAATGAAATGGACTCCGGAAGCGGAGGCTGCGCTGCAGGACCTGAAGAGATACCTATCCTCTACTCCAACACTTGTCGCACCTAAGCCACAAGAGAAGTTGCTGCTATATCTGGCGGCAACCAATCAAGTGGTTAGTGCTGCGTTAGTAGTGGAGAGGGAGGTAGATGATGAGCCAGCGACCGTGGAAAGTGAGCCCAGCGATAAGTAGGGGGCTTCTCCGGCAAGCTCTGGCCCGACAAGCCCTGATCCGGCAAGTTCCGGTTCCGGCAAAGATGGATCTGCGCAGCCACAAGAAGAGAAACAGAAGAAGATGGTGCAGCGCCCAGTTTACTTTGTCAGTTCCCTTCTGCAGGGGGCTAGATCAAGGTACTCTGGTGTGCAGAAGTTGCTTTTTGGCCTCCTAATGGCCTCGAGGAAGCTGCGCCATTACTTTCAAGCACATGAGATCACAGTGGTCACTCGCTTTCCGTCGAAAAGGATATTGCAGAATCGAGAGGCAATGGGCAGGATTGTCGAGTGGGCACTGGAATTGTCAAGCTTTGGCCTCAAGTTCGAGAGTACCTCAACTATCCAGAGCCGAGCATTGGCAGAATTCATAGCGGAATGGACAACAACGCCTGATGAAGAAACTCCAGAGAGGAGCATCCCCGTCAAGGAAGCAAGCAAGGAATGGATCATGTACTTCGATGGTGCCTTCTCGCTGCAAGGCGCCGGTGCGGGCGTACTACTTGTTGCACCCACCGGAGAGCACCTCAAGTACGTGGTCCAGATGCACTTTCCCAAGGAGCAAACAACAAATAACACTGCAGAGTATGAAGGCTTGCTTGCCGGACTCAGGATCGCGGCAGACCTTGGGATCAAGAAGCTTATTGTCAGGGGTGACTCACAGCTTGTTGTCCGCCAAGTTAACAAAGATTATCAGAGTCCGTTGATGGAAGCTTACATCGATGAAGTGAGGAAGCTAGAAGAGCATTTTGACGGCCTGCAAATGGAGCATGTTCCGAGAGCTCAGAATGACATTGCAGATGGACTGTCAAAGTGCGCCGCACTCAAGTTGCCTGTGGAACCAGGGATTTTTGTGCTCAAGCTGACTCAGCCATCTGTGACACCATCAACTGGATAGAACAAGAAAAGAAAGTTGGTTACCGGCGATTACTTTCCGGCAGAGCTCCCCGGAGCCGCCGCCAAGAGGGTCCCCGGGATCAACACAGAGAGTGCTGAGGAGCAGACTGCTCCGACAAGCCCCAGGGCTTGTTTCGTTGAAGCATACGCTCCCGACAAGCTGTGTCCCGACACGCTTGCCGGGGAGCATCACGCTCCGGCAGGATCCCAAATTCTTGCCGTAGAAGCGGATGTTCCCACAGCAGCATTCACGCCTTTAGTCCTTGTCGTCGAGCCTCAGGATCTGGCATGGGCACAGCAGATCGTCCATTTCCTTCAGACAGGAGAACTTCCCGAGGAACAAGAAGAAGCGGAAAAAGTAGCCCGGCAATCAAGTATGTACTAGTTTGTCGATGACATACTGGACAGAAAAAGATTCAACGGAGTGAAATTGAAGTGCATTTCCCAGGAAGATGGACAGGAGCTGTTGGCGGAGATACATGGAGGCATATGTGGTCACCACATTGGCACAAGAGCACTTGCTGGCAAAGCCTTCCGGCAAGGTTTGTTCTGGCCTACAACCCTCCAGGATGCAACTGCACAAGTAACCAAGTGTGAAGCGTGCCAGTTCCACTCCAAACAGATTCATCAGCCAGCTCAAGCTCTCCAAACAATCCCTTTATCCTGGCCATTTTCGGTCTGGGGGCTCGATATACTCGGCCCCTTCCCCCGAGCTGTCGGGGGCTTTGAGTACTTGTACGTTGCAATCGAAAAGTTCACAAAGTGGCCGGAAGTGGAGGCAGTGAGGAAGGTGACAACACAGTCAGCAGTCAAGTTCTTCAGGTAAATTGTATGCCATTTCGGAATCCCTAATAGGATCATCACCGACAATGGCACACAATTCACGAGCCGCACCTTCATGCAGTACGTCCAAGATCTTGGCACCAAGATCTGCTTCGCTTCTGTTGCTCATCCAAGAAGCAACGGTCAAGCGGAGAGGGAAAACGCTGAAGTGCTGCGCGGGCTCAAGACCAGAACTTTCGACAGGCTGCACAAGTGCGGAAGAAATTGGATCGAAGAGCTGCCGGTGGTTCTTTGGTCGATCAGGACGACGCCAAATCGAGCCACTGGCCAGACACCTTTTGCTCTTGTCTATGGAGCAGAAGCAGTTCTCCCCACGGAACTCGTATACGGGTCACCTCGAGTGCTCGCTTATGATGAGCTTGAGCAAGAGCAGCTGCGGCAAGACAACGCGTTGCTCCTCGAGGAAGATTGTCTTCAGGCTGCTGTGCGAGCTGCTCGCTACCAGCAAGCTTTGCGTCGCTATCATAGCCGCAAAGTTAAAGCCAGAAGCTTCGAGGAAGGCGACCTTGTTCTTCGGCGTGTTCAATCCGCAAAGAATTCTAGCAAGTTGACGCCGAAGTGGGAAGGCCCTTATCGGGTGAAACGAGTCACTAGGCCCGGCGCTGTCCGCCTTGAGACCGAAGACGGCTTTCCGGTGAGCAATTCCTAGAACATAGAGCATCTTCGCAAGTTTTACCCATAAGGCACGGTTGCCGGAATCCGTTCTGGCAACCAACCTTTGTACAAGCCTTGCCGCTGTTGCATGTAACCCTTTGTACAAAGCCGGGCGCAGATCCCGTGCACAAATAAAGTTCATGTGCTCCGCACATCTTGTCAAAATTTCATGCATCCTTTCTTTCTTGCATGTTTTACCTGACACTTTGTGCAGCACTCATCCCTGGTAAGAAATAACGAGCCTTAAGGCCACATACCATTATTTTCTCTACTTTCTTTTTCCCAAAAGGGAGGTCCCTTCGCCCACAAGTTCATGGAGGGGGAAGGAGAGGATGGAGGTGTGGACCGAGCGTCGTTCAAAGAAGCACAGCCTTGCCGGGACACAGACGACAGAAAAAGCTAAGTTGCCAAAGTTTGAGGACGATCATTTTCTTAAAATTTTAAGCTACCCTCCTTGAACGATTCTGCTCTGTATGAAAAACCTGTGCGCGGAGGAACCTCCTCGTAGCTAGTTGCGCCCTTACTTCGTTTCGAGTCAGCTCAACAACTTAAGTGAGTTGCTAAGCGCCCTTACTTTGCTTCGAGTCCGCTCAGCAACTTAAGTGAGCCGCTAAGCGCCCTTGCGTTGTTTTCGAGCCCGCTCAACAACTTAAGTGCGCTGCAACTAGTTGCGGCAAGGTTTCTTGCCGGAACCGGCACCACCAGCAGGCTGCTGATGTCCCGCACTCAGTGCCCGCGGCAAGCGTGCTCCGGCACCGCCAGTAAGCTGCTGATGTTCCGCACTCAGCACTCGCGGCAAGCGTGCCCGTGCCGGCAAGTTCCCTAAAAGCGTAGGGTAAGAACATACAAAGAAAGGACCAAGTAAAGGAGATAGCATAGCAAGCATTGCCCAGAATAAAGTTATATTACAAAAGTAACTTGTTGCGGCACTGACTAAATTGTCCCATGACTTAGATAAACGGCGACAGGGAAAGGAGGAGAGAGATGGTCTAATCCACGCGCTCGCCGTCAACCCTCTTGACCTCATTCACCTTGTCCACGATGGGTGCGACAACGGCTTTGAGTTCTTCAAGATCGGCACCCGCCGGTAGCTTCTTGAGGACGCGGGTGAGGTCGAGGCCCGGGTTGCGGAAGAGTATCTTCACCAACACCTTCTCCAAGACCTTGGCGTAGATCGCGCGTGACTCGTCCGCCAGCTTCTTCGGGATCCTTTCTCGGAGTTGCTGGAGGGCTGTTGCCACGCCCTTGAAGAAAAGAGTGAGCCTGGCGCTGGGCAGGAGATTTTTGTTGGTGGAATACCCGAAGCCCGCCAAGCCCAGTTCCGCCAGCTCCTCGTCGATGGATGCAGCGATGTTGACGAGGCCCTCCGTCCAGAGCTCCACCATGACCTTGAAGGTGTTTTGATCCTCGGCGGCCCTCATCAGCAGCTCTTCGTTGCCCTTGAGATCTTTCCTCAAGTCATCTTCTCGCTTCTTGGCGGCGCCCAGCATCTCCGTCAAGGTAGCTAGTTTCAGCTCCAGGTCAGCGCTCGAGTCCTTGGCGGCGTTCAGCTCCTTGATCTTCTCGGCAAGCGGAACTTGCAGATCGCCATGGGCGCGCGCGTCCTTTTCGCGTTCGCGCTGGAGTGCGGCAAGCTCTTCGTCCTTCCTTTTCACGCCCGCCTCCAGCTGCGTCGCCTTCACCTCCAATTCCTTCTTGGCGGCCTCAGCAGCCGCGGCGGCATCCTTTGCCTCCTTGAGTGCCCCGCCGAGCGATTGCTCCCGGGCGGCGAGCTCCTCTTCGTGGCTGTCCAAGTTCACCTTCTTCTGTATCAGCTCACCATCTCGCTTGGACAGCTCCTCGGCAGTGAGCCTCTGCTGCTCTTCGGCTTCAGCCTTCTCCAGGAGGAACGCCTTCTTCGCCTCCTCGAGCTGCACCCTCTCCTCGGCAATGGACCGGAGGGCCTCCTGGTTGCGGCTCTTGAGCTCCTCCGCGTGCTTTTCTATGTCAACTCCCGCCCGCGCGACAAGCGCTTCCCGGGACTCAAGCTTTGCTTGCCGGGCGTGATAGAGTGACACCAGCTTTCGGAGCAGCTGCTCCTCCTCGGACCCGCCGCTGCTGTTGCTTGGCTCGTCAACCACTGCCAGCCCAGCAGAGGCGAGTACTTCTCCGTCGAACTCCTCTCCTTCCACCGGTGCCCTGGAGCTCGACGCCCAGGGAAGCTTGATGTATACGCCCTCGCCGGCCTTCAAGTATGCGCCTGGCTGGGGCTCCCCGGAGCCCGGCGCTGCATCAGCAGCAGAGGGGTCGGCGGACGATTCAGCGCCTTGCGCTCCTGCGTCCTCCGGGTCGTCAGTGCGGTCGCCGGATCCCTCGCCAGCTCCCGCGCCAGCGGCCTCGGCGGCTTCTTCATCGGCGGGCTCATCAGCGCCGGTCCCTTCCTCGCCAGCGGCGGCATCTTCAGTATTGCCGCGTGCGCCTTCCTTGCCGGCGGCCTCGGTCTCCATCGGGTCTGCGAGAGGGGGATCTGGGGATAGGAAGAGGAAAGAAGTAGTACCCTCTGGGGCACTTTTTCGATTTGGAAGCCTCAGCGGAAAGCACCTGCGTGCGCGGATGCGCCCGCGTCTCCGTCGACCAGAAGAGGTAGAACTCCTCCCGCAGCGCCTGCCGGGTGAGCTCAGGGAGGAAAAGCACTCGCTTCTTGCGTAGTTCCTCAAGCTGCAGCGCCTCGGCCGACTTTGCAGCCTTCACAGCCTTCGCAGCTTTCGCAGCCTTCCCGATCTTCGGAGCCATGGCGGAAGCGGTGGGGGAAGGCGAGGGCGGCGGCAGCGACGGCGGCAATGGGCAACGGAGCGCTGCTCTCTTTCGGCTTGGGAAGCGGAGGGGAGCGGCGGAGCTTTCGGAGGAAGGAACTGCAAGTAGCGAAGGTGGGGGAACAGCCCTGTTTCCCCTGCTTATAAACGGGGGAGGCGGACGTTACTCATTCCCTGGATTAAAAAATTACCCATGATCTCCCCCACGATGCCACGTTTGACGCGTGCCGTTGCGAGGGGGGCGTGGTGGGTACGGAGTCGGATTTAGTGTGGACCCAGGCCCCGCGTGCCCGTGCACTGTTTTGGGCCTGGCCCAACAGCGCTCGGCACCGTGTATGGCCCAGGCCCGGGGGCTCCTGTCGGTGTACTAAAGTAGGGGGTACCTTAGTACCCCGAACTTGTGCACGGGTAGTCGCAGCGACCCGAGGCAGGGCTTGCCGGGCATCCGCCAAGATCCTCGACGGCTGCTTAGATGCCATTCAAGAACAGAGTACTAAAGCTAAAAGCCCCGGTAAGAGGAGCTTGCCGGGAAAGCCAACCAAGGCCCCGGCAAGAGGAGCTTCCCGGGAAGGCCAACCAAGGCCCCGGCAAGAGGAGCTTGCCGGGAAGAAGAAGAGACCCTGGCAAGAGGATCTTGCCGGGAAGGCCACTCAAGGCATTCCAAGTAAACTTGCCGCGACGCCCCGCGCGTCCCGGCCAGGCCCGGCGAGCGGCAAGCTTGCTGGTGCGACAAGATAAGGGCCGCAGCGAGGCGCTTGCCGCGGCAAGGCTGCCACCCTGCACCCGAGCTCCAGCGCATCCAGCGACGTGTCACCCCAGGACTATCCCAGGAGCACGTGGCAAGGCGCTGTGCAGCCATGCGGTGCGAGGTGGCAAAAGGAGCTGACAAGGGGGCCATCGTGGCGATCGGTGGCGCCTCCAACGGTCGTTTCCTTGCACTGTTGGGGCGACCGGACGGGCATTAAATGCCCCTGTCCCCTACCGTCAGAGTTAGGTAGGGGACACTGTTGGTAGCAGTTGTACCAACCCGCGTTTTTACCTTTCTACCCCTCTTTCTACGCTGCCGCCTGTCGGTGACCCCTTTAGCCTATAAAAAGGAGGCCCATGCGCACGTAGAAGGGGTTCGGAATTTTGGTTCCACAGCCAGGGGGTTCGGCGGTTCGACTGATTCGACGCCACGCCCGCTCTCTCGAGCAAGAACAAATACAACACACAAAGCAGCAGTAGGGGTTTTATCTCTCCGGAGAGCTCCGAAGCTGGGTAAAAATCCCCCGCGCGCTCCCTCGCCTCGATCTGCTCTGCGTGCGCCCTCCGCTCCCCTGCCGAATGAGAAAGGGGCCCTCCTGCCCCATAGGTGCTCGTGGCCTCCCAGTCCGCCACGACACTATATTACGATCACGCAAAGCAATATGACAATGAATGCTCAAGTCATGTATATGACGATGATGGAAGTTGCATGGAAATATATCTCGGAATGGCTATGGAAATGCCATAATAGGCTTATGTGTGATAGAGCGTATCGTATAACGGGGTTTGGACGCACCGGCGAAGTTTGCACCAACTCTCGAGGTGAGAAAGGACAATGCACGGTACCGAAGAGGCTAGCAATGATGGAAGGGTGAGAGTGCGTATAATCCATGGACTCAACATTAGTCATAAAGAACTCACATACTTATTGCAAAAATCTATTAGTCATCAAAACAAAGTACTACACGCATGCTCCTAGGGGGATTTATTGGTAGGAAAAGACCATCGCTCGTCCCCGACCACCACTCATAAGGAAGACAATCAATAAATACCTCATGCTCCAACTTCGTTACACAATGGTTCACCATACGTGCATGCTACGGGAATCACAAATTCAACACGAGTATTTCTAAAATCCACAACTACCCACTAGCATGACTCTAATATCACCATCTTTATATCGCAAAACTATTTCTAGGAATCAAACATATCATATTCAACGATCTATAAGTTTATGTAGGATTTAATGACTAACCATGGGAATGACCATTTCATGTCATCTCTCTAAATAGATATAAGTGAAGCAAGAGAGTTTGATTCTTTATACAAAATATATGCCCATGCTCTAACAAATATAAGTGAAGCAAAAGAGCATTCTACAAATGGCGGTTTTCTATGTGAAGAGAAACAGGCAATCCAAACTTCAAATGATAAAAGTGAAGCACATGAAGCATTCTATAAAGCCATACTCAAAAGATTTAAGTGAAGTGCAATGAGCATTCTATAAATAAACCAAGGACTATCTCATACCAGCATGGTGCATAAAAGAAAAGTGAAAACTATATGCAAAATACGCTCCAAGACTTGCACATATCGCATGAACGAAACGAATCTGAAAACATACCGATACTTGCTGAAGAAAGAGGGGATACCTTCCATGGCATCCCCAAGCTTAGACGCTTGAGTCTCCTTGAATATTTACTTGGGGTGCCTTGGGCATCCCCAAGCTTGAGCTCTTGCCTCTCTTCCTTTTCCTCATATCGAGACCTCCTCGATCAAACACTTCATCCACACAAAACTTCAACAGAAAACTCGGTAAGATCCGTTAGTATAATAAAGCAAATCACTACTATAGGTACTGTTGCAAACCAATTCATATTTTGTTTTTGCATTGTGTCTACTTTAATATAGCTTTTCCATGGCTTAATACACTGATAAAAATTGATAGTTTCATCAAAACAAGTAAACTATGCATCAAAAACAGAACAGTTTGAAGAAATCTGAACATTCACCATACTTATTGTACTCCAAAAATTCTACCAAAATTGGTAAAAATAAAATTTTGCACATCAAGACAGTTTAAAAAGAACCATAACCGTTTGACGTTCCAGTAAAAACTGTAAAATCGCGCACTACAGCCAAAGTTTCTGTCCTGCACCGTACAAACCAACAAGCATTGTAAACATCCTAAAGGCAAAACCTTAGCACATTATTTTTATAATACAATGGGATTGCACAAGGGGATAATTATTTTTGATGAAAAGTTTCTGTAATTAAGATTCACAAAGTTTCCGTGAGCATGAACAAAGTTCAAGGAGCTCTCCCACTTCAACAATGCTTGTCTCTCTCACTTTCACTTTCCTTTTTGAAAAGTTTTGGGTTCCCCTCTTTATTTTTTTTGTTTTTAAACTTTATAAAAGCACTCAACAGAAATAAATGACTCTCTAAAACTTCCGGGTTGTCTCCGTGGCAGCGCTTTCTTCAAAGCCATTAAGCTAGGCATATAGTGCTCAAGTAATGGATCCACCCGGATCCTAAGGTATATCAAAGCCAATTTTAATTAAAAATGATTTATGATTTAGTGGTGAGCACAAAGTAACATATATCATGCAACAACGAAGTCTAACTCTCTTCCTATGCATCGGCATGTCATAAAAGAACAATTCATGCACACATAGTAAAGGCTAATGCATAGTATAAGCAGTTTCTTGCAATTTCATCGTATGGGAAACATAGAGAGGTGGAGATATAGTTCCTCTCTCATAATAATTGCAAGTAGGAGCAGCAAGCACATGCATATTATATCTATCAAAATCATCATGTGTAGTAGTAAAACGCAACCCATCAATATAATTCTTAATAAGCACAAACTTCTCCGATATAGTGTAGTTTGGAGAATTCAAAAGGATAATAGGACTATCATGCGTGGGTGCAATAGCAACAATTTCATGTTTAACATAAGGAACTATAGCAAGTTCATCTCCATAAGCATAATTCATATTGGCATCTTGGCCACAAGCATAGCAAGCATCATCAAAAAGGGATATTTCCAGAGAATCAACGGGATCATAACAATCATCATAGCAATCATCCTTCGGTAAGCACGAAGGGAAATTAAACAATGTATGAGTTAAAGAGTTACTCTCATTAGAATGTGGGCACGGGTAGCTAATCCGCTCTTCCTCCTTTTGTTCTTCGCTCTCCTCATCATCTTTTTCATCCATTGAGCTCATAGTTTCATCAATTTCTTCTTCCATAGAAACCTGCAAAATATTAGTCTCTTCTTGGACAGCGGAGGAGTCCTCAATATATGGTTTAACATAGGCATTAGAAGCATAATTATCATAACAATGTTTAAATATGGCAAAATTTTCAGATTTGTAGAGAGTAGCATCATACTTTTCAATCAAAGAAGCAATTTTGTAAGCACCCTTAAAAGCAACAAATTCTTCTATTTGTCGAACATCATAGTAATTATAAACACGCTTGCACGACACGGAGGGCACAATAGGATAGCAACATAACCACAAGCAAATTAAACCAATCATAGCAATTCATCAATCACCGATAGGACAACGAAAATCTACTCACACATCATAGGATGGTAACACATCATTGGATAATAATATGAAGCATAAAACACCATGTTCAAGTAGAGGGTACAGCGGGTTGCGGGACAATGGACCGCTAAATATAGAAGAGGGAAGGTGATGGAGATGTTGGTGAAGATGATGGAGGTGTTGGTGTAGATCGCGGTGATGATGATGGCCCCCGACGGTGTTCCGGCGCCACCGGAAGCAAGGGGGAGAGAGCCCCCCTTCTTCTTATTCTTCCTTGACCTTCTCCCTAGATGGGGGAAGGGTTTCCCCTCTAGTCCATGGTCTCCATGGCGTGGGAGGGGCGAGAGCCCCTCCGAGATTGGATCTGTCTCTCCGTCTCTCTCTATTTCTACGCTCTTCTGGTGCCCTTTCACCGTTTCTTATATATCCGGAGATTCGTAACTCCGAGTGGATTGAAACCTTCGCCCTGATTTTTCTCCAAAAAATAGCTTTCTTGTGGCCAAAGAAGAGCGTCAACCGCCTTACGGGATACCCACGAGGGTCAGGGGCGCACCCCCCTGCCTCATGGCCCCTTCGGGCATCGTCTCACGTTGATTTTGCTTCCCAAAAATCATAAATATTCCAAAAATAGTCTCCGACTATTTTTATCCCGTTTGGACTCTGTTTGATATTGGGTTTCTGCGAAACATAAAGCATGCAACAAACAGGAACTGGCACTCGGCACTGGATCAATATGTTAGTCCCAAAAATAATATAAAAATTTGCCAAAATTATATGAAAGTTGTAGAATATTGGCATGGAACAATCAAAAATTATAGATACGACAGTGACGTATCAGCCTCCCCCTGGTTGGGGAGATGTTCCCCCTCTGGTCCTTGACCTTCATGGCGATGATGGCCCCTCCGGGATCCTCCTCCATGGCCTCCGCTGATGATGGGACCCTCCGGCAGGGTGCAGAGAGGGCCTAGTTTGATTTCTCATGGCTACAGAGGCTTGCGTCGGTGGAACTTCCGATCTAGGTTATTTTCTGGAGGTTTGGGCATTTATAGGAGAGGTTAGCATCAAGGACAAGTCAGGGGGCCCTACAGAGAGTCCATGAGGCAGGGGGACACCCCAGGGGGGTGGGGGCGCCCTCCACCCTTGTGGGGCCCACGGGACTCCCCTCTGGTAACTTTTCATTCCAGTATTTTTTATATTTTCCAAAAAAATCTCTGTTGATTTTCAACGCATCCCAGGAACTTTATTTCTGCACAAAAACAACACCACGGTAGTTCAGCTGGAAACAGCGTCAGTCCGGGTTAGTTCTAACCAAATCATACCAAAATAATATAAAACTATTTTAAACATGGCATGAATACTTCATAAATTATAGATACGTTGGAGACGTATCAAATGCTACGGCAAGCTCAAGTTCACCATGCTCGAGTTCGATGGAAGCAATGATCCCGAAGAGTACCTTTCATGGGCATTGAAGGTCGACAAGGTCTTTTGTTTGCAGAACTATGAGGAAGAGAAGAAGATTGCTATGGCATCCCTTGAGTTCCAAGACTATGTGCTCATATGGTGGGAACAAGTCTTTGAGCGCCAAGAAGCAAGAGGTGAACCACCAATCACCACATGGGATCAAATGAAGGATGTCATGCGAGCACGTTTCGTGCCAACATACTACAACCGCGACCTCTTCAAGAAACTCCAACTCCTCAAGAAATTAACAAAGACCGTTGAAGAATACTACAAAGAAGTGGAGATTGCCATGATAAGAGCCAATTTCATGGAAGATGATGAACAAACTATGGCCCGTTTCTTGAATGGCCTCAATCACCCCATCAAGAAAATTGCCGACTTCCAACCCTAATCCAGCCTCATTGAGCTAGTGCATCAAGCTACCAAAGCAGAACGTCAAGTACAAGATGACTTCAAGTACGCCAAGTACTCGTCCAAGAGCTACATCTTCTCCAACATCCAAGCTTCAACGACTCCGACACGTTCTACCTCAACCAAGCCATCTACAAGCAATGGTGACAAGTCGAATTACAAGAAAACTTCGACAACCTCAAGTCGTCCTCCTACTACAAGCAACGTCAAGCCGCGCGCTTCATCATCTACTCCAACCGATGAGACCGTCAAAAAATCTCCATCAAGTGTTTCACATGCGGCGGCCGAGGCCACAAGTCCTTTGAGTGTACCAACAAGAGCACCATAATCCTCAACGACGATGGAACCTATGACTCCATGAGTGACGAGGAAATGGAAGCCCTTGAGCAAGTGGCCATGCACCGGCATGTGAATAAAGATGAAGATGATCAAGTATTTTGTGATGAGGATTCGAGCCCCGCTCTCGTTGTCTCCAAAGTCTTGACTCTTCAACATCAACAAGAGGAAGAACAAAGATGCCACATCTTCCACACCAAGGCCGGTATTAATGGAAGGTCTGTCAAGGTCATCATCGACGGAGGGAGTTGCCATAACTTGGCAAGTGAAGAAATATGCTCCAAGCTCCAATTGGTCAAGATGAAGCACTCATACCACTACAAGGTTCAATGGCTAAGTGATTCCGGCACTATCCAAGTCGAGCATACGGTCAAAGTCTCCTTCACTCGAAGCATAAGAAGACACTTTGGAGTGTGATGTCGTCCCAATTTCCGTTTGCCACCTCCTTCTTGGTTGAACATGGAAATTTGACCGCGGCGTCATCCACAACGGGCGTACCAATCACTATAGCTTCAGGATGGAAGGAACGGAGTACGTGCTCCGACCTATGTCTCCAAGTCAAGTGATCACCTAAAAGAAAGCCACCCATCATGGAGAAAAGAGTGATAGAGTGACCCACCCAAAAGAGAGTGAGCGCCACAAGCCAAAATCGAGTGCCTCCATGTTGAGCGACAAGAAAAACTTAGTCCTATTTGCCACCAAAAGTGAGATGAGAGAAGTGTGTGAGAACCCATCAAGTGTTATGCACTATGTCCTTGTGTGCAAGGACGAGGCACCAAAAACTGACACCTCTCATGATCTGCCTTTAGTGTTGTATTCTCTTTTGCAAGAATTCCAAGATGTTTTCCCCGACGAGCTACCTCCAGGTCTACCTCCACTACGAGGCATTGAACATCGAATCGACCTCATCCCCGAAGCACCTCTACCTAACAAGGCTCCCTACCGCATCAACCCTGAAGAAACTAAGGAGATCCAACAGCAAGTACAACAACTCATTGACAACGGCCATGTACGTGAAAGCTTGAGCCCTTGTGTCGTTCTGGTAATCCTTGTTCCAAAGAAAGACGGTACTTATCGGATGTGTTCCGATTGTCGTCCCATCGATGCTATCACCATTCGATATCGTTACCCTATTCCACGCCTAGATGATATGCTTGATGAGCTTAGCGGAGCCACCATTTTCTCTAAGATTGATCTTAAGAGTGGTTACTATCAAATACGCATCCAAGAAGGTGATGAATGGAAAACTGCATTTAAGACCAAATTTGGCTTATATGAATGGCTTGTTATGCCAATGGGTTTATCCGAAGCACCCGGTACTTTCATGCGAGTCATGCATTTAGTTATTCGATCCTATATTGGTGTATTTGTTGTGGTCTATTTTGATGATATTCTTGTCTTTAGCAAATCCATCAAAGATCATGTCACCCATCTTAGAACCATGTTGCAAACCCTTAGGAAAGAGCACCTTTATGCTAATATGGACAAATATCTTTTTTGTGTTGATAAGCTTGTTTTCTTGGGTTTCGTTGTGTCTTCTAAGGGTGTTCATGTAGATGAATCTAAGATCAATGCTATTAAAACTTGTCCCCAACCAACCAACTTGCAACAAGTGCGTAGTTTTCTTTGTTTAGCCGTTTTCTATCGTATATTGTGAAGGATTTTAGCACCATTGCTTCACCTTTACATTCTTTGAGTACGAAAAATGCGCCATTTGTTTGGGAACCATCCCAAGATACCACATTTAATGAGCTTAAGAATTTGCTTACTCATGCTCCCGTGCTTGCATTACCCAACTTTCAAAAACCTTTTGAAATTCATTGTGATGCTAGTGGTAATGGCATAGGAGGTGTGTTAATGCAAGAGAAGCGCCCCATAACATACTTTAGTGAGAAACTTTCCGGAGCGCAACTCAATTATCCCATCTATGACAAGGAGCTATACGCTTTAGTGCAAGTTTTGCATGAATGGGAACATTATCTTCGCCCTCATGAATTTATCATTCATACCGATCATTAAACGCTTAAGTATCTTAAGGGTCAAACTAAGTTGAACAGGCGTCATGCTAAGTGGAGTGAATTCATTGAGTCTTTTCCTTTTGTCATCAAGTACATCAAGGGTAAGGAAAATGTTGTGGCGGATGCTCTTTCCCGAATATGCATGCTTGTCACTAAACTTGAATTGAATGGTATTGGCATTGAGCACATAAAAGACATGTATGCGCATGATCCTACCTTTGCAATTCCTTATGACAAGTGTTTGATGCATACAGCTTGGGAATGCTATCACATCAAGGATGATTACCTTATGAGAGCTAACAAACATTAAATTCCCGAGTCTTCTCTTCGTTTGCTCCTTTTGCAAGAGGCTCATGGAGGCAGACTAATGGGACACTTTGGACGTGACAAGACATTCGCTACACTCTCAAAGAACTATTTTTGGCCCAAGATGTTCCGTGACGTCTCACGCTTCACCAACCAATGCTCTACATGTAGCAAAGCTAAGTCAAAAGCTCAATCCCATGGTCTTTACATGCCCCTTCCTATTCCTTATCAACCTTGGGAAGACATTAGCATGGACTTTGTACTTGGCTCGCCTAGAACTAAAAATGGAAAGGATTCCGTGTTTGTTGTTGTGGACCGATTCTCTAAGATGGCTCATTTTATCCCATGCAACAAGATAGACGATGCTTCACATATTGCAAATATTTTCTGTAGGTAAATCTTGCGCCTCCATGTAGTGAAAAGAGATTGTCTCGGAACGCGACGTCAAGTTCTTGAGTTACTTTTGGAAGACTCTATGCGCCAAGCTCGGAATCAAGCTCTTGTTCTCTTCGACATACCATCCTTAAATCGACGGCCAAACGGAGGTGACGAACCGAACACTCTCCACTCTACTATGCATGTTGATCAAGAGGAACATCAAGGAGTGGGAGGAGTGCCTACCCATCACCGAGTATGTCTACAACCGTGCAAGACACTCCACAACCGGCAAAGTCCCCCTTCGGAGTCATCTACGGTTTCAACCCATTGTGCCCATTGGACATTCTTCCTCTTCCACTACAAGAGTGCACCAACATGGATGCGAGTGCAAGAGAAAGCTACCTCAAGAACATGCACGAAGAAACAAGGCACACCATCAAGCGCCAAGTACAACGACTCGCGACCAAGCTCAACATCAACAAGAAACCTATGATATTCAATGTTAGAGATCTTGTGTGGCTACACCTTCACAAGGAATGCTTCCCCAACGAACGCAAGTCCAAATTTCTACCACGAGCTTATGGACCCTTCAAGGTGCGAGCACGCTACAACAACAACGCTTACAAGATCGACCTTGCAAGCGACAAGTACAACATGAGCGACATCTTTGATGTCAAAGACCTCTCGCCATACCATGGTGATGAAGCTTTTGATCCGAGGTCGGATCTTCCCCAAGGGGGGGAGATGATGTGTAGCATCCCAAGATCATCCCCATGGACTTATCTACATCTCCTATGACACCACTTGGACCAATGACAAGAGGACGTGCAAGAGCTCTCGAAACCGAAGTGACAACACTCCTCTCACAACTCTCTTTTGAATCACACGAGACATGGATACTACCTCAAATGGAGACGCTTTGCATACTCAGGTACCAAGGAGTTAGCGATGGAAATTCTAAGGATCAAGGAGAATTGGAAGCGAAAGAAATGCGTGAAGACGGAGAAGAAATCAGCCAAGTCCCAGGCTGGCCGGACAATCCGGACCCTGGTCCGGACGATCTGGATAACATGTCCAAAGACACCCAAAGCTGGACCCTGAAGCCGGACCATCCGGATGAGTCCCGGATCATCCACACCCCCGCCGTACATCTCGAACCCCCTTCAGACATCCAGGCCATCACCGCCACCGCCTGCCCCTTCGCCTCATCCGGACCGTCCCCCTGATCATCGGGCTCCCCGTCCGGATCATCCAGACCCCCGCATGTGTGCACGTGTTGGGCCGAGGCCCATGTATCCCCTCGCCCCTTTGCCTATATATACTACTCCTCGACCTCTTTTCTAGGGTTAGCATTGTGATAGCTCATATTTGAGATAGAGCTTTGCTCATCCACTTGGTTACTTCTCCTCGGAGCTCCCCCAAGCGGATTCAAGACCCCATCACAGGAAGACCCTTCAAGACCTCCTCACGGAGAAGATGTTTTGTATCGTCCTTTGTTGATCTTGAATCGTGTATCACTCTTTGTGTTTCGAGGATCTAGCATATGCGTGACCATATCTTGTTGGTTGAGTGATTTCTCTCATGTTTCCCCTCGTGTTCCCCTCGTTTTTTCCCTCATATTTTTCGTGTTCTTTGTAGGATCCCCTCCAATCATGAAAGATCGAGCATCTAGGATTCTACCCTACATCATCATGGCCATGATCTAAAGCTAGCAGTGCAAGTTGTGACCACTTCCACATTTGGCAGAATGCTACATTGATACTAGTACCTAAACCAGGAAACACAATGGTCCTACAACGTGTATGAGCATGCAAATTTGTCCTACCTACCATGACCGCCATACACGTAATGAAATAATGGAACAAACCATGCCTAAGCCAGCACCAATCTAGCTTTTCAACATCACACACAAACCCTATCTATGAACAACATGAACATGTAAGTACCTATCATGCAAGAACCAATCTACCCTGCCTATGAACTACGGTGTAACTACCTATGAACAAGAACAAATCTGACCTACATACGAACAGCACAAACATGAACATCATGAACACTACGAACACTATGAACAACAAGAACAACATGAATAGTAGCAGCCAAGAAGGATTCTAATCCAATCGATTCCTTGTGATGCCTAATGTAGAAAACATGAATCTATAGAGGGGAAAACAGTAACTTACTGGAGCGGTTGGAGTTCGAGCGTATGCCGGCTGGAAGAAAACCCCGGCGGGAAGAAGATGGCGGGCGAAGCGGAGATGGAGCCGGCAATGCCGACGGCCATCGGCATTGCCCCGGTGCTCATGGCCACGTGGGAGGTCGAGGAAGCTGAAGGAAATATGCCCTAGAGGCAATAATGAAGTTATTATTCATTTCCTTAATTCATGATAAATGTTTATTATTCATGCTAGAATTGTATTAACCGGAAACTTAGTAGATCTGTGAATACATAGACAAAACATATAGTCCTTAGTATGCCTCTACTTGACTAGCTTGTTAATCAACGATGGTTATGTTTCCTAACCATGGACATGTGTTGTCATTTTATGAATGGGATCACATCATTAGGAGAATGATGTGATGGACATGACCCATCCGTTAGCTAAGCTTTATGATCGTGTCAGTTTCATTGTTATTGCTTTTCTTCATGACTTATACATGTTCCTCGGACTATGAGATTATGCAACTCCCGAATACAAGAGGGACACTTTGTGTGCTACCAAACATCACAATGTAAATGGGTGATTATAAAGGTGCTCTACAGGTGTCTCCGAAGGTGTTTGTTGGGTTGCCATAGATTGAGATTAGGATTTGACACTCCGTGTTTCAGAGAGGTATCTCTGGGCCCTCTCGGTAATACTCATCACTATAAGCCTTGAAAGCATTGTGACTAATGAGTTAGTTGCAGGATGAAGTATTATAGAACGAGTAAAGAGAGTTGCCGGTAACGAGATTCAACTAGGTATGATAATACCAATGATCAAATCTCGGGCAAGTAACATACCGATGACAAAGGGAGCATCACATGTTGTTATGCGGTTTGACCGATAAAGATCTTCATAGAATATGTAGGAACCAATATGAGCATCCAGGTTCCGCTATTGGTTATTGACCGTAGGGTCCGCATGCTTAACATTCGATGACAATTGGTATTATGAGTTTATGTGTTTTGATGTACCGAAGGTTATTTAGAGTCCCGGATGTGATCGCAGACATGACGAGGAGTCTCGAAATGGTCGAGACATAAAGATCGATATATCAGAAGGCTATATTTGGACACCGGAAAGGTTCCGAGAGGTTCGGGCATTTTTCTGGAGTACCAAGAGGTTACTGGAACCCCCCGGGGAGTTAATGGGCCTTAATGGGCCATAGTGGAAGAGAGGAGGAGGCGGCCAAGGTGGGGCATCCCCCCCAAGTCAAATCCGAATTAGGAGGGGGCCCGGCCCCCTTTCCTTCTCTCCCTCTCCCTCTTACTTCTTCTCCTACTCCAACTAGGGAAGGGGGAGACCTGCTCCTACTAGGAGTAGGACTCCCTCCCTTGGGCGCGCCATAGAGGGCCGGCCCTCCCCCTCCTCCACTCCTTTATATACGGGGGAGGGGGGCACCCCAAAGACACACAGGTTGACAATTGTTTTAGCCGTGTGTGGTGCCCCCCTCCACAGATATCCACCTCGGTCATATCGTCGTAGTGCTTAGGCAAAGCCCTGCGCCAGTAACTTCACCATCACCGTCACCACGTTGTCGTGCTGACGAAACTCTCCCTCGACCTTAGCTTGATGTAGAGTTTGTGGGACGTCACCGAGCTAAACGTGTGCAGATCACGGAGGTGTCGTACCTTTGGTGCTAGGATCAGTCAGATCATGAAGACGTACGACTACATCTTCCGTGTTGTCAACCATGTGGTAGTAGCTGTTCATGGATCACAAACACAGAACTCAGTTCCTGAGGACGGCTGCAATGAGACAATCCACCATGTACTCCTACACAGCCTCTCACTGCTACCTTTACCAAATCGTGTTCACACACTTAGCTCACACACAGTAGGACATATTTACACACCTCCGATTCATCCCCGATGAATCAGACCTGACTCAACTCTAAGCAGTAGCAGGCATGATAAACAAGCATGAATGAGTAGGCACATCAGGGCTCAAACAACTCCTACTCATGCTAGTGGGTTTCATCTATTTACTGTAGCAATGACAGGTCATGCAAAGGAAAGGGGTTCAACTACCGCAGCATGTAACAGTTGAGTCGTTGTTCTCCTAATGCAGTAAAAGAGAACATGAGTGAGAGAGTGGGATTGTATCAGAATGAACAAGGGTTTTTTTCTTGCCTGGCACTTCTGAAGATAGTATAGCTCTTCATCGGTGTCATCGAACTCATCATCGGAACACGTCTATCGAGAGGGAACAACACCGACAAACAGAGAAGGAACACAATCAATGCAATGCAACAATATGATGCATGAATGTGACATGGCAATATGCTATGATTTTAGTTCATGCAACTAGCAATGATTTGAATGGAGTTGGTTTGAACACTAGGTTCAAATTCAAACTCCACATGGGACATTTAAAATGCCATTTATTCAAATTGTCATAAACAGTGCTATAAGTTGTTCAAACATGCATGAAAATGCCATAAACAGATTCTTTGGATTTTTCTGATAATTTTTCATATATAAATCTTTTAAATCTGAGTTATAGATTATTTTCTATGATTTTTAGGAGTATTAACTATTTTATGGAATTTCCTGAATTAAGTTAAATCCAGAATATGAGTTATTGCGTCAACACTACATCACTATGACGTCAGCTGGTCAACTGGGCGCCTCCAGGTCAAACCTGACCAGTAGGGCCCACTAGTCAGTGACACATAGTCAGCTACAGAGGCTGACATGTGGGACCCGGTCAAAGATGACATGGCCAAGTCAAAGTTGACAAGGGGGGGCCACTGAAATTAGTGCTAATCTAACAGAGAGTTAAACTAATTATTTAGGCACTGGGCCCACATGTAAATGGATCAGGAGGTTAATTAGTGGGTGATTAGTGCTAACTAGGTGGCCACGTCAATAGTCGCCGGAGCCTCGCCGGCGATGACCTCGAACCGCGGCGGAGTTCGCTCGGAACTCGCCAGAGGCGATGGATCGACGCGCCAGGGGCACTAGAGGATAGCCCGTGCCCGCGCGCATCTAGGGAGACCAACGGGAGGTGCGGGGGTGGTCTGAGTCGACGGCGGCGAGCACGAATGCGGCGGTCGGAGTTCGGGGTTGGTGCAGGTTAGCGCTAGGAAGCACGGGGGGGAGCTATTGGTGGCTATGGACTCCTGGAGCTGCGATGAGCACGGCAGTGTGCTCGGTTTCAAGCCACTGTGCCTCTGGCCACGATGGCAACGAGGCACGGCGGCGACGACTTCAGCCGTGGTGGAAGATGGAGCTAGAGGACGGAAACGGAGGGGGCGAGCAAAGGAGAAACAGCAGGAGCTCACAGCGGATCCGTAGGGATGGTTAGCAGGCTCGGGGACGCTCGGGAGGTGGTGAATCGACGACGACGATCTTCGGTGGCCGACGAGGGAAACGGCGGCAGTGGCGGTGTTGCGGCACGTCCGGGGCCTCGTGGCTCGTCGAGGAGGTCGAGGATGTCGAGACGGAGCTTCTGGGCGCGTCGGTGAGGCGAGGGGGATATGGTGGTTGCGGCTGCAGCGAGCGGTGGCGACGAGCTCCGCTCGGTGGGAGAGAGAGGGAGCCAGAGGAGGGGGGAGAAGGCACGGGAGAGAGTGAGAGGCCTGGGAGGGTGCATGGCGCCCTCGGGTGAGTCCAGCGGCGAGCAGGCAAGCATGAGGTGGCTGGCGCGTGCGCGCGCGCGTCGGGCACACGCCCTCCTGCCTACTGGCAGGAGGTTGAAGACGGTGGCGGCTGCGGTGGGTTGGGCTGCTGCTGGGCTGCGCCGTAACTGGGCCAGCCGGTAACTAGGCCAGGTAAGTGCTCTGTTTTATTTTTTCTGTTTTGTTTTATTTTTTAATTTATTTTGCCACTGTTTTCAAATTCAAAAGAATTTCAAACAATGCCAAAACATTCTGAAATATTTTATGTTACCTCTCTGGACTACTCCAAAAGTACATAAAACACTTCAAAGCATTTGAAAACATATTCATTATATATTATGAATATATTCCCAACTTCAAATAGATTATTGATTTAAATTCAGAGACCAAATAATTCCTTAAAATGTTCCAGAATTTTGGTTTGATATATAACTCTTCCCAAAATTCACAGAACTATTTTTAGGGCATTTTGGATTCACAGAATGCAATTTAAAGGGTGCTTGCCCTTCTTTTAATTAGATTTCTGAGGTTTCAACAATCCTCAATTCAAGTTTCAGAAAATAGACATGATGCACACATGAAGCTAGCCTAGAGCATTACCAGAAGGTAGGGATGTGACAGCTCACCCCCACTAGACAAGAATCTCGTCCCGAGATTCAAGCGTAGGGTAAGCTGAAGGGGAACGCAACTAACATAATCTTCACGATTCAGGTTGCACTTGATAAGAACGTTGATTCGGTCACCATCTCTGTCCCGATGTCTTGCTCTAGGAACTTCAACTAACATGACAATGAGAGGATAGGGAAAACTCTAAAAGAATCGATCTTCTCAGAGATCAAGCAACTCAGGATCAGCTCACGGAGTAAGACGTAGCACATCTTTCGAGCTGGGACATGAAACATACATCTAGAGGGATGGAGTGAAACAGATGACGAAGGTTCACTAGATAGACAACAATTTCACACCTAAGAGGGTGGTGAACGGTTGTCCATGTAGCGAGGAGTTGTGTTTCCATGATACCACAACGAGACACCTTAGAGGAGGTGACTAGTGGAATTATTACCTTAAGTGGCAAAAAGAATTATCTTTGATATGGAGATCATTGGGATTCTTTATACCAGCCTAAGGCAAATCTCGGGTGATGGTTTTGAGGAGTTCTGTAGAAATGGCATACTCGGACTAGTATGTATGATGTGGATTACCTTGTTGAAGACAACGCGATGGATGATTTTTCTTATCACCGGGAATGGGTGGGACCCATGGTAGACTGGCACAACGATGGGTGCTAGCTGGGAACAAAATGCAGATGTTGGGAATGATTCTGGTAACTGGGGAGGAACCCCATCAGTAGAGAGTGAATCCACTGTTTGAAAGGGTTATAGCATAACCGAGGAAACTAAGGGCACTATGCAATTAATGCTGACAATAAAACCTAGCACTTGCGTGTGCTCTCAAGAACTTGAGCATTTCCATATTCATCAAGGTTTTACCAATATCTGTGTCAAGGATCCTGGCAACACAACATACTACCATGATGAACAGTGATGGACGATGCAGATGCAAAGGAAGATAATCTTCTCAGATTTCACCTTAGCGAGGCCAAGGAAACAAAACCTGGATGATCGACCGAGAGACATTTAGCACTCGCTTCTAATGTTCTCCTTGATGTGCTAGCGTAATCCATTCATAGATATGGTTTGATATCTAGAACATCAAGTAAAAGGTCGGACTTCGGGAGCACAAGAATCCATAAGAAACAATTACTAGGGTAAATCCTATGGAATCCTTATGGGGAAGTGACCAACTTCTTCAATCAAGTTACTACAATAATAGGTCTTCTAGCTGGGTGTGTTGGCCATGACATCCACTTTACCAATTAACAAAGAGACCAATATTATAGTCCTTGGGAAAATGTTCCAACCATCATATCTGCCCGAGATTCAGATTTGGTTGGTGTCAGGATATTCCAGACTCATCAGGTCTAGGGAGGAAAATGAAAGTTCGCAACACAAATCGACGAGACGGCGTTGCGAGGTTCTCTCGAGGAATGAACTATGATAGCAAGCTCCAAAACATGAGCTGGTTCTGCTACAAACACGTGAACACGTTGTCCCAGACAAGCATGATCACCTGGCAGTCTTACAATGTAACACTACGGAGTTCAGGTGGGGAACCCTCATCAAGGATAACGAAGTCTTTACGCAAGTCCATGGATTAGATCCCAAGCATAGACTTCTCTTCCTTGAACAAATCAATCAGTGGCTTGGTGTGCTAGGGACACATATAGAATGAAGGTTGCAAGTCTCCAAACCACATAATACTTCGCACGTATGCATGACTGATTTGGGGTGATTCCAGAGGAAGCAACATTGACTTTCTCGAATCCACGGCGTCAACTTGCTCCAAATGCACATGAATTAGAGGAAGTCACTTCTTTCATCCAAGCATATGCTTCATGAATGGATCACGAAGATAATGCTTACAAAAGTTTCCAACACTAGCTGGATGTTCAACACGAATCATGGAGAAGGTAGGAATGTTGTCGATGGGCTCAACAACAATCCATCCAGGCTTCCATATAAGTGGAATTCCAGAATTATGTGAACAAGGTGATAGCATTGGTCAGACCCGAAAGATATAATGGAGTATGCTCGAGGAAACAACCACGAGTAAGACAACATTACGAATATCATTGGTTCTGATCTGATTTGACGATAGCCCATACTCAAATCAAAAATAGGATAAGATGATAGGTCCATTGACTGATCACATGGACCAATCGATGAAGATATCATCTTTCTTCAACACACACAAATATAACCCTTGAAATGAGCTAAGTCGGACAAGCTTTTATCCTCCAACTCTCCAAGTTGTTGTTTAGCTTAACCAACCAGCTCAAGGGTATGCAACATAGATTCTTGGAGAAGGGGTGGTTACAAGCAACCAACTTGTTCACGAACTCAACATAGTGGTCAGGTGACAACCTGGTGATACTTCTGAGAAGATATTTGGAAAATCACAAACCACAGATATGTTACTAAGCTCTAGAATAGTCTTGCTTTTCAGGGCAAGATGATATGATCAGAAGAGCGAGGGATTGGCACAATCCTACTCTTTTTTTTTGAAGGTTAACGACAGTGGGAGAGGCTCCCACTGACTTTATATTACTCACAATGGATAATTACATCAGGGTTACAATTGGGGTTTTAGTTGGCCCCCCGGCCCAGCTTGAAAGAAACGCAAAGCTATTTGTGTGTTACAAGGTGATTTACAAGCTTTGTATATAGTCGTTTAGGTATGGACGAAGGCCCTCACTACAGTTATGCACTAAAAGGCACAGAAGATTTTTGAACCTAGCCAGCCATGAGTCAAAAGAGTGTGGAATCCCTCTGAAGTGTACATTGTTTCTTTCCATCCATAGACTCCAGGCTGCCATCAGAAAAATGTCCATAAACAAAGGTCGATGCCAACTTTCTTTGCCTCCATGAATTCGGTATATTCTGTCCCCCGTCGCCGGCCAAAGCATACCAACTTTTGTCCAGCATCGCTGACTAAACGGGCAGGCAAAGAATAGATGTTCCACTGTTTCCTCAGGTGGGCTATGGCAAAGCATACAGGTATAGACGTTGTTAGTCACATTATAATGTCTACGTCTCAACATATTTCTTGTGTTCAGGCGATCAACTAGTAACAGCCACCCGAACAATTTGAATTTGATTGGGCATTTGGCTTTCCATAGCCAGGTGAAAGCTTTGTCCGCAATTACCTCCCTGAAGCAATGATCATAGAATTTCTTGGAGGAGTAGGTTCCAGTGAGGGAGCATTCCCAGGTGTCCCATTGATCACCATCCAAAACTGTATGCAGTGAGCCCCGTTGTATCTCTCTAACCTCTTCCCTGGCCTGCAGCGACAGTGGCAGATGGAAGAGCAGTGCTGGGTCCGTGGTCGTGAGGACATCAGCAACAGAGGCATCTTCGTTCAAACAAAAAGAGAAGGCTCGAGAGAAGAGTTCCATGAGCGGGGCTTGGTGATCAGCGAACCAGACATCCTTCCAAAAGAGAGAGGAGGATCCATCCCCCAGCGTGACAGTGGTGATCCCACGAAAGATGTCCGAAAGTTGCAGAACATCGCGCCACCAGAAAGAACCAACAGGATCAACAGCATGCGGAATCTTGCCAGTGTAATATGCATCCCAGATCATGGTGACCCAGGGTACGTCTTCGTGATTGTAGAACTTGAATAGATGCTTCAGGAGGAGAGCCACATTCTGTGTCTTGATGTCAATGATCCCCAAGCCACCTTTATCCTTAGGCCTGCAGACCAATTCCCACGCGGCCAAGGAATTGTTTTTAACACCATCTTCTGAGTTTTTCGCCCATAGGCAGTACCTGCGCAGCTTATCCAAGTGTTCATCCACTTTGGGGTGCAGCTTGATCGTGCACATGGCATATATCAGCATCGAGGTCACGGTCGAATTAACCAACGTGAGCTTGGCCCCGGACGACATCAGGGACAACGCCGTGGACATTTTCCTCTCCACATTATGCACTAAAGGCATGAGCTCGAGAAGGGTGGGCCTAGACGTGCCCATGGGAAGTCCAAGGTACGTGAATGGAAGATTTCCAACAGCGCACCCAAAGACCTGCGCCATTTCAATCGCACGTGATTGATCGATGTTAATGGGGATCAAAGTAGATTTATGGAAGTTGATCTTCAGCCCAACCGATGTAGCATAGTCTTCCAAAATTGTTTTCATACGTGCAGCTTGATCAAGGCAAGCAGGCATCACTAAGATGGTATCGTCCGCGTATTGAACCACGGGGTATTCACCACGGCGGTTATTTGGGATCGGCAACTCTAGCAGTCCTTGAACGAATGCATCATTAACCGCAGCTTGAAGAAGATCAGCTGCGAGCACAAAGATTAGCGGTGAAAGGGGGTCTCCTTGCCTCACCCCACACTTGCATGAGAACTTTCTGCCTGGGGTGCCATTGAGAAGCACCGAAGAAACACCAGAGCCAAAGATGGTTTTCATCCAACCTAGCCATCTATCATCAAAGCCCATGTGTCTCATGATTTCCATCATTGGCACATGTTCAATTGTATCAAAAGCTTTGGCAAAGTCAAGCTTGAGCAGTATGATCTGACGAGAGGATGCCTGACATTGATGTATATACTCAAATGTCCACGCCAAACAATCTTGAATGGTTCTCCCCTTAAGAAACCCATACTGGTTCCTATGTACGATTCTCAGAATGACTTTTTGCAGACGATTAGCCAGGATTTTGGTGATGATCTTGAGACAACAGTTGAGCAAGGTTATTGGCCTGTAGTCATTAGCGGTTTGCGGGGAAGAGATCTTCGGGATTAAAGTGATGTATCCCTCACTAATGCTGGATATATCCAAGTTTTCTTCATGGAAATCCTCGCACAGCCTGTAGAAGTCCTCTCTAATGATTGGCCAGCAGGTTTTAAGAAAGCATCCGTTAAAACCGTCCGGGCCTGGGGCTCTATCAGGAGGCATTTCTTTGATGACCGCATCGATCTCACTCCTAGAAAAGGGTACCGACAGCTGTTCCAGTCCATCAACTTGTTTGATTATCCGATCGAGATCAAAACGCATACTTGTGGGTTTAGAAGAACCCAAACGATCCTTGTACGTTTTATAGAGCACCCCTTCCTTGCCAATATGATCGTTAATGATCGCATCTCCATCTTTCAAGCTAGCAATGGAGTTATGCCTGTACCTCTCAGTCACAAGGGACTGAAATAGTTTGGTGTTTTCGTCAGCATAGCGGAAATATCTGATGGTGCACCTTTTCTTCCAGTAATCATTCTGATATTTCAGCAAAGAGTTGAGATGGGCTTTGAGGATACTCCTGAAATTCTTTTCTGGGGTAAATAAGCAACGCTTGTCCTCAATATCATCCAACCTGAGAAGGGCTTCGTTGCTGTTGTGGATCATGATCTTCAGGTTCGAGATACCCTGGCTCCAGTGTTTGAGATCGTAGCGCAAATTCTTAAGCTTCTTACAAATGAGAGCCGCGGAGTTCGGAGCGTAGCAATGTTTTGACCAGGAGCCAGCAACCACATCAAGAAATCCTGCATGATTGACCCAATAGTTCTCAAAACGGAAGAGTTGGGATTTAGGTATTTTGGATTCGATGCACACAACACAAGGGGTGTGGTCAGACACGGGTTTTCCCAAAGGTAGCACCATGGTGTTAGGATATGTCGTGGTCCAATTAGAGGAGGAGAAGAACCAGTCGAGCTGCTCAAGCAATGGGTCGTCTTGCATATTTCTCCAGGTAAAAGATCTTCCTTTGACTGGTATTTCCATAAGGGACTGCGCGCGAATGATTTCATTGAACAGAAGCATGTCATTGGCGTCCCCCCTGGCTAGTTTCTATTAGTCGGAGAACGGATGAAGTTAAAATCGCCGAGGATTAACTAGTTCTCATCATTTGGTATGTTAACATCAAAGAGCCAGGAGGTGAAATCCAGACGGTGCTGACCAGAACAAGGGCCATAAACATTGACAAGGTTCCAAGAATCATTCGATTGCGTCGAAACAAAAGAAATCCCCAAAGCAAAAGACTTTGTAAGCCAGGGTGTGCCCACAAATAAAGAGCTATTCCAAATAGTAATTAAGCCACCAGAGGAACCCACTGAAGGCACAAAGATAAATTTATCGAAACGTTTAGGACAGAACGTTTTAATAAAAGCTAGATCAAAGAACTCGCGCTTAGTTTCTTGGAGGCAGAGCACTGAACATCCGCTAGTATCAATAGCGTTCCTAAGAGCCAAAAGTTTACCATCAGAGTTTATGCCTCTGATGTTCCACGACAAGATATTCCACGATTTATGCATGACGAAGGTAGAAATCAGATGGCTTCATCAGGATCCAACGCCTGGCCATCCAGCAGCTTCTCAGCAGAGAGATCTTCAGGTGGAATACCACAGCGGCGACCGACCTGCTGAATTTCTTCGACAGAAGTAGGGGCGGGGCAGGCAGTGACGGCAGCAGAAGCAGAGGTAGCAGCCAAAGAAATAGCACGAACTGCAGGCACCACACGAGCTCTCACCTTAGACCTGGAGTGCCTGCTGTCAGAGATCTGGTTTACCTTGAAGCCATCATATTTATTGGACCTTGTACTTCTTCTGACAGCTGTAGTATCAAGCGGAACCTTGGTGCTACCGGAAGCTCTGGTAGCAAACATGGATGAGGATGCAATCATCTGCAAGGCAGATCCATGGTCTAGCCGGACGGCCGGAGCCGGCTCGGTGTCAGCAGTCGCAGGGGCAAAATGTGCAGAGATTGCTTTGAGGCCAGGGGAGTGAGCAGCCTCCTCCCAATCAGCAGTAGCAGCTTCAACTTCAATTAGAGTGCAACTTGTCAACACCAGAGGATAGTCAATGTAAACTCCTGACTGAAGACGGTCAGTGCAGATACGTGATAAGATATCAGGCTCTGGGGTGACATTAAGTAGAAAGGCAGCAGCGAGGGCCTCAAGGTGCTGTTGAATGACCCTAAAAGGATTCAGCGGGAACATCACACCCATGTGAGCATCAGTCAGGGTACGTGTATATATGCGTTTAAGCATACCCCCCAGCCAGGTTAAGAACTCCACATCCATTGCAATCAGCAGGTTAACATTGTCACCTCCGGCTCTGATGAAGGCAGACCGTGCATTAGGATTACCAAGAACAAAACGGTCTGCAATGGCTTCAACAGCATCAATCTCAGCCTCGGACGACCACACATCTGACAGATTATCTTGAATATTATGCTCAGGATCAACTCCATCCATTAGAGATGGCCCCTCATACTGAAAGAAGGTTCGGAAGCTCAAACCAGAGTATGGGGGGGATGACTGGCCATGCACCCCATCCATTCTCCTGTAACTCCTCCTGCTGCGGCTGTTGAGCATTCCAGGCAGCTTGATTCAGGGCGTCTTGCGCAGCCATCTCATCGATACGGGCTTGTTGCATGAGTGTGTAGTAAGGTAGTTCATAAGGATGCGGAGAAGCATTGAGGAGGGGAGGATCTTCCTCCGTGCCCTGTAATCCTGGGATGATATTACGCCCATTCAGCACATAGACTGGAACAGACCAGGAGCGCCCTAGGCCAGGCAACAAACCCACTCGGGTCACCAATAAACTGTGTGGAACTTCCGCAACATCCTTGATGTGACATTTGACAAGAACACGAGCCTTGTTCTGTCCTGGGCGTGGCCAGACCAAGAGTTTACCAAAGTTGGAAACTGCCTTGTGGATATAGTGCTCAGTCTGATAGTCCATAGGAAAAGCAAGAAACATAATCCAGACTTCATACTCAAACGCAGGCATGCACATATTGATACCTTCATCATGCGGAACTAAAGAAAAGTTGGAATCCTCAGTGAGAGCATGAGGGCCTTCCCTAATCGCAGCATCTCTACTCTCCATGTCCGCAAATACCACACAGCCAATACCAAGTGGGTAAACAAAATCATCCAGCAGATCATACTCAAGATCAGTGGTGATGACACGGCAAACTTCTGCTAGCCAAAACTCTTTCTGACGATCAGGGACAGGAGGATGAACAGAGACAATGGCGTACCTATCATGGTTAAGCGGGGGATCATCCACAGCCATGACATGTCTCTGCACTCGGTGAGCTAGCCCTCTGTCAAAGGTGGAACCGTCAGGAGCAAAGGCGAACGGGCACACCGGGTAGTTGGCCATCAGAGTTGTTGAAGAACAGCCGGGTGCGGCGGAGACGAGCGGCGGCGCCGATGTGATGGTGGTTTTGGGTGATGGTAGGGGTGGCGTGCTCGAGGGAGGAAGTACTGTGGTCGATTGGTTATTCTGGCCGGTGGAATTGACTGTCCGTGGAAAAGGGAGGTGTATCGTCAAGCAATGGGAGGGAGCCACGACCGGTGGGATTTTCTGTTTTTTAACCCAAATCATACCCGCCTGAGTATTCCAAAAAGCACGGGGCACACCAACCACCTCAGGGTTATCCGGCGTAGAGAATGGCAAGTTGTGCCGTGACAAGATCTCATTCGATGTAGTTACTGGGGGTTCAATTGCACCCAAACAAGTTTAGGACGCTTGCGGCACTGGTTGGGCTTACGTGCCTTATGGCCCAAATGAAGGCATAGTGAGCAGCGGATCAGCCCAGGACAGTTTGGCGCCCGGTGACCAGAAGCAGAGCAGGCCGAGCATGTGACAGGGCGATCAGACCGGCCCGACATGCATGGTTCATTACGAGAGGTACGTACCGCATGATTCGAGTCCTGGCCAGCAGTTGAACAAGAGCATGATCCAGATATATCACCACAAGCTTGACAAAAGAAGCCAGTACATATAGATTCCAAGTGGCCGAACAGATCACAATTAGAGCAATGTTTAAGCCGATCATATATATATTCCTTTGAGGGCATTGAAGAAAGACCGACCAGGAGTTTAACGCTGGTGTTATCATAACCGGCCTGCCATCCATCAAGGATATGAAAAAGTGTATCTTCAGGGATATCGTCCCAGGCTTTAGGAAAAAACCGATGTCCCCGAAAAGATGGCAAGTTGATGTGGGATCTGGACGAAAACGGTATGTTGATGGATCCAAAACGAAGGGGCGAAATATCCTCCTTAGAATCCGGCCCCGAGAAACTTCCAAAATTAATCGCTGGCACAGACCTCTCGCCGGAATGTCTTACCATCGGCGGATGAGCAAGGCCAAATTTTTGGAGAACTGATAGTGATGGAGGATCAATAACATCTTTAGAATGATTTTTAAGCCATATAGATCTGATCGCAGGGCCTGGCGAAGAGGCTAAACCATTGAGCTCAGAATCAGCATGCCATCCCATCGGCTGAGTAGGGGCAGAATTCGCACCCCGATGGAGATGAAAATGACAAACAAAGTCCGGCCAGATGCGATCTCTCAGACCAAAGATGAAATGCCCCACTCGATTGGAAGCCACAGAGAACCGAAAACGGCGATCGCCCAATCGAAGAACCTTGAAACCATCACAGAGACCTCCAATGCAAGATTGCAATGCCAAACCAACTGATTCTTCCGAGAGTTGAAAAGCGGCTGAGGAGAAAGAAACTTCAAGGAAGAATTCCTTGGAGTTGGGGTTGGGGACGAAATGGACCGTAGATCCAAACCGTGAACGCACCTGTTCCTCCACACGAAGACCGGGTGAGAAGTCCCAATGGAGTAGGCCCTCCATTGGGGTCGCCGGCGGTGGAGGTTTATGTCAAAGATCACAATCCTACTCATTGATCGAGGGGTGCACCAGGAATAAGGACTAGGTAGCACGATTAATCTTAGAATGGTGATTCGATAACCAACACGCTAAGAATGAAATTACTGTCCTTTAACTACCAAGCAACAAGGTTGCTAGGAGTATTGATTTCACACGTCATAGTTCACTTGTTGGCATACCGGTTGCAACAACACGGGGAACCGAGGAAGGGATAATGAGGGCGAGGAGTATCACTGTATCGGGAGTTCATAGGATGGTGTGCAATTCCCATGATATTCTTGATTTAAATATGGTAATACTCCAAGGTAGAACAGAACAAAAGCTGGATTTGGCATTTTGATTTGCGGAATACAACTGCTTTGACCCAATCCTGTATATGGATGAGGTACTGGAGTTTGTTTCTCCTAGTCATTCCAGAATAGAATGACTTGACGGGCCACAGGAACAATAGGCATCGATAAACACGAATGCACGACTACTCCTGACTATCAATTGGTAGACGGGGGTCAGAATACAACTAAAGGGGGAAAAACTCAAAGAACATATGACTATCTGAGTTGTGGATGCATAGATTAGTATGTTGAACCAAGTTCAACAGGTTTCTTTCGGATAACCCATGCAGAGAAGGTAGATCTGACAGAGTCACAACATAGAATGGAGAACTCATTTAGAGCACTCTTGTTGTGATCTTTTGGTTCTAAGAACTTCTGCCATAAGTAGTTCATGGTATTTGGAAGAACGATATACCACGGACCTCGAGGACTAATGCAAAGGTTACTAACATCCTAAGGGAACTAGCAAACACTATCAACATGAAGTAAGTAGGGTGAATCTCGGGTTCAAAAGACCCAGGAGTAGAATACCTACAAAGTAAATGGCATCACGGGATGCTTTCAAGAATGATGGCCAGAATGATCACACTGGGAACACAAAACATGACTAGCTTGCTAGGTGATCCCCTAAGATACCTAGGGTCATAATAATAATTCCAATATAAATGTCGAGGCAATGAAGTACCTCAACACACTAGTTAGTGTGGTTGATCTGGCACAAAGGAACTTCGGAACGGTAGGAAGGAATTTGCAAATGCATCAGATTATTTAGAAACTGGGGATGACTTGGACAACATAACGGCTGTAAATGCTCAAGATGATTTGAGACATCCTCAAAAATGGTGGCATAAGAACTCGATCGCCACAATATCAAGGTTCCGAGATCAACTATGAACACACAGAGGTAGTAGAACTAAACTGAGGCTTAAATCCAACAATCTGATAAGTCTACGGATTAGCAACACGTGATCCTCATAGAGAGAAGAGAAAGCCTAGTTTCTTAACCCCGTAGAAAAGATAGGATGACTCAGATCCGAAGGTCATAAGGTAAAGGAGTAAAAAGAGCCTTACATTCCCATCCCACAATCAATTCCCCTACATATAAATAAAGCATTTCTAGACTCAACTTCGACCAGTTTGGCTTGGTAAACCTACAGGCAATCAGGCTCTGATACCAAAGCTGTCAGGACCCCGATCCTATGCCACACCGATCTAGCATGTAATACCTCATATCACTTTGCGGCCTCACGCACGGTATTCCCACAGGTGTCGCCTTACCAGGCCCGGGACCATTTGCGCCTTTTGGCTCACGTATATGATAGTGTCTCTAGCATCCATATGACAAAGAACCCGGGCTGACATGGCTAGTCATAAACCCAAAGTGGCACTAACTTACAAGGATAGGCATATATGACCCAGCAATGAACGTGTCGGTCATCAGCGAGTGAATCCGGGCTGTAGCAACTGGGCTAGTAGGACTCCGGAGAATCCGGGCTGTAGCAGGCTAACAGGACTCCGGTAGACACCGCGTGACATTTCCCCGAAGGGACAGACACAGGAACGAAGAAGGACACATGCCGGCCAGCCTAAGTGTTCCAGAGCAGTAGCAAGCTACCAAGGCTCAGTGGAAGCACTAGGAGACAGTTCCTGGTAAGAGAGGCTACCAAGGACAAACAACTAGATAGTCAGATCCCACACATACCAAGCATTTCAATAACATACACACAATATGCTCGATATGTGCAAATACAACATGGCATCACAACATGACTCTACAACTCAAGTATTTTATTCAATAGGCTCCGAGGAGCGAGATATTACAAACATGAGTCTCATGACCCAACATTCAGAGCACACAAATCAAAGCACAAGCGGAAGCTTAACATGTCTGAGTACAGACATCTAGAAATGAAAAAGGCTGAGAAGCCTGACTATCTACCAGATCCTGCCGAGGGCACAAGATCGTAGCTGAGGTAACAAGCTAAACGTCGAAGTCCACACGGAACTATTAGCGAGACTGAAGTCTCTCTACAAAAACATAAAATAGGCAAATGTGAGTACAAATGTACCTAGCAAGACTTACATCAGATCTATCTACATATGCATTAGTATCAACAAAGGGGATGGTGGGGTTTAACTGTAGCAAGCCAGCTTTGACTCGGTGGCTATCCTGAACTACAACTGCAAGTAACTCTTTTGAGGTGGCGCACACGAGTCCACATATTCACCATATCAATACACCACTACGGATCCGCTCCCGTCTCCCTACGAGAATGCCATCCATAGCACTCACGCTTATTTTGCGTATTTTAGAGTATCCACTTTCACTTGTCTATGAAATGTATAGGCAACCCAGAAGTCCTTACCCGCAGACACGGCTATTCGAATAGATCATATTAACCCTGCAGGGGTGTACTTCTTCACACACGCTCTCGCCACTTACCGCCATGTACACGTCATGTATCTCGGCAACCTTCAAGCGGAAGCCTGGCGAGGGTGTCGGCCACGACCTGACTAACCACACAAGTCTCTCATCCAGGTTTATCGCCTATTCGGGTTCCATCCGCAAGGAGATCCAGCTGGGGTGTCGCTCACGGCCCCAAACGATGTGAGCAGGGTTCCCAAGCCCACCGTCCGGGTGCCACTTGGTACACCGTGCCACTGTGCCTAGTCTGTCCCAAGCCCACCTGTACCGGGTGCCACTTGGTAGACTACTAGAACTACCTACAAACACCAGAAACTAGTTGCAACTCCTGGACAGAGATCATGTTGATTAATAAGTCGAGAGAGTCAATTAACGATCCCGATGTGTGGTAGTAGTTGTTCATGGATCACAAACACAGAACTCAGTTCCTGAGGATGGCTACAATGAGACAACCCACCATGTACTCCTACACAGCCTCTCACCGCTACCTTTACCAAATCGTGTTCACACACTTAGCTCACACACAGTAGGACATATTTACACACCTCCGATTCATCCCCGATGAATCAGACCTGACTCAACTCTAAGCAGTAGCAGGCATGATAAACAAGCATGAATGAGTAGGCACATCAGGGCTCAAACAACTCCTACTCATGCTAGTGGGTTTCACCTATTTACTGTGGCAATGACAGGTCATGCAAAGGAAAGGGGTTCAACTACCGCAGCATGTAACAGTTGAGTCGTTGTTGTCCTAATGCAGTAAAAGAGAGCAGGAGCGAGAGAGTGGGATTGTATCGGAATGAACAAGGGGTTTTTGCTTGCCTGGCACTTCTGAAGATAGTATAGCTCTTCATTGGTGTCATCGAACTCATTGTCGGAACATGTCCATCGAGAGGGAACAACACCGACAAACAAAGAAGGAACACAATCAATGCAATGCAACAATATGATGCATGAATGTGACATGGCAATATGTTGTGATTTGAGTTCATGCAACTAGCAATGATTTGAATGGAGTTGGTTTGAACACTAGGTTCAAATTCAAACTCCACATGGGACATTTAAAATGCCATTTATTCAAATTGTCATAAAAAGGGGCTATAAGTTGTTCAAACATGAATGAAAATGCCATAAACAAATTCTTTGGATTTTTCTGATAATTCTTCATATATAAATCTTTTAAATCTGAGTTATAGATTATTTTCTATGATTTTTAGAAGTATTAACTATTTTCTGGAATTTCCTGAATTAAGTTAAATCCAGAATATGGGTTATTGCGTCAGCACTGCGTCACTTTGACGTCAGCTGGTCAACTGGGCGCCTCCAGGTCAAACCTGACCAGTAGGGCCCACTAGTCAGTGACACATAGTGAGCTACAGAGGCTGACATGTGGGACCCGGTCAAAGCTGACGTGGCCAAGTCAAAGTTGACAAGGGGGGCCACTAAAATTAGTGCTAATCTAACAGAGAGTTAAACTAATTATTTAGGCACTGGGCCCAGATGTAAATGGATCAGGAGGTTAATTAGTGGGTGATTAGTGCTAACTAGGTGGCCACGTCGACAGTCGCCGGAGCCTCGCCAGCGGTGACCTCGAACCGCGGCGGAGTTCGCTCGGAACTCGCCAGAGGCGATGGATCGATGCGCCAGGGGCACTAGAGGATAGCCCGTGCCCGTGCACATCTAGGGAGACCAACGGGAGGTTCGGGGGTGGTCTGAGTCGACGGCGGCGAGCACGAATGCGGCGGCCGGAGTTCGGGGTTGGTGCGGGTTAGCGCTAGGAAGCACGGGAGGGGGAGCTGCTGGTGGCTATGGACTCCTGGAGCTGCGATGAGCACGGCAGTGTGCTCGGCTTCGAGCCACTGTGGCTCTGGCCACGACGGCAACGAGGCACGGCGGCGACGAGCTTCAGCCGTTGTGGAAGATGGAGCTAGGGGACGGAAACGGAGGGGGCGAGCAAAGGAGAAACAACAGGAGCTCACAGCGGATCCGTAGGGATGGTTAGCGGGCTCGGGGACGCTCGGGAGGCGGTGAATCTATGATGACGATCTTCGGTGGACGACGAGGGAAACGGTGGCGGTGGCGGCGTTGCGGCGCGTCCGGGGCCTCGTGGCTCGTTGAAGAGGTCGAGGACATCGAGACGGAGCTTTTGGGCGCGTCGGTGAGGCGAGGGGGAGATGGTGGTTGCGGCTGCAGCGAGCGGTGGCGACGAGCTCCGCTCGGTGGGAGAGAGAGGGAGCCAGAGGAGGGGGGAGAAGGCATGGGAGAGAGTGAGAGGCCTGGGAGGGTGCGTGGGCCCTCGGGTGAGTCCAGCGGCAAGCAGGCAAGCATGAGGTGGCTGGCGCGTGCGCGCGCGCGTCGGGCACACGCCCTCCTGCCTACTGGCAGGAGGTTGAAGATGGTGGCGGCTGCGGTAGGCTGGGCTGCTACTGGGCTGTGTCGTAACTGGGCCAGCCGGTAACTAAGCCAGGTAAGTGCTCTGTTTTAATTTTTTCTGTTTTTTTAATTTATTTTGCCACTGTTTTCAAATTCAAAAGAATTTCAAACAATGCCAAAACATTCTAAAATATTTTATGTTACCTCTCTGGACTATTCCAAAAGTACATAAAACACTTCAAAGCATTTGAAAACATATTCATTATATATTATGAATATATTCCCAAATTCAAATAGATTATTGATTTAAATTCAGAGACCAAATAATTCCTTAAAAATGTTCCAGAACTTTGGTTTGATATATAACTCTTGCCAAAATTCACAAAACTATTTTTAGGGCATTTTGGATTCACGGAATGCAATTTAAAGGGTGCTTGCCCTTCTTTTAATTAGATTTCTGAGGTTTCAACAATCCTCAATTCAAGTTTCAGAAAATAGACATGATGCACACATGAAGCTAGCCTAGAGCATTACCAGAAGGTAGGGATGTGACAGGTCATCGAACCCGTACACTTTGGCAACCCTTGGGGGCGGTCACCGGTACCCGTCAAATTGCTCGGGACGATCTCCACAACCTAATTGGAGACCCCGACGCTTGCCCGGAGCTTTACACCATAGTGATTGAGCTCCGAACTCCAACAACCGTCTAGGGCTCCCAAGCGCCAAAGAGGAACAAGCTCAAGGGTACCAAGCACCCAAGAGTAATAAGCTTCTCAACTTGTAACTTCCACGTATCACCGTGGAGAACTCAAACCGATGCACCAAATGCAATGGTAAGGGCACACGGAGTGCCCAAGTCCTTCTCTCCCAAATCCCAACAAAGAAACTAATTGTAGGGAGGAAAATGGGAAGAAGAACAAGAAGGAGAACACCAAGAACTCCAAGATCTAGATCCAAGGGGTTCCCCTCACATAGAGGGGAAAGTGATTGATGGAAATGTGGATCTAGATGTCTTGTCTCCTTTCCCCCCAAAACTAGCAAGAATCCATGGAGGGATTGAGAGATAGCAAGCTCGAAGAAGGTCAACAATGGGGGAAGAACACGAGCTCAAAGGATTAGGTTCATTGGGGAAGAATACCCTCTTTTATAGGTGGGAAAAAATCCAACCGTTATGCTCACAGCCCGCACAGAGCGGTACTACCGCTCGTCCTCACAATACTACCGCTAGGGGTAGCGGTACTACCTCAAAGGGTAGTGGTACTACTGCTTGCGAGCGGTACTTCTGTACCTACCACCACTGGACTTGTGACAATTTTTTGGTCCGGAGCGGAAGTAGCCACTACAAAAAAAAATACACTTCCGTGATGATACGTGTTTGTCATAGTAGGTCACGTTTTCTGTCATGCATGTACATCCATGACGATTTTATGACAGAATCAAGATAGTCATACCTGTGCTGTCGTAGAAGTGTTCCATGACATTACCAAAATTATCATCACAGAAGTGTCCACTTCCATGACGATAAATCGCGCGTCACATAAGTGCTTTCGTTAAGGGTGGCCGACACGTGGCATCCACCGTAACGGAACGCCGTTAAGCTATCGGGTCTGGTTTTGGATCCGATAACCCGTTAACAGCCCCGACCAATGGGGATTTTCCACGTGTAAAATCATCATTGGCTGGAGGAAACACGTGTCGGCTCACCGTTGGGATAGATGTCATCCACTCATTGGACAGAAGGCGCCTATGATACGTCGACATGTGGCACCGCCCAACAGAGACCCATTCCTGTGAAAAGGCCGGCCCGTTTGACTTGGTCAAAAGGTGGAGGGCCGGCCCATGGAAAGCCTGTTAACGGCATGTTCGCATATAGCCCATTTATAGCCCGCTAACCCAGGGCCCGTTACGACCTATTCGAATTCGGCCCAGTAGCGTCATCTAGGCCGTCCAATATAATTCCAGCCCGTTTTAACTGTCAGCCCATGTATGGCCCATGACGTCTTTCGACCCATATGAGGCCCTTTTTAACTCGTGGCCCATTAATGGCCCGTGGTGAAACTAGCCCGTAATGAACAGTGTATCACTTTATACCCATTAACGACCTGTGGTGAAACTGGCCCGTAATGAATAGTGTATCACTTTATACCCATTAACGGCCCGTTATTCCATTGGGCCGTTTCCAGCCCATGTTATCGTTTGGCCTTCTCAGGGCCCATTTATTCTTGGGCTCATTTCCAGCATTCATTTACTTACGGCCCGTTATTGTCATTTTCTGCTTGTAGGCCAAATTCAGCCCGTGGTTACAGTCAGCCCGTTTGTGGCCCGTAATACGTTGGGCCATTTTCATAGCGTCATCAAATACGGCTGATTAACGACGGCCCATTATGGTCGGCCCATGAACAAACGATTCCAACTCTAGCCCGTTTATGGCCATAATGCGGTCTGTTATTGGCCCATGTTTGGCCAACCGAACATACGGCCCGTAGAAGGCCCATCGATGATACGGCCCATAGAAGGCCCATTGTGTCTACGACCCATATAAGGCCCATTGTGTCTATGACCCATAGAAGGCCCATTGTTTTTACGGCCCGTAGGAGGGCCATGGTAACTACAGTAAATATGTAGCCCATGGTTATTGTGGCCTAGTTTAAAAAAATAGGTTATTGCGGCCACTAGCAAACTGCAAAAAAATAACTGCACTGACTACAAGCACAGAAATAAACAAGACAATAAGGAAATAAATAAGCAAGCAACTTACGCTAGGCTATCACGGCTATTACACATATTACATCCACTGGGCATCAAAGTTCGCCACAAGTGCAAATATAGGGAACAAAGCAGCATATAAACACCGCAGCAAAACAAGTCTAGAACTGAAACCACTTCAGAAGAGCTCAAGAAACAATATCCTGGGTACCCATAATGCTGGCAAGATGCTTAGCAAGCTTATTAACTTTCTCTTGTTTGGCGCTTAAATCCTCCAGCACTTGTTGTTACACCAGAAAGTATGCATCTGAATTCTGCAGGGACTTCCTCAATCCTTCAGCTTCCTGTCACATAACATCTGATCGATGTCTTTCAACTTGAAGTTGAGACTCAAGAAGCCGAACTGATTCAAGCAACGAGTTCGAAGAGTTGGTGCCAGCAGTAGTAGCCAGTAACTCGAACACTACATCAAGGCAGGACTTTGGGGTTGTCAGTGTCTTCAATATAGTTTTTATCAGCTTTCTTGGAGACCAACAGGGATGTCTCACTATCTTGAACCTAATTTGCATTACTTACTTTACCATTGCATAACGGTGTACTCTTCTCCAATATTCTATCCGCGTTCTAAAAGAGAAACAAACAAACACATCACAGGTTTACAATGTAGTATATGAAACTCATTTTGGTAAAGTAGTTCAGTAGTAAGGTGGACAGGATAACAACATGAAACAAACATATATCTATGTAGTATGGTCACTGTATGGTCTATATCATTCTGCTTTATGTTGCCAAATCAAGATAGATACAGTTCGAATCATATCTATTTAAGACAAAGCAGCATAGACAGGATATAAGTGTGGGAAACTACACATCAATAACAACACTTGTAATGTGCATGGCATGAGAACATAACTGTTTATTCAATTGAAACTGAAATCAACATAGAGCAAGTTACAATAGCAAACACATTAAAGAAACAGGTTTAAAACATACCTGTTGCGCCATTAGAGTTTCAATTGCATCCTTCAAATTTGAAATTAGTTGGTATGAGTAAATACAGTGATGCAAGAGCAAAGTAGTATGAACCATAGCTACGGAACCTGACCTGAGAACAATTATTCTTCTGCTTTAAGCGTTGACTTGGGGTTCGGAGTATTGGTCCTCGTGCTTTGGGCACTGCAGTTGCCTTACTAACTGCTCATGTTTGGGTGCTCTGTGGTGGAGAGGGTGTTGTGTCAACGGGAACTGCGTTACTATCTGTTGGGATTGGGGTTAGAAGGGGTGTAGCTGGTTCTCTGTCCAACTAGGTAGGGGTACAATCTGCGTGAGTCTTGGTTATGTGTGGTGGGCCTGGTTCTTGGGCAAGTACAACAGTGGTTCTATCTGCATCGGCAGGTAGCACGATCTTTTCTGAAGACCGTGTTTTTACTCCCATAGATACTGCCATCACCCCCTCCAGTTGAAATGGCTGATAAACAAGAAAAGTAATTGAATGTACAGACATTGTAAGATAGACAGGTGCAATGGATAGTAGGGAAGAAAACAATGCATGAAACAATTCACATTTATGTTGTCTAACCAAACAGAATAGCAGGACATAATTTCACATATATGATGGCTAATTAAACAGGATAGCATGACACAATTTCACATGTATGATGGCCAACTAAACAAGGATAGAATGACATACTTCAAAATATGATGACTATGTAAACATGATGACATGATATAACTATACGATGTGTCTATTAAAGTGGTTGGCATGCCATAAATCACAAACATGCCGTCAATGGAAACATGATGGCATGATATAATTCACGGATAGAATGACATAATTTAAAATATGATGACTATGTAAACAGGATGAGATGATATAACTATATTATAACTTTAGAAAATGGGTGGCATGCCATAATTCAGATACATGTTGTCTATGTAAACATCATGGCATGATATAATTCAAATATATGATTTATATACTAAGGAAGTGAGCAGAGGGCAATCGCATATATGATGTGTCAACTAAGGAGATGGCATTCAATATTGTGTATATGATGTAAAAACTAAGCATTGCAATACAACATATGCATGATACGAGTAATATAACCCTGCCAAGTTTGAGCATACACCTTAGGGGGGTAATAGGACTGGTCATCTGCCTCTGAATCCTCCTCTGAAGAGCTATCCGTAACCAGCAAGATATCTGCTTCAGCAGGTAGCATTGTCTGCTCTAAAGACCTTGTTTTCACTCTAGATTTCTCCATCACCAATTCAAATGGCTGATGCACAGGAAGAGCAGTTGAATATACAAACATTGTCGACAAAAGCAATGAGAAATACAAAAAAGGACAGCATGATATAATTCACATATATGATGCTTGGCTAAACAGCATGGCATTGCATAATTCACATATATAATGCCTTGCAACAAGATAACATTGCATAATTCACATATATAATGTCTTGCAACAAGATGGCATTGCATCATTCACATATATGGTAATTAGACACTAAACAGGTGGCATTCACACAAAGCATGTCAAAACTAAGCAAATGACATAGCAATGCAAGATACCATACGCACGATATGAGCAACATAACCCTACCAAGTTAGAGCATGCACCTAGAGGGGGAAATAGGACTGGTCATCTGTCTCTGAATCCTCCTCTGAGGAGCTATTTGTAACCAGCAAGACATGCGATTCGTCAGATAGCATTGTCTGCTCTGAAGACCTTGTTTCCACTCCAGATTTTTCCATGACCGTGCCGAATGGCTGATGCACAGGAAGAGTAATTGAATCTACTAAAATTGTTGACAAATTTAACACGTAATAAAAAATGATGGCATGATATAATTCACATATAAGATGACTGGCTAACCAGGGTGGCATTGCAAAATTCACATATATGATGCCTGGCTAAACAAGATGGCATTGCATGATTCACATATACGATAAAGAAACTAAACAGATGGCATTGACACAAAGCATGTCTAAACTAAGAAGATGACATCTTTGATGTATACAGTAAGAAATGCAAGGCACCATATGCATGATATTAGCAACATCAGCATGCCAAGTTAGAGCGAAGACCTCATGCGGTAAATAGGAGTGGTCTTCTCCTTCTGAATCCCCCTTAGAACAGTTATCTTCCTTTTGATTACGATCCTAAATGGGTGGAGGGGGATTGCCTTTGTGTCCACCATGGAGCGATGTCTGCATTAAATTTTTTTGCCACACAAGGCTCGTCTCTTTTGCTCTACATGATCAGTTCCATTGTGTACAATAACTGACATGCATAGGAATAAAATATAGTGAGATTATGTAAGGAGTGCATGCACAAATCCAGAGTGATTGTAGCAAACTGTGGATAGACCCAAAACCAATGATAGCAGGCAGATAATAGCTTTAGTTAACAAATACAGATAATGGCTTCTTTAATGTTTGTTTGCACCCAACATGAAACTCATAGTAGACACCCAAGATTAACCAGATAGTACTGATTACTGCCCCAATATGTACCCCACAACCATTTAAAAACTCAAGTTTCAGCATTAGTTTGGACCTAACTCGGAGTCTAATAGGTTAACATGACAATAATGTAGCATGTCATCATATTAAGCGATGCATAACGTAAGTAGACATGGAAGAGTGCGACCTCTCTTGCGGACCCGTGTAGTCCTCAAGGTCATCTTCTAAGTTGATGATGGTAATGCAGTTGTCGAGGCTACCGGCAGCGGGGAAGAAGATCTGAGGCGGCGAAAGACAGTCTGGAGAGCGGATCCCTGCTATGGTGAACTCTTCCATCGTTGGAGCAACTGAGATGGGGTGGAACACAGCGCCGCAGGAGCTGGACAAACCACACAAGGTTTTCTTTGACACATATCTGTAACAGAAGTAATTGTGTAAGGGCTTGTTTGAATTTGAGGATTCTAACAATGCATGGATAGGAAATAGACAGGAATAGGATAGGAATGCACGTGCAAAACAGAGAATTTAAAAACACAGGATTTTTGCCAATCAGGGTGTTTGATTCACAAGAATGGGAAGATCACAGGATGCAAAGAAGCATGGTGAGATTAAGTCAAACCACAAGAAAATGTACGGTTATAATGTTATTATGCTACTATCTCTTAGTCTTGTGCTTCATGAATAGGAATATGAAAAGGAGGACAAGTGGAAATTAGAATTCCTACGGTTTTTCTTTCAAGGAGACACTAAAGGAACAAATCCTACAATTTTCCTTTGCTCCATTCCTTTGCACCAAATTCATGAAAAGTAGTACCATAGGAAACTTTACAATTCCTATATTTTTCATTCACTTTTCCTTTCAAGCACTGGCGATTCTAGTAGGCAGGCTTGAGCAAGGAAAAGCCTACACTAAAAAAATGTTTTTGTGCTACTTCTATTACTTTGGACCCAGGCCACTGCCCTACTAGCTCAACTCCCAGGCCCATCGACAAATGCATAGCTCAAACATGCAGAGATAAATAATGATGGCGTTCAAGAGAGTCCATCACGGATAGCTAAGTTGCCTGGTACCTCACTGCTTGTCATATAGTAGGATAAAATAATCGTATTTCACATTACTACGTGTGCTCAGTGGACAATATATATAACATGTAGAGTAAAAAAGAGATGCAACAAGTGTACAACCTCTTTGGCGAAGCCATGTCGATCTCAGCATGATTGGGTTGGCCGGTGAGGATGCTTCGGCTGACTTGGTTGTCGGAGGAGGGGAAGAAGATCTTAGGCATCTGGAGATGGAGCCAGAGGTACTCCTCCACTGTGATGGAGGGTTTCATCGTTGGAGCAGCTCCGGTGAGTTGTACGATGCCGAGGCTGAAGTAGGACAAGAGAGACAATGTGAACCTGAGTGGAATTCTAATAGCATCTCCAATATATGACGTAAAATACATAACCACAAAGTGCTAGATGTAAAATACATTAGCCACTCATCTGAACTTAACTATCGAAACTGAATTTAACTGTCGAAACTGAACTTAACTGTCAAAACTGAATTTTGTTGTTGAAACTGAATTTTATTGTCGAAACTGAATGCACTAGAGGTGAGGCTACACGTCAGTCGATTGACTTTTTCATCTCTGGTCAGTGGATTTTGCAGCCGTTGGATACGAAATCAAGGGCCTACGGTACATTTTCAACCTCCACCCCCTTGAGCCGCCAGCCACCACCGGCCAAACAGCCGACCCCCACCACCCGTGGCCGGCGGTGCGCCGCCCCGCCCGCCCCGAAAACACTCCCCACCATTGGTCTGCCACCGCCCCGTCCATCCCTCTAGCCCCCCCCCCCCCCCCGCCCCCCCGTGCCGAGATTTTTCTCCGGCGATCCCGACGCCACCGCCCCACCACCGCCGGCGACCATCGCACCAACCCTGAACCCTAAGATAGATAGTAGGGTACCTCTCCGGCGAGCCCCCCTCCTCGCTGCAGCTGGTTCTTCCTTAACTCCGGCGAGCCCCCCTCCCCCCCCCCACCCCCTGAAAATCGACTAACCCAAAAGTCGATTCAGTCGACTGAAGTGTAGCTAAATCGGAGCAGCATCGCAAGCAAGAGAAAGAGCGAGAGCAGTAGCGCAAGCAAGAGCAATAGCAAGAAGAGACCAGTCAGGGGACCGAGAGCAAGAGCAGAGCAGCAGCGTGAGCGAGAGATAAAGCAGCAGCAGCTCATACTGATGTGGACGTCGCCGCCGAGGGAGCGGCATCATGGAGGAAGTGGCCGGCGGCGCCGCCGTGGATGGAGCCGCGCCGTGCCGGCTTGTGACCGAGCGCCGGCAGCCCTGTGAGATCGAATCAAGAAAGAAAATGCAGCGATTAGTGTACAACCTCTTTGGTGGCGCCGATTAGGCCGCAGCTTCATCCCAGGAAATGGTGATGATGCTGCTCTTCCGGTGGTGCACGTGAAGACGGCGGTGTGGGAATGAAGGTGGTGCGGAAGACGAGGGGAACATCGGGGCAGCTCCTTGGAGGTGGAGGACGGGGTGGCTGAACCGGCGGGACGACGAGATCGACAACAGATCCTCATCTGGTATGATGGATGAGGGATGTCGAGGTGTTGCTGTGGATGACGTCGTCGGGGAAGAGGCTCCGGCTGGGTGGTGGACGGAGGAGGGTGTGGGGCTTCGCAGGTTTTCGCGGCCTCGGTGTACGAATGGGTGGGCGGATGGGATGGGACTGGGGAACCATGGCTTAGGGACGCGCTTGTCCGAAATGTGGGGTAAGTCATGAAAGTACCCCACCGATTTGAGGTGTTTCTTTCGGTTCAGGGGTATCACGAGCATTTTGCGTGTTGGGATTTCACAGGAGGTGGGAGTTTTCGCGCGCGTTGTAGTTTTGGAATAGCAAGGCGCGGGTTGAGATGGAGGGTGTTGTCGGAGCACAACAAGACAAAGACATATCTTAAATATTTTGGGCTAACAAGGCGCGGGTTGAAATTTCGGGACAAGCCTAACGTGTACTGTACCAAATCAATTCGCACTACAAATGTCATTCAAAACTTTGAATTCATGTTATGCTCAATTAAAATATTTCGCTACATGTATAATGCATGCAACCTACTACTCAAATGAACGTTTTAGTGCATTCCAAATGTATATACTACCGCTTCAATATGAACTAAATTTGAATTCATTTCTCTATTTGAATAAGATCTACAATAATGATTGTTGTGAAGTCAAAGCATTTGAATTTGTTTCTGTATTTTAATAAGATCTACAATCATCATTATTGTCAAGTTAAACCATCGTTTGTGTATTATCTTTGCAGCACACCACATGATTAATCTCGAGTTACATATGAACTATGTGTACTATATGAACTCGAACTCAATTTTTTGAATCCACTTTATGTTGTTTTCAAATCACAATACATTTCAAGCTCTAGCTAGATCTTCATAATCTAAACCATGTCTCATATGTATAATGTGTTTATCACATTATGTATGGTGCCCCGCCCCCTACTCCTACAAGTATTTAGATGTGAGTTGCAAACACCACACATTACCACAAATTCAAATAAAATGTGAGAATGTTCGATATATAGTATTGTTTAGATTGTTTGATATTTAGTTGTAAGCTGCAAATGCCACACATTATCCCAAATTAAAATAAAATGTGAGATTGTTCGATGTATAGTATGGTTTAGATTGTTCGACATTTAGCTGTGAGTTGCAAACGCCATGCATTATCACATTATGGTATAACATGTGCAAAACCACAACACGCGAATCACTGCTATATTCATGCATGCATATCTTTAAAACACTATGATCTCCTATTCAAATATATGAATCCACTTTCATATCATTTTATGATCTTTGTTAGTCTGTTACACCCACACAATCCTCTAACATTTGTAGCTACCACTAACTTTCTCTCATGCATGCACACGCCCTCCTCGCCCTCCCCCTCCCTCAGCATTCTATCCATCGCACACATTCATTTTTTTTCTTTAGGTCATTCTCCCACAGTCTCCACAACTCCTTTCCGACACACACCGATCGATAAACCTCTCCAGCGATGTCTGCCTACAACATACACACGAACCTTCAATCTCCTCCTTTATGTTTCCTTGCCTCCTGTCTCTCATACGGTCCCACACACGTGTAAACTCTCACCCCTCTTTTCATCGATATCAAAACCGCACACTCCTCCCCCTATCTAGCTAGTAGCTGGGTCTCTCGCACCACCTCCTAGCTCCATTCTCTCTGTCTATCCGTCTCACTGGGCCTTATTTGCCTCTAACAAATGGACGTACACTGACCAATCTCCCACTATACATATAGCTAGCTAGGTCCTTATAACTCGTTTTTCCCCACGCGTCGGTCGATGTACCTCATTAGTTATGTCTCTCCCTTCCTCCGACAAACAACAATTGATCTACCGATCTAGTTAGGTTTGCTTACCAAACACATGGTTACCCTTCATCATCCATGGATGCATCCCGACAGATCTATCACGCACGGGCACACACAGAAACACATCCCCACTCTTATTGATAATATTGCAGTTCCACCCTCAGTTTGTCTAGTAGGCCTCTCCCACCATCTTCGAGAAGCAACTCCATCACCCATCTAGCACTCTACCCCTCTCCCTCCCTCTCTCTCTCTCTCCCTCTCTCTCTCTCTCTCTCTCTCTCTCTCTCTCTCTTTTTATCCCATCCTATTTCCCGTCCATCAGTTATGTATGGATGTCGACCGATCTCCCTCAAGACATAGCTGGGTCTCTCCTTCTCAACACATATATGAGTCGTTCTACCTCTATAGTTAGGCCTCTTCCTACACCTCCCCCCTCCCCCTCCCACACACGCACCGATATATCGAGCGCTCTAGTCATGTCTCCCTGCCACACACAAACATGACATGTGCCCTCTAACGTTCCGGTAGGTCAGTCGCCCTATATCTTTGACTTGCACACACACATACAAAATTTTGATGGCTCTCTTCATCGATCTCGCACCCACCCACCTAGGGGCGGGCATTCGGTAGAAACCAAAAATTCAGTTTGTACCGTTTGGTTTATTTTTGAATTCGGTTTTGAAAACTAGAAACCAAAAATAGCAAGCCAAAATTGCTAACCTATTTTCCGGTTAACCGATACTTCAGTTCAGTTTTCGGTTTATTACCGAATAGTGCTTACTATGCAACAGCAAGTGCTTCTAGTCTGATCAGTAAGCACCTCACGGTCTTATATCACCCAGCGCCTTGCCCCTTGAGTATTCGCAAGCGATGTGGGACTAAACAAATGCTACACACTACACCTGGCCGCCAGAAGTACTAGTTTTTGCGTTGGGCCTTCTAGTTAGTGGTGGGCCCAGGTCAAGAAAAGTAGAAGTACTAGTCAGAACATGGGACAAACAGGATGCTTGGGCCTTCGTACCATGTGTGGTTGTAGCGTGGAGACGCGCACGCGGATGCCAGCGTTTGGCGCTACGCGAGGGAGCGTACGGAGGGAGCCTCGTATATGAGTCAGGAAGTCAGGAACTCGTTGCACTTCGGTTTTTTGTTCAGTTATCAGTTTGATACCAAACTAACTGATTTACATTCGGTTATTAAACATAAAAACCGAATTTAATTGTGGCAGCACAAAAAACCGAAAATTCGGTTTATTCGGTTTCGGTATCGGTCCGGTATTCGGTTGGTCGGTTTTTATGCCCACCCCTACACCCACCTGATCCTCTCTTCGACTCTATCGATATCTATGACCCCTCCCTCTCTTCTCGTGGATCACCCGGCCCTTTATATATGATATGGATAGGCCTCCATTTCACACACATTGCATGCAAAATTTTGTTTGAGATGTCATTGATACATATTCCCACAAATACATCACAAAATCACCCCCCCCCCAAAACAAAAAACACTCACGAACGCACACGCCATCTGTCTAGGTTTGTATCTCTCTCACACACACCCACGTAGGTGGGGAACGTGCACGAAGAGAAGAGGTGCACGCATGGCGCGCGTACTCTCGTCTCTTTCCCAACCACACCCGCGTGGGTACACGGTGGAGCTCATTTCTGTATGAAAAGGCAGCCCACGTGGTAATTTGACACGTGTACTGGTTGTCCACTTGGTGGAGGGAGGATCGTCTACCACGGGTGAACAAACGAATTGCGACTTGACGCGTTATGTTAAACTAAAAAAGAGGCAAACCATGTGGGGCCTACCTTAGAGGCAAGGCTCTATACACTGGAGTACTTTTGATGTGTCCCGTCAACTAGCAGAACGAGGAGAAGCTTGCTTAGTACGCCGTCTCTGTCGGTGTCAAAACCGGAGGATCTCGGGTAGGGGGTCCCGATCTGTGCGTCTTAGGCTGATGGTAACAGGAAGCGAGGGACACAATGTTTACCCAGGTTCGGGCCCTCTCGATGGAGGTAAAACCCTACTTCCTGCTTGATTAATATTGAAGATATGAGTAGTACAAGAGTAGATCTACCATGAGATCATAGAGGCTAAACCCTAGAAGCTAGCCTATGATGGTATGATTGTAATTGTGATCGGCCTTCTAAGGACCATCCTCTCTGGTTTATATAGATACCGGAGAGGGCTAGGGTTTACATGGAGTCGGTTACAAGGAAGGAAATATAATATCCGGATCGCCAAGCTTGTCTTCCACGCAAAGGAGAGTCCCATCCGGACACGGGCCGGAGTCTTGAGTCTTGTATCTTCACGCTCCAATAGTCCGGACGATGTGTATAGTCCGGCAGTCCGGATACCCCCTAATCCAGGACTCCCTCAGTAGCCCCTGAACCAGGCTTCAATGATGATGAGTCCGGCGCGCAGTCTTGTCTTCGGCATTGCAAGGCGGGTTCCTCCTCCCGAATACTCCAAGGTTATTATCGAACACGTGGACCGTGTCCGGATCTGAAAAAATGATCTTTACATACCACTGTAGAGAGAATGATACTTCAGCTGACAACTTTTTAGACGATGTCATATGTCATTACGGTCGGGTCATTATTCGAACTGTTTTCCCACAACCAGCCACAGCGCATATTGCAAGGCGGTTTCCTTGACACGTCTTGTCAAAGCAGAGATCGTGTCCCCTTATCACGGGATTCTCATCAATACGGGTATGGATAATCCCACCGTGCCATCAATTGTGGCGCTTGGGAAGTAAGTGATTCTCAACGGGCAAGTGGGGAGGCGCACCACTTTCCTCGCCTCTATAAAGGGATAAAGGACCCTCATTTTCACCCACGCCCTCCTGCTCCTTTGCTCAACCTTACCTCCCCGAGCTCCAGCGCCCTAGTCCAAGTCTTCTCTGCACAACTAAACATGTCCGGAGCAGGAGGCAAGTGGGTCGCTTCCACCGTGAAGGAGACGGATATCGCAAATCTTCAGGCGGCCGGATACTTGGCCGCAGACATAGCGCACCGGCTACCAGACGACGGGCAGGTCACTCCAACTCCGGGACCCCACGAGAGGGTCGTGTTTCTCGGTCACTTTGTCTATGGACTGGGGTTTCCACTTCACCCCTTCGTCCGCGGGCTCATGTTCTACTACGGGCTAGATTTCCATGATCTAGCCCCGAACTTCGTCCTCAACATCTCGGTGTTCATCGTTGTATGCGAGGCCTTCCTCCGCATCAAGCCTCATTTAGGCTTGTGGCTGCAAATCTTCTGCGTGAAGCCGAAGATCGTGAGCGGCCAGCAAGCAGAGTGCGGAGGAGCCATGGTGGGCAGGATGCCTAACGTCACCTGGCTCGATGGATCCTTTGTGTAAACCATGAAGGGGTGGCAATCGGGGTGGTTCTACATCACCGAGCCGTGCGGCGCCAACTGGGTGGCGGCCCCCGAGTTTCGATCTGGAACCCCCATGCGGCTCACCTCCTGGGAAAAGAAGGGCCTGTCCTGGGGCGAATCTACAGAGCTGACCAGACTCCAAAACTGCATCAAGAGCATGAAGGACAAGAACATCAAGCTTGTCAACGTGATCCAGGTCATGCTCGTTCACCGGATTCTGCCGTGCCAAAGGCAGGCATTCAATCTGTGGGAGTTCGTCCCGGCCGAATACCAGACGCTTAAGAGGCTCTACGGCATGAAGCACAAAGACGCGTGGAAGGTGCTGTTCAAGGCCTCCGAAGTACCTCCTCCCACATCCGAGGACCTTGGGCTCCATGCTGCGCGGTCTCCTAGTCAAGTGAGTTTTCAGGCTACCACCGCATCCGGTTCTTCCCAATATATTCATGGGGGAGCCTTAAGTAATTGTGCATATTTGTTCAGGATTGTGTGGGGACAGCGGAGCAGATTAACTGTCCGGCTCTGCTGCTAGAAAGTCCAGCTGATGCTCTCTTGACGGACAAGATGGCTCTGGCGCCCTACAAGGCACCGGAGAAAAAGGCCGAGAAGAAGGCCCCGGGGACCAGGAAGGGTCTTCGGCGTAAAATCGTTCCAGAGGCCTCGTTCAAAGACGACGAGGCACACTCCTCCCCCGAAGGGGAAGAAGAAGAATAAGAAGAAGAAGAAGAAGAAGAAGAAGAAGAAGAAGAAGAAGAAGAAGAAGAAGAAGAAGAAGAAGAAGAAGAAGAAGAAGAAGAAGAAGAAGAAGAGGAGGAGGAGGAGGAGGAGGAGGCCACCCCATCCAGAGAGGACGGGGGGCCTGAGAGGGCGGACCAGGGGGCCAGGAGAGGCCCCCGGCACAAGGCCGTCAAACCCTCGTCATCCGATGATGACGAGGAAGATTCCTCCCATGGAGGCAGGGAAAACAAGAAGAAACTCCACCTCCCCATATTGGGGGGGGGGGAGAAAAAGAGGAAGGCCGCCCCGGAGGGGGAGTCTGGGACGTCCAAGAAGAGAAAGGCGTCCCTTCCAGACTACTCCGCCACCGCCGCCGATAGCAAGGAGGGGTGGCTGCCCAGGAAGAAGCCCCTAGTGCGATTGTAATTATCCGCACTCTATCGTAATTTTGCTTCATAGTTTTGTTATAATGCCGAACTTGTATGTAGTCCGGCCAGGGTCCACCCCGAGGTATCTTCTTTGGATGGATCCCTGAGCAATTCAGCGATGAACTCGCTCCCGACGGCCACTACTCCTCAGCCTGCAGATGACACGGAGGTGTTGTCCCAAAGGCTCCTAGAGCGGGGGGAGGTGGCTCTGGAGGCGCCCCAAGGCGGCACTCCAGACGTCGGACACGCGGGGTTCAAGATCCCCACGGATCGTGTCGGTGAGAGCCATAGTAGGCCGGGCTCTCAACCGAACATTGTTCCGGAGCCTTCAATGGTTCCGGACTCAGGCGGGAAGCCCCTCATTAGGGAGGGAGAGCCGTTTGTGTCAAGGACTTCCGTTGCGCCTGAGGCGCCGGATTGTCTGCTGGAAGCGCTTCGCGGCACTTCCATGGATGAAGAGCACCGTACTCTTATGAGTGCGGTGATTCAGAAGGTTTTGTCCGCCAAGAGCGGACTAACCGAAGCTTGCACCAGCCTCCTAACAGGCTTTGAGGTAAGTAATAAAAATGTGTGAAATTACCACCCGATAGGTAGTAGCCCTTGATACTCTGTTTGGTGTTCGGAAAGAAAGACCAAATGGAGGGTCAACTATAATCCGCATGAGTCTAACAATAAGTTTGAATATGAATAAGCAGGCTGTGCTGCTTGTCGCCGATGTCCATACGGCCGAAATTGCCGGTCTAAAATAGGACCTGGAGCAGGCGCAAGGAGAGCTCGACCTCACGATGAGGTAGCTCGAAGAGAACAAAGGTGAGTGATTCCCCGCTCTCATATAATGAAGGATAGATAAAATTGATTATTCTAACAATGAAGCATCGTGATTTTGTAACAGGGGCCACCACTGAAGTGGCGTCTCTGAAGAAAGCGTTGTCTGAGGCCGGACACAAGGAGGCCTTGGAACGCAAGGAGCGTGAAAAGCAAGATGCTAGAGTGGGCGAGGTACAACAAGAGCTCCAGGAGCTCAGCAAAAAGTTCGAGTCCGTGGAGCATGAGCTTAAGGCGAAAGAGGCCGAGCTTGCGAAGGCCCTTGCAAGTATAAAAGACGCCAAGGCCGAAGCCGAGAAGGCACAGCAGGAAATCCAGGAGGCCAAAAAGATAGCAGCGGGTAAGAAATTATTTATGCAAAGCAAACATGTGGAGGAGATGTTTCTTTTACTTACTCGAGTTCAGAGCTCTCCAGGGGCATTCGTAGATCTGCCACACAGCATATCACTACCATGCCCAGGAGGGGAGCTCAACGGAGAAGTTGTTCTGGTCCCAGTATGCTGGGGCTGAACATCCAACGCCTCTGAGTGACCAACTGAAGCAGTTGGTTGAACTCCACAGGGCGGCCGAAGTGGCTATGAAGGATTTCATAGTCTGGATGTGGCCCGGTGAGCCACTGCCCACCATCTACTTCGGCCTGATCAAGTGGATGGTGAATGCATGTCCGCGGCTTGAAGTGATCAAACGATTCGTTTGCATTGAGGGTGCCCGCCAGGCCTTTGCCCGTGCGAAGGTGCATTGGGGCAAGCTGGATGCGGAGAAGCTGGTGAAGGACGGGCCGCCGGAGGGCAAGGCGCATCGCTATCTCGAGAAATATTATGAAGGCGTTATGAAGGGCGCTCGTCTCGTGGCCGATGAATGTACCAAGGACACAATTTTAGAATGAATTCACTTCTGTCATGTTTGTAATATAAGGACGAAGTTACTTGCACTATGTAGCACTTTTTGATTTAAAATATTACCTTCTGTGCGGCTGTTAATAAAATTCTGAAAGTAGGCCAGTCGTCGGCTTCCTCCCCCACGCAACTAGTACTGGGGTGTTCATGGAAAACCCAGACACTCTTTATCCAAATACTTGGTCCCTAAAGGAGGTGTCTGGCACAGCGTGCAAGGCAATCGGACTATGCGGCTTTATAACTTTCACTTAGCCATAGAGGTCTACAATTTTAAATTTCGGCGAAGCCCCTAGAGTTCAGAAAGCCGAACTGGGGCGCTATATACGCCTAAATCGGACGAGGCCGATTCCTCGCCTAAAGCGGAAAGAATCTTTAAGGATTTTAAGACCTCTGGAACAGCGACCAGCTCTCGCCACATCATGCCTGTCAGTTTTCGGCTTTCTCTACTGAGGTGCTCGTCCGGAAGAACCGGGACACAATCGCAGTAGTTCTCCCTGCGCTACCTTAGCCGATATAACGGAACGTAAGGTACCAAAACAAGGGTGCCGGGCTAACCCAACTGTAGACCCAAGACATGATTCGGAGCTGATGCATATAATGCTATAAGTTCGGGGTGCCGCACTGTTGAAAGTGTTAGGACTTTTCTTGCCGCATTGCGGGGCGCCATAAGAAGCCCCTGGCAAAATAAACGTACCAAAGTGTACGGATGCAATAGTAAATAAACATTTGTAGAAAAAATGTGCAGATAGGGATAATAAGCTGACGCTATATATGATTTCCCATTGATGAGTAATACGTTTAAGCGTATGTTTACAATGGGTGCATTTAAGCAGAAGTAAATAGGACTATTTAACATGTCCTATCCAAGGGTAGGCTGCATGTAGGTATATAAAATAGGTATAATGATCATGAACAGATTCCACCTGGGTATTTCCTTTGATGCGTAAAGCCTGTTACCTCCTTGGTTTTCTCTCCTATGTAAGTGTGACAATCCGGATCCTCTGGAGAGGCTGCCCTAAAGCTATGTCCTGAAAGGTAAAAGGAAATGTTGTGAAGGTATGTTCCGGTGATACCGCACTGCTAAATGAGCCACTGCTGCGCCTCCGCCTGTGCCCATGGTATTTCGAGTGCGTAATTGTGTACGTGTGGCACGGATGCTTCTTTGATGGGATTTAAGCGGAGGCCGGACTGCTAGCCGCGCTCTTGGCGTGCCTGGTGATCCTGTTGTGGGGTGCTCCAGACTCGCTTGACGGTGCTTGAGGTTGTCGTCGCTGGACTGGTGGTTTGCCGAAGGAGGCCGCATTGTACTTCTGCCGCGAGGGCTGCGGTATGCTCTTTTGTACAGAGAGGGCGGTCCATGTTTCCGTTGACTGTTATGACCCCGCGTGGGCCTGGCATCTTGAGCTTAAGGTATGCATAGTGTGGTACCGCATTGAATCTAGTGAATGCAGTTCGTCCGAGCAGTGCGTGGTAACCACTACGGAAAGGGACGATGTCGAAGATTAAATTTTCACTTCGGAAGTTATCCGGAGATCCGAAGACCACTTCCAATGTTATAGAGCCCGTACAACGGGCCTCTACTCCAGGAATTAGACCTTTAAATGTGGTTTTGGTGGGCTTGACCCTTGAAGGGTCGATGCCCATTTTGTGCACTGTGTCCTAATAAAGCAGGTTCAGGCTGCTGCCTCCGTCCATAAGGACTCGTGTGAGGTGAAATCCGTCTATGATTGGGTCTAGAACCTATGCGGCCGAACCGCCGTGACGGATGCTAGTAGGGTGATCCCTACGATCGAAGATGATCGGACAGGCTGACCATGGGTTGAATTTTGGGGCGACTGGCTCCATCGCGTAGACGTCCCGCAGTGCTCGCTTCCGTTCCCGCCTGGGAATGTGAGTAGCGTAGATCATGTTGACCGTTTTCACCTGGGGGGGAAATCTCTTCTATCCCCCCGTGTTCGGACGCCGGGGCTCTTCGTCATCGTCGCTGTGCAGCCCCTTGTCCTTGTTTTTGGCGTTTATTTTGCCGACCTGCTTGAACACCCAGCAATCTCTATTTGTGTGGTTAGCTGGCTTGTCTGGGGTGCCATGAATTTGGCACGAGCGCTCCAGTATGCGGTCCAGACTGGACGGTCCCTGATTGTTTCGTTTGAACTGTTTCTTCCGCTGACCAGATTTGGATCTGCTGAATCCGGCGTTGACTATCGTGTCTTCGGTGTTGTCGGCATTGTTCTGTCGCTTGTGTCTGTTGCGTCGTAGCTTGCTATTATTGTCACGGACATCTGAAGTGTCAGAATGTGGCGTAGTGCTGCTGCGAGCCAACCAGCTGTCCTCGCCCGCGCAAAAGCGGGTCATTAGTGTCGTGAGACCTGCCATGGACTTGGGTTTCTCCTGGCCGAGGTGTAGGGTGAGCCACTCGTCGCAGATATTATGCTTGAAGGCCGCCAGGGCTTCGGCGTCCGGACAGTCAACTATTTGGTTCTTTTTAGTTAGGAACCGAGTCCAGAATTTCCTGGCTGATTCTCCGGTCTATTGAGTAATGTGGCTCAAGTCATCGGCGTCCGGAGGTCGCACATATGTGCCTTGGAAGTTGTCAAGGAATGTGTCTTCCAGGTTTTCCCAATTGCCAATGGAATTTGCGGGCAGGCTGCTTAGCCAGTGCCGGGCGGGTCCTTTGAGCTTAAGGGGAAGATACTTGATGGCGTGTAGATCGTCTCCGCGGTCCATGTGGATGTGGAGAAGGAAATCTTCAATCCATACCGCGGGGTATGTTGTGCCATCGTATGATTCGATGTTTACGGGTTTGAACCCTTCTGGGAATTCATGATCCATCACTTCATCGGTGAAGCAGAGGGGGTGTGCGACGCCTCTGTGTCGGGCTATGTTGCGACGCAGTCCGACTAAGTCTGGCTGGTTGTGTTCGGCCCGGCTGGATTTACTGTTAGTGTATCAGGTATGACGGTCATTGTCATCTGCTGCAGTGCGCCCCCGTGATCCGTAGATCGATCTTGGTTGTCCTACGGTGTTATCCAATCTATCGCGCAGGACTGAGTATTACCCCGGGCCGTAGTAAACTAGCGCGAGGGTGTGGGCTGGTATTCGGGCTGATATGTCATTTTATCCCGACCTCGAGGTGGCCGGTCAGCCATGTGGTGCTCGAGTCCATATTCCTCGGCTGCCAGGACTTCTTTCCATCTGTCTGTGAGCAGGTCTTGATCAACTTGAAGCTGCTTCTTCTTCTTCTTCAGGCTCCTCGCAGTGGCAATAAGCCAGCGCTTGAAGCGCTCCTGCTCCGCGGGGTCCTCAGGCACGCCAAACTCGTCGTCGCTGAGGCTGATCTCGTCTTCGGAAGGGGGCATGTAGCTGTCCTCCTCCGGATACCCGTCTGTCGCCTCTTCATCTGGGCCCACCCCTACACACACCTGATCCTCTCTTCGACTCTATCGATATCTGTGACCCCTCCCTCTCTTCTCGTGGATCACCCGGCCCTCTATATATGATATGGATAGGCCTCCATTTCACACACATTGCATGAAAAATTTCGTTTGAGATGTCATTGATACATATTCCCACAAATACATTCACAAAATCAACCCCCCCCAAAACAAAAAACACTCACGAACGCACACGCCATCTGTCTAGGTTTGTATCTCTCTCACACACACCCACGTAGGTGGGGGACGTGCACGAAGAGAAGAGGTGCACGCACGGCGCACGTACTCTCGTCTCTTTCCCAACCACACCCGCGCGGGTACATGGTGGAGCTCATTTCTGTATGAAAAGGCAGCCCACGTGGTAATTTGACACGTGTACTGGTTGTCCACTTGGTGGAGCGAGGATCGTCTACCACGGGTGAACAAACAAATTGCGACTGGACGCGTTATGTTAAAATAAAAAAGAGGCAAACCATGTGGGGCCTACCTTAGAGGCAAGGCTCTATACACTGGAGTACTTTTGATGTGTCCCGTCAACTAGCAGAACGAGGAGAAGATTGCTTAGTACGCCGTCTCTGTCGGTGTCATAACCGGTGGATCTTGGGTAGGGGGTCCCGATCTGTGCGTCTTAGGCTAATGGTAACAGGAAGCGAGGGACACAATGTTTACCCAGGTTCGGGCCCTCTCGATGGAGGTAAAACCCTACTTCCTGCTTGATTAATATTGAAGATATGAGTAGTACAAGAGTAGATCTACCACGAGATCGTAGAGGCTAAACCCTAGAAGCTAGCCTATGATGGTATGATTGTAATTGTGATCGGCCTTCTAAGGACCATCCTCTCTGGTTTATATAGACACGGAGAGGGCTAGGGTTTACATGGAGTCGGTTACAAGGAAGGAAATATAATATCCGGATCGCCAAGCTTGTCTTCCACGCAAAGGAGAGTCCCATCCGGACACGGGTCGGAGTCTTGAGTCTTGTATCTTCACGCTCCAATAGTCCGGACGATGTGTATAGTCCGGCAGTCCGGATACCCCCTAATCTAGGACTCCCTCAGTCTCCCCCGCCCATGGGCGCGGTGGCTCACAGGATGAGGTGAAGCTTGCTTAGTAGTAGTAGTAGTAGTGTATGCCTTACGCCCGCTCCCTCGCCCATGCGTGCGGTGGCTCGTAGGACGAGGAGAAAATTTTACTACTCCCTCTGTTTACTCCTCGACCCTACTACCTTGGTTAGAGAGATTACCATATTGTTTGGAATATATATGTCCTTTAGTAGATTTCAATATGAACGACTAGTACATACTCCAAACACTGATGTATATAGACGTATTTTAAAGTGTAGATTCACTCATTTTGCTCCGTATGTAGTCCATATTGAGGCCCTGTATGCTTCATAAGTCCTAGGACTTTTTCTAGTCCCAACTAAAAAGTCCCTACTCCTTAAAAAGTCCCTCCCTATTTGTTTTCAATGACTAAAAAGTCCCTAGTCCCTATCTAGAGGTTATTGAATGACCATGTTACCCCTAGTATACAGAAAAATAACAACCAAACAACACCATGGGGCGGCGAGGCAATGGGTGCAGGGAGGGGCATTGTTGGAAAAGTCCCAAAAAAGACTCTCCTTGAGAGCCTTCTTCATTAAGTCCCCAAAACAAGTTTTAGTCCCTAGTAGTCCCTCCTGTTTGGTTAAAAAGTCTCTAAGAGGGACTTTTTCTAGTCCCTACACTAAAAAGTCCCTGGAAACAAACACCCCCTGAAACGAACGTAATAATACAAACTCTCCCTCGCCCCTCGACCCTCGCCCACATGGTGGACGTGCAACAATTCATTCGGTCTCATATAGCTAGAACAATATATACTGTAGTACCATTATTGCTTGACTTCCCGAAGAGGCGAAGAGCCAATCGCAAGGTTAATATTTTGGAGATGCCAAGTGCAAGGTTTATAGGGGAACGAGTAGTAGGTGTCGCGTCATTTATAAATAAAGTTTTTTTTCTTCAGTGGCTGATACCTCTCCAACGTATCTATAATTTTTTATCGTTCCATGCTATTATATTACCTATTTTGGATGTTTATGGGCTTTACTATACACTTCTATATCATTTTTGGACTAACCTATTAACCGGAGGCCCAGCCCAAATTGTTGTTTTCTTGCCTATTTCAGTGTTTCAAAGAAAAGGAATATCAAACGGAATCCAAACAGAATGAAACCTTCGGGAGAGTTTTTTTTGGAACGGAAGCAATCCAGGAGACTTGGAGTAGAAGTCAGGGAAGCTTCGAGGTGTCCATGAGGCAGGGAGGCGCGCCCTACGCCCCTGGGCGCGCCCCCCACCCTCGTGGGCCCCATGTGGCTCCCCTGACCGACTTCTTTCGCCTATATATATCCATATACCCTAAAAACATCAAGGAGCACAATACATCGGGAGTTCCGCCACCGCAAGCCTCTATAGCCACCAAAATCCAATCGGGGCCCTGTTCCGGCACCATGCCGGAGGGGGATCCCTCACCGGTGGCCATCTTCATCATCCCTGTGCTCTCCATGTAGAGGAGGGAGTAGTTCACCCTCGGGGCTGAGGGTATGTACCAGTAGCTATGTGTTTGATCTCTCTCTCTCTCGTGTTCTCGAGGTGATACAATCTTGATGTATCGCGAGCTTTGCTATTATAGTTGGATCTTATGATGTTTCTCCCCCTCTACTCTCTTGTGATGAATTGAGTTTTCCCCTTGAAGTTGTCTTGTCGGATTGAGTCTTTAAGGATTTGAGAACACTTGGTGTATGTCTTGCATGTGCTTATCTGTGGTGACAATGGGATTCACGTGATCTACTTGATGTATGTTTTGGTGATCAACTTGCGGGTTCAATGACCTTGTGAACTTATGCATAGGGGTTGGCACACCTTTTTGTCTTGACTCTTCGGTAGAAACTTTGGGGCACTCTTTGAAGTTCTTTGTGTTGGTTGAATAGATGAATCAGGGATTGTGTGATGCATATCGTATAATCATACCCACAGATACTTGAGGTGACATTGGAGTATCTAGGTGACATTAGGGTTTTGGTTGATTTGTGTCTTAAGGTGTTATTCTAGTACGAACTCTATGATAGATCGAACGGAAAGAATAGCTTCGTGTTATTTTACTACGGACTCTTGAATAGATCGATCAAAAAGGATAACTTTGAGGTGGTTTCGTACCCTACAATAATCTCTTCGTTTGTTCTCCGCTATTAGTGACCTTGGAGTGACTCTTTGTTGCATGTTGAGGGATAGTTATATGATCCAGTTATGTTATTATTGTCGAGAGAACTTGCACTAGTGAAAGTATGAACCTTAGGCCTTGTTTCCTAGCATTGCAATACCGTTTACGCTCACTTTTACCACTTGTTATCTTGCTGTTTTTATATTTTCAGATTACAAAAACCTATATCTACCATCCATATTGCACCTGTATCACCATCTCTTCGCCGAACTAGTGCACCTATACAATTTACCATTTTATTGGGTGTGTTGGGGACACAAGAGGCTCTTTGTTATTTGGTTGCAGGGTTGTTTGAGAGAGACCATCTTCATCCTACGCCTCCCACGGATTGATAAACCTTAGGTCATCCACTTGAGGGAAATTTTCTACTCTCCTACAAACCTCTGCACTTGGAGGCCCAACAACGTCTACAAGGAGAAGGTTGCGTAGTAGACATTAGTGGCATGTACGCAACATAATAGGTTCATATGGAGAGAAAAGGAAACCACTCCACTATATACATAGTCAGGACGGGCCAGCCTACACGGTGGCTTGCTGGGGTTGCTCTCTTCACACTCTCTCGCACAAAACGACTGTGGCCAAATCTCTAACATCCGGGCGGATCACGTCCGCCGGGGGAAGGGGTGGATGCTTAGTGTAGATGCGGTCACCGTCGCCGACGGCAAAAACCCACTGTCGGCACGTCCCGATCAGGGGTCCCTGTCGTTCTCTCTCACAAAGCCGGCGAGGTTGCCTTCATCCCTTGCTCACTACCGCAACGTGGGCAATTGCCGCCTCCCGCAGCCCTCCTCAAGGTTGAGCTACGTCCTGACATCCCTCAGGTACAACTCCCTTTACAGCCGGCTTGCACCACTGCTCCAGCTGCCCACATCACTCCATGTGGATATTTCTCTACTTCTTTGCCCCGCACATACCTCTACTAGTTGTTGCGTACTGTATATGTGATGAGTTTATGTCTCATCAACTAATCCCAGTAATCTTATTCTAATCATGCTTCTTCAATTTCTTTGCCACAGGGATGCTCATCTCGATTTTGGTGAAACTGCACAAAATGATCCGATGGTCAAAAGGTTGCAAACTTCATTTCTTCGGAAGCTCGAACGTTGCCAGCAAATTAAAGCCTGGTTAGGGTTTACGGTTCAAGGGCTAGGGACTGCATGGATCATTTTCTTCTTTAGCTGCCTCTGTTCCAAAATAAGTGTCAACTTTAGTAGTAGTACAACTTTGTACTAAAGTTTGCATAAAGTTGAGACACTTATTTTGGAATGGAGGGAGTACATATTTGCTATGATCTGTCAATCATTGAGATGCAATAGCATGCATGTTAGTCTCCTTTGTATTTGATGAAATGTTGCAACGGGCAACCTTGGACGCAAGATATATGTAACAGAAGCTGGAAGCTGCTGATAAATTACAGTACATACTATACTAGTACTTCCTCCGTTTCTAAATATAAATCTTTGTAGAGATTTCACCATGAACCACATACGAATGTATATAGATGCATTTTAAGTGTAGATTCATTCATTTTGTTCCGTATGTAGTCCAACTAGTGGAATCTCTACAAAGACTTATATTTAGGAACAGAGGGAGTACTATGTAAAGAGTTAGGTGTCGCACGGTGTCCAGAAAATATGGTGATAGTGTGTGGTGGGCCATGTAATCACTGAGCCTGCATGTTTTCACTGCTCTTGCACTCCTCTGTTGTAAGAATGGAGAAAATTATAATCTAGTAGTACCTCCTTCCGCCGAAAGCGTGGGACATCCAGCAGTCCTACCACCTTAGTAATAATGACCAATGAACCGTCAAATCACATAGACCCAACAGTAAGTTGGACGGACAAAGCAACCATCACTCTTGAATCCGCTTCTCCCTTCAATGCAGGCGCCAGTGAGAGGTCGCGTCCGCTCTACCCGGGCATGAATGCAGCATCGCTTTGGAGCGGCGCTGACCGTTTCGGGCGGGAAGTGCGCGGGGGCGATGGAGGGGCTTTGGGTGGGCCAGGCTGGTCAGGAGAGGGCGTGGCAGTTGTCCGCCTGTCCCTACCAAACGCCCAGAAACGAGAGGATGCACCGACTCTCATGGCTAAAATCGTACACTACACACCATGTCGCTGTAGGAGTAGGTCGATCTGTCGCTCTCTCTAACACACACATGCTATTGAACACACACACACACGCACGCACGCACACGCACACATAGGTTCATAGAATAGGAAAATCATGCGAGTGCGAAGCCACAGGAAGTGAGATACAAATGGAGTACGTACAAGAAGAGAAGAGGTGACGAATATTCCATCAAACCTGGACTAAGGAGTAGTATTCCCTCCGTCTAGGAGTTAAGTCATCTTACGGAAATCAGATATTCCCAAAATGTTTAGGCGTCGTCCATTAACTTCGCATCTCAATCCCCTCCTGGCCTCATTGCTAGCGAGCGTTGTTACTTAGGGAGTGTTTGGATCCTTAGCAAGAACAACGTATAGCATAGTCGGGCAAAGTTAGGCGTTTGGAACTGTTAAAATACGTTAGCTTTTGTGGGCCAGCTAGCTTGGGTGGGCTAGAAAAATCTTGCTAGCTCAGGAGATCTAGACCGGCTCGCTTCCAATGGAAAACTTCGCGTAGTAGTAATATAGACTAGTTACATATGCATGTTACTAGTCAAAGTTACTCACCGCTATGACCAGCCTAAGCAATGTAACCAAACGCTCCTTACTCTGCCTTGTTATCTCCCCCAGAAACCCAATGCATGGAGCGCAACTACGCGTTGATCAGTCAAGAAATCAAAGTCGGCTTGCATGCGAGTTAATACGTGGCCCTACATGGTAGATAAAACAACATCTCTTAGTTGTTTGGATTAATTATTGCGTTTAGAGACAGAAATCAGGGCTTTGATTGGAGGAATGACCGGTCAAGTTTCTCCTTCTCCTCTAATCTGCTTGCACCTTGGTCCCGCTGCACCTTCTAACCTGACTTATTACACCTAGATGGAGGGAGTAGTATGAGATAGGTGGCACACTGACTTAGGTCGAATACAAGTGCCCAAAATTGTGTGCATGTTATAATAAGGATTCACTTAAAATAGTACATGAGCGAATAGAGGGATCAATTGGACAGTGTTCCCGAGCAGTAGCAAGATGTGTGAGGTAAGATACACTGCTAGCACTTTTAATTTTTCTTATTAATTTGTTTGTTTCACCCTCTGACTGGTGGGACCCAACGTACTATGTGGAGAGAGGTAAGATGACTAAGGCTGCATTATTTCTGCACCACTGTGGATAGTCTTACCACCGAAGCCACATGACACGATTATGATTTAAATCCCGATGACTCCCACACACAAAAAAAACACGGCATGCTTGTCACACGAATGCAGGAAAGTATAAAAGGTTATTTTCCTCTCGTTGAACATAACGGGAGGGTTGTGTAGCTGGTTAGCCTATTTGCTCATCAAACTTGAGGTCTCGGGTTCGATAACTACACTTGAGCATAATTCTTGCGAGGAGGATTCTTTGACTGGTCAAAATGGATGGATATAGAGCTATACGATCTCGTAGTGAACGTATAATCACCTCGTCACGTATAAGCTGCATCCTCGACGCTTGTTTTCTAGGGTTTGCACTCTTCACACACTCTCTCTCTAGTATATATATATACATGCTGGAGCCTCGATTCTTGTAGTTGCTCTCTTCACACTCTCTCACCCTCTCCAGATCTAAACAAGACTTTGTTGGCCTCTCTCTCTCTCCCCTCACTGCTGGTCAAAGAGCCGGCGGGATCCGTCCGCCGGGAAGGGAAGGAGGCTTAACACTGTCGCCGTCGGCGAGGGAGGGAATCCACTACTGGCGCAGCTGTTCACTTTCACCTAGCGGCGGCGCGGGAGGGCCTCCGACCCCTTCTTCTTTGCCGCCGTACATAGTGTGGGCCGAACGGCCTCCGGTCGCCCACCGAACCACTCCCCAAGAACCTTAAGGTATAATTTGCTTATTCCACATGCATTGCTCTAGCTACATGTGGGCTTTTTCCACTTTTGCACTCGAATCTAGGTGTTGGATCAAACAACAAAGTAGTGGGGAAAGTTGTATACCATGAATCTAGGACGTGGTTCAAAGAGGAAAGGAATGGGGGAAAGTAGTGGGAAAAGTTGTATAGCATGAATCTTGGACGTGGTTCAAAAAGGAAAGAAGGGGGAAAGTTGTATCGCATGAATCTAAGATGTGGTTCAAAGAGGAAAGGAATGGGGGAAAGTAGTGGGGAAAGTTGTATAGCATAAATCTAGGATGTGGTTCAAAGAAGAAAGGAAGGGGGGAAAGTACTAGTACAGACTGGCTATCCAGCACCTATGTTGGTCGAAGAGGGAAAACAATGACAAACGCAGTACGCACATCTGTAACGAACTGATCTTTTGTTTTGGGGGGGACAAGGCTGTAGAGTTTGAGCAGGACTAGATTTCCTGCGCTCACATAGGGAAAGGTGTCTAACGATAACAAAACTGGGACCAACACAAATATGCTCCTTGGTTGTTTGTTCTTTGTTGCAACAGACTGTGCATCACCCCAGTACATCGGTAGATGCGTGCAACTCTTTAGCTATTGTTAATCTAAGGCCTTGTTTCGTTAAAAACTCCCTAGTCCCTACCTGCTTGGTTCCAGGGACTAAACATGGACTAGAGGTTATTAAATGACATGCTAAAAGATCATGTTACCCCTAGTAATGAACTAATATAGACAAGGTGCAATGCGTGGCAGGGGCAACTGCTGGAAAAAGTCCCAAAAAGACTCTCCCTCTGGGTCTTCTTTCTTTAGTCCCAAATGCCCACTTTTAGTCCCTAAATGTCCCTCCTGTTTGGTTTAGATCGGACTGACACGGAGTTTTTTTAGTCCCTACACCAAAAATGTCCCTGTAAACAAACACCCTCTAATAATGTCGCTCGAAAATTGATGCAATGCCACAATTAAAAGCAAATTACATGTTTAACAAATTTTATTGTTAATATAATCTCTCTATTAATATTAATCAATGCCACCATTTGAGAAATGCTATTGCCTTGATTTCTTTCCCATTTAGATAAGGTAGATTCTTCTTTTTGTTGGCTTCTGTGTCATCCACCGTTATTGACCACTAGTTGTTTCCTTTGCACCTCTGTGTAAACAGGGTTATCTACTTCACCTCGTTGCCATTGTAACCTTGTATTGCACTGCACAAAACACTTTTGTTTTAAGAGTGTTTTGTGCAGATCAACCAGAATGTCACACTAACAACATTGCTTGATTGCTTGATCTTAGTGGAACTGCACAAGAGAAGACCTTACTTCCTATCCGTGTTGGCAAATTTGGTTCAGATCTTCTTGTGAGTTGTTTGAATTCTGTGTCATGAGAGGTCAGTACTAGCCTTCTTTCACATGATTCTGCAGTGTGCTTTCATATGTTGTGCTACTTGTACGGTAATGTTGCTTGATTTTAGTGAACTGCACAAATGGAGACAAGACTTCCAATCTGTATGTGCACCATAATATCCCATTGAGGTAAGATAAGGATATTTCACAACGGTTGGCCTATATTTTTCCACTTTCATCAGAAAATTAATGTCATTTTTAGTGCTATACTTGTGCTCCCTAATTGACATGCCAAATATTACATTGAAGGCAAAGCTTGTCTGTTATTAAACCAAGTGATGAAGTGGGAGAACAAGCGGAAGAAAAACAAAAATTAACTCCCGGTGCTGTAATGAAGCGCTGGAACTGTGATGACACAAGTAATGATATAGTTTTTGTTATGGCTAGAATGAGCAATTGTTTTGCCACTGATTTGATGCCACTCTTAATGTAATACGTAATTATCTCTACTTGTGCAAAGAGGGATCTTCTTTGAAGATACCATATATTTTAGTGGAACTACACAAGAAGATATTGGAAACATTAAACTAATCGAGGGGTATGTAATAAGCATGGCCACCACAGTAGATAGCAACAGATGGTTCCAGAGAAGTGCTTCATTTGTATGCTCTACACAATAAGCCTCCTGACAAAGGTTGGTACTCGACCACTTATTTCATCCATATAATTGAGCTTTGTCATCTCTATTGGTGTTGTGCTACTGTTTAGATATTTTCATGAAAAAATGGTATTGTCATTGAGAAGTGCTTCGTCCATGCTATTTTAAATATTTCCTTTCCTTTTTTTCAAGCAAACAAGGATGCTAGCATTTAGTTGTCCTCTTGTCTTTGCACAACAGGATCATCCTCCTCTAAAGAAGAATATGGAGTACGTGAAGTGACTAGTTCTGATTATGCCAGGATGAAGAAGCCATGTTTATCTTCTCATCAGAAGGAGCACTTGAAGGATGGTTACATTACTCCCCACAAGACCAAATTAACTTCAGCTCAGAAGGCCTCACAAATCTCCATTTTCTTGCTGTGATGCTTGAGTACAATGTTGTTCTAGGATTCTTACCGGTGAGTTCCATTTTTCTAAATGTGTGCTCTACATGGACTATGTAGGTGCCTGTTTAAACTGTCAATTCATAGTACAGTTTGCTTTATACTAATCACTTATTTTGTATTTGTGCAAATATGGGTGCTCAGCTTGATTTCAATGGGAACTGCACAAAATGTTCATGAATACATCAAATCATTCATTTCCACCACAAGAAAGGAGGTGCCAATAAGTTCAAGGCATTGCAACATATAAGGGCGAAATCATACAAGGTACGCGCGAATTTGGTTGATTTTGGTGGAACTGCACAAAAAGAACAGCTGGTTTATTTAGCACGAGGTGCCATGTCAATGTCCAAACTGATGGCAAACCCTGACCATTCCACAATCGTAGGCATTTGATATTTTGGAATGGGACAACCTTGTCAAATTTTGCTCATTCATTTTAGCAAGAAGACATGCGTTTGATATTTTCGAATGGGACGCCCTTTGCTGTCAACAGCGTCGATCAATTTTTTCTTTATTCTTTAGTTGTGAAGTAAATATTGGCTCTGACTTGTGAATCGCTGAGATGCATAATCATCGATTGTTTTGAAAGTTCTCTATGAATTGTCAGGCCTGTGTGTTTGATTGCAATGTACAGGAATGCTAAAAAGCTGCTCAAACTCTTTGTACTCCTTCTGTTCCTTTTTACTTTGCACATTGTGAAGCATACTTTTTTATATAAGATTGGTCAACGTAGAGATACTTTGTCTGCAGACAAAACTTGTATGCAGACTAGAAAGGACCGGAGGGAGTACATGTGAAACTGCTGCAAACGAGGTGATCACCCTTGGAATGATGCTAGTACGTATTGTTTTGCATGTTCATCCAATGCTAGTGATACAAGAATTTGAACTAATCGAAATAAATTCATTCATACACGGTCGGATTTCATAAAAACATGCCAGATTTCATTACATTTCAGACATTCTTCAACTAAAAAGGGGTGCGCTGGAGGTATAATTAATTAACCGAAGCTACCCATCTGTGTCTGGCTGAGCCGAACAAAAGCTTCAGTGACTTAACTGGATGTGCAGTTGCGTAACTGACATGTGGTCCAGATGCCTGTTGGGCCCACGTGTCAGTCAGCCAATTGCACCAGCAGTTAAGTAGAAGCAGCGTCCTTCTTCAACATAGCTCTCCGACTCCACGTCGCCGCCAAGAAGCTAATCGACCGTCAATGGTCAACCCGCCTAGCTTGGCTTCAACCGGAGCAGCGGAGACCTACCGTGTTCTACTCTTCCTCGTTTTATGTGTGGCGCGGCCTCGTTGGTAGCGGGGCGGGGCCTCAACGGAGTAGGGCCTCTGCCTCGGTGCTGGCGGGGTGGGGCCTCGGCGTAGCCGGCGATGTCCTCTGTCTCATTGCCGGCGGGCGGCGCCTCGGCGGAGCGGGGGAAATCCTCCCTCTCGTTGTCGGCAGGGTAGGGCCTCGGCTGAACCAGTGATGTCCTCTCCCTCGTTGTTGGTGGGACAGGGCCTCGGCGGAGCCGGCGGTGTCCTCTGCCTCGTTGTTGGCGCCACGGGGCCTCGGTGGAGCAGGGCCTCTTCGACGCCAGCAGAGCGGGGACTCATCAGAGCCGGCATTGTCCTCTACCTCGTCCTCGGTCTCACCAAATAGCGCCTCGCCCGCTTCATCGCCCTCTTTGTAGGCAGCCACTCGCATGCAGTACCGCCAACGCTCGAGGCGGCCCTCGCGGGTGGAGCGGTACGAGTTGAGCAGCGCCTCCTGCTCCGCCCGCTCCGTGGGGATCTGCTCCTCCGCCTGCAGGTGCTCCTGGAGGAGATGGTGGTTGTAGGCGGTGTCGGCCTACGCCTCCCGAAACTGCTCCTCAAGCTTCTGCCTCACCGTGTCCATATATTGGGCACTGGCCTCGCCGATGGTCATGGTGCAATGCACCGGTGAGGATGGCGCGGAGGAGGGGGTTGGCGCCGGATCGTCAACTACCATGTTCTCCATTGGGACGTCGTCGTCCTCCGGCTGCCTGCCGGCCAGCCAGTCGGCAGCAATGTCTGCCATCTCCTTGTGGTCCGTTGTTCGCCCGTCCCTAAGAGCGCTGGAGCGCGAGAAAGCCATGGTGAGAAGTAGTGGTGTGGACAGGAGAAAGGGAATGGATGCGGATGACTGCGGCTATGGCCGGCGCAACAGTTTATATAGCAATGGTGGGCGGCAGAGGGACGGACATGTGGCACCGGAGTAGCCGCCTCGGCAACCGCATATCATTAATGTGGGTGGCATACGGATGGGCGGACGACACTTGTGTCATTTGAAGGCAGAGCAATCGCCTGCACCGGAAAGCGGGGCGGGCGGCACTGACCATTTCAGGTGCAAAGCGCGCGCGGGCGAGGGAGGCGGTCTGGGTGGGCCAGGGCAGTCAGACTCGTGCTTGGCAGCGGGTCGGTCCAGAAGCCGGACATGCTAGCTCGCCAGCGAGCTCGCCGAGCTGAGCGACGACAATCAGACGATGGACGTAGCTTCTGACCAGGAGTCGGCGCCACTGTCCAAGCCGGTTCATCCCGTGTTCACCATAGAGCAGGTGCGGCCGCACTTCGACGCCCTAATGGCGGAAGAGCTACCAGCACAGAAGGACCTGTGTTGCAACCTCCGTCTCCTCAACGAGCACTGGTGAACAAGCGAACGACAATCTGTCGCGGACATGTGGCCCTATGATCCTGGCTTCCCGAATGAGCAGTGGGCATTGTATCAGACCATCCGTTGGGCCCGCGAGGCCCTCTCCGTCATCCTTCGAGTTGTTGCGCTCGCTGTGGCGCCACCGTCTCACGTTGTAAACATGGTCAACGGACATGAGGATGAGGAGATGACTTTACTTGGAGAGGATGATAGTGGGGACCCACCAGGGCCATAGCCACACGTATGCAAGTGCCTCCTTATTATATAAAAATATAAAAAAAAAATTGCTTCCTTCTGGTTTCCTAACATCACGGTCCCACACCATTGTCAACCTATGTAGTCAATAAATGAGAGAATTGCACAAGCAGCGGCCAAATGCTGGGACCAAGCAGCTCGAGCAGTATTTGTGTTTTTGAGGAGTGAGCACTGCAGAGTTTTTCTTGAGCGATGTTTAGCTCAGATATTAATTTTTCTCCTCTGAACAACAACGAAAACATCGCTACAGGTATTAGTCGGGTGGGTTGTGGCCCGTCTAGCCCAGCCAGATATCCAGCCTAGATATTGATTTTTTTCAAGATGAAAATGGCTAGCCCAGCTATACTTTTTTGTTAGAAATACCCAGGCAAGGTCAAGTTGTTATTCCCCGTCCCGCTGGGCTGCAAATTTTTCCTAGGAGGGATGCATTAGGCTTAACAAGAAAATGGGCTTTAAGAAATAATAAATGGGATGTAATTATAAAAACTGGGCAGTAACTATAAAAAATGCACCAAACACGTAATTACTTTATAAAATATTATTTTTGGATATTGAAAATTTTAATTTCATTAATTGTTGCATGCGCAATGGTTCGCTGGATTTTTACGTAATATAAAATTATATTGAAATTATATTTAATCTGACTAGAAATTTCAGGATAAAAATATTTCGGATCCCATCAAAATGTGGGAAGTTTTATTGAATTCTGTTTTGAACGGTTGCTTGAAATGGGTTGTACTTTTAATAAATTGTAAATGGGCTGTAGTAAATTCCATTAGGATTCAGAAATGGGCTGCACATTCTTACAAATCTCAAATGGGCTATAAGTTCTCTGCCACACACTTATGGCCTTACTAAGTTGACGGATCCCCTAAAAAAAGAGTTGACGCGTATGCAAGGCTTTGTCAACTTATAGTCAACACATAGTTCCAGCAGCAGTGGCCGTTGGATGTCCATCCAACGGATGCCATGCTTCTTCTTCAATTTTGGATATTCTAGCTTCACCCGCCCAAAAAATGATTCCTCCCCCTGACATCTGGGGCGCACCGTTTTGGAAGTTGACCCGTGGGCCTACTAAGTTGACGCATACCAAGGGCTTTGTCAACTTAGTCAATATAAACGATTCTAGCTGCAGTGACCATACGATGTCCATCCAACGGCCGTCGTGCTTCTTCAACCTCTGGTCTTCTTGCTCCAGCCGCCCAAAGCAGCGCCGATCGTGCCGCATGCTCCTGCCTCCCGTGGTCGGCTGTGCTGCCGCGGAGGCCTCACCGCCCCCTACTACTTCCACCGTTGGCCAGGCCATCCCTCCCCTCACCCACACCCCTTATTATTCTGTGGCGACAGCAGCCTCACACCGCAGCCGAACCAGTGAACCCTCGTACTCCTCTCCGCATGGGCATCCACTGTCGCGTCTTCCCCGGCTCCGCATCGTCCCCTTCCTAGGCCTCACCGTTGTCCACCGCCCTGGTGCCCTCGGCGCGGCATGGTCAACGTGGTCAAGGAACGACTTCCATCAAAAAAGTATTGTACGTTGATTTGCTGACAGCTGGGTCCACGGCAGCCGCAAGGAATTGGCTCCTTATTACGCGCAAAATAATTATTCCTCCACCTGACAGCAGGGACCCACCGGACGGGCCACTATATTTCACGAAAAAAACCATTCCCCCTTGACTGCTGGGACCCACCAGCTACATCTTCGCACGCAAAGAAGTGCGTCCGGGCAAAAAAATTGATTCGTCCCCCTGACTGCTGGGACCCATCAGCTACATCTTTGCACGCAAGGAAGTGCCTGATAGTCGGGACCCACCTGGTTGAAGCGTACGTAGCATTGTCATTCTGGTCGCGAACGTGTACGTACATACTGGTCGATGTAGAGGCGTGCACGTCTCGTAGTAGAGGTGCGCACGTAGCATGTACACGTACGTACAATGGCAAGTGTGCAATAAAGAAAATACGGCCACGTACGTACATACGGGCGGGGTCTTGAACGCCTACTCACGCATACGTACGGCCAGGGCTCGGGTACGTGGCTGGGTCAGAACGGAGAAACTGCATCGTCATCGTGTTCATGGGGAGCCAACTGGGTCGGAACGGAATCGCCGTGTTCATCGGGAGGGCTTTGACAGAACAGCCGATAGAAACGAGGCATGGCGTACCACACAACGAAGTAAACGGCCTTGTGTTCGACCGGCCACGTTCGAAACAGGATCATGTTCATTGGGAGGGGTCTGGCGTACCGCAAAACGGAGGAAACAGACGTGTGTTGGACCTCCTATGGTCGAAACGGAGTCCTGTTGACCGGGAGGGGTGTGGCGTACCGCAAAACGGAGGAAACAGACTTGTGTTGGAGCACTACGGTCGAAACGGGGTTCCTGTTCATCGGGAGGGGTGTGGTGTACCGCAAAACGGGACTCCACGGGATACTGTTCATCTCCACCGTCGACCTCCTCCAGCCTCCACGGGCTATTGTTCATCCACCGTCGACCTCCTCCAGCCTCCACCTACGACTGTTCATCCACGGGCTCCTGTTCATCCAGCCTGCACCGCGCGCTACTCCACCGGCTACTGTTCAACCAGCCCTCTCCATGGGCTCATGCTCAAACCCCCTCCACAGGCTACTATTCATCCAGCCCTCCACCGACTACTGTTCAACCAGCCCTCCACGGGGTCGTTCTGTTCATCCAGCCCTCCACGGGGTCCTATTCATCCAGCCCCAACCGGCTCGATCGATTGGGGTCCTGTTCATCCAGAGGTAACACCACGGGGTCCTGTTCATCCACCCCCACCGGGAACTGTTCATCCAACCCCCCCCCCCCCCCCACACACACACACACAAGCAACACTCACTGTTCATACAGAGGCAGCATCGATCGACTTCAGTTAGCAACAGTAGCGAAGGAATCGCTCGATCGCTCAGGTTCAGTAACACGTAGCCTGCTGTGCAATCGCCCGGGTTCAGTTAGGCGACGCCTCACTCGGGTTCAGTTAGAGCCCAACGCCTCGCACGCACGCGCGTACGGTACAAGAGAAACGCGCATCGCTCGGCACCCGACCACCCACCGTAAACTGGGAACTCCCCAATATTTTCCTCGCCCTCGTTTCTACCATGGTTTTTTCTTTCATGGATGGCCCGAAGAATGTCATGCAGCTGCGTCTCCGGCCCGCCCAGGACGAAAAGCCCATTTTCTATCATGATTTTTTGTCATAGAAGTAGGAGCCCACCACATCTATGATGATACCGGGTTTTGTCACAATTATCGTCATAGAATTGTCATAAGTATGACAGAAAAAAAAATTCGTTCGACCCAAAATGTCACGGATGTGTCTTTTTTTTGTAGTGAACCACGGAAGTAGCCACGTTAGTACTGCTCCAAGTGGTAGTGCAGCTCCCAAGAGTGGTAGTAAAATATTACATCCCCTCCAAGCGGTAGTACCGCTCCCGTGACCGGTAGTACCACTGCAGCCTTTTTAAGGACACCCAAACTGACATAACTTCTGCAAACGGACTCCGAATTCAACGAAACAAAGTTTGTTCAAAATCTAGCGACAAGGGCTAACACAATCTTGAAAGAAATAATAATAAGAAGGAATTTAGGAAATGCCCATAAGAAAAAGGTGAGAACCCTTCCTCGAATAAGACCGGTAAAACCTCCAACACCTAAAACGCAATAGAAGAAGCATGTGAACTCTGTTTTTGATGAACCCGAGCTTATCATGAAGATGACCATAAGCTACAAATCTCACAAGGAGAAAACCAAACAAGAACCAAGAAAGATGATGCAAGGATGCAATGGTTTGAGCTCTCTACAAACGATACGATCAAGATACTCATCGAGATCCCCCCTAGATAGTACGGCAATCGATCCTATAACCCGGTCTCCCAACTACCACCATGAGACCGGTAAAATAGAAGACCTATCAAGGGAAAACCTTTGCCTTGCACATAGTCCACTTGAGCTAGATGATGACGATCTTGACTCCCTCAAGTTGGACCACCTTTCTTGATTGTGTCGGCACAATGAAGACTAGTTGATTGCTCCCCCATACTCCATTATGGGTGAGCCACTCTTCGACACATCTTCACAAGTCCATTGTCGCCACAATGGACGGCAAGCTTGAAGCATGATATCTTCATGATGCTCCACTTGAACTTGCACACCGCAACCTAACCCCACAAATAACTCCCATGAATACCATGGGTTAGTACACAAAGCGTAATGGGCAATGCTTACCATACCATGGGATCCCTTGATCCCTCTCGGTACATCTTCTATGCTTTGTGAGTTGATCAACTTGATTCACTCTTGACTTAGTCTTGATCAACCTTGAAACTTTCCAACTTTCTTCATCTGGATGATGTCTTGAAGGTAAACATGAATGATCACACAATCTTCTTCTTCAAGACATGCTTGCAATAAGCTCAACACTCACATGACCAATCTTTGGATATTCCTTAATAGCACCTTGGTCAACTCATAAACTCCTTGAAACCAACACATGGACTTCAAGAAGTGCCTATGGACAAATCCTTCAAATATAACTCAATGCAACCATTAGTCCATAGAGGGTGTCATCAATTACCAAAACCACACATGGGGGCACCGCATGTCCTTTCAGAACACATGGCCATGAGGCCCGGATACGGCGGCGGAGCCGGAGCGGCCGGCACCGCGTTGGCCGAATTAGGGGTCCTACAACAGATGGGTGACGGCGCGCGGAGGGCCGCCATGAGGTTGATGCCGGAGTTTGCCAGGCCAGCAAGCCACCTCTCATGGATATGGTTGCCGCTGGTCTCGATGGGGGTGAGGGGATGGTGCGGCGGCGGGTGAGCCATCGGAGGAAAGGAGAGCAATGGATGGTGAGGAGAGTGGGAGAGAGTGGTGAGAATGGAGCGTGGGCGGTGACACGAGAGAGAGGGGAGTTATTGAGACGTCTCGTCTGTCTCCCGCGCTCCCCGAGGCATGCATCCAAGAGCCACGCGTGGCCGCGCTGAGCCTGGCTACCAAGAAACTGCCAATTCGGCAATAGCTCGAGGGCCTAACTCGTGACTGCTTTAAGTTCTGTATGGCCTGAGATTTACATGCAGCCCAGGCAACCAAACAGACTGTTTTCATCCCCGTGCGGGCCTGGTTGGGCCTTATGCAGGCAACCAAACACGCCCTAAGAGCATCTACAGCCGGACTCAACAAATCCGGCCCCTCAAACGACCGCGGACGCGCCCGGGCGCGTCTGCGGGCACTGACCGGGCACTCCCTATATTCGCGTCTCCACACCCACATATCTCATATTCCGTCCCCTATTTTCAGACTAGACCATGCAACGTTGATAAAAACTACGTAGATCATGAGCGGACATACAAATACACAATCGTTTCATCAAAAGATCACAGCTGGATCACAGAAAGACAGCCAAAGTTCACATAATACACATAATACGACATACAAGTTCAAACTACAACTAAAAACTTGATAGACGAATCTTCACCACTTCCTCGCCGGCCCTTTGCCCTTCCGGTCGCCGATGCAACTGTAGGAGTCCGCGGCAGGAGGTGGGACCCTGTCGGAGGAGGAGTCGGAGATGATGATGAAGCCTTGCAAGCGCCGGACAATGTCGTCTTGCTGGCGCTCGAGCTTGGCCACCCTCTCCGCCTCCCTCGTTGCCTCCGCTGCCTCCCGCTCGGATTGCTCAATGCCGAACCAGAGTTGCTTGGCGTTGAGCCTCTGGAGTCGTCGGGCCTTCCTCTCCACCTCAGTCAGTGACCGGCGGCACGCCCACTCGAAGAGACGGTCCTCCTCATCGGGCACCCGGCGGCGGCGGGCGGACTGCGCAGACCCGTTGGACCCGCCCACATCTCCCTAGCCCTTTGCCTCTCGCGGCGAGCAGCTCGTGCCTCCAACTCCGGAGTCCGGATCCGCGGCATCGGCTGAGCAGGCACTAGAACCCAGCGCTGCCCGCGCGGAGCAGTGGCCGGAGGTGGAGGAGGCCGTCGGGCGGGAGGAGCAGATCTGGCAGGCCTCGCAGATCCGAGTGTGGGGCGGGAAGGGCCGGCACCGGCATCGGCGCTGGCGCGACGGGCGACAGGGGGGCGTCGCACCGGACCAGGAGCTGCCGCCCATATCGACCCGCGAGCGCTCAAACGCGATACGGAGTGCCAGCTCCTCCTCTTCTCCGGAGCTGCCGTCAGAGTGGCTACCGGTGCTGGACATGGTCGTCGGCGCTTGGGATTTGGCAGATTGGGGAATGGGACATTCAGGAAGGGGAGGGGAGCGAAGCGGAGTGGAGTAAGATAGGGTTTCTGCCGGACATGGTTTTTGTGGGGTCGGGGTGGGCCAACGCTGGGCGGGCTGATGTGGCGGGCGCGCCCAGGCGTGCCCGGACCACCTCATATCCGCCCTACATTTGGGATAGATATGAGGGGTGCCGGTCAGCCCGGGCGTTTGAGACCCGCTTGAGAGCTCCGGTTGGGTCGGTATTTTGTGATCGGTCAGTGACCGGACGGTCTGTCCAGGCGTATGAGACGGATATTAGGCGCCCGGTTGTAGATGCTTTAAGCGATTTGGAATGCGGCTTTGTTCTTTGCAGGGAGTTGAATTCCTCTAGCTGGATTCGTGCGCTTTTCCTTGCATATATAGTGTTGGAAACCAATCTCGTAGATAGCAGCTGCATTCAGCATCCATCACTGGAAACCGTTCCTCTCTGTTTCACCCCTGGCATCACGTTTGTTGCATGCATTCAATACCGTTCGGGAAATCTGCCCATGAGGATTATGGAAAATCGCTCCTGTGAACAAAACAGACCATGTGAACTAGGACGAGATTTGCCTTGCGTGCTTCAGACTTGAGAGCATTGGTTTGTGACCTTGTTTTGAGAGGAACGCAGTCCCGTCCCGTTCTTCCGAAAGCCTGCCACCGTTTTGCTGCCTTTTCAGTAGAAAAGCAGAAGAACCGTCCTCCATTGGCTTGTCAGGGGAGCAGGTCGGGTTGGAGCACCACGCCAGATATTTGACTGCTTTCCCCAGCGACCGGCTTCGCCATTGATAGTACACCACCGGGGGACGGCCGCCTGTTTGTTTCTCTTCGGCGCGCGAGAGATCTCAGGGATGGCGACCACCACCGGCGGGACGAGCCCCGCCCCCGCGATGAGCATGAAGCTGCTGGTGGACACCAAGGCGGGGCGCGTGCTGTTCGCGGAGGCCGGCAAGGACGTCGTCGACTTCCTCTTCTCCCTCCTCGCCCTGCCCGTCGGCACCGCCGTCCGCCTGCTCGGCAGGCGCTCCATGCCCGGCAGCGCCGGCGACCTCTACGCCAGCGTCCAGAGGCTCGACGCCGCCGCCTACCTCCTGCCCGGCGCCGACATCGGCGCGCTCCTCCGCCCCGCCGTCCCCTCCAGCATCCCCCTCCTCTGCTTGCCCGGCCCGTCGTCGTCGTCGCCCGCGTCCAAGCGATTCTTCTGGTGCGGCGAGGACCACAGCCGCGACTACGGCCACGGGCGCCCCGAGCACAACTACGTGACGGACGCGAGCGGTGGCGCGTGCCCGACCTGCGCCAAGCCGATGACGAAGAAGATGTACTGGGCGCGGTCCGGCTCCGGCGGCTCTGGGCAGGCGGCGGTCTCCGCCGCCACGGGAAGGGCGAAAGGGTTCGTGCAGGGCGTCGTGACGTACACGGTCACGGACAACCTCACCGTGACCCCCATGTCCGCCATCTCCAGCATCACCCTGCTCAACACCTTCCGCGTCAGGGACCTCAGCGCGCTACAGGAGAACATCGTGCGGATCGGCTACAAGGAGGTGACCAATCCCACACCACCATCGATCCTCAATTCTCGATTGCCTAAGCACAATAGATGGATGGATTTGAGTGTGTGAACTACTGCATGTTGATCTGCAGGGTTTGGCGATTCTCAAGGCGTCGCTGCAGTCCAAGACCGTTCTCACCGACGTCTTCCTCGCCCACAGGACTCCACGATCGGCTGCCTAAATTAGGTTCACTATTAAGCAGTGCTCTTGTGGTTGTGCTTGGTGTTCTTCTCTTATGCAAGGATGGATATGATATGAGTTCCTCCCGCAACTGATCATTAATTAATCAGGACCGAATGCTTGTAGAGCAATCGCTTAGCTCTCCAGTTCTGGCCATTTCCTGCTTATTTGTTGATGATTGTTGCTTCTGTTGATTAGATCGCACCGCTTAACTCTCAGATTGAATTTAGTACTCCCTCCGTCCCAAAATTCTTGTTTTAGATTTGTCTAAATACGGATGTATCAAGTCAATAGATCCGTATTTAGACAAATCTAAGACAAGAATTTTGGGACGGAGGGAGTACAACCCAACCTCGACGTTAAGTTCAATTTTAGGGTGGATTTATAGCTTATGAGATTTTAGGTGTGAGAATCACCCACATTCTGAGTTATAATGAATCATTTATGATTTTTTAAAGTTTATAAGTGAATTTCTATGTCATTTGTAGTCTGTCAATGTGACGTTATAGGGTTCTATTGTTCATTCTTTTGAGATAGCTCATCATTCATTCCATAGGGTGACGTTATTGGGTTCTAGTAGTGGTTGTTGTTGGTAATGTGTGTTCAATTCGTTTCTTCTTTAATTCCCACCAATTGATATATTTTTTTGAAAAAGTTCCCACCAATTGATGCTTTTGCAAAAGACTTGTTTTGTTATGGAAAATGATTCCTACAACCGGCTTATCCAAATCGGTTAAGTCGGTTGTTCCGCACGACGGGGTAGTGCATTTACACCCTAACCCCTCCCCGTCTGCCAACGCAACACTACCCCTCAGGTCCTCCCAACACTAGTTTCCCTCGAGCGCCCTTACTTCCTTCTCTCGCGGCGTTGAGCTCCTCCTCCACCGTCGTTTCTCCCAAAGGTCGCGAGCTCCTCCTTCATAGCCACTTCTCTCAAAGGTCGTGGAGCTCAATGTCATGGATTTTCACTACTATGCTTGAGTTGTAGCTTCAAACCGGGTTGCTCCAAGTCGTCATGCTCGAGGGAGATGGTGGATGAATTTAGGCTCAATGGATGCGGCTCACGAGGGGTTCTGGTGAGCTAAATTCATCCCCCATGAGCCTAAGACGGCAAGGTTAGTGATCTGGGGATTTGGACATTGCATATGTTGTCTTGTGAGATTGCAACCTCATTAGGGTGAGATGTTGCAATGATTCTAGACATTTGTTCCTACCGTGTTTATACTCAATGCTTTATTGCAAACGTTGCCTTGTATGTTGTATATACTAGCAGGTGTAGATGCATCAACACGCCATCGTCAAGCACTGTTGCTTGTTTTATATCCACAAGAAAAGAAGAGGTGGTGGTTTCTAAAGGGAGCCAATGGAATGATACTTTGTGTATATTTAGTGGATTCATGTAGGTCCTTAATTTTTCCACCTGTGACACAAATTACCCCCAATTTTGCCGTTTCTCTCAATTTGGTGCTCATTTGGCAGGCCGCGTACACGGTTTTTTGTTGGTTTTGTTTCTGGTTTATTCTTATTTTGAATTGATTTAACTTGAGTGCACCGAATCGGAACCGATGACCGCGCCCACCAGGTCTAGCCACGCCCACCTGGTCTGGCCGCACCAAGTCACTGCGCCCGCCTCCTGTGGTGGGTCGCGCCCCGTTGTTTCCTTCTTTGGGTATGCCTCTCTCGCTTCCCCTTCTCCTTCCTCCCACTACCCTTGCTTCATTGCTTTCTCATCAATGTTGGAGCCGAGGCGATCACGGCAACAGAGCGCTGGAGGGAGCACGCGCCGCGGCCCTCCAGAGGTAAGCTCTCCTCATTGTCCATCTCCTCCATGTCCATGTCCATGCCCGAATAAGCACAACCTCGCCCATGTTTCTTCTACTCCATCTCCATGACGTGTTAGTGCTCCATCTCCATGTGTTGGATCTGCTCCATGTCCATATGTTCGCTATGCTAGTTGTGCTCTGTATGGTGTGGAAATGTCATGGTCTGAATCTGGTCTTTAGAAGTTTGGTTGGAAAAAGAAGGATCTTTTTGCTGAAGATATGGTTTAACCAGAGATAAGGCCAATGCCTTTGAATAGTTATTCATGTGTTTTACTACTGGATTTGATGTGTTTTTAAGGATATTTTCAGAAACAGAAAATTTGTAAGAGAGGAGAGTTAGGGCTTAGGGTTGAACCAGTAAAACTTGCTGATTTTGTCTTTTGCAGATGGATTAGTGGTGGTTGCTTAGGTTCATTGTGCATATACAATCTGTTGTTCAACCTAGTCATGGGCCTTGACGTCTAGACACAATTACTATTCATAACTTGAACGATGAGTTTGGTGCAACTAGCTTTAAGCAGAAATGATTTTATTTACTATAGAAACAGGTTGAACATGACAAAAGAGGGCTCGAGAACCACCCTAGATCCGTCATATCTAAGGAAACATAACCTCACATAAACTTCCCCACGACACATAAATTGGTCGAACATCGTCAATCGGAGAAGGAGCCAGAGGGTCAAGACATAAAGCGGCACGTCCGCTCCGCCAGAAGATGCCTTCAAGGACTATCTTTGAAACACGAAGGCACAACTAGACCCTGCATTTTGCAAAAGTGGTGACCAGATGACCCCTCACACCGTCACAGAGTGGACTACTGGACTAGGAATTAGGGATATCTTATCCTTGATCCACATGGTGCTGCCATCGCCACCATATTGTCGTAACCGGACAAGCGAACTCTAACCATAAGCGACTCAACCAAATTGCATCAATGCAGGCCCGGGTACCCCCCCCCCCCCCCCCCCTCCCCCTGCGCTGCTGGAGCGGCAAGCGGAGGAGGGGACCCGTGGCCTCGTAGAATGAAGATTCTTAGTAATCGTTTTTGCTCTTTTTTTCTTTATCCCACTTCCTTTTAACATAAACATGCCCATTTCGTTTTTATAATAAAAAGCGGGATTGTTCTTTTTTTTTGAAAAAACGGGGAGGGGGGGGGGGGGGGCACTTGAATATATTTCTCATGATTGTAACCCAACAAATGTTCGATTACAAGGTGAATTACATAAGCACGTGTAGTCGTGATAGGAGATAGGAACCATGAGGAGGCGGCCAATTTCTACTCTGATTTCTTATCCTGTGCGTCCAGAACATGAGGTCATCAATGATTCGCTTGAGGGTGAAAATGCTATGATGAATTTGTTGCTTGAAGGCCATAGCGTTTCAGGAGTCCCATATTTTCCAGAGAACAACGAGGAGGATGGAGTGTCGCGGGATCGTTCTTCATGCGCGACCTGGCCAACCCAATGACCATGCATGCACGTGATGATCGATCGAGCTGCATGCGCCCTACACCCTGGCAGCCCGTCAGTTGACTTGACCGGCTGGGCATTTTTTAGCCAACGCCATTAGTGGACCGCGTGTTGGTGCTTTCTCGCTTCCGGGCACCAATAGTCAACAGAACTACGCTTAAGATCCGAGAGCGAGCGAGCGAGCAAGTCTCATCGAAGTGAGCCGTCCGCCGCTGCCGCAACCCATCCGTGGAGTCAAGCTCGGAGAGCTACCCTTGCAAGGTACTGTTGCTAACACCATGGGTGGTTTGCCCTTTTCCATTTCGTTTGGCTCAGCTGGATGATCTGCAGCGGCAATGCTGCGTTGCTGCTTGCACGGATCGACCGGTCGGTCAATTAGCCGGCGATCATCATATTTCTTCGTGATTTGGTCTGGTGCGTATTCAGCTTGTGTGAGCTTCAGCCTAGCATAGCTTGCATCCCGAAACTTAAGCCCAATTTTCTTTTTGGCCGATTCTCACAGAATCTTAAGAATCGGATCTCCTCCCGCTTCTTTCAAAATCTTAAGCTCGTTTTTTTGACAATCCTACTTAGTTATGATGTAAATAGTTAAAATTATAAAAAAAAATATAGGTTCAAGATTCTGAAAGAAGCTGGATGAAGGTTTGATTCTCAAGATTCTGAAAGAATCGACAAAAGAACTGGGCCCTCGTGTCATGCGGATCATGGATGTAGATGATCTCTTCGGAGGCGGCGCGCCGTGGGATAATGGATCTTTGATTTATAAAGATGCTAGTGGTCGTGGATTATCTATTCATGGTGGCTTCAGAGTCAAACGATCCCAAACTTGAAGAAATCGTCTGAGCTATGCTCAGCTCGCCACCTCCAAAGAAATCGCCTCCACCCACGATTATTTATTCATCGGATATTGAACATTAATCATTAATTTAAATCGTTAAGTCGAATATTTGATTCGGCTATTGCACCAGATATCCATAGCCATGCCCGCAGATCCAATTAGGCCCCTCCCAATGCTTCACCTTGTAAAGGTGCTAAGCCTGCTATGTAGTCAAAAAATCTGATGTGACAAATTAATTAAGAAGAGAGATGGGTGTAGTGATCCCAGAAAAAAACAATGTCAAGCGCATTAACCTAGGCAAACCATTTAAATGAAACAAACCTACCAATACATGAAGAACTTTAGTTGCTAAATCATTAAAGGAAAGAAGCTTAGCTACAAGAAGCCAATCACCTATGCATTGGGAGTATAGTTGCTAAGCTATTTAATATGCTTATCACCTCATCTAAGCACCAATGCATTGGCAGCAGCCTTAAGGCCCAAGGTGATTTTCCCTCCAAAATATTAACCGAGGTCGGGTTTCTTATTTTTACTCAAACTATGTATAAATATGAATTATAAGTGAGTGGTTTCTTATTTTTACTCAAACTATGTATAAATATGAATTACTAGTGAGTTGAAATTCAAAATCCACTCCACTATAATACTTTCGACGAATTTAAAATAAATCTAACAATACACTTGGCGATGTTTTATAAATTAAAATAAGTCTAATATACATATATTCTTAGAATGCAAAATAATTCAAATAGGCTAACCTCTATGTATACAATATTAATATGAGACAATTAATCAAACTTCAGATTTAAGTGGTTTTTGGCTAATTGGATGATTGCTATGATTTTACAGCTATTTGTCCCGCGCATAGCATGGTCCATGGTGCATAGCACGGTCAATGGTGCCGCCATCCGTACGGCTGCCGCTTCCGCGCTTCGCCAATGCCGGAACCGCTTTTTCACCAGGAAGAGTGCTAACTGATGCCCGACGCCGCGTTTCACACTCGTTTCCCACCCCCAGGCGGACAAATCTACCTATGTTTCCCACCGAGTGCGGCCATTCACGAGTATATATACCCCATGGCCCCCTTCGCCGGCCGCCACCCCTACCCCTCTCTTCCCCCTTATCCATCGCTAAGGGAACCAAGAAATGGAGGCAAATTTATTGAAAAACCGTTGTTTTTTTAATAAATAATCCCAAATTTTTGGGTGCTACCGCCCCGTCCCCGTGGACCTTTCCTCGGTGAGACCGAAGAGGACAGTCCCTAGAGAGAGTTCTGGAAGAGGGTGTGAGACTACTCCGAGTGGGTTGAGGATGACGTGTGACGTAAGACCAAATCAGCCATCGACAACGCTCATCTACCCGTCGCCCTCGTTTGCTTTGACTGCATGTCGACGACGGTCTGGGTAGAAATGAACGTCGGACTCACGTCGGTGTTCAAGACTGCGGCCATCTCCCGCATCAAGAACACATGTGCGTCCTTCCCCACCTACGAGGTCACTTCCAAGAGGAGGAAAAGCTCATTGTTCAAGTAGTAGAAAAATCGTAGTCCTAAGACTGTTCAAATTCTAGTTGTAATCCCTCTTGAATTCTATGTTAAAAGTAGTAAAAATTCATGTTGGAATCTAGTACAGAAAACTTTCCTTGTTGAGGTGGGGAAGGAAGATATGGCTTTCATTTTACGGATATAAACAACTACTTCATCCGTATCTAATGTGTATTTTTTGGGCACGATGATCAAGACAATAAATTATAGATAATTTAGAATAAAATTATCCTTGAAAAATTTATTGGTTAGTGACAAGTAAATCAGTTAGGCTATGAAATGAAGAGGGAGAGATATTTTCCTTCGTTTTCTAAAAAAGAGATACATGCAATCAAAAGAGAGATTCCTTCTTTTATTGAGAGTTAAAAAAGGATTATGAGAAATTAGAAGAAATGCATCCTACGTTATGGAATTTTATAAAAAAACATATATATCTATATAAAGAAACGGAGGGAGTATAAGAATCCTAGAACAAGATGAGAAGTTGATAACCAACTTATAGGAGAGACATAATTATAACCGAGGGAGGAACAGAAATTTTCACGGGTAAACTAAAAAAATAAAATCCCCGTGTACCCGCTCTACCGCCGTGGTAACTGCGACCCGTGCTCCGCCACCGCTAACCCCAATTCCGAGTGGCGGCGCGCGAGCTGACGAGCGGCGACGCAAGTGCGTCGGCCACGGGCGGGGCTTGCCGGGGGTGTAGGGGCGTAACCTCAAACTAGACGCTGCCGTAGGTAGCCATGCCTCTAGTTTCCGCCTCGGATGCCGGCAGACGGCGTCGGCTCCGCGTCTTCCGTTGCGACCGCATCCGCCGTCCGAGCAAGGGGATGCGGACGGAAGCCGGGCGCAGGCGTGGGCGTGGCTGCAGTCCCTGTCGCGGCGGCGGCCGGGAGCAGCAGCTGAACGAGGTCTGCCACCGATGGCGCCTTGTCATTCGGCCGTCCAGGTGCTTCAGTTTTCCTCGCCGAAATCCTTTCGCTGAGACTTTTACTAGCTTCAATCCAAAACGCAGGCCCATATATTTTCTTTATCCGTGGAATCAATTAGACATGTGCTGAAATTTGCATCATTCTGAAACCTGCATTTTGGAATCTTAAGATATAGTACTACCTCTGTTCACTAATGCAAGACTGCTTTGGCAGTTCAAATTGAAATCTTAAGATGTTACTTTCCCTTATATTTAGGAACAGAGGGTGTACATGCAAGTGGCAGCATATATATGGAACTATGGAATTAGGCTTGAAAAGTGGATGGAGCTTGTTGGAACTTGGTATTTCTGTTTTGTTGGCCCTGATTACAACGTTAGGCTGTCCACAGCTGAAATCTTCAGTTCTCAGTTCAGCCATTTATGCTTTAAACTAGTGTGAAACCGGTTCAATTATGTACACGCTCCAATCAACCAGAGAACATTCAGAAAACCGCAACCTCGGAGGGCTAAATGCCACCCGCATAGTTTCTTCAAATGTGTAATCCAGTGAGATATGAAAATCAACCACTCTTTTTTTTAAAAAAAAGAGAGGATGGAATGTGCCTCACCGTGCCTCATAAAAATGAAATTGATCGACAAAGTTTTCTCAAATAAGTCCAGCTGGATATGTGATGCTTCCTGCTCCCTTCTAAAATATATCCCTGTTTACTTAAAATTTGCTTAAATGTACATTGCTTTCCTAGAAAAATAAAGTCCAAATAAGAGACACACATATTGCTGCTAATTTCCTGAGAAGTGAAATGTTGAAAATCAGATTAAAGGGGTGAAGTAATCAACTTTTAGATTCTGTATCGGTAAAAAAAAACTTTTGGGTTCTTTATTCAAAATTGACATTTCAACTTCACTGTAATAAAGTGATGGTAGTAATCAGCAATATTTGCTTTTTAGTCTGAGTACTACAGTTCAAAGTCAGTTTAAAGAGGCAAACCATTTACTTAAGGTTTAAGAGTAACTGGTCCTGATCCATAAAAATAAGTAACTGGTCCTATGTAACTGGAATATCAACCTAACAAGGTGCAGGGTGCATTGAAAATTTTCCAAAGTATGAATACACTGATCTAGCATTTCACTATTTCTGCTACATACACGATCAGAGGATTGGTGAGATTACTTTCTCCGTTTCAGTTAGCTTTTGTCTGGATCCAGATATACATTGTCAGAACTTATTCAAACATGCTTCAGAAGATATCCTCATTGTATTTAGAATGATTTCAAATTATGTATACCTAGTATATGTTATAATTTGATCCTTTTGTTTCCGGGTAGGGGTATTCTACTGTTTGCTGTGTCTTTTTGAAGGATATTCTCGTAGGCCATCATCCAATTGGAAGAAATTATGAAAATTGTATTACCTTTTGCAGGCCATAATCAGGTCATATTTGAAGAAATAATGTTCAGACAGAAGCTCTTTGTGGATGTTGTAAGCGCCAATGGCCTTTCGGACAGTCTTGAGCTACTGAGTCCCTGTGTTCAGCTTCGTTTTGCTGGCCAAAGTTTCACTACAACAGTCAAGAGGAAGGTTCGATGTCCTGTATGGTCCGAGAAGACCATGTTTGATGTGCTGGACAAGGAAAGGCTTCCTTCTCTTGCTCTTGAAGCTTATGTCTATAATGTCATTGATGGCTGCCAGTTTTTCCTTGGTAAGGTCTGGATTTCTGGGGCTAGCTTTTCTGACTCATCTGATGAAATTGTCAAATACTATCAGTTGAAGGGTCGGATGTTCAAGCGATCAAAGGGAGTGTTGCTTCTTAGAGTATTTCTGAAATATGAAGCCCCTGTCTCACAAGCTATACCCTCTCCTGTTCTGGGACTTCCTGTACAGGCACCCACGGATGCTGTAGTCAAGTACATTCAACCAAATTTTGAAGATGGGATGATTGTTGGGCGTATATGCTACTTGTTTGTACGTGTGGTAAAGGCTCGATGCTTGCCTAATGTGGATGTTGACCAAAAGCCTGATCCATATGTGGAGGTAAATGCTGGTAATCTTAGAAGCATCACCAACTCTGTCCCAGAGGAGCAGAACCCAGAGTGGAACTCGACTTTTGCTTTCTCCAGACATCAGTTGGACAATGCACAGATTACTAGAATCTATGTTGTTGTCTATGACGGGTTCACGGATGATTCTGTTGGGTTGATCTCATTTGACCTAACTGACATTCTTGAGCGTTCCCGAAATGACAAACCAGTAGTACCGAAGTGGCACCAACTTATTGACCAAAGCGGAAGGACAGCACAAGGTGAGTTGATGCTTTCGGTTTGGAAGGGCGTGCAGTCTGATGAGGCATTCTGTGATTCATGGAAGTCGGACTGGTTAGAGCCGAGCGTGGTTGTGCGACCACACATTGTGCCCAAAGTGTATAACTTACCCAGGCTGTGGTGTCTGCGGGTCCGTATAACTGAGTTCAAATGTATTGCACTAGCATGTGGAAGCAAAATTGTGGAGGCATATGTCACAGTGGTGGTAGGTGGTCAGCGAAAGACGACGAAGAGAATGAAGAAGCCACTAGCACATTATGTCTGGGATGAAGAGCTGACATTCGTTGCTGCAGAGCCATTTGAGGATGACCTTCAAATATCTATCCAAGCACATCTAGGGCCTGGCAGAGACAAGGTTCTCGGCCGAACCATCATACCCGTGCAAACAGTTCAGCGTCGAGTTGGAGGTCTGTCGTCTGCCGAACTCGAGCATCAATGGCATGATCTTCAAGTTCCACCCAATGTTGCAGTTGACAATGGTGCTGGGGATGAGTTGATTGTGTCATCGTGCTGCATTCATCTCACTACCTGCCTCGACAGTGAATACGGTGCCCACTATGGCTCTGGAGACCACACGGATGAAATCTCAAATCCTCCACTTGTTGGCTTGCTTGAGGTTGGCATCATTGGAGCTCGGGGTCTGCCTCCTATAAAAAGGAAAAATGGGAGATTGTCGTCGCATCCATATTGTGTGGCGAGATATGGCCGGAAGTGGGTACGAACTCATACCATCATCAACAACCGCGATCCTTTATTCCAAGAGCAGTACTCATGGGATGTTTATGATACAACAACAGTCCTGATCGTTGGAGTGTTTGATAATGCCCAGGTGGAAGAGTCAAGTTCAGGAGGGTACAAGGGTGTCAACATAGGGAAAATAAGGATACATCTTTCCGATCTCCAACCTGGTCGGATATATTGTCATGCATACCCTCTTCTTGTTCTACAGCCTTCAGGTGTGAAGAAAATGGGTGAACTGTGCCTGTCGGTGAGATTTACATTGAAATCATTAACAAACATGGTGCGTATGTATGGCTCCCCCAATCTACCAAAGATGCACCATCGGGACCCGCTGCAGATTCTGATATCAGATCTGCAGTTTCATGCTGTCCAGATTGTGGCATTCCGACTGAGCCAGATGGGTCCACCCCTACGCAAGGAAGCAGTGGAATACATGTGTTGTGACGACCGATGAACCCTGGAAAGGGGATCGATCGCACGGGGAGGAATAGAGGTAGGTGAGGAGAGCAGGGAGAGAGATGGACGAAGGGGAACGAAAGAGAGACTTCCAGTACTATCTCATTTCATACCCGATCCAGGATTACAGACTGGTTTATGTAGCACACCACACACTGGCCACAGGCGGCCCAATAACCCACGCAGGCCTCGGCCCAGCACTTACACTTAGGCTGCTCTACTCACCTCTCATGTGTCCACCGATACACTTGTATCAGGTGTGACAGTTGCCCCTCCATGAGCTGCAGCGTCTTCGGTCCAGCATGGTGTCGTCGGGTAGCGATGGCGCAGCACATTGTAATCTTCCCAGGTTGCAGATTCCGTAGAGAGCGAGGACCACTGGACGCGTACCTGGACATCGGGGCTGTTTCCTTTCTTGACCATGCGGCGATCCAAGATGGCGACAGGTTGGAGTGGAGCCGCGGTGAGGTCCGGTGTGCGGGGCAGTTCGGAGAACACCGGCAAGTAATCTGGTGTGAAGGGCTTCAGCTGTGACACGTGGAAGACAGGATGGATACGACTGCCTTCTGGTAGCTGGAGCTTGTAGGCCATGGTGCCAATGCGTTGCAGAATCGTGAAGGGGCCAAAGAACTTGTAGGCGAGCTCGGGGCAGGGGCAATTGGCCACCGTCGACTGCACGTAGGGTTGTAGCTTGAGAAGGACTTGATCCCCCTCGCTGAAAGAGCGCTCGGTCCGGTTCTTGTCTGCTTTCTGCTTGAACCTGTTCTGGGAGCGCGCTAGTTGCGCGCGCAGGGCCTCGGTGTGTTGAGCCCAGTCCAGCTCCTCACCAGCTTCTGTTGGTAGGTTGGCAGTGAACGTCGGCAGACCCCCAAGGTTGGGCTCCTTCCCATACAATGCTTGGAAAGGGGAAGTGTTTAGTGAGGAGTGGTACGTAGTGTTGTACCAGAATTCCACCGTCGGCAGCCACTTGCGCCATTTGGAGGGTGTGTCGTGGATGGCGCAGCGCAGGTACATCTCGAGGCACTGGTTCACGTGCTCGCTTTGCCCGTCCGTCTGAGGATGATGCGCCATGGAGTAGCTCAGCTTGGTGCCAGCAGCTGCGAGGATAGCACGCCACATGTTGCTGGTGAAGATGCTATCCTGGTCGGAGACGATGGAATGGGGAACTCCGTGCAGCTTGATAATGTTGTCCCAGAAAGCACGGGCCACCGTTGTCGCCGTGAAGGGATGACGAAGGGGCACGAAGTGTGCGTACTTGGTGAAACGGTTGACGACGACCATGATGACTTCGTAGCCTTCGGACGCAGGTAAGCCTTCAATGAAATCCATGGTGAGGTCCTGCCAGGGCTCCGTGGGCACGGGAAGTGGTTGCAGGAGACCCGGTGGCTTGATGTGTTCATGCTTGGCGTGCTGGCAGATGGCACACTGGTGCACGAACTCCTCGACCGCCTGTTTAAGGCCACGCCAGGCGAAATGTTTCTTGAGGCGCTGGTAAGTGGCGGTCACGCCGGAGTGGCCCCCCACTGCGCTTGCGTGGAAGGCGTGGATCAGCTTGGTTTGGAGGGCGGAGTTGGCCCCAATCCAAAGCCTGCCATGGAGGCGAATGACGCCTTGCCGGAGCTCGTAGCCTTGATCGTCGGGGCTGGATATGGCCAGGCGTTGGAGAAGATCTTGGGCATCGGCATCCGTCTCGTAAGAGTTGGCCACCTCTTGTAGCCACTGAGGTTGGCATGTGGACAGGGCATTGATGGCGAAGTGGTGGCCGACACGCGAGAGGGCATCGGCAGCGCCGTTCTCGACGTCGCGCCTGTACTTGAAGGAGAACTAGAGGCCAACTAGCTTGGACATAGCCTTGTGCTGGAGCTCCGTATCCAGCTGCTGCTCGCCCAGAGTACACAAGCTCTTGTGGTCAGTGACGATGACAAACGGAGCACGCTGGAGGTAGGAGCGCCACTTGTCGACGGCCATGATCACGGCGAGGAACTCCTTCTTGTAGATGGAGAGACGCTGGTTCCGTACCCCCAAGGCCTTGCTAAGATAAGCCACGGGGTGGCCATCCTGTACCAGTACTGCTCCGACACCGGTGTCGCACGCATCTGTCTCGATGGAGAAGGGACGTGTGAAATCCGGCAAGGCGAGGACTGGGGTGTTGACCATTGCGTCTTTGAGAGCATCGAATGCCACTTGAGCCGGCTTGGTCCAGGCAAATCCTTTCTTGGTGAGGAGCTGGGTCAGTGGCTTGGCGATGATCCCGTAATGGGGCATGAACTTGCGATAGTACCCTGTAAGCCCGAGGAAGCCGCGCAATTCTGTTGCATTTGTTGGTGTAGGCCAATCACGCATTGCGCTTGTCTTGCTTGGATCTGTGGCCACCCCTTGTTTGGAAATCACATGGCCCAGGTACTCGATTTGGGGCTGGGCGAACGAGCACTTTGACAGCTTTGCATATAGTTGGTGTTGCCGGAGAATGCCGAGGACTGTCCGAAGATGCTCCACATGCTCCTGTAGAGAGCAACTGAAGACCAGGATGTCATCAATAAATGAAATGACAAACTTACGGTTTGGCCCGGAGAGGACTGAGTTCATTAAGCATTGAAACGTTGGTGGCCCGTTGGTGACGCCGAACGGCATGACTCGAAACTGAAAGTGCCCATGATGTGTTTTAAAGGCTGTTTTCTCTTCATCGCCTTCCCTCATGCGTATTTGGTGGTATCCAGCTCTCAGGTCAATCTTGGAAAAGAATGCCGCCCCCGCGAGTTCATCCAATAGTTCATCGATGACCGGCAATGGAAACTTGTTTTTAATTGTGACTGTGTTGAGGCGGCGGTAATCGACGCAAAACCGCCACGTCCCATCTTTATTCTTCACCAAGAGCACGGGAGCCGCGAATGGACTCATACTGTGAGTGATCAGCCCAGTGCGCAACATTTCAGCTACCTGCCGTTCGATCTCATCTTTTTGCAAGGGAGAGTAGCGGTAAGGTCGACAGTTAACGGGAGCGGCTCCTGGTTCAAGGTTGATGGCATGATCATACTGTCTGTGAGGAGGAAGTGTTGTTGGTTCCTCGAATACGTCACTGAAATCTGTCAGGATTTTCTTGATAACAGGAGGAAGAGGATCGTCTGTATTGTGCGGGGGCAAGGTCTGCAAGTCCACAAGAGCAGCTCCCCAAATCTCATTTTCTTCCTACATCTGCCACAACTGTGATGCATCCAAGGCTGTGATGGCTGGTGTCTCATCCGATCGGACGCCGATGAGATGGACGGCTGCCCCTTTGCTGACAAACTGCATTGTTTTCAGTTTCCAATCGCACTGCATCGGACTATGCTGGGCAAGCCAATCCACTCCCAAAACTGCGTCGTAGACCCCGAGTTGCAGGACTCTCATGTCTGTAGTGAACTTGTGACCTTGAACTGTCCAGTTCAGCTTCGGAACAAGTTCAGTGCATTGTAAGTTTTGCCCACTGGCTACTCTGGCAGTAATTGTGGGTATCACTGTTGTCGTTGCAGCAATGCGTTGAGCAAAGGAGGCATTAACAAAACTGTGTGTACTGCCAGAATCGACCAACAACAGCATGGTTTCATTCCCAACCGTGGCACGCAGGCGAATAGTTTCTGCAGCATCGGTGCCATCGACTGCGTTTGCTGACAGTAAACAGCACGACGGATTTGCTGCCGCCGGCTCGTCCAACAGCTCCAGAGCACGCACCGCCTCATCAGATAGGACTTTACCGTGCTCTCCAATCTCGATGGTCAACAATTGGGCGGAGCGCTTGCGCTGGTGCTCTCTGGAAAATTTCTCTCCACAGCGAAAACAGAGGCCATGTTGTCTTCTGTAATCCCGTAACTGTCGCTCTCTGCCGAAATCATCCGCAGCCGGTTTGGCTGCTGCGATTGGTTTCGGTGGGTTCCCCGCTGGCAACATGGTTGCTGCTGCCGGTGGGCGTCCCTGTGTTGGTGCAGTGTAGGGCAGTGGCGGCGGTCGACCTGCCGGCAATGGTCGAGACTTGGGGTGCAGATTCGCGAGCTCTTCCTCTTGGATTTTTGCAAAAACTGTTGCCCGGGTGATGCTATTTGGTGCTTGCAGGCGTACAGCCGCGCGAAGCTCATCCTTGAGCCCCAGCAGAAATTGTGTAACAAAGAATTTGGGACTCAGGGTTGCATCCAGGGCCAGTAAGTTGTACATGAGAACCTCAAATTGCTGCCTGTACTCTGTCACTCCCCCAGTCTGTCGCAATTGCAAGAGATTGTGCATCAGGGACTCAAATTCGTCCAGTCCAAATTCCTCCTCAATTGCTTGCCGGAACATATCCCAGCGGAGAATCGGATTCTGCTGTCGAAATGCCCGCAACCAGAGTGCGGCATGCCCCTCCACATAGAGCGCTGCGGTGGTCACCCAATTGTGTCCCGGCACACGGCAGAGCTCGAAATACGCCAGGCATCGATCTAGCCAGACGCGCGGGTATTCCCCTTCGAAGCGAGGGAAATTGTGCTTTGGTGGCTTGGAGAAATAATCCTCGCGTGTTTGTTGGTGGTAAGCGCGCTCCGGTGGTGGCGGCTGCTCCGGTACTGGAAGCAGCGGCGGACCATCGTTGGCCAGGCGTGCGCGCGGCTGACCGCCGGCTGGCGCCTGCGGATGTGGCAACGCGTTCGGAGGCGGAGCCACGCGCGGCTCGGTTGGCGGTGGTGGTGCCTGCTGCTGCGGTCGCTCCTTGGGCGGCGGCGTCTGAAGCACGGCCGCAGCCGGGTTGTCGACGTCGGATCTGGCGGAGAGGGCCGACGAGTGTGAGGAGGACGCCCCCTTACGAACGTCGTCGACCTCAGCTTGGGTGAGCTCGATCTGCTTCGAGAGACTCTTGAGCTCGTGGGAGACCTGGCTATTGAAGGCGGCCTGCACCTCGGAGCGCTTCCCCGCCTCCGCCTTCTCCTCGTCGAAGTGCTCGAGCAGCTTCTCCATGAGGGCCGCGAGGTTGGACGTCTGATTCTCCATGACGGCCATGAGTTGCCGCGTCTGCGCAGAAGGCTTGGACGGCGCCGGGGCTCCCGCTCCGAGCAAATCAAACCCTACACAGGATTTTGCGCGAATTCACCGAAGCGAATCCGCACCTGATGCAGTGGATGTTACCGATTCACCAAGAGGATGTGGGGCGACGGCGCGAATCGGCAGCGGAGGAGAAAAAATTTGTGGCCTCTGATACCAATTGTGACGACCGATGAACCCTGGAAAGGGGATCGATCGCACGGGGAGGAAAGAGGTAGGTGAGGAGAGCAGGGAGAGAGATGGACGAAGGGGAACGAAAGAGAGACTTCCAGTACTATCTCATTTCATACCCGATCCAGGATTACAGACTGGTTTATGTAGCACACCACACACTGGCCACAGGCGGCCCAATAACCCACGCAGGCCTCGGCCCAGCACTTACACTTAGGCTGCTCTCCTAACCTCTCATGTGTCCACCGATACACTTGTATCAGGTGTGACATGTGTGATGTGCAAAGCCACTTGTGGAGCATGCGGAAAAGCAAGGTCAACTTCTACAGGATCATGTCTGCCCTCTCAATCTTCATCACATTTTGGCAGCGGTTTCTCTATGTTTGTTCATGGGAGAACCCCGCGATCACTTTGCTGGCCAATGCTGTTTTCCTCTTAGCTCTTATGTTCCATCAATTCATACTCCCGGCAGCACTCCTATTTACCTTCTTCAGTATAGTATGGAATTACCGGCATCGCCCTACTCATCCTTCCCAAGTCGACATCAAGATATCTTTGACAGACACTGTACACCCAGATGAGCTTGACGAGGAATTTGATACCTTCCCTACTTCTCGTAGCTCTAATTTAACAATGATGAGGTATGATCGGCTGAGGTGTCTTGCCAGCAGGATACAGACGGTCATGGGAGATGTAGCATCATGTGGCGAGAGGATCACTGCATTGACAACATGGAGGGATCCTACAGCAACAGCAGTATTTGGGCTCTTTACTTTAGCAGCAGCCGTTATGATGTGTTTTACACCGTGGAAAATTCTCGTCGCGATGGTTGGACTCTACACCATGAGGCACCCCAAGCTTCGGCGGAAGACGCCGTCATTCGCTTGGAACCTCTATAGGCGATTGCCACACAAGGGCGACAGTGTGCTCTGAATATCTTCTGTACTATGTGATTCCCATTGAGTCTGCTGCTGGCTGCTCTCGTTTGTGGTAACTATCCTTTGCTACTCTGTATTGTTTCTTGAATCTGTTGGTTGCAACTCTCTCCTGTTGTTTCACCATTGTGGTCGCAAGACTTGGTTTTCATGCAAAGCATAATAATATGGGGTTGTAAGACTTTGTCTCCATGCATGTTTAACTGTACACACCAATTACGCACCATTTGGTAGTACCTGATTTCCAGTATGAGAATTTTGTTCATGTGCTCCTAGATGCGGCAGCCCTTTAAATTAGTACATGTTTCAAATTTAAGTGGCATCATTAGTATCCAATTTCAGATTTGTAAAACTACAGCTCAAAGCAGGATCAGAAAATAGATACCCCGCAGCACTGTCAACCGAATCATGAATTTTCAGTTTTCTACATGCGCAGCACTAGAAGAACAATAAACCCTACAAAAAAACCAATTTCATATTTGCTTTTTTTCAGTGAGAATCGACAATAAACCCTATACATAAGCTGCACCTGTCACCGGCTCGTCTCATTATTCATTTCCCGGGGGGAAAAGGTGAGTTAATGAAGTACTGAACCCATGGATTTCAGAATCCTCGTGTAATGATTGTAGCTGCATAATCAGATGGAACTCAAGAAGAAATATCATGGCTGTGTGATAGGACTAATAATTATCTTCTTCTTTCGTCGCCGTCACTTCAATCACGCATGAATGCTGATTTCGCGGCCCGGTGTTCTTGGTCTACTTCGTACGATCGATCAGTCGACGTTAGCAACGGTAGTTCGTGTATCACGCTCAGCTCTTTCCTGCTGCTAAGACTAGGTGCACCTAGAAATAACATAATGCATGGGACGTACTAGGATCGACGGAGGAACACGAGCTCTTTTCATGCTATATATCATAATAGCTTTGCCAGCATCGTCTCTCCGTTGGTCTTCTGGATTAACTGTTGAGCTGACGCAAATGACACGGTTCAGGTTGAACCTTTCTGAGAGCTCCGTCTGAACCTGATAGGCACAAGACTACAGGAGTGTGGAAAAAAGATACTCAAAAGGGTGAGGCTTAATAGCCACTTATGCAGGTTACAGTAGCATTCTGATTAGAAGAGTTGTCACTAACTTTGTTCTGACAGACCTGGAGTGGTCCCAAAGTTCGTTCCACAAACCTGAGTCATGCATATATTAATTTGTAGTTCTGAAATGTATAATGGTTGAAGAAAAAGTTTGGCCAACCAAGAAAAAACTTGAGCCATACCGAACGATCAAATAGAGCATTTAGAGGAGGTATATAAATAAATTATCCAAATCTAGCTGGAAATTTTAACAGTTGCAAAGCTATCTTGCATAAGAGCAATTCTAGCTAAGTCGCTGTATCGGCACAGTAGTCGTAATAAACCGCCAGTGTGATGATTTTCGCCAAAAAAACGCTCTAGCAGATCCACGATCACATGCTCGATCGACATAATCTTTGGAGTCTGCTCCAAATTGAACATGTGAGCCTCCATATTTGGCGGTTGGGAGGCGCAATATAGCACGCCCTCCATCCATCCAAATCTTGGCACCACGGGCATTCCAGGACACGCGCGCCACCAACATCTCATCCCTGCGCTGCCGACGTTTGGTGCCACCTCCGCCGCCCGGACCGCCGTGATTTGGCCCCGATCGCCTCCGCAAAGACGTTCCCGGACCTCCAACGTTTCGTCGCAGCCCTGCGCCTGCTTCGTGTCATCTGGCTGCGCCACCCCTTTCTCCGTGCAACCTCAAGGTGTTTGACGAATTGACAAAAGGTACATTTTCCCAACGTATCCTTGCAAATTAAAATTTAGCGGCTCATGGATTCTTGTACATGACATATGATTCACATAATGTGTACATGGATCCATCGGTAGAGCTACTTTTTGATGATTTATCTTAGGATTCAAACTCCCAAGTCCGAGAGTGAAATCATAGACGCCAAAGAAGACGAGGTTCTCATAGTGGTTGCTGACTGGATAGCGGTAGCCGGAACAAAGAGGAAGCGTGCAATATTTCATCAGAACAGAACCAAAGGCCACGAGAAGGTCATGTGTGGCTACTTTGTGTCTGGTTGTACCTTCCCTGCTTACATGTTTCGTCGATGATCCCACATTACCGAATGGTTGTTTCATCGAAATGCCGATGCCATGGAAGCCAATAAACCTTTCTTCCAAAAACAAAGACGCGTTGATAATGGGTTTTCCCTTCTCGGAAGGTGACCGCGACATTGCATATAGCGTTCTTGTAGATGAATTGGATGAGTATCTTCAAATGGCCGAAGATATAACCATTAAGTGCACGAAAGTGTTCGCTGAAATTGTGGTGAGGGTTTATGTACAACACACTATTAGGGAAAACACTAGTAGTAGCGCTTGAAATAGATATACAAGTAGCGCTGGTTGCAACGCTACTGCTAAGGCGCTACAGCTAACTACTAGCAGTAGAGCTTGTTTACAAGCGCTACTGCTATACCTAGTTAGCAATAGCGCTTGCTTTGCGCAAACGCTTCTAATAAGAGTAAGTAGCAGTAGCGTTTCTTCTGAAAAACGCTACTGCTAAATTTTCCTGTATTTTTGAAAATGCAGCTTATTGTTGCTGTCTTTGTATATGTTTTATATACAGTACTTTCATCATATGATTTTATGACCATGATTAGTTATTATTTATAACAGTGGGTGAAATGAATATGGATTAGATTCAAATGGAGGCAACATGTGGTGCACATCGAAGTACTACTAGTCCAAACTAGATCAAGTTTGGATTAGTAGTACTTTTGACATGCACCACATGTTGTCTTCATTTGAATCTAATCCATGTTCATTTTAACCCACTGATATATATAATAACTCATCATACTCATATAACAACTTAGCATGATGCATCATCATAATATTAAATAACCCATCATTGGTACCATAATAACAAGTCCTACTCATCATCAGCATACAACTTCTACTCGTTATCATGATAACAAGTCATACTCATCATCATCATAGTCATCTAACTAACCCTACTTAATTTTTCTTAGCACATGATCTGGAGTATTAGCTAGGATCTAACTACCTTCTTATAGGTAAAATAGCATAAAACAAGATAGGCCCTGACTCTCCATTATGGAGAATGGAGATTATCCTATCTCCAATTCTTGTGCGTCGCATAATGTTGCTTCCAAGTACCTCCCTACGACTGACCATACATTGTTTCCGATGTTTGATTGTCATGTCTTCATCAGTTTTAGAAATCCGGTATGAATAGCTGTGATGCGTAGGATGACCTGGCCGTAAGCTCATAACATCAAGACGACCTTTCAGAAACATCAGATGAGGCACACAATCCTTCGGGATTTTTTGTTGAAAAACATAGTAATAACTTCATAGTTAGCAATGTAGTTTAATTTTAGAAGAATTTATGCAAAAGATGCACGGATGTCGTAATAGTAAAAAATCTTACCATGCCATCTCCATGGATGTTACCGTAGTTCAACACGTGCACTAGTGGCACGTATTGACCATAATATGCAGGAGTTTGACAATAGATATTGTAACTCTCAAGATCATTAATAAACGAGATCAGATGATTTTTCTCCTGATAAGTTAATTCTGCGCCATCGGTGTAGTAGGTTCTGTCTACCATCTTCCTCACATTCTTTGAAGAATGAAAATAAGCTATCAATGGAAATAAGTTGCCAACTATTTTCAAATAAACAATATAAATTACTTAATAACTATGTTTGAGAAACTCACGTAGCGGTAGAATTGGAAGCGTATCAACAAGGACCCAAATGTCCATATTGTCTTCCTTGATGTCAGGATCACCAAGATCCATGGTGACAAGCATACCTCATGGAAATCATATGCCTTGCAAAGTGCTTCCCAATTCAGGCAACCAAAATGGGATACGCTCACAGAATTGTATAGATTTACAGGAAAATCAAAACCATGATGGGTCCTTAGGTGAACTATCTTTGTTTACAGATTTTCATGATCTTCAAAACCCATCCTCTCCAAGACATAGAGTCTTGCATGGCATGGGATAAGCTAGTCGAATTGTAGAAGACAAAAATTACACGTTGAAGAAGAAGAAGTCAAGCTTAATTACGAAAAAAACACTTTGTGTCGTTACGTACCGTTTCAACATCTAAGGTCTCCTGGAGCTTAATGATGAAGCGCTGACCTTCTACCAAGTGAGGCCTGTCGCAGAAACCCCGGTCGTCGCCGCACCAGGAGCACTCCGCGAGACTTTCTTCGTCCGACGACATTTCCTATGTTCATAATTCAAAGATTAAACTTCGAAAATTCAATATATGTACTACAAAAACTAAATTCTATCATTTTTATTCAGCACAGATTGACTATCGGTCCGTCAATTCTTTTTTTTGAAAACTCTCAGCTCATGTGTTGTATATATTCGACCGTTGGTGATGGTCTCTCCTCCCTTCGTCCCCGGGTGCATTAAACGAAAATGTATAGCACATAGGAACGAAGGAGAAGCGACCCTGACAACAGTCGGCATTCTTCTTGGACACACTCCCTCACTGATTTTTCGACCGTTGGTGATGGTCATTACTCCTCCTTCTCCTAGTGCATAACAAAGGTCTAGCACAAGGAGAAGAAGGAGAAGCAACCCCCACGACAACAGTCGGGATTCTTCCTCTCTCATATATGGTGCAGACTTTCTCCCTCACTCATTTTTGATTGTCATGTATGGAGCCTCGATAGACTTAAAGTCAACACGAAATGTCGTTTAATTATCTTTCTAGAAAATCCAGTCCACTCGATATTTCCTACATATTGTAGCACAAGTCATGCCAAAATTCACGGAAAAATCCGGCATGACCTTTGCTAAAAAAGGACATATCGAGCGCCTGAAATTTACCGGAACGGAAATTAATAAACACTCAGGCAAAACATAGGCCACTAGGAGGTGTTACATGCAAACATGGCCACTTGGGCAAGCACATATCCTATTTGCATTCAAACTTGATGGTCATTGCATTCAAACTTGATGGTCATTGCATTTCAATGGTTGAAAATATGAACAAAAACATTTCAAAATATCTTATAGGACTCATATTGACATGGAGATTTGGCTGGTCTCACCTCGAGGTCGGAGGGGGTCGGTGACGGGGACGACGGCGGCGATGACATGGAGATTTGGCTGCAAAAACAAAATATAAATAAAAATATTATTATCCTCATCTTAGGACTTAGCGAAACACTATAAGCTATCAACTAACCAAATGCATATGCCTTGCATAGTGCTCTTCGATTTGAGCATTCAAAATAGGAGTAGTTATCCAATTTGAGAATTCAATAAGCAAAATTAAATAATAAAATAAATTAGTATTCAAATTAGCATGCATACAATAAGCAAAACTGAATCATCTCTTGCGTCCGTACATCATCGAATATTATCACTACTACATCTCGAATAGTATCATACATATAACCTCACTAATACAGCTAAAACCCTAGCAAACGACGGGTATCGGCGCGGGTGGTGGACACCCAAAGAGAAGGAACCATCACAGGATCATAGCTCCAGTGAGATCCCTGAAGAACCTGCCAAGTATTGGAGAACCTGCCCTCCAACGCAACCATGTAGCAACGGATGTGCTCGTCCTCCTCGCTGACACGGTGACGTACCACCTTCGCGGGGTCCTCAAGCCTCCGCACCATCACTGGCCCAAGCGACCGCCACCAAAGAAGGTTCGGGTCAACAACGGGCTGGCTCCTCACCAAGCTACGCCCCCCGGAAGGTAGCACCTCCCAGTACCAGCCCGGCTGAGCCCAGTCCCGTACATGGCCCCTCTGATCAAGCAGGCCTCCTCCGCCGAGTCGACGACGAGGATACGGGATAGGCATCGTCAATGTTGATGCGAGAATAATTGCTTTACCTAAAAAAATAACAACAAATGTGACATGTTGAACATGGTTCGATCATAACTAGGGTTCATACTACATTATTCTAATATTAAACACCTAAAATACCTAAATTATATTAACTACACCTAATTAAAAACCTACATTTTGAACATGGTTCGATCATAACTAGCTAGGGTTCATACTACATTATTCTAAAATTAAACACCTAAGATCATAACCTACTCCCTCCGTCCCAAAATAAGTGACTCGGCTTTGTACTAACTTTGTACTAAACTTAGTACAAAGTTGAGTCACTTATTTTGGGACGGAGGGAGTACTACATTATTCTAAGATTTAACCTATTACATTATTCTAAGATTTAACCTACAATATTCTAAGATTTAACCTGACGTTGGTAAGGAGTCAGGTATAACACCTAAGTTTGATTGTGTTAAATCTTTTATGGATACCGATGTTTTTCGTGGATTTAGCGCTAAATATGGACTTGACTCTGAGATAGTAGCTTCTTTCTGTGAATCTTTTGCTACTCACGTTGATCTCCCAAAGGAGAAGTGGTTTAAATATAATCCTCCCATTGAAGTAAAAGTAGTTGCACCTATACAGTTGAAGAAAAGAATATTACTTATAATGATCCTATTGTTCCTACTACTTATGTTGAGAAACCACTTTTCCCTGTTAGGATAAAGGATCATGCTAAAACTTCAACTGTTGTTTGTAAGAGTAATACTAGAACATATACACCTCCTGAGCAAATTAAAGTTGAACCTAGTATTGCTATGGTTAAATTTCTCTTGGATGATAATATAGATGGGCATGTTATTTACTTCTGCGGTGAAACCGCTAATATTGCTAGACCAGATGCTAAGATACATAGACCTGTTGTAGGCATGCCTGTTATTTCTGTTAAAATAGGAGATCATTGTTATCATGGCTTATGTGATATGGGTGCTAGTGCTAGTGCAATACCTTTTTCCTTATATAAAGAAATTATGCACGATATTACACCCGCTGAGTTGGAGGATATTGATGTTACAATTAAGCTTGCCAATAGAGATACTATTAAGCCTTTTGAGATTGTTAGAGATGTTGAAGTATTGTGTGGGAAAGTCAAATATCTTGCTGATTTCCTTGTTCTTGGTTCCCCACAAGATGACTTTTGTCCCATTATATTTGGCAGACCCTTCTTGAATACTGTTAACGCTAGGATTGATTGTGAAAAGGATATTGTTACAATTGGCTTGGGTGATATGTCTCATGAATTTAATTTTGCTAAATTTCTTAGACAACCCCATGATAAAGAATTGCCTAGTAAGGATGAAATAATTGGTCTTGCTTCTATTGTCATACCTCCTACTGATCCGTTACAACAATATTTGCTAGACCATGAAAATGATATGTTTATGAATGAAAGAAGGGAAATAGATGAAGTATTCCTTCAACAGGGTCCTATTCTGAAACACAATTTGCCTGTTGAAATCCTAGGGGATCCTCCTCCACCCAAGGGTGATCCCGTGTTTGAGCTCAAACCATTACCTGATAATCTTAAATATACTTATCATGGTGAAAAGAAGATATATCCTGTTATTATTCGTGCTAACCTTTCGGAGCAGGAAGAGGAAAGATTATTGAAAACTCTGAAGAAGCACCGTGCTGCTATTGGATATACTCTGGATGATCTTAAGGGCATTAGTCCCACTCTATGCCAACACAAAATAAAAGTGGAGAAAGATGCCAAACCAGTTAGAGATCCTCAACGCCGGTTAAATCCTAAGATGAAAGAAGTGGTAAGAAAGGAGATACTAAAGCTCTTTGAGGCAGGTATAATTTATCCCGTTGCTGATAGTGAATGGGTAAGTCCCGTCCATTGTGTTCCCAAAAAGGGAGGTATTACTGTTGTTCCTAATGATAAAGATGAATTGATCCTGCAAAGAATTATTAGAGGTTATAGAATGGTAATTGATTTCCGTAAATTAAATAAAGCTACTAAAAAAGATCATTACCCTTTACCTTTTATCGATCAAATGCTAGAAAGACTGTCCAAACATACACATTTCTGCTTTCTAGATGGTTATTCTGGTTTCTCTCAAATACCTGTGTCAGCGGAAGATCAATCAAAAACTACTTTTACTTGCCCTTTTGGTACTTTTGCTTATAGACGTATGCCTTTTGGTTTATGTAATGCACCTGCTACCTTTGAAAGATGCATGATGGCTATATTCTCTGCCTTTTGTGAAAAGATTTGTGAGGTATTCATGGATGACTTCTCCGTTTATGGATCCTCTTTTGATGATTGCTTGAGCAACCTTGATCGAGTTTTGCAGAGATGTGAAGACACTAGTCTCGTCCTGAATTGGGAAAAGTGTCACTTTATGGTTAATGAAGGCATTGTCTTGGGGCACAAAATTTCTGAAAGAGGTATTGAAGTTGATAAAGCTAAAGTTGATGCTATTGAAAAGATGCCATGTCCTAAGGACATTAAAGGTATAAGAAGTTTCCTTGGTCATGCCGGTTTTTATAGGAGGTTCATTAAGGACTTTTCTAAAATCTCTAGGCATCTGACTAATTTATTGCAAAAAGATATTCCTTTTGTCTTTGATGATGATTGTGTAGAAGCATTTGAAATACTTAAGAAAGCTTTGATCACTGCACCTATTGTTCAGCCACCTGATTGGAATTTACCCTTTGAAATTATGTGTGATGCTAGTGATTATGTTGTAGGTGTTGTTCTAGGGCAAAGAGTTGATAAGAAATTAAATGTTATTCAATATGCTAGTAAGACTCTTGATGGTACCCAGAGAAATTATGCTACTACTGAAAAAGAATTCTTAGCAGTTGTATTTGCTTGTGATAAGTTCAGACCTTACATTGTTGATTCTAAAGTTACTATTTACGCTGATCATGTTGCTACTAAATATCTTATGGAAAAGAAAGATGCTAAACCTAGACTTATTAGATGGGTTCTCTTGCTTCAAGAATTTGATTTGCATATTATTGATAGAAAGGGAGCTGAGAACCCCGTTGCAGACAACTTGTATAGGTTAGAGAATGTTCTTGATGACCCACCATGTATTGATGATAGCTTTCCTGATGAACAATTAGTGGTCATTAATGCTTCTCGTACTACTCCATGGTATGCTGATTATGCTAATTACATTGTTGCTAAATTTATACCACCTAGTTTCACATACCAGCAAAAGAAAAAGTTCTTTTATGATTTAAGACATTACTTCTGGGATGACCCACACCTTTATAAAGGAGTAGATGGTGTTATTAGACGTTGTGTACCTGAGCATGAACAGGAACAGATCCTATGCAAGTGTCACTCCGAACCATATGGAGGACACCACGCTAGAGACAGAATTGCACACAAGGTATTGCAATCCAGTTTTTATTGGCCTACTCTCTCAAAGATGCTCGTAAGTTTGTCTTGTCTTGTGATGAATGTCAAAGAATTGGTAATATTAGTAGACGTCAAGAAATGCCTATGAATTATTCTCTTGTTATTGAACCATTTGATGTTTGGGGCTTTGATTATATGGGACCTTTTCCTGCCTCTAATGGATATACACATATTCTAGTTGCTATTGATTACGTTACTAAGTGGGTAGAAGATATTCCAACTAGTAGTGCTGATCATAGCACCTCTATTAAGATGCTTAAAGAAGTTATTTTTCTGAGGTTTGGAGTCCCCAAATATCTTATGACTGATGGTGGTTCACATTTTATTCATGGTGCTTTCCGTAAAATGCTTGCTAAGTATGATGTTAATCATAGAATTGCATCTCCTTATCACCCACAGTCTAGTGGACAAATAGAATTAAGCAATAGAGAACTCAAATTAATTTTGCAAAAGATTGTTAATAGATCCAGAAAGAATTGGTCCAAGAAAATTGATGATGCATTATGGGCCTATAGAACTGCATATAAAAATCCTATGGGTATGTCTCCGTATAAGATGGTTTATGGAAAAGCATGTCACTTACCTCTCGAACTTGAACATAAAGCATATTGGGATATTAAAGAGCTCAATTATGACTTCAAGCTTGCCGGTGAGAAGAGGTTATTTGATATTATCTCACTTGATGAATGCAAAACCCAAGCCTATGAGAATGTCAAACTATTCAAAGAAAAAGTTAAAAGATGGCATGATAAAAGAATACAAAAGCGTGAGTTTAACGTAGGTGATTATGTGTTGCTATTCAACTCTCGTTTAAGATTTTTTGCAGGAAAACTTCTCTCTAAGTGGGAAGCTCCTTACGTTATCAAGGAAGTCTATCGTTCCGGTGCTATAAAAATCAACAACTTCGAAGGCACAAGTCCAAGGGTGGTGAACGGTCAAAGAATCAAACATTATATCTCAGGTAATCCTATTAATGTTGAATAATATTATTGAAACCGTAACCCCGGAGGAATACATAAAGGACACTTTCCAGAATGTTTTAGACTCCGAAAAGGAATAGGTATGTGGTACGGTAAGTAAATCGACTCCAAAACAGTTCTAATGGCAATTTTTCTCTGTTTTGGAATATTTAATAATTTTAGGAAGCAAGAAGTAATCGGGGAAGGACACGAGGCCTCCACGAGGGTGCAGGGCGCGCCCACCCCTACTGGGCGCGCCCCCTGTCTCGTGGACACCTCGTGTGCCTCCCAGACTCCATTTTCTTGCACGTTACTTCTTTTGGTCGGTAAAAATTAATTATATAATCTCCCGAAGGTTTTGACTACCGTATCACACAAAAATCCTTTGTTTTCGTTTCAAGCTGTTTTTTTGACACATCTAGAAGCACCATGATGACTCCAAGCGCTCCCAAGGACAAGTTTTTTGAGAAGGTTATCAACCCCTATCTTGCGGAGGTGCTGCAACACCCTCAAACCATTGAGATGCGTGAGGGGGTGATGCACATCCGCGATGAGGAGGGACCAAGGCTTACCGGAAGCATGGAGACAAAGCTCGAAGCTATGGAACAGCAAGTTTTCAAGTGCCAAGGGATGGTGGAGCGTGGACTCAATGCCAACAAGATGATGATCGCGGAATTCACCAACAACCACAAGCTAGACGCCAATAACATTGGGGATACCATCTTCAAGCTTCATGAGAAAATCGAGCACCTCCAAGCCTAGATCTATGACCTGCAAAACCAAAACTGTGAGTATGAATATAGATTCAAGAGGATGAGTTTGGCAGTAGATTTGAGGATCCCAGAGACTCGATCATCCTTCTATGATGGTGAGCCTATGCCTTGGAAGATGGACGACAAGCCTACATCATCAACAACTCCTTCTTCACCACCTCCGAGGACATAATCACATGGGTATGGGTGTCGGTGTCAAAACCGGCGGATCTCGGGTAGGGGCTCCCGAACTGTGCGTCTAAGGCTAATGGTAACAGGAGGCGGGGGACACGACGTTTACCCAGGTTCGGGCCCTCTCGATTGAGGTAATACCCTACTTCCTGCTTGATTGATCTTGATGATATGAGTATTACAAGAGTTGATCTACCACGAGATCAAAGAGGCTAAACCCTAGAAGCTAGCCTATGGTATGATTGTTGCTCTCGTCCTACGAACTAAACCCTCCGGTTTATATAGACACCGGAGTGGGCTAGAGTTACACAGAGTCGGTTACAGAGAAGGAGATCTACACATCCGGATTGCCAAGCTTGCCTTCCATGCCAAGGAGAGTCCCATCCGGACACAGGACGAAGTCTTCAATCTTGTATCTTCATAGTCCAATAGTCCGGCCAAAGTATATAGTCCGACAGTCCGTCAATGGGCACTCCCCTTGGCAACTGCCAAGCTTGGGGGAGGTGCCCCAGTATCGTATCACCATCACACTCCTATCTTTACCGTTTTACTTAGTTCGATCCTTTTAGTAATATCTTGATCTAGTAGAATAAAGTTTTGGTATGAATTAGTTTTGAGCTTTGCTTTGTGATCCCTTTATGTAATCGAGTACATGAGCTATCTATAATAAAGATTAGTGTTGAGTCAAGGGCTTTGCTATCTATCTATGATCTTGAGAAAATAGAAAGAATAAAAAGAATAAAAGAGTTCATATTGATCCTATGGATAGTAATGACTTCACATATAAAGAGTATGAGGCATAAAAATTGTTGAGAGTTGACAAACGTAGTTTTGGTCATTGTTGCAATTAATAGGAAGTAATAAGAAAGAGAGGTTTTCACATATAAATATACTATCTTGGACATATTTTATGATTGTGAGCACTCATTAAAGTATGACATGCTAAAGAGTTGATGTTGGACAAGGAAGACAACATAATGGTTTATGTTTTCTCACATCTCAGTTAAAGTATATTGTCATGGATCTTCCTAACGTGTTGAGCTTGCCTTTTCCTCTCATGCTAGCCAAATTCCTTGCACCAAGTAGAGATACTACTTGTGCTTCCAAATATCCTTAAACTCAGTTTTGCCATGAGAGCCCACCATATCTACCTATGGATTGAGTAAGACCCTTCAAGTAAGTTGTCATGTTGCAAGCAATAAAAAATGCTCTCTAAATATGTATGACTTATTAGTGCGGAGAAAATAAGCTTTATACGATCGTGTGATATGGAAGTAATAAAAGTGACGGACTGCATAATAAAGGTTCATATCTGATAACCCACAAGTGTAGGGGATCGCAACAGTTTTCGATAAGTAAGAGTGTCGAACCCAACGAGGAGCTAAAGGTAGAACAAATATTCCCTCGAGTTCTATTGACCACCGATACAACTCTACGCACGCTTGACGTTCGCTTTAGCTAGAACAAGTATGAAACTAGAAGTACTTTGTAGGTGTTGTTGAATAGGTTTGCAAGATAATAAAGAGCACGTAAATAAAAGCTAGGGGCTGTTTATATAAAGATGCAATAAAGTAAATATAGCAAGTGTGGAAAAGTGGTGGTAGGAGTTGTGGAATTGTCCCTAAGCAATTGACTATGTTACTAGACCGGTAATGACTATTGCAATTCTATTTGAGGGAGAGGCATAAGCTAACATACTTTCTCTACTTGGATCATATGCACTTATGATTGGAACTCTAGCAAGCATCCGAAACTACAAAAGATTCATTAAGGTAAAACCCAACCATAGCATTAAAGTATCAAGTCCCCTTTTATCCCATACACAAACAACCTACTTACTCGGGTCTGTGCTTCTGTTCACTCACGCCACCCACCATAAGCAAATCATAAACATATTGCAAACCCTACAACGGGAATCCCTCACGCTTGCATGACACGGAGGGCACAATAGGACAGCACCAATAATAAAACATGCAACTCAAACCAATCATAGCAATTCACCAATCACCGATAGGACAACGAAAATCTACTCAGACATCATAGGATGGCAACACATCATTGGATAATAATATGAAGCATAAAGCACCATGTTAAAGTAGAGGGTACAGCGGGATGTGGGAGAGTGGACCGCTGAATATAGATGGGGGAAGGTGATGGAGACGTTGGTGAAGATGATGGAGGTGTTGGTGAAGATCGTGGTGATGATGATGGCCCCCGGCAGCGCTCCGGCGCCACCGGAAGCAAGGGGTAGGGAGCCCCCCTTCTTCTTCTTCTTCCTTGACCTCCTCCCTAGATGGGAGAAGGGTTTCCCCTCCGGTCCTTGGCTCCCATGGCGTGGGAGGGGTGATAGCCCCTCCGAGATTGGATCTATCTCTCTGTTCCTGCGTTCTTCGATCCATCCCCTTCACCGTTTCTTTAATATCCGGAGATTCAGAACTCCGATTAGGGTGAATCTTTCGCCCAGATTTTTCGCATAAAATAAGCTTTCTTGCGGCAAAATAAGGGCATCAACCGCCTTACGGGTGGTCCATGAGAGATCCGGGTGCGCCCAGGGGGTGTGGGCGCACCCCCCTGTCTTGTGGCCACCTCGGACACCGTTTCACATTGATTCTTCCTCCGAAAAATCCCAATTATTCCAAAATAATTCTCCGTCCGTTTTTATCCCGTTTGGACTCCGTTTGATATTGGTTTTCTGCGAAACATAAAACATGCAACAAACAGGAACTGGCAGTGGGCACTGGATCAATATGTTAGTCCCAAAAAATAGTATAAAAAGTTGCCAAAAGTATATGAAAGTTGAATAATATTGGCATGGAACAATAAAAAATTATAGATACGACGGAGACGTATCAGCATCCCCAAGCTTAATTCCTGCTCGTCCTCGAGTAGGTAAATGATTAAAAAGATAATTTTTGATGTGGAATGCTACCTAGCATAATTTTGATCATATGTCTAATCATGGCATGAATATTAAGACACGAGTGAATCAAAGCAATAGTCTATCATTTGACATAAAAAACAATAATACTTCGAGCGTACCAATAAAGCAATCATGTCTTTTCAAAACAATAAGGCCAAAGCAAGCTTATCCCTACAAAATCATATAGTTTGGCCATGCTTCATTTTCGTCACACAAAAATGCTCCCATCATGCACAACCCCGATGACGAGCTGAGCAATTGCTTCATACTTTTTAATGCGCTTCAGCCTTTTCAACCCTCACGCAATACATTTGCGCAAGCCATGGATATAGCACTATAGGTGGAATAGAATATAATGATGGAGGTTATGTGGAGATGACAAAAAAGGAGAAGTCTCACATCGACGCGGCTAATCAACGGGCTATGGAGATGCCCATAAATTGATGTTAATGCGAGGAGTAGGGATTGCCATGCAACGGAGGCACTAAGAGCTATAAGTGTATGAAAGCTCAAACTGAAAACTAAGTGGGTGTGCATCCAACTTGCTTGCTCATGTAGACCTAGGGCATTTGAGGAAGCCCATTGTTGGAATATACAAGCCAAGTTCTATAATGAAATTTCCCACTAGTATATGAAAGCGACAACATAGGAGACTCTCTATATGAAGAACATGGTGCTACTTTGAAGCACAAGTGTGGAAAAAGGATAGTAACATTGCCCCTTTTTTTTCGGTGGGCTTCTTTGGCCCCCCCCCCCTTTTTTTAGGCTTATTTGGCCTTTGCTTTTTTTCTTTTTTTTCTTTTTTATGGGGCAATGCTCTATAATGATGATCATCACACTTATATTTACTTACAACTCGATATTACAACTCGATACTAGAACAAAGATATGACTCTATATGATTGCCTCCGATGGTGTACCGGGATGTGCAATGATCTAGCGTAGCAATGACATCAAAAAACGGACAATCCATGAAAACATCATGCTAGCTATCTTACGATCATGCGAGGCAATATGACAATAAATGCTCAAGTCATGTATATGATGATGACGGAAGTTGCATGGCAATATATCTCGGAATGGCTATGGAAATGCCATAATAGATAGGTATGGTGGCTGTTTTGAGGAAGATATAATGAGGCTTATGTGTGATAGAGCGTATCGTATCACGGGTTTTGGATGCACCGGCGAAGTTTGCACCAACTCTCAAGGTGAGAAAGGGCAACGCACGGTACCGAAGAGGCTAGCAATGATGGAAAGGTAAAAGTGCGTATAATCCATGGACTCACATTAGTCATAAAGAACTCATATACTTATTGCAAAAGTTTATTAGCCCTCGAAGCAAAGTACTACTACGCATGCCCCTAGGGGGATAGATTGGTAGGAAAAGACCATCGCTCATCCCTGACTGCCACTCATAAGGAAGACAATCAAAGAAACACCCCATGCTTCAAATTTGTCACACAACGGTTACCATACGTGCATGCTATGGGACTTGCAAACCTCAACACAAGTGTATCTACAATCCACAACCACCCACTAGCATGACTCTAATATCACCACCTTTATATCGCAAAACTATTGCAAGGAATCAAACATATCATATTCAGCAATCTACAAGTTTTATGTAGGATTTTATGACTAACCATGTGAATGACCAATTCCTGGCATCTCTCTAAATAGATATAAGTGAAGCAAGAGAGTTTAATTCTTTCTACAAAAGATATGCCCATGCTCTAACAAATATAAGTGAAGCAAAATAGCATTCTACAAATGGCGGTTTTCTATGTGAAGAGAAACAGGCAATCCAAACTTCAAATGATATAAGTGAAGCACATGAAGCATTTTATAAAGCCATACTCAAAAGATTTAAGTGAAGTGCAATGAGCATTCTATAAATCAACCAAGGACTATCTCATACCAGCATGGTTCATAAAATAAAAATGAAAACTAAATGCAAAAGACGCTCCAAGACTTGCACATAATGCATGAACGAAACGAATCCGAAAACATACTGATACCTGTTGAAGAAAGAGGGGATGCCTTCCGGGCATCCCCAAGCTTAGACGCTTGAGTCTCCTTGAATATTTACTTGGGGTGCCTTGGGCATCCCCAAGCTTGAGCTTTTGCCTCTCTTCCTTTTCCTCATATCGAGACCTCCTCGATTCGACACTTCATCCACACAAAACTTCAACAGAAAACTTGGTAAGATCCGTTAGTATAATAAAGCAAATCACCACTCTAAGTACTGTATAAAACCAATTCATATTTTGTTTTCGCATTGTGTCTACTGTAATATAACTTTTCCATGGCTTAATCCACTAATATAAATTGATAGTTTCATCAAAACAAGCAAACTATGCATCAAAAACAGAATCTGTCAAAAACAGAACAGTCTGTAGCAATCTGAATATCCACCATACTTCTGGTACCCCAAAATTCTACCAAAATTAGGAAAAATAAACAAGTTGTATATAAAGACAGTGCAAAAGGAATCAGAACCAATTGACGTTCCAGTTAAAAATTTAAAATCGCGCACTACAGCCAAAGTTTCTGTCCTGCACCGTACAAACCAACAAGCATTGTAAACATCCTAAAGGCAAACCTTGGTACATTATTTTTATAATATAATGGAATTGTACAAGGGGATAATTATTTTTGTTGAAAATTTTATGTAATCAAGATTCACAAAGTTTCCGTGAGCATGAACAAAGTTCAAGGAGATCTCCCACTTCAACAATGCTTGTCTTTCTCACTTTCACTTTTCTTTTTGAAATTTTTTTAGGTTCCCCTCTTTATTTTTTTGTTTTTAAACTATATAAAAGCACTCAAAAGAAATAAATGACTCTCTAAAACTTCCGGGTTGTCTCCCTGGAAGCACTTTCTTTAAAGCCATTAAGCTAGGCATATAGTGCTCAAGTAATGAATCCACCCAGATCCCAAGGTATATCAAAGCCAATTTTAATTAACAATGATTTGTAATTTAGTAGTGAGCACAAAGTAACATATATCATGCAACAACAAAGTCTAACTCTCTTCCTATGCATCGGCATGTCATAAAAGAACAATTCATGCACACCAAGTAAAGGCGAATGCATAGTATACGCAGTTTCTTGCAATTCTATCGTATTAGAAACATAGAGAGGTGGAGATATAGTTCCTCTCTCATAATAATTTCAAGTAGGAGCAGCAAGCACATGCATATTATATTCATCCAAATCATCATGTGCAACGGTAAAAGGCAACCCATCAATATAGTCCTTAATAAGAACAAACTTCTCTAATATAGTGTAGTCGGGAGAATTCAAAAAGATAATAGGATTATCATGCGTGGGTGCAATAGCAACAATTTCATTTTTAACATAAGGAACTATAGCAACTTCATCTCCATAAGCATAATTCATATTGGCATCTTGGCCACAAGCATAGCAAGCATCATCAAAAAGGGATATTTCAAACAAATTCAAGGGATCATAGAAATCATCCTTCGGTAAGCACGGAGGGAAATTAAACAATGTATGAGTTGAAGAGTTACTCTCATTAGAAGGTGGGCACGGGTGATCAATCCACTCTTCCTCCTTTTGTTCTTCGCTCTCCTTATCATCTTTTTCATCCAATGAGCTCACAGTTTCATCAATTTCTTCTTCCATAGCTTCCTGCAAAATATTAGTCTCTTCTTGGACAGTGGAGACTTTCTCAATAAATGCATTAATATAGTAATTGTATTCATAATTTTCATAGCAAATTCTAAGTATAGCAAGATTTTCAGGCCTATAAACATCATCATCTAAAGCTTCATACTTTTCAAACAAAGATTCAATCTCATAAGCAGCCTTAAAAGCAAGAAATTCTTCAATTTGTTCAACATCATAGTAATCATATATACCATTAGCATAACAAGCTAAGGTTTCATTATCATTAAATTTGCATGAAAAGGGAAGGTGTGGAGCCTTCATCCTAGAGCAACAAGTAATATCTTATCTCAAGCATAGATCCCGAGCATACCAACGCAACATAATAAATTGATCCCATAATAGTTTCCCTTTTTGTGTCAAGCGATAATCCCTAAAGTATTCACGTTGATCCAACGTGTCTCCCATTATAAAGTTGAATGGGGTTTTCTCAGGATTATCAAAGTAGTACATAATATCTTTCACAAAGTGAGAATCGAGGGTTTTAGGAGTTACCCCATCTCTATGAGTAGCAAGTACACCTAATTTTTTTGGTATTTTGTGTTCCATATCCATAACTAAAGATAGAGAACAACTTAGAACAGTAAATAAAAATTACTTAGTGATAAAGCAAAACAAGCACACATGAGAATATTCACCCCACACCATGACTCCCCGGCAACGGCGCCAGAAAAAGGTCTTGATAACCCACAAGTGTAGGGGATTGCAACAGTTTTCGATAAGTAAGAGTGTCGAACCCAACGAGGAGCTAAAGATAGAACAAATATTCCCTCAAGTTCTATCGACCACCAATACAACTCTACGCACGCTTGACGTTCACTTTACCTAGAACAAGTATGAAACTAGAAGTACTTTGTAGGTGTTGTTGAATAGGTTTGCAAGATAAGAAAGAGCACGTAAATAAAAGCTAGGGGCTGTTTAGATAAAGATGCAATAAATTAAATATAGCGAGTGTGGAAAAGTGGTGGTAGGAGTTGTGGAATTGTCTCTAAGCAATTGACTATGTTACTAGACCGGTAATCACTATTGCAATTCTATTTGAGGGAGAGGCATAAGCTAACACACTTTCTCTACTTGGATCATATGCACTTATGATTGGAACTCTAGCAAGCATCCGCAACTACTAAAGATTCATTAAGGTAAAACCCAACCATAGCATTAAAGTATCAAGTCCCCTTTTATCCCATACACAAACAACCTACTTACTTGGGTCTGTGCTTCTGTTCACTCACGCCACCCACCATAAGAAAATCATAAAAATATTGCAAACCCTACAGCGGGAATCCCTCACGATTGCGTGACACGGGGGGCACAATAGGACAACACCAATAATAAAACATGCAACTTAAACCAATCATAGAAATTCATCAATCACCGATAGGACAACGAAAATCTACTCAGACATCATAGGATGGCAACACATCATTGGATAATAATATGAAGCATAAAGCACCATGTTCAAGTAAAGGTTACAACGGGATGCGGGAGATTGGACCGCTGAATATAGATGGGAGAAGGTGATGGAGATGTTGGTGAAGATGATGGAGGTGTTGGTGAAGATCGCGGTGATGATGATAGCCCGCGGCAGCGCTCCGGCGCCACCTGAAGCAAGGGGGAGAGAGCCCCCCTTCTTCTTCTTCTTCTTCCTTGACCTCCTCCCTAGATGGGAGAAGGGTTTCCCCTCTGGTCCTTGGCTCCCATGGCGTGGGAGGGGTGAGAGCCCCTCCGAGATTGGATCTATCTCTCTGTTCCTGCGTTCTCCGATCCTTCCCCTTCACCGTTTCTTTTATATCCGGAGATTCGTTGTGGGTGCATCAACCACCTTATGGGTGGTCCACGAGAGTGCCGGGTGCGCCCAGGGGGTGTGGGCGCGCCCCCCTATCTCGTGGCCACCTTGGACACCATTTCGCGTTGATTCTTCCTCCGAAAAATCCCAAATATTCCAAAATAATTCTCCGTCTGTTTTTATCCCGTTTGGACTCCGTTTGATATTGGTTTTCTGCGAAACATAAAACATGCAACAAATAGGAACTGGCACTGGGCACTGGATCAATATGTTAGTCCCCAAAAATAGTATAAAAAGTTGCCAAAAGTATATGAAAGTTGAATAATATTGGCATGGAACAATCAAAAATTATAGATACGACGGAGACGTATCAATATCACAAGTGGCAATATAAAGTGATGTTATTTTGCATGAAGATTTTGTGCATCCAACACTAAAAGCACATGACAACCTCTGCTTCCCTCTGCGAAGGGCCTATCTTTTACTTTATGTCTTACTTTATGCAAGAGTCAAGGTGATCTTCACCTTTCCCTTTTTCATTTTATCCTTTGGCAAGCACCTCGTGTTGGAAAGATCCTGATATATATATCCAATTGGATGTAAGTTAGCATGAACTATTATTGTTGACATCACCCAAAGGTGAGTACGTTGGGAGGCAACACAATAAGCCCCTATCTTTCTTAGTGTCCGATTAAAACTTCATAACCATAAGTATTGCGTGAGTGTTAGCAATTGTAGAAGACTATATGATAGTTGTGTATGTGGACTTGCTGGAAAGCTCTATTCTTGACTCTTTCTGATGTTATGATAAATTGCAATTGTTTCAGTGATTGAGATTATAGTTTGTTAGTTCCCAATGAAGTTTATGTTCCATACTTGACATTGTGAATAGATTGTTACTTGAGCATAAGAAATCATATGACAAAATCTATATATGTTGTTGTTATAAGAATGATCATGATGCCCTCATGTCCATATTTTATTTTTTATCGACACCTCTATCTCTAAACAAGTGGACTTATTTTTCCATATCGGCTTCCGCTTGAGGACAAGCGAGGTCTAACCTTGGGGGAGTTGATACGTCCATTTTGCATCATGCTTTTATATCAATATTTATTGCATTATGGGCTGTTAGTACACATTATGTCACAATACTTATGGCTATTCTCTCTTATTTTACAAGGTTTATCATGAAGAGGGAGAATGCCGGCAGCTGGGATTCTGGCTGGAAAAGGAGCAAATATTGGAAACCTATTCTGCACAGCTCCAAAAATCCTGAAACTCCAAGAAAGTCATTTTTGGAATTTATAAGAATTTTGAGTAAAGAAAGACCTGAGGGGGCCCACACCAAGGCCAGGAGGGTGGGGGGCGCGCCCCATAAGGGAGTCCTGGATTAAGGGGTCCTCGGACAGCCGGATTATATACTTTGGCCGGACTGTTGGACTATGAAGATACAAGATTGAAGACTTCGTCCCGTGTCTGGATGGGACTCTCCTTGGCGTGGAAGGTAAGCTTGGCAATCCGGATGTGTAGATCTCCTTCTCTGTAACCGACTCTATGTAACCCTAGCCCCCTCTGGTGTCTATATAAACCAGAGGGTTTAGTTCGTAGGACAACAACAATCATACCATAGGCTAGCCTCTAAGGTTTAGCCTCTATGATCTCGTGGTAATTCAACTCTTGTAATACTCATATCATCAAGATCAATCAAGCAGGAAGTAGGGTATTACCTCCATCGAGAGGGCCCGAACCTGGGTAAACATCGTGTCCCCCCGCCTCCTGTTACCATTAGCCTTAGACACACAGTTTGGGACCCCCTACCCGAGATCCGCCGGTTTTGACACCGACATTGGTGCTTTCACTGAGAGTTCCACTGTGCCGTTGCGGTAAGGCTTGATGGCTCACCTTGTTGTCAAGGACAACATTACCTCTGGGGAGCCCTGGCTGTAGGCCAAACTCTCCGACTAGGCGGCTTCGTCATGACCGCCCATTCGGCCGCCGCACCGACGATGACTTCTCAGGTCATCAAAAACAACCTCCGCGTTAGCTCGGAATTCACCAAGCAGATGGATCCAATGGAGCTCTCCTCCCTGAATGAGCTCTTGGATCGCATCGACACCCTGGGAGTCGCTATGGACTATGATCGGATCAGGCTTAAACCCGACCAAAGGGAGATTAACTCTCCGCCGGTCACCCATCAAAAAGCGGTGGTGGAGGAGCAATGCGGCGATTCTTCCTCCATTTTGAGGGTGAACTATGTCCGGATTCCCGAGCTCTCCGAGCCAGATACCCGTCTACGGGAGGACATGGCCCAAGCTCCGAAGCTACAATCGGACAGCGGGCCAGAAAAATTGGGCAACATCCCGGAGCCCGAACTGCCAAGCTCGGAAGCTCCTTTGCCCCTGGGTCTCAGATCGGGTCAGGGTTTGGACTTAAATCGACCCACCCACCCAGATACAAGTGATATTTCCCACATTAGACAAGAGCCCCAAGAGACAGTACATCACTTCTGGGCCAGATTCCTCCTTGTAATGAGCAAGGTCAAGGACTGTCGCGAGGAAGACGCAATTTCATTCTTTCGCTAATTGCATGGACAGAGGAATCCTCAACGCCATAAGTCGCCGTAACATAGCACACTTCACTGACTTGGCGGCCATAATACAGAAGTACTATGTGATGGAAAGCGCCTGGAAAACCCAAGCAAAATTCTGGGATCCTCCAGCTCTCACTAAACCCCTCGTCCGAACTAAAAGGGTGCACTCTCGCAAGTCATCTAATCCAATTACAAAGAAACCAAAGCCCACTACGGAGCGTGGAACCGTATTGGAGGGATGGCTCAACAGGCCTTGCAAAATTCATAGCACACTGGATACCATACCAACACATAGCCTTAGAGCATGTTAGATACTCCGACAGGTGGCCAAGAGCGGCGAGGATCTCCTCATCAACAAAACCGTAGAGCACCATCTTGCAGAAAATAACAATACAATATTGAAAATCTTTGAGACCTTCGCCTCAAATAATAGGCGCAAGCGAGCACTCTGTAGCCTCGCCAAAGTCTGTCACGTTGCAGCAATAAATCCATGGAATGACACAACCATAACCTTCAATGCTAGTGACGAACCTAAATTCCGAACAGTCCGAGCACCAGCCGCTTTGGTCCTTAGTCCAATTGTGGACGGCTTCCGGTTTACTAAAGTGCTCATGGACGGTGGCAGCGGATTAAACCTCATCGACGAGGAAACTCTTAACAAAATGGAAATAGACAAGAGCCACATTGAGCAAAGAAGCACGACCTTTAGGGGAATCATCCCTAGTCGGGAGGCACGATGTGCGTGAAAAATCACACTAGATGTGGTATTCGGCATGCTGGAGAATTATAGGTCCGAAGAAATCACATTCCAAGTGGCCCCGTTCAGTAGCGGATACCACGCTCTTTTAGGACGGGATGCATTCACGAGCTTCCAAGCTATACCCCATTATGGGTACATGAAGCTCAAGATGCCCGGGCCCAATGGAATCATCACTCTAGCTAGTGATTCGGACGTGGCACTCGGCGCCAAAAATAAAACCGCCGCACTGGCCCTTGAGGCATTATCCGAAGCCCTCGCAGTCGAAGAGCTAACTATGCTGCACTCCACAGTGGACAGGGACGACGTGATACTCGACGAACGACCCAAGTCACGAAATAGTCAAATTCTAGGTCCACCCAACGGACCCTACAAAAACAACATCCATCGGGGCATAGCTGAACCCCACAATTGACGCTGCACTACGAGAGTTCTTGCGTGAGAATTGGGACATCTTTGCATGGCATCCTTCAGACATGCCAGGTATCCCACGTAGGCTGGCCGAACATAGCCTAAACATATTGAAGGGATACAAGCCGGTCAAGCAGACTCTTCGGTGCTTTTCAGACCTAAGCGACAAGCCATGGGAGAAGAGCTAGCCAAGTTACTCGAGGCCAGATTCATTAGAGAAATAAAACATCCGTACTGGCTAGCAAACCTGGTGATGGTACCAAAGAAGGACAAATCCTGGCGCCTATGTGTCAATTTCAAGGACCTCAATAAGGCTTGCCCCAAGGATCCCTTCCCCCTCCCCCACATTGATCAAATCATCGACACCACCGCAGGACACAACTCATTGTGCTTCCTCGACACATACTCCGGATACCATCAAATCAATATGGCAGAGTCCGACCAAGCCGCAACGGCATTCATCACACCATACGGCCCCTTCTGTTTTAACACCATGCCTTTCGGGCTCAAAACACCGGTGCAACCTATCAACGCATGATTCAGACATGCCTAGAAAAACAAATTGGCAAAACAGTGGAGGCATACGTAGACGACGTGGTCATCAAAACTAGACACGTCGAATCTTTAATAGACGACTTGAGGCTGACGTTCGACAATCTCCGAACATATGACATCAAGTCAATCCCGAAAAATGCGTTTTCGGTGTGCCTGCCGGAAAGCTGCTGGGCTTCACCATTTCCAATAGAGGAATTGAAGCAGACCCGGCTAAAATCCGAGATCTGTCACAGTTGGCTACCCCAACAGACCTCAAGAAAATCCAGAAATTAACTAGACGCATGGCGGCCCTAAGCCGCTTTATCTCCCGATAGGGAGAAAAGGCACTACCTATTTATCGCCTTCTTCGACGCACCGAACACTTCGAGTGGACGGATGCGGCCACGGCCGGACTGGAAGAAATAAAGGCCCTCTTAGCCAGCAACCCAATCCTGGTCACGCCAAATATGGGTGAACCCATGCCGTTATATATAGCGGCAACACACCAGGTTGTAAGCATAGTGCTTGTCGTCGAATGAGAGACGGACGGACATAAGTTCCCGCTTCAAAAGTCGGTATACTACGTATCTACTGTCCTCACTCCATGCAAGTCACGGTACCCACATTATCAAAAGATAGCTTATGCGGTCTTCATGGCATCCTGGAAACTACAACACTACTTTCAAGAGTGTTCAATAACGATGGACTCTGAAGTACCACTCAACGATATAATAAATAACCGCGATGCTACGGCCCGGATTGCTAAATGGGCTATCGAGCTCCTCCCGCTCGACATAATATACAAACCACGGCGAGCCATTAAGTCGCAAGTACTGGCTGACTTCGTCGTCGAATGGACCGAAGCCGACATCCCTAAAGAGTACGGCGCGTACTCCAATTGGATCATACACTTCGACGGCTCTAAGATGCTGGCTGGTTTAGGGGCAGGCGTTGTCATGACATCCCCCACCGGAGATACGGTCCAATATGTACTCCAAATATTATACACAGACTCCAACAATGCAGCCGAATATGAGGCTCTGTTGCACGGTCTTTGGATGGCAGTCTCCATGGGCATTCAACGCCTAGAAGTGCGTGGGGATTCGAACCTCGCTATATCTCAAATAAATGAAGACTTTGATGCCAAGGACCCAAAAATGGCGGCTTACCATAATGTCGTGCTCCAAATGTCAACTGATAACCCTCAAGTATAGGGGATCGCAACAGCTTTCGAGGGTAGAGTATTCAACCCAAATTTATTGATTCGACACAAGGGGAGCCAAAGAATATTCTTGAGTATTAGCAGTTGAGTTGTCAATTCAACCACACTTGGATAACTTAGTATCTGCAGCAAAGTATTTAGTAGCAAAAGTGGTATGATAGTAATGGTAACAGTAGCAACAGTAAAGATAAATGTTTTGGGGTTTTTGTAGTAGTTGTAACAGTAGCAACGGAAAAGTAAATAAGCGAAGAACAATATATGAAAAGCTCGTAGGCAATGGATCAGTGATGGATAATTATGCCGGATGCGATTCCTCATGCAATAGTTATAACATAGGGTGATATAGAACTAGCTCCAGTTCATCAATGTGATGTAGGCATGTATTCCGTAAATAGTCATATGTGCTTATGGAAAAGAACTTGCATGACATCTTTTGTCCTACCCTCCCATGGCAGCGGGGTCCTAGAGGAAACTAAGGGATATTAAGGCCTCCTTTTAATAGAGAACCAGACCAAAGCATTAACACGTGGTGAATACATGAACTCCTCAAAGTACGGTCATCACCGAGAAGTATCCCGATTATTGTCACTTTGGGGTTGTCGGATCATAACACATAATAGGTGACTATAGACTTGCAAGACAGGATCAAGAACACACATATATTCATGAAAACATAATAGGTTCAGATCTGAAATCATGGCACTCGGGCCCTAGTGACAAGCATTAAGCATAGCAAAGTCATAGCAACATCAATCTCAGAACATAGTGGATACTAGGGATCAAACCTAACAAAACTAACTTGATTACATGGTAAATCTCATCCAACCCATCACCGTCTAGCAAGCTTACGATGGAATTACTCACGCACATTGGTGAGCATCATGAAATTGGTGATGGAGGATGGTTGATGATGACGATGGCGACGAATCCCCCTCTCCGGAGCCCCTCAGCCCTCCCGAGAGAGATTAGGGCTTGGCGGCGGCTCCGTGTTGTAAAACGTGATGAAACTTTCTCTCTGATTTTTTCAACACGAGATGGAAGATATAGAGTTGGAGTTGAGGTCAGTGGAGGTCCAGGGGGCACTCGAGATAGGGGGGCGCGCCTTACAGGGGGGCGCGCCCCCTTGTCTCGTGGACAGGCCTTGGGCCCCCTGGTGTATTTTTTTTGCCCAGAAATTCTTATTAATTCCAAACAGTGCCTCCATGGATTTGCAGGTCATTCCGAGAACTTTTCTTTTCTACACATAAAACAACATCATGGTAGTTCTGCTGAAAACAGCATCAGTCTGGGTTAGTTTCATTCAAATCATGCAAGTTAGAGTCCAAAACAAGGGCAAAAGTGTTTGGAAAAGTAGATACGTTGGAGACGTATCAACTCCCCCAAGCTTAAACCTTTGCTTGTCCTCAAGCAATTCAGTTGATAAACTGAAAGTGATAAAGAAAAACTTTTACAAACTCTGTTTGCTCTTGTTGTAATAAACATGAAAAGCCAGCATTCAAGTTTCAACAAATATTATGAACTAACCATACTCACAATAACACTTAGGTCTCACAATTACTCATATCAATAGCATAATCAGCTAGCGAGCAATAATAATAAAACTCGGATGACAACACTTTCTCAAAACAATCATAACATGATATAACAAAATGGTATCTCGCTAGCCCTTTCTGAGACCGCAAAACATAAATGCAGAGCACCTTTAAAGATCAAGGACTGACTAAACATTGTAATTCATGGTAAAAGAGATCCAGTCAAGTCATACACAATATGAACAAATAATAATGAACACAAATGACAATGTGCTCTCCAGCGGGTGCTTCTAATAAGAAGGTGATGACTCAACATAAAAGTAAATAGATAGGCCCTTCACAGAGGGAAGCAGGGATTTGTAGATGTGCCAGAGCTCGATTTTAAAATACAGATTGAATAACATTTTGAGCGGTATACTTTTACTGTCAACGCAACACCTATGAGATGGCTATATCTTCCATACTACATGGATTATAGGCAGTTCCCAAACAGAATGGTAAAGGTTTATACTCCCCCAACCACCAACAAGCATCAATCCATGGCTTGCTCAAAACAATGAGTGCCTCCAACATACAACAACCCTGGGGGAGTTTTGTTTAATTATTTTGATTTGCTTTGATCTTTTGGATCATGGGACTAGGCATCCCGGTTACCGGCCCTTTCTCGTGAATGAGGAGCGGAGTCCACTCCTCTTGAGAATAACCCACCTAGCATGGAAGATATAGGCAGCCCTAGTTGTAACATGAGCTGCTCGAGCATACAAAACAGAATTTCATTTGAAGGGTTGGAGATTTGCACATACAAATTTACTTGGAATGGCAGGTAGATACCGCATATAGGTAGGTATAGTGGACTCATATGGAACAACTTTGGGGTTTAAGGAGTTTGGATGCACAAGCAATATTCCCGCTTAGTACAGGTGAAGGTTAGCAAAAGACTGGGAAGCGACCAACTGAGAGAGCGACAACAGTCGTAAGCATGCATTAAAATCAATTCACACCGAGCATAAGCATGAGTATGATATAATCCACCATAAACATAAATATCGTGAAGGCTATATTGATTTGATTCAACTACATGCGTGAACATGTGCCAAGTCGAGTCACTCGATTCATTCAAAGGAGGACACCATCCCATCATACCACATCATAATCATTCTAATAGCATGTTGGCACGCAAGGTAAACCATTATAACTCATAGCTAATCAAGCATGGCACAAGTAACTATAATCTCTAAATGTCATTGCAAATATGTTTACTTCATAATAGTTGACTCAGGAACGATGAACTCATCATCTTTACAAAAACAAGAGAGGTCAAGTTCATACCAGCTTTTCTCATCCCAATAAGTCCATCATATATCATCATTATTGCCTTTCACTCGCACGACTGAACAATGTGTATAATAATAAGAGTGTACGTGCATTGGACTAAGCAGGAATCTGCAAGCATCCAACTCAAGAGAGAAGACAAGTAATATGGGTTCTAAATTAAATAAACAATCATGCATATAAGAGCCACTAAGCATTTTCAATATGGTCTTCTCAACCCCCAAAGGAAAGAAAAGAAAATAAAACTATTTACATGGGAAAGCTCCCAACAAGTAAAAGAAGAGCGAGAAATCTTTTTGGGTTTTCATTTAAATTCCTACTACAGGCAAGGAAATTAAACTAACTATTTTTTTTGGTTTTTCTCAAGGTTTATCAAACACACAAGAAGAAAACTAGAAAAGGGAATTTAAACTATCATGGATAATACAATGAAAGAGTATGAGCACCGACGACTAGTGTGTGAACATGAATGTAAAGTCGGTGAGAAATATGTACTCCCCCAATCTTAGGTTTTTGGCCTAAGGTTGTTTAATACCAAGGATCGCCTGGCTGATATCCATAAGTGAAACCGGGGTTGTGCTGAGATGTAGCGGCAACCGCCTCCTGAGCTACAGCGTGTTGGCGAGCTGCCTCCACTCCCCTCTCGTATTCAGCTGCTTCCTCTCTGGTGACAACATATCTTCCTTTTTCCTGATAATCAAAAAGGTAGGGAGCAGGAAGAGTAACAGGGATGGCGTTGCGTCTGTCATAGATTAGTCGATAATGGAGGAATTGTTCATTCCTCTGAAGAAAATGATGACTAAACATAGCTTCTTTATCCAAATAAACAGGAGGTATTATCATATCTCCTTCTCGTGGTGCTATACCAAGAAAATTAGCCACACGGGTTGCATAAATTCCTCCAAAGAAATTTCCCTTTCAACTATTATTCTGCAACCTACGTGCAACTATTGCCCCCAAGTTATAACCTTTAACACCGAACACCGCACTCTTGAGGATACTTAGATCAGGTACACACATGTGACATGCTTCATCCTTACTGTTAATACATCTACCAATAAAGAGAGCAAAATAATGTATAGCAGGAAAATGAATGCTCCCTATGGTAGCTTGTGCTATGTCCCTTGATTCTCCCACAGTAATACTAGCAAGAAAATCTCTAAATTCAGATTTGTGAGGATCATTAATATTACCCCACTACGGGAGTTTGCAAGCAGTTGTAAAATCCTCTAAGTCCATGGTGTAAGATGTATCATAAATATCAAATAGGACACTAGGAGAATTACGCGTACAATTATATTTAAACCTCCGCACAAAGGACTCAGTCAATTGATAGTACTGAGGACACTTATCTTGTAAGAAGTCCTCCAGCTCAGCATTATGCACGTACACGTCAAATTCCTCCTTGAAGCCTGCTTCCACCATAAAATCATCGGATGGCCACTCACAAGCCCGTACATATGCATCCCTCGACAATTCAATGTCTTGCTCACGTATAGCAATCCTTGGCCCTTTCTTTGCCGAGGAACCACCTTGGTACATTCTCCTAAGCATATTTCTTTTTCTAAAAATTTCTGAAATTTTAGTAACTTCAAAATAAAAGTGCATAAAACCAAACAAGATTGATAGCAACTACTCCTACAAGTGCCTAGAGCCCATATCATGCATTAGAATTACTTGGAACCTCAAAAATTTAACATGCAAGATCAAGAACATGGTCACCTAAGCAGCAAAAATTTGCAATGAATAAAGCACTAGAACAAAAACTAATTGGACCAATGGAGGAGTCACATACCAAGCAACAATCTCCCAAAGCAGTTTTGTGAATGGAGCTTTGAGCTAAGAGATCGAAAATCGCAGCAAAACAAGCTAGAACTCGTGCTTGAGCTGGATGGGGATTTTTTTTGGGTAGAAGATGAAGTGTGTGGGTGCTGGCATAAGTGGAGGGGAGCCACCAGGGGCCCACGAGACAGGGGGAGCGCCCTACAGGGGGGCGCCCTCCTCTCTTGTGGCCTGGTGCTTGCCCCTCCTGCAGTGTTTCCAGTGCCTAAAATCCACAAATATTCCAGAAAAAATCATACTAAATTTGCAGGGCATTTGGAGCACTTTTATTTTCGGACTATTTTTTTAATGCACGGATAATTCAGAAAACAGACGGATAATACTATTTTTTGCTTTATTATTCTAAAAACTAGAAAGTAAAAAGAGGGTACAGAAGGTTGTGCCTTCTAGTTTCATCCATCTCGTGGTCATCAAAATGAACCCACTAACAAGGTTGATCAAGTCTTGTTAACAAACTCATTCCGAATAACACGGAACCGTCGAAATTTCGAATAACACTAAGTTACCTCAACGGGGATATGAAAATCCCCAACAATAAGAATATCATACTTTTTCTTGACAGTAGGTAGGGGAAATTCAAAACCTCCAAAAATGATAGTTGGAACTTTTTCAATAGAATTGATGCTATGAACTTGAGATTGTTTCCTCGGAAAGTGTACCATATGCTCATTACCATTAACATGAAAAGTGACATTGCCGTTGCAATCAATAACAGCCCCTACAGTATTAAGAAAAGGTCTACCAAGGATAATAGACATACTATCGTCCTCAGGAATATCAAGAATAACAAAGTCCGTTAAGATAGTGACATTTGCAACCACAACAGGCACATCCTCACGAATACCGACAGGTATAGCAGTTGATTTATCAGCCATTTGCAAAGATATTTCAGTAGGTGTCAACTTATTCAATTCAAGTCTACGATATAAAGAGAGAGGCATAACACTAACACCGGCTCCAAGATCACATAAAGCAGTTCTAACATAATTTCTTTTAATGGAGCATGGTATAGTTGGCACACCCGGATCTCCAAGTTTCTTTGGTATTCCACCCTTAAAAGTGTAATTAGCAAGCATGGTGGAAATTTCAGCTTCCGGTATCTTTCTTTTATTTGTGATGATATTGTTCATATACTTAGCATAAGGATTTACTTTAAGCATATCAGTTAAGCGCATACGTAAGGAAATAGGTCTAATCATTTCAGCAAAGTGCTCAAAATCCTCATCATCCTTTGACTTGGATGGTTTAGGAGGAAATGGCATGGGTTTCTGAACCCATGGTTCTCTTTCTTTACCATGCTTCCTAGCAACAAAATCTCTCTTATCATAACGTTGATTCTTTGATTGTGGGTTATCAAGATCAACAACAGGTTCAATCTCTACATCATTGTTATTACTAGGTTGAGCATCTACATGAACATTATCATTAACATTATCATCAGGTTCATGTTCATCTCCGGATTGTGTTTCAACATCAGAGATAGAAGTATAATTAGGATTCTCAAGTGTTTCTACATTAGGTTCACTAGAAGTTTGCAAAGTCCTATCATTCTTCTTTTTCTTCTTCTTAGAAGAACTAGGAACATCTAGATTATTATTCTAAGAATCTTGTTCAATTCTTTTAGGGTGGCCTTCAGGATACAAAGGTTCCTGAGTCATTCTACCAGTTCTAGTAGCCACTCTAATGGAAAAGTCATTTTTATTATTCAACTAATCAAGCAAATCATTTTGAGCTTTGAGTACTTGCTCAGCTTGAGTAGTAACCATAGAAGCATATTTGCTAACGCGGTGAAGTTCATCTTTAACTCTAGCCAGATTATCACCTACGCGTCCTATCTCGAAAGCATTATTATTTAACTCTCTACCAACATAAGCATTAAAACTTTCTTGTCTAGCCATAAAGTCATCAAATTCATCCAAGCATGGGCTATGAAATTTAGTAGAGGGTATTTCAACTTTATCATATCTATAGAGAGAATTTACCTTTACTACCTGTGTCGGGTTATCAAGACAATGTGGTTCTTCAGGCGGTAAATTAAGACCATGTATTTCTTCAATAGGTGGTAAATTCTTAACATCTTCAGCTTTTATACCTTTTTCTTTCATTGATTTCTTTGCCTCTTGCATATCTTCATGACTGAGAAATAAAACACCTATCTTCTTCGGAGTGGGTTTAGGAATAGACTCAGGAGTTGGCTCAATTGGTTCAGGAATTACTTCAGGAACTGACTCAGGAAGAGTCCAATTATTTTCATTAGTCAACATATTATTCAATAATATTTCAGCTTCATCGACTGTTCTTTCCCTGAAAACACAACCACCACAACTATCCAAGTAGTCCTTGGAAGCATCGGTTAGTCCATTATAAAAGATATCATGTATTTCATTTTTCTTAAGAGGATGATCATGCAAAGCATTAAGTAACCGGAGAAGCCTCCCCCAAGCTTGTGGGAGACTCTCTTCTTTGTTTTGCACAAAATTATATATTTCCCGCAAGGCAGCTTGTTTCTTATGAGCAGGGAAATATTTAGCAGAGAAGTAATAAATCATATCCTAGGGACTACGCACACAACCAGGAGCAAGAGAATTATACCAAGTCTTAGCACCACCCTTTAATGAGAACGGAAATATCTTAAGGATGTATAAATAGCGAGACTTCTCATCATGAGTAAACAGGGTGGCTATATCATTCAACTTGGTAAGATGTGCCACAACAGTTTCAGATTCAAGGCCATAAAAAGGATCAGATTCAACTAAAGTAATAATATCAGGATCAACAGAGAATTCATAATCCTTATCAGTAACATAGATAGGTGAAGTAACAAAAGTAGGATCGGGTTTCATTCTAGCATTAAGAGACTACTGCTTCCATTTAGCTAATAATTTCTTCAGATCATTTCTATCATTGCAAGCAAGAATTTCCATAGCAGCTACTTCATTCATAACATAACCCTTAGGAACAACAGGCAATACATAATCATTGGGGGAACGTTCATCATCACTATCATCAATAATAGGTTCTTCAATATTTTCATTCCCCCTAACTCTAGCAAGTTGTTCATCTAGAAATTCACCTAATGGCAAAGTAGTATCACACACAGAAGTAGTTTCATCATGCATAGCAGAAGTGGCATCATCAATAACATGCCACATATCAGAATTCATAGCAGTAGAAGGTTTAGGTGTTGCAAGTCTACTAATAACGGAAGGAGAATCTAGTGTAGAGCTAGATGGCAGTTCCTTACCTCCCCTCGTAGTTGAGGGAAAAATCTTGGTCTTAGCGTCTTTCAAGTTCTTCATAGCGATCAACAGATATAAATCCCAAGTGATTCAGAGAATAGAGCTATGCTCCCCGGCAACGGCGCCAGAAATTAGTTTTGATAACCCACAAGTATAGGGGATCGCAACAGCTTTCGAGGGTAAAGTATTCAACCCAAATTTATTGATTCGACACAAGGGGAGCCAAAGAATATTCTTGAGTATTAGCAGTTGAGTTGTCAATTCAACCACACGTGGATAACTTAGTATCTGCAACAAAGTATTTAGTAGCAAAAGTGGTATGACATTAATGGTAACAGTAGCAATAGTAAAGATAAATGTGTTTGGGTTTTTGTAGTAGTTGTAACAGTAGCGACAGAAAAGTAAATAAGCGAAGAACAATATATTAAAAGCTCGTAGGCAATGGACCAGTGATGGATAATTATGCCGGATGCGTTTCCTCATGCAATAGTTATAACATAGGGTGATATATAACTAGCTCCAGTTCATCAATGTAATGTAGGCATGTATTCCGTAAATAGTCATACGTGCTTATGGAGAAGAACTTGCATGGCATCTTTTGTCCTACCCTCCCGTGGTAGCGGGGTCCTAGCGGAAACTAAGGGATATTAAGGCCTCCTTTTAATAGAGAACCGGACCAAAGCATTAACACGTCGTGAATACATGAACTCCTCAAACTACGGTCATCACCGAGAAGTATCCCGATTATTGTCACTTCGGGGTTGTCGGATCATAACACATAATAGGTGACTATAGACTTGTAAGATAGGATCAAGAACACACATATATTCATGAAAACATAATAGGTTCAGATCTGAAATCATGGCACTCGGGCCCTAGTGACAAGCATTAAGCACAGCAAAGTCATAGCAACATCAATCTCAGCACATAGTGGATACTAGGGATCAAACCCTAACAAAACTAACTTGATTACATGGTAAATCTCATCCAACCCATCACCGTCCAGCAAGCCTATGATGGAATTACTCATGCACGGCGGTGAGCATCATGAAATTGGTGATGGAGGATGGTTGATGATGACGACAGCGACGAATCCCCCTCTCCGGAGCCCCGAACGGACTCCAGATCAGCCCTCCCGAGAGAGATTAGGGCTTGGCGGCGGCTCCGTGTCATAAAACGCGATGAAACTTTCTCTCTGATTTTTTTCTCCGCGAGACGGAAGATATAGAGTTGGAGTTGAGGTCGGTGGAGGTCCAGGGGGCCCACGAGATAGGGGGCACGCCCTACAAGGGGGGGGGCGCCCCCTATCTCGTGGACAGGCCCTGGGCCCCCTGGTGTTTTTTTCCCAGAAATTCTTATTAATTCCAAAAAGTGCCTCCGTGGATTTGCAGGTCATTCCGAGAACTTTTCTTTTCTACACATAAAGCAACATCATGCCAGTTCTTCTGAAAACATCGTCAGTCCGGGTTAGTTTCATTCAAATCATGCAAGTTAGAGTCCAAAACAAGGGCAAAAGTGTTTGGAAAAGTAGATACGTTGGAGACGTATCATCAGCCCGGTTCGAGGGGCTCGAATTCCACCATGTGGTTCGAGAAAACAATCAAGCGGCGGATATCCTCGCCTGCATCGGCGCTAAGCGCAACCCCGTCCCACCTAATATCTTCTTGGAAAGGCTATTCAAGCCATCCGTGGTGTGGGAAGGGGAGGCTGGCAATACCAGTCGGGGTCCGAACACAACCCCAGATCTCGAACACTCTGACGTAATTGGAAGCTCCGCCATCGAAATAACACCTTCGGCCCATGTGATCATGGCTATCATCGCCCCGTGAACAGAACCCTTCTTAGCCTACCTAAATAGGCAAGAACTCTCTGAAGACCACAATGAGGCACGTTGCATTGTGCGACACTCTAAAGCCTACAAGGTCCACGAGGGAGAGCTTTATAAGAAAAGCGCCACCGGAGTGCTCCAAAGATGCATCTCCAAAGAGGAAGGGCGGCAGCTCTTGGCCGAAATACATGTCGGACTCGGCGGCCACCATGCCGCAGCTCGGGCCCTTGTAAGCAAGGCCTTCCGTACAGGTTTCTACTGTCCGACAGCCCGAGCAGACGCACATGACCTCGTCCAACATTGCGTCGGTTGCCAGCATTTTGCAAATCAAAGCCATATGCCACCCACCGCCCTCCAAACAATCCCCATAACTTGGCCCTTTGCGGTCTGGGGGCTCGATATGGTTGGACCCCTTAAAGGAGGAAGCCATAAGAAAAAATACTTGTTGGTCATGGTGGATAAATTCACCAAATGGATAGAAGCCAAACCAGTTAAAATGGTCGAATCCAGACTAGTGATAGACTTCATATCAGGGGTTGTACACCGTTACGGTGTCCCCCACAGCATCATCACCGATAACGGCTCCAACTTCATAGCCGACGAGGTGAAAACTTGGTGCGGCAACATGGGCATTAAGCTCGATTACGCCTCCGTATATCACCCCCAAACAAACGGTCAAGTCGAATGAGCAAACGGTCTTATTATGAATGGTATAAAACCCAGACTAGTGCGATCCCGGAAGGAATCAGATACGCACTGGGTAGTGGAGCTCGACTCCGTACTATGAGGGTTGCGGACCACGCCGAATCGTACTACCGGATACACACCCTTTTTTATGGTGTATGGCGCAAAGGCGGTATTGCCCTGCGATATCATTCATGACTCACCTCGAGTGCGCATGTACGAAGAGAAAGAAGCCGAGCTTGATCGGCAGGACAATTTAGATGCCCTGGAGGAGGAGCGCGACGTCACGAAGGCCCGTTCCGCATTCTATCAGCAACAGGCTCGCAGGTATCAAAGCAGAGAAGTACGGGCCACAACCTATAACATTGGTGAACTCGTTCTACGCCTATCGGAGAAGAAAAAGGACAAGCTCAAGCCCAAGTGGGAGGGTCCCTTCATCATTGATAAAGTTCTAAATGGAGGGGCGTACCATCTACGTGATGCATCTGATAATCTACTCGAGCCAACCCATGGAACGCAGCCAGACTCCGAAGATTATATGCCTAGTGCCAAACTAAGTGTTTGTCTCCTCACCTCCGCCTTTCTTTTTCACGTTATATCTTATTTTTCTTTTTTCCTTTCTATGGCCTCAAAGGCTTTAAGTGTGTATTAACTACACGAATTTGACGCGCTATGCACGCTCACTATACCTGGGGGCTTCTTATACAGAAGCTTAATATAATTATCCTCCGGGCTATATGCCCACTACATATGTGTCATTCTTCCATATGTACCTTTTTTCGCCATTATATGCATCGATATGACTTAAGTTTTGGCCAAGATGGGTTGCCTGGCTCCTGTATTTATGCCCTACATTCCCGTTAGTTCGGCTAGGGCATAAGGGGATCACCTTTGTGATTGTTACTGTCGGGTTAGCCGGATGTGTACCTCAGACTAGGTGAAGCCAAAAGCTAGCGTTCTTAAGGGAATTTTTGGTCGGTGAACAAAAGATGTTTTTACCTATCACAATATAAAATCCCTAGATGTTTGATCTCCTGCATCTTTGCCAGCAGTTCGGACATGCACATTGATGCATGCGTACCCAGGGAAAGGAACCCCTAACGGAACTATTCTCCCTGGAAGATGTTTCTGACTATCCATGTAATATAACATAGCTAGTTGGGTACTTGTCTGTTCAAGCACTTATTGTTGGGGAACGTAGCAGAAATTCAAAAATTTTCCTACATATCACCAAGATCTATCTATGGAGAGACCAGCAACGAGTAGAAAGGAGAGTGCATCTACATACCCTTGTAGATCGCTAAGCGGAAGCGTTCAAGTGAACGGGGTTGATGGAGTCGTACTCGTCGTGATTCAAATCACCGATGATCAAGTGCCGAACGGACGGCACCTCCGCGTTCAACACACGTACAGCCCGGTGACGTCTCCCACGCCTTGATCCAGCAAGGAGAGAGGGAGAGGTTGAGGAAGACTCCATCCAGCAGTAGCACAACAGCGTGGTGGTGGTGGAGGAGCGTGGCAATCCTGCAGGGCTTCGCCAAGCACCGCGAGAGAGGAGGAGCACTTGGGAGAGGGAGGGCTGCGCCAGGGGCAAGGGTGAAGCTCCCATGTGCCTCCCCACTATATATAGGGGTGGAGGGGGCTGGTTTCTTGCCCTCCAAGTCCATTGGGGCGTTGGCAAAGGTGGGAGGAAAGAAATCCCATCATTTCCTTCCCCACCGATTGCTATCCCCCCTTTTTAGGGATCTTGATCTTATCCCTTTGGGATATGATCTTATTCCTTCTAAGGGGGGATCTTGGTGCGCCTTGACCAGGGGTGTGGGGCCTTTCCCCCACTACCCACGTTCATGTGGGTCCCCCCATGCAGGTGGGCCCCACTCCGGAACCTTCTAGAACCTTCCCGGTACAATACCGAAAAATCCCGAACATTTTCCGGTAGCCAAAATAGGACTTCCCATATATAAATCTTTACCTCCGGACCATTCCAGAACTCCTCGTGACATCCGGGATCTCATCCAGGACTCCGAACAACATTCGGTAACCACATGCAAACTTCCTTTATAACCCTAGCGTCATCGAACCTTAAGTGTGTAGACCCTACGGGTTCGGGAGACATGTAGACATGACCGAGACGTTCTCCGGTCAATAACCAACAGCGGGATCTAGATACCCATGATGGCTCCCACATGTTCCACGATGATCTCATCGGATGAACCACGATGTCAAGGACTTAATCAATCCCGTATACAATTCCCTTTGTCTAGCGATATTTTACTTGCCCGAGATTCGATCGTCGGTATCGTTATACCTTGTTCAATCTCGTTACCGGCAAGTCTCTTTACTCGTTCCGTAACACATCATCCCGTGATCAACTCCTTGGTCACATTGCGCAAATGATGATGTCCTACCGAGTGGGCCCAGAGATACCTCTCCGCTTACACGGAGTGACAAATCCCAGTCTCGATTCGTGCTAACCCAACAGACACTTTCGGAGATACCTGTAATGCACCTTTATAGCCACCCAGTTACGTTGTGACGTTTGATACACCCAAAGCACTCCTACAGCATCCGGGAGGTACACGATCTCATGGTCTAAGGAAGAGATACTTGACAATGGAAAAGCTCTAGCAAACGAACTACACGATCTTTGTGCTATGCTTAGGATTGGGTCTTGTCCATCACATCATTCTCCTAATGATGTGATCCCGTTATCAACGACATCCAATGTCCATAGCCAGGAAACCATGACTATCTGTTGATCACAACGAGCTAGTCAACTAGAGGCTCACTAGGGACATATTGGGGTCTATGTATTCACACGTGTATTACGATTTCTGGATAATACAGTTATAGCATGAATAAAAGACAATTATCATGAACAAGGAAATATAATAATAACTAATTTATTATTGCCTCTAGGGCATATTTCCAACACTTATGACCCCTACGCCTGGTTTCCACACGTACCCTAGTTTTACATAACTGAGCGGGTATTCGGAAACACTCCGGACTATCGGGTCCGGAGGCTGAAGTGAAAAAGTCCGCCATGAAAAATGATTTACAATCCGGCTAGGGACAATATATGTCATTTGAAGTACACAGTCACTTAGACTGACTAAATTCTTCGTCTATACCATCCAACGAGCTGTCTAGCCTACAATCCTGTTGGGAATACTTTGAGGCTAATCCTACCTGGTCATACGCCAGACTGACGGGAATCTCTTTCCCATTTGACCCTACAGGTCCGACCTCGGCTATGTGATTCGGGTCAACCTTGGTGCACCGCGTCTTCACCATGGCCCAGGCTTCCCTTGCACCTTGTCGGCAGGCTGATATCTTCCATAAACGGAAGCGCCGCCGCGCTCCCTTGAGCATCTCTACAAGCTCCCCCATACCTCCATCCAGGAAGGCGGTGGGCGACAAGGCCTAGGCAATACCCTGCATCACCTGCCGAACTTGTTTGTGCAGTTGAGAGAGCTCTGGCAGTAGATCATCGGTGGATTCGGGCATCTCCTCTGCGGGGCGACCTGTCAGCATACCTACAGACATAATTCTGTTAGCCCGCTTCTTCGCCGAACTATATAAAGGTTCGTTTGAGCACTTACTAAAAATGCCGCGTCGAAGTCTCTTATTCTCCTTCACGGAGTCTGCGAGCTGGGCCCGAACGTCTCCCAGTTCAACGCCCAGCCGGGTATCGGCATCCTGGAGCTCATTTTTCTCCCGAATAACCCGTGTAAGCACTCGCTTGCCAGCCTCTCGCTGTTGTTTAGCATATTGCTCATCCTCTTGTAATATCTCCGGATTCACTCCGGGATTTTCTGCATAATCTATTGTTAGATTTGCAAAGCATGTCGAATACTCACTGGTATATGTAAATGCATTTTCGAGACAAGTATTACCAGATGAGGCCTTCTTGGATTTCTCTATTTCGGCAACGGTGGCCCATAGCTGGGCTTTGCACTCCTCCAGCTCTTTAGACAACTGGGTATTCTTCTCCGTAAGAACCTATGCATACAATGATCCTTAAATCAGTTGTGCCAACTGTTTCAAGTCTCAGGGGCTACTGATATACATAATTACCAGATTTTCTTACCCGTATATCCCTTACATACTGGTCTGTGGCTCTAGCAAGCCCACCTTGCACAACTCGGATGTATGAGTCTCCTGAGTTGAAGGCGTTGAACGCCTCTTCAGAGAAATTAGGGTCGCCGAGTATGGCCACTCTATCCACATCCTCTGTAGGAGGACCGTTCGGCGTTGTCCCTGTGTTAGCCTCCGCCCCTGAGTCCGGTTTCGGAATCTGGCTGGTGGAGGCATGGCCGGCAGGCTCTCCAGACACTGTCCGGCGAGCGGTTTTTTTGCCAGGGACCACGAACATTGTTATATTTCAGAGACGGTAATCACGGAGCAAGTTTTAAATTATACATCTGCAACGGTGTCTCGATCCTGACCGCCTTCCTTTTAAGCCTACCCAGCTTTGGTGTCCCTTGTTGGCGAGCCACCGCGGGTTCGGCACGGTGCGCCGATTGCCTTCCCTGTAAAACGCAATACATGTGCGGTGGTTAAAGTGCAAAGACGGGATCCTTCTTGGAAGTTGGGACTTCGGTTTTACTTACATGTGATGCAGGGAGTAGGCCAGGATAATCAGCTATGATGGCCACCAAGGCACCGTCACGGCTTAACTGAGAAAACGTCCTGTCGACGAGCTCCACAAATACGTCCGGATCCTCTTCGAGTCCAGGGTCGAGGGCCCGGTCTGGGTTCTCTGGCTGTGGAGACGGGTTGTGGACCTCCCTCACAGCTTTTCGCAGTTCTTGCTATGAATTGGCAAGGTAAATATTTGTAATGAAGAATGCGGGGATGAACGGAGTTGAGTAAAAGATAGCAGCTCACCCAGCTTGGGGGGTTGTACATGGAAAACCCGTCCTGCGGCTTAATGCAGAGAAACTCCTCTTCTTCTCCTCTGTACAAATCGGATAGTATTTTCGCCAGAGCAGCGGCGGAGTCCGGACCTTTACGACCGCAGCGGGTGGCATCGTCTTCTCCATTGAAGTGCCACATGGGTTTCCCCCGATATTGAAGTGGATGCACCCCCCCTGCATTATACATATTGACATAACCTCGATTATTGTCAGTCCTGATTTGGCCAGCGTTTTTATCTTGCTCATCAGGTAAATGACTTCTTTGTTATTTTCCTCCTGGGGGCTCCGGGGGCGCCAACTTTGGCGTTTCTTCAGTAGGGCATTAGCAAACTCAGGAAGGCCCCTCCGAATAGGCTCCGGAATGGGGACGTCCTCCATATAAAACCACTCCGAAGACCAGCCTTCGGATGTCTTCTTCGGGGTGTCGGATAGGTATCCGAATCCGCGATGCGCCATACTTCGGCTCCGCCAACTTGGTATATTGATCCCTCCTGATTGTGAGGGACGAGGCAGAATAGCCTCTTCCATAGCTCGAAATGAGCTTCGCAGCCCAGAAATAGCTCGCAAAGGGCGACATAACCTGCGATGTGCAGTATGGAAGGAGGAGTGAAGTTATGCAGCTGGAGGCCGTAATAGTCCAGGAGCCCGCGGAGGAACGGATGGAAATCCGAGGCCCCTCATCAAGAAAGGGACAAGGCATACTTGCTCCCCCCGGATGGGTTGGGGAGACTCTCTGCTTGCTCCCCACCATTGTAGGTGGCTAGTCCGGCTCGAACAGGGACGATATATGCGGGCGGTAGAAACCCCTGGGTCTGCAACTCCACCAAACGACCGTGGGACATGGAACACTTCTCCCAATCACCTGGCTTAGCACTACGGGAGCGAGAGGAGGAGTTGTGGCGGCCGGCCATGATGGGATGGCATCCTTCGGGTGCGCTCTGATGGATACTCGCTGGGGGAAGATGGTGTGATTTGGATCTAAGGATCCCCGTCTCTTTTATAGACAACTCACTAAACATGGTCAGGGTGGCAGATGTAAAAATGCCCTGACTTCTCACATTCGCTTGACACATGGAGACTGCCATTATTGGGGTACAGAAGCCGAGGAGTGCAACATTAATGGGAAGCTGGACGCTGCTCGTTACAACAAGTACTCATGGATTTTTGGAGAAGAACCCGCCTTGCAATGCCGAAGACAATCTGCGCCAGACTCATCATCATTGAAGCCTGGTTCAGGGGATACTGAGGGAGTCCTTGATTAAGGGGTCCTCGGACAGCCGGATTATATACTTTGGCCGGACTATTGGACTATGAAGATACAAGATTGAAGACTTCGTCCCGTGTCCGGATGGGAATCTCCTTGGCGTGGAAGGCAAGCTTGGCAATCCGGATGTGTAGATCTCCTTCTCTGTAACCGACTCTGTGTAACCCTAGCCCCCTCCGGTGTCTATATAAACGGGAGGTTTTAGTCCGTAGGACAACAACAATCATGCCATAGGCTAGCCTCTAGGGTTTAGCCTCTACGATCTCGTGGTAGATCAACTCTTGTAGTACTCATATCATCAAGATCAATCAAGCAGGAAGTAGGGTTTACCTCCATCGAGAGGGCCCGAACCTGGGTAAACATCATGTCCCCCACCTCCTATTACCATTAGCTTTAGACGCACAGTTCGGGACCCCCTACCCGAGATCCGCTAGTTTTGACACCGACACCCCCCCCCCTACTGGGCGCCCCCCTGTCTCCTAGCCCCCCTGGTGGTCCTCCAGTGCCCATCTTCTGCTATATGAAGTCTCTTATCTTGGAAAAAATCATAAGCAAGCTCACGGGACGAAACTCTGCCGCGACGAGGCGAAACCAATCTAGTGCTCCGGCGGAGCTATTTTGCCAGGGAAACTTCCCTCCGAGTGGGGGAAATCATCACCATCGTCATCACCAACGATCCTCTCATCGAGAGGGGGTCTATCTCCATCAACATCTTCACCAGCACCATCTCCTCTCAAAACCATAGTTCATCTCTTGTATCCAATCTTGTATCCAAAACCACAAATTGGTACCTATGGGTTGCTAGTAGTGCTGATTACTCCTTGTAGTTGATGCTAATTGGTTTACTTGGTGGAAGATCATATGTTCAGATCCTTAATGCATATTAATACTCCTCTGATCATGAACATGAATATGCTTTGTGAGTAGTTACGCTTGTTCCCGAGGACATGGGTGAAGTCTTGCTATTAGTAGTCATGTGAATTTGGTATTCGTTTGATATTTTGATGAGATGTATGTTGTCTCTCCTCTAGTGGTGTTATGTGAACGTCGACTACATGACACTTCACCATTATTTGGGCCTAGAGGAAGGCATCGGGAAGTAATAAGTAGATTATGGGTTGCTAGAGTGACAGAAGCTTAAACCCTAGTTTATGCGTTACTTCGTAAGGGGCTGATTTGGATCCACTAGTTTCATGCTATGGTTAGGTTTACCTTAATACTTATTTTGTAGTTGCGGATGCTTGCAATAGGGGTTAATCATAAGTGGGATGCTTGTCCAAGGAAGGGTAGTACCCAAGCACCGGTCCACCCACATATCAAATTTTCAAAGTACCGAACGCGAATCATATGAGCGTGATGAAAACTAGCTTGACGATAATTTCCATGTGTCCTTGCTACCTCTTGAGCACTGCGTTGGATTTCCCCAAAGAGGAGAGGATGATGCAGTAAAGTAGCGTAAGTATTTCCCTCAGTTTTTCAGAACCAAGGTATCAATCCAGTAGGAGATCACGCATGAGTCCCTCGTACCTACACAAAACGATAGCTACTCGCAACCAACGTGATTAGGGGTTGTCAATCCCTTCATGGTCACTTACGAGGGTGAGATCTGATAGAGATGATAAATAATATTTTTGGCATTTTTGATATAGAGATGCAAAGTGAAAAGTAAAAGGCAAAGTAAGAACAAAGCAAATAATAAAGTAATGGAGATTGATATGATGAGAATAGACCCGGGGGCCATAGGTTTCACTAGTGGCTTCTCTCAAGAGCAAAAGTATTCTACGGTGGGTGAACAAATTACTGTTGAGCAATTGACAGAATTGAGCATAATTATGAGTATATCTAGGTATGATCATGTGTATAGGCACCACGTCCGAGACAAGTAGATCGAAACGATTCTGCATCTACTACTATTACTCCACTCATCGACCACTATCCAGCATGCATCTAGAGTATTAAGTTAAAAACAGAGTAACGCCTTAAGCAAGATGACATGATGTAGAGGGATAAATTCATGCAATATGATAAAAACCCCATCTTGTTATCCTCGATGGCAACAATACAATACGTGCCTTGCTTCCCCTGCTGTCACTGGGAAAGGACACCGCAAGATTGAACCCAAAGCTAAACACTTCTCCCATTGCAAGAACTACCAATCTAGTTGGCCAAACCAAACGGATAATTTGAAGAGATTTGCAAAGATAACTCAATCATACATAAAAGAATTCAGAGAAGATTCAAATATTATTCATCGATAAGCTGGATCATAAACCCACAATTCATCGGTCTCAACAAACACACCGCAAAAAAAGAAGATTACATCGAATAGATCTCCACGAGGGAGGGGGAGAACATTGTATTGAGATCCAAAAAGAGAGAAGAAGCCATCTAGCTACTAGCTATGGACCCGAAGGTTTGAATTAAACTACTCACACTTCATCGGAGAGGCTATGGTGTTGATGTAGAAGCCCTCCGTGGTAGATGCCCCCTCCGGCGGAGCTCCGGAACAGGCCCCAAGATGGGATCTCGCAGATACAGAAAGTTGCGGCGGTGGAATTAGGTTTTTGGCTCCGTATTTGATCTGTCAGGGGTACGTAGGTATATATAGGAGGAAGGAGTACATCGATGGAGCAACATGGGGCCCATGAGGCAGGGGGCGCACCCTAGGGGGGGCGCCCCCCACCCTCGTGACCTCCTCGGTTGTTCCTTGGAGCAGGGTCCAAGTCTCCTGGATCACGTTCAGTGAGAAAATCACGTTCCCGAAGGTTTCATTCCATTTGGACTCCGTTTGATATTCTGTTTCTTCGAAATACTGAAATAGGCAAAAAACATCAATTCTGGGCTGGGCCACCGGTTAATAGGTTAGTCCCAAAAATAATATAAAAGTGGAAAATAAAGCCCAATATAGTCCAAAACAGTAGATAAAGTAGCATGGAGCAATCAAAAATTATAGATACGTTGGAGACGTATCAAGCATCCCCAAGCTTAATTCCTACTCGTCCTCGAGTAGGTAAATGATAAAAAAGAATTTTTGATGCGGAGTGATACTTTGGCATAATTTCAATGCAAATCTTCTTAATTGTGGTATGAATATTCAGATCCGAAAGATTCAAGACAAAAGTTCATATTAACATAAAAGTAATAATACTTCAAGCATACAAATCAAAGCAATCATGTCTTCTCAAAATAGCTTGGCCAAAAGAAAGTTATCCCTACAAAATCATATAGTCTGGCTAAGCTCTATCTTCATCACACAAAGTATTTAATCATGCACAACTCCGATGACGAGCCAAGCAATTGTTTCATACTTTAATAATCTCAAACTTTTTCAACTTTCACGCAATACATGAGCGTGAGCCATGGACATAGCACTATAGGTGGAATAGAATGGTGGTTGTGGAGAAGACAAAAAAGGAGAAGATAGTCTCACATCAACTAGGCGTATCAACGGGCTATGGAGATGCCCATTAATAGATATCAATGTGAGTGAGTAGGGATTGCCATGCAACAGATGCACTAGAGCTATAAGTATATGAAAGCTCAACAAAAGAAACTAAGTGGGTGTGCATCCAACCTGCTTGCTCATGAATACCTAGGGCACTTTTGAGGAAGCCCATCATTGGAATATACAAGCCAAGTTCTATAATGAAAAATTCCCACTAGAATATGAACGTGACAACATATGAGACTCTCTATCATGAAGATCATGGTGCTACTTTGAAGCACAAGTGTGGTAAAAGGATAGTAGCATTGTCCCTTCTCTCTTTTTCTCTCATTTTTTTATTTGGGCCTTTTCTCTTTTTTTATGGCCTCTTTTTTTTATATTTTGTCCGGAGTCTCATCCCGACTTATGGGGGAATCATAGTCTGCATCATCCTTTTCTCACTGGGACAATGCTCTAATAATGATGATCATCACACTTTTATTTTTCTTACAACTCAACAATTACAACTCAATACTTAGAACAAAATATGACTCTATATGAATGCCTCCGGTGGTGTACCGGGATATGCAATGAATCAAGAGTGACATGTATGAAAGAATTATGAATGGTGGCTTTGCCACAAATACAATGTCAACTACATGTTCATGCAAAAAGCAATATGACAAAAGTAATGTGTGTCATATGAATGGAACGGTGGAAAGTTGCATGGCAATATATCTCGGAATGGCTATGGAAATGCCATGATAGGTAGGTATGGTGGTTGTTTTGAGGAAGGTATATGGTGGGTGTATGATACCGGCGAAAAGTGCACGGTATTAGAGAGGCTAGCAATGGTGGAAGGGTGAGAGTGCGTATAATCCATGGACTCAACATTAATCAAAAGAACTCATGCACTTGTTGCAAAAATTTAGAAGTCATCAAAAACCAAAGCACTACACGCATACTCCTAGCGGGATAGATTGGTAGGAAAAGACCATCACTCGTCCCCGACCGCCACTCATAAGGAAGACAATCAATAAATAAAATTGTGCTCCGACTTCATCACAAAGCGGTTCACCATACGTGCATGCTACGGGAATCACAAACTTCAACACAAGCATTTTTTTAAATACATAATCACCCCAACTAGCATTGCTTTGATATTATCACCTCCATATCTCAAAACAATTATCAAGCATCAAATTTATCTTAGTATTCAACGCACTCAAAAGAAAGTTTCACATATCTTGAATACCAAGTATATTATCTTTAAGCAAATTACCATGCTATTAACGACTCTCAAAATAATCTAAGCGAAGCATGAGAGATCAATAGTTTCTTTAAAACAAATCCACCACCATGCTCTGAAAGATCTAAGTGAAGCACTAGAGCAAAAATTATCATGCTCAAAAAGGTATAAGTGAAGCACTATGAGCAAAACTATCAAGCTCAAAAGATATAAGTGAAGCACATAGAGTAGTCTAGAAAATTCCAAATCATGTATGGCTCTCTCAAAAGATGTGTCAGCAAGGATGATTGTGGTAAACTAACAAGCAAAGAAGCAAATAATACAAGATGCTCCAAGCAAAACACATAACATGTGGTGAAAAAAATATAGCTCCAAGTAAATTATCGATGGAAGTAGACAAAAGAGGGGATGCCTTCCGGGGCATCCCAAGCTTTGACTTTTTGGTGTCCTTGGATTATATTGGGGGTGCCATGGGCATCCCCAAGCTTAGGCTCTTGCCACTCTTTGTTCCAAAATCCATCAAAAGAATTCACCCAAAACTTGAAAACTTCACAACACAAAATTCAATAGAAATCTCGTGAGCTCCGTTAGTGAAAGAAAACAAAAGACTACTTTAAGGTACTGTAATGAACTCATTCTTTATTTATATTGGTGTTAAACCTACTGTATTCCAACTTCCTTATGGTTTATAAACTAATTTATTAGCCATAGATGCATTGAAATAAGCAAACAACACACGAAAAACAGAATCTGTCAAAAACAGAACAGTCTGTAGCAATCTGTAACTAATGCAAACTTCTGGAACTCTAAAAATTCTACCAAAATAGGACGTACTGGAAAATTTGTTTATTGATCATCATAAAAATAATCAATGCAAAATCACGTTTCTGTGATTTATTGAATTGTTTCTCGTGAGCGCAAAGTTTCTGTTTTTCAGCAGAATCAAATCAACTATCATCGAAGGTTATCCTATAGGTTCTACTTGGCACAAACACTAATTAAAACATAAAACCACATCTAACCAGAGGCTACATGGATTATTTATTCCTAAACAGAAACAAAAACAAAAAATAAAAAATAAAATTGGGTTTCCTCCCAACAAGCGCTATCGTCTAACGCCCCTAGCTAGGCATAAAAGCGAGGATAGATCTAGGTTTTGCCATCTTTGATAGGCAATCCATAAGTGGCTCTCATGATAGATTCATATGGTAATTTTATTTTCTTTCTAGGGAAGTGTTCCATACCCTTTCTCAAGGGAAATTGGAATTTAATATTCCCTTCCTTCATATCAATAATCGCACCAATCGTTCTAAGGAAAGGTCTACCAAGAATAATAGGACATGAAGGATTGCAATCTATATCAAAAACAATAAAATCTACGGGCACATAATTCCTATTTGCAACAATAAGAACATCATTAATTCTTCCCATAGGCTTTTTAATAGTGGAATCCGCAAGATGCAAGTTTAGAGAGCAATCTTCAAAGTCACGGAAATCTAGCAAATCACACAAAGTTTTGGGAATAGTGGAGACACTAGCACCCAAATCATACAAAGCATGAAATTCATAATCTTTAATTTTAATTTTAATAGTAGGTTCCCACTCATCATAGAGTTTTCTAGGGATAGAAACTTTCAACTCAAGTTTTTCTTCATAAGATTGCATCAAGGCATCAACAATCTGTTCGGTAAAGGCCTTATTTTGACTATAAGCATGAGGAGAATCTAGCACGGATTGCAACAAGGAAATACAACCAATCAAAGAGCAATTTTCATAATTAAATTCCTTGAGATCCAAAATAGTGGGTTTAGCAACATCTAGGTTTTTATTTCTTTCAATCCCACTTTCATCAATTTCATCATCAAGGTCTAAAAACTCTGAATTCTTAGAACGCCTTCTAGGTAAAGGAAGATCATATTCAGTTTCATCAAGATTCATATTGCAAAGCAAAGATTTAATAGGGGACACATCAATAACTTTTAGATCTTCATCTTGATTTTAATAGGAATTCAGTTTAGCAGCCATCTTATTAACTAAGGTAGCTTGCATATCCGAAATTTCAGCGGTCAACTTTTCAAGACGAGCAATTTGGGCTCTTATACCATCGAATTCTTTAGACATATCATCGAGTTCTTTATTCATATAACTCATAAAACCTTTTTGTTCCTTAAGCTCGTTTCTAAAGAAATTATTATGCTCAAATTGCAAAACCATAAACTTCCTGACATTACTTTCGATCTCCTCTAGCCTTTTAAGGTGAAGATCACCAAATTTAGGGAGAGCCATTGCGACAAGTAAGCAAACTAACACAGGAGCAAACAACAAGGCAAACGAGAAAAAGGCGAAAGGGAAAGAGAGGAGGAGATTGGGAAAGAGAGGGCGAATAAAACGGCAAGGGTGAAGTGGGGGAGAGGAAAACGAGAGGCAAATAATGTAATGCGAGAGATAGGGATTGTGATGGGTACTTGGTATGGTTGACTTTTGCGCAAACTCCCCGGCAACGACGCCAGAAATTCTTCTTGGTACCTCTTGAGCACTGCGTTGGATTTCCCCGAAGGGGAGAGGATGATGCAGTAAAGTAGCATAAGTATTTCCCTCAGTTTTTGAGAACCAAGGTATCAATCTAGTAGGAGATCACGCACGAGTCCCTCGTACCTACACAAAACGATAGCTACTCGCAACCAACGCGATTAGGGGTTGTCAATCCCTTCACGGTCACTTACGAGGGTGAGATCTGATAGAGATGATAAATAATATTTTTGGTATTTTTGATATAGGGATGCAAAGTGAAAAGTAAAAGGCAAAGTAAGAACAAAGCAAATAATAAAGTAATGGAGATTGATATGATGAGAATAGACCCGGGGGCCATAGATTTCACTAGTGGCTTCTCTCAAGAGCATAAGTATTCTATGGTGGGTGAACAAATTACTGTTGAGCAATTGACAGAATTGAGCATAATTATGAGTATTTCTAGGTATGATCATGCCTAGATAGGTTTCACTAGTGGCTTCTCTCAAGATGACATGTTGTAGAGGGATAAATTCATGCAATATGATAAAAACCCCATCTTGTTATCCTCGATGACAACAATACAATACATGCCTTGCTTCCCCTGCTGTCACTGGGAAAGGACACCGCAAGATTGAACCCAAAGCTAAACACTTCTCCCATTGCAAGAACTACCAATCTAGTTGGCCAAACCAAACGGATAATTCGAAGAGATTTGCAAAGATAACTCAATCATACATAAAAGAATTCAGAGAAGATTCAAATATTATTCATAGATAAGCTGGATCATAAACCCACAATTCATCGGTCTCAACAAACACACTGCAAAAAAAGAAGATTACATCGAATAGATCTCCACGAGAGAGGGGGAGAACATTGTATTGAGATCCAAAAAGAGAGAAGAAGCCATCTAGCTACTAGCTATGGACCCGAAGGTCTGAATTAAGCTACTCACACTTCATTGGAGAGGCTATGGTGTTGATGTAGAAGCCCTCCGTGGTAGATGCCCCCTCCGGCGGAGCTCCGGAACAGGCCCCAAGATGGGATCTCGCGGATACAGAAAGTTGCGGCGGTGGAATTAGGTTTTTGGCTCCGTATTTGATCTGTCAGGGGTATGTAGGTATATATAGGAGGAAGGAGTACATCGGTGGAGGAATAGGGGGCCCACGAGGCAGGGGGGCGCGCCCTAGGGGGGGGCGCGACCCCCACCCTGGTGACCTCCTCGGTTGTTCCTTGGAGCAGGGTCCAAGTCTCCTGGATCACGTTCGGTGAGAAAATCATGTTCCCGAAGGTTTCATTCTGTTTGGACTCCATTTGATATTCTGTTTCTTCGAAATACTGAAATAGGCAAAAAAACAACAATTCTGGGCTGGGCCTCCGGTTAATAGGTTAGTCCCAAAAATAATATAAAAGTGGAAAATAAAGCCCAATATAGTCCAAAACAGTAGATAAAGTAGCATGGAGCAATCAAAAATTATAGATACGTTGGAGACGTATCAGTCCTCGGGAGCGCTTTTTTCATTATAAGAAATTGTCCAGGTGAGGGAGTCCTGGACTAGGGGGTGTCCGGACAGCCGGACTATCAATGTCCGCCGGACTCCAAGACTACGAAGATACAAGATTGAAGACTCTGGCTCGTGTCCGGAAGGTACTTTACTTGGCGTGGAAGGCAAGCTTGGCGATACGGATATGTAGATCTCCTACCATTGTAACTGACTCTGTGTAACCCTAGCCCTCTCCGGTATATATATAAACCGGAGGGCCTTAGTCCGTAGGACAACATACATTACAACAATCATACCATAGGCTAGCTTCTAGGGTTTAGCCTCCTTGATCTCGTGGTAGATCTACTCTTGTACTACCCATATCATCAATATTAATCAAGCAGGACGTAGGGTTTTACCTCCATCGAGAGGGCCCGAACCTGGGTAAAAACATCGTGTCCCTCGTCTCCTGTTACCATCCGCCTAGACACACAGTTCGGGACCCCCTACCCGAGATCCGCCGGTTTTGACACCGACATTGGTGCTTTCATTGAGAGTTCCTCTGTGTCGTCACCGATAGGCTTGATGGCATCTTCAACCAACAATGCCGTCCAGGGTGAGACTTTTCTCCCCGGACAGATCTTCGTATTCGGCGGCTTCGCCCTGCGGGCCAATTCACTTGGCCATCTGGAGCAGATCGAAAGCTACGCCCCTGGCCGTCAGGTCAGATTTGGAAGCATAAACTTCACGGCCGATGTCCGAGGAGACTTGATCCTCGATGGACTCGAGCCACAGCCAAGCGCGCCACACTGTGACGATGGGCATGATCTAGCTCTGCCGCCGAACAGTGCCTTGGTGGCCGCACACGGATCCGCTTCGGCCATTAGCCCGGAGCCGATCGCCCAGATTGAGGGCCGGTGGATAGACGCCGCCCCGGGGCTTCAACATCCACGGCGATGGAGCCGAACACTAATCTTGTCCCCTGCGAAACTCGTGATTCCGAGGCGCCGGACTCCTCGCCGGACTCCGAACCTCCCGCGCCCCTGCCAATCGATCCGGATTGGGCGCCGGTTATGGAATTCACCGCCGCGGACATCTTCCAGTGCTCGCCTTTCGGTGATATCTTGAATTCACTAAAGCATCTCTCGTTATCAGGAGAGCCCTGGCCGGACTATGGCCAGGATGGTTGGGATGCGGACGACGAAGAAATTCAGAGCCCACCCACCACCCACTTTGTAGCCACTGTCGACGATCTAACCGACATGCTAGACTACGACTCCGAAGACATCGACGCTATGGACGATGATGTCGGAGACGAACAGGAACCAGCGCCCACAGGGCACTGGAAGGCCACCTCGTCATATGACTTATATATGGTGGATACCCCAAAAGATGGGGACGGCGAAGAAACAGCGGAGGCAGATCCCTTAAAGAAACAGCCCAAGCGCCGGCGTCAGCGGCGCCGCTCTAAATCTCGCCATAGCAAGAATGGAAATTCCGGCACAGGAGATAATAATACTCCAGAGAGTGCCGAAGACAATCCCCTCCAGCAAGACTCAGCGCAGGAGGATGCAGAAGCAAGCCCTCATGAGGGGGCGGCAGATGAAGAGGTTGAGGATCATAACTATATGCCTCCCTCCGAAGACGAAGCAAGCCTCAACGATGACGAATTCGTCGTACCCGAGGATCCCGTCGAACAAGAGCACTTCAAGCGCAGGCTTATCGCCACAGCAAAAAGCCTGAAGAAGGAAAAACGGAGGCTCAAAATAGCGGAAGATACACTCAGAATGAGATGGAGCAAAGTGCTCACAACCGCAGATAAGTACGGCAATGGCCACCAATCAAAGAGCTACCCGAAGTGCAAGCTGCTACCAGAATTCGACGAGGAGGTCATAGAGCCCCCACCGTCCAAAAATAAAGAGGCTGCCTGGCCGGATAGACGGCCAGATGATAGGCCAAATTCTGACAACGGCGCCCCACATAAACCAACCAACGAACTTGGAAGGATAGATGGCCCAGCCAGATCCATCTACGGGCCAAAGGAGAAGGCCCCAGGAAGCAAGACAACACGTCAAGTGTCCGAAGATAGCGGCACACACAAATACAGGGGCGCCGCACACCCACTATGTTTCACTGACGAGGTGCTGGAACATGAATTCCCAGCAGGATTTAAACCCATAAACATAGAAGCCTACGATGGAACAACAGACCCTGGAGTCTGGATAGAAGATTATATACTACATATACATATGGCAAGAGGAGATGATCCCCACGCCATAAAATACCTACCCCTCAAGCTCAAAGGGCTAGCCCGTCATTGGCTTAAAAGCCTCGCAGAAAATACTGCTGGAAGTTGGGACGAGCTCGAGGACGCGTTTAGAGCAAATTTTCAAGGGACTTATGTCCGCCCTCCGGATGCAGATGACCTAATTCATATAACTCAACAGCCCGGAGAGTCAGCGCGGAAATTCTGGAACAGGTTCCTTACAAAAAAGAACCAAATAGTCGACTGTCCGGACGCCGAAGCCTTAGCAGCTTTCAAGCACAATGTCCGAGACGAATGGCTCGCCAGGCACCTCGGTCAAGAGAAGCCGAGGACAATGTCCGCACTGACCAGCCTCATGACCCGCTTCTATGCGGGCGAGGATAGCTGGTTAGCACGATGCAGCACCAGCGACCCAAGTACATCAGAGATAAGAGATGGAAACGGAAAATCATGGCGCAGAAAAGAGCAGCGCCGGAATAAAGAGAAAAGCCCAAAGAGCGCGGCAGTCAACGCCGGATTCAAAAGCTCGCGGCCCAATAATAAAACACAGCCTCTTAAGGATGACAGTGACGAATTGTCCAACTTAAACAAAATTTTGGGTCGGATATGTCAAATCCATAGTACCCCCGGAAGGCCTGCAAATCACACCCACAGGGATTGTTGGGTTTTTAAACAGTCCGGCCGACTAAATGCCGAACACAAGGGGCTCGACGCGTCAAGCGAAGAAGATAAACCCCACCAGCAAAGCATCGGAAAACAAAAGACTTTCCCACAAGGGGTCAAAGCAGTGAACTCACTTCATGTGATACTACGGAAAAGTAGTGCGGCACTTTCTAAAAAGAGCTTCGCACGGTCCAACCCAGCAGACCGTAGAGATTGGATATCAAAACCAATCACTTTCGACCACCTGGACTATTCCAGAAGCGTTCGAAATGCGGGACGGACTCCCCTGATATTGAATCCCATAATAGACGGATTGCAATTTACTAACATCCTAATGGACGGAGGCAGTGACTTAAACCTGCTATATTCAACCACAATCCGTAGGATGGGGATAGACCCTACCAAAATTCAACACAGCCGCACTTCCTTCAAAGGAGTGACGCCAGGCCATTACGGCAAGTGCACAGGCTCCATATTACTAGACGTCGTGTTCGGATCGCCGAACAATTCTCGACGCGAAAAATTAAAATTTCATATCGTCCCATTTGAAAGTGAATATCAAGCACTCTTGGGACGAAAGGCTTTTGTCCGCTTCAACGCCATACCGCATTACGCATCCCTTACACTCAAGATGCCTGGACCGCGTGGCGTAATTTTAGTGCGAGGGTCACTTAAAGACCCCGGACTTGGATAGACGAATCCGGCGTCAGTAGGCTAGGGGCTCCCTAGCCGCATACCCCTTCACAGGGGGCTGCGCGCACAAACAACCGCGGGTTCATATAAACCCCGCTTTAATTATTTATATTTCTAATATTTTTTGCACAAATTGTTTTTAAAACTAAACGTTCCTCTCTTTTTACAGATGAACAACGTGCATACCCATCCAGGATAACAGCGCAACGGAGACACAGGCGCAGACGTGCAGTAGGGACCCGTTGTGAGGATTCTTTTCAGATTAAGACCCTGCGTAGACCTTTTTTACTGTCTCTTGTTGTTATTCTCCCTTGGTTTCTTCCTATAGCTCAAGCGGAGCCTGGCGTTTTGGCATCGGCCGCGTCAGAAGACCATGCCCGTACCTGGACACTAGGGGCTTAGGGCATCGTTCTGCCCATTATTATAAAGACCGAACACCTTAGCGAGTGTTCGGCGTCTCGAGTTAGGCATTATATGCATCAGCTCCGAATCATGTCTTTGGTCAAATGTTGGGTTTGCCCGGCTCCTGTGTTTTCTTGCCTTATGTTCCGTATCACCGGCTAACGCGGCACCAGGAGGACTACTACGATTGTGCCCCAGTTCGGCTGGGTGAGCACCTCAGTAGAGAAAGCCGAAAACTGACTGTCATGATGCAGCGAGAGACTGGTCAGCCCTCGATCGACTATCGGAATGTTTAGAATTCCCCGCTTTGACGAAGGGCCATTTCCCGCTCAGGCACACGCGCTCCGACTTCGGAGAAGGGCGACGCCACCAGGGGCTATATCGTAGCCCCACCCTCGAGCTCCACTGGCTAAGTGAAAGTGATAAAGCATTATAGTCCGGATTGCCTCGTTCGCTACGCTACCACCTCCTTTTAACAGGACCGAGACGTCGGATTAAGTGTGAAAACGCGCTATTTTTGCGAACACCCCAGCACCTTGTGCGTGGGGGCTGAAGCCGAAGACTGCCATCTTTCAGGTTATACACAAGTATACGTAAACGGCCGCACAGGAGAAGTTTTACTACTTGGACGCACAAGTATAAAAAGCGGTTATAACATAATTATCGATTTACAAGCTAATGTGTTCATTTGAACTTACATTCTTCGAGCACTGCGACTCTATTACAAGAGCGCCACGCATAACTTCCCCGAAATAGTGCTCGGCAGGGAGCCGGTTTTCATCCGAACCCTGGGCAGCAACAGCGGTGGCGTCCATCTCTGGACAATGCGCCTTTACACGGGCAAGAGCCATCCGCGCGCCCTCTATACAGGCCGACCGCTTCATCTCCTTTATATGCGGCACCGCTCCAAGGAATTGCTGTAATAAGCCAAAGTAGCTCGTCGCCTTGGACCTCTCTGGCCAGACATGGGCCACGATGTCAGTCATGGCAAGTCCGGACAATCTATTTAGCTCGGCCCATTCGGCCAACCGGTCTGTCAATGGAAGTGGGTGATCCGGACTGTGGAATTGAGACCAATATAGCTCTTCCGTCTCGTGATCCTTCTAGCTCCGGAAGTGCTTAACGGCATCGGCCGCACTTGCAGCTAAGTCCATATACGGACCCTCCGGACTCCATAGCCGCTCAAATTGAGCATACTTTCCATCCATAAATCGGCGACGCAGCAGAAAAGGCTTGCCAGCCACGATCTCTCCGGCCTGGCGCAGCTCCTCCTTCATAGCCCGCATTGCAGAGCGGGCATCCTTGGCTTCGGCGGTGGCCTTCTTCAGGTCTTCCCGCTCCGATAAGCGCTCCTTTTCAAGAGCCTCATTGCGGTCGGCAGCATCCTTTACTTTTATGGCCAATTCGGCCACCTCGGCCCTGCTTAGGTAGTACGCAGCCTTTTCGGCTTTCAACTCCTCGGCCGCCGTCGAGGCAGCCGCTTCACTCCTTCGGGCTTGCTCCTTAGCTCGAGCAAGTTCGGCCCGAAGGCCCTCCACAGCAGCAGTACCGTCTGTATAAACAACATATAATTTATCATAGGAGGGCTTCGACCCCCTTAATAAAGCGACTGCGGAGAACTATTTTACCTTGCGACTCGTCAAGTCGCCTGTTGACAAGTGCGATGTCCGCATCTGCCAAGTCCAATTGCCGATTTAACTCGGCAAACTCACTAGTCCGGCTAGCCCCGGGACTATACGCCACCTGCATAGGAACGACGGAATTCATTTCTATATATTTCGATCCTCGGTACGCTGTCGTTTCCGACAACCTACCGAGTCTCAGGGGCTACTATCTATGCAGGGCGCATTTTTTATATGCAAAACTGTTAAAAAACAAAGGGGTGCATCATTCTCGCATACCTCAAATCCTGCCAGCAAACTCATGGCGGCATTATGTAATTCGCTCTCGGCGGACGAAATCCTTCCAATCACCATACGCATTAACGCACGGTGATCTTCTGAAATAGACGTCCTCTCAAGCAAATTCTTCAGTTCTCGCGGCCGGACACTGGTAGGTGCCGAACTCTCTGGCCCCTCTAGACTCGGGGATACCCTCCGTGATGACACTTCGGGTTCGCCTGCCTCATCTGGCGGCGCTGTGGATGGAGGCGTATCGCTCTCCATCATCTCCGGAAGAAGGTCCCCCGAAGATGAACTCATCTGAGAAGGCTGTAGATCCGAACTGCAATATAAATATTTTGGTTATCTACAGAAGCACAAATGAAGGTATTTCCTTACTAATTAACTCCCTCTTTCATACTCACGGCTCGCTGGAGGGCCGACCCTTTGATGATGATTGTGCGTCCGGATTCTTTCCGGGCGCCGGACCCCCCGGGGAAGATCTCTTCCCACGCTTAGGGGCTTTGGCCTCCGGATCTTCGGAGGCGGTCCTCTTCTCCCCCTGAAGGGAGGGGCTTTTGGTTCCCCCCTCTTCAGTCGCCCCTTTGGGCGAAATATTAGCTCCTCTATTTTCCCCGTCGCCCCCTTTTGTGGGCGCAACCTCCAACATTCTGACCAGCACGGGCTCCTGTGCGGTCTCTGGGAGGGGGGCCAGACACCTTATCAGCCTTGATCGCGCCACCCATTCCTGTAAAGAACAAAGGGTCAGGAGGCGAACTCCAGAAAGGCACATAAACAGAATGTCCGGACTCTGAGCTACTTACCTGAGTATCCAGGCGATCGCGGCTTAGGCCTGCATCCTCGGCTGAATCCGGACACGCCACCTGCGGTCCAAAGAACAACTTGTACATCTCCATGGGTGTCGCACCCATGAAGTGTTGGAGAATCCGAGGTCCCTCCGGGTTGAACTCCCATAGACGGAGAGGACGATGTTTGCAGGGCAGAAGATGCCTGATTAGCATAACCTCCATCACCTTGATCAGGTCAATCTCCCTCGCTTGGAGATCTCGAATCCGGCCCTGCAGTGAAGGCACGTCTTCGGACGGCCCCCAATTAAGCCCTTGGTTGACCCACGACATCAGTTGGCGTGGAGGTCCCGGGCGGAATAAGGGCGGCGGCTTTTGCCTGCTGCCCCACGGAGCGGTGATATAGAACCACTCCTGCTGCCACAATCCAAGTTCCTCTTGGAAGGAACCCTCGAGCCACGGGGCATCGACCTTTTTGCTTATGGTCGCCCCGCCGCACTCCGCTTGACGCCCCCCGATCACCTTCGGCTCCACCTTGAAGGTCTTCAGCCATAAGCCAAAGTGGGGAATGACGCGGAGGAAGGCTTCGCAGACGATAATGAATGCGGAGATATGAGGATGGACTCCGGAGCCAAGTCGTGAAAGTCCAGCCCGTAGTAGAACAGGAGCCCTCTCACGAAGGGATACGTCGGGAAGCCTAAACCCCGACGGAGGTGGGATACGAAAACGACGTATTCATCGGGCTCGGGGGCTGGCACGGCCTGCCCTTGGGCAGGCAACCTGTGCGAAACCTCGTAGGCCAGGTACTTGGCCTCACGCAACTTCAATATGTCCTCCTCCGTGACGGAGGAGGGCATCCACCGGCCCTGGAGGTCGGAGCCGGACATGATTAAGGATCCGAAGCGCTCGAATCTGAGGCTCTGGGTGTTGGAACTGGGAGCGGGGAAGGGATTCGATGCGAGATTGAAGAACAATGGCGAGCCTTGGTCCTCTTATAAAGGGGAAGAAATACCAAGAGTCGTCTCCGTGACCGTTTGGGATTCCCCTTCGATAGAGGAGGTGTGGCGACGGGAACGGTTGGGTTACCCACACACGTATTGATGAGAATCCCGGAATAAGGGGAACACGATCTCTGCTTCGACAAGACGTGCCAAGGAAACCGCTTCGCTAAACGAGCTGAGGTGGTGTAATGATTCAAACAAAAGCCTGGTGGCGGTGTGATGTCACGCCGCATAATACGTCAGCAGATTGAACTAAGTGTACATTTTATTCTCTCTACGGTGGAATGTGGAATTTATTTTGCAGAGCCGGACACTTTCCTGGTGTTCATGATCTTCTCTGGATTATTCAAGGGAGGAACCCGCCTCGCAATGCCGAACATTATGCACGCCGGACTTATCGTCATTGAAGACTGGTTCAGGGGCTAGTGAGGGAGTCCTGGACTAGGGGGTGTCCGGACAGCCGGACTATCAATGTCCACCGGACTCCAAGACTACGAAGATACAAGATTGAAGACTCCGGCTCGTGTCCGGAAGGTACTTTACTTGGCGTGGAAGGCAAGCTTGGCGATACGGATATGTAGATCTCCTACCATTGTAACCGACTGTGTAACCCTAGCCCTCTCCGGTATCTATATAAACCGGAGGGCCTTAGTCCGTAGGACAACATACATTACAACAATCATACCATAGGCTAGCTTCTAGGGTTTAGCCTCCTTGATCTCGTGGTAGATCTACTCTTGTACTACCCATATCATCAATATTAATCAAGTAGGACGTAGGGTTTTACCTCCATCGAGAGGGCCCGAACCTGGGTAAAAACATCGTGTCCCTCGTCTCCTGTTACCATCCGCCTAGACGCACAGTTCGGGACCCCCTACCCGAGATCCGCCGGTTTTGACACCGACACCAGGCTTGTCCTTTGCTACAAAAAGGATTGGGCCACCTTGCTGCACCTTATTTACTTCCATTGCTTGTTACCCGTTATAAATTATCTTATCACAAAACTATCTGTTACCTACAATTTCAGTGCTTGCAAAGAATAACTTACTGAAAACCACTTGTCATTTCCTTCTGCTCCTCGCTGGGTTCGACACTCTTACTTATCGAAAGGACTATGATAGATCCCCTATACTTGTGGGTCATCAAAGGCCCATGGATCCTTCGGCCCGTAGAAGGTCCATGGATCCTACAACATGTATAGAAGGCCAATGGATCCTACGGCACGTAGAAGGCCCATGGATCATACGGCCCACAGAAGGCCCATGGTTACAACAGTCTGTGTGTTGCCATGATTATTTTGGCCTAGTTACCAAAAATAGGCTATTGTGGCCACTAGAAAAACACAGAAAAAGAACTGTAGTGACTACAAGCAAACAACTAAACAAGACAATAAGGAAATAAATAAGCAAGCAATTAACGCTAGCCTATTACCGTTATTACACATATTACATCCACTAGGCATCAAAGTTCGCCACCAGTGCAAATATAGGGAACAAAGCAGCATATTACATACACTGGCTGTCAAAATTGGCCACCAGTGCAAATAAACGCGACAGCAAAACAAGAGCACAACTGAAACAACTTCAGAAGAGCTCAAGAAATGTTATCCTGGGTATCCACCATGCTGGCAATATGCTTAGCAAGCTTATTAGCTTTGTCCTGTTTGGCGCTAAAATCCTTCAACGCTTGCTGTTGCACCAGAAAGTATGCATCTGAATGCTCCAGGGACTTCCGCAGTCCTTCCACTTCTTGTCGCAGCATAGCTGATCGATGTCTTTCAGCTTGTAGTTGAGACTCAAGAAACCGAAATGATTCAGACAGTGAGTTTGAATAGCTTGTGCAAGCGGTAGTGGCTAGTAACTCGAACACTAAACCAAGACAGGACTTTGGGGTTGTCTTACTATCTTCAAGATAGTCTTCCTTAGCTGTTTTATCAGCTTTGTTGGAGACCAACAAGGATGTCTCACTATCCTGAACCTTATCTGCATTACTTCCTTTACCATTGCTTAATATTGCACTCTTCCCCAATATTCTATCAGCATTCTAAAAGAAGAAACAAGCAAACACATAACAGGTTTAGCATGTACTAGTATATGAAACTCATTTCGGTGAACCAGTTCATTAGTAAGGTGGACAGGATTAAACTACCAAGTCTTCTGTTGCCAAGTACTAGTACATAATAAAAGCATCAAACAAACATATATCTATCTCCTATAGTCACTGCATTGTCTTGCCAAATCAAAATAGAGACACGGTTCAAATCATATCAGTTCAAGACAAAGCAGCAGTGAAAGAATACAAAGCGTGGGAAACTACATGGCACAACAAGATTTCAGATGGGTACCACGGGTCTACATGTACAACAACACTATTGGCTCTGTTGTGATGCTAGTAATGTGCATGATATGAGAAGTCAACTGTATACACAATTGAAATTGAAACCAACACAACTATTGATAAGAGCAAACCTGTTAAAGAAACATGTGTGAACATACCTGCTGTGCCATTGGAGTTTGGATTGGATCCTTCAATTTAAAAATAAGTTTGTATGAGTAAATACAGTGATACAAGAGCAAATCAGTATGCACGATAGCAATCATGGTTAAAAAAGGCGTGCCTAAGAGAGCGCTTAAGCGCGCCTAGGCTCTAGGCGTTGGCAAAACCCATTGCGCATAACTACGCTTAATCTATGCATAACTGCGCATAAGCATGTGCTTTGGGCGCAAGGCGGTGGAAAAATGCACAATTAATGCCTAGCGCTTTTTTGAACTATGGTAGCAATGGAATCTTAAATTAGGACATTTGTTCTTCAGGTTTAGGCACTGGTTCTACATGAAAAGAGTACAGTAAGACGCAAGAATATATTACTTAAAAATAGAAAATGAGCTCATAGACCTTACCACATTCTTGGTTCGGGACCAGTATAGAACAAGGCATTCCCAGTCATCGTCCAGCAAATGTGTCTCAGGAGAATGTAAGGGAATTTGATGAGTTTCTTTGCCGGTGAAGTACATTTTCTTTAGGTAATTCCGATACTGCCACCAAGCATTCTTGAAGATAGCAGAGGTATTAGCACAGGTTACCTTATCCTGAGTTTCCAAATCGGTCCTTCTCTATAGAGAAAAATGGGAAAATTTGTTGTATTATAACCATCATGGAGGTAGGATGTATGGGACAAAGCAAAGTAATTGCCATGAATAACATTACTTACACATAACTCCTGGACAAACACCTACAACTGACATTTTCCTTCATCTTCAGTATAATATTACCAAGATGGGAAGATACGCACATACGATTTAACAACATCAAATGTGATAGATGCTAAACTACGACTAGCTGGTTGTGCTTCCTCCACATGAATAGGCGTACTAACTGGTGGAGTTGGGGTTCGCCGTGGTAGTACTGGCCCTTTGGGCACTGGAGCTGCCTTACTAACTGCCCTTGTTTGGGAGCTCTATGGTGGAGATGGTGCTGTGTCAACAGGAACTGGGTTACTATCTACTGGGGTTGGGGTTAGATTGGGTGAAGCTGGTTCTCTGTCCATCACAGTAGGGGTACAATCTGCGAGAGTTTGGGTTATGTGTGGTAGGGCTGGTTCTCGTGCATGTACAACCGGGGTGCTATCTCCACCAAGAGGTAGCACTGTTTTATTTGAAGACCGTGTTTTTAGTCCGCTAGATACTGGCATCACCCGCTCCAATTCAAATGGTTGATAAACAGGAAACATAGTTGAATGTATAGACATTGTATGAGAGACAGATGCAATAGATAGTGTGGAAAAAAGAGGGCATGCAATAGTGGACATGCATATTGTTTAACTAAAACGGATAGCATGATATAATTTCACATATATGATGTCTATCTAAACTGGATTGCATAGCATAACATAATTCAAAGATATGATGAATAATTAAACAGGAACGCATGACATAATTCACATACATGTTATCTAAGTAATCATGATCGCATCATTTAATTCACATATGTGATTTATATGCTAAACAGAGGGCATTCGATATGATTTCTAAACTAAGAACATGGTGTTGAATATTGTGTATATGATGTCTAAACTAAATGGATGATTCACAGGAAGAATAGTTTAATGTACAAACATTGTTGACAAGTAGCACTGTCTGCTCTGAAGGCCTTGTTTTCACTCCAGATTTTTCCATCTCCCACCCAAATGGCTGATTCACAGGAAGAGTAGTTTAATGTACAAACATTGTCGACAAATGGAAATGTAATGAAGAAAAGGATGGGCAAGATATCATTCAAATATATGATGCCTGGTTAAACAGGATGGCATTGCACATTTCACATATATTATGGCTGGCTAAAAGACATGAGACTGCATAATTCCCATATATGATATAGAAACTAAACAGGTGGGATTACAGAATATGTCTAAACTAAGAAGATGACTTATATGATGTCAAAAGTAGGCACTGCAAGGCAACATATGCATGATATGACTAACATCATCATGCCAAGGTAGAGCAAACACCTTGGGGGTAAATAGGAGTGGTCAGCGGCGCCTGAATCCGCCTCAAAACAGATATCTTCCTCTGGATTACAATCTGGAGAGGGGTGGGGAGGGTTTGCCATTGAACGCACCATGGAGCGATGTCTGCATGACATTGTATTGCCACACAAAACTCTTCTCTTTTTGTCTACACGTTCAGCATGACTGTGTACAATATCTGACATGCATACGAAAAAAATGGTGAGATTATGTAAGGAGAGCATGCAGAAGTTTAGAGTGATGGTAACAACCAGTGGATGGATCCAAAAGTAATGATAGCAGGCTGATGATTGCTTAAATTTAATAAAAAACAGATGATGATTGCTTTACTATGTGTTTCCCACCCAAGATGAACAACATAGGCATACCCTAGGTGAACCAGATATTAGACAGACATACTATTCATTGCTGCCTCGATATGTGCCCCACAACTAATTTAGAACTCAAGTTTGAACATTAATTTGGACCTGACTTGGAGTCCAAGAGGTGAACAGGATGATAAAGTAGCAGGTAATTTTAAGCAATTCATAACATAAGCAGAAACAAAAGAGTGCGACCTCTCTTGTGGACCCGTGTACTCCTCAGGTTCATGTTCTGAGTCGATGATGGTTATGTCGTTGCGGTGGGTGCCGGTGACAGGGAAGGAGATATGAGGTGATGAAAGACGGTCAGGAGTCGTGATGTCTGGTTTGGTGGATGCTTCTATCGATGGAGCAGCTCAGGTGAGGTGGACGACGTTGCGGCAGGAGCAGGAAAAACCAGACAAAGTTCCCTTCAACACCTACCTGTAACTGAAGTAATTCTGTAAGGGCTCATTTGGCTTGCATGATTCTAAAAATGCAGGGATGGAGAAAACACTTGAATAGGATAGGAATGCACATGGTAAACAGAGCATTTGTAAACACAGGATTTCTGTCAACTTGGGTGTTTGGTTTACATGAATTGGAAGAGCAGAGGAATGCAAAGAAACATGGCCAAAGTAAAGTCTAACCATAAGAAAGCGTGTACAGTTAGAATGTTATTCTGCCACTAATGCACTTGTTATTGTTTTCATGCATAGGATTTTGAAAAGTAGGTCCAGGTGGATGTTTTGCTTCATTCCTTTCAACAAAATGCATGAATAATTGAATAGTAGAGTGCATTGGAAAATTCCCTATTGCTATGTTTTTCCGTTGAACCAAAATAGCCCTAATGGATCGACATGAATGTATAGTAATAAGTGATGCAACAAGTGTACAACCTCTTTGCCGTAGCCGTGTCGACCTCAACATCATTGGGTTGGTCGTTGAAGCAGTTGAGGCAGAGGTGGCTGTCGGAGGTGTGGAGGAAGATCTGAGGAACCTATAGACAGCGTCCAGGGCACTGCTCAGTTGTGATGGATTGTTCTGTCGCTGGAGCAGCTCCGGTGAGCCGTAAGATGTCAAGGATGAAGCACCACAAGACAGACATCGTCAATCTCAGGTGGGATTCTAATAGCATCTCCAATAGATGAAGTAAAATAGATGTAAAATTTACATCAGCAAAAACCATCTGACTACAACAGATGAGGTAAAAACTGTTGACTCTGAACTTAATTGTCGATACTAAAATTTACTGTGGAATCTGAATGTTACTGTCGAAATTGAACGCAATGGTAGTAGAGAGGCACTTGACATGTAGTTTAGGGAGGGCCTGCAGCTCATATTCTACCTCCACCCCCCTGAGCCGCCAGCCACCACCGGTCGAACCGCCGGCCCTAGTGCCACCTCGCCACCCCGAAACAACTCCCCACCGCCGGTCCGCCGCCGCCCCGGCCAGCCCTCTAGCCCTCCCCCACCCTGAACCCTAAGATAGATAGTGGGGTACCTCTCCGGCGAGCCCCCGTCCCCGCTACGGGTAGTTCTTCCTTAACTCCGGCAAGCCCCTCCCCCCCACCCCCTGAAAATTGACTGACCCAAAAGTTGATTCAGTCGACTGAAGTGTAGCTAAATCAGAGCAGAGTAGCACACGAGCGAGTGGGAGAGCAGCAGCAGCAGCGCAAGTGAGTGAGCGAGAGTTGGAGCAGCAGCTGGGCGAGCGAGCGATCGAGCGAGAGCCGGAGCAGCAGCAGCAACGCGAGGGAGCGAGCGAGAGCCAGAGTAGCAGCAGCAGATCCGGCTGGTATGGACGCCGCCACCGAAGGGGCCTCGCACTGGAGGAGAGCCACCATGGAGATGTCGCCCGTGGCGCCGGCTTCAAGGTAGCTGCTCCATAGGGGTGCAGGATGGAGCACCATTGGCGCCGGGATGTCGAGTTAAGGAGAAGGTGCGATGCGATGAGTGTACAACCTCTTTAGTGGCACCGAGTAGGCCTCGGCTTCGTCCGAGGAGTCGGTGAGGATGTTGCAATTCCGGTGGAGCAGGTTAAGGTGGCGCTGTAGGGATGGTGCAGCCACGATAGATGAGGTGATCGTTGGAGCATCTCCTTGGAGGTGGAGGACGGGGCGGCTGAACTGGCGGGACGATGAGATGGACGACAGATCCTCATCCGAGGAGGTGGACGAGGGACGTCGAGCTGTTGTGGTGGACGATGTCATCGGGGAAGAGGCTCCGGCTGGGCAGCGGTGAGGTAGCAGACGGAGGAGGGTGGGGTTTCGTGGCTGGAGCGGAGAGGTTATGGTGACCTAGGATTTCGAAGGGCGAAAAGGAGGCGATGGGAGGGGGTGAACCATGACTTAGCGATGCGCTTGTCCAAAATGTAGGGTGTGTTACAAAAGTACCCCCCACCGATTTGAACTAGCATCCCTTTTGGCTCAGGGTTAGAAGGGAGATTTCACGTGTCTGGATTTGGCAGCTGGAGGGAGTTTTCACGCGCGTTGTAATTTCGGGATAGCAAGGCGCGGGTTGTGAAGGCGCCAGTTTTGGGAGCATGATATCTGAATTTTCGGGATACAACAAGGCGCGGGTTGAATTTTAGGGACAAGCCTAACGTGTAATATTGTACTTGTATGTACCAAATCAATTCTCACTTCCCTCAACCAAAAAGAAAACGAAAAAATAAAACTATTCACACCACACAAAGAGAGAGTCTTGCCCCATTTTACTATACAAATGCTATTCAAAGCTGCTCCCTCCTGTTAGGGAACGTAGCAATAATTCAAAATTTTCTACGCATCACCAAGATCAATCTATGGAGATTCTAGCAACAAGAGAGGGAGAGGATGAGCATCTTCATACCTTTGAAGATTGCTAAGCGGAAGCGTTACAAGAACGCGGATGACAAAGTTGTACTCGCGGCGATTCAAATCGCGGAAGATCCGGGGACGTACAGCCCAGGGACGTCTCCTCCTTCTTGATCCAGCAAGGGGAGAGGAGAAGTTGAGGGATAACTCTGACAGCAGGACGGCGTAGTGGTGGTGGAGCTCGTGGTTCTCCAGCAGGGCTTCGCCAAGCACTACGTAGGAGGAGGAGGTGTTGGGGGAGGGAGAGGGCTGCACCAGGGGAAGGGTGCGGCTGCCCTCTCTCTCCCTCACTATATATAGGGGGAAGGGGGTGGAGGAGGCGCCCTAGGGTTCCCTAGGGGATGGGTGGCGGCCACAGGGGAAACCCTAGATGGGTTTGGGCGCCCCCACCCCTAGGAAACTTGCCCCCCAAGCCGGGAGGGGCGGCTGCCCTAGGGGAGGCGCCCCCACCTCTCCAGGTTATGTGATAGGGGTTGGGAGGGGTGCAAAACCCCTTAGTGGGCTGGTGTGGCCCCTCCCCTTGGCCCATAAGGCCCCCCAACACTTGTCGGGGCCTCCGAAACACCTTTCGGTCACGCTGGTCGTCACCCGGTACTCCCAGAACAATTCAGGACTCCAATACCCTTCGTCCAATATATCGATATTCACCTCCGGACCATTCCGGAGTTCCTCGTCACGTCCGGGATCTCATCCGGGACTCCGAATAACCTTCGGTAACCACATACTATTTCCCATAACAACTCTAGCGTCACCGAACCTTAAGTGTGTAGACCCTACGGGTTCGGGAACCATGCAGACATGACCGAGACAGTTCTCCGGCCAATAACCAACAGCGGGATCTGGATAACCATATTGGCTCCCACATGTTCCACGATGTCGAGGATTCAGTCCATCCCGTATACAATTCCCTTTGTCTATCGGTATGTTACTTGCCCGAGATTCGATCGTCGGTATCCCAATACCTCGTTCAATCTTGTTATTGGCAAGTCACTTTACTCGTTCCGTAATGCATGATCCCGTGACTAAATACTTAGTCACATTGAGCTCATTATGATGATGCATTACTGAGTGGGCCCAGAGATACCTCTCCGTCATACGGAGTGACAAATCCCAGTCTAGATTCGTGCCAACCCAACAGACACTTTTGGAGATACCTGTAGTGCACCTTTATAGCCACCCAGTTACGTTGTGACGTTTGGTACACCCAAAGCATTCCTAAGGTATCCCGGAGTTGCACAATCTCATGGTCTAAGGAAATGATCCTTGACATTAGAAAAGCTCTTAGCAAACGAACTACACGATCTTGTGATATGCTTAGGATTGGGTCTTGTCCATCACATCATTCTCCTAATGATGTGATCCCTATTGATATCCAATCTCCATGGTCAGGAAACCATAACCATCTATTGATCAACGAGCTAGTCAACTAGAGGCTCACTAGGGACATGTTGTGGTCTATGTATTCACACATGTATTACGGTTTCCAGTTAATACAATTATAGCATGAACAAAAGACAATTATCATGAACAAGGAAATACGATAATAACCATTTTATTATTGCCTCTAGGGCATATTTCCAATAGTCTCCCACTTGAACTAGAGTCAATAATCTAGTTCACATCACTATGTGAATGTAATGAATCAACATCCATGGGGTTTGATCATAACTCGCTTGTGAGAGAGGTTATTAGTCAACAGATCTGAATCTTTCAGATCCGCGTGTGCCTTACAAATCTCTATGTCATCTCCTAGATGCAGCTACTATGCTCTATTTGGAGCTATTCCAAATAACTGTTCTACTATACGAATCTGGTTTACTACTCAGAATAATCCGGATTAGTGTCAAAGTTTGCATCGACGTAACCCTTTACGATGAATTCTTTTACCACCACCATAATCGAGAAAATTCCTTAGTCCACTAGTTACTAAGGATAACTTTGACCGTTGTCCTATGATCCATTCCTGGATCACTCTTGTACCCCTTGACTGACTCATGGCAAGGCACACTTCAGGTGCGGTACACATCATAGCATCCTGTAGAGCCTAAGTATAAAGCATAGGGGACGACCTTCGTCCTTTCTCTCTCTTCTGCCGTGGTCAGGTCTCGAGTCTTACTCAATACTCACACCTTATGACATAGCCAAGAACTCATTCTTTGCTGATCTATTTTGAACTCCTTCAAAATCTTGTCACGGTATGTGTTCATTTGAAAGTACTATTAAGCGTTTTGATCTATCCTTATAGATTTTGATGGCCAATGTTCAAATAGCTAAATCCAGGTTTTTCATTGAAAAACACTTTTCAAATAACCCTATATGCTTTCCAGAAATTCTACATCATTTCTGATCAACAATATGTCAACAACATATACTCATCAGAAATTATATAGTGCTCCCACTCACTTCTTTGGAAATATAAGTTTCTCATAAACTTTGTATAAACCCAAAATCTTTGATTATCTCATCAAAGTGTATATTCCAACTCCGAGATGCTTACTCCAGTCCTTTGAAGGATTGCTGGAGCTTTGCATACTTGTTAGCATCTTTTAGGATTAACAAAACCTTCTGGTTGTATCACATACAACCTTTCCTCAAGCAACTCGTCGAGGAAACAATGGTTTTTGACATCCTATATGCAAGATTTCATAAATAATGCAGTAACTGCTAATACAATTCCAACAGACTCTTAGCATCGCTACGAGTGAGAAAGTCTCATCGTAGTCAACTCCTTGAACTTGTCGGAAAATATCTTAGCGACAAGTCGAGCTTTCTTAATGGTGACACTTACCATCATTGTTTGTCTTCCTTTTGAAATCCATCTATACCCAACAGCCTTACGACCATCAAGTAGTTCTTCCAAAGTCTACACTTTGTTTTCATACATGGATCCTCTCTCGGATTTTATGGCCTCGAGCCATTTGTTGGAATTCGGGCCCACCATCGCTTCTTCACAGCTCGTAGGTTCATTGTTGTCTAGCAACATGACCTCCAAGACAGGATTACGGTACCACTCTGAAGTAGTACGCATCCTTGTCGACCTACGAGATTTGGTAGTGACTTGATCCGAAGTTTCATGATCACTATCATCAACTTCCACTGCAACTGGTGTAGGCGCCACAAGAACAACTTCATGTGCCCTGCTACACACTAGTTGAAGTGATGGTTCAATAACCTCATCAAGTCTCCACCATCCTCCCACTCAATTCTTTTGAGAGAAACCTTTCCTCGAGAAAGGACCCATTTTAGAAACAGTTACTTTTGCTTCCGGATCTGAAATAGGAGGTTTACCCAACTATTTTGGGTGTCCTATGAAGATGCATTTATCCATTTTGGGTTCGAGCTTATTAGGATGAAACTTTTTCACATAAGCGTCGCAGCCCCAAACTTTCAAGAAACGACAGCTTAGATTTCTCTAAACCATAGTTCACACTGTGTCATCTCAACGGAATTACGTGGTGCCCTATTAAAGTGAATGTGGTTGTCTCTAATGCCTAATCCATAAACGATAGTGGAAATTCGATAAGAGACATCATGGTATGCCCCATATCCAATAGGGTGCATCTATGATGTTCGGACACACCATCACACTATGGTGTTCCAGGCGGTATTAGTTGTGAAACAATTTCCACAATGTCTTAATTGTGTACCAAACTCGCAACTCAGATATTCATCTCTATGATCATATCATAGACATTTTATCCTCTTGTCACGACAATCTTCAACTTCGCTCTGAAATTACTTGAACCTTTCAATAATTCAGACTTGTGTTTCATCAAGTAAATATACTCAGCATCTACTCAAATCATCTGTGAAGTAAGAACATAATGATATCCACTGCATGCCTTGGCACTCATTGGACAGCACACATCAAAATGTATTACTTCCAACAAGTTGCTCTCTTGTTCCATCTTACTGAAAACGAGGCTTTTCAGTCATCTTGCCCATGTGGTTTGATTTGCATGTCTCAAGTGATTTAGAATCAAGTGAGTCCAAACAATCCATCTGCATGGAGTTTCTTCATGCGCACATACCAATAGACATGGTTTGCATGTCACAAACTTTTCAAAAATGAGTGAGTCCAAAGATCCATCAACATGGAGCTTCTTCATGCGTTTTATACCAAGATGACTCAAATGGCAGTGCCACGAGCAGGTGGTACTATCATTACTATCTTATATCTTTTGGCATGAACATATGTATCACTACAATCGAGATTCAATAAACCATTCATTTTAGGTGCAAGACCATTGAAGGTATTATTCAAATAAACAGAGTAACCATTATTCTCCTTAAATGAATAACCGTATTGTGATAGACATAATCCAATCATGTCTATGCTCAACACAAACACTAAATAACAATTATTTAGGTTTAACACCGATCCTGATGGTAGAGGGAGCGTGCGATGTTTGATCACATCAACCTTGGAAATGCTTCCAACACATATCGTCACCTCGCCTTTAGCTAGTCTCCGTTTAAACCATAGCCTTTTATTTTGAGTTACTAACACTTCGCAACTGAACCGATATCTATTACCATGGTGCTACTAGGAGTACTAGTAAAGTGCACATTAATATAATGTATATCCCATATACTTCTGTCGACCTTGCCTGCCTTCTTATCTACCAAGTATCTAGGGTAATTCTGCTCCAGTGACCGTTCCCCTTATTACAGAAGCACTTAGTCTCAGGTGTGGGTTCAACCTTGGGTTTCTTCACTAGAGCAGCAACAGTTTTGCCGTTTATGAAGTATCCCTTCTTGCCCTTGCCCTTCTTCAAACTAGTGGTTTCACTAACCATCAACAATTGATGCTCCTTCTTGATTTCTACTTTCACGGTGTCAAACATCGCGAATATTTCAAGGATCATCATATCTATCCCTGATATGTTATAGTTCATCACGAAGCTCTAGTAGCTTGGTGGCAATGACTTTGGAGAAACATCACTATCTCATCTGGAAGATTAACTCCCACTTGATTCAAGTGATTGTCGTACCCAGACAATCTAAGTACAAGCTTTTCTCCCTTAGTTTGTAGGCTAAGAAACTCGTCGGAGGTCTTATACCTCTTGATGTGGGCACGAGCCTGAAATCCCAATTTCAGCCCTCGGAACATCTCATATGTTCCGCAATGTTTCAAAATCGTCTTTGGTGCCTCAATTCTAAACCATTTAACATTACGCACTGAACTATCACGTAGTCATCAAAATGTGTATGTCAGATGTTCGCAACATCCACAGTCGACGCTCGAGGTTCAGCACACCGAGCGGTGCATTAAGGACATAAGCGTTCTGCACAGCAATGAGGATAATCCTCAGTTTACGGACCCAGTCCGCATAATTGCTACTATCAACTTTCAACTGAATTTTCTCTAGGAACATATATAAAATAGTAGAACTAAAGCACAAGTTACGACATAATTTGCAAAAACCTTTTGACTATGTTCATGATAATTAAGTTCATCTAATTTAATGAACTCCCACTCAGATGGACATCCATCTAGTCATCTAAGTGATACTTGATCCGAGTCAACTAGGCCGTGTCCGATCATCACGTGAGACGGACTAGTCATCATCGGTGAACATCTTCATGTTGATTGTATCTGCTATACGACTCATGTTCGACCTTTCGGTCTCTTGTGTTCTGAGGCCATGTCTGTACATGCTAGGATCGTCAAGTCAACCTAAGTGTTTTGCTTGTGTAAATCTGGCTTACACCCGTTGTATTCGAACGTTAGAATCTATCACATCTGATCATCATGTGGTGCTTCGAAATAACGAACCTTCGCAATGGTGCATAGTTAGGGGGGAACACTTTTTGAAATTTTAGCGAGGGATCATCTTATTTATGCTACCGTCGTGCTAAGCAAATAAGATGTAAAACATGATAAACATCACATGCAATCAAATAGTGACATGATATGGCCAATATCATTTTGCTCCTTTTGATCTCCATCTTCGGGGCACCATGATCATCATCGTCACCGGCATGACACCATGATCTCCATCATCATGTCTCCATGAAGTTGTCTCACCAACTATTACTTCTACTACTATGGCTAATGGTTTAGCAATAAAGTAAAGTAATTACATGGCATTATTCAATGACACGCAGGTCATACAATAAATTAAGACAACTCCTATGGCTCCTGCCGATTATCATACTCATCGACATGCAAGTCATGATTCCTATTACAAGAAAATGATCAATCTCATACATCACATATATTTCATTCATCACATCCTTCTTGGCCATATCACATCACACAGCATATGTTGCAAAAACAAGTTAGACGTCCTCTAATTGTTGTTGCAAGTTTTTACGTGGCCGCTATAGGTTTCTAGCAAGAACGTTTCTTACCTACGCCAAAACCAGAACGTGATATGCCAGTTGCTATTTACCCTTCATAAGGACCCTTTTCATCGAATCCGATCCGACTAAAGTAGGAGAGACAGGCACCTGCTAGCCACCTTATGCAACAAGTGCATGTCAGTCAGTGGAACCTGACTCGCGTAAGTGTACGTGTAAGGTCGGTCCGGGCCGCTTCATCCCACAATGCTGCCGAATCAAGATAGGACTAGTAACGGTAAGCAAATTGTACAAATCATCGCCCACAACTACTTGTGTTCTACTCATGCATAGAATCTACGCAATAGACCTAGCTCTGATACCACTGTTGGGGAACGTAGCAATAATTCAAAATTTTCTACACATCACCAAGATCAATCTATGGAGATTTTAGCAACAAGAGAGGGAGGGGATGAGAATCTTCATACCTTTGAAGATCGCTAAGCGGAAGCGTTACAAGAACGCGGATGATGGAGTCGTACTCGCGGCGATTCAAATTGTGGAAGATCTGATCTAGCGCCGAATGGCCGGCGCCTCTGCGTTCAACACACGTACAGCCCGGGGACGACTCCTCCTTCTTGATCCAGCAAGGGGAGAAGAGAAGTTGAGGGAGAACTCCGACAGCATGACGGCGTGGTGGTGGTGGAGCTCGTGGTTCTCCAGCAGGGCTTCGCCAAGCACTACGTAGGAGGAGGAGGTGTTGGAGCAGGGAGAGGGCTGCGCCAGGGGAAGGGTGCGGCTGCCCTCTCTCTCCCTCACTATATATAGGGGGAACGGGGGTGGATGAGGCGCCCAAGGGTTCCCTAGGGGATGGGTGGCAGCCACACGGGAAACCCTAGATGGGTTTGGGCGCCCCCACCCCTAGGAAACTCCCTCCCAAGCCGGGAGGGGCGGCTGCCCTAGGGGAGGCGCCGCCACCTCTCCAGGTTATGTGAGAGGGGTTGGGAGGGGCACACAGCAACTTAGTGGGTGGGTGTGCCCCCTGCCCTTGGCCCATAAGGCCCCCCAACGCTTGTCGGGGCCTCTGAAACACCTTTCGGTCACGCTGGTCATCACCCGGTACTCCCAGAACAATTCCGGACTCCAATACCCTTCGTCCAATATATCGATCTTCACCTCCGGACCATTCTGGAGTTCCTCGTCACGTCCGGGATCTCATCCGGGACTCCAAAAAACCTTCGGTAACCACATACTATTTCCCATAACAACTCTAGCGTCACCGAACCTTAAGTGTGTAGACCCTACGGGTTCGGGAACCATGCAGACATGACCGAGACAGTTCTCCGGCCAATAACCAATAGCGGGATCTGGATACCCATATTGGCTCCCACAAGTTCCATGATGATCTCATCGGAAGAACAACGATGTCGAGGATTCAGTCAATCCCGTATACAATTCCCTTTGTCTATCGGTATGTTAGTTGCCCGAGATTCGATCGTCGGTATCCCAATACCTCATTCAATCTCATTACCGGCAAGTCACTTTACTCGTTCCGTAATGCATGATCACGTGACTAACTACTTAGTCACATTGAGCTCATTATGATGATGCATTACCGAGTGGGCCCAGAGATACCTCTCCATCATACGGAGTGACAAATCCCAGTCTCGATTCGTGCCAACCCAACAGACACTTTTAGAGATACCTGTAGTGCACCTTTATAGCCACCCAGTTACATTGTGACGTTTGGTACACCCAAATCATTCCTAAGGTATCCGGGAGTTGCACAATCTCACGGTCTAAGGAAATGATACTTGACATTAGAAAAGCTCTTAGCAAATGAACTACACGATCTTGTGCTATGTTTAGGATTGGGTCTTGTCCATCACATCATTCTCCTAATGATGTGATCCCGTTATCAATGACATTCAATGTCCACGGTCAGGAAACCATAACCATCCACTACAAGAAATATGTCAACTAGTGACCTTCTGTCAGTGACCCTGGAAGAATTGGTCATAGATCTATGACCATTTGAGACCAATTGGTTAAAAGCTATTCGGGGGGCTCCAAACCCTAAACCATTGCGACCATTTTGGTTAGAAAGGTCGTAATTTCCTTACACGAAATGGTCACAAAGCAAACAGTGCAGGTCCGCTGCCTTATTTCTAGTTGTTAACGACCAATATAGATGGTCATAGCCTTGTAGATTGTGGTGGGTTGTGATGACTAGGCGCCATCTCATCAGTTTTGCCTATGTGTCATGTCCATGTGTCAATTTTTGCCCTAGGTTGTGAAGCAACCTATATTTCTGTTATTCCAAAAATTCCCAAAAAATTCTCATAAATTGTTTGGATAATATCTTCATCAAATATGTCAAAAACCGCCCTTGCCTAGTTCAAAAATAACTCAACAATATTCATTTTCCTATCCTGTTCAAAGTAGCACTTTCCTATGCCCAAATGGTATCCATTTTCTACAGTGCTTTCCTATGCCGAAATAACCATCCTCCACCAAATGCCATCTCAATCCATTCATTATTTTGAGCCCAGCTTCAACATTCGTATTTATGTCCAGTGTGGTACTTTGCAAAGCAAGTACCACCTAGGCTCCTCCTTTTGAGGTGAAAATTTGTGAAGACAGTCTTCTTAGGAACTGATCATCCTCAGCCAAAACTCACGCCCATTAGCCATGTGCATTTCCCGTACCACAGATCAAACACTTGGCTGCTTATTCATGTTTGAGCATCGATCGGTCTCCTCGTGCGAATCTTATGTTGTGATTTTATTCCTAGCACCTACTTGGGGAGTGCCCAACCCACTAGACATGCCTAGGCCGCCCACAACACATGGCAACGCCACGGTCACGCAGTGACCACGCGGCGGGCATGCGAACTTACGCGCTCTAGAGTTGGGGCCCTCGGCCACCGTCCAAACCTCGATGTCTCGCCATGAAACCATGTATTTTTTATTAAATAGATACTTATTTACATAGAAATGATTTTTGGAAAAAATAAAGAGCAAACTACGAGGCAACTGCAGTTCAAATTTGACCCACTTCCAACTGAATCAACGGGAATTTGTCTTTTTCACCAGAGGTGGATCAAAAATTTTGACACCCAACCATTTTGTCAATTGTGCATTAAATATGGCCTAGTATTTTATAAAATTGATTAGGTCCAATTTTGCAACAAATATATGGTAGGTCCTTCACAAAAAAACTCATTTCGGGTAGTCGAAAAATGGAAAATGAATTTTCCGTGCAACGAAGATGAAAACTCCCTTAGGCAACATTGTTTGGAATTCCAAGATGCACCCTTGTGCACAATATGAGATCATTTGAACAAACTATGCCATGAATGTGACCATAAGATTGATCATTTTGCTTGAAAGCCATGAATCTTCACACATGATAGCTCATTTCTAAGAACACTTTTTTAAAATAATTACCGTATTACAAGTTTATTATTTTTCCTGGAAATTTGGTCACATATAATGACACAATGTGAAGGTTTTCCAATTTTTTGATTTTTTTGAATTTTTTATGCTCGTTTCAAAATGGGGTCAAAACGGCGGGCTTGACCGTTCCTATCTAGTGGTTGAATCTTGGAATTTTTTTGGTGTTTCTCTGATTAAATAGATACTTATTTACCTAGAAATGATTTTTGGAAAAAATAAAGAGCAAACTACGAGGCAGCTGCAGTTCAAATTTGACCCGCTTCCAACTGAATCGACGAGAATTTGTCTTTTTCACCAGAGGTGGATCAAAAATTTTGACACCCAACCATTTTGTCAATTGTGCATTAAATATGGCCTAGTATTTTATAAAATTGATTAGGTCCAATTTTGCAACAAATATATGGTAGGTCCTTCACCAAAAAAACTCATCTCGGGCACTCGAAAAATGGAAAATGAATTTTCCGTGCAAAGAAAATGAAAACTCCCTTAGGCAACATTGTTTGGAATTCCAAGATGCACCCTTCTGCACAATATGAGATCATTTGAACAAACTATGCCATGAATGTGACCATAAGATTGATCATTTGGCTTGAAAGCCATGAATCTTCACACATGATAGCTCATTTCTAAGAACACTTTTTTAAAATAATTACCGTATTACAAGTTTATTATTTTTCCTGGAAATTTGGTCACATATAATGACACAATGTGAAGGTTTTCCAATTTTTTGATTTTTTTGAATTTTTTATGCTCGTTTCAAAATGGGGTCAAAACGGCGGGCTTGACCGTTCCTATCTAGTGGTTGAATCTTGGAATTTTTTTGGTGTTTCTCTGATTAAATAGATACTTATTTACCTAGAAATGATTTTTGGAAAAAATAAAGAGCAAACTACGAGGCAGCTGCAGTTCAAATTTGACCCGCTTCCAACTGAATCGACGAGAATTTGTCTTTTTCACCAGAGGTGGATCAAAAATTTTGACACCCAACCATTTTGTCAATTGTGCATTAAATATGGCCTAGTATTTTATAAAATTTATTAGGTCCAATTTTGCAACAAATATATGGTAGGTCCTTCACAAAAAACCTCATTTTGGGCACTCGGAAAATGGAAAATGAATTTTCCGTGCAAAGAAAATGAAAACTCCCTTAGGCAACATTGTTTGGAATTCCAAGATGCACCCTTGTGCACAATGTCAGATCATTTGAACAAACTATGCCATGAATGTGACCATAAGATTTATCATTTGGCTTGAAAGCCATGAATCTTGACACTTGATAGCTCATTTCTAAGAACACTTTCTTAAAATAATTACCGTATTACAAGTTTATTATTTTTCCTGGAAACTTGGTCACATATAATGACACAATGTGAAGGTTTTCCAATTTTTTGTTTTTTTTGAATTTTTTATGCCCGTTTCAAAATGCGGTCAAAACGGCGGGCTTGACCGTTCCTATCTAGTGGTTGAATCTTGGAATTTTTTTGGTGTTTCTCTGATTAAATAGATACTTATTTACCTACAAATGATTTTTGGAAAAAATAAAGAGCAAACTACGAGGCAGCTGCAGTTCAAATTTGACCCGCTTCCAACTGAATCAACGGGAATTTGTCTTTTTCTCCAGAGGTGGATCAAAATTTTTGACACCCAACCATTTTTTCAATTGTGCATTAATATGGCCTAGTATTTTATAAAATTGATTAGGTCCAATTTTGCAACAAATATATGGTAGGTCCTTCACAAAAAAAACTCATTTCGGGCACTCGGAAAATGGAAAATGAATTTTCCATGCAAAGAAAATGAAAACTCCCTTAGGCAACATTGTTTGGAATTCCAAGATGCACCCTTCTGCAAAATATGAGATCATTTGAACAAACTATGCCATGAATGTGACCATCAGATTAATCATTTGGCTTGAAAGCCATGAATCTTCACACTTGATAGCTCATTTCTAAGAACACTTTTTTAAAATAATTACCGTATTACAATTTTATTATTTTTCCTGGAAACTTGGTCACATATAATGACACAATGCGAAGGTTTTCCAATTTTTTTATTTTTTTTGAATTTTTTATGCCCGTTCCAAAATGCGGTCAAAACGGCGAGCTTGACCGTTCCTATCTAATGGTTGAATCTTGGAATTTTTTTGGTGTTTCTCTGATTAAATAGATACTTATTTACCTAGAAATGATTTTTGGAAAAAATAAAGAGCAAACTACGAGGCAGCTGCAGTTCAAATTTGACCCGCTTCCAACTAAATCGATGGGAATTTGTCTTTTTCACCAGAGGTGGATCAAAAATTTTGACACCCAACCATTTTGTCAATTGTGCATTAATATGGCCTAGTATTTTATAAAATTGATTAGGTCCAATTTTGCAACAAATATATGGTAGGTCCTTCACCAAAAAAACTCATCTCGGGCACTCGAAAAATGGAAAATGAATTTTCCGTGCAAAGAAAATGAAAACTCCCTTAGGCAACATTGTTTGGAATTCCAAGATGCACCCTTCTGCACAATATGAGATCATTTGAACAAACTATGCCATGAATGTGACCATAAGATTGATCATTTGGCTTGAAAGCCATGAATCTTCACACTTGATAGCTCATTCTAAGAACACTTTTTTAAAATAATTACCGTATTACAAGTTTATTATTTTTCCTGGAAACTTTGTCACATATAATGACACAATGCGAAGGTTTTCCAATTTTTTGATTTTTTTGAATTTTTTACGCCCGTTTCAAAATGAAAACGGCGGGCTTGACCGTTCCTATCTAGTGGTTTAATCTTGGAATTTTTTTGGTGTTTCTCTGATTAAATAGATACTTTTGTAGCTACAAATGATTTTTGGAAAAAATAAAGAGCAAACTACGAGGCAGCTGCAGTTCAAATTTGACCCGCTTCCAACTAAATCGACAGGAATTTGTCCTTTTCACCAGAGGTGGATCAAAACTTTTGACACCCAAACATTTTGTCAATTGTGCATTAAATGTGGCCTAGTATTTTATAAAATTGATTTGGTCCAATTTTGCAACAAATATATGGTAGGTCCTTCACAAAAAAACTCATTTCGGGCACTCGGAAAATGGAAAATGAATTTTCCGTGCAAAGAAAATGAAAACTCCCTTAGGAAACATTGTTTGGAATTCCAAGATGCACCCTTGTGCACAATATGAGATCATTTGAACAAACTATGCCATGAATGTGACCATCAGATTGATCATTTGGCTTGAAAGCCATGAATCTTCACACTTGATAGCTCATTTCTAAGAACACTTTTTTAAAATAATTACCGTATTACAAGTTTATTATTTTCCTGGAAATTTGGTCACATATAATGACACAATGTGAAGGTTTTCCAATTTTTTGATTTTTTATGAATTTTTTATGCCCGTTTCAAAATGCGGTCAAAACGGCGGGCTTGATCGTTCCTATCTAGTTGTTGAATCTTGGAATTTTTTTGGTGTTTATCTGATTAAGTAGATACTTATGTACCTAAAAATGATTTTTGGAAAAATTAAAGAGCAAACTATGAGGCAGCTGCAGTTCAAATTTGACCCGCTTTCAGCTAAACCGGCGAAAATTTGTTTTTTTCACGAGAGATGGATCAAAGCTTTTGACACCCAACCATTTGATCAATTGTATATTAAATATGGACTAGTATTTTATAAAATTGATTTGGTACAATTTTGCAACAAATATTTGGTAGGTTCTTCACAAAAAAACTCATTTCAGGCACTCGAAAAAATGGAAAATTGATTTTTGTGTGCAATGCAAATGAAGACCACAAAATCATCATTGCTTGAAATCCTAAGATACACATATGTGCACAATATTAGGTCATTTAAACATACAACATGAGGCTAATATGTTGAGTGCTTACCCGAAATAAGAGGGTAAAAAATATAAAAGAAACAAAAGAGAAAAAGCAGAATTACATATGCTAGATTGTGATTGGTGGAACCATCTGTCACATGGATCGATGACATGGCAGACATCCATCCATCCATTGCTAGCAATCCAACCATTTATTCATCTAAAGAAACCCACCGCACCAAACCCTACCTCACTCACCTCTCCTTCCTCTCCCTCCCGCCCGCCGCCTCCCCCTCTCTCTCTCCCCGATCCAGATCAACGCCGCCTCCCTCTCTCTCTCTCTCCCCCCGATCCAGATAGATGTTGCCTCCCTGTCTCTCTCGCTTCCCGTCACCGGCTGCGGTGCCCTCCTTCCCTTGACCTCTCCTCCTTCCCTTCTCACGGCGCCTCCACCATGCCACGAATCCCGGTGACCCACCCGTCTCTGCGCCCGCCTCGGCAACCACCTCCGCCGCGCGTCTGAGTCCCATCCATGCCCGCGCCTGCTCCGTCTCTGTCTCCTTTCGTGGGAGGTGACCCACACCTGGCCCCACAGCGGGGAAGGGGCGGCGGCGGCCTCGCGCTCCGCCCAGATCCGGTGCTCGCGTGCTCCAGCGGCCACGCGCGACCGTCTCCCGTGGATAGGGTTTGGTCCACCGCGTCGTCGACGTGTCTCCGACGACTAAGGTTGGTCCCCTCTCTTCCTCACCTCGTCTCCTATCCCTACCAGATCCTCTCTTCCTCACCTCGTCTCCTCTCGCTACCAGATCCATCCAGCACGTCATCGTCGCTCGCGCTTCGGGCCGCCATGGCATGGACGGGAAGGCTGCCCCGACGCGGATGCCATGGAGAACCCCGACGGTCAGCCCCCTCTCCTCTCCTCTCCTTTTCGATTTCTTCTTCCATTGCATTCCCTTCCATCCTCTTCCCTGACGCGATGCGGTTTCCGTCCATGAGCAGCAGTGTCAGGGGCGATGAACGCCAGCAGCAGAAGCATCCATCTCCGGCGCCACCAAGGGCAGGTAAAATTCTGGTTGATTTGCATATATGGTGTGCCAAGTCACGTTAATAAACACATACACCTCTACTGAAATACGATTTCTTAGAATAAGATGGTGATACCATTGTTGTTGAAGATCTTGGTTTATGTGTTTTCACTCAGGGATGTAGGTTGAGTCCAATGATGCATAATCCATAATGAGAAGTTTAAGAATAGGAAAGTAACTGTCAATTGATCTTGTTCCATCTTTATTGGTGTCATACTATACTTGGTTGGTTTACAAGGAAAAAATATTATACCTGGTTAAGTCAACACTAATGCCAGTATGTTATATAATCGTGGATGTTGTGGTAGACATTGCTTAGTTTGTAGGCTGTGGGGCATTTGATTGCATGCTGGCTGAAAGTGGAGCATTAGTAGTAATGCTGCATTGCTATATTCCTCTATGATAAATCTGTTCTCTGATGCTTTCGGGAGATTTCGAGCGTTCCTGAAATGAGTTGTATGTTAGTGTGTTGGATCTCATAGAAATATGTTGTGCTGATCCACTGTAGCAGCTCTGGGTATCTGTGGTATTCTTGTGACCCAATGCTGCAAAGCTATACCAATGAGGTATGCACGCATCTAATCAAATTCCTCAACAACATATTTGTTTTTTACACAACAATGCATTCAAAAATCTGACCTATCTATATACACACTTTGTGGAAGAAATAGGACATACATATATATATGTGTGTGTGTGTGTGTGTGTGTGTGTGTGTGTGTGCTTCTGTTGCTTCTATAGTATAGTTAGTACTCCTGCCCATGATCGACCAGGTCCCTGCTCTGTTTCTTCTTCTTTTGCTTCTTGTATGTATGTATGTGTCTGACGACGAAGGTGGTTTCTTCAGAATTGATCGAGTTTGACAAAGTTGTTCTGAACATTTCTTGAAACAGGGTGAGGCCAGAGATGTCTGTGCGGTGATGTCCCTGGGGTGGCGCCACTGTGCCCGGCGCTTGCCCTGGTCACTGCAGTGGTGCTTCGATGGCTTCCAGACCCTCTCCTGGATGTGGTGATGGTCACACCACAGGCGTGGTGTGGCTGAGCCTCCGCTATAGCTACAACCTCCCTCTGGTGAGCTCCTCCCAGTTCCTTCTTCTCTGGTGTAGTTCCTGCATGGCCTTGGCCATGATTTGAGTTGGATGTGGGGCTCTACTAGTTGCTGCAACCAAGCATCAACTTCTACTGGAGCTCTCTAGTGATAAATTCATGCGGTTCTAGGGTCTGTCAGTAGTTGCCCAGGTGTACTTGCTTTATATATGTGCTCCTGTGATCATGGTGGTGTTGATGCTTATCTTGTGTGTCTCTGGTGGTGGTGGTTTTGACAGCAGTTACACACCTAGCTTGTAACTAATATCCTTACTGCAAATTTACCTCATGTTTATCTGAACATGGTTGAAATGAGCGCTGCAAATTTTGATGTCTAAAATCAATTTTTACCTCAAGTCATTAAGTAATTATTTTCATTACATCACAGTTAGCTGAGAATATTGACTTGAATATTTTATGTAGGCCCTAATGCATGTACACATACGGTTGAGAAAATTCCGAGTTGCAGTGGAACAGCCTGGAGTTAGATAGGTTCAATTTTCTTTTGTTCTATTTCTAGTTTAAGCATATGCAGATTCTAGTAAGTGTCTATGCATGTAGCCCCCTCGCTCGTGTACTGTTGCCGCTGCTCCTGCTATTTTCTACTGCCTGCTGCCGCATACTGCTGCTGCTCGCCATATGCCGCAGCTACTCACTGCTGCTGCTACTCTTGCACTGCTGCTGCTGATGGTACTCGTTATGGAATTCATTATGGAATTTGGTGCACTGTACCATCAGTCACAGCTGCTGAGTTAGCCAGTTAGGTAGTAGTACATGACAGTGAATGGCTCAAAAGTATTTATGTGTTTGATGCATGGCCTATCTTACTTCGTGCTTATGCATTCTGTTCTGTACCTAACTTATATTGGAAGCTGACTATTCTGTAAGATGGATCTAACCATCATTAAGTGCACAAGTTTTCAGGATAATTCGCAACTGCATTAAAAAATTCTAGTGGGAGTTATACATGTTTTCTCATGATAGATTGATCTAGACTGAAACATGATTTTGCATCCCGTTTTCCGTCAACAAATATACAAGTTATACAAGTTATATCAGCAAGTTACTGTATGTGTTAGAGAAATCGGTGTTGATTTATTTGTTGTTCTTTTTTCTTTCTAATTTTTGCATGAGAGCAAACTGGTGCAGCTAGCTGGACTATGCAGCCATGAATCAGGAAGTAGCATATTCTTATACCTGGTTAAGTCAACACTAATGCCAGTATGTTATATAGTCGTGGATGTTGTGGTAGACAGCGCTTAGTTTGTAGGCTGTGGGGCATTTGATTGCTTGTTGGCTGAAAGTGGAGCATTAGTAGTAATGCTGCATTGCTATATTCCTCTGTGATAAATCTGTTCTCTGATGCTTTCGGGAGATTTCGAGCGTTCCTGGAATGAGCTGTATGTTAGTGTGTTGGATCTCATAGAAATATGTTGTGCTGATCTACTATAGCAGCTCTGGGTAGCCGTGGTATTCTTGTGACCCAATGCTGCAAAGCTATACCAATGAGGCATGCACGCATCTAATCAAATTCCTTAACAACATATTTGTTTTTTACACAACAATGCATTCAAAAATCTGACCTATCTATATACACACTTTGTGGAAGAAATAGGATATATATATATATATGTGTGTGTGCTTCTGTTGCTTCTATAGTATAGTTAGTACTCATGCCCATGATCAACCAGGTCCCTGCTCTGTTTCTTCTTCTTTCGCTTCTTGTATGTATGTATGTGTCTGACGACGAAGGTGGTTTCTTCAGAATTGATCGAGTTTGACAAAGTTGTTCTGAACATTTCTTGAAACAGGGTGAGGCCGGAGATGTCTGTGCGGTGATTTCCCTGGGGTGGCGCCACTGTGCCCGGCGCTTGCCCTGGTCACTGTAGTGGTGCTTCGATGGCTTCCAGACCCTCTCCTGGATGTGGTGATGGTCACACCACAGGCGTGGTGTGGCTGAGCCTCCGCTACAGCTACAACCTCCCTCTAGTGAGCTCCTCAGTTCCTTCTTCTCTGGTGTAGCTCCTGCATGGCCTTGGCCATGATTTGGGTTGGATGTGGGGCTCTACTAGTTGCTGCAACCAAGCATCAACTTCTACTGGAGCTCTCTGGTGATAAGTTCATGCGGTTCTAGGGTCTGTCAGTAGTTGCCCATGTGTACTTGCTTTATATATGTGCTCCTGTGATCATGGTGGTGTTGATGCTTATCTTGTGTGTCTCTGGTGGTGGTGGTGGTTTTGACAGCAGTTACACACCTAGCTTGTAACTAATATCCTTACTGCTAATTTACCTCAAGTTTATCTGAACATGGTTGAAATGAGCGCTGCAAATTTTGATGTCTAAAATCAATTTTTACCTCAAGTCATTAAGTAATTATTTTCATTACATCACAGTTAGCTGAGAATATTGACTTGAATGTTTTATGTATGCCCTGATGCATGTACACATACGGTTGAGCAAATTCCGAGTTGCAGTGGAACAACCTGGAGTTAGATAGGTTCAATTTTCTTTTGTTCTATTTCTAGTTTAAGCATATGCAGATTCTAGTAAGTGTCTATGCATGTTGCCCCCTCGCTCGTATACTGTTGCCGCTGCTCCTGCTATTTTCTACTGCCTGCTGCCGCATACTGCTGCTTCTCATCATATGCCGCAGCTACTCACTGCTGCTGCTACTCTTGCACTGCTGCTGCTAATGCTACTCGTTATGGAATTCATTATGGAATTTGGTGCAGTGTACCATCAGTCACAGCTGCTGAGTTAGCCAGTTAGGTAGTAGTACATGACAGTGAACGGCTCAAAAGTATTTATGTGTTTGATGCATGGCCTATCTTACTTCGTGCTTATGAATTCTGTTCTGTACCTAACTTATATTGGAAGCTGACTATTCTGTAAGATGGATCTAACCATCATTAAGTGCACAAGTTTTCAGGATAATTCGCAACTGCATTAAAAAATTCTAGTGGGAGTTATACATGTTTTCTCATGACAGATTGATCTAGACTGAAACATGATTTTGCATCCCGTTTTCCGACGACAAATATACAAGTTATACAAGTTATATCAGCAAGTTACTGTATGTGTTAGAGAAATCGGTGTTGATTTATTTGTTGTTCTTTTTTTCTTTCTAATTTTCGCATTTGAGCAAACTGGTGTAGCTAGCTGGACTATGCAGCCATGAATCAGGAAGTAGCATATTCAGTTTTGATAATAGAAAATAAATGTATTAAAAACTTTAAAAACTGCATAATAAGTGCTTGTTCATGTTTGGTTTTCTCTAAACTTTGTTTCTATGATTGAGGGCAAATTTACTTGGTTCTTTTCTCTAAACTGTGCTTGGAACATTCGTTTTTATGATCTAAAATTGCCTTCCGGTAATGATGTAGGTGCCCAGTTTGTGCTCGCTATCGAAGGAGCTCCATGTTGAAGAAGATTGAAGACACTTGTAGAGCTACAAGGTTAACACCAGGGCACCGTATCACGTGTAGAGCTTGTAGAGCTTGTATATGTTAGAGCTTATTATGTGTAGAGCTTGTAAAGTATATGTTATTTGTACAATAGGAGCTCTGTACTGAATCTTGCTGATAATATTTGGAGTATTATGTGTGTGTTTTGTTTGTGCCAATTTAAATACTGGTTATTTATTTACTGTTAAATTGAAATATGAAAAATATGAACTTGCTAGCTAGGACCCACGTACCTGAACCTGACATCGGGGACCCACGTATCTGAACCTGACATCTGGGACCCATTTGAAAAAAACTAAAATTTTCTAGCAGAAAAGGCCACGGCCCCAAAATGAGAGGCTTAATTGTTGGGATTGGCCCATCTACCTAGCCAAAATTAATATGAGAAAAAAAACACAAATAGGCCGAATTTTTGGGCTCGGCCCATGCAGAAAATCAAATTGGACCGGGCTGATTCTTGCGCCACATCAGATTGCCACGTCGGATGCCTACGTGGCCTGGGGAGGCTGCTAGTGACCAAAACGCCATAGTGGACATATTTTGGTCATAAATGTCTACGACCATTCCAGAAGAAAGGTCGCTATAGTCAGTTTACGACCGCCAGCTTTTGACCTTCTGTTTTTGGTCACAAAAAGGTCGCAAATGAAAAACCATGACCTTTCAGTGACCAATAGTGGTGGTCACAAGTTGACATATTTCTTGTAGTGATCTATTGATCAATGAGCTAGTCAACTAGAGGCTCACTAGGGACATGTTGTGGTCTATGTATTCACAATTGTATTATAGTTTCCAGTTAATACAATTATAGCATGAACAATAGACAATTATCATGAACAAGAAAATACAATAATAACCATTTTATTATTGCCTCTAGGGCATATTTCCAACACCTCCTTCCATCTAAATAGGGCCTAATGCGTTTTTCGATGCTAACTTTGACCAAATATTAGAGCAACAATATATTACATGCAACTTACACAAAGCACACCATTAAATTCATGTGTGAAAGGAGCTTTCAATGATATAATTTTCACATTGTGCATGTCATGTACTATTAATCTTGTCAATAGTCAAAGCGGTCTTAAAAAACGCATTACACCCTATATAGATGGAAGGAGGGAGTATGAATCCATGTTATGTCCAATTAAATTTTTTCGCTTGCTGTATAATGCATGTAATCTACTCATACCAACATTTTAGTGCATTCCAAATGTCTATACTACCGCTGCAATTCGAACTGAATTTGAATTCGTTTCTCTATTTCAATAAGAATCTACAATCATGATTGTTGCCAACTTCAACCATCATTCGTGTATTACCTTAATAGCACACCACATGATTACTATAGACATAGATATGAACTATGTGTACTACATGAACTCGAATTCTATTTTTTGAATACACTTGATGTTGATTCCAAATAATAGTACATTTGATGTACTAACTATATATTCATGATATAAACCATGTTCCATATGTACACCATGTTTATCACACAAAGTATAGTGCCCCACCCCCTACATTATGACAAGTATTTAGATCTGAGCTGCAAAAGCCATACATTAGCCCAAATTATAATCAATGTTCTACATTATGATATCTTCTTCAAGTATCCGTATCCACTTTTTTATAATGAATTATGATCTTTGTTCGTCTTTTACACCTTCGCGATCCTCTTCTATTTGTAGCTAGCTAGCGCTAACTTTCTATCGTGCATGCACACGCCCACCCCCCTGTCACCCACCCTTAGTGTCCCCTCCATCGTGCATGTTCGTTATTTCTCTTTAGGTCGTCCACCTGCGGTGTGTGTAGGCCCCCGACTCCTTCTTTCCGGCACACACCGGTCGATATACCTCTCTAGCCAAGTGTGCCTACCACAAACACATATTTACTTCCCCTCTTGTCTTCTCACCGTCCATGCCCCCTATGTCCAATACGGTTCCACGCAGGTGCACACTCCCACCCCTCTTTTCATTGATCTCATACTCGCACACTCCTCCCCCCTCGACATGGTAGGCCTCTCGCACCACCTCCTAGCCGCACACCTCTCCCCCTGTCTGTCTCTCCGGACCTTATTTGCTTCTAACACATACAAACGTGTATATGCACTGATCTCCCTACATATAGCCAGGTCGACTATAATTTGTTTTCCCCACGCACCGATACACTTACCTCGCTAGTTATGTCTCTCTCTTTCTCGGACACACGACGGTTGATCTTCCTATGTAGTTACGTATGCTTACCACAACCAGATCGTCTCCCCTCATCATCCTTGCATACCTCCCGACCCGTCTCTCACACGCACGTGCATAGACAAACAGACAGCCCCCGCCCTCTCTTATTGATATTGCACTCGTACCCTCCGTTTGTCTAGCGGGCCTCTCCCACCATTTTGTGAGACGCCACTCCACCACCAACACTCCGACGCTCTATCTTTGTCTTTCTCCCAACCTTATTCCTCTACTACACATATCCATGGATGCTGATCGATCTCCCTCAATACATAGCTAGGTCCCTCTCCTTCCCCACACATATACTAGTCAATCGGTCTCTGCCCCCCCCCCCCCCCACCACACACACACCGATAGTCAAACGTTGTAGGTAGGTATCCATGCCACGGAGAAAAACTGCACCTCTGCCCTCTCAAATTCCAGTAGGCCAGCCACCCTGTATCTTTGACGTGGGCAAACACAAATTTGATGGCACTCTTTATCGATCGCGCAGCCACACACTTCATCCCTGTTTTCAATTCTATCAACATCTCACGTCCACGACTCCGTTTCACACACATTGCATATGTTACATTTTTCTGTTTGAGATATCATCAACACATTGCCTCTGTTTCGCACAAACCATCTCTCTCACACCCACCCACGTATGTACCTGCACCTAAAGAAGAGGTGCACGCAGGACGCACATACTCACATATCGTTCCTGGCCACACCCACGCGGGTACTCGGTGGAGTTCGTTTCTGTATGAAAAGGCAGCCCACGTGATAATTTGACGCGTGTAGCGGTTGTTTACTCGAAGGAGGGCCGGGTACCACGCCTAGACGGAACAAAGTTCGGCTTGACGCGTTAGTATTAAATAAAGTTATATATTCCTCAATGGCACATACAGAATATAAATCGATTGCCGTGGGGAAAATGGAAAAATGGGTTTGTCTCTCGTCACACCATCTCACACAAGGCGGCAGTGGCCTCTCTCTCTCAGCGTTGGTCAGTTATTCGGCCACATCCCGTCCGCCGGCAGAAATAGAGGATGTGCATCGTCTCTCCGTTCGACGGCGTTGAGGCAACACGTCCCGATCTGTGGTACCCGCCATTCACTCTGACCAAGCTTTGACGCGGTAGGGCCTTCGCCACTTGCTCGTTGCCGCAGTATGAGCAGATCCCGGCTGCCGGCGCCCTCCTAGTAACATACCGACGACCCTCAGGTACAGCTTCCTCCGGCCTTGATCCACTGCCCATCTTCCCACGTTGCTGCATGTGGATCTTCTTTAGTTGTTTGCTTAAATCGTATCTCGATCGGCTTACTTTCCATCTTGCAATCTCGTCCTCAAACCATTTTTGATAAACCACCATGTGCTATCTTTCCCTTATTACATGGAATATGCTTTTTTTTGTCGGTGTATGTGTCTTCGACTCGTGTTATTGGGCAGTAATTTTTTCCTTTCTACCTCCTTTTGCAAACAGGGCTATCCATTTTCACCTCGTTGCTATTGCGACCTTTTGGTGAATTGCACAAATCACTTTTTTCTTAAGAGTGTTTTGTGCAGTTCCGCCAAAATGTCACATGGGCAACGTTTTTACATTTCTGTGGGACTGTGGAAAGGGAGATTGGTTTTGCTATCCTCCTCATCCAACTCCATGCCTAATCTTCTCCAATAAGAAGTTAGTCCTAAAGAGAGATCGTAGAGGTGATCGGCTTCTGTTTATGGGTGTTATGTTTCATCATCTAGTTCCACTATTATTGTAATCAAACTGACTGGATATCTTTGCAAACAGGGATGGTCCGCTCGATTTTAGTGGAGCTGCACAAAATGATCGGATTGTGGTGTCCTCCATACACCTCTTTTTTGGCTACAGAGCTGGGTGAAACTAGCAGCTGCCAAGCAATGAACACTGTGCCAAGGAAATGGAGCCATTCCTACGAACAGCATCGATCAATTATATATTTTTATTTATTTGTACACCTTCTCACAACTTTGTCTTCAGTTGTGATGTGAATATTGGCGCTGATCTGCGAACCATTGAGATGCATTAGACATGGTAGCCATGGTAGTTTCATTTGTATTCGATGCAATGTTGTAACGAGATAATCTTGAGGCAAGACACATGAATCCTAAGTTGAAACCTTTTTTTTCATGCGGGAACCAAAGTTGAAACCTTCATAGCATCACAATACAATTTCATTAAAATTATGCGTATATATAAACAAATCGTGAAGGATTGATAGCAATGCCAGAAACCATTCAACTTTGTTTCGCCGACATGTTGGACATCCTTCATCCGGCTCCACCTGCCATGCAACAATATTGAGTGGACAACAAAACTGCAGGGAAAGATTCACCCCGGTCATTGCGCCGCAGTAGTAATGACTAGTGAGCAGTCAAACTATAGAGCCCCTCCTTCGCCACAGTAAGTTGCTCGGACGAAGCAACCATGATTTCTCTGTTCCTTGAATCCGCCTGTACTCCCATATTCCCACAGTAATAAGTTGCTCAGGCGAATCAACCATCACTTCACCTTTCCCACAGTAAGTACTAGCTGGAAAATTCTATAGTATGAGAATATTGGACAGTAGCAACACAGCAATTGAATCAAAAATTCTATAGTATGAGAATAACTTTGAACGCAAGCCATTGATTCACTCTATCCAATGGTCATAGTTGGAAAATCCTCCCAAACAAAACCAAGCACTGGATCAACTCTTTTAGCACTCAGATTGTTGCCGCCTGCTCAACCGCCTGCCCACCTAGCCCACCTATATATCCGATCATGTGTGATAATCACAGGAGCTATCCATTCAGATTGTATGTTAGAAAAATAAAGGTCGATAACTAATGCGGCACCTCGGGCCAACGCGGCCAGATTGCATTTTGCACGAGAAATTACACACCATTTTTTGTTGACATGTGGTCCCATTCCAACATGTCAGTGAGACGACGGCGAGTCCTTTTCTACTAGTATTTCCGAACGGACGTGTAGGCCCGGGCGCCTCTTCGTGTACCGTGGCAAACTGGCAACCATCCACCGACTCTTCACCTTTCCCTGTCGATTTGGAACTGCTGTTGCACACTCTTCCTCCCTCCTCCATTTTCCTTCACCATTCCTCCTGCCATTGTTCGATCATCTTATCCATGGAGGGAACAGGCTGGAAACGACCCCGTTATTCTTGCCCCAGTTTGAAAGATGACATGGTGGAGGAACTCATTGATCGATGCGACGTCATCACCTCGGCTAGCATGGCAGGTTCGTTCAAGACCATTCTCGACTCAACTAATAACATCATTACAAGGAACCCAAGGGTCCAGGAGCGGTTTGATCTCCCCTATCTTCTTTGCCGTGACCCTGATGACTGGCGCGGGGACGACAGAGGCCTCGCCTTGTGCAAGTTGATGTCACTTGATAATGATATGTATGATGTTAAGATGCCATCGCTTGAGGGTAAGGCTTGGGCAGGCGCAAATGGAGACTGGGTTGTTTATACTGGGTACAACTGCGAGTGGGAACTTGTGACTGTGTACACTCGTCACCGGGTTCCACTTCCAAAAATCTCAGCAGACTTCCCAGGGGTTGAGCACATCGGTATTCTACGCACGTTCAAATACGATCATGGTGATTGTCTTCTATGGAAGATAGAAATTTGTCGAGTTCCCAACCGCTCTTGGAATTATAGGAACTATGTAGTTGTTTCTATCTTCGACAAGCTTGTTGCCGTCCTTCGTGGTTTGAATGGATGTATATTGCTCAAAAATCAGTTTCTGTACACGGATGTGTACTGTGATGCAATTCAATACGAGGGTCTTGTGTTTGCTTCACTACTCATGGCACTGTTTTTGCATGGGATCCTCGTAGTTTCGGTACATTTATCTTCCACCGTAATTATAATTGTTTCATCCACATGCATGCGGGTTAGCAAGTTTCCCGTTACTAATTAACCTTCTTCTTGTGTTTCCAAGGTCCTGTGAACATTCCACCACCTATACTTGAAAATTTTTATAACCAAGGGGGAGATGACGATGGTGATGATCACGAGCATGAGGACGAGCAGGGCCCATATACTCAGTGGAGCCTGGCAACTTATTCCGATGGATCACCCCTTCTTGTCTGTATACAACCCATTGCTGATGTTACTACTAAGGAAGCATGCGTTGTCTCCCATGGTCGCACTCTCGGGACCTATTCCAACACCCGTTGCATGGTATTCGGGATGGATACTAGTGTGCTAGCGCCAACACCTTCTCCCTGGTACAGAATTGATAGTCTTGGAGAAAACTCGCTCTTCCTTGTACAAAACTATCCAATGATGGTGAAAGGCAATCTAACTATTGTTGACAAAACATTACTACCATTTATGAGAAGCAACTATATCTATACCTCGGACATTTCAGTGGTTCCCTACCCTAGTACTGATATACTAGGCCGCTTCAGCCTGGATGACCAGTCTTGTGTTGGTCTCGAGATTGAGAATAGATGGCCCTTCCCAAAGTATCACTTGTGGTTCAAAGCAAGCGTTTCAACCGCTGAGGATTGGTTGAGTTGAAGTTCATTTCATTGCTTGTTATTTGTTGTGTGATGAAAACTTTAGTATTTATAATGTATCCTCGTTTTCAATGTGGGTTGATGACCTGTTGTATGCAATAAAATGATATGCCTGTGATAAACTTACTAAATTTATGAATGGCTTTCGAGTCGCTTCTCTGAGTGACTGCTGTGATGAGGCAAAAATATATTTTCCGAATACATAATTGTACGTGCATTGCAATAGGTTATCAGATGAGGCCAATCAACAATAGTAGTACACTATTTGTACTAGCTTCACATGCTTCGCGCATCGGGGGGTGTTTTTACTGTAGCCATATGTTAATGTGTTCGCTGTACGTAACCAGCACCTCGAATCCTCTATACTACTACTATATAAGTAGTAGGAGTAGTAGGGTGGCATGGGCCAGAACAAGCATTCACGTCCAGGAGTACGGCACACACCACCAGCATGACTTCCATCTGACACCATATTTCTTGGAGTCCGTGCTACATCAATCTCTTCAACCTCGTCGTTTCTCTAATAACTCAGCCATCGCGCGGCTGGCGAGGTGGGGGTTTACCGATAGTCGGTTTCCTCAACTGCGGTCCCACTTGTAAGTCCAACTCCAACGCACGACCCCAAACGGAACTCCATTTTGCCCAGATTATGTCCGTTTGGGTAGGGTAATGGGGTCGTGTCCAGGCCATTTCTCGGATGCGGTGGCCGTGCGCCCAACGCGCGGACGCATCCCGACCGCGTACATTTTTCTTTGCAAACACATATCTTTTTTCATCATTGATTTTTTGGTCACGTATGTACGTACATATGGACGGGGTCTCGAACGCCTACTCGCGCATACGTACAGCCAAGGCTCATGTACATGGCTGGGTTGGAACAGAGAAACAACGTCGTCGTCATGTTCATGGGGAGCCAACCGGCTGGGTCGGAACGGAATGCATTGTTGTGTTCATCGGGAGGGCTTGGATGGAACAGGCGATGGAAACGAGGCCTTGCATACCGCAAAATGGAGGAAACAGCCTTGTGTTCGACCGGCCAAGTTCGAAACGGGATCCTATTCATCGGGAGGGGTCTGGCGTACCGCAAAACAGAGGAAATGAACTTGTATTGGACTTCCTATGGTCGGAACAAGGTCCTGTTGATCGGGAAGGGTGTGGCGTACCACAAAACGGAGGAAATGGACTTGTGTTGGAGCGCTACGGTCGAAACGGGGGTCCTGTTCATCGGGAGGGGTGTGGCGTACCACAAAACGGGACTCCACGGGATACTGTTCATCTCCACCGTCGACCTCCTCCAGCCTCCACGGGCTACTGTTCATCCCCATCGACCTCCTCCAGCCTCCACCTGCGACTGTTCATCCACGGGCTCCTATTCATCCAGCCTCCACCGCGCGCTACTCCACCAGCTACTGTTCAACCACCCCTCTCCACGGGCTCTTGTTCAACCACCCCTCCACGGGCTACTATTCATCCACCCCTCCACCGTCTACTATTCATCCAGTCCTCCACGGGGTTATCATGTTCATCCAGCCCTCCACGGGGTCCTGTTCATGTAGGATCGAAAGTATGTCTAGAGGGGGGGTGATTAGACTACTTGACCAAATAAAAAACTTGCCTTTTCCCAATTTTAGTTCTTGGCAGATTTTAGCAACATAGCACAAGTCAAGCAATCAACCTACACATGCAATTCTAAGAGTATAGCAGCGGAATGTAAAACAATTGCATATGAAGGTAAAGGGGAGGAGTTTGAGAAGGCAAATGCAATTGGAGACATAGATGTTTTTGTCGTGGTTCCGATAGGTGGTGCTATCGTACATCCACGTTGATGGAGACTTCAACCCACGAAGGGTAACGGCTGCACGAGTCCATGGAGGGCTCCACCCACGAAGGGTCCACGAAGAAGCAACCTTGTCTATCCCACCATGGCCGTCGCCCACGAAGGACTTGCCTCACTAGGGTAGATCTCCACAAAGTAGGCGATCTCCTTGCCCTTAAAAACTCCTTGGTTCAACTACACAATCTTGTCGGAGGCTCCCAAGTGACACCTAGCCAATCTAGGAGACACCACTCTCCAAGAAGTTACAAATGGTGTGTTGATGATGAACTCCTTGCTCTTGTGCTTCAAATGATAATTTCCCCAACACTCAACTCTCTCTCACAGGATTTGGATTTGGTGGAAAGAAGATTTGAGTGGAAAGCAACTTGGGGAAGGCTAGAGATCAAGATTCATATGGTAGGAATGGAATATCTTGACCTCAACACAAGTGTAGGTGGTTCTCTCTCAGAAAATGTATGTTGGAAGTGTAGGCATGTTCTGATGGCTCACTCCATGAATGAAGAGTGGGTGGATGGGTATATATAGCCTCCACACAAAATCTAACAGTTACACACAACTTACCAATCTCGGTGGGACCGAATCCTAAAACTCGGTTGGACCGATTTAGCAAATAATTTGACCGTTAGGATTTTTGGTGGGACCGACATGTCAACTCGATGGGACCGATGTGGTTAGGGTTAGGGCATAACGTAATCTCAGTGAGACAGATTACACAAACTCGGTGGGACCGATTTTGGTAATAAGCTAACCAGAGAGTTGGTCAGGCAAACTCGGTGGGACCGATTTGCTCATCGCGGTTGGACCGAAACGTTTTGAAAGGGAAACAGAGAGTTTGCATTGCAATCTCGGTGGGACCGATCGCTCATCTTGGTTGGACCAAAATGTTACGAAGGGAAACAGAGAGATTACAATCCCATCTCGGTGAGACCGAGATCCCTATCGGTAAGACCGATTTGATTAGGGTTTGTGGCAGTGGCTATGACATCTGAACTCGGTGGCGCCGGATAGATAGAATCGGTGGGGCCGAGTTGGACTTTTGGTTTGGGTCATATGTGGATGTGAGAAAGTAGTTGAGGGCTTTGGAGCATTTCACTAAGCACTTTGAGCAAGAACCCCATTAAGCAACACCTCATCCCTCCTTGATAGTATTGGCTTTTCCTATAGACTCAATGTGATCTTGGATCACTAAAATAGAAAATGTAGAGTCTTGTGCTTTGAGCTTGAGCCAATCCTTTTGTCCTTAGCATTTTGACGGATCCACTTTTCTCATCCATGTCATGTCAATCATTGAGCTTTCCTGAAATATTTATCCTGAAATAGCATTAGCTCGATGAGCTATATGTTGTTAGGAATTACCAAAACCACCCAGGGATAGTTGCACTTTCAGTTCATCCAGCCCCAACCGTCTCGATCGATCGGGGTCCTGTTCATCCAGAGGCAACACCACGGGGTCCTATTCATCCACCCCCACCGCTCACTGTTCATCCAACCCCCCCCCCCCCCCCCCGCCCCGCAACGCTCATTGTTCATTCACAGGCAGCATCGATCGACTTCAGTTAGTAGCAATAGTGAAGGAATCGCTCGATCAAGTTCAGTTAACAGCCATCGATCGATCGCTCAGGTTCAGTAACATGTAGCATGCAGTGCAATCGCCCAGGTTCAGTTAGAGCCCAATGCCTCGCTCGGGTTCAGTTAGAGCCCAACGCCTCGCACACACGAGCATACGTGTACGAGAGAAACGCGCATCGCTCGGCCCCGACCACCCATCGTAATCGGGAACTCGCCGAAATTTTCCTCGCCCTCGCTTCTACCACGGTTTTTTCCGTCATGGACGGCCCAAAGGATATCATGCAGCTGCATCTCCAGCCCGCCCAGGACGAAAAGCCGATTATCTGTCCTGATTTTTTGTCATAGAAGTCGGGGCCCACCACATCTATGATGATACCGGGTTTTGTCACAATTATTGTCATAGAAGTGTCATAAGTATGACAGAAACAATTTTCGTTCGGCCCAAAATGTCACGGATGTGTCTTTTTTTGTAGTGACTGGACACCATCTTGACCGATCGAAAGGAAAGGCACACCAATGGGTTGCATGATGTTTGCATAATAAATCCAAGCAATGAAGTCCTACCAAAAATATTGGTGGATAAAGGTTTTGCCCATATTTCAAGGTATTTTTCTAGCCCAAACAAATGTTCCTTCCAATTATGATTAAATGCTATGTCACGCAAACTTTAAACTTTATTGTTTGACTAAAAAAAGATCCCAATGGAATTACCTATGAGCAATTAATGCGACACACATTGATGCAAAAATCAGGCTTGATATACAAAATCCTTATAGAAATAGACATGGTCACCCGTATCAAAATTAATGGTGGTAGTGTCATTTGGCATGGCATTCTCATGTTGTTGCTGGATGGGAAGTTTATGCTCCAGATAAAGTTGTTCTAAGATGGGTTGTTACTAGTGAGGTTTTTGTTGTTCTTGAAGGTAAAAGGTACAAATATACGAACCATATATTGGTGTATTAATATAAGATTCTGAGTGTGCTATGAAACCATATGTGCACATAATTTTATGTTATTCATTTGGGCAATGAAAATACTCCGAAGTTTATTGCCCCATATCGTGGAGATCGTTGAGGACGATGGGGCGAGGAGGGCACCGACGTCTAGGGGCTGAGGGCGGACGACGGAGGAGGAATTGTAGGCAGGAGCTTGGGAAGCTATTGTCAATGGGAAACACTGCAAATGTGAGAGAGAAATATGGTCGCACTAGTCATGGGAGAAATCAAATCGGTATCCTACCCATATAAAGAAATAGACTGGTGGATTTTACACTTTCCAAACCCAAACATGATTTTTTTTTAAATAGTTATCCATAATATAATTAATTTGCAAAACCGATTTTTCTAATAGCCAGCTAGAAACTCATTTTTCCATATTCATGGCTATCCAAGCAACCACTTAAACTAGTTGAACGCCCGTGCGTTGCTACGGGCTACAATGCATTTATTTGAGTGACTCGACAAGAATCATCACATAAACTTTCTCTCCCGACCCCTAAAAACGTAAACCTTCTCTCTCTCTCTCTCTCTCTCTCTCTCTCTCTCTCCACTCTTCCCCTCTCTATATATCTTCATCTCGCCCTTCCTCCACTCACCCTTCCTCCCACTCTCTCTTGCTCCTTGTAGGACATGGATGTCGAGCGTGTTGCATGGGTAGGGTTGGGGATACAAGAGGAATAGGGGACTCCCTCATAAAGATTCTCCCCAAAATGATGCTTAACTAAGCATCACTCTCTAGTCTGATGTAATTGGTCTTTGAGCCGTCCTCTGAACCTAGAATATCACACATGATTGACCTCGTCAACCACTCTTGACTCTCAAGTAAAAGACATAAGTCATTTCTTCTGAAGTATAACTACAAAAGAATGGTGTGCATGAGCTTAGTTCAAAACAACATCTTGTGTGCCATCTCCACTGAGAATAGTAGCCACTAAAAAATTATGTAAGCAACATTTGAATACGAAGGGTGCAGAGAGGGCCAAGGTCATGGTTTCGATCCTACAAATGTTTTAGATCTTTAGGCCTCTTCTTATGCATCATCAGTTCTCAAAGCAAAAGGGGATGTTATGGCCAATGTTGGCCTCTATAATTTTTTGCCTATGCAAACAAGAGATGTTCTACCACTACGAGCTCCAAGAAAGATGTCACTATAATATATGCAAGGCTCAAAATTGTTCCATTAACCAACTTACAATGTCATGGGGTCCTTGCAATCAACATCAGTATCAAACAATGATCACCTACTCAATTAACATGATTCCCTCTTCCATGATGGTCGTCGCCTCCACATCAACACCTACCACATCATAGTATTAAATTTCAATGAGCTATATGTTGTTAGGAATTACCAAAACCACCCAGGGATAGTTGCACTTTCAATCTCCCCCTTTTTGGTAATTGATGACAACATATAGATCAAAGCTTCGACAAATGATAATAAGATTGAAAAACATTGTCGCTTTGAGAAGTATGTGAAAAGCAAGAGCCCCCCCCCCCCTAAATTTGTGCATTATTTAAAATTTGCTTTGGACTGCAAATGCACAATGAGTTAGGATCATGGGTTACTCTTCCATGTCACATACATCTTGGTGGAGCGCTCAAAATGATAATGATTGAACACATGCACTCATCACCAAGCAAAGTGAGTAATCATATGAGGATATAAGAGATAATATCATCCAACGAGCATAAAGTAGCATAGCATATGATCAAACACATGATCAAGCAAGTATCTTACAAAGGCATAATGTATCAAGCAAACACACAAATAACGAAGTTCAACCACCAAAAACAAGAGAGAACAAAAGCAACACTCTCTCTCAAAGCCTATGATCTATACATTTTTCTCCCCCTTTGGCAACAAGTTACCAAAAAGTTCACAAAAAAATGCATAGTACTAAATGACTCTCAGGCTTGGTCTTCATGAGGTGGTGTAGAGATGACTCCAAGGACGAAAGCATCAGTTTAAGTAGCTGGAGTTGGTGGAGTGGCTGCTGGAGCTGGTGGCACTGAAGTTGTAGCTGGTGAAGATGATGTAGCTCGGGTGTCTGGAACAGGCACTGCAGTAGATCTCTGCCCTCTGGGCACTCTAGCAAATGCATCTGTAATAGAATTTCCCTTCTTCTCCTCCACATCCTCCTGAAGTTGCTCAACTGCAGTTTGGATCTTAGTGACCTTCACATCAAGTGCATAGAATTTCTGCTCTATGATTCTCTCCAAACTCTCCTGGTTTTGAGTCAGGGTGGCCAAGCCCTTCTCAATCCTCAAGGTGGAGGCAATCAAGTAGCCAAGCTGATCTTGCTTGCTCGTCAGGAACACTTGAGATGCCTCTTCAACAGTTGGCATTTTAGCAGCTTTCTCAGCTCTTGCTTTCTCCCTCTTTTCATGAGCTTGCACAGATCATGGTTCCTCCTCATTCATCTCAACTGTGTTATCTTCAAATTCAGGGTATAGGAGTAGATGCTCCTTATCCAAAAGATATGTGCCTGTGCCCATCTTTGAGTTGATGAGCTCCTGAATGTGTGGAGCATACCCACAGCTCCTCTTCTGATTAGCAGCAGTCCTTTTGATTGTTTCCGCAATCAGACGCATGACTTTGAATTTTTGAGGTATATCAAACAAGTGCAGCAAGTTAATAGCATGACCTCTGATCATCTGGTGATCACCTGATTTTGGCAACAATGTGTGCCTAAGGATCCAATTGATTGTAGGCAGACCAGACAACAAGTAGTGTACAGATCCAAGCTTGTGTGTTTCCAGAGCTTTATCTGGGATCTCTCTGTACATGTGAGCCATAGTGTTGTGGTCTTTCTTCTTCTTAGCATACACATCCAAATCATCTTCACTTTCTTTTGGAGCATTGATCAACTCAGCCTATTCTTCAACTGTGGATTGGTACCTTGTACCTTCAGACATCTAGACAATCTTCCCATCTGGGTAGAAGTGAGCTGCGGAGTAAAACTGCATGATGAGCTCATCATTCCACTTGGTGAGCTTCTGGGCAACAAAGTCATCAACTCCACAAGCCTTAAAGATGTCATATACTCCTGGGAAGTGCTCTTCATTCTCCTTGATGTATTCCCAGTTGATCCATCTCATGTCATATACAATGGGCTTCTTGTCAAGCAAAATAGTTTCATAAAAGTCATGTTGCTCCTTTGTGTGAAATCTGTAGTCAACTGATGTCCTTCTCCTCACAGCATAAGGATCTCATTGTCTCCACAATATCAATCCAACATCCTTTCTAATATGCATGTCTTCTACAACTGGATGAGCATCATTGTGGTCAGAATCTTGGGCTTCAATTTTCTCAGTACAAGAGAATCTTCATCTTCTTCAGGAGCTTCAGGAACTGGGGCCTTGTTCTTCTCTGATGCAGGAATACTTCTGGTGTTCCTCTTGGGGGCAGTCTTTTGTGCCGGAGCTTTGGGAGCAGACTTGGGATTTGATGGAGCAGCCCCTGACTTGATAGCATATCCTATGAGCTTTTGAGCTTTAGGTGCTAGTGCAGCATCCTCTTCCTCTTCTACTTCAGCATCAGAGTCTCTCCTCATAGAGGGCTTGCCAAGTACTTTGGCAGTAGTGGTTCTGACCCTCTTCTTCTTCTTATCTTAGCCAGTAGCTTCTTCATCAGACTCCATGGTGAATTTCATGGTTTCACCAGTGGCCACCTTCCTAGGTTTGGATGTGGGCACTATCTTGGTAGGTGACTTTCTGTTCATGCCTGGCTATGTGGTGGCAGTTGTGCCATACTCCTTCTTCAGCACCTTCTTATTAGAAGTGGCCTCATCATCAACAGCCACATAGTCCTCATCTTCAGAATCTGAGGTTTTCTTCTTCCTTGTTCTGGTGGCTGCTTTTGGCAAATTGCTGGGTGTTCTCCTGCTACCCTCATCTAAGGTACTGGAGGGACTAGTGCCCTCACTCATATGAGCTTGTTCCTCTGACTTGTTCTGGCTGTCACTTTGATCAGACATTCTGCAAACTCACTAATAGCAGACCCTGTGAATAGATGTAGATGAGGTAGACTAGATGAGCATCACAAAGCACAAAGGTTTTTGCAAAATAATTGAGTCAAAAACTTAGTTTTAGTTTTCCACAGAAAGCATTTTGGAGCTACCGATTTGTAAACTCGGTGATACCGAAGCAACTTTTCGAACCTAAACTAGTGAACTCAGTAAGATCGACTCACAGTTCGGTGGCACCGAGACTGCTAGGGTTTCACAAAGAATCGATCTCGGTCACACCAATTTGCAATTCTCGGTCAGACCGAGAATCACATGTGCAATGGCCTAAGCCAAATTGGTGAGACCGATTTCTACAACTCGGTTGGTCCGAGATGAATTCGGCGGAAACCTAACCCTAAATTTTCAAATCAAATCTAATCTACGGAGTGCTTTCACTGGATAGAATGATTTCAAACGTGGCAAGATTCATGGCAATGCAATGTGCTAGGAATCGGAGTTAAGAATAGCACAAAGTTCAAGTCCATACCCTAATGCAGCGGTGGACTTGCTACGGCGGCAACGGCGGGGCAAATTGCCGTTGACGGCGGTGGAGACCAGCGGCGGGAGGTCACTTGCGACGAGGAGGATGATCCGGAGACCCGACGAGGCAGAGCAGGCTATGCGCGGGTGAAGAGTTTCGGAAATTTTTCCAAAATTTGACCCATGAGTATATATAGCCTGACCCTGTCGGTGTGACCGAGTGGAACAACTCGGTGGCACCGAGATGCAAAACTGCAAGCAGTTACTGCAACTCAGTGTGACCGAAAAGTTCTAATCGGTTGCACCGAGGTTGAAAACCTAGATCGACTTAGTGATCTCGGTAAGACCAAAATGGATGAATCGGCCAGACCGAAACGCACAAAGAAGTTTTGGAAGTTTAAGTCTATGATGAATCGGGGACTCTGAGTGCTCCTCAAACAGAGTGGGTCAAATCTGACTTGATCAAACTTTGTGATGTAGCATGAATAGAGTTTGAGACAAGAAAAGCATAGATAGCTAGAGAAGGTTCTTAGGCATTCTTGTCCATCCACTTGGCAAAAGAAAAGAAACCAAACAATCAAAACAACAAGTGGATGTCCTTGAATGAGTAAAATATGCAGCCAACATGCTCACACAATAAAATGGCAAATGAAATATGTGACAAAGCATGCATAAACAATTCTAGCATCTATCAAACAATTGGCGATGACTAGGTCATCTATATATGAGTATATTGACTTAGGAGTCAAATGAGAACATTTGATCATAGGTCATACTCCTCGTTTAAGCACAAGTGGGGTTACCACTTTTACATAAAGCATTGTTGTGTTCACACCATTAGAGTTGCTTTAGCTCAATTCTTAGAGTAAAGCTCCCCCTAGATGTGAGATCCCCCCTAAGAGGGTTGAACTAACCTTGGGTTTTGTCGATGATGACTTCATGTAGGTATTGAAGATGTGGATGCTCAACGTTGATGTAGATCATTTGGAGCAATCCATTGGAGTGAGTTGCACTTTCAATACCTACACGGGTTAGTCCCACAAGGAACAAACAAGGATATCCATAGACATAGAGTGATGCACACACAAAATGATGCCCATGAATGCATTAGGTTACCTTGTCCCTTGTCTTACCAACAAGAGGGTTTGTGACTCCATGAACTAGTGCAAGATGTGTAAGTTGATTGCACTTGTCCTTGCCAAAATGATAAGAGTGAAGTATGTTGACGGAGTCACCCTCAAGAACTCTCTAGTTCTTCTTCTTCGGGATCCACATCATCTTGATGGGAATCCTTGCAGTTGTAGTCGTACTTGATGAAGTAGAACTCGATGTAGTCCTGGGAACCCACTTGACCAAGGCCTTAGGAGCTTCTTCAAATGCATCAATCTCCTCTTGAAGCTTGTCCTTGCCTTTTTGCTTGTGGTCTTGTGGTGGAAGATCATCTTGAGCTTGTGTCCCTTTGAAAGAAGTAGGATCATACTTCTCTTGTTGAGGAACAAACTTCGTCTTGGGGTATTGATCTTCTTCCCAGTCAACTCTATTTGCATTTAACTTTCGTTCAAAACCAACACCTTGGTTCTTCCGGTGCCTTCCTTGCTTGTGCACAATTTCCTCGAATTGCTTACTCCTGGCAAGGCTCTTGTAAACACCTTTCTCTATAATTACCTTCAAAAGGCTATTTTCTTGCTTAAGTGTAACTTGGCTAAGAGAATCATTATTGGAATAAAGGGAACTACTAGAAGCAACAACATTGGATTTAGCATGATTATTCTTACTACTAGAAGAAGAATCTTTCTTCTCCTTGTTACTAGACTTGACTTGAGGCATGTAAGTAGACAAGAGTAAATGCTTGGCAATGTAAGAAGAACTTTTCTTGCAAAGATCATCATTGATTTCCTTTAAAAACTCATGCTCTTGCTCAAGGTTGAGCTTTTCAAAGCGTAACTTCTCATGAGTCCATAAAAGTTCTCGATGATCTCCTATGATAGTTTCATGAGCTAACTTGAAAGTGTTTAGTTCTTTAGTTACGAGCTCAATCTTCTCCTTAACATTGTCATTCGTTTTATCTTGATTAGCATGATTATTTGATGTTTCATCATAGTATTCATCACTAGAGTTGTCAACAAGTAAATCATCATCACCTAACAAGTCATCTTCATCACTATTGAAATCAACATACTCGGGGTGTGATACCTTTGGGCCTTTAGCCATGAAGCATCTTCCAAATCCTTCATTTGGTGAGTCAAATATGTCGTAGGAGTTGGTTGACACAAGTGCTAGACCGGCAACACCTTCATCTTGAGTATATTCGGAGTCGGAGTGATAGCTTCTCTCGTAGTGATTGTCAGAGTCGGAGCCGGATACCCATTCACCAACATGAGCTTGATGTCTTAGTTTTGTTTAGCCCTTTGATGACTTGTCCTTCCTTTCTGAATCCTTGCTTCTCCAGGATGTTCTTCGTTCATAGCGATCATCTCTATTCCTTCTTTCTCTAGATGGTGATTATTCTCTTCTACTTCTTCTTTTTGGAGAATCTTCTCTTCTTTTGTAGGGAGTCGTACACTCATTGGAATAGTGTCCAGGTCTTCCACAATTGTAGCAATTACGCTCACGACTAGAAGATCTTTTGTCATTTTAGGACCTTGTCTTGGAACTTTTTTCCTTGCTTCTACTCTTGTAGAACTTGTTTAAGTTCTTCACCATTAGGCTCAATTCCTCATTGAAGGTTTGTTTCTCACTTGATGATGTGGGAGCTTCACATGAGGCTTTGTAAGCACCACTTGACTTATTGTGGAGCTCCTCCTTATCCTTGAGTGACATCTCATGAGCAACAATTCTTCCAATGACTTCCGTTGGTTTGAGATCTTTGTAATTGGGCATCATTTGGATCAATGTGCACATGGTATCATATTTTCCATCCAAGGCTCTTAGGATCTTCTTGATGATGAATTTGTCGGTCATCTCTTCACTTCCTAAGCCGGCAATATCATTTGTGGTGAGAGCAAGCCTAGAGTACATTTCAGCGATGCCTTCACCATCCTTCATTTTGAACTTGTCAAGTTGACTTTGAAGCACATCCAATTTGGATTCCTTGGCAGAGTCGGTACCTTCCTGCATGTCAATCAAAGTAACCCAAATTTCCTTTGCATTCTCAAGACGGCTGATTTTGTAGAATTCTTCAGGGAACAATCCATTAAAGAGGATATCACAAGCTTGAGCATTCACCACTTCCGCGGTAGCTTCACAGTTTGGTTCTCTCCCATCAAAGAATTCACCTTGCAAGCCAATACACACAATAGCCCAAACGGCGGGGTTATGTCCAAGAATATGCATTTTCATCTTATGCTTCCAACTAGCAAAATTAGTACCATCAAAGTAAGGACCTCTACGGTGGTAATTTCTCTCGCTAGACTCCATACTCTCCTAGGTTGTGAAACCAAGGCTATGACTTACAAAAGCTATGGAAATCAAAGCCAATGGAGACCAAAGCTCTAATACCACTTGTAGGATCGAAAGTATGTCTAGAGGGGGGGTGATTAGACTACTTGACCAAATAAAAAACTTGCCTTTTCCCAATTTTAGTTCTTGGCAGATTTTAGCAACATAGCACAAGTCAAGCAATCAACCTACACATGCAATTCTAAGTGTATAGCACCGGAATGTAAAACAATTGCATATGAAGGTAAAGGGGAGGAGTTTGAGAAGGCAAATGCAATTGGAGACACAGATGGTTTTGTCGCGGTTCTGATAGGTGGTGCTATCGTACATCCACGTTGATGGAGATTTCAAACCACGAAGGGTAACGGCTGCGCGAGTCCACGGAGGGCTCCACCCACGAAGAGTCCACGAAGAAGCAACCTTGTCTATCCCACCATGGACGTCGCCCACGAAGGACTTGCCTCACTAGGGTAGATCTTCACAAAGTAGGCGATCTCCTTGCCCTTACAAACTCCTTGGTTCAACTCCACAATCTTGTCGGAGGCTCCCAAGTGACACCTAGCCAATCTAGGAGACACCACTCTCCAAGAAGTAACAAATGGTGTGTTGATGATGAACTCCTTGCTCTTGTGCTTCAAATGATAGTCTCCCCAACAATCAACTCTGTCTCACAGGATTTGGATTTGGTGGAAAGAAGATTTGAGTGGAAAGCAACTTGGGGAAGGCTAGAGATCAAGATTCATATGGTAGGAATGGAATATCTTGACCTCAACACAAGTGTAGGTGGTTTTCTCTTAGAAAATGTATGTTGGAAGTGTAGGCATGTTCTGATGGCTCTCTCCACGAATGAAGAGTGGGTGGAGGGGTATATATAGCCTCCACACAAAATCTAACCGTTACACACAACTTACCAATTTTGGTGGGACCGAATCCTGAAACTAAGTCGGACCAATTTAGCAAATAATGTGACCATTAGGATTTTCGGTGGGACCGACATGTCAACTCGGTGGGACCGATATGGTTAGGGTTAGGGCATAACGTAATCTCAGTGAGACCGATTACACAAACTCGGTGGGACCGATTTTGGTAATAAGCTAACAAGAGAGTTGGTCAGGCAAACTCAGTGGGACCGATTCACTCATCGCGGTTGGACCGAAATGTTATGAAAAGGAAACAGAGAGTTTGCATTGCAATCTCGGTGGGACCGATCGCTCATCTCGGTTGGACCGAAACGTTATGAAGGGAAACAGAGAGATTACAATCCCATCTCGGTGAGACCGAGATCCCTATCGGTGAGACCGATTTGATTAGGGTTTGTGGCAGTGGCTATGACATCTGAACTCGGTGGCGTCGGATAGATAGAATCGGTGGGGCCGAGTTGGAATTTTGGTTTGGGTCATATGTGGATGTGAGAAAGTAGTTGAGGGCTTTGGAGCATTTCACTAAGCACTTTGAGCAAGAACCCCATTAAGCAACACCTCATCCCTCCTTGATAGTATTGGATGTGAGAAAGTAGTTGAGGGCTTTGGAGCATTTCACTAAGCACTTTGAGCAAGAACCCCATTAAGCAACACCTCATCCCTCCTTGATAGTATTGGCTTTTCCTATAGACTCAATGTGATCTTGGATCACTAAAATAGAAAATGTAGAGTCTTGTGCTTTGAGCTTGAGCCAATCCTTTTGTCCTTAGCATTTTGAGGGATCCACTTTTCTCATCCATGCCATGCCAATCATTGAGCTTTCTTGAAGTATTTATCTTGAAATAGCATTAGCTCAATGAGCTATATGTTGTTAGGAATTACCAAAACCATCCAGGGATAGTTGCACTTTCAGTTCATCCAGCCCCAACCGGCTCGATCGATCGGGGTCCTGTTCATCCAGAGGCAACACCACGGGGTCCTGTTCATCCACCCCCACCGCTCACTGTTCATCCACCCCACCCACCCCCCCCCCCCCCCCGCCCTGCCCCGAAACGCTCACTGTTCGTCCAGAGGCAGCATTGATCGGCTTAAGTTAGCAACAGTAGCGAAGGAATCGCTCGATCGGGTTCAGTTAACAGTCATCGATCAACCGCTCGGGTTCAGTAACACGTAGCTTGTAGTGCAATTGCTCGGGTTCAGTTAGAGCCCAACGCCTCGCTCGGGTTCAGTTAGAGCCCAACGCCTCGCACACCCGTGCGTACATGTACGAGATAAACGCGCATCGCTCGGCCCCCCGACCACCCACTGTAACCGGGAACTCACCGAAATTTTCCTCGCCCTCGGTTCAACAACGGTTTTTCCCGTCATGGACGGCCCAAAGAATGTCATGCAGTTGCGTCTCCGGCTCGCCCAGAACGAAAAGCCCATTTTCTGTCCTGATTTTTTTCATAGAAGTAGGAGCACACCACATCTATGATGATACCGGGTTTTGTCACAATTATCGTCATAGAAGTGTTATAAGTATGACAGAAACAATTTTCGTTTGGCCCAAAATGTCACGGGTGTGTCTTTTTTTGTAGTGACTGGACACCATCTTGACCGATCGAAAGGAAAGGCACACCAATGGGTTGCATGATGTTTGCATAATAAATCCCAGCAATGAAGTCCTACCAAAAATATTGGTGGATAAAGGTTTTACCCATATTTCAAGGTATTTTTCTAGCCCAAACAACTGTTCCTTACAATTATGATTAAATACTATGCCACGCAAACTTTAAGCTTTATTGTTTGACTAACAAAAGATCCCAATGGAATTACCTATGAGCAATTAATGGGACACATATTGATGCAAAAATCAGGCTTGATATACAAAATCCTTATAGAAATAGACATGGTCACCCATCTCAAAATGAATGGTGGTAGTGTCATTTGGCATGGCATTCTCATGTTGTTGCTGGATGGGAAGTTTATGCTCCAGATCAAGTTCTTCTAAGATGGGTTGTTACTAGTGAGGTTTTTGTTGTTCTTGAAGGTAAAAAGTACAAATATACGAACCATATATTGGTGTATTAATATAAAGATTCTGAGTGCGCTATGAAACCATATGTGCACATAATTTTATGTTATTCATTTGGGCTATGCAAATACTCTGAAGTTTATTGCCCCATATCATGGAGATCGCTGAGGACAATGGGATGAGGAGGGCACCGACGTCTAGGGGCTGAGGACGGACGACGGAGGAGGAATCGTAGTGTCACGCCCAATATGCGACCCTATCCAAAAGGAACTCGAAGGTCCCACCAAGGATAGACCCGCATATTGAAACGCTTTTGCAAGGTGGATATCATTACATCAACATTACATAATAGATGGGGATACATACATAAGTCATAAAATGCCACATGAATACAACATCACAATACATCAGAGCATCATCCGACTACGGATGAAACACAAACAGAAACTCAAACGACATCCACCCTGCTAGCCCAGGCTGCCGACCTGGAACCTATCCCCTGATCGAAGAAGAAGCAGAAGAAGAACTCCAAGACAAGAAAACATCGCTCTCGTGTCATGATCATCGCACACCCTGTACCTGCAACTGTTGTTGTAGTAATCTGTGAGCCACGAGGACTCAGCAATCCCATTACCATGGGTATCAAGACTAGCAAAGCTTAGAGGGAAAGGAAGGGGTAAAGTGGTGAGGCTGCAGCAGCGACTAAGCATATATGGTGGCTAACATACGCAAATAAGAGCGAGAAGAGAGCAAGCGGAACGGTCGTGAAACTAGCAATGATCAAGAAGTGATCCTGAACTCCTACTTACGTCAAACATAACACGAAACCGTGTTCACTTCCCGGACTCCGCCGAAAAGAGACCATCACGGCTACACACGCGGTTGTTGCGTTTTAATTCGGATCTGGTGTCAAGTTGTCTACAACCGGACATTAACTAATTCCCATCTGCCTATAACCGCAGGCATGGCTTTCGAAAGATTATACCCTGCAGGGGCGTCCCAACTTAGCCCATTACAAGCTCTCGCGATCAACGAAGGAATAGACCTTCTCCCAGGAAGACCCGATCAGACTCAGAATCCCGGTTTACAAGACATTTTGACAATGGTAAAACAAGACCAGCAAGACTGCCCGATGCGCCGACAATCCCGATAGGAGCTGCACATATCTCGTTCTCAGGGCAACATCGGATGAGCAATCCGTACAACTAAAACCAGACCTCAAGTTTCCCTGAGGGGGCGCTACAAAGGGCTCTAGTTCGGACCAACACTTAGACAAGCACTGGCCCGGGGGGGCTATAATAAAGATGACCCTCGAGAGAGCGACTCCCAAGGGAAAAGTAGGTGGTGGTGAGGCAAATGGTAAAACCAAGGTTGGTCCTTGCTGGAGGAGTTTTATTCAAAGCGAACTGTGAACGGGGTCCCATAAATCACCCGACTGCGTAAGGAACGCAAAATCCGGGAACATAACACCGGTATGACGGAAACTAGGGCGACAAGAGTGGAACAGAACACCAGGCAAAAGGCCGAGCCTTCCACCCTTTACCAAGTATATAGATGCATTAATAATATAAGAGATATTGTGATATCCCAACCAAAATCCTGTCCACCATGGAGAAATCTTCAACTTCACCTGCAACTAGCAACGCTATAAGAGGGGCTGAGCAAAAGCGGTAACATAGCCAAACAACGGTTTGCATAGGAAAGGTGTGAAAGGTTAGAGGTTCATGGCAATTTGGGATTACTTGATAAACAGGTAATAGGTAGCGAAGCATAGCGATAGAACGAAGCAACTACCATAGCAATGATAGTAGTGAGATCCAGGGTAGCGGTCATCTTGCCTGAAATCCCGCAAGGAAGAAGAACGAGTCCATGAAGAAGATGAACGGATGAAGCCGAACCAAGCGTAGACGAACGAATCCTCACGATCGCAACGAAACAGGAACTATCGAAAAGAAGCACACAACAAGGTAAACACACCACACAGACAAGACATGATGCCCAACAAGCATGATGCATGACCAATCTAGATGAAGCTACTCATGGCAAAAGATGATGCAAACAAGAGCAACACATCAGGACAAGTTTAAATGAGGCCGGGAACAACATATAACAATTCCGGTAAGTCCTCATATGCAAATTTCGAAATTGGTCCAGATCTGAATAAACCTTATGTTCAAGTTGTTAAACAGCAAGTTAAGATGCACCAAGATGATCTACACGAGATTCTAGTCAAGTTACATATGAAGTTCATTAGATTTGGAGCTACGGCCTAGAAGATATGAGCAACACAAGTTAAACATTGCATTGATGCAAAATGCACCCAAACATCAAGCAAACACCTCAAAACATGGATGCAACATGATAATATGAAACTACATGTAATTCTAAGCAAGTTTCATATAGAGCACACTCAAAACGGAGCAACGGTTCAACACATGCACTCTATACAAGTTTAAAGGACAAGCTGTCCAAAACAGCAACTAGGCATATTGCAAGCATCAAAACAACATACTACAGCACCCCAACATGAGAACAAAAGGCATGGACATGATGTACAGGTAAAGCATTACAAAACATGAACACTGAGCTAACTCCAGAAATCACTAGAACATGCTCAAACACACATTGTAAGATTGCAAGTAATAACAATTTCAGACTTTGCAGAAAATAACATCACGATGCAAGGTTTAGAGCTATCAAACAACATGTTACAGGAACTTATAATAGCAAAACAAGACATGGCATGATTCTACTCAAAGCATAGATCAAAAGTCCCTTACTGACCATAAGCCAAAAAGGATCAGAAAATATGATGGCACCCATGTAAACATAGCAAGTTATAATCCAGATTCAAACATGGCCGAAACAGAATTATGAAGGCATGTAGATGAGCTTGTACCACTCACCACAGAGCAATAAATAGCATGGCAAGGCAACCAACAGTAAGAAGACATATTTGTGAAGCTAAGCATGGCATTAGCAAGGTCATAGGGGTGCATGGATCATTAGGAAAACACATGGAAACAACTGAACTTAATGTTAACAGGCTGACAGCAACATTATGAAACAACATTAGAGCAAGATTACAACAAGCTACAGCAACCTATAAATGCAACCAGGGGCATGGATGGTTAGACGATGACATGTAGATCAAAACATGTTTATAGAATATCTCCAGATTATGCATAAAATGATTCGTAGCAACATGTTTATATAGCATCACGAAATAACAGATTCAGCCTAGCAAAACAGCAACATCATGTACCCTACTTAACAAGCTCGATTCACTCACCACAAGTCATTGCATGACAAGATAAGCATAGAATCATCAAGAATACATGTTTGTGAAACAAACTAAGTCAAGAACAAGTCCATAGCATGCAAGGATCAACTATAGCAACCTTGGCCAAATTGAATAACATGTAAACAATCTGCCAGGAAACATTTTGAAGCAAAAATAGAGCACTCAAATGACATCCTAAACTACTCCATAAATGCAAACAAGGGCAGGGATGGATAGAGCATAACCATATGTTCAAAACACCCTTACTGAAGTATCTCAAAATATGCATGGATCTCTCTGTAGCATCAAGTTTACATGGCATCAAAATAATAGCAGAACAGGGACTGAAATTAGCAACATCACGATGCCTAGTTTGCATGCTTGTGCTAGTCACCACATTGATCACAAAAATACATGTCATACACTCCTGGAAAGATGGAATATCCTAGATCAAAACACATGAATACATCAACCTCATAGGATGCACACATCAATCATGGCAAAAATGACAAATGAGCTCGTTCTGATAACAGACAGCAGAAAACATCATGAAGCACTCTTACAACGATGATTTAGGCATCAAGATGACCTCAAATAAACATGATGCAATGGAATGAAATGATGTACTCGTTGAGACGAAAAATTTGACATATTACACGCACGAAATGGAGATACGAATGCAGAGATACAGCATGATTATTGCAAAAACTTCGGGACTTAGACGATTTTCGGGGAGGGGAAAGTCAACCTCGGATCTGGGCACGGATTTCGATGATCGCCGGAACTCGTTGCCGGAGTAGAGGAGGAGGCGGCCGGAGGACGATGGGGAGGGTCGCCGGCGGGTTGGGGCGGCGGATCCGGGCATGGGGCCCCCGGATCTGGCGTCGGAGGAGGCACGGGCGCTTGGGGGCGACGACGCCATGGCCGCGGTGGAGCTCCGGCGAGGAGCTCCCGGGCGGCGCGGTGGGACGGCGGAGGAAGCTTGGGGCGGCCGGTCGGGCACGCGGCCGGGGCGGGAGGCGGCGGCGGCCCCTGCTCGGGCGACCTCGCGCGCGCGCAGGCGCGGGCGGGGCGGAGGAAGGCGGAGGCGGGCCACGGCGGCGCGCCGGCGAGGAAGACGGGCGCCGGCGAAGGCGGTGGTCGGCAGCGGCGAAGGGCGCAGGCGAGCGGGCGCGGCGCGGGGCGGCCTCCGATTGGACGAGGGGGGCGCGGGGCGGACGTGTCCGACCGCGGCTGGACGCGTCCGGCGGCGGAGAGGGAAAAATCTAGGGTTTGGGGGGGTTTGGACTGCGGAATTTCGGGGGGAGGGGCTATTTATAGATTTCTGGGAGCTAGGAGAGTCCAAATGAGGAGCGGTTTTCGGCCACGCGATCGTGATCAAACGACCGAGAGCATGGAGAGGAGTTAGGTGGGTTTTGGGCCAGTTTGGAAGGGGTGTTGGGCTGCAAAGAGAAAGAGGGGTTTCGGGCTACGCGGTTAACCGTTGGAGTATCAAACGACCTCCAAATGATACGAAACTTGACAGGCGGTCTACCGGTGGTATACCAAGGCCACTTGGCAAGCCTCGGGCCATTCCGAGAAGTTTAACACCCACTCACAAAAAGAGAGAAGAGGGGGATGCCGGAGGGCATAGGAGCGCCGGATTGCAAAACGGACAACGGGGAAAATGCTCGGATGCATGAGACGAACACGCCTGCAAAATGAAATGCACATGATGACATGATAAAATGCAACACGCAAGCAAATGACATGGCAACAACGACGAATAACTGGAATGACACCTGGCGCATCGGACCCGGGGCGTTACAACACTCCTCCACTAACAAGAGATCTCGTCCCGAGATCTTAGGACCGAGACGGAAGAGAAAAAGGAAGAGGTGAAACAAGAACTCGAGAAGAAGCAAAGAATCGAGAGCATTCGAGAAGAAGAGAGGAACGACGAGAATGACGAGAATCAAAAGCTCACTGAATCAGATAGACTATGAAACCACTCCGGTTAGAACGAGATAAGAAACGAATAAGACTAAAAGGATTTAAGCAGCACTCCGGCTGAACATGGAAAGAAAAGAACATGAACTTCACAAGATGGAATGACACTTGACGACATAAGCAACGCAATACCTCCGGAAGAATTGAAAGAGAAATTGAATGAAAAGAATTTAAAAGGAAGGAATGAACGGAGTTGTTGAGAAAATCAACAACGAAAGAATGAGCTTGTTGTGGTCTTATAGATAACATCTCAAGATCATAAGGTGATAGCTGGCCACAAACAAAAATGATTGGATCGCTTAGAAGAACGAAGAAATGCAAAACTCCACTTCAAAAGAATACGGAGAATTAATTGCACTTTGAGACGCGAGAAGAAAAGATACTCGAACTCCAACAACAGAATCTTGATGAATACTTGAAGAATGAATTAAATCATGACGAACCACCATGAAGAACTCCGGTGACAAAAGAGTGATGAAATAGAATGAAGGATGAAAGAATAAGATGAGCCTTGCGATGATTTAGGTGGAGGTTCCGATGAAATGGCTGAGGAAATTGAACTCCAGAAAAGAAAAGATGAAAACACTTGGAACTAGAATTTATTCATTAAGAACAAACTCCAAAGGAAAGGATTACTCACTCTGATGAAATAAGAATAAGATTTATTGTATGCTTATCCTTCATCAAATTAAATTGATGACCAGCAATGGATTTTGCATACTACTTATTCTTCTTGAAAAGGATTGAGAAGGGATAGCACAAAAAACTTGAGAAAGTCTTCATGAACCACCGGTAGGATTGAAAAGAACGAATGGATTTAAATGATAATCAAAGAAAAAGAATCTTGAACGAACCACCGAAAGAATTCGAAAATGACTGATGAAAGAGACTGAATCACCGGGAATAATTAGAAGAACCAATAAGATTGAGGGGATTTAGATGCAAGAGAACGGGAAGAAGTCGAGCTGATTAAAGAACACTTGAACGAGGCACCGGGATAATTAGAGGACGATAGCTGGAATGATGAGGGCGAAGAATTCTTCTGGAACGATGGCCTCCGGTGAAAAGAAACGGGAGAGCAACTTCTGAAATACTCCGGATGGTTAAGAAAAGAATAACTGACAAATGAAATAATTGAGAGGATAACATGAAGCTAGAACCACGAATCTTCGAGAGAACGGGCAAGATTGAGAGGAAAAACTCTTCTTCGGTCTTCAAATGACGACGAGAAACACCAACAAAATTACTGAAATACTCCAGGAGAATGAAAACCAGAGGGGTTGAGCCAACAATGAAATGATTTGAAACTGGTCTTGGACAAGCATCTGACTGATGAAATTCATTCTTACGTCAGACTCCGAAAAGAACTGAGAATAACTCCAGGGAATTAGAAGAGTCAGGTAAGATCCTGGAAAAAGACCTGTGGGTTAGGGCCCACTGAAGAGATAACACCGTCGGAAAGGATTGTTGACGAGATGGATGAAGCGCCGGAACAATTGAAATACTTGAATGAGGTGACAACCTCGAATTAATTGTAACACAGACGAATCTACTGAGATGTCTTGAACACTCCGGAAGGATAAACTGGCGAGAGGCACACGAGCAAGGAGAACACTTGATCGAAAGAAGAGAATATGATCACCCGAAAAACTTGAATTGAGTCCACTGGAAAGAAAAGAGCTGAAGAATGTCAAAAAAAATGAGAATTCACCGGTTGAAATCATTGACGAATGACTGAAGAGGCTCCACATGAATGAAATTGATGGTCGAAACAGACTCAAGCTCCGGGAAGAAGAGGGTGGGAGGGCGGGAAAACAAAGGCAGCTTGAAAGGGGGAACCGACGAATAACTTGAAGGGAAAACACCGGTTGAAATCATTGAGGAAAGAAAGCAAAGACTTCGCACGAGTAGGATGGATACTCGATTACAGACTCCGGTTCTGAGAAGAAGAAGGGTGGGCATGTGGGAAAGAAAACAACTGAGGATTGAACTCAATGACGAAGAGGCTCGAGTCGACTTGACGAGAAATGCACCGGATCAAAAGAGCTGAGGAACAACGATCGCAAAACCAACTGCGTGATCCTAAAGAAAATTTGAAGGGGAAGAGAAGTAATTCAAAACACCTACGTCAAGATTCCTTACCAGAGCGTCGAAGAGGCAGAGGAGTAAAAAGAATTCCTACTCTCCGATATAACTAGACTCCGAAAACATTTTTCTTCTAGACTCAACAACGGCCAAACTACACGATCAATCAAGGGGGCTCCTAAGGTCGGTCGAGGCTCTGATACCAACTTGTCACGCCCAATATGCGACCCTATCCAAAAGGAACTCGAAGGTCCCACCAAGGATAGACCCGCATATTGAAACGCTTTTGCAAGGTGGATATCATTACATCAACATTACATAATAGATGGGGATACATACATAAGGCATACAATGCCACATGAATACAACATCACAATACATCAGAGCATCATCCGACTACGGATGAAACACAAACAGAAACTCAAACGACATCCACCCTGCTAGCCCAGGCTGCCGACCTGGAACCTATCCCCTGATCGAAGAAGAAGCAGAAGAAGAACTCCAAGACAAACAAACATCGCTCTCGCGTCATGATCATCGCACAACCTGTACCTGCAACTGTTTTTGTAGTAATCTGTGAGCCACGAGGACTCAGCAATCCCATTACCATGGGTATCAAGACTAGCAAAGCTTAAAGGGAAAGGAAGGGGTAAAGTGGTGAGGCTGCAGCAGCGACTAAGCATATATGGTGGCTAACTTACGCAAATAAGAGCGAGAAGAGAGCAAGCAGAACGGTCGTGAAACTAGCAATGATCAAGAAGTGATCCTGAACTCCTACTTACGTCAAACATAACACGAAACCGTGTTCACTTCCCGGACTCCGCCGAAAAGAGACCATCACGGCTACACACGCGGTTGTTGCGTTTTAATTCGGATCTGGTGTCAAGTTGTCTACAACCGGACATTAACTAATTCCCATCTGCCTATAACCGCAGGCATGGCTTTCGAAAGATTATATCCTGCAGGGGCGTCCCAACTTAGCCCATGACAAGCTCTCGCGATCAACGAAGGAATAGACCTTCTCCCAGGAAGACCCGATCAGACTCGGAATCCCGGTTTACAAGACATTTTGACAATGGTAAAACAAGACCAGCAAGACCGCCCGATGCGCCGACAATCCCGATAGGAGCTGCACATATCTCGTTCTCAGGGCAACACCGGATGAGCAATCCGTACAACTAAAACCAGACCTCAAGTTTCCCTGAGGGGGCGCTACAAAGGGCTCTAGTTCGGACCAACACTTAGACAAGCACTGGCCCGGGGGGGCTATAATAAAGATGACCCTCGAGAGAGCGACTCCCAAGGGAAAAGTAGGTGGTGGTGAGGCAAATGGTAAAACCAAGGTTGGTCCTTGCTGGAGGAGTTTTATTCAAAGCGAACTGTGAAGGGGGTCCCATAAATCACCCGACCGCGTAAGGAACGCAAAATCCGGGAACATAACACCGGTATGACGGAAACTAGGGCGGCAAGAGTGGAACAAAACACCAGGCAAAAGGCCGATCCTTCCACCCTTTACCAAGTATATAGATGCATTAATAATATAAGAGATATTGTGATATCCCAACCAAAATCCTGTCCACCATGGAGAAATCTTCAACTTCACCTGCAACTAGCAACGCTATAAGAGGGGCTGAGCAAAAGCGGTAACATAGCCAAACAACGGTTTGCATAGGAAAGGTGTCAAAGGTTAGAGGTTCATGGCAATTTGGGATGGCTTGATAAACAGGTAATAGGTAGCGCAGCATAGCGATAGAACGAAGCAACTAGCATAGCAATGATAGTAGTGAGATCCAAGGTAGCGGTCATCTTGCCTGAAATCTCGCAAGGAAGAAGAACGAGTCCATGAAGAAGATGAACGGATGAAGCCGAACCAAGCGTAGACGAACGAATCCTCACGATCGCAATGAAACAGGAACTATCGAAAAGAAGCACACAACAAGGTAAACACACCACACATAGACAAGACATGATGCCCAACAAGCATGATGCATGACCAATCTAGATGAAGCTACTCATGGCAAAAGATGATGCAAACAAGAGCATGTGACGCCCCCGATTCAATCGTACACTAATCATGCACGCAAACGTGTACGATCAAGTTTAGGGACTCACGGGAAGATATCACAACACAACTCTAAAACATAAATAAGTTATACAAGCATCATAATACAAGCCAGGGGCCTCGAGGGCTCAAATACAAGTGCTCGATCATACACGAGTCAGCGGAAGCAACAATATCTGAGTACAGACATAAGTTAAACAAGTTGCCATAAGATGGCTAGCACAAACTGGGGTACAGATCGAAAGAGGCGCAGGCCTCCTGCCTGGGATCCTCCTAACTACTCCTGGTCGTCGTCAGCGGGCTGCACGTAGTAGTAGGCACCTCCAGTGTAGTAGGAGTCGTCATCGACGGTGGCGTCTGGCTCCTGGACTCCAGCATCTGGTTGCGATAACCAGAAAGAAAGGAAAGGGGGAAAAAGGGGGGAGAAAGCAACCGTGAGTACTCATCCAAAGTACTCGCAAGCAAGGAACTACACTACATATGCATGGGTATATGTGTAAGGAGGCCATGTCAGTGGACTGAACTGCAGAATGCCAGAATAAGAGGGGGATAGCTAGTCCTATCAAAGACTACGCTTCTGGCAGCCTCCGTCTTGCAGCATGTAGAAGAGAGTAGATTGAAGTCCTCCAAGTAGCATCTCCAAGTAGCATCTCCAGTAGCATCGCATAGCATAATCCTACCCGGCGATCCTCCCCTCGTCGCCCTGTGGAAAAGCGATCACCGGGTTGTCTGTGGAACTTGGAAGGGTGTGTTTTATTAAGTATCCGGTTCTAGTTGTCATAAGGTCAAGGTACAACTCCAAGTCGTCCTGTTACCGAAGATCACGGCTATTCGAATAGATTAACTTCCCTGCAGGGGTGCACCACATAACCCAACACGCTCGATCCCATTTGGCCGGACACACTTTTCTGGGTCATGCCCGGCCTCGGAAGATCAACACGTCGCAGCCCCACCTAGGCACAACAGAGAGGTCAGCACGCCGGTCTAAATCCTATGTGCGCAGGGGTCTGGGCCCATCGCCCATTGCACACCTGCACGTTGCGTACGCGGCCGGTGAGCAGACCTAGCAACCTCCATTACAAAGGAAGTTGCGTCAACGCAGTCCAACCCGGCGCGCGCCGCTCAGTCGCTGACGTCAAGAAGGCTTCGGCTGATACCACGACGCCGGGATACCCATAACTACTCCCGCGTAGATGGTTAGTGCGTATAGACCAAATGGCCAGACTCAGATCAAATACCAAGATCTCGTTAAGCGTGTTAAGTATCCGCGAACGCCGCACAGGGCCAGGCCCACCTGTCTCCTAGGTGGTCTCAACCTGCCCTGTCGCTCCGCCACAAAGTAACAGTCGGGGGCCGTCGGGAACTCAGGCCCACCTCTACCGGGATGGAGCCACCTGTCCTTTCAGCCCCCTCATCAGAATCACTTGCGGGTACTCCTCGAGCTGACCCAACTTTAGCCACCATCTGTATAGTATGAATGTATGTATAGTATATACCCGTGATCACCTCCCGAGTGATCACGGCCCAATAGTATAGCAAGGCAGACTGACAAGGATGTAGGGCCAATGATGATAAACTAGCATCCTATACTAAGTATTTAGGATTGCAGGTAAGGTATCAACAGATGTAGCAACAATGTCAGGCTATGCATCAGAATAGGATTAACGGAAAGCAGTAACATGCTACACTACTCTAATGCAAGCAGTATAGAGAAGAATAGGCGATATCTGGTGATCAAGGGGGGGGCTTGCCTGGTTGCTCTGGCAAGAGAGAGGGGTCGTCAACTCCGTAGTCGAACTGGGGCATCAGCATCGTCATGGGGTCTACCGAAGAGAAGATGGTGGAGAAACAGTAAATACATAGCAAGCAAGTGCATAACAGGATAACAGGCAGAGCTAGACGTGTTCTAACGCGGTATGAGGTGATACCGGTGAAGGGGGGAAGCATCCGGGAAGTATTCCCGGGGTTCCGTGTTTTCGGGCAGAGGAGCCGGAGGGGGAAAGTTGCGAGTTCGATAGGTTAGGGATGTGTGGCGGACGAACGGGCTGCGTTTCTGGATTCGTCTCGTCGTTCTGAGCAACTTTCATGTTGAAAATATTTTAATCCGAGTTACGGATTAAAAGATATGATTTTCTAAAGATTTTACTAATTTCTGTAATTTAATTAATTATTTAAATCCAACATTATCCAGAATAGTAAATGATGACGTCAGCCTGAATTCATGCTGACGTCTGCAGTCAACTATGCAGTTGACTGGGTCAACTAAGTGTGGGGCCCACATGTCATTGGTTGTTTAACTAGCAGGCTAATTAAACAGGGTCAATTAGTTTAATTAGTGGTTAGGTTAATCTAATCTGGTTTAATTAGTTTAATTAATTCTTTAATTAATTAATTAATTATCATTTTAATTATTATTTATTAATTCATTTTCATTTCTTTTTTTTGTTCAAGGGGGGGTGGGCCCCGTTTGTCTGTGGCACAGAGGCCTAGCGGGCGGGGAGCTAGCGGGTGGAGTCGGCGCGGGCGTCGGGCGCTAGCGCCCAGCCCGATTGGGCGTTGCGGACCCTGGCCGCCGGCCACAGCAGGGGCGCCACAGCAGGGGGAGGCCGATATCCGGGGGCGGGGCAGAGGGGCGAGAGCAAGAGGCGCAGCCTGGCGCCGGTTCGGGGTTGCACGAGAGGGCCGTCAGCGGCCAGTGGGTGGCCGGGGTGCTGGGAGGCGGGGATGGCGACGACCCTGGCCGATGCGGCCAAGTGCCGGCGACGCGGATAGGCGGCTAAGGCGGCCGGTTGTGAGGCGAGGCCACGGTGAGAAGGGCGGAGGCTCCTCGGCGTGAGACAGGGTGAGCGGGGGCAGTGGGTGCGCGTGCGACAGCGGGTGACCGGAGCAAGGGAAGACGGGGTCGGATCGGGAGGTCCTCACCGGCCCTGTAGTTGTGCAAAGTATGCTCGGGGGAGGGGCCGGAGATGCGTTTCCGGCGACGGTGTGGCGGATGGCGGCGTCGGGGGCCTTCTCGGTCCAGGAACGGGGAGGAGGGCGAGGATGACGGCGAGCGACGGGCGGGGCGGCGCCGGTGATGAGGAGGCACGGCGCTTGGCGATCTGGCGATGGGCGCGGGGAAGACAACGGCCAGTAGCGCCAGGCGGTGAGGCGTGGTCGCCAGGACGCAGCGGGAGGCGCTCGGCGAGCGGCGAGGTGGTGGTGGAGTCGGGGCATCGCGCCCCGATCCAGATCTAGCGGGGGGGAGCGAGAGGGGGAGTGGGGGTGCTGAGTCACTAGGGTTCGGTCGCCCCAGGGGCTATAGGCGCCGGCTAGGCTGGCCTGGTTGGCCCAGAGGCTAGCTGGGCTGTGGCCCGGTGGGGGGGGGGGGGGGGTTCTTTCCTTATTATTTTTTATTATTATTGTTTTCCTGTTTGCAACATGTTTAGCACCCAAATGATTTTTATAAAATATGGGAGCTGGCTCGTAAGTTGTAGTGCATTAGATCCTTGCATCAAAAATTAGTTTGGGTGTAATACTAATTCATATTAAATTTAGATTAATTAAAAGGTTATCAAATGTTGTTGTTTGCCACTATTTGAGGTTGTTAGGGTCACTCAACTGATCCATTTAATGTTAGTTGCAATTTTATAATTGCCTCTGAATTATTTCTTACTTAATGAACATTTTAGTTTCCAAATTTGAAAATTTTTATTGTTTGCTTGATTTTGAACTTCAATTTGAATCGGTTTTTTGAATCATCGCAAGATGAACAGCAGTAATCGTGGTGACGTGGCATCCTTAGCGGAGGGTTACTGTAGTGTAACTATCCGGGCGTCACAGTTCTCCTCCACTATAAGAAATCTCGTCCCGAGATTTAAGAGTGGAACTAAGGGGGAAGGTCTGATTACGAAATTCTAACGAATCTTCTCGAAGAAGTTAATCCCTTTCGTTGATGTCTTCAATTCTTTATTCCAATGCATCATGATAAACTTGTCATCATTTCTTCGGGAACTCCATCGTACTTACGAAAGGTTAAGGGGCAGCTCAGCTACGTCAGAATGCTTTTGAGGGAAACAATCTGAGGTTAACCCATGAAAGAGTATAAGATTATCTTTCGAGTTGAACATATGAAATACATCGAGAGTAAGGTACGAAGGTACAATAAGAGGTTCCAAGGGATAGATAGTTGCTCGAAGTCTGAACCAGAGTAAGAAAGGGGTTCAGAGTAGCGAGAGTAAGTATTGCGTATGATACCAAAATAGAGCACTAGGAAGGTGGCCCGTGAATTAAATACGAAGCCAAGCGTGAGGAATAACCATTAGAGACAGGGTTGTACAATAGAATCAGGTTTTGATCCTGTGGAACTGTGGGTTATGGGCCCACCATGTGGGTTAAAAATAGGAAGGGCGGAGACGTCTTGCACGATCATGTAAGCAAGGCATGTAAGAGGATAGCCTGTCATTTATGTCGACAACAACATCGGTACCAAGGGCGAGGGACGAAGAGAACCATTTTCCTGCTCGTTGAACGAGGCGGACCAATAGGCAAAGTTCTCGTCCATCGGTGGTTACCGGAATGCTATCAACAAAAGCAACAGGGTCTTACTAACACGGTTGTACACCAAGGTGTTTACATAAGCAATGATTTATTACTGCTTAGATCATATGGATCACAAGAAAGATTAAACAAGATAATGGAAAGGAAATGTGATCATCATATTAATCAGCAATGGAAAGGATAATGCGTTTAAACACATATTTCAGGGGTATAACCTTCCCAAGGACAAGCAGAGCATGATATCCATGACAGGATATAATTTTAGAAAACCCCTTAGCAAAGGGGAGAGAAATTTCATGACATTACCCATACAACGGTGTTTGAATAATTGATAAAGAAAATTTAGCATTGTACATGTCCTTATTGAAATTCGAAGTACCACAGACAAGCTTCGAGATAGCATTGACATGGTCTTCAAGCAAAGGTCAGACTTCGGATACATGAAGGATCCATCAGGAATAACTTATAGAGTAAGTCTTACAATTTCCTCATGGAAGAATGGTTAACCTTGCCAGAAAGGAAACTATAATAATAGGTCCTCCGGCCGGGGGTGCTAGGCATGTCATCACCTTACCAGGTCATACATAGACCAATGTTATAACTCTTGGAAATATGCCCCAACCATCATATCTGACCGAGGTTCAGATCCGATTGGTGTCAGGATACCTCTGACTCAGGATGCCAGAGAAGAAAAGGTGCAACACAAATTGATGAGATGACAATGTAAGATTCTCAAGAAATGAACTATGGGAGCGAGTCCAAAACAGGAGTTCATCATTAAACTAAGGAGAGGATGGGGAGGTGGTTGACGGTCTCAGCGACACTTCATCGAGATTTCCAACAATATGGATTTCCACAAATATGTGAACATGAGGATAACATTTGTCATATCAAATGATATAGTGAGGTATGCTCGAGGAAAACATACACAATTAAACATTGGTTGAAAGGTGCGCCCGAAATATGGGTCGGGTTTGCACGACCAATGTCAGAATGGTGATTGAATAATCAATAGTCCAAGAACGAACGGCCGACCATTAACTTCAAAGCAATAGGGTTGCTAGAAGGGCAGAATTCAAACAGCACCGTTCACTTGTTGGTACACCGGTTGGAATGAACACGAGGACCAAGAAAGAATGGTGAGGGTGAGAAGTATCACCATACCAAGAATTCTTAAGAGGTGGTGAATTTCTCACGACATTCTTGACATAGAAGATGGTAATACTTCAAGGTAGAACATAACATAAGTCGGTTAACAAGGAACTCAAGGTATAGCCACAACACAAACAAGTTTGTGTTGGAAAGAAGGCAAGGAAGTAGTCGATGACACACAATTCATCGAGGGGCAAGGATGGTAATTCTTATCATGAATTTGATTGTTATTCTGGAATAGCTCAGAAAGTTGATAATGATCACGACACATTTGTCGAGAGATTACCTGAAGATGTAATCGATCCGCGATCACATTAGGTCAAAAGAATGATGAAGCAAGAGGTTATTGGAACCATGGGTACGACACAAACTCGGAACCAAGCTTGTTGTCTGAGGTGGAATGATAAGACAAGGAAATCAACGTAAGCTTAGCTCAGCGTCGAAAATTATGCTCTGGGAAGAGGACCAGGTAGCACAGTTAAAATCGGCACGACAAGGATATAGCCATGCTAGGAATGACGTGATGGAATTCAAACTCGTAAGTAATGAAGGTTACCAAGAGTTGCTTAATCGCGATGCGGACTCGTGTCAGTTATCGGTGTCTTTGAGTGTTAAATAACTCAGAGCCCGTGAAAAATTGGAATCAATGAGAATGTAGCACTTGATGAAGAACTCATAAGAAGTTATGCAGTTCCGTGATAATCTTGAGATACCTGGGGGTAACACTCGAGGACAATCTAAAGTAGAGCTCGGACTGGGGTATTTTTATACAGAAGATAAGTGCTTAAACATGCACGAGAAATGGTATTTAAAAGAGATCATGGTCGGAACCACGATTGCAAAAGGCCAGATCCCAGATATAAGATGTACTTATACCAAGGGAATAATTAATTTAAGAGAAGCTTTAATGATAAGATCTACATCGTGTCCATGGGCATGAACACAAAGTTCAAGGTCGACTCCCACTTCCATAATGCATAACCTTCCATTCACTTCTCGTTCTCAAAGAAGTTGTATGGTAGAAAATTATCTGCTAAACACTAGAAAGGTTAACTTGTCAAAACCTTCCGGTTCATACGATTTTTAATGAAGGTATAGGTTCAACCCATAGGGGCTTCTTAGAAACATATACCACAAGTTTTAAGAGTAAATAACACAAGCTCGAAAGTAGAGCAAGGTTGAGAAAGTAGATGATACAATTTACCAAAGGCATTATGTATCCAAGGGAAGGCTCACAAGGTTATTGAATATGAAGGAAAATGTCGGATAAAATCCATTAAAGGATTTGTCGGTCCATAACAGAGCTGATGTGAGCATCGGCACACAATCAGAGGAAGTAACAATGCAAGAAATTGGATTATAGAAACAACTGAATAACTTAGAGCTCATTGCTAAGGGATTATGATTTACAAAGCGAAGGATCAGAAGCAGACGCTCTGATCAAGGATGGATAAGTTGTATAGACCAGAGGCACAATTGACGACAATTAGTTTGGTCGAGCACCAACTCATGTTCAAAATGACGTCTGAGCAGGAAAGATAATTTAGAAGGGTTGATAGATGATTGTGTGCGTTCGCACACATGTGATCAATAGGATCAAAATGACGGTGTCAAAAGATACTAATGAATATTGCTAGTGATATGGGAGCATCCATAATGTAAGCAGACAAGTATTGCAGAGCAATAAGCTACTAAGGATTTTTGGAGGATTGAATAGTATTTCGAAGACCATTGTGAAACACATGAACAACGGGGGATGAGCGGATACTCGATTAGTGCGAGAATTAACCGTACGGGTATTCAGGTGACCAAGAACAGCAAGGCAGTAAGCTCAAAGGATTATATCAAAACAACGACGAGTTTTTTAGGGTATCTTGTAATAACAAGACCAACTGGGGATGAAGGTAAGAATAACAACTGCAAGTAGTTATCCATAAGGGTTTACGGTGGAAGGGGAATTGCAAACGCGATGAACACAAGTTCTCGAGTTAACAGCGGAGAGCATCTTCAGGGTCTTCTGGTGCAGCAGACGATCATCAGTAATAAGGGGCTCTCCGGGTGAAAGTGATAACGAGATCCTAATGTTAGATTTAGTAAAATTCATTTAACCCGAATAGAGGAGAGATCAGAGTCCCAGAGTAAAGGTCGAGGAGTAAAAGATCCTAATACCACCCAATGGCGACGTGGGCCCATGGGCCACACAGCCATGTTAGTAAAAGTTTTTGCAACGTCTAGACTCGACTTCGGCCAAGGAGTTGGAAAGGGGGATTCCTACAGGCAGTCGGCTCTGATACCAACTTGTGATGCCCCCGATTCAATCGTACACTAATCATGCACGCAAACGTGTACGATCAAGATCAGGGACTCACGGGAAGATATCACAACACAACTCTAAAACATAAATAAGTTATACAAGCATCATAATACAAGCCAGGGGCCTCGAGGGCTCAAATACAAGTGCTCGATCATACACGAGTCAGCGGAAGCAACAATATCTGAGTACAGACATAAGTTAAACAAGTTGCCATAAGATGGCTAGCACAAACTGGGGTACAGATCAAAAGAGGCACAGGCCTCCTGCCTGGGATCCTCCTAACTACTCCTGGTCGTCGTCAGCGGACTGCACGTAGTAGTAGGCACCTCCAGTAGTAGGAGTCGTCGTCGACGGTGGCGTCTGGCTCCTGGACTCCAGCATCTGGTTGCGATAACCAGAAAGAAAGGAAAGGGGGAAAAAGGGGGGAGAAAGCAACCGTGAGTACTCATCCAAAGTACTCGCAAGCAAGGAACTACACTACATATGCATGGGTATATGTGTAAGGAGGCCATGTCAGTGGACTGAACTGCAGAATGCCAGAATAAGAGGGGGATAGCTAGTCCTATCAAAGACTACGCTTCTGGCAGCCTCCGTCTTGCAGCATGTAGAAGAGAGTAGATTGAAGTCCTCCAAGTAGCATCTCCAAGTAGCATCTCCAGTAGCATCGCATAGCATAATCCTACCCGGCGATCCTCCCCTCGTCGCCCTGTGAAAAAGCGATCACCGGGTTGTCTGTGGAACTTGGAAGGGTGTGTTTTATTAAGTATCCGGTTCTAGTTGTCATAAGGTCAAGGTACAACTCCAAGTCGTCCTGTTACCGAAGATCACGGCTATTCGAATAGATTAACTTCCCTGCAGGGGTGCACCACATAACCCAACACGCTCGATCCCATTTGGCCGGACACACTTTTCTGGGTCATGCCCGGCCTCGGAAGATCAACACGTCGCAGCCCCACCTAGGCACAATAGAGAGGTCAGCACGCCGGTCTAAATCCTATGCGCGCAGGGGTCTGGGCCCATCGCCCATTGCACACCTGCACGTTGCGTACGCGGCCGGTGAGCAGACCTAGCAACCTCCATTACAAAGGAAGTTGCGTCAACGCAGTCCAACCCGGCGCGCGCCGCTCAGTCGCTGACGTCAAGAAGGCTTCGGCTGATACCACAACGCCGGGATACCCATAACTACTCCCGCGTAGATGGTTAGTGCGTATAGACCAAATGGCCAGACTCAGATCAAATACCAAGATCTCGTTAAGCGTGTTAAGTATCCGCGAACACCGCACAGGGCCAGGCCCACCTGTCTCCTAGGTGGTCTCAACCTGCCCTGTCGCTCCGCCACAAAGTAACAGTCGGGGGCCGTCGGGAACTCAGGCCCACCTCTACCGGGATGGAGCCACCTGTCCTTTCAGCCCCCTCATCAGAATCACTTGCGGGTACTCCTCGAGCTGACCCAACTTTAGCCACCATCTGTATAGTATGAATGTATGTATAGTATATACCCGTGATCACCTCCCGAGTGATCACGGCCCAATAGTATAGCAAGGCAGACTGACAAGGATGTAGGGCCAATGATGATAAACTAGCATCCTATACTAAGTATTTAGGATTGCAGGTAAGGTATCAACAGATGTAGCAACAATGTCAGGCTATGCATCAGAATATGATTAACGGAAAGCAGTAACATGCTACACTACTCTAATGCAAGCAGTATAGAGAAGAATAGGCGATATCTGGTGATCAAGGGGGGGGCTTGCCTGGTTGCTCTGGCAAGAGAGAGGGGTCGTCAACTCCGTAGTCGAACTGGGGCATCAGCATCGTCATGGGGTCTACCGAAGAGAAGATGGTGGAGAAACAGTAAATACATAGCAAGCAAGTGCATAACAGGATAACAGGCAGAGCTAGACGTGTTCTAACGCGGTATGAGGTGATACCGGTGAAGGGGGGAAGCATCCGGGAAGTATTCCCGGGGTTCCGTGTTTTCGGGCAGAGGAGCCGGAGGGGGAAAGTTGCGAGTTCGATAGGTTAGGGATGTGTGGCGGACGAACGGGCTGCGTTTCTGGATTCGTCTCGTCGTTCTGAGCAACTTTCATGTTGAAAATATTTTAATCCGAGTTACGGATTAAAAGATATGATTTTCTAAAGATTTTACTAATTTCTGTAATTTAATTAATTATTTAAATCCAACATTATCCAGAATAGTAAATGATGACGTCAGCCTGAATTCATGCTGACGTCTGCAGTCAACTATGCAGTTGACTGGGTCAACTAAGTGTGGGGCCCACATGTCATTGGTTGTTTAACTAGCAGGCTAATTAAACAGGGTCAATTAGTTTAATTAGTGGTTAGGTTAATCTAATCTGGTTTAATTAGTTTAATTAAACCTTTAATTATCATTTTAATTATTATTTATTAATTCATTTTCATTTCTTTTTTTTGTTCAAGGGGGGGTGGGCCCCGTTTGTCTGTGGCACAGAGGCCTAGCGGGCGGGGAGCTAGCGGGTGGAGTCGGCGCGGGCGTCGGGCGCTAGCGCCCAGCCCGATTGGGCGCTGCGGACCCTGGCCGCCGGCCACAGCAGGGGCGCCACAGCAGGGGGAGGCCGATATCCGGGGGCGGGGCAGAGGGGCGAGAGCAAGAGGCGCAGCCTGGCGCCGGTGCGGGGTTGCACGAGAGGGCCGTCAGCGGCCAGTGGGTGGCCGGGGTGCTGGGAGGCGGGGATGGCGACGACCCTGGCCGATGCGGCCAGGTGACGGCGACGCGGATAGGCGGCTAAGGCGGCCGGTTGTGAGGCGAGGCCACGGTGAGAAGGGCGGAGGCTCCTCGGCGTGAGACAGGGTGAGCGGGGGCAGTGGGTGCGCGTGCGACAGCGGGTGACCGGAGCAAGGGAAGACGGGGTCGGATCGGGAGGTCCTCACCGGCCCTGTAGTTGTGCAAAGTATGCTCGGGGGAGGGGCCGGAGATGCGTTTCCGGCGACGGTGTGGCGGATGGCGGCGTCGGGGGCCTTCTCGGTCCAGGAACGGGGAGGAGGGCGAGGATGACGGCGAGCGACGGGCGGGGCGGCGCCGGTGATGAGGAGGCACGGCGCTTGGCGATCCGGCGACGGGCGCGGGGAAGACGACGGCCAGTAGCGCCAGGAGGTGAGGCGTGGTCGCCAGGACGCAGCGGGAGGCGCTCGGCGAGCGGCGAGGTGGTGGTGGAGTCGGGGCATCGCGCCCTGATCCAGATCTAGCGGGGGGAGCGAGAGGGGGAGTGGGGGGTGCTGAGTCACTAGGGTTCGGTCGCCCCAGGGGCTATAGGCGCCGGCTGGGCCGACCTGGTTGGCCCAGAGGCTAGCTGGGCTGTGGCCCAGTGGGGGGGGTTCTTTCCTTATTATTTTTTATTATTATTATTTTCCTGTTTGCAACATGTTTAGCACCCAAATGATTTTTATAAAATATGGGAGCTGGCTCATAAGTTGTAGTGCATTAGATCCTTGCATCAAAAATTAGTTTGGGTGTAATACTAATTCATATTAAATTTAGATTAATTAAAAGGTTATCAAATGTTGTTGTTTGCCACTATTTGAGGTTGTTAGGGTCACTCAACTGATCCATTTAATGTTAGTTGCAATTTTATAATTGCCTCTGAATTATTTCTTACTTAATGAACATTTTAGTTTTCAAATTTGAAAATTTTTATTGTTTGCTTGATTTTGAACTTCAATTTGAATCGGTTTTTTGAATCATCGCAAGATGAATAGCAGTAATCGTGGTGACGTGGCATCCTTAGCGGAGGGTTACTGTAGTGTAACTATCCGGGCGTCACAGAGCAACACATCAAGACAAGTTTAAATGAGGCAGGGAACAACATATAACAATTCCGGTAAGTCCTCATATGCAAATTTCGAAATTGGTCCAGATCTGAATAAACCTTATGTTCAAGTTGTTAAACAGCAAGTTAAGATGCACCAGGATGATCTACACGAGATTCTAGTCAAGTTACATATGAAGTTCATTAGATTTGGAGCTACGGCCTAGAAGATATGAGCAACACAAGTTAAACATGGCATTGATGCAAAATGCACCCAAACATCAAGCAAACACCTCAAAACATGGATGCAACATGATAATATGAAACTACATGCAATTCTAAGCAAGTTTCATATAGAGCACACTCAAAACGGAGCAACGGTTCAACACATGCACTCTATACAAGTTTAAAGGACAAGCTGTCCAAAACAGCAACTAGGCATATTGCAAGCATCAAAACAACATACTACAGCACCCCAACATGAGAACAAAAGGCATGGACATGATGTACAGGTAAAGCATTACAAAACATGAACACTGAGCTAACTCCAGAAATCACTAGAACATGCTCAAACACACATTGTAAGATTGCAAGTAATAACAATTTCAGACTTTGCAGAAAGTAACATCACGATGCAAGGTTTAGAGCTATCAAACAACATGTTACAGGAACTTATAATAGCAAAACAAGACATGGCATGATTCTACTCAAAGCATAGATCAAAAGTCCCTTACTGACCATAAGCCAAAAAGGATCAGAAAATATGATGGCACCGATGTAAACATAGCAAGTTATAATCCAGATTCAAACATGGCCGAAACAGAATTATGAAGGCATGTAGATGAGCTTGTACCACTCACCACAGAGCAATAAATAGCATGGCAAGGCAACCAACAGTAAGAAGACATATTTGTGAAGCTAAGCATGGCATTAGCAAGGTCATAGGGGTGCATGGATCACTAGGAAAACACATGGAAACAACTGAACTTAATGTTAACAGGCTGACAGCAACATTATGAAGCAACTTTAGAGCAAGATTACAACAAACTACAGCAACCTATAAATGCAACCAGGGGCATGGATGGTTAGAGGATGACATGTAGATCAAAACATGTTTATAGAAAATCTCCAGATTATGCATAGAATGATTAGTAGCAACATGTTTATATAGCATCACGAAATAACAGATTCAGCCTAGCAAAACAGCAACATCATGTACCCTACTTAACAAGCTCGATTCACTCACCACAAGTCATTGCATGACAAGATAAGCATAGAATCATCAAGAATACATGTTTGTGAAACAAACTAAGTCAAGAACAAGTCCATAGCATGCAAGGATCAACTATAGCAACCTTGGCCAAATTGAATAACATGTAAACAATCTGCCAGGAAACATTTTGAAGCAAAAATAGAGCACTCAAATGACATCCTAAACTACTCCATAAATGTAAACAAGGGCAGGGATGGATAGAACATAACCATATGTTCAAAACACCCTTACTGAAGTATCTCAAAATATGCATGGATCTCTCTGTAGCATCAAGTTTACATGGCATCAAAATAATAGCAGAACAGGGACTGAAATCAGCAACATCACGATGCCTAGTTTGCATGCTTGTGCTAGTCACCACATTAATCACAAAAATACATGTCATACACTCCTGGAAAGATGGGATATCCTAGATCAAAACACATGAATACATCAACCTCATAGGATGCACACATCAATCATGGCAAAAATGACAAATGAGCTCGTTCTGATAACAGACAGCAGAAAACATCATGAAGCACTCTTACAATGATGATTCAGGCATCAAGATGACCTCAAATAAACATGATGCAATGGAATGAAATGATGTACTCGTTGAGACGAACAATTTGACATATTACACGCACGAAACGGAACTACGGATGCAGAGATACAGCATGATGAACATGGCATGATTATTGCAAAAACTTCGGGACAGACGATTTTCGGGGAGGGGAAAGTCAACCTCGGATCTGGGCACGGATTTCGATGATCGCCGGAACTCGTCGCCGGAGTAGAGGAGGAGGCGGCCGGAGGACGACGGGGAGGGTCGCCGGCGGGTTGGGGCGGCGGATCCGGGCATGGGGCCCCCGGATCTGGCGTCAGAGGAGGCACGGGCGCTTGGGGGCGACGGCGCCATGGCCGCGATGGAGCTCCGGCGAGGAGCTCCCGGGCGGCGCGGTGGGACGGCGGAGGAAGCTCGGGGCGGCCGGTCGGGCACGCGGCCGGGGCGGGAGGCGGCGGCGGCCCCTGCTCCGGCGACCTCGCGCGCGGGCAGGCACGGGCGGGGCGGAGGAAGGCGGAGGCGGGCCACAGCGGCGCGCCGGTGAGGGAGACGGGCGCCGGCGAAGGCGGCGGTTGGCAGCGGCGGAGGGCGCAGGCGAGCGGGCGCGGCGCGGGCGCGCGGGCCGCGCGGGCCAGAGGCGGGCCCGGGCGGGCCGGCGGCGGCTGGCGGCGGGGAGCGCCACGCGGCGGCCTCCGATTGGACGAGGGGGCGCGGGGCGGACGTGTCCGGCCGCGGCTGGACGCGTTCGGCGGCGGAGAGGGAAAAATCTAGGGTTTGGGGGGGTTTGGACTGCGGAATTTCGGAGGGAGGGGCTATTTATAGATTTTTGGGAGCTAGGAGAGTCCAAATGAGGAGCGGTTTTCGGCCACGCGATCATGATCGAACGACCGAGAGCATGGAGAGGAGTTAGGTGGGTTCTGGGCCAGTTTGGAAGGGGTGTTGGGCTGCAAAGAGAAAGAGGGGTTTCGGGCTACGCGGTTAACCGTTGGAGTATCAAACGACCTCCAAATGACACGAAACTTGACAGGCGGTCTACCGGTGGTATACCAAGGCCACTTGGCAAGCCTCGGGCCATTCCGAGAAGTTTAACACCCACTCACAAAAAGAGAGAAGAGGGGGACGCCGGAGGGCATAGGAGCGCCGGATTGCAAAACGGACAACGGAGAAAATGCTGGGATGCATGAGACGAACACGCATGCAAAATGAAATGCACATGATGACATGATAAAATGCAATACGCAAGCAAATGACATGTCAACAACGACGAATAACTGAATGACACCTGGCGCATCGGACCCGGGGCGTTACACATAGGCAGGAGCTCGGGAAGCTATTGTCAATGGGCAACACTGCAAATGTGAGAGAGAAAGATGGTCGCACTAGTCATGGGAGGAAGCAAATCGGTATCCTACCCATGTAAAGAAATAGAGTGGTGGATTTTACACTTTCCAAACCCAAACATGATTTTTTTTAAATAGTTGTCCAAAATATAATTAATTTGCAAAACTGATTTTTCTAATAGTCAGCTAGAAACTCATTTTTTCATAGTCATGGCTATCCAAGCAACCACTTAAACTAGTAGAACGCCCGTGCGTTGCTACGGGCTACAATGCATGTATTTGAGTGACTCGACAAGAATCATCACGTAAACCTTCTCTCCCGACCCCTAAAAAACGTAAACCTTCTCTCTCTCTCTCTCTCTCCACTCTTCCCCTCTCTATATATCTCCATCTCGCCCTTCCTCCACTCACCCTTCCTCCCACTCTCTCTCTCTCCTTGTAGGACATGGATGTTGAGCGTGTCGCATGGGAGGGTTGGGGGATACAAGAGGAATAGGGGACTCCCTCATAAAGATTCTCCCCAAAATGATGCTTAACTAAGCATCACTCTCTAGTATGATGTAATTGGTCTTTGAGCTGTCCTCTGAACCTAGAATATCACACATGATTGACCTCGTCAACCACTTTGACTCTCAAGTAAAAGATAGAAGTCATTTCTTCTGAAGTATAAATACAAAAGAATGGTGTGCATGAGCTTAGTTCAAAACAACATCTTGTGTGTCATCTCCACTGAGAATAGTAGACACTAAAAAATTAGGTAAGCAACATTTGAATACTAAGGGTGCAGAGAGGGCCAAGGTCATGGTTTCGATCCTACAAATGTTTTAGATCTTTAGGCCTCTTCTTATGCATCATCGGTTCTCAAAGCAAAAGGGGATGTTATGGCCAATGTTGGCCTCTATAAAAAAATTTCCTGTGCAAACAAGAGATGTTCTACCACTACGAGCTCCAAGAAAGATGTCACTATAATATATGCAAGGCTCAAAATTGTTACATTAACCAACTTACAATGTCATGGAGTCCTTGCAATCAACATCAGTATCAAACAATGATCACCTACCCAGTTACCATGTTTCCCTCTTCCATGATGGTCATCGCCTCCACATCAACACCTACCACATCATAGTATTAAATTTCAATTTATCAGGAAATGATGAGGCAACACAAAAGCATATGGCGCTTGTCAAGCTCCGCAACCAACCAGTGTTGGGGGGAATGGGGCTTTATGTGTTAATATGGAGAGGACTACTGTACGCGTTGAGAATTCTCTGAAAATTAAACCCATTGAACTTCTAAGCCATTGTGTGCACACTTGAGGCACTCGGACCCGGAGATAAATTTTTCATCATCGTCTTACTAAAATTAACTTTAGAATAGTTCTCTACCTGATACTTCTGATTAATATATTTACTTATTTTCAGGAAGAAAATAAGAAATAAATATTGTTGGATCTCCAAAAAAATACCTTTAGAAATACTATTATCTTTTCCCCCTTTGATATTTCTTCAATAGACCACTGAAAAATGAGCATTCTTTTTTGTTGTCTGAACCTTTTGCGTTTTGGCATTGATGAACGAATAAAGCCCAAAAAATGATAACTATCTTCTTTCCAGTTGGCAATAAGACTGTAGACAACACCAAGAGTATACCACCAGCATGTGAATAGCGAGCAAAAAATGTTCTTTCCAAAGCTAACTCTGCATCAGAAACTTCCTTGGATCCACCACGTCCTTGGCAGACAGAAGCCGAGGAAACAACTAAGCCAAAATTAGAAGAATATTATCGGATCACTGGCAAGGCACGGAATTACTGGAAATGGCACAAAAGGAAATATGTATAGAAAATACGACATAAAACACAAATTTGTTGTTGTAGAAACACAGATGTAATATGCACATGTCTACCACTGATCCCAACCTTATATTCTATTCACAACACTACACTTTTCTTCTTCCAAATTTCTCAAACAAATAAAAGAAGTCTGCATGAGACTACATGGGTGCATTCTTCACAGATATTCTGTATAGGCAGTTGGCAGGTCTAGAATCTGCATGCAAGTATGATATGATACTTCTAGCCTCAGAGAGAATACATATAATGAAAAAAATAAACATGCTAAATATTCTTATCACTCACAAAAGCATGCACATTATAGGTGATTAAAATTTCTCACATTGTGATGAAAAGGAAAATCGGGAACTCATCAGCCCAATCTGGGGAGTTGCCCTTGTTCTCTCATGGCGCTCATGGATGGACACTTGACATTAGTACATAAAATTAAAGAGTGCACGACCGTCCAAAAGATGTAAAAATATCTTAACTTAATAACTGGCAACACAAAAATGAATGTTGCTAGTGCTGTCTCATCTTCTCCACTTTCCGCTCCACCCCGTGCTCTTCCTACCCACATCCAACCCCTCCATGCTCGGTCAACCACAAATCCATCCTTCTCCTTCGCCCCAGCATAGCGCCACCATTGCCCTTGCTTCTCCACCTACACTGAGACACCACAGTCGCTCCACCCACTCAGTGACGCGGCCGCCTTGCTCCCACCCTCACTAACCACAGCACAATTCGGTGGCTAGAGTTAGCCGCAGGGGCGCATGTAGAGGCAGAATGGTGAGAGGTGCTTGGGGTCGATGAAGGCGACGGGGTGGAGCCGCGCGAGTGGCAGCCGACGTGAGAACCGCTGGCGTCGGCCAGAGTTAGAGGCGCGGAGATTTAGAGCAGAGAGAGAATGGAGGCGGGGGCTGGAGGGAGGGAGAAGTGGCGGCCTCGGCCTCGGCCTTGGTAGTTAGCACCCCCATGGCGTAGCATGGAGAGGTGTAGAGATGAAAGCACAGGAGTGAGGCGACGATGCACGTGTGGTGGCGGCGGGGCAGAGAAGCACAATGGACGACCGTCGTCGGCGCCGCGGGGAGGTGTGGAGGAGAGGCGGCCACGTGAGGGGAGGCACATCAGAGGTGTTGGGTGCTCTCATGAGAGAAAGTGAGGCAGCGTTGCCCCCTCCTCAATCTGATTGCCTTCCAATTTTTCAAGGAAGAGATGCATTACTGGGGAAGGAGAGATCAACTCTTGATATTTTTCCTTCGTAGCGTGATATAAGAGGAACATGAAGGAGAGAAAATCAGTCGATCGGTCCAGCATGGGGAAACGAATGAACGACTTAGGTACCCCTCTCTCCTTAATATCCTTTATTTGTTTCCTGAAAATCTGTTATTTGTTTCCTAAAACAAATTGCATTAATGGAAGGATTGGTTGATTTGGATAATTAGGGAAGTTAGATCCGTGATCTTCTGTATGTTAGGAAAGTGTTGATTTGGAATAAAAGAGTGGAGAGAAAATAAACCGATAGATAAGAAAACCAACGTGGTAGGGGTGGTTGGTGGTGGGACGAAGAAAAATCGGACGAAAATAAACCGTACCAGGTTACCAAGTGCTCCATTAAGAGTAGAGATACAACCAAACTAGTAGGCTTATTGCTATTTATAATAAACTTTTTCACTTGTTTATAGCCTATAGTTAGTTCAGTTAACCACATAGCAGTGTCGTCAAATGCTAGGATGATTTTTCATCTATAAATTCTCGCTTTTAATGTTGCCAAATATTATTCTTGAAATGAAATCATTTTTGGTAGCATGAAATTTAATTCATTTGATAATAGATTTGGTTGAATTAACTGATCTCATCCGTCCTAATAAACAAAAGACAAGATATTATTATTTTGCAGTTTAATGTGTGTCACCAATGTGTTGTTGTGTGCTTGTATATGTCCATTTCAAATTTAGTACTGGTAAATATCTTGGTGAAGACTTCTAGAGCGTGCACGTATATCAATATCTTGACATACTTTGAAGCATAAGATTTTCTATTGTAGGTGTAAACTATTGTAAAATATACTATCTATGAGATGCCTATATGCGTTGTGAGATCATTGACATTGCTCATTACATATTCTTCTGTGGCCAAATAAACCCTTCGTGTTCCTGGAATTCGACATTTTATTGGCAACACATCCGAAGTATATGAATGGAATTCTGCTAAGAAATTTGAGTGGATGGATTTTTTTATTCTACATAGAGTACGAATAATTCTTAAGAAAAAAACCAACAAATCACGCAACAAACATAGGAAAGTTCCTAAAGATCCAAATCTTTTAAAAATACTATAAATTGTTTTGAAGTAAATGATAGAGAACATGGTACTTAGGAGCTATGTTTTCCAAAAAAAAAACTTGCCCCCTTAATCCGGTTTTACACACCGTGTTACTTTTCAGTTCCTAGTGAAACTTTCTCTGAGTTCTTCGGTTATTCTATGTTTTTTCCTTGCATGCATGTCATTGTTTGTGTGGAAATAAGATGCATTTTGTAGTGATGTGTACGATTGGTCTTCGGCATTTACAATTCTGGTTCCTTCTACACGAGGTCCCCTACGGTCATGTGCGTGAAAACCTCTAAGATCTCTCTGGCCCAACTTGGGCACTCCCATGGCAACAGTCTCTGTCCATATTTTCATATTCCCAGTCCCACTACACGAATTGTTTTTAAAGTGGCAGGGCACGCAGATGATAAGTTTCGAGAGCGAAATTCCAAGGGAAGGATATTTGCCGGATCATAACACGTAGTAGGTGACTATAACTTGCAAGATCGGATCTAGAACATGGATATAATGGTGATAACATCAACGGTTCAGATTTGAAATCATGACACCCGGGCCCAAAGTGACAAGCATTAAGCATGGCAAAGTCATAGCAACATGAATCTCAAAACATGATGGATACTAGGGATCAAGCCCTAAAAAAACTAACTCGATTACATGATGGATCTCATCCAACTCCTCACCGACCAATGAACCTACAAAGGAATTACTCATTCCTGGCAGGGAGCATCATGGAATTGACGATGGAGATGTGTTGGTGATGACGAAAATCGAAGATCCCCCTCTCTGGATCCCCAAACGGACTCTAGATCTGCCCTCCCGAGGAAGAACAGGGCTTGGCGGCCTCCATCTCGTGAAATGCGATAATTCTTTCTCCCTGATTTTTTCTAGAAATATGGGATTTTATAGCGTCGGTTTGAGGGTCAGCAAGGCCATCAGGTGGGCAGCACCCACCTGGGCATGCCAGGGGAGCTGGCGCGCCCTGGTGGGTTGTGCCCCCTCCTCAGGTCCTTCCTGGTTCCAGAAATTCTCTTTTATTGTATAAAAAATCCTCGCAAAGTTTCGTTCCATTCCGAGAACTTTTATTTCTACACAAAAATAACACCATGGTAGTTCTGCTGGAAACAACGTCAGTCTGGGGTTAGTTTCATTCAAATCATGCAAATTAGAGTCCAAAATAAGAGGAAAAGTGTTAGGAAAAGTAGATACGTTGGAGACGTATCATCCCCCCATATGAATACAATCAAATCAGGACGTAGGATTTTACCTCCATCAAGAGGGCCCGAACCTGGGTAAAACATGTGTCCGTGTTACCATCGCTCCAAGACACCTAGCTTAGGACCCCTACTACAAGATATGCCGGATATAGAACCGACAGGGGGCGCGCCACCCCTTGTGGACTACTGTGCTCCCATCTTATGGCCCAGGCCATTATTCCCCCGGGGGGTTCCAGTACCCCCCCCCCCCCCCCCGGTAGTCCGATAAATACTCGATACTACCCGGAACACTTCCGGTGTCTGAATACTATCATCCTATATATATATATATATCAATCTTTATCTCTCGACCATTTTGAGACTCCTCGTCATGTCTGTGATCTTATCCGGGACTCCGAACAACATTTGGTTACCAAATCACATAACTCATATAATACACAATCGTCATTGAATGTTAAGCGTGTGGACCCTACGGGTTCGAGAACTATGTAGACATGACCGAGACACCTCTCCGGTCAATAACCAATAGCGGAACCTGGATGCTCATATTGGCTCCCACATATTCTACCAAGATCTTTATCGGTCAAACCGTTATGACAACATACATTATTCCCTTTGTCATCGGTATGTTACTTGCCCGGGATTCGATCGTCAGTATCTTCATACCTAGTTCAATATCGTTACCGACAAGTCTCTTTACTCGTTCCGTAATGCATCATCCTGTAACTAACTCATTAGTCACTTTGCTTCCATGGCTTCTTATGATGTGCATTACCGAGAGGGCCCAGAGATACCTCTTCGATACTCGGAGTGAAAAATCCTAATCTCGATCTATGCCAACCCAACAAACACCTTCGGAGATACCTATGGAGCATCTTTATAATCACCCAGTTACGTTGTGACGTTTGATAGCACACAAGGCATTCCTCCGGTATCCGGGAGTTGCATAATCTCATAGTCGGAGGAATATGTATTTGACATGAAGAAAGCAATAGCAATAAAACTGAACGATCATAATGCTAAGCTAACGAATGGGCCATGTCCATCACATCATTCTTCTAATGATGTGATCTCGTTCATCAAATGACAACACATGTCTATGGTTAGGAAACTTAACCATCTTTGATTAACGAGCTAATCTAGCAGAGGCTTACTAGAGACACATTGTTTTGTCTATGTATCCACACATGTATCAAGTTTCCGGTTAATACAATTCTAGCATGAATAACAAACATTTATTATAATAAGGAAATATAAAATAACAAATTAAATATTGCCTCTAGGGCATATTTCCTTCAGGTCGTGCGGGCGGTTTTCTTTCTTTTTTACTGCGGGGATGCGGGCAAGTTAGCGATCGATCGATTGTGGGCTTAATGCGTGGTTTGTAGCGTTAAACACAAAAAGATTAAGGGCCATTAGATTTTGATGATGGGTGGATGTGATTGTTTGGATCTGCCCCCTCTCTTCCTTTTATAGTGGTAGTAGATAAATAAATACACAAGTGGATTTTACGTTTTCCAAACCCAAACATGTATTTTTGCAAAGTAATTATCCAGAATATAATTTGCGAAATGAATTTTTCTAATAGCCAGCTACAAAAACTCATTTTTTTTTCTCATATATTCATGTCTATCCAAGCAACCACTTAAATACAACCAAAGTAGTATGCTTGTTGCTATTTATAATAAACTTGTTTACTTATTTATAGCTTATAGTTAGTTCAGTCAACCACATAGCAGTGTTGTCAAATGCTAAGATAATTTTTCATCTATAAATTCTCTATTTTAATGTTGCTAAACATTATTTTTGAAATGAAATAATAGATTTCGTTCAATTAACTGATCTCATCCGTCCTAATAAACAAAAGACAAGATATTACTATTTTGTGGTTTAATGTGTGCCACCAATGTGTTGTTGTGTACTTGTATATGTCCATTTCAAATTTAGTACTAGTAAATATCTTGGTGAAGATTTCTAGAGCGTCCACTTATATCAATATCTTGACATAATTTGAAGCATAAGATTTTCTATTGTAGGTGTAAACAATAATAAAATATACTATGTATGAGATGCCTATATGTGTTGTGAGATCATTGACATTGCTCATTACATATTCTTCTGTGGCCAAATAAGCCCTTTGTGTTCCTGGAATTTGACATTTTATTGGCAACACATTCAAAATATATGAATGGAATTCTGCTAAGAAATATGAGTGGATGAAATATTTTATTCTAGATAGAGTACAAATGATTCTTAAGAAAAGAAATCCAACAAATCACGCAATAAACATAGGAAAGTTCCTAAAGATCCAACTCTTTTAAAAAATACTACAAATTGTTTTGAAACAAATGATAGAGAACATGCTACTTGGGAGCTATGTTTTCCAAAAAAAAACTTCCCCCCTTAATCTGGTCTTACACACTATGTTACTTCTCAGTTCCTAGTGAAACTTTCTCTGAGTTCTTCGGTTATTTTACGTTTTTCCATGCATGCATGTCATTGTTTGTGTGGAAATGAGATGCATTTTGCAATGATGTGTACGATTGTTCTTCGCCATTTACAATTCTTTTCCCTTCTACACGAGATCCCCTTTAGTCCTCCTTCCATGACGATAGCTTAACGGTGACCCGTTACGATGGATGCCACGTGTCGGTTACCCTTAATGAAAATACTTCTATGACGCGTCATTTATCGTCATGGAAGTGGACACTTCCATGATGATAAATTGAGTATTGTCATGGAACACTTCTACGACAGCACGGGTATTACTATCTTGATTCTGTCATAAAATATTCACGGATGTACATGCATGATAGAAAATGTGACCTACTAGGACAAACATGTATCATCACGAAAGTATTTTGTTAGTGACACCAGGGGTATCTACGGTTACACATGGTCGGCTGCCAACTATGAATAAACACACTGTCATTTGGAGTTGTCCTTGAAGTACACGTCAAGTCTTCGACATTGCCCATCTTGTTCACGGCTTGGTTTTAGGCTTCCGGAGTCCTTCCTTGTTGAGATTGGTGGGCCGCAGGATCGGCCCATGGACTGTGGGACACATAGTTGGCACTCCCTAGTCCAGGATACCGTCACATGGGACATGTCTACATATACATTTCTATGGTATGGATAGAGGTGAAGAAAGTTATGGCGGCTGTGCTCGGAGGTCTGCAATGGCGGATAGGTATTTTGGTTGCGATGAAGACTGGCGGCACAGGTTCTTACTATGTGTCGGGTGTTTGGTGACTTGCAGCAGCGGTCTTGGAAAGAGGGAGTGGCAGCACAGGTGGACTACATTTTTATGGTGCCCCCTGAGTACCGAGTTGCGATTTCCAGGGTGAAAGCCCAAGGTCTGGCCTTCATTGGTTGTACATGGCAACGGCTTTGCTGAAGGCATTGTTTTGTGAACTCGTACTTTCTCCAGGATGAAAACCCAAGATCTCCGATCGGGCGACGACAAAGCTTGTGCATTTTTTTTTCTTGAATGTGTTGCTTTTGGAGAACCTTGTGCAGTCTGGGTGTTGTATTCGGTGATGTTTTGAGTAGTGGTGTTGCAAGTGTTTCATTATCGTGACGGCGGCTTTGTTTTCTATTTCTCTCCTTTTTATTTTATTTTCTAGCTGTGTGCATTCTTAATGTCTTTGGACATCTTGTTATTACAGAGTGGGAGTAACTGATATGCTTGCGATATTAATATATTTTCTTTGTCAGAAAAAAAAGGTAGTCGTCGACGCTCTTCCGGGGAGCAAGGCATCAAGAGGCAGTGGTCAGATCCCAACCGCAGCTCCGCCTTCAGCGAGCAATTGGGGAAACGACTCAGTCCACCATAACGAACACCCTGACGAGCACGCATCTAATGGGACACTGTTACTTCCCGGTTCCAAGTGAAACTTTCTCCGAGTTCTTCAGTTATTGCACAGTTTTTTCCTTCTTTTTTTTGCGGGTGATTGCATAGTTTTTTTCCTTGTGTTAGACTGTATATCTTCTGTATTTACACGTGTACATTGTAACGTTGTATACCACCTCATTATATATATGTGATAGACCACCCCTAGAGGATTGTGTCGGTTTCCCCAAAACATATTGTTTTACATGGTATCACGCTAGGTTACGATCGCTTCCGCTAAACCTTAAAACCGCCGCCGCCGCCCGATCGCGCCCTTCCCCGGTCGCGTCGCTGCTATGGCGGGTACCTCCGCCTCCGGTTCCACCTCTGCAGGGTTCCTGCCAGCCTCCCTCGCGGTGCTCTTGTCCCGCCCGTTGGATGCGTCTGCTGTGCAATCTCCGATTGGAACACGGAGCATCAGCTCCTTCTTATCAACATCATCGGCTGCGTCTTCGCTCAGCCACAAGCTCGCGGTTCACACCGGCGCCTCTTCGTCCGTCGCCCCTGCTGCGGGTTCTCTCCCGCCGCTCTACCAGGGGGAGCCCCAGTCTGCCTTGATGGCGGGCCTTGCAGCGTCGGCCCCGACCATGGCGCCGGCTGCCCTGGTGTTGTCTACACCTTCGGCTATCCCCACGGTTCCCTTGACTGCCTCCATGGTGTCCTCACCCCAGGCAGCCTCCTCGATGGGATCACCGCCGCCGCCGCTATTTCACTTCGGCCACCTCATCACCATCAAGCTGTCGGCCGACAACTACATCTTCTGGCGTGTGTAGGTTCTTCCGCTCCTTGGGAGCCATTACCTGCTTGGCTACGTCGACGGCTCTCTCCCCTTCCACCCGCGCTGGTGGATAGCGTGCACGGTCCTGTCTACAATCCGGCTCACCGTATTTGGACGGGGCAGGACCAGGCGAACCTCTCCTCCATCCAGGGGTCGCTCACTCCGGCTGTCGCCAGGCTTGTTGTCTTCGCCAAGATGTCTCATGAGACATGGACCATCCTTGAGCGCTGGTCTGCGGCGCAGTCTCAGGCTCGTGTCTCCGCGCTCCGCCGTCAGCTTGGCGAGTGCGAGAAGCTTGATTCCACGGCCATGGAGTTCTACAACAAGGTCAAGGGCCTTGCTGACACGTTGGCCTCCATTGGACAGCGGCTCACCGACTCCGAGTTCAACTTCTTCATCATCAACGGGCTCGATGAGGAGTATGATGCTTTGGTCGAGATCATCAACGAGCGGGGCAACTCGACTCCCATGGCGGCACATGAGGTCTACTCCCGCCTTCTCCTCACCGAGCAGCGTGTCGAGGCGCGCCGCTCCAAGGCCAGTCATGGCTCCCTCTCTGCGAACGCCGCCACTAAGGGTGGCCGCAATTCGTCCAAGGGGCCATCCCTGCTTCATCCTCATCCTCTTCGGCTCCTCCCGCGTCCGCAACCCTACCAGGGGCCGGTGGTCGACGCGTGTGTCAGTTGTGTGGCATTGAGGGGCACTAGGCCTCCAAGTGTCACAAATGCTTTCAGCGGAGTTTTCTTGGTCTTGGCAATGATGGCAAGGACACAAGCAACTTTGCCCGTCAGGTTGCCATGGCTGATCGTCCGGCGCCGCCGAAGCAACAGGGACACACCCAGTCCTACTCCATCGATCCACACTGGTACATGGACTTTGGGGCGACAGAGCACCTGACGAGTGAGATGGGGAAGCTTCACACTCGTGAACACTATCATGGTTCCGACAAGATCCACACCGCCAATGGAGCAGGTATGCACATCTCTCATATTGGTCAAGCATCTCTTCTCACTAGACATGCCAATAGGAGTCTTCAGCTTCGCAATGTTCTTAGAGTTCCATCTGTGACACGTAATCTTCTTTCGGTTCCTAAACTCACACGTGATAATAATGTGCTTTGTGAATTTCATCCTTTTGATCTTTTTATTAAGGATCGGGGAACGAGGGGCATTCTTCTTAGTGGGCGGTTGTGCCAGGGCCTCTACTGTCTGGAGCATCCTGGTGTCGCTCGCGTTTTTAGTGGAGTTTGGGTATCTCCATCACAGTGGCATGCTCATCTTGGTCACCCGGCCTCACCTATTGTCCGTCATGTTTTGCATCGTCATGAGCTTCCTAGTGTGTCTAGTAATAAAGATGTAGCAGTGTGTGATGCTTATCAGCAGGGGAAGAGTCATCAACTTCCTTTTTTAGAGTCCAGTCGTGAGGTGAAACATCCTTTAGAACTTGTGTTTTCAGATGTATGGGGTCCTGCTCAGACTTCTGTCAGTGGTCACAATTATTATATCAGTTTTGTTGATGCTTATAGTCGCTTTACCTGGCTTTATCTTATTAAACGTAAATATGATGTGTTCGACATTTTTGTTCAGTTTCAAAAACATGTTGAATGCCTTCTCAAGCATAAAATTGTTCATGTCCAGTCGGACTGGGGCGGCGAGTATCGCAACCTCAACTCCTTCTTTTAGTCGCTTGGGATCGCTCACCGTTTAGCATGTCCACATACACATCAGCAGAATGGTTCAGTAGAACGTAAGCATCATCACATTGTTGAAGCTAGTCTTACTCTTTTAGCCCATGTATCTGTTTCATTTTGGTTTTGGAGTGATGCTTTCACCACTGCATGTTTTCTCGTCAACCGTACTCCCACTCGTGTTTTGAACATGAAGACTCCCATTGAAGTTCTCCTTAATGAACAACCCGATTACACTTTCTTCAAGGTTTTTGGGTGCGCCTGCTGGCCGCATCTCTGTCCATATAACAAGCGCAAGCTTGAGTTCGCTCCAAGAAGTGTGTTTTTCTTGGTTATAGTTCTCTTCATAAAGGATATAAATGTCTTCATGTTCCCACTAATTGTGTTTATATATCTCGGGATGTCGTGTTTGATGAGCATGTTTTTCCCTTTGCCAAACTTCCTGGATCCACGAATGAACCACCATCCATGCATTCATCCTCTATTGCCTCTGACCAATTTGATGATGTTGCATATTCCTCTATATTGTTGCCTAACCATGGTGCAGGCACTGGACGTGGGGCTCGCTTGGAGGTTTTAGAGGCGCCATCACCTTCTTCGTCGCCCTTGCCTTCATCGTCGCCACCTCCCGGTGTGCACGTCGATCGCATGGCGCCGCTGCATGGCCTCGGGCCTCGGGCCCATGCACGACCACTTGGTGATCCGGTGCTGCTGCCCGCTTCATCACCTCTGGCCTCTGGGCCGATTTCGTCACCCGCCCGGGCTTCGTCGTCCGCCCGGCCCGTCACACCGGTCACGCCTACAGCGCCCAGGCCGGCTTCGCCCGACCTTGCCTCGCCTCTGGTGGTCGGGCCGCTATCTCCGGGGTCGGCCTCTCCCGGCTCGTCGCCTGGCTCCGGGTCGCCTGGCTTCGAGTCCCCCGGCACCGGGGCTCCTGCGTCGCCGCAGCCAACCGGGTCACCCCTGTCGCCTTCGCCCAGTCGGGCTCCTACTGTGGGCTCGTCTGGCGCCTCTCCATCATCATCCATAACTTTGACAGCTCCGGCTGCTACTCTTCGTCCACATACGCGCAGCCGGAGTGGCATCTTTCAGCCTAAGCAACGTACCGATGGTACGGTTGCTTGGTTAGCTGCCTGCATGACTACTTCCCTTGCAGATCCCTCCTCCAAGCCGTGCATGTATCAAGCTGCTATGCGCATTCCTCATTGGAGAGAGGTCATGGAGCAGGAGTATCAAGCTCTCATTTGCAATCAGACATGGACTCTTGTTCCTCCACCGTCGCGGGTTAATGTCATTGATTCTAAATGGGTTTCCAAAGTGAAGAGGCATTCTGATGGGTCCATTGAGCGCTACGAAGCTCGTCTTGTTGCTCGTGGTTTTCGACAGCATTTTGGTCTTGACTATGAAGACACCTTCAGTCCAGTGGTCAAGCCTACTACCATCAGGCTGCTTCTCTCTCTTGCCATTACTCTAGGTTGGTTTCTTTGTCAGCTTGATGTTCAAAATGCCTTCCTCCATGGTGTGTTGGAAGAGGAGGTCTATATGCGCCAGCCTCCGGGTTTTTCTGATCCGGATCATCCTGATCATCTCTGTCGTCTGTCCAAGGCACTTTATGGTCTGAAGCAAGCTCCCCGTGCTTGGCATGCTCGTCTTGCAATGGCCCTTCATGCTCATGGTTTTGCATCATCAACTACTGACTCCTCACTATTTCTTCTACAGAAGCCTGAGGTTACTATGTACTTGTTGGTCTATGTGGGTGATATTATTTTGGTCAGCTCCTCTCAGTCGGCTGCTACTGCTCTTGTTCGCTCGCTTGGTGCTGATTTTGCGGTCAAGGACCTTGGGAAGCTTCACTACTTCCTTGGTGTGGAGGTTACTTCTCGGGCTGATGGTCTTGTTATGACGCAGAAGAAGTACTCCTTGGATTTGTTGCAGCGGGCTGGGATGCTTAAGTGCAAACCGACGACTACACCCATGTCTACCACTGACAAGCTCACTGCTGTTGATGGTGCGCTCCTGTCTTCTGCTGATGCGACGGAGTACAGGAGTATTGTTGGTGGTCTTCAGTACTTAACGATCACATGACCGGACATCTCCTTTGCTGTTAACCGAGTCTGCCAGTATCTGCAGTCACCCTATGATACTCATTGGTCTATTGTTAAGCGTATCTTGCGCTACATTCGATTCACGATGGCTCATGGATTGCATATTCGATCGACCTCCTCTGGATGTCTCTCAGCATATTCTGATGCAGACTGGGCTGGCAATCCGAATGACAGACGATCTATGGGGGGTTATGTTGTGTTCTTTGGCTCTAATCTGATCGCCTGGAGTGCTCGGAAATAGGCCATTGTCTCACGTAGCAGTACTGAAGCTGAGTATAAAGTTGTGGCCAATGCCACTTCGGAGATTATCTGGGTACAGTCTTTGCTTTGGGAATTGGGTATATCCCAATCACAGTCTCCTATCCTTTAGTGTGATAACATCGGTGCTACATACCTCTCTGCAAATCCGGTATTCCATGCCCGAACGAAACACATTGAAGTTGACTATCACTTTGTGTGTGAACGTGTCTCTCAGAAGCAACTACAAATCAAGTTCATCTTTTCTAAGGATCAACTTGTAGACATCTTCACCAAGCCATTGCCTTTACCACAGTTTGAGGTCTACAGGCGTAATCTTACCCTTCTAGATTCTTTAGGAAGTGGCTAAGATTGAGGAAGGGTGTTAAACTGTATATCTTCTGTATTTACACGTGTATATTGTAACATTGTATACCACCTCATTATATATATGTGATAGGCCACCCCTAAAGAATTGTGCCGGTTTCCCCAAAACATATTGTTTTACACCTTGCATGCATGTCCTTGTTTGTCTGGGAATGAGATGCAGTTTGCAACGATGTGTACGGTTGTTCTTCGGCATTTACAGTTCTTGTTCCTTCTACACAAGTCCTCCTTCCGGCTTTGCTTCCTGTGCATGAAACCTCTCTGATCTCTCTGATCCAACTTGAGCACTCCCATAACAACAGTCTCTGTCCATATTTTCATATTCCCAATCTCATTACATGAACAGTTTTTAAAGTGGCAGTGCACGCAGATGATAAGTTTCGAGAGCGAAATTCCCAAAGGAGGGATATGCTGTCGATCCTCCCATGTGTCACGAACGATGGCGCTCACCTAATGCATGTGATAGTACACTTGTTTTCAGATATTTTTTTAATGTGTACCTCTGGACAGGCACGTCCTAGACAATTGGACGGAGAACCGATCGGTTTCAAGTACAGAAAACTGCGTAAACAACTGGAGCGCAGGGCCCCGTCTTGACCGATCGAAAGCAAAGGCACACCAACCCCATAGTATCGTATGAGAATCCCCATCCACGCGCTCTTCTCGGCGATGCCTGTTTTCCTCTCATCAAAATATTACCACCAGGCTAGTAGATGAGCGGAAAGCTCTCCCGTAGAATATTCGTCGGCGAGACAGTGAGAACCCTACCTCGCCGTATGTTTTCGGTCGGCAAACTCCTGTTTCTTCCGCAGGCAGCGCAACGAGAGTCCAAGATCAGCGACCCAAACGCTGTTCAGATGGTCCCTCGCCCCTGTCATCCCTTTCTTGCCGCCCTTTTAAACTGGTGTCCGTGACCATGCGGTTGGGCTCTGCTGACCGGTGAGAAAGGCTCCAGAGAGGGGGGACGTGGAGAGGCAGGAAAAGCCGCCGGGGAGTGGGAGAGCCGAAGGACGGCGCATTGATGCTCCGGAGCCCTCAATGATAGGGCACTCGTGCAAAGGTGGTAGAGGGGACGGGTTGCTTAGATTTCGTTCGTGGAGAATGATGATACCGCTATGAATCCTCCGCCCTTCCCTTCCTTTTTCTCAGGGTTAGGCATGATCCTCCGTCCTCCATGCATGATTAGGTTAGGTTAGCATGATGCGTCGCTTGGCTAGCTCACGTCCATTTCTGGCAGCTGATTACTGTAGCTTGTTGGTTGAGCGGTACCAGTACGTACGTCCTGTCTTTCTCCAGTGAGAGCCGTGTACGTACATAACAGTCAAAAGTACACCGTGAGATTAGCATGATCAGCGTCACTGTCAGTAGAAGATTTGTTTAGCTGAAACAGCTAGCGAGGTAGGCGTACACCGTGAAATTTCGGGACGAGATCGACTGACAGTGACAGAGAGTCCAGCTGCATCGACTTTTACGGAACGTTGGTGCTCGCTCGGGAACATGAGCGAGCTTTGCTCTCCTTGGGACTAATTTTTTGTTCCTTGGGACATGCCCAGCCAGAATAACGGGTCTCCGGGGAAAGATTCCTGGGCTAACAAGCATGCTTTGCAAGGCCATGCACCATGCACGTGGCCTTCATGTGCGTAAGGGTTTGCCTACCCTTGGATCCGTTGGACGTTTCTCCGAGGCCACGTCCTCCGTCGTCCCTCTCGCAATTGGGTCCAGCGCAGCTCGATCCGACACGTAGAGATCGACCTGTTCTGTCACCGGACACGCTCAGTGTCAGTGATCGACGCACGCACCGTCACACGCGGTCACACGCCGGATGAGATCTGACCTGACCTGACCTGGCCAGCCAAGCTGGCTTAGCTGCCATGGCTCGTTTCGTTTGCCTCGACGTACACACATCATGCACATGGCCTCAGGTAGTAGAGTAGTACTCCGTATATAAACTCCGATCCCTCCGGTCCGTCTGCATGTCGGCGGGACATCCCTGCGCGGGGCTGTCAAAGAGGTTAGTTAACCAAAGTACGTATGTCAGAATATTCCACTCCACTGAACCGAAACCCAACGGAGAGCCAATGAGCGACACGGCACGTTGCGGCACAGCGGCAGCGGAGAGCGTTCCGCGGACGGAGCCACGTGACCCGTCGCCCTCACCCTCCTCCGTAACAGTATAGTAATCCCGGATCTTGTTCGTTTGCAAAGCCCAGTCTGTTCCCTGCACTACTAGTACTGTCTACTGCTACATCCTACATGGATGGATCCGTCGATCTCAACTCGTACTACTACTCCGCAGTACGCACGGTTGGGGACGAACGCCGCCACGTTCGCTCAGTTGGTTCGGCGCGCCTCCAAACAAAACGCACGAACGCCTGCTCCTTCTCCTTCTCCTACGACACGAGGCTGCATCTGCATGCATGCACGCGGCAGGGTAACATGCATGGGCAGACAGGGGAACGTGTCAGTGTCAACGTGCATGCATACGGGATGCATCCAAATCCACCACGCCGCGTGGGTGCGACACGATCGATCGACCAAACACGTACGTAGGGGCGCGGAAGGCAAAAGGCATTCATTCGGGCTAGGTTCGCTGTTCGTGGATTTCTGGTTTCTGCCATCTAGTGCCCCAGTGCACCGGATAAGAGCATGGACTTTGCAAATCCAGACCCTTAAACGTCCACGAACGAAACCGGACGCGTTCACGAACAATGATCGATCATGTTTCAAATTATCTACTCTCGCTCTCTTCCAAATTACTCGTCATGTTTTTAGTTCAAATTTGAACTAAAACCACGACGAGTAATTTGGAACGGAGGGAGTACTCTGCATTCAAGTCTCTCACATTTTAGCCTCCATATTCATACAAAATATGCAAAAGAAGTACTACAGCTAATCTTCGTCGTCGGAGATGTCCACGAAGTCGGTGCCGGACGTCGAGTGGACGGACGCATAGGAGGGCTCCGACTCCTTCTCCTGCTCGACCTCATCCATGTAGGCGGACATCTCCTCCTCCTCCGCGGCGTGCTATGCCTCCATCTCCAGCCGGCGACGGCGTCTCGCCTCCCCATTTGACTCTGAGCGGAGGGAATCGAGGATGGCATGCAGATCCGCGTCCCCAGTATCCCCCACATCCTCCTCCTCCTCCTCCTCAACCTCCTCCTCGTCCTCCTACAACTCCTCATCCGGATCCACTGTATCCGGAGGTAGCCTACAGCGATTCGGGCTTCGCGCCTTGCCCGAATCTGCTCAAGGAGCTGCAATCGACGCTCTAGCGTTAGAAATGGGTGGCCCCTTATCCGGGGCGTGGGGACGTGGCTACTAGTGGTGGTGAACGAGGAATGAAAAGTGGTGTCAGCGGCAGACAGGCGGAGAAAAATATGGATGGGTAGGGTTTTGATGCCGACGGTCAGCTTAAGTGGTCGGGATAAGCACTACGTAGCCGCCGAAGTGGCGACATCGGTCTGATGGAGGAGATGAGCTTCGGACCACCGGGGTTCTCGGAGATTCTGAGTGGGACCCCGACGTCAGTCCAACGTGACAGGCGCTCGGGCGCGCCCCCATATTTGCTCCATATTTGACCTGGATATGTGGGTAACTCCAACGCATGACCCCATCATGTCAGTGTTTGTCTGTTTGGGCCAAAACGGACGGATGGCTTGGCCCAATGCATGACGACATCCACATTTTATGTCCGTTTGGCGTCCGATCCGCCCCATTTCCGGCGCAAACATGCACCCGGTGTGCGTCGACACGGACGCCGAACGGACGGGCACACTCTTGCTCGTCACCCGCCTCGGGGACGCGTGGCGGCCATCCACCTACCTCCACCGCCCAAAATTAATGCGCACATGCGGTGGGCCCCGACTGTCATTCACACGGGCGGAGGGTCGTCGTGGGCAGTCCACAACTTCCACTTCTTGGTCGGCCTGCCTCCTCGAGCCCCGACACGAGCAAACCCTAGCCACCACCTTCTCACCCTACTCGCCCACCTCCTCGCCGGCGCCATGGGTTGGCATTGGATTGGCAAAGGGAAGCATGACCACGAGGACGGCTCCTACTCCGGCCGACGCCGCTCCAGCAGGTCCGCGCCGCCCGCACCACCTGCTCCGCCAGCTTTCGAGGTCACGCCGCCGGCGGCCGGGCGTCACGACAGGCCATACATCCACGTTGGTGTCTGTGGGCATTACTGGGAGACCGCGACGCCATTGCCGTAGGGAGATGTCCACCTGCCAAACAACTGGCATCTCTCCGCCAACCGCGTGCCGATCCCTCCAGTGCCCGTGAGCGATCGCGACCGCCGCGTGGAGATCAACCAACTCCGCACCCGCCTCCCACCGGATCTACTGGACGACCCCATGTACACTATAGATTCACCACTATGGGATACGTGGCTGCGCGACAAGCATGACTTGCGGCGACAATCTTTTTTTGACGGTCGTCCTCCTAGCCCATGCCGCCCACGTCCTCCTCGTGCTGATAGCCCTCCCCAAACACGGGGCCGTAGGCGTGTGCGCGGCATCATGCCGACGCCTTCTCCGTCCCCGTCCCCATCCTCGCCACTGTCGCCGCCCTGATCGAGGAGGAGGAGGTCCACCTCATTAGGTGGGTCATGGAGGACTCCATGGCCACCCATGACGAGCGGAAATGGGATGGCCTAGAAACCATGCCGACCCTCTCTGCGGCCAGTGGCGTGGCCGTCCCGGAGCTGGACCTCGACGTCAAGGGGGAGGTGCAGGAGGAGGAGGACATGGAGTAGCCGCCCGTCGCCTTGTGGAACCCTCGTCTGGTGGGCCAGCGGTGGAGTCGGTCGTGCACGACGCCGGAGATGGCCGACTCGGTGGGCGTCGGCCCATGATCAGCCACACCGCCGCGGTTACCAGAGCAGGAGCAGGAGCCATGAGAGGAGGTGGTGCAGGCACCGCTGACGCCTCCGGTCTGACAGGGGGCGCCAGCACACCTTTGGCAGCCACCTCCCTAGGTCGACCTCACCAGCGACAACAACGAGTAGGACGGCGGCTCCTGAAAACGACGGCGGCCAGCGGCGACAGGCCTATTTCTTGATGTTTTAATGCCTTTTATTATGTTTTAGTTTAATTAAGACCTGTGTTGAACTTGGGTACTATGGTTGTGTGGACGTGCATGTTTATATTTCTGTTTTTCGTATTATTTCCAAGTTGATTATGTTTTTTGGCAAAAAAATCAAAGTCCACAAACCCGGACGGTTTGGGACGAGGCGTGCCGATGCCGCACGACCGCAAGCGGGCGGGCGTGTTCCTTTTCCTGCCCCAATGGGACGAGAAGCAGACGAACCGGACGTCCGTTTGGGATCGTGCCTTGGAGTTGCCCTAAGATGTCAGTCAGTCCGAGCGCTTGAAACCCGTTTGAGACGCCCGGGGCCCGGCTGGGTCGAAATTTCATGACTGGTCTGTCTGTTCGCAAGTTTGAGACGGGTTTGGGGTGCTGGATGTAAACAATCTTAATCCCAACATTTTGCAACGAAATGGACGAAATATTACCGGCCGGCCGGCGAGGTACAACCTTAGCTTGGACGCCAGACCATATATGCATATATACATATACATGCTGGAAGTGATCATGAACATCCAATGAGGATAAAACCTGCGTTGACGGTTGACGCCTACCTCAACTTACCACCGACGCAGCAGAAATGCGGCCGAGAGAGAGAGATCTCAAGAGCGGAAGGACGAAGCAAGTACCGGGATGGACCGAGTGGCCCACGGGATGGGAAACAGACAAACCCCGAAATGGGCAGGGAGAAAAACGCTGCTGCCGATGACGACGACGGAGGAAAGCCTCTCAAAAGTTTTCTGTTCGTCACCACGCCATGCATCCCCATCCCAACCGTGATCCAATAATTTGAGGTAATAGCACCAGGAGTCCCACAACTGGATGTGATGATTTGGTCTCAAATTTATAAAAGCCAACTATTGAGTTCCATAACTTGCACCCAATGTGCAAATTTGGTCCTAGCCAATCGTAGCACGACAAGTGGAGCCTAGTCAGCACAGCCGGTCAGCGCAGCACATTTTGCAGTTACCCCCCTGGCCTTAGCAGTAATCAACCCGCACTACAGAGCCGCAAGAACAAGCGCTCTTCGTCGTCGTCCGCGTCAGCAAGCGCCTCAGCGGCCGCCTCGGCGACTGCGTCCGTCGCGAACTCGTCCATGCTCGGCGCGGCGCCGAACAAGAACCAGAAGCTAGCGCACGAGGGCGCAGCGCACGACCTGAACCTCGCGTTCCCGCACCACCAAGGCGGGATGCAGGCGCAGGCGGATTACATGGCGTTCCCGAGCCTGGAGAGCAGCAGCATGTGCAACCCCGGCGGCGGCGCAATGGCGGGCAATGGCGCCCGGGCTGGTGGCGCGCTCTCCGCGATGGAGCTGCTCCGGAGCACCGGCTGCTATATGCCGCTGCAGATGCCGATGCAGATGCCCGGGGAGTACGGCGCCGCGGGGTTCTCGCTCGGGGAGTTCCGCGCGCCGGCGCCACCGCAGTCGCAGAGCTTGCTAGGCTTCTCGCTGGACGCGCACGGTCCGGTTGGCGGGGCTTCCACGGCGGGGTACGGCTCCAGTGCCGAGATGCAAGGGATGCAGGACAGGTCGGGCAGGTTGCCGTTCGCGTTCGAGGACTTGAAGCCGACGGCAAACTCTGGCGCCGGTGGCGGTGAGAGCGGTGGTGGTTCTGGCGCGGGCGTGGATGGCGGCGACCATCAGTTCGAGCCAGGCAACAAGGAGCAGCAAGGCAATGGCACCCCCGTTGGGCAGCCCGACACGCCGGGGTTCTGGAACGGCATGATCGGCGGCGGCGGCACCTGGTAACATGGACGGCGGCGCCCATGCATGCATAGCTCATGCGATCGGAGCGTCGGCTGTGCGTGTATGCATGCGCTTCCAAGCTGCAGCTGGAGATAGGGCACAAAGGTTTAATAAGATGGTGGATATGGTGTTTGATATCTTTTTTTCTTTCTTTCTTTCTTTCTGGTGTTCTTCTTCTTCTTCTTCTTGTTCCTTGCAATTGTGCTCTAGCCGTTCATTAGTGTTTGGTGATCGACTTGGGGGCTAGCTAGCTCTAACACATCAGACAGGCTGACATCAGACTATCAGAGTACACAATATTTTAATCTCTGTTCATCGGTGCCATGGATGCTACATGCTGGCCTGTGTGAAGCTTCATTTTAGGCCGGCTTGGAGTTAGCTAGCTAGGCCTCGGTACATAGTACATGGCGCATGTGGTGGTGCGGTTTCTCTGGTTTGCAGGGCCAACTTTAGGAGACCTGTAGGAGTGGGGAGAGGACCGAGCTACAGTGTGTTTGGTGGTAACAACAATGCACTGCATGCATGCATGCACGGTGTTTCAGCTTTTTGTGTAGATGCAGATCGTTTGGGGACCGAGGATTCCAAGTTTGTAGTAGTAGCATGTAACTTTTGTACTTATATTATTTGTAACTTATGTTACATACTTTGAGTACAAGTACCATCATCTTTGTTTTCATATACAAATTCCTCTTCATTATTGGGCTTGTTGGTTAATGCATATGCATATATAGGCTCGTCTAAAGTTGATCGGAAGAGGTATTTAGAGCATGTAATAATATGTGTCCTTCAGTGTCATTTTCAGTTGAACTGATTATATTGGTGTACATCTTGCTGCCTGTTTTTTATAAGCTTGTCTTTCTATCTGTCACCTCTCTCTGCCCTCCTTTTTCTTGTACTAGCAGGCAAAGCTCTGAGATGTCATGTCTCGCCACCGTCGCCCCGGAACCAAGAATCTTCCAGCCATGAAAAGCCTCAGGGTCGGAGTGATGATCTCGTTGGCACTAGCAAATGACTAACTGATGATCTCGTCGCATACCCGCTTCTCACTTGGTCATTCTCCCTTGAAAATGCCTCAGGGTCGGAGTGATTTCTGGGAATGTGATATTTGGGCCACCACTCCAGGCTCGGGAACGCCATGTAATCCGCCTGCGCCTGCATCCCGCCTTGGTGGTGCGGGAACGCGAGGTTCAGGTCGTGCACTGCGCCCTCGTGCGCCAGCTTCTGGTTCTTGTTCGGCGCCGCGCCGAGCATGGACGAGTTCGCGACGGACGCAGTCGCCGAGGCGGCCGCTGAGGCGCTCGCTGACGCGGACGACGACGAAGAGCGCTTGTTCTTGCGGCTCTGTAGTGCGGGTTGATTACTGCTAAGGCCAGGGGGTAACTGCAAAATGTGCTGCGCTGACCGGCTGTGCTGACTAGGCTCCACTTGTCGTGCTACGATTGGCTAGGACCAAATTTGCACATTGGGTGCAAGTTGTGGGACTCAATAGTTGGCTTTTGTAAGTTTGGGACCAAATCGTCACATCCAGGACAAGTTGTGGGACTCCTGGTGCTATTACCTCCAATAATTTGGAGGAGAGAACCCCTCTTGCTCTTGGTCTTATCCTCCACCAACCTGCCTTGGCTACCCTCGCTAGCCCAGCCTCAACCTCCGGAGGTTCAACCCAAACTTGCAATCCATCCACGCATGACTAAAATTTCATGAGCGCCGAAGCAGTTTCCACTTTCCACGACGGCGCGCCGGAGAAGAACAGACGTACCCCCACCAGGACTCGGCTGCCGCGTCCGGGCCCACTGTCAGGGACGCGCGCGGTACTAGTAGAAGAAGCGCCCGCCGCTTCGTCGTTCTCCTCTGTCAAACGAAACGACAGTACTCAGTACACACCCGAGCCAGCCGGTGCGTGCATGTGTAGTTACGCGAGGAATCAATCGAGGTAATTATACCCCGCGCGCGGCCTAATCAAAGCCCAAATTTAAGAGCCATTGCTGCGCGCAACGCAGCACGCCATACCTTTGCCATACCCTGCGTCGTCTGTGTTCTCCTCCTCCTCCTCCCGTGGCACCGCAACCGCAGCGGTGGTGCTACAGTGCCAAGCGGCGGGCGTGCGTGCGTGCCTCTCGTGGCCTTCGTCTCGTCTGATCTGAGCCTAAGCTCGGGGGGGGGGGGGGGGGGGGGGGGGGGATCCCCGTCGCGTGCAGGGGTTGCTCCGCGCTCGAGGCGTCAGCCGTCAGGTAATGGAGGATTTCAGTCCTTTTCCGGTCAGGTCTCTGTTGTTGTTCTTGGGCGGTTTTTAGTTGCTAGGGGGGCTACAATTTTGTTGGTGTAGAATTCTCTGCAATGCCGCGGGGTTCCGCTGGATTCCTTGCTCAAGTCAATCCTGTATGCTGTCTTCGCCCAAGGATTATCTTGTGAACTTCCTCTGCTTTGCTTGGTTGGGCGGCGAGTGAGGTGAATTTCCTGCAAATTTGTTGCTTCCTCTGCTGATTTCTCGCGCTTCGCACGGTCCTTTCGTTTCTTTCCGTGCGGTTTTCTTTTCAGGAGAAGTTGAATTGCACATTTGCAGCTTTTCCAGGGGGCAACACGCGGCGGTGGTTCGATCCGGTTCTTGTGTTCGCCAAAAAGTCCACTCTCTTTTCAGTTCAGCGCAGCTTTTGCCGCTCTTCAAAAGCGATAATTTTTTTTCTCAGCTCCTCTATCTTTTGGACTTCTCTTTCCTTTTCCACGGTAAGTTGAATTTTAGTACTCCTCGTTTTATGGTAGTATAAGTCGATTTGCATTTTGGTGCAAAGTACTCCAACTTTTTCATTTCGCCAAACGGCAATTATGTTCTTCAAGTCTCTTTACTCTTCCCATAGACCGGAAATTGCGCGCGGAGTACTGCAGATGCAATCTTCGGGCCTTTTCCCCTTCGCCCCGTATTCCAAAAATCTTTTTTCTCCGGTGGAAATTCACTTCATGGACAGGCCCGAGTTGGCCTTTCTCTGAATTCTCGGAATCCTGAGAGATTTCCGTATCTTTCTTTTACTCGGCCTCTGCAACTGCAACTGGTTTGGGTAGTTGGCATGTGAGATGTGAGCGAATAATGGCACGAGCTGGGTTGTTGAGAAGAGGAGCAGTGTCTCTGCCTGCATATGGTTCTGGGTCGAGGGATTCAACTGCAACTCGGAAGGTGGGAATTTTATTTGTGTGTGGAATCTTGACCCCAAAGGAAAGGATTGGTGTTGGAACATGCGCTAAAGGCGGATGCTTGACCTGCTGAATTAATTTACTACTGCTTGGTTAGCTTCCACTGATGGAAATTCTCCATTCCAAGCCACTACTGAAGCTGGATTCTGGCCTCTTCAGAAAGTAACACTACATGTCCTTTTCGTCTTAGTCTGCAGCTTGGTTACTTTTGAGTTCTTACTTGAGTTGCAAAATGTTTCTGAACATCTGTATTTGTGTCCTCGTTCGCGGTGTTAGATGAACGTTGGTGTGTTCTTAATCTTAGTTTGCAATATTTTTCCTTGTAGATACAAAACGTCCACGTCTAGCAGGCTTTATTATTCATATTTTTAGTTGTTGGCATATCGCAACGTGTTTCAGTTATGTTATATCATGCTTTAATTATAACGAATTTAACTTTTGCAGGGTTTACCAACAAAACTCTACCCAGCTATGATGAATTAGCCGGAGAATAATCGATGGCGACTGAGGTCGATCAAACTTTTTTTGCGTGGTCACAAGGAGAAACAACTGACCTGGGTGTTTCTGAAGTAAGTTATCGGAGATATTCATACCTCGCGTGATTTAAATTATGCATACTATGTGAATCAACCAGAGATGCTGCTTTTATTCTGAATTAGTAGAAAATAATATTCCAGTTCTGTTCCTGGAAAGAGTTTTGCCACCAGCTAGTAGACTCACCTGCTTCTCTATGTTGTTTTTCCACTTTCCTCAGGGAGTTTCTGTATCCCAGACACTCAATCATGGTTCCGTATCCTTCGGAAGGTTTGAACTTGAGTCACTATCTTGGGAGAAGTGGTCTGTATTTAGTAATGACAAACGCCATGAAGAGTTTGTTAAGTTCAATGGTTTAGTAGCTCAGAAGAAGGCATATTTTGAGGAGTACTACAAGAAGATCAGGGAACTGAAGGCCTCACAGCAGCAAATTCAGCAAACTGAACTCACCTTGGAATACAGTGGTGATGGCAGCGATTCTAGCCAAACAGAAGATATGCCGGCCGAAGAGCTCGAAACTCCCACAGGATCTGGAACAATTGTGTACGATTATGTGGAGGAAGCTGCACATGAGACCACTTCTGAACAGGGCATGCAATGCTACCATGACCATGAAGACGAGGACTTCCGTAACAAACTTTCGTCTTCCAATCTTGTTTCAGAAGCCAGAATTTCACAGCAAACTGACCAGGATGGTAGAGAAAATGCTCTTGGTGATAATTCAGATTCCGCCGATGTTGAAAATGCAGGTTTTCGTCACGACGGTCTTGGAGCAGCTCATGAAAATGCAAGGGCTCCTAGAAGAAATACGGAGAAAGACCCCAGACTTAGATATGCTTCCATGATAATACCAAAATCAGTTAAAACCGTCGCGGGTAGTCCTCTGGACCGGACATCTGCTACTAAGGTAATAATACACCAAGCTTTTGTACATCACCCTCTGAAGTATGAATCACTGCTGCTTTTATCTTGTCAAGAATTTTGCTGCCGTTTACTATACTACTCGAGCTTATAGACTTATGATATGAGGCTATATTATGGATACTCTCTTTTTAATGCACAGTTTCACACTCACATGACTGATTTAAGCTAGCTGCATGAACACATATTTTGTATTTATACGCGCAAGACCCTGAATGTTTTGGTAAGTCATAACACATTTTTCCTGAACCACCATTTCAGACGCCTGGTTCAGCAAAACTAAGCATGACTACAAACCCGAAGACCAAGACAAACAATGTCTGCAGCTCGAGTGTGGCATCTCAGAAGATGACCGGCGCGGCACGTACTCGCAGGATTACAGAAAAAGAAGCTCCCGGGGTTACAGGTGTCAAAAGACCTTCCTCAGCTGCTGGGCGTGTCACTTCTATCGGAGAGAAGCATCCCATCACCAGGGCAACTGTTAAGAAGCCTGCTGATGTCTCCACCCAAGGACGCCCTTCCACAGCTGAAAGACGCCCTGTCACCAGAGAGCGTGCACAGAAGCAAGCCGCTGTCGCCACGCCATGCCGGCCCTCTACCTCTGAAAGACGCTCTGTCGACAGAGGAAGTGCAGCGAAGCATTCTGATATTGCGAGTACACGTCGGCCTTCTACAGGAGAAAGACGCTCTGTTACCAGGGATAGTGTGAGAACTCCTAGCAAGACAGCAGGATCAAGTGTGGCACATCCAAAGGTTACGACAACCACTGTGGTATGTTCCATCCTCTTCTCTTACCACAGTGTTAACTGTTAACATAATAAACATTCATCTGATAATTATAATGTACAGAAACTCATGCGGGTTTTGCGCTTATGTTTTACGTTGGAAGCGTAATGGTGTTTGATCTCACATGGCTTGTCTCTTCATGCAGAGCACTCTGAAAAGGCCAGCCCCTCTGAATGCTACTACTAAAAGTACCAAGCCAGAGCCAAAAAGGTTAGTCCTGTCATCATGTTGACGCATTTTCTGAAGATTTGGCTTTGTCTTGTGTTTTTAATTCCGTTGCGTTTTACTGCCTCGACCAACAGCAGTATCAGAGGATCAAAAGATGCTTCAACACTGCACAGTCACTTAGCCAGGCCAGCAAGAATGGACTTGCAAGTGGCTGGCAAACAAAAATCAAGGTGCTAATCTTAATAGTGTTACTGGAATGTATTATGAAGGCTGGTTTGACCCTATTTTTTTCCTGACAAAAACTTCTCACTGTGTAGCTCGGTAAACCTGCCAGCAAGGAAAATGCTCAGTTCAAGTGCTGGAGAAGCGACTTTTGCAAGGCTGAAAAAGAAAGAGGTAAGCTGCACAAAAGAACGTATAATAGATCACTCTCTCCTTTTTTCGAAAAGGGGGAAAAAACCCCGGCCTCTGCATCAGCACGATGCATACGGCCCTCTTATTAAAAAATAAAGAAGTGCCAACATGGTTCCAATGGTCGTGTAAAAGTAGAAAAAGCTCACACAGAGCCAAAAAAGGCTAGAAACAACAACTAGCCAAATCAAGATGCCACAACCGGCTGGGTAAAGTAGATAGGAACACTAAATGCATATCCTATTACATGACCGCCATCCAAACCGGTTGAAGATATCCCGAGCTACCATCTCCCAGCGGACAGACCCAGTAACCAAATGCTCCCTGGCCTCCGTCTGGGTGATTGGCGACCACGAACGAATCAGTGCCATAGTCCGGAATAAAACCTGCAAAAAATGTATACATGATATTCTGTTAAAGACCAAATCATTTCTGCAATTCCAGATAGTCCACAACAAAGCACAAGCCCCAACCCGAATATGTCTCGCTACGTTAGACTCAATCCCATTAAGCCATGTCCCAAAGAACGCATAAACAGAAGTCGGGGGTTTGATATTGAAAGCAATGTGGACCGTCTGCCAAAGTACCTTGGCCAGCGGGCAATCAAAAAATAGGTGTTTAATATTCTCATCCCGATCGCAGAAACTACACCTAGTAGGTCCTGTCCAATTACGCTTCATCAAGTTATCCTTAGTTAAAATTACTTGTTTATGGACAAACCACATAAACACTTTTATTTTTAAAGGAACTTTGACATCCCACACATGTTTGGACGTAGGAATGGAGTTCGAATTAATTACATCAATATACATTGATTTAACCGTGAAAACTCCAGACTTAGTCAACTTCCAGCGTAATTCATCGGGTTGTTGAGAAAGCTGGACTTCCATCAGTCTCCTAACCAGACGGAGCCATTCTTCCCAACGATTGCCCGCTAGCACTCGTCTGAACTGTATATTAAGGGGGATAGATTGAAAGACCGAAGCAACGGACACCTCACGTCGTTGAACAATGCGGTACAAAGAGGGATATTGGATGGCTAAGGGTGTGTCACCGAGCCAAGTATCTTCCCAGAAACGTGTACTCGTGCCGTTTCCAACAACAAACTTTGTCCTATTAAACAAAGCCTGCTTGACCTTCATGAGCCCCTTCTAGAAGGGCGAGTCGGTAGGCCTTACTGTGACCTGTGACAAGGTTTTTGACTGGAGGTACTTGCCGTGAAGGATCTGAGCCCACATAGCATCATTTTCCGACGAAAGCTTCCACAGCCACTTGCTAAGAAGGCATTTATTCTTAATTTCGAGATTCTCAATACCTAGACCCCCTTGGTCTTTCGGTCTACAGATGATATCCCACTTAGCAAGCCTATATTTTCTTTTAAGCTCATCACCCTGCCAAAAGAACCGCGATCTATAGAAGTCCAGTCTCTTCCTAACACCAACTGGTACCTCAAAGAACGAGAGAAGAAACATCGGCATACTTGTGAGCACCGAATTAATTAGGATTAATCGGCCTCCATATGACATGAGCTTGCCCTTCCAGCAGCTCAGTTTCTTCTCAAATCGGTCCTCGATGCACTTCCATTCTCTGTTCGTTAGCCTACAATGGTGGATAGGAATTCCCAAGTATGAGAATGGTAGCTCTCCCAACCCACATCCAAACAATTGCCTATAAGCATCCTGTTCATCTTTGGCCCTACCAAAACAGAACAGCTCGCTCTTATGAAAATTTATCTTTAACCCGGTCAATTGTTCAAATAGGCATAACACCAGCTTCATATTTCTTGCCTTAGCCAAGTCATGCTCCATAAAGATGATTGTATCATCAGCGTATTGTAGGATAGAAACACCTCCATCAATAAGATGAGGCACCAATCCACCTACTTGACCATTTTCCTTAGCCCTTCCTATCAAGACTGCCAACATATCCACCACTATGTTAAACAAGATAGGGGACATCGGATCTCCTTGTCTTGGGCCTTTATGTGTCTGTAAATAGTGACCTATGTCATCATTAACTCTTATTCCCACACTACCTTTTTGCGTAAATGATTGAACCTGTCTGCGCCAGGCTTCATCAAAACCTTTCATACGCAAAGACTGTTGGAGAAATGGCCATTTGACCTTGTCATACGCTTTCTCGAAATCCACTTTGAAAATCACTCCATCTAATTTTTTGGAGCGGATTTCATGGAGCGTTTCATGCAGGACTACCACCCCTTCCAGGATATTTCTGTCCGGCATGAAAGCGGTTTGGGACTGTTGCACCACAGCATGCGCAATCTGTGTGAGCCTGTTAGTCCCGACCTTAGTGAAAATTTTGAAACTAACATTAAGGAGACATATGGGCCTGAATTGCTCAATTCTGACCGCATCCGTCTTCTTAGGAAGTAGTGTGATAGTCCCAAAATTCAAGTGGAATAGTTGAAGCTGTCCAGAGAACAGATCATGAAACATAGGTAGAAGATCCCCCTTAATAATGTGCCAGCACTTCTTATAGAACTCAGCCGGGAAACCATCCGGTCCAGGAGCCTTATTATTTTTCATCTGTGCAATAGCATCGAAAACCTCCTTCTCCGTGAACAGGGCAACTAGAATGTCATTATCAGTAGCCGATAACTGAGGCACATCCTCAGTTCTGGACTCATCGAGGGACACTGTATTCTCCTCTGGCGGTCCAAATAACTGCTTATAATAGTCGGTTATGTATGTTTTTAGGTTATGCTGACCTAAAATAGTGCCCTCGTCCTGCTCAAGCTGAAATATTCGCTTCTTTCTGTGTTTGCCATTAGCTATTAAATGGAAGAACTGAGTGTTTGCGTCCCCCTGGACCACTCTACGTACTTTAGCACGTAAAGCCCACTTCAGTTCTTCGCGGAGTAGTTCTTTTAACCTCTTTTCCGCCTCATTTTTAACCTGAAGCTCTGCTGGTGACAAAATGTTGGATTCAGCCTGGATGTCCAGGTCATGTATAAGAGTAAGGAGTCTATCCTTTTCAATCTTATACACACCACTAAGGTGCTTAGCCCAACCTCGTAAGAAACTTCTCAAGTTCCTAATCTTATTCTGCCACCTCTCAATTGGAGATTTGCCTCGAACATCTTTAACCCATTCCCTGGCTATCAAATCTAAGAACCCTTCCCGTTCAAACCACGACGTCTCAAAGGAGAAGGTGTTCTTGTTACCCACATGATTCGGCTCCCCTGAGTCCACGAACAATGGGGTATGATCAGATATTCCCCTCGAAAGAGCTTGCACCGTAACCAGCGGGAATTTCTGTTCCCACTCCACGCTCTCCTAGATTGTGCATATTGCGATACACATAACCTGGCTCAAAACTTGTTCATGATCAATGTTGTTCCATTCGCCCTCAAAGCTTAATGTTATTCCATGATTGAGAGCTGTGAATCCTGTGAAAAATAACAATGATGGCAGGTTCGACAACTAGTTATTGCAAGTAATTATGTGAGTAACAACTGATACAGCGGGTCCTGTTTGAATTCAGAGGGATAGTTTCTGTCTCCTGCTCATAAACCCTAGTAGTCCGGTCCGGGACTTGCTTCCAGTTGGCACATAAAAACAGAGTATTAGGTAATACCGATGAATGCACCAGTTCGGTCACACCTGAACTTTGCATAGTCTAGGTTTCCAGGCAACTAAACGTTATGATTCAAATGGGTTCTTATCGTGTTGTTGACTACCACTTACCACAATCTCTGCCATTATTCCTTCTGGGGATAATTATTACTGAAATGGGGCCATGAAGGTACTGGTCTTAGCAATTAAAATGGACTTGCTAACGATCATGATGATCCTTTGTGTAGGGCATTCCGGCGACAGGGCAATCTCGAGCATCCGCATCGAAGAAAACAACTCCTTTACAGACAGGAAACACCAAGCCCAGGGCACCGAACGTACGCCATTCTTTCGTCAGCACACTGTCCATAACCATATTGGCACTTCCCGCCACAATCCTGAGATATCCATTTATTCGTGCTATGATGTGCTTCTTTATACCTGTAGAATACATTTTGACATGTTATCCACTCGATTTCGCAGCCACCGACACCGCCGCCTCCACCACGTCGTCCGTCGAGAACAACGAGCAAACCAACTGTCAGCGGCTCATCAGTTGGTGGAAGAAAGCCAAAGTAAGCTGCTCATCATGAACACTTTATTTTTTTTATCTTGGTGTTTATACTCATCATGAACACTGAAAAAGCCACCTTATGTCAACACAAGCTACTCAAACACCATCCTCTTTTACAGCCTAGGTTATCTCACCCATCCAAATGTCCAATGCAGGGCCTCGACACCACAATGGCACTGATGCAAGGGGAGCATATACATAGACGTGGATCTGCGAAGCACCGCACCGTCACACGCGCATCTAAAAGCACCGCACGGCGGGCTTTGCGTGCCATCCAATTTCTTCGTACGATGTTTCTGCGTATCGATCATTTCCATCAAGCACCGCACCCTCATCGATCTTCGTTCAGTTACAAGAGTATCTTTGTGTAGTTCCTACATGTCTCATAAGTCATATATCCACCAGTAGTGAATACGTACTTAGCCTCGTCCTCCAGGGGACTTAGAACAGTGTATACTGTATATACATCAAATAAGTTATGTTTTAGATGATGTAAGATAAGATTAGCCTAAAGGTCGTTAATTAAAGTAAGAAATGTGGCATGCCCAGTGCACTTTATATGTGGTATATATACCATTGATCCTGAAGTCGTATGTAGGCATTTGTCATGGAAATTGCATGCATTAGTTCACGAGATCTTGAAGAGGACGGCACCATGATTTTTTTTGAAACTATGATGATTTCTATAGCAAATTCGGAAACTATACACCCTAATGCATAAAAATCAAAAGTATCACCTCGTCGGCCTCCTGTTGGCCGAAAAGGGACTTTTCGGCCAACAGTTGGCTAAAAAGGACTTTTTGGCCAACCGTTGGCCAAAAAGTCCCTCTTCGGCCAATGGTAGGCCGAAAAGTGGTCTTCAGCCAACACCTGCTTTCCTGGTTTACAAAATTCATATCAATTAGGATTTTTAGTATTTTAATTTGATTTTTTTTGCATTAGATTAGAAATTTTATGAAGTTTCTGTAGATATCAAGTTTGGCTAGATTTGAAAGTTTGAATTTGAATTTTCTCAAATCACTAGATTGACTATAATTTGTGCTAGGAGTATTTTTTTAGATGATTCTTTTTGCTACTGGTTCTTTGTGACTTTGTTTATCTGTAGTAATTAATAGGTGAGTTTAAGGATTATTTAAAATTAGGTTTAAAAAACAGTTCTGTTCTAGTGTTTTATAGGTTTTGTGCTATTTCTTTTAATTTTAATTGCTTTAAATTTTTTTCTTTATGATTTTGACATATTATTTTAGTTTCTATTAAGTTATCAGTAGCTATTTTATTTCTTTTATCCTACTAGAAAACTTGTTTTGAGCTTCCTAGAAGTTTATATTTAAAAGTGCCTTATATATCCTGTACAGCCATTGCCGTTTTATACATGAAAAAAATATACTTTCCCGCAATCTTTTTCCCTCCATTTTCTTTTTCGCCATTTTCTCCCGCCATTTTCTTTCCCGCCATTCTCTCCCGCCATGTTATCTATGGTCGTGGACACCATGAGGCTCATTTTATAAGTTGAGCAGGGAAGATGGCGAGAAAGAAGATGGCGGGCAAGAAGATGGCGGGAGAGAATGGCGGGAAAGAAAATGTCAGGAGAGAATGGTGGGAAAGAAAATGGAGGGAGAGAATGACGGCAAATAAAATGACGGGAAAGAAAATGTCAGGAGAAAATGGCGGCAAAGAATGGCGGGAGAAAATGGCGGCAAAGAAAATAGTGGGAGAAAATGGAGGAAAAGAACAGCGGGAAAAAAAATGAAGGATAAAAGAAATAAAATACAAAAAATACTACAAATAAAATATCTACTGATAACTTAACAGAAACTAAAAGAATATGTCAAAATCATAAAGAAAACAATTTAAAGCAATTAAAATTAAAAGAAATAGCACAAAACCTACAAAACACTAAAACATAAGTGTCTTCATAAAAACCTAATTTTAAATAATCCTTAAATTCATCAATTAATTGCTACAGATAAACAAAGTCACAAAGAACCAGTAGCAAAAAGAATCATCTAAAAAATACTCCTAACTCAAATTATAGGCAATCTAGTGGTTTGAGAAAATTCACGAAAGTTCAAATTCAAACTTTCAAATCTAGTCAAACTTGATATCTATAGAAACTTCATAAAATTTCTAATCTAATGCAAAAAGAATCAAATTAAAATACTAAAAATCCTAATTGATATGAATTTTCTAAAACAGGAGAGCAGGTGTTGGCCGAAGACCACTTTTCGGCCTACCATTGGCCGAAGAGGGACTTTTTGGCCAACGGTTGGCCGAAAAGTCCTTTTTGGCCAACGGTTGGCCGAAAAGTCCTTTTTGGCCAATGGTTGGCCGAAAAGTCTCTCTTCGGCCAACCTTAGGCCGAAAAGTCCCTTTTCGGCCAACCTTAGGCCGACAACAGGAGGCCGACGGGGTGATACTTTTGATTTTTATGCATTTGAGTGTATACTTTCCGAATTTGCTATAAAAATCATCATAGTTTCAAAAAAATCTCGGCACCATAGGTCCTACCGAGACGGCCGCTGGATCATAGGACGTGCTCAGTGCTCTTTTCGTCGCCCAGATCGGTCGTACGTACGAGGTTTGGGGAGGGTGCGATGGTGGTGCCCCTGCCACTGAGCGCGCCTCGCCAGAGTTGCAAAGAGAAAATGCCGCACGCATCCATCCATCATCACCCTTCCACAACAAGCCTGCGAAACGCGCGTGATCTTCTCGTGTCTCTCGTAAAAAAAATACTTAGTTTTTTTTAAGTTGTTTATTGTTTTGAGACAACTATTTTGAGGCGGAGGGAGTATGATTGATCAACTGATCAGTCGTTGTGGAACTTTTTTTTTTTTTTTTGCGGGCAAGTCGTTGTGGAACTGTGAACCCGACGGTGCTCGTCGTGGAGAAACTGTGCTATAGGTGCACACGTACAGCCACTCGTCGTGGAGAAACTGTGCAATACGTGCACACGTACAGCGTTGGATCGACCTGCACTTTTGTTGCTAGGGCCGCGAAACAATCGCTTCGATAACTCTTTCAAACTGGCCCAGCACGAAACACGCCTCTTTTACATCCCTCCCATTCCCGACATGATTCTGAACTGGACGCTGATGGAACGGGAGCTCGCGCGGCCTACCACCACCCACGGCCCGCGGGGAATGGGGAGCATGTACGGCCCGATCGCCGTCGCACCCAAAAAAAAGCGCGGCCGACTGCGCGTCGCTCTGTCTGAAAAGTAGGGTCCGGCGAAGCAGGCAGCCAGGCCCACCCACTGGCCGCGCCCTTCTTTGCCACGGCTGCTGCCTCGTCGCGCACGCTTTCTGCCCACCGGAAACGCTCCCGGGGGAGAGCGCGCCCTCGCTCGCCGGCTGACTCCGCGGGCCCACGTGGGCGGCCCGGGCAGGCTGCTTTCGGCCCCACGCTTCAGCCTCCAGCTGGAGGCGGGGCCAGCTAGAGCTGTCGGTATGTTCTCAGCAGTTTTCTTGTGGAAGGCCTTGCGAGGGGTTTTGCTGGGTGCACACGCCTTGGTACAACCACACAAGCTAGAGTATCTTTTTTTGCAGCATGAGTACAAACGATATTACTTCCGGTGATATTTCGTGAGTAAAAATGTTTTAGCTACTCAATAGATGCTCCTTTATGTATGCAATATTTTCCCAATATTTGTTACTATATAGCTGAAATGAATGTCACTGCTCGATGTGATATTTGGCCGGCCATAAATGCTTTGATTGTATCCAATATTTTTAGATATGAAGGAATTTCCCACCTGATATATAATATTCTTGTATCCGGTATTCTTAGAGGCAAAGTATTATTCTATTTTAAATAGTACTCCCTCCGTATCGAAATATATTATGTATTTAATGGATGCAATATTTTTAGAGGTGAGCGGATTTCACTACTTTAAACATTATATTTAGCGAGCCATAAATGATTTTTAATTGGATGCAATATTCTATTTTTAGAGTGTGAATTGATTTCACTACTTGATATGATATTTAGCTAGTCATAAATTCTTTTTTGCGTATCAGATATTTTCAGAGCAGAATAATTCTACTAATTTAAATAAGATTTAGCTAGTCATAAATGCTTTTTATGCATCCAATATTTTTAGAGGTGAATAAATTCTACTCCCTCCGATCCATATTAATTGTCGATGATTCGGATTAAATCAGTGACAATTAATATGGATTGGATGGAGTACCACTTTAAATAATATTTCACTAATCATAATTTGTTAATGGATGCAATTTTTTTGAGGTAATTAAATTTTATTACTTTATACAATATTTAGCGAGTCATAAAGTCGTAATGTATTTGATATATTTAGAGGTGAATAAACTTTACTACCTAAAATAATATTTAGTTAGTCTTACGTTTTTTAACGTATTTGATATATTTGTTACGTACCTGTTTACTTGAAATGTTCTTTATCTTAAAAGTGCAAAATAATCCTTTTTAGCCACGATATACAATTTGACCAGTAATTTTCATGAAAACATGATGTATATTTTCCCAGAGTCATGTTTGGTCTAGTGTTGAACAACATAAACACATGTTAATTAACATAGACAATTCCTCCCTTCATAGCAAAAAGAAAATTGTGTACTTGCTATTTTTCTTATAAACTTGGTTATATTTTAAATGGGTTTAAAAATATATATAGGCTCTACAAAGATATATTGATGGATTATTTCTTGGAGTTTATTTCGATGGAACGGTCTACACATTACTCCATTTGTCCAGGTTTTAAGGACTAACGGGTATCGAGCGGGTGTCCGTTACTCCAGTTTTTAAGGTCGTTGGAGGATAACCACTGGCGTGTGTTAGAGCCGATTGGGCACAAGAAAACCACGACAATTGCTGGCATAATCGTTGCCAAAGAGTTGTAGGAAAAGCCGTTAGTTGGCAAATTAGTACCGTGCTCTGCACGCTAGTTGCTTGACTGCACGCAATTAATTGGGTATGCTTAGTCGTGATGAATCCGCCATACTTTTAAACCGGACAAGGTATATGAAAATACCACTCATTATGTTCTTAAGATCACGCAAAATGTATGCAATGTGCGGTGTTTGTCCAAACTAATCTTGATAATGCATTTTCCCGTGCTCTCTCCTTTCTCATTTCATGCATTTTCTTCCCCGCCGAGGCAAATAACACACACTCCATATACAACAAGTAGTAAACTATACCACCACCTCAACGACGTCACCTTGCAGGTCCTTTCACATCTAAATTGTTGATCATCGCATTGAAAAAGGACTATATGATGTTGAAAGTAGAATTGTCTGATGCATTTTACCATCAATTGATGTCCACGCAATACTTCAAGTCCATTTTACCCCAAAAATTGTGACATTTCCTTTGAAGAATTCAATGACGTGCGTCAAGATATAACATATTCATGGCAAAAATGATCATAGGCATCATATAAAAAATTTAACCGGTGTAATTCAAGTAGTAAATCAAATGTATATTTCAAGCTTCACTATTTTCTTACAAAAGACACATGCAATACTAGTACATGTGTAATTTTCACAAAAATGCATTGTGTTTTTTCTCTATTAAAAACACAAAATTATATTGTTTGACGAGCAAAGATGCGTAGCGCAAAAGTCACCAACCGTATTAAATACTTCAAAGATTGGTGACTTGGTAGGTATACTACGATGATGCATCAAAACCGTACGTCTGTGGCGTTTCGACTCCCACCGATGTGCATTCTTTTAGAAAAAAAGTATAGCGTCCGGTTTTAAATTAATGAAACCATTACAGTAAACCCTACAAAGCAATAGTGCCCGACGTGCATTATATGTTTTCTTCATCTACGTGCTCGTTCTCTCCGTAGAAAAAATGTCGCTTGCTCAAAAGAAAACACATATCTTTTAGAATAATAACAAGAAAACACATATCTTTTAGAATAATAACAAGAAAACACATATATGTTTCAAAGGAAAATCTGCATTTTGATCATGGGTTGACACCCAATATTAGGCGGGCGAAATCAGTCTTAGGTTGACCTTGTGATACGCGTTGGTGCACCCAGCACAAAGCCCGGCTCCCACGTAGGCTCGGGTGGGGACGGCCGAGGCGCGAGGGTCGGCACCTACCGAGCCGCAAGACAACTGGAGACAGGCTGTCTCCCACCCCCCTCCGCTCTTCTTCGCTCTGTCTCGACTCTCTCTCCCCCCATCCTCCTCTCTCTCTCTCCTCCCTCCCCTTCCACCTTCTCCACCTCCCCCATTCCCCACTCCCCCTCGCCCCCGCCCACCTGCACCGCCAGCGCCCCCATTCCGCCTCCGCCCCGCCCGCCGCCGGATCCCGCAGCTTCTCGCCGCCGCCTCCCGCCCGGCCTCCGAATCACCGGATCCCATCGGGGGTCCCGGCCGCCGCAGCTTCCACCGCCGGGGAGGTCCCCCGCCGCCGCCCGCCCGCCCGCCCCCTACCGAGGTGATTCCCGCGGACCTTTCGCCGTCGTCTCAATACTGCTGCCAGCTTTCTCTGGCGATCTCTGCTTCGCTCGCTGCTTAATGGGCTGGTCTCCAGCCGCCTAGTTGGTGAAAACGAGCAGAATATGCTGCTCGAGTGCTATGCTTGCTGTTTTTGGAGTGTTCGCTGCTTAAATGTTACCGTCTTTTAGTGCTGTAATTGTAAGGTTTTAGTTGCTTGATGCGAGCAATGGTTTACATGCCCCGGTTGTGCTTGTTGATTAGCTGGTTAAATCGGATGCTATGCTTGCTACGGCTTAGGGAGGGCGTCTCGGTACTACTCCATGTCTTTATTGACTGCGCGTATGCTAGTAACTAATGGAACTTGTTATTACTGTGGTTTGTGCCCCTGAGGTTTAGGGCGCAATCAAACCAAACCAATTTTGCTAGAGAGCTGGCTTTGTTTGTTTTAGCATGTACCTGTACTTACCAAATTTGGGTTGTTGCCTCGATCGATCTAATGTAATTATTCGTCGATTACAGTGTTGTGGAAGCTGGACACAGCTGGAACTTGGAAGCAGGCCGAGTCTATGGTATTTGTGGGTCATTGTGCTGTCGATGCGAGCAGAGAGCATGCGCGGCAGCTGTTCTTCGGGTGATGCACCTGAGCAGAGAAGCTGCCGATATAGTCGGTTGGTTTACGATTGGACTGTTTGTGGCCTTTGCTGCTCTGGGTCTCCGCTGCATTTTCCAGTCAATCTACTTCTGGTTTCGGATTCGGAAGGGGACCTTGCTCTCACTCGGTTACTTTAATGGTCCCTGGGTGACTCGCATTGCTCTGATTCTCATCACTATTTGGTGGGGAGTAGGGGAGATTGTGAGATTGAGCTTCTTGAAGAGAAAGCTGTTCTCCAGCTTAGTATGGCAGAAGATCGCATGTGACGCATACATTCTCTCCAATCTAGGGTTTGCTGAACCAAGCATCTTCTTTGGCTTTGCTTTCCTCCTGCATGGCTCATTACAGAAGAGGGAGTTGGGCACTTTGACCCAGAGATGGAACTTGAAGACCATTGGCTACATGTTGGTTTTCTGTGTTCCGGTGTTCTTCGTTCAGGCCCTTCTTGTGTTTGTTGGGCCTACATTTGTTAAGGAGGAGAACAGTGCACAGGGAAGGAGAGTGTTTGCTAAATACTTCATTCAGACGTCCATGCCAGTTGGGGACACCAATGTTTGCACCTATCCGTTGTTTGGCACCATTTTTCTGGGACTTATCGATGCTGCCCTGATGAGCTATGTCTCCTATGTTGGATCTCGGGTGTTATCCTTGGTCATCAACAAGGCGCTGCGAAAGAGGGTTTCCTGGCTGATAATGTCGGTGCTTTTCTTCCTTCCTATCAGGGTGCTTCTTCTAGGGTTCTCAGTGATGCCCAATCCAGGAGATAAAGCATTTGAGGTCATCGTCTTCTTGTCATTCGTGATGATGCTATCCGGCACAACTGTTGGGATACTCTTGCTGGTATACTGGCCTGTCCGTGATTCATTGGCACTCAAAGATGCAGGCAACAGGGAGATAGCAGAGATGGTGCCTTATGACGATTACTACTATGAGGGCTCGTCGCTTGTGGCCAACCAGAGCTTCCGAGAAATCGAGCGGAACTCTGATACGTCAACAAAGCGTGGCTCCATATCGTTCCGCACAATGATCAGGGAAGACCAGCTTCCGCCGGATGGCATAGAGGAAATCGGCTTCTCCTCTCGCAGTGGCGTCCATATTGGATCATCCTCGCCTTCAGGTTCTTCACCAAGCGCCGCAATGCCGATGCTGCCTCTCAAGGAGGTCCCTAGATACTAAGTAGTGTTCACCTGTGGCTTCTGCCCTTCTACCATGTGCTCCCCCCTTCCATTTTCTCCTCCCCCTTCCTCTTACCTACCTTAATGATAACAGTTTTGTGGCAATCAAAAGGTTTTTGTAAAGTTTTGGAGTAGCATGAATCGTCCGTCTAGATCAGTCGTCTAGTTCCATGTTTATCAATGTAGCAAGTAGCTTAGATCTTGCAAAGGCTAAGCATCAGCTGTGCACCTGGCATTGGCTGGCAAGTTCACTTTTGGTTGGTTTGCTGCCCCCACAATGCTGTCTTAGCTGATAAGCTCCACCATGGCATAGGCTGGAATGGGGCTCATCTTGTCTGTCTGCTCCTTAGTTGCCTCTCTCCATGACAGCTATGCAGACTAGTAGTGGCAGCATATGTTATATTTCGAGACCTGGTCTTGAATTCAAAGGTGTGTAAAGAAGCTGTCCCATATAAATGCCTTGGGAAAATCCATCACTGCTTAGCAGAGCCCGCACCCACAAAAATGAAGATGGTAGGCAAAAATATCTGGCAGAATTGATATATTTTTTTCCTTGCCTCCTAGGATGTTTCACTTTCACCTGGGCTGGATGTGCCGCTTGAAATCTACCATAGATGTCTAGGCAGGCTTCCTATGGCTGCTAGCTGCTGTTGCTGACAGCTTGTCTTTTGGGTGGTTTTGTCACTGGCCACTCTGGATTTTTATTTTATCCGTGTTGCGCGGCGCGCCTGTCTTTTATCCTTTGACATGGTCTGCAGATGCCCCATTGAAAATTCACCAGTGGGGCGGGCGATCACGGTTTATTGTTTGTTATTATTCTAGTTCCACACGGGTGATCTAGATGCTCACTGCTTGGTATCCAAAGTTGCTTGCTGCGCGCAGTCAACTGGGACAATGTGGTCTCTGGTTTTCTTTTCTTTTCTTTTGGTGGCTGCATGCCAGTTTCTGCAAGATCACTGCCCCCTGTTGTCCAGTCTCCCCTTCGCCCCGTCGAGAACGTGCCTCCTGTGCTGCCGCCTTGTACCACCAGCAGTCCGGCACGTAGATGCACATAGGATTCCCCTCAAGTTGGGGTAGCCGGCCAGTGTGTGTGGGCACTTTGGGTTTACATGCTGTGTGACACTTGCTGTTTAGTACAGCCACGCATGTGACCTGGGGCAGGGCATGGGCCGGGGGATCCATCGGCCAGTTATTATCGGTGGGGCTGCCGTGTTCCGGGGTTTTCTATGATGATGATGATGATGATGATGATATCCACCGGAGATCATCCCACGGCCGCTTGAACAGGAGAGCAAGGGAAGGTTAATACTAGTGAGCAGTGGTACGCGATGAAACTGGATCTTTTGCCCTGGTGAAATGATGTACGCCTCCACGCATCCTGGTGCCGATCCGACATTCACTTGCGCCTTCAACTCTCGACAGTCCACGGTGACCTGCCTGGGCGAGCGTAAATAATAAATCCAGTGCGATGTGGTGGTGGTACTACTACTACTGCGGGTACGGGATGATGAATAGAAATGGAGCAAGTGTGTTGGCGATCTGCTGTGGTCCCCGCTGAATCTTCCTAGTTGGACGAAGGAACGGAGGCATATCTTCTCCTGCATCGGAAGCCTGGACTGAACGGGTATAATAGCGGCGGATCTTCTCTTAACCAGCGGGCGCCAGCTTGCTGTCGACGCTGCCGCGCCTAACTTGCCGGCCCGGCCCGGCCGGGTTGGCGACAGCCGCATCGGACCGACGGTCTCGTGTACCGCGGCGCGGGGGCAGAGCGAGCGAGCCGTGCAGCCGCTCGCGTGAAGGGAGTTCGCACACAGTACCTGTGTACGTGGCAAAGCGAGTGTGAGCTGTGGGCTGGCTCGTCGTCGTCGCGCTGCGAGATACAGCTAGCTTCCATATGTTCGAGTGAGATATGGCTCATCTGCTTTTCGTCCACAGCTGTCGAGCCGCGGTCGCAGCCTTGCAAGGTCCGTGCGTTCATTCGAGTCCCCGAGGACTTCCGTGTATGCAAATATACTCGGTAGACTGACGGCCCGCGTGGCTAACTACTCCCTTGGTTTCATAATTTTTGTCATGGTTTTAGTTTAAATTGAAGGATGTACTTTTGTATTAGCTTGTGGAGCGCATCATATGTACATAAATAGTTTCGAATTTCTCAATTATGGCATCTCCAACCGCAACCCGCAAATTTCCCCCCGTCCGCAGTCTGTGGACACGAATGCGAGAGGCTGCCATCCAACCGTCGCCGCATATGTCTGGCCTCCCTCATTTTTTCTGTAGTCCCACGATCAAATAGCCGCATACATAGAGTGTAGATGCGCAAATAGCCGCTTGCAGCACTAGTTCAAATTTTAAGAAGTTCAAATATTACATCTCAACATTGTTGTCCTCTTTAACCGTCCATGGTGCTCAATCAGATCTTTCTTCAGCTGCGCATGAGTTGGTCGATGACAAATTTGTTGACGCATTTGAATAAACTCTTCAAATGTAGTTGGATTCTGGCCTGGAAGTTGGATAGGATCACCCATATTCTCAACTTCTAGAGCTGCGGCAGCATCGTCACCCTCATTCTCGACGATCATGTTGCATGATCACATAACATGTCATCACCTTCGATAAGGTCTTCGGATCCCATTGTTTAGTAGGTCCACGAACAACTGCAAAACGGTCCTGCAGAACTCGAAATGCCCTCTCGACATCCTTTCTAATTGCTTCTTGTCTTTGGGCAAAGTGAGCCTTTTTTGGCCAACTGGGGTTAGAGATGGTGCTGACAAAGGTAGCCCACAGAGGATAGATACCGTCAACCATATAGTAGCTCATATTGTACTCATGTCCATTGACAATATAGTGGCAAGGAGGAGCTTTTCCTTCAGCCAGCCTCGCAAATAATGATGATCGCTGCACCACATTGATGTCATTGTGAAACCCGGACATGCCAAAAAAGCGTGCCAAATCCAAAGATCTTGTGGTGCAACTACTTCAAGAATTATGGTGGGCCTCTTAACATGACCCTAATATTTCCCTTGTAAAGCCTTCGGGCAGTTTTTCCATTTCCAATGCATGCAGTCAAGAGATCCAAGCAAACCTAGACGCCCTCTTGCTTCTGAGATTGCCAAGAACCTCTTCGTGTCGGCCACCGTTGGTTATCTCTGGTAATGAGGTCCGAACACCTCGACCATTGCAGTTGCAAACCTGACCATGGCATCTCCGCATGTGCTTCAGACATCCGTAGGTACTCGTCCAACGAATCAGCGGCCGTGCCCTATGCAAGCATCCAGATTGTGTTCGTGCACTTTTGGTAACCAGAGTACCCAATAGTTCCCACAACATCCTTTTCAGGATGAAGTAGTCATCATAGGACTGGACGCCATGGTACAAACAATCAAAGACAGTCTTGCGCATCCGAAAACGTCAGCGAAAATGGTCAGCGAAGAGTGCATCAGGCGCGAAATAGTCAGCCATCAGTGTCAAATGGTCGCGCGCCCTGTTGCAGTTGAGCACTCGATGACCGTTGATCGAGCCCTTGAAATTGAGAACATGCTCCACCGCACGCTCTGCGTCTTCAAGGACCGCCTGCACCATCGTCGCCTCATTGGAGTACTCCTCCTCGTCCGACGAGCCGCCAGACAACTCAACATACTGGTTGTATATGTACTCCAAATGGGAATCCATTGCTAGAAAGAAGAAGGAAAACCTTTTTTTAGCTCCGGCAATTCATCAAACAGTCACCGGCCACGGTGAGTTTAATAGCGGACAGTACCTGGTGGGGCGGTCGGAGGACAGAGGTTGAACGACGACGAAGGAGAAGCGGGGTGGAGCCCTGCTGGAGCGCTGGAGGTGACGGAGACGTAGATTTCCGAAAGGGGTGTGGCGTGGCACCCGGGATGGTGGTGTGGCAACGAAGACAAGAGAGAAAGAATGACGAAGAGAAAATGGGAAGGATGAATGCACGGTCTGGGAAGGGTTTTGCATGGGCCGGAGGTATCGGAGTCCTACGTGTCTGGTGTCCGGACTTCCGCAAACCCCCCACCGCCCCATGTTTGTGTCCGGTTTGTGGGCAAAAACGCGTCCGAACCGCCTCGTGGACCGATACTGGACGGTGTTTGATGTCTTCGACGGTCCGGACGAATACGGGCGGTTTATGGGTCCACCTTGGGGATGCCCTTAGATCCTACAACTTTGATAAATCGAGTGGTCTAGGCCCAAATTAGCTTGGTATCAATTTTTTGTTCTAGCTTTTTTTTGAACACAGTACAGACGCAAGCGCTCATATAAACGCGTATACACTCACTCCTATGAACGCGCGCGCACACACTCTATCCCTATGAGCTCCTCTGAAAGACTGAGCCGACATATCATCTTGAAATTTACGAAGTCACCGTAGGCACCTCGTCGTCGACGGAAACGTCACCTCCCACTGAATGCGCATCGCCGGAAATCCTGAAATAAATACAGGAATAAATGCGAGCACCAGGATTTGAACCCTGGTGGGATGGAGACACCACAGTCCCTCTAACCATCCAACCACACATTGGTTCGCATTTTTTGTCCTATGCGTAGGGGACCTCCTATGTAACGCATTTTGAGTCAAAACAGGAGCTTGACGGACAAGAGCGACGCAGAACTGGGCCGGCTCATCGAGCGAAAGCAGAACGACGAGAAAAACCCTGAAAAACAAGTAGCCTTTGATCCTACGACCTTGCTCACAGAAACCGCACACCATGATCAGCTAGCCACTCCACGACAAAGCTGCTGTCAAACATTAAGGCGCCAAACACTGTAACAACAGACATCAGGGTTGAGATTTGGGAAAAACATTTTAGAAACATTTCTTGATAATTTCAAACAATTTGAAATACCACATATTTTTTTGAGATTCCAAACTTTTTTCTTCCGAAAAAATGTGAACAATTTTTGTAATCCGGATTTAGAAAAAACATGAACATTTTTTTGCAAAACCTAGTTTTTTAAACGTGAACAATTTTGGAAAAATTGAATATTTTCTGACATTGTGATTTTTTTTAAAAAGAAACATTTTCTGAAATTCCTGAACATTTTTTGAAACACGAGCATCTTTCTAAAATTGAGATTCTTTTTGGAAATGAGAACACATTTTGAAATTCCTGTACATTTTCTAAAACATGAACATTTTATGAAGGACATTCTGAACATATTGTGAAAAAAGAGAATTTTGTTAGAAATTCCGAACATTTTTGCAAAACAAGAACATAAAAAAATAATTCAAAACGAGAACATTTTTTGAAATTACTGAACATTTTCTAAAATACAAACATTTTTTGAAATCGTCACCAATTTTTTAAAACTAGAATATTTTATGAAAAATTGTGAAAGACTTTTTGAAACACGAACATTTTTTGAAATTTCTGAACATTTTTTAAATTGGGATTTTTTTTGAAAATGAGAACATATCATAAATTTCCGAATAAAACATTTGAAATTCTCAAATAAAAGAAACATGAAAGAAAAAAACAAAAGAGCAAAGAAAAGAAAAGACAAAAAAAGAGAAAATCAAAACGAAAAAGAAAAAGAAATAGTAGAAGAAAAGAAAAGAAACAAAAAGGTAAAAAAAAGGGAAATAAAAAACCCTGTTCAGGAACCTCCTAGCAGGTTTCCAAAACCAGAAAACACCGGCTAGGAACCACCTAGAAATTCCTGAAACCAGTTTCGCTTTAACGTTTGAACGGGCCGGCCCATCTTAACGCTCGTCGATCTGCCTGTGTGCGTCCCTGCACTACTTTCCGGAAAGAGCAGCAAATAGTAATTTCCAGTGCGAAGAACCAATGGCATCTCACATAAGCGAGATATGGCGAAATATTTCCTGTCAATTTTGGTGAATCTTTTTAGTGCCCATCTCTTGCTACATATATTTGGCCCAATACATCCTTATGCATCTGTTTCTTCTTTCTTCTCCTCTCCATGTTCTCACCAAGGAATTGAGCTATTGTGCTCCTATTTGGCGCATAGGGCGCTATCTCGCGCCCTAGCGCGTACCCCCACGCTGAAACATTCGCACAGTGGGCTGGCCCAGTTTTCCGGGCATTCTCGCCCGGTTTTGGGAAGGTTCTAGCACCTTCTCTGAACCGGGATTTCTTTTTATTCTTGTTTTTTTGGTGTATATTTTTCTTTTATATTTCTTTTATATTATTTCTTTTTTCTTTTCTTTTCTTTTATTTCTTTACCTTTTCACCATTATTTCATTCATCAGATTAAAAAAATGTTCAGGAATGTAAAAAGTTGTTCATCCAATTCATATTTTGTTTATCAAATTCAAAAATTGTTCATCAAATTCATAAAATGTTCTTTAAAAAAATGTTCATCAAATTAAAATTTGTTCATCCTCTTTTTAAAAAATGTTCATCAAATGCAAAATTTGTTCATTGATTTTTCAAAAAAAAGGGTCATTTACATTTCAGCCCCTAACTCGAACCACCTACTCACATTTATTCCTAATTCTGAAGTGTGCTCAAATTTGCCCCTCTTCCATTAAGTGCGGTTATAGAAATGCCCTTCCGTACATTTTCCGTCCAGTCAAAGGTCTTTGACTGTTACGTGCGCATATAGAAAAATCTAAAGGTCAAAGGCCTTTGACCGGATGGAAAATGTACGGAAGGGCATTTCTGTAACCGCACTTAACGAAAGAGGGGCAAATTTGAGCACACTTCGGAATTAGGGGCAAATTTGAGTAGTGGCTTCCAATTAAGGGCACAAATGTAATTGTCCCCAAAAACTATTCATTGAATTCAAAATTTGTTCATCCATTTTTCAAAAGTAAATGTTCTTGAATGTGATTTTTGTTCATCAAGTTCAAAAAATGTTCGTCGAATTTTGAATTAGCGAACAACTTTTGAAAATTGATGAACATTTACTGAGTTTATGAGAATTTTTTAAATCATGAACAATTTCCTTTAAGAAAAACCACGAACATGTTATGCTTTCTGTAACATTTTCCAAAAAATTATTTTTTTCTTCAATTTTGAACTATTTTCATATTCTGAATTATTTTAAAGAAGAAAAAAAGAGTAAAAACCGAAAAAATACGAATAAAAAATACACGCCGGCTGTTCAACAGTAACTACAATACACGCCGGCTGGAGGCCTCGTCCAATCGTGCCTCCACCACTAGAGCTAGTGACTGGGTTTCCTTTTTGTAGGTTATACTTTTATTCACTTGTGCATAGTTGGTAAAGCATGCGTAAGCTAAGGCCGACGTGGATCATCCGAGTACTTGAAGACTTTCATTTATGAAAATATATTTCGTAGAAATCGAGCCCATGTAGCTCACTACTTTTGTATTACAGCGAAGTGCATAACATGCCTCTAAACAGTTTCAAGCGTCTCGCCTATGTCTTGAAACTTAGAAAACCCGCCATACAAATCCAAAAATGCAATTAATGAGTTGTCTAGGTCTAAATTTGCCCTGATATCATTTGACCATTCCAACTGGCGTGTTAATCGGTGACACATCAGACAAGGGAGGCTTGTCAGCAGAACTCCTGCCAAATTCGGTCGAGTTTTTTTGCGCACCAGGTACCCTAAATTATATCCATTGCCTAAAATATAATCCAATAAATCATTTTGCCTTTGTTTCTTCTCCCTTCTCCTCTTGTTGAGGAATGAAGCTAACAACATTATTTATTTTTCTTTCCTATGTTGTAGTTTTATTCCAATGCGCTTAGTTGGCAAAGCAGGTGTGATCTAGAACTAGCTCATCATCATGCACTATGAGATACAACTAGCTTGCATGTTCTGGTCACATGTGGGTCCTCTACACTACATCGTGTTGTCACTAAGATTGAATAATTTGAGTACCAAAGATTTCTGTGCACGCACATATATATGGTAGATGATGATACCGAGTAACTCGCTACTTTTGTATGAGAGTGAAATGCATCATGTATCCTAAACTGTTTTGAGTGTCCCACATTGGTCTTGAAACTTTGAAAAAAATCAACATCCACATCCCAAAGCGCAACTAGTATGACTTGTAGCTCCACTTGCCCTGATACCATTTGACCGTCCCAGCAAGCATGTTAACCGATGACACCTTGAGTGAGGGAGGCTTGGTGGTATTCTCGCCAAATATGTGGATTTTTTTGCAATAGCTACCCTGAGCTATATATGATGCGGTAGATGACTGGCCTGTCGAGCTCAGTACTTTTGTATTAGTGTGGGGTGCATCGTGTAACTCTTTGATAATTTGACAAGAGTGTTGCCTTTTCATTTAGATGAAAGATTTGAATATACACAAGAAGTTGCATCTATTTTATGGGAACATAGCCAAACATATCAAATAACTAATCTCATAAATACCCATTGTCGGTTGGGCAGTTGCCAAAAGGTAAAGCACACAACTTGATGTCTATGAAAGCTAAGATAACCAGCTCAAGGTGCCTCCAAAATTCTTCAGTTTAGCTCCTGCTAGAGGTTCCATAGGGTGTATGGAGCAACTGTCCACCACGCTCAATGATGTTGTGCCACTACTACAAGACTCCGCCTACCTCCTGTAGATGGATGCACGGGGGGATAGTCTCGCTTGATTGATTTTTGACATGGTTCAAGACGGGCCACATATAAGGGGAGGTCCTTGCAAATGTGGTACATAGTCTCCCGGGCTTGTAGACATATCTGACATCTAGGGTCATATGGCCATTCCTGAACCAAGCCAACATTTTGTCATGGAGAACCAACTAGGAAAAGAACTTGCATTTAGGCTCGGCGTGTGTGGTCCAGATCTTTAATTATTTTGAGTGTCTCACATGTGTCTTCAAAGTTATAAAATTGTCACGCAAATCCCAAAAGTGCAATTATTGAGTTGTCTAGGTTCAAATGTAGCCTGATACAGTTTGACCATATCAGATGGCGCGTTAAGCGTGAAAACCTCTAACAAGGGAGGCTTGGTGACATAACCCCCGCAAAATTTTGTTCTTTTTGTAATAATACCTTGAGCTATATATGTTACATCAAATGAAGCCCAAGAAATAATTGTGTCTTTGTTTCTTTAATCTTATTCTCTCTTTGTTCTTCCTCGCCGAGCATGCAAATAATTCGATAGATGGCAAACCCATGTAGCTCGCTACTTTATATTAGGGTGAAGTGCACCATATGCCTCTAAATTGTTTGGTGTTTTCCCTTTTTCTTTTGAGAAACTGATAGGAGTGCTACTTTTTCATTTAGATGAGAGAAATGACTATATATGAGAAGCCACTTGTTTTTAAGGGAACGTGGCCATACACATCAAGAAACTAATAACAGAAATACTCATCGTCGGCTAGGCCTTGCCAAGAGCTAAAGCGTGATGGTTGATATCTTCAAAAGACAACACATCCACCTCGAGGCGCGTTAACAAGGTTCCATTAAAAATTCTCTAGTTTCTTTTTTTTTCCAGATGTTCCACAGGGTATGGGAAAACCTTCCACCTAGTCGCTTTTTAGCGGCCTTCGCCTCAGAAGCAATTATATTGCCCCGCCACTCCAAGACTATGCATGCATTTGAAAGGTAGATTGACAAGGGGAAGGCCTCACCCGGAAAGTTCTTGACATGGTTTTAGACGACCACAGAGAAGGGGCAGCCCTTGCAAATCTGGGCCATAGTTTTCTGCGCTTGTAGGAATAGCTAGATCTGGAGTCATAAGACCATCGTTGAACCATGAACTGGTATTCTATCTTTGATAACCAACCAGGAAAAGGACTTGAATTTAGACCATATGTTTAATTGTTTACAGTGTCACAGTTATATCTTGAATCTTTGAAAATCGACATCTAAACCCCAAAAGTGCAATGAATGAATATTCTAGGTTCAAATGTTTCTCCGATACAAGTTTTCTACCCTAGACGGTGCTTCCTCTCTTCTAGGAAGTTGTTACCCCCAAGTGTAGAGGTTTGTAGGCAATCAACAATTTTCCTCAAGTGGATGACATTAGGGTTTTTCGAACTAGTAGGAGTGCTTGACAATAGCCATTGACCACTATCTTCACATAACTACAATACTTGTCTTGGTCCCCAATGAGACTAATAGGACTGTCGGTCTCACTAGCCTTGCTAGTTACAAGGATTAACATAACTTGTGATAGGAAGTGATAATTGCAACAATGAAAAAAATAACGGTTCATATTGTAAACAAGAAATAAAAAGAGTGACTGAGGTTGAAAACAATAAGGATGAATGGATCTGGATTCATAATTTCACTAGTGGCATCTCTCCATAAAACAAAGAGTGTGTGTGTGGTGAACAAACTATAGTTGTGTGTCAATTAAATTGTAGCTTTTATAACTATGATTATACATGACATAATTACTATAGGCATCAGGTCCGTACATCCGTAGACTATAATATAATTGCATCTATAGGTAATACTCCACCCCATGACCACTATACAACATGCATCTCAAAGGTACCAAGTAAACAAAGCATTGCATTAAGCATGATGACATGATATAGATAATATTTTTTTTACTCCTAGCTCATCACTTGTACAACTACTCAACAATATTTTTCTCCTTAGTGGCAATAATACAATACAATACAAGTATTTTCCACTTTCTATCGCCGTGGTAGATTATTTGCAAGATTAAACTCATCTAACATACACAACTCCATCTTGGAGATCATTCATCTAAACATGGTCAGTGCAAGAATAACCAATGAATTATGCATCAAAGAACTCAAAATAATCAGTGAATAAAACATGTACAACTCTGGCCAGAAAGTGATAATTCATCAGACTGCAACAAACACATCATAAAATTACATCACATGGATCACAATCATGTGGGGCAACTCATGTGATCATTGTATTGAAGAGCAAAGGGGAGATTGCCATCTAGCTACTGTTATGGGCGCATAGTCCAAGGACTACTCACACATGGACATGGTGGCAACAATGTTGTTGCAGATGATCTCCGTGATGGATTTATCCCTCTACCAAGTACCGTAAAGGGCCTTCAAATTGGGTCTTTCTCACAATAGAGAGGTGGCGGTGACGAAAAATTCCTTGATAAATAAAATCAATGTTTTCGGTCAAATATAAGGCAAGGCACAGGGAGGTAGTGGAAAGGCGGTGCAGAGGGGTCAGTCGGCCCCACCACATGCCCTGGGCTGAGCTAACCGGCTACATGGAGCCCACAATCCCCCTAGGTGGGCTCAGGTGCCTCTGGCTCCGTCCTGTCTAAAAACTTCTCGTCATTTTTTTTAATTTTCCGGTCCTCGAAAAATTGATTTCATTGAGAAGTCCAAGAAAAGCAAAAACAACAACTGACACTTGGAACTAAATTAATAGGTTGGTCCAGAAAAATGATAAAAATAGATGCCAAAACTATAGAATTGTGATATAAACATAGCATGGAACAAAAATAAATAAATTAGATTTGCCTAGGACATACAGCTTGAGAGTTAATCGGTGAAACCTCGGACAATGGGGCCTTGGTGGCATAATTCTCTCCAAATTTGTGTTTTTGTAGTATCCATCTTGAGTAATGTATGTTACATCTAATGAAGCCCAAAAAACAATTTGGCCTTTGTTTCTTCTATCCTCACCTTTGTGCGTTCTTCCTCATCGAGGAATCAACCTAGTGATTGGTCCTTTATAATGTTTTTCGTATGTACATAGTTAGCAAAGCAAGCCTAAGCTAGGGATGGCTCGTCGGCATGTGCTATAGATACAACTAGCGTCCATTCCAGTGAGCACTCTCCACAGCCCATCATCAATATTAATCAAACACCAACATTACAAAAAAATCCCAAAAGAAAAGAAAAATACAATCCATTCCCTGGGAGTTCTTCATCTTCTCCATCCCAAACATGTAAGTGGAGGACCTATATTGCCTCCTCGGAGTTCTGCACCGTCACCGGAACACGAAATTAGCATCCATGTAGGAAGCTAGGAAGTTATTGATTCATAACCCGATACAATTCGAATAACAGTACTTGTACAGATATTATATTTACCGCATCTCAGGAAAGATGCCAAACTGCTTCAAGTTTACGCTTTTACTTTAGCTTAGTCGGCTGGTTTTCTTTCTTCTTGGAATCACTCGACTAATTTGATTTTGTTGAGTCTCTAATTTGTTTTGTAGTTGAATTTGATTTGATGGTGCTTGTCGAATACTAGGTATTGACTTTAGGAAAAAAACTAATATAATATTAATTGGTTGCACATTGTAAAGGTGATCTTTTTGCCGTTCCTGTGTTGAAGGTGGTATCTGGATGTTGTTCACACTCTCTTCGGTAATGCCCTATCATCTAAACGTTCGTCGTTGGATTGAACAACGATAAGGATGACACTCATACAACCCCTTTTTTTTGGTTTGCCCGGCTCCAGCGAGAGAGGGGCAATGACGGCGGCGCGCCTTCGACTTGTTTCGATGCTTGTACTCGTCGCTAGGTGGTTTACGGATCTGGATGTAAATTTTATTATTTGTAGTGTTCGTTGTACTACCATGTTTGAAGATGAATAGTTTGAAAGTTTTTGCATTTTTTATATGGGCATTTTCAATATCTCAGCCAACTCTTGACATTTTACTCTGCAATAAAAAATTATACTCTTGACATTTTGTTGCTGCACAGTTCGTGTGTACTTGATACCAGCTTCCAAATGTCAGTCTAATGTTACCTCATCCATTTTGAATTGCTCGGCATTCTAGCTTTATTCTAAGCCAAACACGTCCTAAACCCTTGAAAAAGTGAATGAAGAAAACCCTAAAAAAGGTCGAAAAAGATATTGTAGCGTTCAGATGCAGATAATCCACGTGTTTGTTTGGGCTCCTGAGACCAGCTTCTAAGCCTGAAAAAGCTGGAGCCCAAACAAACAGCCAATCGCTGGCCCAGATCCACAACGGGCTTCTACGGAGCGCTCGAAATGGAGAACTCGGGCCGATCAAGGGGGATCCTCTGTGATCTTGCCCGGACTTGGTTTTTGATAGGGTTCCTCAAGGAGAGAGCTAGGGTTTTTTTCACGAGATCGTTGGTTGTGACCAAACTAGAAGAGGATGGCGGCGGAGTCGAGTACGCAGAGACGGCAGGGAAAGGAGTCGCCGGAAGAGCTACTTGCCAGACTTAACCTGCAAGAAGAGGAAGATGATGATTTTGTCTGGGAGGAGGAGCTGCCAGATCTGGGAGCCCCAGCAAAGTGGCTGGCCATTGCAAGGGTACACACCCCGAAGAAGTTCAGCCCTAATGCTCTATACGGGGACATGTGGGCGGCATGGAATCCGGCAAAAACTGTTGCGTGGAGGAAGATCAAAGACAACCTTTTTACTGCTCAATTTGGATGTCTGGTGGATTGGAACAAAGCTATGATGGAGGGCCCATGGTTGTTTAGAGATCAGGCTGTGATCATGGAAGAATATGATGGTTTCAAAAACCCGGAGAGTTTTAAGCTGGATAAGCTGGCAGTATGGGCACAGATCCATCGCCTTCCTGACAACTTTTTGATTGAGCCGGCGGTCAGAGGTTTGGCATCTCGTATTGGGGAAGTAGAGGACGTCCAGTTGAAACTCCCAGCAGGTTTCTTTGGTGAGTTTGTCAGACTATGGGTGAAGATTGATGTACATGCCAAGATCAAGAGGTTTGTGACTGGAAAGAAGGGAGAAGAGAGGGTTAGATACCAAGTAAAATATGAGAAGCTCCCAGTTTTCTGTTTCCACTGTGGTGAATTCGGTCATTGGCATGAGGAGTGTGGCGATGGAGTTCATGATGAATCTAAGTTTGAATGGGGAGACTTTGTTCTTGCAGATAATGTGCGCTTCCGACAAGCAGGGAGGGGTAGCTATGGTCCTCAAAGGGGCCGGGGTGTACCAAGGAATGCAGGCGGTAGAGGGAGAGGGAGGGAACCCTACAATCCCAATCAACCATGGCGTTTCAACGCACAACCCACTGAGAACTGGAGGTAGCAGCAGGAAGAGCAGAATAAGCAAACCAACTCGTTGTCAGATGATGGTGGGACAGGACCAAGGGAGCCGAGTGCAGCTGCAGCGCTTGATATTATGGCCTCGGGATCCTTGGAGGGGAACACCATCTCCTCAAATAAAAGGCAATCTGCAGATAATAATACACTCCCTGGAGGTTTGTCTTCTAGCTCAGGAGGATCAGATATGGTGGATTGGGGCTCTACAACACTTATTATAAGGGAGAAACCTACGGGGGTTCCACCACGCCCTCCGGTCTATGTATCCCCAAGGAAGGAAGTAAAAAGGCCAAAAAAGGGAGATGGCAAGAGAAATATCTTGTTCTCTGATGAACAGGCTGCTGAACGGAAAGAGGACAAGGAAGCAAATGGTGGGGAAAAACTGATAAGGAAATTGCTGGATCGGCGGGCTCCCTCGAGGAGTGCCGCCGGGCACAATGAGTTTGCTATGCTGGAACTGTCGTGGTGTGGGTAATCCTGCGACAGTTCATGAACTTCGCGAGCTTGCGAAGATATTTACCCCGGCCGTATTATGTATTGTTGAAACTCAAATTGATAAAATACGTGTCGAGAAACTGAAGGGAGAACTAGGTTATGATAGCAGCTACGCTGTGAGTAGTGAGGGGAGAAGTGGAGGACTAGGTCTTTTCTGGAATGATGAAATAAAGCTGAAAGTTTCTGGTTATTCAAAGTACCATATTGATGCTATGATTGATAATCTAGGCCCTAGTGCCTGGAGACTTACTTGTGTTTATGGTGACGCTCAGGTACCCGAGAGGTACAAAACATGGGACACACTCCGTGATCTTGCTGGGAGTATCCAGTCCCCATGGGTGGTTATGGGAGACTTTAATGAAGTTTTGCATTTGAGAGAGCATGGTGGAGTGGGGCAGAGGAGTCAAGGACAAATTGATGCGTTCAGGAGTGTAGTAAATGATTGCGCCCTGGTCGATTTGGGCTATTCTGGTCCGGGCTGGACTTTCGAAAAGAAGGTAGCGGGAGGGTCTTGCACGCGAGTGCGTCTGGATAGATTTCTCGCTTGCTCTACATGGGCGTCGTTGTTTCCTCAGGCGACAGTAAAACACCTGACAGCAGCGACATCTGATCATCTCCCAATCATGATGGATCTGCAGGTAATTAACGAATCAAGGGCGACACGATGCTTCCCGTATGAATCAATGTGGGAGTCAGAGCCATCTTTGCATGCGAAAGTTGCAGAGGAATGGACCCGGGGGGGGGGGGGGGGATCAAGCACAGTGGCTGATATAGCAGAGAATCTGAAAAATCTATCAGCCTCTCTTTCATTATGGGACAGGAAAACTTTTGGGAATGTTAAACGGAGTATCAAGCAACTTAAAAGGGAACTTGAGATTCTGCGGGATGTACCTGGGCGTGTGGGTCCTTCACCCAGAGAGCTTGAGATAAAAGCAGAACTAGTGGAATTATATAAGCGGGAAGAGTTAATGTGGAAGCAAAGGGCACAAGTGGAATGGCTTCGTGCAGGAGACAAAAATACTCGATATTTCCAGCTTCGAGCAAATATGCGCAGAGCGAAGAACATGATCAAAAGTCTGATGAAGGAGAATGGGACTTTAACAGAGGATACGGAGGAGATGAAGGACATGACAAATGCCTTCTATAACAACCTGTACATGTCAGAGGGGACTAATAACATGGAGAATGTGTTGGATACAGTAACATGCAAAGTCACACCACAAATGAACTGCATGCTTAATGCAGCGTACACAGCAACAGAGGTAAAAACGGCTTTGTTTCAAATGTCTCCTTTGAAGGCCCCGGGGCCTGATGGCTTTCCGGCCCAATTCTTCCAAAAGCATTGGGATATTTGTGGGGATGCAGTAATAAAGGTGGTGCTGAGTATTGTTGAAGGCAGAGAAAGTGCTCATGAGTTGAACAATACAGTTTTGGTCCTAATCCCTAAGGTTAAAAATCCAAAATTATTATCTCAATTCCGCCCTATAAGCCTTTGCAATGTTTTATATAAAATTGCTTCAAAGGTCATAGCTAACCGTTTGAAAAGCATTCTTCCAGAGATCATTTCTAAGGAGCAGTCTGCCTTTGTTCCTGGTCGATTAATAACAGATAACATTATTGCTGCATATGAGTGTCTGCACTTTATGAAGAGGAACAAAGCCAAGAAACACAGACATTGTGCACTAAAGTTGGATATGATGAAGGCTTATGACAGAGTTGAGTGGAGCTATCTGAGAGCTATCATGTTGAAGTTGGGATTCCAGGAGAGATGGGTAAATATTGTCATGAACATGGTAACGTCAGTTTCTTTCTCAGTAAACTTCAATGGACAACGGCTTGAGAGTTTTAATCCAACACGAGGTATCCGTCAGGGGGATCCTATTTCACCCTATCTGTTTCTGCTGGCAGCAGAGGGCCTTTCGTGCCTCTTGAAATCCAGAGTTCAGTCATCTAGCCTTGGAGGCATACAGTGGCCACATCGGCTCCGCTGGTGAACCATTTGTTGTTTGCTGATGACAGCCTGCTGTTTTTTAAAGCATCAATGGAAGGGGCTGAGGAAGTTTCCCACTTGTTGGAAATTTATGCAAGTGCTTCAGGTCAAAGGATCAACAAAGATAAATCCTCAATTTTCTTTAGCAAGGGTTGTCCAGAAAGTGTGCGTGCTTCTGTTAAGGATGTTCTTAGTGTACCTAATGAGCAATTAAATGAGAAATATTTGGGTATGCCATCAGATATAGGAACATCGAAAAACGGTGCTTTCAAGTACCTAAAGGACCGGCTATGGGCAAAAATACAAGGGTGGATGGAGAAAATTTTATCCGCAGCAGGTAAAGAGGTTTTAATCAAATCCATTGCCCAAGCAATCCCTGTTTACTCAATGGCATGTTTTAAACTACCAAGGGGGTTGTGTGAGAGCTTAACTTCAATGATCAAGGCCTTTTGGTGGGGGAGCAAGAGTGGGAAGAGGAAACCCTATTGGGTATCTTGGGACACTATGTGCATGCCCAAATACATGGGAGGTTTGGGATTCAGAGATTTTGAGATCTTCAACTTGGCCCTCTTGGCGCGGCAGGCGTGGAGGATTCTGGAGCAACCGGAGTCTCTGAGTGCGAGAATTTTGAAGGGAGTGTATTACCCAAACTCAGATTTTCTCAATGCTGAGTTGGGGAACCACCCCTCACAAATCTGGAGATCAGTTTTTGAGGGCCGAGATTTTCTGAAACAAGGTTTGATCAGAAGGATTGGCAATGGAAGCACCACCAGCATTTGGGAGATGAATTGGATCCCTCGGCCAGAAAATATGCGCCCTATTACTGCTCTTATTCAGAGTCCCCCACAGATGGTGGCTGAGTTACTGGACCCTTTGAATGCGTGCTGGGATGTGCAAAAGATTCAACAAACTTTTTTGCCAAGTGACGCCACAACTATTCTTCACATTCCAGTGTGCACACGGAACATGGATGATTTCTGGTCATGGGGTTTTGAGAAGAACGGCCGGTTCACGGTGAGGTCGGCGTATAAGATGATTGTTGCTACAAAAAAACGGTGAGAGGATTGGCTGGAGGAGCGATCTGGTCCATCGAACACAAGTCAGATTGAGAAGTCTTGGGAGACACTTTGGCATGTTGTTGTACCAGCCAAAATCAGGAACTTTTTATGGAGACTAGCACACAACTCAATCCCCACAGAAGATGTCAGAAACAAGAGAAACATGGCGACACACGATAGATGTAGTGTATGTGGAATGGCAGACTCGTGGAAGCACAGCTTGATTGAATGCAGCATGGCGAGATGTGTATGGGCTTTGGGGGATCCGGAACTGCTGGAGCATATGATCGAAACAACGGAACCAACAGCACGCTCTTGGTTGTTTTCGATGATGGAAGTGCTAAGTCATGATGAGATGACACGGATGGGTGTTACGCTTTGGGCAATCTGGTATGCACGAAGGAAATTTATACATGAGGGACTACACCAAATCCCACTGTCAACACACCTCTTTATCACGAATTTTGTAGCTGAACTTGATCAGCTAAAGGAGCCATCAACCTCACATGCGATAATGAGCCCGGGAGAGGTTCGCTCGGCCTGGGTGCCGCCACAGGAGGGTTTTGTAAAAATAAATGCCGACGGGGGTATTTCCTTAGATCACAATGTGGGCACTGCTGCTGCTATTTGCCGTGATCGGGAAGGCAATTATTTGGGATCTTCTATTCTGGTTGTGCAAGGATCCACGGATCCATCTACAGTAGAAGCTTTGGCGTGTCGAGAAGCTCAAGCATTGGCAAGGGATTTGAGTTTGCAAAGTATTCAGGTGGCTTCAGATTGTAAACAAGTCATCTCACACATCAAGCAAGGAGTTGGAGGCAATTATGCAAGCATAATTAGAGAGGTGACAGAAACTACTAGTTCTTTCATGGCTTGTAATTTTGTTTTTGAACCAAGAACTTCAAATTTTGAAGCTCATAGGTTAGCTAGGTATGGTGTTTCCCTTCCTCTGGGGAGACATATATGGTTAGGGCATCCCCATGATGCTAATATTATCCCTGTAAACATTCTAACCATGCAATAAAACCTAGTTACCCCTCAAAAAAAAAAGCTGCGGCTTCTGGCTGTGTGAAGAACCGGACACGTTGTGTGCGTGGGATTGCTAAGCTTGTTTCGATCCATTGCCGGCCTCAAACAGTTGTGCAATTTCTTGTTTGATTTGGACGACAAGCATGTCTGAATGGAATTTCCAGAGAATGGATAAGGAAGTACTTGACGTTGCTTCCTTAGATCGAAAAGATGTTCCAACTCATTTTGTGCATCCTTCGAGCATCTACAGCTGGACTTGTCAAATCCGACCCCTCAAACATCAGCGGGCGCGTCCGGACGCGTCCACGGGCACTGACCGGGCACCCCTCAAATTGCGTCGTCCATATCTGTGTATCTCATATTCGAACCCTTATATTCATACTAAATTATGCAACATTTATCAAACTACGCATATCAGCTGACCGGACATAGAATTAGACATAAGATAGCACAACAGTTCACCAGATCACGAACGATTATTCAATGGTCCACCAGAGTTCACATAAACGACGACAACTTTATACTACATCTAAAACTTAATTGAACTTCACCACTTCCAGGCCAGCTCTTTCCCCTTCTGGTTGCCGGCGTAGTTGTAGCCTTCGGCGGCTGGTGGAGGATCGTCCGATTCGTCGGACGAGGAGCCGTGGTCGTCAGATGAGGAGGAGGAGACAATGACGAGGCCCTTCAGGCGTTTGACGGCCCAGTCCTGCTGGAGCCCGAGCTTGGCCAGCCGAGCCGCCTCCGTCGCCTTCTCCTTCACCTCCCGCTTGGACTGCTCGATGGCAAGCCGGAGAGCCTTCGCGCTTTTCCGGTGGAGCCGTCGAGCGTCCATCTCCGTCGTCGTAAGCGACCGACAGTAGACCAATGTGAGGAGCCGCTTGTCCTCGTCGGGCTCCACCGGTAACCTGCAGCGGCGGCCGATAGAGCTCTCTGCTGCGTCCCTCTCCCTTGCCCGCTGCCTCTCGCGGCGGGCGGCGCACACCTCCAACTCCGGTGGGCGCGTCCGGGCCGACGGGGCGAGCACAAGTAACCAACGCTACCCACGCGGGGGAGCAACAGCCAGGGTGGGGGGAGGGGCATGGGACAGAGAGAGATGAGGGAGCCGACCCGGAACTGCCCCCATGTCCACCTTGGACCTCTCGAGGGCAATGCGGAGGGTGAGCTCCTCGTCGATGTCCATGTCAGAGTCGGAGCGGCTGTCGGCGCTCGACATGGTTGCCGGAGCTGTCGAATTGATCGAATCGAAGGGGAGAAGAAGAGATGGAGCAAGAATGGAGTGAGCTAGGGTTCCTGGATTGGGGACATATGTGGGGACGGCGTGGGGTTGCGGTGGGTGTGCCCGGGCGCTCCCATATCCGTCTTATATTTGGGCTGGATATGAGGGATGCCAGACAACTCGGACGTTTGAGGCCCGTTTGAGTCGCTTGTCTGGGTCAAAAAATCGTGACCGGTCAGTGACCGGGCAGGCAGCCCGGGCATTTGAGGCCGATTTGGGGTGCCCGGCTGTAGATGCTCTTAGCTATAACTATCATGGGTATTAGTGGGGCAGAATGGTACTTTCTCTGTAAAGAAATATAAGAGCATTTAGGTTACTACTACTATAAAGACACACCAACTGCACACTCTTAAACTGAATTGTGTGTGATGCAACCATCACAAACAGTAGAAAAATAAAAGCGCATGCCAGAGAAAAAACATGTCTGATGACCGATCCATCAAACACTATTTAGAAAAGGGATACGTGTGAGATATGAGGCACACAATTCTATCGAAAGACCTGAGTGCAATAATTCAAAATAACACTCATGATTCCACGACACAAGCCATGTGCATTGCTTGACGAACCGTTGCCAGGAACCACTTATCTGCGATGATGGGAACATCACAAACGGTTGCTAGAAACTGCACATGATGGTGGTAATCATCACACACGTGTTCTTGAGGTGTATTTTATGCGATGCGACTAAATTTGTCTATGGAACAACAACATATACTTATAAAATATTGTTGCATAACTGAACGAAACATCCATTATATAAGTAACTAAACATTACATTGCACATCTTGTTGCATAATTACATAAACTAGGAAACAATCATCTACTTCTTGGCACGCTTGCCGCTGTTGCTGTGTGACCCCTCGGCGGCAAGGGGAAGGAAGCACGTCTTCACGTCAATTATTCGCATGTACACGTCGTAGCTTGTGTAGGCATCCTTGATTGTGTAGGTGACATGGTTTGCATCCAGTCTGTGCTCCTAGACCGAGCGCCAGACACGCCTGTTCTTGATGTCATCCTTCATGTTGGTTTAGGTGTCGATGATGGCCGTAGTGAGGTCAACCAGGGAGTCCTCCTTCTTCCCGTTGTCAATGATGTTGTATTGCTTCTGGATGCCGACGTGACTCGGACAAGAGATGCTCAAGCGAGCACCTTTGCATCGTTGGGGGTGTCCACCGTAGTCAATTCGTAATACTGCCATTGACAAACCTAACAAAAATTTCACAAGGCCACGTGACCCTGCGGTAGTGGCAGATGAGGACGTGCTTGCGCATGCACAACTGGGCGACGACGACCTTCTGATCATGCCCGACATGCCCGCGGGTGTACTCGAGGTCGAATCCGAGCACCTTTGCATCGTTCGAGCCTTGTTCTCGTGCACCCGCATAGGATCCCCCGCAACCGTGCAAGCCTCCCGCGTGGCTCGCAAAAATTAGCCAAAGCCGCAATCCTCTCTGGCCAGCTATATAACCCCTCCCGCCCTTGCCAATGACACACGCAATACATTCATCTCCAAGGCCCTCCCCTTAGCTCACCTTCTTCCTTTATCGCTAATGGCACCGTTGCGTCATCGCTTAGTTTTCCCTTCGGCAGAGGCCAACTCCCCCTAGGAAGAGGCACCACGGCGGCGGCGTCCCCGACAGCCCGACACCTATTGGGTGTACACACTCATCTCCATCCATCAGGCCCACCACTCACTCTTCCACTGCGGCCCGAAGGCAGGAGGTGGCGTTCGTAATGGCCCAGCAGCCCGGTCTTGGCGCCCAACTAGTCGTCGGCGGTGGTGTCAACCTAGAGTGCTACCTCGCCTTCTAGCACCACAAGGAAGAGCGCCTTGTTGCCCAAGCAACCGTTGAAGCAGCAGCCACAACCGTGTCACGGGAGACACAAATCTTGGAGGAGAGGTCGTCCCTATCGACACCACTAGCCCCGTTGCCACCGAGTTGGAGCCCGGGCACAAGGACCCAGTCATGTTCATACTGCGGCTTGATGACCCACAAGTATAGGGGATCACAACATTCTTTGAGGGTAGTATTTCTCCCAAATTTATTGATTCAACACTAGGGCCTAATAATATTTATAAGCCTTAGCTGTTGAGTTGTCAATTCAACCACACCCGAGAGATAACTTTCTTGCAGTTATTTATTAGAGGCACAATGATATAATAGTAGTGGTGATAAACTAACAGTAGCAGTTACAACAATACTAACAAATTTGTAACAAGCAGAACAATAATGATTTTAACAGAGACACAATAGCAAAAAAGCATAGGCATGGAGTAGCGATGGGGTATTCAGATTAGATTCAATATGCAAGTCATAACCTAGAGCGATACACTAGCTCTAGTTCATCAATCATATGTAGGCCAGTATTCTGTATATAGCCATATATATGTGCTTGCGATAAGAACTTACATAACATATTTTGTCCTACTCTTCTTGACACCGAGGTCTTAATGGAAACTAAGGGTAATTAAGGTGCTTCTTTTAATAGAGAACCAGAACAAAGCATTAACATATACTATCGTGGTTCTAAGTCTGACAGTAGAATGGGGGGTAGGTATGGAGAGGCAAGATCCTAGCGATGGAGCAGTTGTAAGGACAAGGGATGTACGAGTTCAGGCCCTTCTCGGAGGAAGTAACAGCCCTACGTCTCGGAGCCCGGAGGCAGTCGACTGAATTATGTGTGTATGGATTACAAGGGTGCGAACCCTTTACACTGAGGAGGGGGGTGGCTTATATAGTGTCTGCCAGGCCCCTCCGGCCCTCAGTTATGCAGGGTTTAAAGTGTTGGGGAACGTTGCAGAAAACAAAAATTTTCCTACGGTTTCACCAAGATCCATCTATGAGTTCATCTAGCAACGATTCATTAGATGCATCTATGTACCTTGTAGATCGCGAGCGGAAGCGTTCAAAGAACGGGGATGATGTAGTCGAACACGACGTGATCCAAATCTCCGGAGATCCTAGCACCGAACGGACGGCACCTCCGCGTTCAACACACGTACGGAACAGCCACGTCTCCTCCTTCTTGATCCAGCAAGGGAGGGAGGAGAGGTTGAGGGAGATGGCACCAGCAGCAGCACGACGGCGTGGTGTTGATGGAGCCGCAGTACTCCGGGCAGGGCTTCGCCAAGCGCTATGGAGGAGGAGGAGGTGTTGGAGAGGGAGAAGGAGGCAACCAAAGGCCAAGGTATGAAGTCCCTCCTCTCCCCTACTATATATAGGAGGGCCAAGGGGGGGGTGGCCGGCCCTAGGAGATCCAATCTCCTAGGGGGGCGGCGGCCAAGGGGGGTTTCCCTCCCCCCCAAGGCACCTAGGAGGTGCCTTCCCCTCCTAGGACTCTTCCCCCTCTTAACCCTAGGCGCATGGGCCTATGTGGGGCTGGTGCCCTTGGCCCATGTAGGCCAAGGCGCACCCCCTACAGCCCATGTGGCCCCCGGGACAGGTGGACCCACCCGGTGGACCCCCGGGACCCTTCCGGTGGTCCCGGTACAATACCGATAACCCCGAAACTTGTCCCGATGCCCGAAACAGGACTTCCCATATATAAATCTTTACCTCCGGACCATTCCGGAACTCCTCGTGACGTCCGGGATCTCATCCGGGACTCCGAAAAACATTCGGGTTACTGCATATACATATCCCTACAACCCTAGTGTAACCGAACCTTAAGTGTGTAGACCCTACGGGTTCGGGAGACATGTAGACATGACCGAGATCGCTCTCCGGTCAATAACCAACAGCGGGATCTGGATACCCATGTTGGCTCCCACATGCTCCACGATGATCTCATCGGATGAACCACGATGTCGAGGATTTAATCAACCCCGTATGCAATTCCCTTCGTCAATCGATATGTTACTTGCCCGAGATTCGATCGTCGGTATCCCAATACCTCGTTCAATCTCGTTACCGGCAAGTCACTTTACTCGTACCGTAATGCATGATCCCGTGACCAGACACTTGGTCACTTTGAGCTCATTATGATGATGCATTACCGAGTGGGCCCAGTGATATCTCTCCGTCATACGGAGTGACAAATCCCAGTCTCGATCCATGTCAACCCAACAGACACTTTCGGAGATACCTGTAGTGCACCTTTATAGTCACCCAGTTACGTTGTGACGTTTGATACACCCAAAGCACTCCTACGGTATCCGGGAGTTACACGATCTCATGGTCAAAGGAAAAGATACTTGACATTAGAAAAGCTCTAGCAAACGAACTACACGATCTCACGCTATGCTTAGGATTGGGTCTTGTCCATCACATCATTATCCTAATGATGTGATCCCGTTATCAATGACATCCAATGTCCATAGCCAGAAAACCATGACTATCTATTGATCAACGAGCTAGTCAACTAGAGGCTTACTAGGGACATGTTGGTGTCTGTTATTCACACATGTATTACGATTTCCGGATAATACAATTATAGCATGAATAAAGACAATTATCATGAACAAAGAAATAATAATAATGCTTTTATTATTGCCTCTAGGGCATATTTCCAACAGTCTCCCACTTGCACTAGAGTCAATAATCTAGTTACATTGTGACGAATCGAACACCCATGGAATTCTGGTGTTGATCATGTTTTGCTCTAGGGAGAGGTTTAGTCAACGGATCCGCTACATTCAGGTCCGTATGTACTTTACAAATCTCTATGTCTCCATCTTGAACATTTTCATGAATGGAGTTGAAGCGACGCTTGATGTGCCTTGTCTTCTTGTGAAACCTGGGCTCCTTGGCAAGTGCAATAGCTCTAGTGTTGTCACAGAAGAGCTTGATCGGCCCCGACGCATTGGGTATGACTCCTAGGTCGGTGATGAACTCCTTCACCCAAATTGCTTCATGTGCTGCCTCTGAGGCTGCCATGTACTCTGCTTCACATGTAGATCCCGCCACGACGCTCTGCTTGCAACTGCACCAGCTTACTGCCCCACCATTCAAAATATACACGTATCCGGTCTGTGACTTAGAGTCATCCAGATCTGTGTCGAAGCTAGCGTCGACGTAACCCTTTACGACGAGCTCTTCGTCACCTCCATAAATGAGAAACATTTCCTTAGTCCTTTTCAGGTACTTCAGGATATTCTTGACCGCTGTCCAGTGTTCCTTGCCGGGATTACTTTGGTACCTTCCTACCAAACTTACGGCAAGGTTTACATCAGGTCTGGTACACAGCATGGCATACATAATAGAACCTATGGCTGAGGCATAGGGGATGACACTCATTTCTTCTATATCTTCTGCCGTGGTCGGACATTGAGCTGAGCTCAATTTCACACCTTGCAAAACAGGCAAGAACCCTTTCTTGGACTGATCCATTTTGAACTTCTTCAAAATCTTATCAAGATATGTGCTTTGTGAAAGACCTATGAGGTGTCTCGATCTATCCCTATAGATCTTGATGCCTAATATATAAGCAGCTTCTCCAAGGTCCTTCATTGAAAAACTCTTATTCAAGTAGGCCTTAATGCTGTCCAAAAGTTCTATATCATTTCCCATCAAAAGTATGTCATCTACATATAGTATGAGAAATGCTACAGAGCTCCCACTCACTTTCTTGTAAACACAGGCTTCTCCATAAGTCTGTGTAAACCCAAACGCTTTGATCATTTCATCAAAACGAATGTTCCAACTCCGAGATGCTTGCACCAGCCCATAAATCGAGCGTTGGAGCTTGCACACCTTGTCAGCATTCTTAGGATCGACAAAACCTTCTGGCTGCATCATATACAATTCTTCCTTAAGGAAACCATTAAGGAATGCCGTTTTGACGTCCATTTGCCAAATTTCATAATCATAAAATGCGGCAATTGCTAACATGATTCGAACGGACTTCAGCTTCGCTACCGGTGAGAAAGTCTCATCGTAGTCAACCCCTTGAACTTGTCGATAACCCTTAGCGACAAGCCGAGCTTTATAGATGGTTACATTACCATCCGCATCTGTCTTCTTCTTAAAGATCCATTTATTTTCTGTGGCTCTCCGTTCTACGGGCAAGTCAGTCAAAGTCCATACTTCGTTTTCATACATGGATCCTATCTCGGATTTCATGGCTTCTAGCCATTTGTCGGAATCCGGGCCCGCCATCGCTTCTTCATAGTTCGAAGGTTCACTATTGTCTAACAACATGATTTCCAAGACAGGGTTGCCGTACCACTCTGGTGCGGAACGTGTCCTTGTGGACCTTTGAATTTCAGTAGGAGCTTGATCAAAAGTATCTTGATCATCATCATTAACTTCCTCTCTAGTCGGTGCAGGCACCTCAGGAACATTTTCTTGAGTTGCGCCATTTTCCGGTTCAAGAGGTAATACTTCATCAAGCTCTACTTTCCTCCCACTTACTTCTTTCGAGAGAAACTCTTTCTCCAGAAAGGACCCATTCTTGGCAACAAAGATCTTGCCTTCGGATCTGAGGTAGAAGATATACCCAACAGTTTCTTTAGGGTATCCTATGAAGACGCATTTTTCCGATTTGGGTTCGAGCTTTTCAGGTTGAAGTTTCCTGACATAAGCATCGCATCCCCAAACTTTTAGAAACGACAGCTTAGGTTTCTTCCCAAACCACAATTCATACGGTGTCGTCTCAACGGATTTTGACGGTGCCCTATTTAAAGTGAATGCGGCAGTCTCTAAAGCATAGCCCCAAAAAGATAGTGGTAAATCGGCAAGAGACATCATAGATCGCACCATATCTAATAGAGTGCGATTACGACGTTCGGACACACCATTACGCTGAGGTGTTCCAGGCGGCGTGAGTTGTGAAACTATTCCACATTTTCTTAAGTGTGTACCAAACTCGTGACTCAAGTATTCTCCTCCACGATCTGATCGTAGAAACTTGATTTTCCTGTCACGTTGATTCTCAACTTCACTCTGAAATTCCTTGAACTTTTCAAATGTCTCAGACTTGTGTTTCATTAAGTAGACATACCCATATCTACTCAAGTCATCAGTGAGGGTGAGAACATAACGATAGCCACCGCGAGCCTCAACACTCATTGGACCGCACACATCAGTATGTATGATTTCCAATAAGTTGGTTGCTCGCTCCATTGTTCCTGAGAATGGAGTCTTGGTCATTTTACCCATGAGGCATGGTTCGCACGTGTCAAATGATTCGTAATCAAGAGACTCTAAAAGTCCATCAGCATGGAGCTTCTTCATGCGTTTGACACCTATGTGACCAAGGCGGCAATGCCACAAGTATGTGGGACTATCACTATCAATCTTATATCTTTTGGTACCTACACTATGAATATGTGTAGCATTGCGCTCGAGATTCATAAAGAATAAACCATTCACCATCGGAGCATGACCATAAAACATATCTCTCATATAAATAGAACAACCATTATTCTCGGATTTAAATGAGTAGCCATCTCGAATTAAACGAGATCCTGATACAATGTTCATGCTCAAACTTGGCACAAAATAACAATTATTGAGGTTCAAAACTAATCCCGTAGGTAAATGTAGAGGTAGCGTGCCGACGGCGATCACATCGACCTTGGAACCATTCCCGACGCGCATCGTCACCTCGTCCTTCACCAGTCTCCGTTTATTCCGCAGCTCCTGCTGTGTGTTACAAATATGAGCAACGACACCGGTATCAAATACCCAGGAGTCACTACGATTACTGGTAAGGTACACATCAATTACATGTATATCAAATATACCTTTGGTTTTGCCGGCCTTCTTGTCCGCTAAGTATTTGGGGCAGTTCCGCTTCCAGTGACCACTTTCCTTGCAATAAAAGCACTCAGTCTCGGGCTTGGGTCCATTCTTTGGCTTCTTCCCGGCAGCTTGCTTGCTGGGCGCGGCAACCACCTTGCCGTCCTTCTTGAAGTTCTTTTTACCCTTGCCCTTCTTGAACTTAGTGGTTTTATTGACCATCAACACTTGATGTTCCTTCTTGACTTCTACCTCTGCTGATTTCAGCATAGCAAATACTTCAGGAATGGTCTTCTCCATCCCCTGCATATTGAAGTTCATCACAAAGCTCTTGTAGCTTGGTGGAAGCGACTGGAGGATTCTGTCAATGACCGCATCATCCGGGAGATTAACTCCCAGCTGAGTCAAGCGGTTATGTAACCCAGACATAGTGAGTATGTGCTCACTGACAGAACTATTTTCCTCCATCTTACAGCTGAAGAATTTGTCGGAGACTTCATATCTCTCGACCCGGGCATGAGCTTGGAAAACCATTTTCAGCTCTTCGAACATCTCATATGCTCCATGTCTCTCAAAATGCTTTTGGAGCCCCGGCTCTAAACTGTAAAGCATGCCGCACTAAACGAGGGAGTAGTCATCGGAACGTGCCTGCCAAGCGTTCATAACGTCTTGTTCTGCAGGGAGAACAGGTGCATCACCTAGCGGTGCTTGTAGGACATAATCTTTCTTGGCAGCTATGAGGATGATCCTCAGGTTCCGGACCCAGTCCGTATAGTTGCTGCCATCGTCTTTCAGCTTGGTTTTCTCTAGGAACACGTTGAAGTTGAGGACTACGTTGGCCATTTGATCTACAAGACATATTGTAAAATATTTAGACTAAGTTCATGATAATTAAGCTCATCTAATCAAATTATAATGAACTCCCACTCAGATTTGACATCCCTTTGGTCATCTAAGTGTTACACGATCCGAGTCGACTAGGCCGTGTCCGATCATCACATGAGACGGACTAGTCATCGTCGGTGAACATTCTCATGTTGATCGTATCTTCCATACGACTCGTGTTCGACCTTTCGGTCTCCGTGTTCCGAGGCCATGTCTGTACATGCTAGGCTCGTCAAGTTAACCCTAAGTGTTTTCGCTGTGTAAAACTGTTTTACACCCGTTGTATGTGAACGTAAGAATCTATCACACCCGATCATCACGTGGTGCTTTAAAACGACGAACTGTAGCAACGGTGCACAGTTAGGGGAGAACACTTCTTGAAATTTTGTAAGGGATCATCTTATTTACTACCGTCGTTCTAAGTAAACAAGATGCATAAAACATAATAAACATCACATGCAATTATATAAAGTAGTGACATGATATGGCCAATATCATATAGCTCCTTTGATCTTCATCTTCGGGGCTCCATGATCATCTTGTCACCGACATGACACCATGATCTCCATCATCGTGTCTTCATGAAGTTGTCACGCCAACGACTACTTCTACTTCTATGACTAACGCGTTTAGTAATAAAGTAAAGTAGTTTACATGGCGTTCTTCAATGACACGTAGGTCATACAAAAAATAAAGACAACTCCTATGGCTCCTGCCGGTTGTCATACTCATCGACATGCAAGTCGTGATTCCTATTACAATAGCATGAACATCTCATACATGACATATAGATCATTCATCATTCATCACAACTTTGGCCATATCATATCACAAAGCACTTGCTGCAAAAACAAGTTAGACGTCCTCTAATTGTTGTTTGCAAGTTTTACGTGGCTGAAGTAGGGTTCTAGCAAGAACATTTTCTTACCTACGTGAAAGCCACAACGTGATTTGTCAACTTCTATTTACCCTTCATAAGGACCCTTTTCATTGAATCCGCTTCAACTAAAGTAGGAGAGACAGACACCCGCCAGCCACCTTATGCAACTAGTGCATGTTGGTCGGTGGAACCGGTCTCACGTAAGCGTACGTGTAAGGTTGGTCCGGGCCGCATCATCCCACAATACTGTTGAAGCAAGATAAGACTACTAACGGCAAGAAGGTTGACAAATCTACGCCCACAACAAATTGTGTTCTACTCGTGCAAGAAGAACTACGCATAGACCTAGCTCATGATGCCACTGTTGGGGAACGTTGCAGAAAACAAAAATTTTCCTACGGTTTCACCAAGATCCATCTATGAGTTCATCTAGCAACGAGTCATTAGATGCATCTACGTACCTTGTAGATCGCGAGCGGAAGCGTTCAAAGAACGGGGATGATGTAGTCGAACACGACGTGATCCAAATCACCGGAGATCCTAGCACCGAACGGACGGCACCTCCGCGTTCAACACACGTACGGAACAGCCACGTCTCCTCCTTCTTGATCCAGCAAGGGAGGGAGGAGAGGTTGAGGGAGATTGCACCAGCAGCAGCACGACGGCGTGGTGTTGATGGAGCCGCAGTACTCCGGGCAGGGCTTCGCCAAGCGCTATGGAGGAGGAGGAGGTGTTGGAGAGGGAGAAGGAGGCAACCAAAGGCCAAGGTATGAAGTCCCTCCTCTCCCCTACTATATATAGGAGGGCCAAGGGGGGGTGGCCGGCCCTAGGAGATCCAATCTCCTAGGGGGGCGGCGGCCAAGGGGGGTTTCCCTCCCCCCCAAGGCACCTAGGAGGTGCCTTCCCCTCCTAGGACTCTTCCCCCTCTTAACCCTAGGCGCATGGGCCTATGTGGGGCTGGTGCCCTTGGCCCATGTAGGCCAAGGAGCACCCCCTACAGCCCATGTGGCCCCTGGGACAGGTGGACCCACCCGGTGGACCCCCGGGACCCTTCCGGTGGTCCCGGTACAATACCGATAACCCCGAAACTTGTCCCGATGCCCGAAACAGGACTTCCCATATATAAATCTTTACCTCCGGACCATTCCGGAACTCCTCGTGACGTCCGGGATCTCATCCGGGACTCCGAACAACATTTGGGTTACTGCATATACATATCCCTACAACCCTAGCGTAACCGAACCTTAAGTGTGTAGACCCTACGGGTTCGGGAGACATGTAGACATGACCGAGATTGCTCTCCGGTCAATAACCAACAGCGGGATCTGGATACCCATGTTGGCTCCCACATGCTCCACGATGATCTCATCGGATGAACCACGATGTCGAGGATTTAATCAACCCCGTATGCAATTCCCTTCGTCAATCGATATGTTACTTGCCCGAGATTCGATCGTCGGTATCCCAATACCTCGTTCAATCTCGTTACCGGCAAGTCAATTTACTCGTACCGTAATGCATGATCCCGTGACCAGACACTTGGTCACTTTGAGCTCATTATGATGATGCATTACCGAGTGGGCCCAGTGATATCTCTCCGTCATACGGAGTGACAAATCCCAGTCTCGATCCGTGTCAACCCAACAGACACTTTCGGAGATACCTGTAGTGCACCTTTATAGTCACCCAGTTACGTTGTGACGTTTGATACACCCAAAGCACTCCTACGGTATCCGGGAGTTACACGATCTCATGGTCAAAGGAAAAGATACTTGACATTAGAAAAGCTCTAGCAAACGAACTACATGATCTCACGCTATGCTTAGGATTGGGTCTTGTCCATCACATCATTATCCTAATGATGTGATCCCGTTATCAATGACATCCAATGTCCATAGCCAGGAAACCATGACTATCTATTGATCAACGAGCTAGTCAACTAGAGGCTTACTAGGGACATGTTGGTGTCTGTTATTCACACATGTATTACGATTTCCGGATAATACAATTATAGCATGAATAAAGACAATTATCGTGAACAAAGAAATATAATAATAATGCTTTTATTATTGCCTCTAGGTCATATTTCCAACATAAAGTACATAAGGCTAGGCGTTACTGGTAACGCCTTACATAAAGTGTCCTAAATGCCATAAAGACTACTTAATTACAAACCGTTTGGATGCAGAGTGGCTCTTGATCTCCTGGTGGTCGAGTGAGTCTTGATGGTCGAGTCCTTCGAGTCCGTCGAGTGAAGTCTCTCTTGGTCGACTAGAAGGCAGTTTCTTCTGAGGGTGTCCTTGGGAATGGTACTTAAGACAGGTCTATGACCCTACCCTAGGTACATGACTTCATCATTAGCCCCCGAATGGATCGAGGTTTGAGTGAGGAAGGAGTTGATAATATTTCCGACCTGCTTTTGTGTTCTGAACATGTCTCATCTTGGACCAATAATCTTTTTGTTGATGGCAACAACTTTTCTTTCAGTCGCCTTGATCCATTCTCTTCTCCCGTCGAGTGAACTTTTGAACTTAGTAAACTTCCGAGCGACGGATCGCAGGAAATCTTCCGTTTGACAGATTGATCTGCTGTTAGCGGATTTCGTGGGATCCGAATTTTGGGAAGCGCGCGTAGCGGGGCGGACCACGGCGCTCGGATGGGATAGGGCATAGATGCCTCGATTTCCGTGCTGCCTTTTTCGCCATGTATCACGTACGCGCGACTGTTTCGGGATGTGATAGGATCGCCCGGGCCCACTTTTCATCCACTCAGAAGCGTCCTTATAAAATGCGCCGGGCGAGGGTTTTTGAACAATACCTCCCCTTTTCTCCTTCTGCTCTCTCCATCTCCGCCCGCCGTGCCTGCTCTCACCCCCGCCCATCCACACCTCGTGCGCTTTGCCGGCGACAATGGTGAAGGAGAAGACGGTGGCTTTGGAGCACGTGAAGAAGGCGACGGCGACGGGGAAGGCGAAAGGGAGAGCGCCCAGTCGGGGCGGATCTTCGTCAAGGTCCCGCCTACCGCAAGGTTGGGTCCAAGGGGATTGGATCCGCTCGACCATCACCGAGACGGATCTCAATGAGATGGCCAATGAGGGCTTGATCCCTCACGGGGCAGCGAGGCTCCTGGGGAACGAGTGGCAACCGCAGCCGCAGGAGGGTGAGTGCGTTCTTCTAGCTACTCACGTAGACCGTGGCTTCTCCCTGCCTCCGAGTGTTTTCTTCCGTGGGTTCTTGAATTTCTTCGGGGCGCAACTCCACCATTTCAATCCAAATTCCATTGCCTACCTTGCTGCCTTCGTGTCCATGTGCGAGAACTTCCTGGGTTGTCGAGAACACTGGGGTCTCTTTAAGCTCATATTCACTTGTCGCTCACAGACAGTGAAAAAGGCGAGTCCGGATGACGATAGGACTAAGGTTATTCAGATGTGTGGGGGTCTTTGGATTCAGATGAGGAGCAAGAGTACTTTTCCGGCCATGACCCTTCCTGAGTCGGTCAGAGGATGGCAGTCGACTTGGTTCTACTGCCAAGACGAGTCGACACCGGGGCAGTCGACTGGTCTCCCTCCGTTTTCCATGGACAGAGTGGACAAGCCCTCTTCTCTGAAGGTTCTCCCTGAGGAGAAAGCCCAAGTAAAAATGTTGATGGAGCGTGTAGTCCAGCTAGTTCGGGAAGGAGTGACGGGTATGGACCTTCTGGAGGTCTACCTTAGGTGGCGCATCCAACCACTTCAGTACCGAGGCCACCCGATGTGGCTGTACTGTGGAACCGAGGATGAAACTCAGATCCATCCAGAAGCAGTCGATGACGCCACACTGGAGAGGTGGATGACCGCGATCACAGGAAATAAGGACAACCCTCGATGGGCCAGGAGGATTCCGCCACTCGACCATTCCTACACTCCGGACACGGTATGCCCACTTTATCCTTAATTGCAATCTTGCTTTATCCATTCTGCTTTGTTGCAAATTGGTTGATTGATCTTTGTTTTGTTGTCTGTCAGGCCACCACTGAACTATACTCGATGCCCAATGGAGCACAGACGCCGACTAAGGAGGAGGAAGGAAGTGGGGGCGAAAGCCAGGAGGAGTGGGATTCGGATGCTGCTGCTGATGATGAAGGTGATGACTCTGGTGAGGAGGAAGAAGAAGAGGAGGAGGAGGAAGTTGCACCACCTCGCTCGGAAAGACGCTCGAAGCTTGTTCATGACCCTGCGACCGAGCGTGGTAAGGGGGTCGCGACTATCGCTCAGTCGACCAAGCGCCCTCGAACCACTTCTCCAGTGCCGACTGAAAAAGCTCCGAAGCAATCCAGAGTGGCGCCGTCGAAGCCGGCTAAGGTCTTGGCGAAGATGAAGATGGTGATCCCCACTATCTCAGGGTAATGATGTTAATTGAGTTTTTCTGTTCCTCATGAACTTGTTTTTGGGTCGACTCAAGAATCAACCGACTGACTTCTGGAACTGCAGCGCTGCTACCTCTGAAACCTCAACCAGGGCTGAAGATCATGAGATGGAAGACGCTGCCACTTCAAAACCTGGTATGACTTTTATAGTTCTGTCTTCAGTCGATTGACTCTTTGTCTCTAATTTTGATTCTTTTCTGTAGCTCCGCCTAATGTCGTTATTACCCTTCCTGACGACGACGATGAGGAACCACTGAAGCAAAGGAGGAGCAGGAAAGTGTCTTCTGGCAAGGCGACTCAGGACGTGCCACCACCTGAGACACTGGTCGCGGAGGGAGAGAACATCACTCGGCCTACTGTATCTTTTGCGGTGCCGTTGACGAGTGCTCGCCCCTCATCGTCGAGTGCCGCACAGACGTCACTTTTCTCGACCCACTTCGTCCCAGAGGACCAAGCTAGTGCTGCGAAAGAAGCAATACGCCAAGCGGGAGTCATGATGGAGCAAGTGAAGGCCATCCGAGAAGCTAGCCAAGCCGCCTATGACGCCTGTTCAGCTCTTCAGAGTAACGTTCAGGTCAGTCGGTCACCGCCTATTCTGTTAGGATATGATATCTGAAAATTCTTCTTTCTAAAATTCATAGTGATTGTCCTACACCCACTGGGTGTGTCGATTGGAATTCCGGGTTAGTGGGGGCACGCTGAGTGCACCCACTGGGTGTAGTCCCCAAGGCTATGGTGGACTGCAGGCAGTCGACCATAGTCTTTATATCTTAAGTTTTTCCTTCATTCGACTAGGTCGAATGGATTTACAGACCGGTGGGGGCACGCTGAGTGCATCCACTGGGTGTAGTCCCCGAGACTGTGGTCGACTGCTGGCAGTTGACTACAGTCTGAAGAACACTTCCTGTTTTTTTTGTGTTGGTTGACTGGTCGACTCTAACTTGATAAAACTAGTGGGGGCAAGCTGAGTGCACCCACTGGGTGTAGTCCCCGAGACTATGGTCGAATGTTTGTATTCGGCCGTAGTCTTAGAAACGTATGATTTTTCCTTAGTCACTCGGAAGTGAATTGTCTTTGACATCTGTCGATTGGTTCTTCGTAGAAATCCTGCGACCTTGCGACTCGTTACACTGAGTTGGAGAACAAACACATCCAACTCGAGCTAGATCTGAAGCTGGCCCAGGAGAATTTAACGAAGGCGAAGGAGGAAGCTAAAGGTATGTTTGGTGAGGCTTTCGACGACTGCTTTTGCTCCTCATTTGTTTCAAATTCTGACCTTGCTGTAACTTTGCAGGCAAAGTGAAGGATGCCCAGAAGAAGAAAGACCTTGAGTTGGCTGAAATGCAGAAAACAGCTTTAGAGAAGACCAAGCTCGCAGACGAGAAGTTGGCTTCGGTCACCATGCTTGAAGAAGAAAACACCAATCTGAAAGCTGCTCTTGATGCTGCCAACAAAGAGGTCAGTCGACTAAAAAGTGATAAGATTGCCCTGAGTGACAAGGCCAGTGAGTTGGTGGGGAAGAAGAACGATCTGGAGGCTTATCTGAGCGGACTCGCCAAGAAGCTATTCCTCATGCTCGAAGGTAATCTTTTGCACCAAACAGGTATTCTAACTGTGATCTTTCCATTCGACTGTTGTCTTGACTCAGTGGTTGTGCTTGCAGAATTTTGCCAGAAATTTGAAGAGGAGACTGGTCGACTGGAGCCAATCCTGGACCCCATCAACTCTCCTGTGACGGATGAAGTCACTATGAACGTGTTCCGGCTCGAATCTCGTGTTGCTGCCGTCGTTGATTATCTCGCAAGGCTGAAGGTCGCGACTTCCCACATCAACACCATGCTCTGGCCCAGAGAGACGCTCCAGAATGACCTCGAGTCTCTGATGACTCGACTGAACACAGTCCCAAGTCGAGTGCAGGAGTGGAAGAAGTCTTCTGCCAGGTGTGGCGCTGACGTTGCTCTATCTCTGGCCCGAGTTCATTGCAAGGAAGCACGAGAGGACAAGCTGGCGGCCCTTAGGGTGGCTAACACCAAGAAACACGATTTCCGGTCATTCATGGAGACCTTCATCGCCGCTGCCACTCGGATTGCTGATGGAATCGACCTGGACGAGTTTGTTGCACCTTCCAGCCCTTCACAGGAGGGGTAAAAAACTTCTTGAGCTCGACACTTTAAATTTGCCTCGGTGTGCCGAGTGATTTTTATAACCGACAAACCTTAACAGGCTTAGCGCCTGAGCACTTTCGGTTCCGTTAGGTGTTATCCGAATTTGGATTCGATGTTTTAAACATGCTTGCATTTGGTTTGAGGTGTCTTTTGCAGGTTAAAGCAAGGTGCATATTGCAATCGACTTGTTCCCCAATTCACTTAGGCAGGCACTGGGCTGCAGCTAAGTCCCCGAGTGGGAGGTCTGCTCTCCACTTGGTAGGATTTTCAAAACTTAGGCGAGCATCGGGCTGCAGCTAAGCCCCTGAGTGGGAGGTCTGCTCTCCACTCGGTAGGATTTTCAAAACTTAGGCGAGCACTGGGCTGTAGCTAAGCCCCCCCGAGTGGGAGGTCTGCTCTCCACTCGGTAGGATTTTCAAAACTTAGGCGAGCACTGGGCTGCAGCTAAGCCCCCGAGTGGGAGGTCTGCTCTCCACTCGGTAGGATTTTCAAAACTTAGGCGAGCACTGGGCTGCAGCTAAGCCCCCGAGTGGGAGGTTTGCTCTCCACTCGGTAGGATTTTATCGATACTTAGGCGATCACTGGGCTGCAGCTAAGCCCCCGAGTGGGAGGTCTGCTCTCCACTCGGTAGGATTTTTAAGGTGTCTTTCTTATGGAAAACACATTGTACTTGTGGCGTAGCTCGGAGGAGAGGGTAGCAGTCGACCTGCACCTCGTCCTCCCTGCAGAGCGCATGTTGTACTTGTGGCGTAGCTCGAAGGAGAGAGTAGCAGTCGACCTGCACCTCGTCCTCCTTGCAGAGCGCATGTTGTACTTGTGGCGTAGCTCGGAGGGGATAGTAGCAGTCGACCTGCGCCTCGTCCTCCTTGCAGAGCGCACGTTGTACTTGTGGCGTAGCTCGGAGGAGAGAGTAGCAGTCGACCCGCACCTCGTCCTCCTTGCAGAGCACACGTTGTACTTATGGCGTAGCTCAGAGGAGAGAGTAGCAGTCGACCTACTCCTCGTCCTCCTTGCAGAGTGCACGTTTGAATTTGAACTTAGGCGAGTACTTAGACTGCAGCTAAGCCTCCGAGTGGGAGGCTGGCTCGCCACTCGGTAGGATTTTATCGGAACTTAGGCGAGTACTTGGACTGCAGCTAAGCCCCCGAGTGGGAGGCTGGCTCACCACTCGGTAGGATTTTATTAGAACTTAGGCGAGTACTTGGACTGCAGCTAAGCCCCCGAGTGGGAGGCTGGCTCACCACTCGGTAGGATTTTATTGAAACTTAGGCGAAACGGATTCGCAGCTAAGCCCCCGAGTGGGAGGCCGGCTCGCCACTCGGTAAGGATTTTTTTACAAACTTAGGCGAAACGGATTCGCAGCTAAGCCACCCTCTGAGGGGGAATTTTACTGAACAAATAAAAGTGACAAAAATCATTGGGGAAATTATGACACTATTATCTTGCAAAACATGAACTACAGAAGTACTTTTATTACAACTCATCCGAGTGAATACTTAAGTATAAAAGGGGCGGAGTAACTCCGCATTCCAAGCTTGGGGCTTGTCGATGTTGTGCTCGACGTTGTAGAGACAGTACGCTCTGTTGTGGAGAACCTTGGTGACGATGAAGGGTCCTTCCCAAGAAGGAGCAAGTTTGTGTGGTTTCTGCTGATCCACTCGGAGAACCAAATCTCCTTCCTAGAAGGCTCGACTCTTCACGTTTTTGGCGTGGAAGCGACGCAAGTCCTGTTGGTAGATGGTCGATCGGATCAGAGCCATCTCCCTTTCTTCCTCTAGTAGGTCGACTGCATCCTGCCGTGCTTGTTCTGCTTCAGCTTCGGTGTAGAGCTCGACTCGAGGAGCATTGTGGAGCAGATCACTCGGTAAGACCGCTTCAGCTCCATAGACCAAGAAGAATGGAGTTCTTCCAGTCGACCAGTTAGGCGTGGTCCTCAGACCCCACAGCACCGAGGGAAGTTCATCGACCCATGCTCCAGCCGCATGCTTGAGGTCACGCATTAGTCGGGGTTTCAACCCTTTGAGGATCAAGCCATTGGCCCGCTCCGCTTGTCCATTCGACTGGGGATGGGCGACTGAAGCATAGTCGACTCGAGTGCCCTGAGATGTGCAGAACGCCCTGAATTCCTCCGAATCGAAGTTTGATCCATTGTCAGTGATGATGTTGTGTGGGACTCCATATCAGAATATCAGTTCTCTGATGAAGCTGACAGCAGTACCGGCGTCAAGGTTCTTGATGGGTTTAGCCTCAATCCACTTGGTGAACTTGTCGACTGCTACCAGTACATGTGTGAAACCGCTTCGTCCTGTTCTCAAGGGACCAACCATATCCAGACCCCATACTGCGAAGGGCCAGACGAGTGGTATGGTCTTCAGAGCTGATGCAGGCTTGTGTGACATGTTGGAGTAAAATTGACATCCCTCACACTTGTCGACTATCTCCTTTGCCATTTCATTCGCCCTTGGCCAGTAAAATCCGGCTCGGTATGCTCTGGCCACGATGGTCCGAGAGGACGCATGATGGCCACAGGTCCCCGAGTGGATGTCATCAAGGATTATCCGACCTTCTTCTAGCGTTATGCAGTTCTGACCAACTCCAGTCACGCTCTCTCTGTACAACTGCCCTTTGATCACGGTAAAGGCTTTGGATAGGCGGACGATCTGTCGAGCCTCTTCCTCGTCCTCCAGGAGCTCTTTCCTCAAGATATACACTATATATGGTACTATCCAATCGGGAGTGATCACTAAAGCCTCCATGACCAAGTCGACCACTGCTGGAACTTCGACCTCAGTCGGATCTGTGGCACTCTTGGGCTGCGGGGCTTCTTCGGTAAAAGGATCTTCTTTGACTGATGGAGTATGGATATGCTCCAAGAACACATCACTGGGAATGGCTTCTCTCTTGGAACCTATCTTGGCTAAATCATCGGCCGCTTGATTTTTCAGTCGGGGTATGTGATGGAGCTCTAACCCTTCTAACTTCTTTTCAAGCTTCCTCACTGCATTGCAGTATCCAGTCATGGCTGGGCTTCTAACGTCCCACTCCTTCATCACCTGGTTGACCACCAAATCTGAGTCGCCATAAACCATAAGGCGATGGACGCCGAGTGAAATGGCCATGCGCAACCCATACAAAAGGGCCTCATATTCTGCTTCATTGTTGGAGGAATCAAAGTGAATCTGGAGCACATATCTGAGCTTATCTCCTCTGGGGGAAACCAAGACTACCCCAGCACCGGAACCATTTAACATCTTTGAGCCATCGAAGAACATGGTCTAGTGCTCCGAGTGAACTTGAGTCGGCCGCTGCTGTTCAATCCACTCGGCAAGGAAATCTGCTATTGCTTGGGACTTAATGGCTTTCTTTGCCTCAAACTTGATATCAAGGGGAAGGAGTTCAATCGCCCATTTCGCCACTCGACCAGTTGCATCTCTGTTGTGCAGAATCTCTGAAAGTGGAGCGTCGCTGACGACTGTAATGGAATGATCAGAGAAATAATGAGTTACCTTCTTTGTGGTCATGTAAATCCCATACACAAGCTTCTGATAATGAGGGTATCTTTGCTTCAATGGGGTTAAAACTTCGGAAAGATAATACACTGGACGCTGAACTTTGAAGGCTTTCCCTTCTTCTTCCCGCTCGATCGTAAGTACTGTACTGACGACTTGTCCTGTGGCTGCAATATAAAGCAACAGAGGCTCTTTGCTGATTGGAGCAGCGAGCACCGGCTGGGTGGAGAGCAGAGATTTTAGCTCGGCAAACGCTGTATCAGCTTCTGGAGTCCACTCGAACTTGTCTGCCTTCTTCATCAGTCAGTAAAGAGGCAATGCCTTTTCACCGAGTCGAGAGATGAATCGACTTAATGCGGCCAAGCATCCAGTAAGCTTCTGGGCATCGTGCACCCGCACGGGGCGTTTCATTCGGAGTATAGTGCCGATTTTTTCTGGGTTAGCGTCGATTCCTCGTTCGGAAACGAGAAAACCGAGTAACTTGCCACCAGGAACTCCGAATGTGCACTTTGATGGATTGAGCTTGATATCATACCTCCTGAGATTGGCAAATGTTTCAGCGAGGTCAGTCAACAGGTCGGAACCTTTCCGCGACTTGACCACGATATCATCCATGTACGCTTCCACATTCCGACTGATTTGAGTGAGTAAACACTTCTGAATCATTCTCATGAATGTGGCTCCGGCATTCTTGAGGCCGAATGGCATGGTGACATAGCAGAAGCACCCGAACGGAGTGATGAAAGCTGTTTTGATCTCATCGGGTCCATACAGACGGATCTGATGGTATCCGGAATAGGCGTCTAAAAAAGACAATCTCTCACACCCCGCGGTCGAGTCGACAATCTGGTCGATGCGAGGGAGAGGAAAATGATCTTTCGGAAAGGCCCGATTGATATGTTTGAAATCAATGCACATGCGGAGTGACTTGTCCTTCTTGGGAACCATGACGACATTGGCGAGCCACTCGGAGTGGTATATCTCTCGGATAAACTCTGCCGCCAACAGTCGAGCCACCTCCTCGCCAATGGCCTTTCTATTCTGGATGGCGGACCGTCGAAGATGTTCTTTGACTGGTTTTGCTGTTGAATCGACTCTAAGGCGATGCTTAGCCAGCCCCCTGGGAACACCCGGCATGTCAGCAGGCTTCCATGCAAAGATGTCCTAGTTCTCACGGAGGAACTGGATGAGCGCTTCTTCCTATTTAGGGTCGAGTGTTGTGGAAATATGGGTCGGGGCTGCATTGGGGTCGGTCGGGTGAATGTGAACAGGCTTCGTCTCACCGGATGACTGAAATGCTGATTCTGTGGCAGGCTTCTTGGCCCGCAACAAATCACTCGGATCTGCATTTTTCTTGTACCCCTCTAGCTCGACCATTGTTATCTGGGAATCAGCAATTTTCGAGCCTTTCTGGAAACAATCTTCTGCTTTCTTCCGATTACCAGTGATAGTGATCACGCCTTTGGGGCCAGGCATCTTCAGTTTGAGGTACACGTAACATGGTCGAGCCATGAACCGTGCGTAAGTTGGTCTCCCCAAAATAGCGTGGTAAGCGCTCTGAAAATCCACGACTTCAAATGTCAGCTTCTCCTTGCGGAAATGCTTCGAGTCACCGAACACCACGTCCAGAGCTATTTGGCCGAGTGATTCAGCCTTCTTTCCAGGTATGACTCCATGAAAACTCATGTTGCTGGTGCTTAGTCGGGACATCAGAATGCCCATCCCTTTCAGCGTCTCCGCATATAATATGTTCAGTCCACTACCACCATCCATTAGCACCTTCGTCAGTCGAGTGCCTTCGACGACCGGGTCGACCACCAAAGCTTGCCTCCCAGGGGTGGCTATATGGGTCGGGTGATTAGACTGGTCGAATGTAATGGGAGTTTGGGACCATCTCAGATAACTGGGCGTCGCCGGGGCGACCATATTCACCTCACGGTTGATAACCTTCAGTCGGCTTTTGCTTTCTACATCAGCAAAAATCATCAGAGTGGAGTTAACATGAGGATATCCTCCATCACTGTCCTCCTTGTCTTCGGGTTTGTCCGACTCCTTTTCCTTATCCTTGGGCTGTTTACCTTGGAACTTATGGATCAGGAGCCGACACTGCCGAGTGGTATGCTTCGGGTAGATGAAATTACCCTCTTCGTCTTTCTTCGTGTGGATGTGACACGACAGATCCATCACGTCATTTCCTTCTTTATCCTTCACCTTCTTGGGGTTCCAGGATCCTTTGGGTTTTCCTTTGAACTTGCCCTGAGTCACGGCCAGAGCCTCTCCAGGAGCCGCTGGCTCGGCCTGCCGCTTCTGCTTCCGACTGGAGTTTCCTTTCTCCGACTGACTCGGCTTGTACTTGCCGCTCCGGAGTCGGTCCTCCTCTTCACCATTGGCGTACTTGGTGGCAATTTCCATCATTCGACTCAGGGTCATATCTCTGGTCCGCCCAAACTTCAAACTTAACTCTCTGTTCTTAACACCATCCTTGAAAGCACAGACTGCCTGATGGTCAGACACGTTCTCCATGGTATGATGCAAAGTGATCCATCTCTGAATGTAATCCCTTAAGGTTTCATTCGACTTCTGCACGTAGACTTGCAGCTCTGTCAATCCAGCTGGTCGCTTGCAGGTTCCCTCAAATGTCCTGACGAACACTCGGGAAAGATCTTCCCAAGTGTAAATGCTGCTTGGAGCTAACTGATTCAACCACGCCCTGGCCGAACCTTCCAGCATGAGTGGTAAATGCTTCATAGCCACCTCATCATTTCCGCCGCCAATCTGCACCGCCACTCGGTAGTCTTCAAGCCAAGTTTCAGGCTTAGACTCACCGGTGAACTTACTTACTCCAGTCGCTAATCTGAAGTTGGAGGGAATCACCGCGGGTCTGATAGCCCTGCTGAAACATTCTGGACCTGAAACATGTACCCGGCTGCTAGTGGGCGCATCTCTGTCATTGTCACCTCGTTGAGATCTGTTCCGATCGACCAGGCCTTGCATGATGACGGATCGCATGTCAAAGCCTGGTTCCCTGGGGTCGACCGAAGCTCTTCGTCCCACACTGAGCTGGCGCCTGTCATCTGGCTGCCGAGGAGCGTAAGACCCACCTCTTGGGGGAGGAGTGGGCACTCGACGCCTATCATCACGATTGTATCGGTCACCATATTGGTCACGTCGATTCTCGCGTCCCTCATGCCGCGGAGGCGATCTAGGGCTGTGAGCCGACGAACCGTATTCGCAGCGACGGATCGACTGTGAATCCTGTTGCGTGACTGTGACACGGCTGAATTCTGATCTCCTGCTGCTCGGAGTAAATCCCTAATCTGCATCAAGCCTCTGCCAGCCTCCGACTGCGAGGACTGAATTGACTCTGCGATACGGGCTGCAGCTGCTAAATTCTGAATCGGGGTTCGATATACCTGAGTCGGCTGCGGGAAGAGTTGACGACGACTGGAGTCGGGTACTCGTTGCCGCGCGCGCTCGTCGAGTGCTCGCTGGAGGTTCTGCAGACGAGTGCGTTCAGCCAGGTTGGCGAAACGTGCCTCCTCCAAGGCGTGAGCCTCAGGGGTTTCTCCTGCGATGGGAGTATGCAGGACATCCACGTTCCTACGGCAAAGTTCTTCCCTTTGCAGGGAATTAAGTGGCTCGGGTTGATATTCCTTATGAGCTTGAGCGGGGTCGCCTCCACCGTCCATCCCGTCGTCACGGGGAAGCCGGGAGGGCTGCGAGGCCCGTTGACCATCAAGACCTCCGCCGCCGGATCGCTGCTGTCGCACTCGGATGCGGTCTCTACGGAGCCAGTCGACAGATCGAACAGGCCGTAAAGAGATTCGTCGGGCTCGATTGCCGCGACTTGGGTGGTGGCCGATTGGCGAGCCACCGCGTGCCTCACCCACCGCTGGAGCCTCGACCGACCACATCACTTGCGCTGGCGGGAGACAGGGAGGGAAGACGACAAGGGAGTCGACCGATAAGGAGTTGACGGTTGCCGCAGCAGAACGCCGCGGACACACTCCCGAAAATGCGTCGGGCCGCGAACGGGGAGCGCGTCGATGTCGAGCGGAGCCTCCTGGAGCCAAGCGGAGTCGTCGGCGATGAAGGTGAGCGCGCCGAGACGGATCTCGCGGCCCTCGACCAAAACTCCACCAGAAACCATGATGAAGGCAATCGGAACAATTGCAACTTCTCCAAAAATCGCTAAGACACCTGCCCCACGGTGGGCGCCAACTGTCGTGGTTCTAAGTCTGACAGTAGAATGGGGGGTAGGTATGGAGAGGCAAGATCCTAGCTATGGAGCAGTTGTAAGGATAAGGGATGTACGAGTTCATGCCCTTCTCGGAGGAAGTAACAGCCCTACGTCTCGGAGCCCGGAGGCAGTTGACTGAATTATGTGTGTATGGATTACAAGGGTGCGAACCCTTTACACTGAGGAGGGGGGTGGCTTATATAGTGTCTGCCAGGCCCCTCCGGCCCTCAGTTATGCAGGGTTTAAAGTACATTAAGGCTAGGCGTTACTGGTAACGCCTTACGTAAAGTGTCCTAAATGCCATAAAGACTACTTAATTACAGACCGTTTGGATGCAGAGTGGCTCTTGATCTCCTGGTGATCGAGTGAGTCTTCATGGTCGAGTCCTTCGAGTCCGTCGAGTGAAGTCTCTCTTGGTCGACTGGAAGGCAGTTTCTCCTGAGGGTGTCATTGGGAATGGTACTTAAGACATGTCTATGACCCTACCCTAGGTACATGACTTCATCATATACTGAATACATCAACTCCTCAATTTAACGTCATCCCCATAGAGTATCCGAATTATTGCCATTTTAGACGATAATAAATGCATACGACTTGCATATATGATCAAGAACACAAATATATTCAAGAAAACATTGTATGTTCAGATTTGAAATCATGTCACTCGAGCACTAGTGACAAGCATTAAGCATAGCAAAAGTCATAGCAATATCAATCTCAGAACATAGTGGATATTAGAGATCAAACCCTAACAAAATCTGACAACGATTATACATGAAATCTCATCCAAATCCCATCTACATTCAGTATGCCTACAGAAGATTACCCCCGGACAAATGTGAGCATCTTGAAGGAGAAGGGTTGGTGATGACAACATCGACAAACCCCTCTCTCCGCAGCCAGAAACATACTCCAAATTAGGGCTCCCGACGAAGAACATGAGGCGGCGGCGGCTCCGTATTGTAAAACGCGATGAAACTTCTATGCGATTTTTTTGAAGGATATATGAGTTTATAGTGCTGGAATTAGGTTACGGTGGTGTCCAGGGGCCCCACTAGACACATGGCGTGGCTGCCCCCTGTCCATGTGGCCCCATGGTGGCTCCTCTCCGGTACTTCTTTCCTCCAGTATTTTTTGTATATTCTAAAATAAATCTACAAAAATTCCCATCAAATTTTGATAACTTTAATTTCTGCACAAAAACAACATGACAATAGTTTTGCTAAAAACAACGTCAATCCAGGTTATTTTCACTCAAATCATGTAAATTAGAGGCAAAAACAAGAGCAAAAGTTTTTGAAAAAGTAGATACGCCGGAGACGTATCACGGCTCTCCCAACTCAAAGAGGAGGCGTGTTGCCATGATGAGGAGCACATCCGCGAATGTTTTTGCCCCACAATCACGAACGAAGAGGAGCAATGACAGCTCGCGGCTACTGCTCGTGAGTTCGGCCTCTACTCATTCTTCGACGATATCTCAGAGGAGGAGGATGACAACCACTAGACACGTCGTCTCGGTGATACTGTAGGTAGTAATATTTAGCAATGTCGAATTGCGTCATTGCATTTTCTAAAATACCTCTTAATGATATTTAAAGTAGCAAAAAAAATGTAATGCGGACTTTTGGCTACTAGTAATATAAATTTATCTTCTTTGATGATGATTTGAATTGGTTTGGTTTTCAATTAAAATCTTAAATCAAGCATACAAATTTGAACTAAATGAAAAAAGAAACAAATATAAAGACTGCATCAAGATGACCCTCTGTTTGCGCATCGTCTCCGCAACTTTCAAGTTGCTCAGTGTGTTCAAGTGCTTTTGGTTGGTCCCGGTTGATGGCGAACATTTCCACGTTAAAGTTCATGCTCAATGCAGTTTACCGTTAACTTTTGCACACCTCCACGAATTCGCTCCTGAGTTAAGCATATGATTTCAGTTGTTTTATTGACTTGAGACAGCGAGCCGCTCGTACCAAACGGTTCATATGATTTCAATTGGAGTAGCAAAAATACTACTCTCGAACGCATTGCTAGCTTGTAAATATTCTGAAGTTGCACGCAAAAGAAGAAAGAATATACTCTGAAGTTCATAAAAAAGGAAAAATAGAAGAAAAGGAATCTGTTGATTTTGAACATGAACATTGTATTGAATTTTCAACTTTTGTTCTCTGATTTGACTTTAGTTAGCAGAATTTTTTCCTTCTCTTTACTTTTTGATAGGTTGTGTTAGGGCATCTCCAGCGTTAACCCTCAAACCGCCCGCATCCGTACGGATCGGGTGGTCCGGACGTGATTTGTCATCTGATCTGGACATGACTTGTCATCCAACACAGTATCACATCCGTCCATGTAGCGGTCCAGACGTCTCTTTTCCCGTAAACCGAAAGCAAACGGGGCAGGGGGGCATTGCGGTCCGGACCGCTGCCACACACGCATCCGACACCCGAGACTCACCCAAAACACTTGGAACTGAATTAATAGGTTGGTCCAGAAAAATGATAAAAATAGATGCCAAAACTATAGAATTGTGATATAAACATAGCATGGAACAAAAATAAATAAATTAGATTTGCCTAGGACATACAGCTTGAGAGTTAACCGGTGAAACCTCGGACAATGGGGCCTTGGTGGCATAATTCTCTCCAAATTTGTGTTTTTGTAGTATCCATCTTGAGTAATGTATGTTACATCTAATGAAGCCCAAAAAACAATTTGGCCTTTGTTTCTTCTATCCTCACCTTTGTGCGTTCTTCCTCATCGAGGAATCAACCTAGTGATTGGTCCTTTATAATGTTTTTCGTATGTACATAGTTAGCAAAGCAAGCCTAAGCTAGGGATGGCTCGTCGGCATGTGCTATAGATACAACTAGCTTCCATTCCAGTGAGCACTCTCCACAGCCCATCATCAATATTAATCAAACACCAACATTACAAAAAAATCCCAAAAGAAAAGAAAAATACAATCCAGTCCCTGGGAGTTCTTCATCTTCTCCATCCCAAACATGTAGGTGGAGGACCTATATTGCCTCCTCGGAGTTCCGCGCCGTCACCGGAACACGAAATTAGCATCCATGTAGGAAGCTAGGAAGTTATTGATCTCTATACGAAAAAGTTAACAACGTCAATCCCGAAGGGTCCATAGTTCGGAGAAGAAGACGAAGGTCAGTTGATCACACCTAAACGTCTGCCCAAGTTGATGTGATAACTAAAGTGACATCGTTGTTGATGAAGCACCACATGGTCGACGAAGGCACATCCAACTCCCTGTAGGACAGATGGAAATGCAAGCATGCCCATTAGATCCTATTGTTAGATTCTAAGGCACACACACCACCGAAGATGAAGGAGTCGAATGAGTCTGATTGAGCACCACCACCACCACCACCATAAAGCCGAAAGTGATGGGCATTCAATCATACATGTCCAATTGGATCGGGTCCGGTGATGTACGCACCGCTGGGGCAGAACAAGAAGCCGGAGAAACCATTATTTAACTCCACCGCCTCTACTGTGGGAAGGGCCAAAGCAGTAAACATGCAACAATAGGGCGTCATCCCTAGTACTTGCCGGCAATGGGTGCAGCGGGTTATGGGGAGAAACGAAAGCGGCATCGATGCTATGTGGTCACCCAGAGCGCGACAATGGCCGATTCCTCTAGATAGAATCACCGGTGGCTTGGATGCATGGTCCAAGGCGGCTTGGGAGGCGATAAGCTTCCTTGGGTCCTTTGACGTCCAAACGGCTGAAGATGGCAATGCGATTTATTTGGATCCAAGGCGGCTTGGTTGAAGAGATTGTGGTGGCTGCGGTAAATGGGGTGCAATGTGAGGAGCGGGGATGGTGCGGCTAAGGTTTGTGATGCGAAATGGCGGTGGTAGTTGTTGATGTTGTGTTGGAGCGGGTTATTCGCCTTTATCTTTTCTTTTTTCTATTCTTCTAAGTTTTAGCTAGTGCATCTTCAATGTTTTGACGCTTTGGATCGAGTTGTTGCATATGCTGCATGTAATTGCTATCAGTTTAATATATATTACCCTTTATCAATAAAAAAATCAACGGAGTTTGGATGGTTTCCACATATAAATTATAATATTGTACTCCCTCCCATACAAATTAATTGACGGAACATCTATACAATGATCAGAGTGAGTAACATGTTAGATGTAATGGATGACGCCAGCTAGCTAGGTATCACTTTTATTGTGTCGTACCCGTTTGTTCTATGTCATACGCAAGTCTAGTTCGTCCGTTTTCTCCCAAAAGTTCATCCAATGTTTATCCCACGACGATACCCTGAATACGACATGTTGTCCTTACATTTGTGTTGCCGACTAGACTTTTACCTTTTACCTTTTAGAACTGGCATGGGTCCCTAGAGTCAGATTTTTATATGAATGTATCCGCAAAAAAAAAAAAGATTTTTATATGAATGTGTGAATGGGATATGGGACGGGATATTGCTTTGCAGGTTTGGTATGGACGGGTCAAGAGTCGCAGCGCCTGTGGATCAGCAAAGTAAAATACTCGTCAGGCATGAGGGTCTGAGAAAAACATCCAAAAGGTTTTAATAATTACACAATTTATGAAATGTTGGATCATTCGCTGTCCTGTCAGCACTTTGTGTATGCTGAGGAATATTTTCTGAAGCGCCACCACACATAAGGTAGGTGTTAAACGCGCCTCACGATTCTCCTCAAATGCAGTTTTTTTCGCAGGGACTCCTCAAATGCATACAATTATTCATAACCCGATACAATTCGAATAACAGTACTTGTACAGATATTATATTTACCGCATCTCAGGAAAGATGCCAAACTGCTTCAAGTTTACGCTTTTACTTTAGCTTAGTCGGCTGGTTTTCTTTCTTCTTGGAATCAGTCGACTAATTTGATTTTGTTGAGTCTCTAATTTGTTTTGTAGTTGAATTTGATTTGATGGTGCTTGTCGAATACTAGGTATTGACTTTAGGAAAAAAAACTAATATAATATTAATTGGTTGCACATTGTAAAGGTGATCTTTTTGCCGTTCCTGTGTTGAAGGTGGTATCTGGATGTTGTTCACACTCTCTTCGGTAATGCCCTATCATCTAAACGTTCGTCGTTGGATTGAACAACGATAAGGATGACACTCATACAACCCCTTTTTTTTGGTTTGCCCGGCTCCAGCGAGAGAGGGGCAATGACGGCGGCGCGCCTTCGACTTGTTTCGGTGCTTGTACTCGTCGCTAGGTGGTTTACGGATCTGAATGTAAATTTTATTATTTGTAGTGTTCGTTGTACTACCATGTTTGAAGATGAATAGTTTGAAAGTTTTTGCATTTTTTATATGGGCATTTTCAATATCTCAGCCAACTCTTGACATTTTATTCTGCAATAAAAAATTATACTCTTGACATTTTGTTGCTGCACAGTTCGTGTGTACTTGATACCAGCTTCCAAATGTCAGTCTGATGTTACCTCATCCATTTCGAATTGCTCGGCATTCTAGCTTTATTCTAAGCCAAACACGTCCTAAACCCTTGAAAAAGTGAATGAAGAAAACCCTAAAAAAGGTCGAAAAAGATATTGTAGCGTTCAGATGCAGATAATCCACGTGTTTGTTTGGGCTCCTGAGACCAGCTTCTAAGCCTGAAAAAGCTGGAGCCCAAACAAACAGCCAATCGCTGGCCCAGATCCACAACGGGCTTCTACGGAGCGCTCGAAATGGAGAACCGATTTTGCAGCTGCGGCTTCTGGCTGTGTGAAGAACCGGACACGTTGTGTGCGTGGGATTGCTAAGCTTGTTTCGATCCATTGCCGGCCTCAAACAGTTGTGCAATTTCTTGTTTGATTTGGACGACAAGCATGTCTGAATGGAATTTCCAGAGAATGGATAAGGAAGTACTTGACGTTGCTTCCTTAGATCGAAAAGATGTTCCAACTCATTTTGTGCATCCTTCGAGCATCTACAGCTGGACTTGTCAAATCCGACCCCTCAAACATCAGCGGGCGCGTCCGGACGCGTCCACGGGCACTGACCGGGCACCCCTCAAATTGCGTCGTCCATATCTGTGTATCTCATATTCGAACCCTTATATTCATACTAAATTATGCAACATTTATCAAACTACGCATATCAGCTGACCGGACATAGAATTAGACATAAGATAGCACAACAGTTCACCAGATCACGAACGATTATTCAATGGTCCACCAGAGTTCACATAAACGACGACAACTTTATACTACATCTAAAACTTAATTGAACTTCACCACTTCCGGGCCAGCTCTTTCCCCTTCTGGTCGCCGGCGTAGTTGTAGCCTTCGGCGGCTGGTGGAGGATCGTCCGATTCGTCGGACGAGGAGCCGTGGTCATCGGATGAGGAGGAGGAGACAATGACGAGGCCCTTCAGGCGTTTGACGGCCCAGTCCTGCTGGAGCCTGAGCTTGGCCAGCCGAGCCGCCTCCGTCGCCTTCTCCTTCACCTCCCGCTTGGACTGCTCGATGGCAAGCCGGAGAGCCTTCGCGCTTTTCCGGTGGAGCCGTCGAGCGTCCGTCTCCGTCGTCGTAAGCGACCGACAGTAGACCAATGTGAGGAGCCGCTTGTCCTCGTCGGGCTCTACCGGTAACCTGCAGCGGCGGCCGATAGAGCTCTCTGCTGCGTCCCTCTCCCTTGCCCGCTGCCTCTGATACCTCGACCAGGGCTGAAGATCATGAGATGGAAGATGCTGCCACTTCAAAACCTGGTATGACTTTTATAGTTCTGTCTTCAGTCGATTGACTCTTTGTCTCTAATTTTGATTCTTTTCTGTAGCCCCGCCTAATGTCGTTATTACCCTTCCTGACGAGGACGATGAGGAACCACTGAAGCAAAGGAGGAGCAGGAAAGTGTCTGCTGGCAAGGCGACTCAGGACGTGCCACCACCTGAGACACTGGTCGCGGAGGGAGAGAACATCACTCGGCCTATTGTATCTTTTGCGGTGCCGTTGACGAGTGCTCGCCCCTCATCGTCGAGTGCCGCACAACCATCACTTTTCTCGACCCACTTCGTCCCAGAGGACCAAGCTAGTGCTGCGAAAGAAGCAATACGCCAAGCGGGAGTCATGATGGAGCAAGTGAAGGCCATCCGAGAAGCTAGCCAAGCCGCCTATGACGCCAGTTCAGCTCTTCAGAGTAACGTTCAGGTCAGTCGGTCACCGCCTGTTCTGTTAGGATATGATATCTGAAAATTCTTCTTTCTGAAATTCATAGTGATTGTCCTACACCCACTGGGTGTGTCGATTGGAATTCGGGGTTAGTGGGGGCACGCTGAGTGGACCCACTGGGTGTAGTCCCCAAGGCTATGGTGGACTGCAGGCAGTCGACCATAGTCTTTATATCTTAAGTTTTTCGTTCATTCGACTAGGTCGAATGGATTTATAGACCGGTGGGGGCACGCTGAGTGCATCCACTGGGTGTAGTCCTCGAGACTGTGGTTGACTGCTGGCAGTTGACTACAGTCTGAAGAACACTTCCTGTTTTTTTTGTGTTGGTTGACTGGTCGACTCTAACTTGATAAAACTAGTGGGGGCACGCTGAGTGCACCCATTGGGTGTAGTCCCCGAGACTATGGTCGAATGTTTGTATTCGGCCGTAGTCTTAGAAACGTATGATTTTTCCTTAGTCACTTGGAAGTGAATTGTCTTTGACATCTGTCGATTGGTTCTTCGTAGAAATCCTGCGACCTTGCGGCTCGTTACACTGAGTTGGAGAACAAACACATCCAACTCGAGCTTGATCTGAAGCTGGCCCAGGAGAATTTAACGAAGGCGAAGGAGGAAGCTAAAGGTATGTTTGGTGAGGCTTTCGACGACTGCTTTTGCTCCTCATTTGTTTCAAATTCTAACCTTGCTGTAACTTTGCAGGCAAAGTGAAGGATGCCCAGATGAAGAAAGACCTTGAGTTGGCTGAAATGCAGAAAACAGCTTTAGAGAAGACCAAGCTCGCAGACGAGAAGTTGGCTTCAGTCACCAAGCTTGAAGAAGAAAACACCAATCTGAAAGCTGCTCTTGATGCTGCCAACAAAGAGGTCAGTCGACTAAAAAGTGATAAGATTGCCCTGGGTGACAAGGCCAGTGAGTTGGTGGGGAAGAAGAACGATCTGGAGGCTTATCTGAGCGGACTCGCCAAGAAGCTATTCCTCATGCTCGAAGGTAATCTTTTGCACCAAACAGGTATTCTAACTGTGATCTTTCCATTCGACTGTTGTCTTGACTCGGTGGTTGTGCTTGCAGAATTTTCCCAGAACTTTGAAGTGGAGACTGGTCGACTGGAGCCAAACCTGGACGCCATCAACTCTCCTGTGACGGATGAAGTTGCTATGAACGTGTTCCGGCTCGAATCTCGTGTTGCTGCCGTCGTTGATTATCTCGCAAGGCTGAAGGTCGCCACTTCCCGCATCGACACCACGCTCTGGCCCAGAGAGACGCTCCAGAGTGACCTCGAGTCTCTGATGACTCGACTGAACACAGTCCCAAGTCAAGTGCAGGAGTGGAAGAAGTCTTCTGCCAGGTGTGGCGCTGACGTTGCTCTATCTCTGGCCCGAGTTCATTGCAAGGAAGCACGAGAGGATAAGCTGGCGGACCTTAGGGTGGCTACCACCAAGAAACACGATTTCCGGTCATTCATGGAGACCTTCATCGCCGTTGCCACTCGGATTGCTGATGGAATCGACCTGGACGAGTTTGTTGCACCTTCCAGCCCTCCACAGGAGGGGTAAAAAACTTCTTGAGCTCGACACTTTAAATTTGCCTCGGTATGCCGAGTGATTTTTGTAACCGACAAACCTTAACAGGCTTAGCGCCTGAGCACTTTCGGTTCCCTTAGGTGTTATCCGAATTTGGATTCGACGTTTTAAACATGCTTGCATTTGGTTTGAGGTGTCTTTTGCAGGTTAAAGCGAGGTGCTTATTGCAATCGACTTGTTCCCCAATTCACTTAGGCAGGCACTGGGCTGCAGCTAAGTCCCCGAGTGGGAGGTCTGCTCTCCACTTGGTAGGATTTTCAAAACTTAGGCGAGCACTGGGCTGCAGCTAAGCCCCTGAGTGGGAGGTCTGCTCTCCACTCGGTAGGATTTTCAAAACTTAGGCGAGCATTAGGCTGTAGCTAAGCCCCCCCGAGTTGGAGGTCTGCTCTCCACTCGGTAGGATTTTCAAAACTTAGGCGAGCACTGGGCTGCAGCTAAGCCCCCGAGTGGGAGGTCTGCTCTCCACTCGGTAGGATTTTCAAAACTTAGGCGAGCACTGGGCTGCAGCTAAGCCCCCGAGTGGGAGGTTTGCTCTCCACTCGATAGGATTTTACCGATACTTAGGCGATCACTGGGCTGCAGCTAAGCCCCCGAGTGGGAGGTCTGCTCTCCACTCGGTAGGATTTTTAAGGTGTCTTTCTTATGGAAAACACATTGTACTTGTGGCGTAGCTCGGAGGAGAGGGTAGCAGTCGACCTGCACCTCGTCCTCCCTGCAGAGCGCATGTTGTACTTGTGGCGTAGCTCGAAGGAGAGAGTAGCAGTCGACCTGCACCTCGTCCTCCTTGCAGAGCGCACGTTGTACTTGTGGCGTAGCTCGGAGGGGATAGTAGCAGTCGACCTGCGCCTCGTCCTCCTTGCAGAGCGCACGTTGTACTTGTGGCGTAGCTCGGAGGAGAGAGTAGCAGTCGACCTGCACCTCGTCCTCCTTGCAGAGCACACGTTGTACTTATGGCGTAGCTCAGAGGAGAGAGTAGCAGTCGACCTACTCCTCGTCCTCCTTGCAGAATGCACGTTTGAATTTGAACTTAGGCGAGTACTTAGACTGCAGCTAAGCCTCCGAGTGGGAGGCTGGCTCGCCACTCGGTAGGATTTTATCGGAACTTAGGCGAGTACTTGGACTGCAGCTAAGCCCCCGAGTGGGAGGCTGGCTCACCACTCGGTAGGATTTTATTAGAACTTAGGCGAGTACTTGGACTGCAGCTAAGCTCCCGAGTGGGAGGCTGGCTCACCACTCGGTAGGATTTTATTGAAACTTAGGCGAAACGGATTCGCAGCTAAGCCCCCGAGTGGGAGGCCGGCTCGCCACTCGGTAAGGATTTTTTTTACAAACTTAGGCGAAACGGATTCGCAGCTAAGCCACCCTCTGAGGGGGAATTTTACTGAACAAATAAAAGTGACAAAAATCATTGGGGAAATTATGACACTATTATCTTGCAAAACATGAACTACAGAAGTACTTTTATTACAACTCATCCGAGTGAATACTTAAGTGTAAAAGGGACGGAGTAACTCCGCGTTCCAAGCTCGGGGCTCGTCGATGTTGTGCTCGACGTTGTAGATACGGTACGCTCCGTTGTGGAGAACCTTGGTGACGATGAAGGGTCCTTCCCAAGAAGGAGCAAGTTTGTGTGGTTTCTGCTGATCCACTCGGAGAACCAAATCTCCTTCCTGGAAGGCTCGACTCTTCACGTTTTTGGCGTGGAAGCGACGCAAGTCCTGTTGGTAGATGGTCGATCGGATCAGAGCCATCTCCCTTTCTTCCTCTAGTAGATCGACTGCATCCTGCCGTGCTTGTTCTGCTTCAGCTTCGGTGTAGAGCTCGACTCGAGGAGCATTGTGGAGCAGATCACTCGGTAAGACCGCTTCAGCTCCATAGACCAAGAAGAATGGAGTTCTTCCAGTCGACCGGTTAGGCGTGGTCCTCAGACCCCACAGCACCGAGGGAAGTTCATCGACCCATGCTCCAGCTGCATGCTTGAGGTCACGCATCAGTCGGGGTTCCAACCCTTTGAGGATCAAGCCATTGGCCCGCTCCGCTTGTCCATTCGACTGGGGATGGGCGACTGAAGCATAGTCGACTCGAGTGCCCTGAGATGTGCAGAACGCCCTGAATTCCTCCGAATCGAAGTTTGATCCATTGTCAGTGATGATGCTGTGTGGGACTCCATATCAGAATATCAGTTCTCTGATGAAGCTGACAGCAGTACCGGCGTCAAGTTTCTTGATGGGTTTAGCCTCAATCCACTTGGTGAACTTGTCGACTGCTACCAGTACATGTGTGAAACCGCTTCGTCCTGTTCTCAAGGGACCAACCATATCCAGACCCCATACTGCGAAGGGCCAGACGAGTGGTATGGTCTTCAGAGCTGATGCATGCTTGTGTGACATGTTGGAGTAAAATTGACATCCCTCACACTTGTCGATTATCTCCTTTGCCATTTCATTCGCCCTTGGCCAGTAAAATCCGGCTCGGTATGCTTTGGCCACGTTGGTCTGAGAGGACGCATGATGGCCACAGGTCCCCGAGTGGATGTCATCAAGGATTATCCGACCTTCTTCTGGCGTTATGCACTTCTGACCAACTCCAGTCGCGCTCTCTCTGTACAGCTGCCCTTTGATCACAGTAAACGCTTTGGATAGGCGGATGATCTGTCGAGCCTCTTCCTCGTCCTCTAGGAGCTCTTTCCTCAAGATATACGCTATATATGGTACTGTCCAATCGGGAGTGATCACTAAAGCCTCCATGACCAAGTCGACCACTGCTGGAACTTCGACCTCAGTCAGATCTGTGACACTCTTGGGCTGCGGGGCTTCTTCGGTAAAAGGATCTTCTTTGACTGATGTAGTATGGATATGCTCCAAGAACACATCACTGGGAATGACTTCTCTCTTGGAACCTATCTTGGCTAAATCATCAGCCGCTTGATTTTTCAGTCGGGGTACGTGATGGAGCTCTAACCCTTCGAACTTCTTTTCAAGCTTCCTCACTGCATTGCAGTATCCAGTCATGGCTGGGCTTCTAACGTCCCACTTCTTCATCACCTGGTTGACCACCAAATCTGAGTCGCCATAAACCATAAGGCGACGGACGCCGAGTGAAATGGCCATGCGCAACCCATACAAAAGGGCCTCGTATTCTTCTTCATTGTTGGAGGAATCAAAGTGAATCTGGAGCACATATCTAAGCTTATCTCCTCTGGGGGAAACCAAGACTACCCCAGCACCGGAACCATTTAACATCTTTGAGCCATCGAAGAACATGGTCCAGTGCTCCGAGTGAACTTGAGTCGGCTGCTGCTGTTCAATCCACTCGGCAAGGAAATCTGCTATTGCTTGGGACTTAATGGCTTTCTTTGCCTCAAACTTGATATAAAGGGGAAGGAGTTCAATCGCCCATTTCTCCACTCGACCAGTTGCATCTCTGTTGTGCAGAATCTCTGAAAGTGGAGCGTCGCTGACGACTGTAATGGAATGATCAGAGAAATAATGAGCAACCTTCTTTGTGGTCATGTAAATCCCATACACAAGCTTCTGACAATGAGGGTATCTTTGCTTCGATGGGGTTAAAACTTCGGAAAGATAATACATTGGGCGCTGAACTTTGAAGGCTTTCCCTTCTTCTTCCCGCTCGACCGTAAATACTGTACTGACGACTTGTCCTGTGGCTGCAATATAAAGCAACAGAGGCTCTTTGCTGATTGGAGCAGCGAGCACCGGCTGGGTGGAGAGCAGAGCTTTTAGCTCGGCAAACACTGCATCAGCTTCTGGAGTCCACTCGAACTTGTCTACCTTCTTCATCAGTCGGTAAAGAGGCAATGCCTTTTCACCGAGTCGAGAGATGAATCGACTTAATGCGGCCAAGCATCCAGTAAGCTTCTGGACATCGTGCACCCGCACGGGGCGTTTCATTCGGAGTATAGTGCCGATTTTTTCTGGGTTAGCGTCGATTCCTCGTTCGGAAACGAGAAAACCGAGTAACTTGCCACCAGGAACTCCGAATGTGCACTTTGATGGATTGAGCTTGATATCATACCTCCTGAGATTGGCAAATGTTTCAGCGAGGTCAGTCAACAGGTCGGAACCTTTCCGCGACTTGACCACGATATCATCCATGTACGCTTCCACATTCCGACTGATTTGAGTGAGTAAACACTTCTAAATCATTCTCATGAACGTGGCTCCGGCATTCTTGAGGCCGAATGGCATGGTGACATAGCAGAAGCACCCGAACGGAGTGATGAAAGCTGTTTTGATCTCATCGGGTCCATACAGACGGATCTGATGGTATCCGGAATAGGCGTCTAAAAAAGACAATCTCTCACACCCCGCGGTCGAGTCGACAATCTGGTCGATGCGAGGGAGAGGAAAATGATCTTTCGGGCAGGCCCGATTGATATGTTTGAAATCAATGCACATGCGGAGTGACTTGTCCTTCTTGGAAACCATGACGACATTGGCAAGCCACTCGGAGTGGTATATCTCTCGGATAAACTCTGCCGCCAACAGTCGAGCCACCTCCTCGCCAATGGCCTTTCTATTCTGGACGGCGGACCGTCGAAGATGTTCTTTGACTGGTTTTGCTGTTGAATCGACTCTAAGGCGATGCTCAGCCAGCCCCCTGGGAACACCCGGCATGTCAGCAGGCTTCCATGCAAAGATGTCCTAGTTCTCACGGAGGAACTGGATGAGCGCTTCTTCCTATTTAGGGTCAAGTGTTGTGGAAATATGGGTCGGGGCTGCATTGGGGTCGGTCGGGTGAATGTGAACAGGCTTCGTCTCACCGGATGACTGAAATGCTGATTCTGTGGCAGGCTTCTTGGCCCGCAACAAATCACTCGGATCTGCATTTTTCTTGTACCCCTTCGGCTCGACCATTGTTATCTGGGAATCAGCAATTTTCGAGCCTTTCTGGAAACAATCTTCTGCTTTCTTCCGATTACCAGTGATAGTGATCACGCCTTTGGGGCCAGGCATCTTCAGTTTGAGGTACACGTAACATGGTCGAGCCATGAACCATGCGTAAGTTGGTCTCCCCAAAATAGCGTGGTAAGCGCTCTGAAAATCCACGACTTCAAATGTCAGCTTCTCCTTGCGGAAATGCTTCGAGTCACCGAACACCACGTCCAGAGCTATTTGGCCGAGTGATTCAGCCTTCTTTCCAGGTATGACTCCATGAAAAATCATGTTGCTGGTGCTCAATCGGGACATCAGAATGCCCATCCCTTTCAGCGTCTCCGCATATAATATGTTCAGTCCACTACCACCATCCATTAGCACCTTCGTCAGTCGAGTGCCTTCGACGACCGGGTCGACCACCAAAGCTTGCCTCCCAGGGGTGGCTATATGGGTCGGGTGATCGGACTGGTCGAATGTAATGGGAGTTTGGGACCATCTCAGATAACTGGGCGTCGCCGGGGCGACCATATTCACCTCACGGTTGATAACCTTCAGTCGGCTTTTGCTTTCTACATCAGCAAAAATCATTAGAGTGGAGTTAACATGAGGATATCCTCCATCACTGTCCTCCTTGTCTTCGGCTTTGTCCGACTCCTTTTCCTTATCCTTGGGCTATTTACCTTGGAACTGCTGGATCAGGAGCCGGCACTAGCGAGTGGTGTGCTTCGGGTAGATGAAATTACCCTCTTCGTCTTTCTTCGTGTGGATGTGACACGGCAGATCCATCACGTCATTTCCTTCTTTATCCTTCACCTTCTTGGGGTTCCAGGATCCTTTGGGTTTTCCTTTGAACTTGCCCTGAGTCACGGCCAGAGCCTCTCCAGGAGCCACTGGCTCGGCCTTCCGCTTCTGCTTCCGACTGGAGTTTCCTTTCTCCGACTGACTCGGCTTGTACTTGCCGCTCCGGAGTCGGTCCTCCTCTTCACCAATGGCGTACTTGGTGGCAATTTTCATCATTCGACTCAGGGTCATATCTCCGGTCTGCCCAAACTTCAAACTTAACTCTCTGTTCTTAACACCATCCTTGAAAGCACAGACTGCCTGATGGTCAGACACGTTCTCCATGGTATGATGCAAAGTGATCCATCTCTGAATGTAACCCCTTAAGGTTTCATTCGACTTCTGCACGCAGACTTGTAGCTCTGTCAATCCAGCTGGTCGCTTGCAGGTTCCCTCAAATGTCCTGACGAACACTCGGGAAAGATCTTCCCAAGTGTAAATGCTGCTTGGAGCTAACTGATTCAACCACGCCCTGGCCGAACCTTCCAGCATGAGTGGTAAATGCTTCATAGCCACCTTATCGTTTCCGCCGCCAATCTGCACCGCCACTCGGTAGTCTTCAAGCCAAGTTTCAGGCTTAGACTCACCGGTGAACTTACTTACTCCAGTCGCTAATCTGAAGTTGGGGGAAATCACCGCGGCTCTGATAGCCCTGCTGAAACATTCTGGACCTGAAACATGTACCCGGCTGCTAGTGGGCGCATCTCTATCATTGCCACCTCGATGAGATCTGTTCCGATCGACCAGGCCTTGCACGATGACGGATCGCGCGTCAAAGCCTGGTTCCCTGGGGTCGACAGGAGCTCTTCGTCCCACACTGAGCTGGCGCCTGTCATCTGGCTGCCGAGGAGCGTAAGACCCACCTCTTGGGGGAGGAGTGGGCACTCGACGCCTATCATCACGATCGTATCGGTCACCATATTGGTCACGTCGATTCTCGCGTCCCTCATGCCACGGAGGCGATCTAGGGCTGTGAGCCGACGAACCGTATTCGCAGCGACGGATCGACTGTGAATCCTGTTGCGTGACTGTGACACGACTGAATTCTGATCTCCTGCTGCTCGGAGTAAATCCCTAATCTGCATCAATCCTCTGCCAGCCTCCGACTGCGAGGACTGAATTGACTCTGCGATACGGGCTGCAGCTACTAAATTCTGAATCGGGGTTCGATATACCTGAGTCGGCTGCGGGAAGAGTTGACGTCGACTGGAGTCGGGTACTCGTTGCCACGCACGCTCGTCGAGTGCTCGCTGGAGGTTCTGCAGACGAGTGCGTTCAGCCAGGTTGGCCAAACGTGCCTCCTCCAAGGCGTGAGCCTCGGGGGTTTCTCCTGCGATGGGAGTATGCAGGGCATCCATGTTCCTGCGGCGAAGTTCTTCCCTTTGCAGGGAATTAAGTGGCTCGGGTTGATATTCCTTATGAGCTTGAGCGGGGTCGCCTCCACCGTCCATCCCGTCGTCACGGGGGAAGCCGGGAGGGCTGTGAGGCCCGTTGACCATCAAGACCTCCGCCGCCGGATCGCTGCTGTCGCACTCGGATGCGATCTCTATGGAGCCAGTTGACAGATCGAACAGGCCATAAAGAGATTCGTCGGGCTCGATTGCCGCGACTTGGGTGGTGGCTGATTTGCGAGCCACCGCGTGCCTCACCCACTGCTGGAGCCTCGGCCGACCAGAGCACTTGCGCTGGCGGGAGACAGGGAGGGAAGACGACAAGGGAGTCGACCGATAAGGAGTCGACGGTTGCCGCAGCAGAACACCGCGGACACACGCCCGAAAATGCGTCGCGCCGCGGACGGGGAGCGCGTCGATGTCGAGCGGAGCCTCCTGGAGCCAAGCGGAGTCGTCGGCGATGAAGGTGAGCGCGCCGAGACGGATCTCGCGGCCCTCGACCAAAACTCCACCAGAAACCATGATGAAGGCAATCGGAACAATTGCAACTTCTCCAAAAATCGCTAAGACACCTGCCCCACGGTGGGCGCCAACTGTCGTGGTTCTAAGTCTGACAGTAGAATGGGGGGTAGGTATGGAGAGGCAAGATCCTAGCTATGGAGCAGTTGTAAGGACAAGGGATGTACGAGTTCAGGCCCTTCTCGGAGGAAGTAACAACCCTACGTCTTGGAGCCCGGAGGCAGTCGACTGAATTATGTGTGTATGGATTACAAGGGTGCAAACCCTTTACACTGAGGAGGGGGGTGGCTTATATATTTTCTGCCAGGCCCCTCTGGCCCTCAGTTATGCAGGGTTTAAAGTACATTAAGGCTAAGCGTTACTGGTAACACCTTACGTAAAGTGTCCTAAATGCTATAAAGACTACTTAATTACAGACCGTTTGGATACAGAGTGGCTCTTGATCTCCTGGTGGTCGAGTGAGTCTTCATGGTCGAGTCCTTCGAGTCCGTCGAGTGAAGTCTCTCTTGGTCGACTGGAAGGCAGTTTCTCCTGAGAGTGTCCTTGGGAATGGTACTTAAGACATGTCTATGACCCTACCCTAGGTACATGACTTCATCATATACTGAATACATCAACTCCTCAATTTAACGTCATCCCCATAGAGTATCCGAATTATTGCCATTTTAGACGATAATAAATGCATATGGCTTGCATATATGATCAAGAACACAAATATATTCATGAAAACATTGTATGTTCAGATTTGAAATCATGTCACTCGAGCACTAGTGACAAGCATTAAGCATAGCAAAAGTCATAGCAATATCAATCTCAGAACATAGTGGATATTAGGGATCAAACCCTAACAAAATCTGACAACGATTATACATGAAATCTCATCCAAATCCCATCTACATTCAGTATGCCTACAGAAGATTACCCCCGGACAAATGTGAGCATCTTGAAGGAGAAGGGTTGGTGATGACAACATCGACAAATCCCTCTCTCCGCAGCCAGAAACAGACTCCAAATTAGGGCTCCCGACGAAGAACATGAGGCGGCGGCGGCTCCGTATTGTAAAACGCGATGAAACTTCTATGCGATTTTTTTGAAGGATATATGAATTTATAGTGCTGGAATTAGGTTACGGTGGTGTCCAGGGGCCCCACTGGACACATGGCGTGGCTGCCCCCTGTCCATGTGGCCCCATGGTGGCTCCTCTCCGGTACTTCTTTCCTCCAGTATTTTTTGTATATTCTAAAATAAATCTACAAAAATTCCCATCAAATTTTGATAACTTTAATTTCTGCACAAAAACAACATGACAATAGTTTTGCTAAAAACAACGTCAATCCAGGTTATTTTCACTCAAATCGTGTAAATTAGAGGCAAAAACAAGAGCAAAAGTGTTTGAGAAAGTAGATACGCCGGAGACGTATCACGGCTCTCCCAACTCAAAGAGGAGGCGTGTTGCCATGATGAGGAGCACATCCGCGAATGTTTTTGCCCCACAATCACGAACGAAGAGGAGCAATGACAGCTCGCGGCTACTGCTCGTGAGTTCGGCCTCTACTCATTCTTCGACGATATCTCAGAGGAGGAGGATGACAACCACTAGACACGTCGTCTCGGTGATACTGTAGGTAGTAATATGTAGCAATGTCGAATTGCGTCATTGCATTTTCTAAAATACCTCTTAATGATATTTAAAGTAGCAAAAAAAATGTAATGCGGTCTTTTGGCTACTAGTAATATAAATTTATCTTCTTTGATGATGATTTGAATTGGTTTGGTTTTCAATTAAAATCTTAAATCAAGCATACAAATTTGAACTAAATGAAAAAAGAAACAAATATAAAGACTGCATCAAGATGACCCTCTGTTTGCGCATCGTCTCCGCAACTTTCAAGTTGCTCAGTGTGTTCAAGTGCTTTTGGTTGGTCCCGGTTGATGGCGAACATTTCCACGTTAAAGTTTATGGCTCAATGCAGTTTATCGTTAACTTTTGCACACCTCCACCAATTCGCTCCTGAGTTAAGCATATGATTTCAGTTGTTTTATTGACTTGAGACAGCGAGCTGCTCGTACCAAACGGTTCATATGATTTCAATTGGAGTAGCAAAAATACTACTCTCGAACGCATTGCTAGCTTGTAAATATTCTGAAGTTGCACGCAAAAGAAGAAAGAATATACTCTGAAGTTCATAAAAAAGGAAAAATAGAAGAAAAGGAATCTGTTGATTTTGAACATGAACATTGTATTGAATTTTCAACTTTTGTTCTCTGATTTGACTTTAGTTAGCAGAATTTTTTCCTTCTCTTTACTTTTTGATAGGTTGTGTTAGGGCATCTCCAGCGTTAACCCTCAAACCGCCCGCATCCGTACGGATCGGGTGGTCCGGACGTGATTTGTCATCTGATCTGGACGTGACTTGTCATCCAACACAGTATCACATCCATCCATGTTGTTGTCCAGGCGTCTCTTTTCCCGTAAATCGAAAGCAAACGGGGCAGGGGGGCATTGCGGTCCGGACCGCTGCCACACACGCATCCGACACCCGAGACTCACCCAAAACACTATCCCTTTCCCGCGCCCTTTCCCACCCAAAGCAAACGCCGGCCCAGAGCAGATGCGACCTCTCACTGGAGTCGGCATTATGACGGTGCGCTGGCCGAGAGCGCCGCCCGCGCCGTGTTCAGTTGCATGCGCTTTCTCTCCGCATTCAAACGGCACATGTCTCTCCGCTTCGCTAAATTAAACATGCACGGTTGCCAAGGAATCTACTATGGCGCCTGCATGCGTACACCCCCCACCTGCCCGTCTGCCGGCCGACATTAAACGCCTCGCCGCTTGACCTCTCATTCGCCCGGTATTTAAACGTGGCTAGGCACCCGGCAACAACCGCATCACAACACCGCTCCCGATCTCCTGCTCCGTGCACCACACCCGCCGTGGCCTCAAGCTCCAAAGCCTTGTGGGACAGCCTCTTCGGTAAACAGAAGAATGAGTCTCCAGCATTGCAGACGGCTGCCAGGACCACCGAGCTAGCCGAATACAGGTTTGCTTGCCGGCAAGCTCACCCGAGGGTAGTGACACAGACGAGCCAATGGACGGCGAGCCACGCCACCACCTTCGCAGTTCCAGGCCGACATCACCATGGGCGAGGCGCGGCCGCACTTCACCGAGATGATGATGGAAGAGCGGGAGGCGGCATTCTGATAGGCACGGGTCGACTAGAGGTAGAACCTCTGGCTCCTTGACGAGCACCGGCTCGCGGAGGAGCAAATCGCTGGCACAAGCATTGTGGCGGACGTGGATGAGCAAAAGGTGCTGCTCCCATATCAGTGTCCGGATCGATCCACATATGGATGCGGTGTCCATTTTAGAGATCCATGTGGAAACCCCAAGGATACCTATACATCCATCTCCTTGACTCCATAACGCTCTTCACTTTTCTCCAAGTTCTTTCATACATATTTTCTTTACTAAGGATGGATTTTATTCACCCAAAATGAAACATCAAAAGGATACATAACACGATGGACACACATCATTGCCTCTATACTCTATACGGATAGGACGCACAAAGTTAACATTAACACACGAAAATACGCTAGCAAGTATATAAGACCAAAACTATGCGTAGGCGAGGAGGAAAAAAAAGCCAAAGCCATCAAATACGCGATTGACAAACTGCAACAATGATCATATCCGCACGAATCATTCATGATACCACACGGATGCAGGGAGCGACAAGCATCACCGTCACCGTATCCAACCACCAAGGCCATAATCTAGATTTTCACCTTGAAAAAGGAATCTGAGTATATCCAAGCAATGCCTTTAACAAGGTAAGGACGTAAAAAACATCGTCATTGCCAGGTATAACCAACACGGGTCAGACCTAGGTTTTCACTCTGGAGCTTGAGACCAGGTGTTCGAGTAACACCACCATTGGAGTCATTCAAGTGTTGTCGCCACCATTTTTTTTTGTGATCTCAGCAACTACATGCGACGCCGACCCTCGCTATTGCATAAGCATCCCTCTGCGCCAAGCTGTGCATCTCACCGCCAAAGTCAAGCACTGGATCTTTCCTACATACATAAATGGACAAAGAGCAATAACGACCAATTCAGCCTTGTCTAGTTTTGGCTGGCAAATGTTTTTTGGATAGGTCTGTTAGAGCATCTCCAACAGCCGCGCTAAACTAGCGCCGCGCCGCAAATTAGGCCGTTTTAGCACGCGCACAACGCGTCGGGTCGCTCCAACGGGCGCGCAAAAACGGCGCGCGCGCTATAACGGGTTGGGCGCGCGGTCGAAAACACTTACCAGCGCGGCGTATTTCGGGCGCCCGCTACAACGCGCGTCACACTCGAGCGCTCGCGCCCGCACTTCCTCTCCCACTTCCACCCCCGTCCGGCCACGCCGCCGCCGCCGCCCGCGCACCCCGGCGACCAGTTCAGGCTTCCCCGGCCTATCCCCGCGCGCCCGCGCTTCCGCCCCATCCCCTCCTAGTCCCGCCGGCGCTCGCGCGCCTCCGTCGTCCGAGGAACAACGCCCGAGCGCTCGCTGCCGCGCTGGGCCCGCAAGGTGTTCGACAAAACGCCTACAAGGTATGTATTGCTCAAACTTCATGAATTTGGTGCATGTTTTGAATTGTAGTTTTTATAGTATAGTATTGAACATTGTAGATGAGTTCGTCGTATGATTCTTCCGAAGAAGAATTTGATATGGAAGAGGAGGAGGATCTTGCAATGATCCTAGCTATGCATATCAATAAAAAACTGAAGCACGGTGGTTCGGTTATGGGTCGGGAGAAAATTTGGAGAGATAGGATTGATGCCCATAACAGATTGATGAAGAACTATTTCGTGGAGAATCCCACATACCCGGAGTCGTATTTTCGTCGCCGGTTTAGGATGAGCACCGACTTGTTCAGGCGCATTGCAGAGAAACTAGCGATCCATGACCGGTTTTTCCAGCAAAGGAGGAATGCCGCCGGAGAGCTCGGGCATAGCACCTTTCTGAAGGTGACAGCCGCTTTGCGTATGTTGGCATACGGTATCCCGGCTGATCTAGTTGATGATCACTTGGCTATGGGTGAGAGCCAAGCCATCATGTGTGTCAAGCGCTTTGCAGTGGGAATTGTGCAAGTGTTTGGCGAGGAGTATTTGAGATCTCCACTGCTGAAGACGCCGCAAGGCTATTGGCGATGAACAAAGCGCGCGGCTTTCCTGGCATGCTTGGCTCAATAGATTGCATGCATTGGAGTTGGAAGAATTGTCCAAAGGCATGGCATGGGCAATTCCACGGCCAAAAAAAGGGTTCCACTATAATCCTTGAAGCGGTGGCCGATCAAGAGACTTGGATTTGACATGCATTCTTTGGAATGCCTGGATCTTTGAATGAAATCAATGTTGTCAACCAGTCACCACTGATGAATAAGATTGCAAACGGTGAGTTGCCACCTGTGCAGTTTGTAGCAAATGGCCGTACGTACAACTATGGCTATTATCTAGCGGATGGCATCTATCCAAAGTGGCAAACCTTCGTGAAGCCGTTGAAAAAACCGGAAGGTAAGAAAAATCTTGATTTCCACAATGCTCAGGCGGCGGCTAGAAAAGATGTGGAGAGAGCATTTGGGATTTTGCAAGCCCAATTTGCTATTGTGAGAGGACCGGCTAGATTTTGGGATCAAAAAATGCTTTGGTACATCATGCACGCTTGTGTGATCATGCACAACATGATCATCGAGAATGAGCGTGGCCAAGATTTAGACTACTCATAGTATGAGCTCTTGGGACATCCCGTGCGAGTGCGGCGGAGGGCTGAAAGGGTAGCCCGTTTTATTGCCTCCTATCATGCCATTTGGCGTTCCGCAACGCACAATGAACTTCAGAATGATCTAATTGAAGAGTGATGGGCATGGCATGGACGACAAAGAGCATGATGATATCTGCATTCGACATTGTATTGTTCATGAACTATTTGTTGTGTTTATTGCATTAGTTGGTGTACTGAACGATAAACTATTTGTTTGAGTTGTAATGATTTATTTTGAACTATTTGTTGTTGATTTATTTTGTTTGTTTGATCATTTTTGCTCATCTTCTTTGAAATGTACATGTGGTTTGTGCGGCGTGCACGCTGTATTTTTGTGCTCTGCTGGAGCGGCGCGTGGGCGCTGCATTAAGCGCGGCTGCTGGAGCCAGCGCAGGCGGGCGCGCAAAACCAGCCGCACCGCGCGCGGCAAACATATTTTTTGCGCGCGGCGTTTAGCGCGGCTGTTGAAGATGCTCTTACTCTGCATGACAATTCCTGCAAAGCTGGGCTTAAGCCTTTTCTCGCAAAAGTAACTGTTTATTCAACCCAGCTGTTCCGCTGAATTGTCTAAACTACTTAGGGCATGTATAATGGTTGACAAGATAGTCTTATCTTAAGTCTTGCATATTATTTAGAGATGAAAAAAAAATGTCTACAACGGGTCATTTCTTAGCTTTATCTTCAATAACTAGCTATTCCTAAAAACGTGGTGAGACATATTATGCTAAGAGATCATCTCTTGTCTTCTCTTAAATAAGAAGACAAACATTTTCTTACGAGTTTTCTCTCCTCCGTCTCATCATTTATCTTACGTGTCACTCCTAAAATAGCACCATTGTACATTTTTTTTATTTTTTTAGAAAAGGAGGATGACCCCCGGCCTTTGCATCTGGGAGATGCATGCGGTCAGTTTATTCATTATTCTCGAGGACCTTACAAAGTATTACAACAATAGGTCTGAATCCGTCATCTTGGCATCATATGCCACTACTCCTATCCATATGATGAAGGGGCGCTAGCTGGGCCAAATACCCAGTCCACTCACCTAAGCCTACCATCAAAAGGCAGAAGCCCCAGCCGAGCCACATACCGGGTCTGGGGCATGAACTGGTCTGACGCACTCACATGTGTCGTCGCCGCCATCTTCCACTGGTCCGTATTCCGAGGCTTCTACCTTGTCAGGCCACTTTGCCATCGACGCCACCATGACGCCAGACAGCAACCCCCTCCTGCGCGAGTCCAGCACCGCGCATCGGGCGCCGAGTCTCCACTGCACCACGCCGCCGAGATCCGCCGTCATCAATGTGCAGGATGAAGCACCGCTCCACCAAAAAAGCCGCCCACTGGTCCCTCGAACCCGTGTACGCCTCCAAGAATGACGCCCCGAAGGAGGAAACGACACCAACGCGCCGCCTTCATCTGATCTACTAATCTAGGGTTTTCCCCGGAGGTAGCGGATAGAGGTCTGGAGCTTCTCCACGGCGAAGCCTTCAAGAAGGTAATGACACAAAAGAGTGCCGCCAACGCCGGTTTTTGCATCAAGCTGTGAACTAGGTTTTCATCCGGATCCGCCGAAGGAACCTCCATCAAGCATCGTGTGCACGGGTCGCCGCTGATCTGGGCCGCCGCACATTGAGGTCGCACCGGCCAGATCAGATCTGTCCAGAGGGCAAACCACATATGGCGCCGACCCAACCACCAGGCCCTCCATGCCGCCAAGGGCCAGAGGCGCCGGGGCCTCCACCACGCGCAGCCGCCCTGCCACCCACGCGGCCCAGGACGGCCAGCACCGTGGCATCCCGCCGACGGCGCGCGCCCACCAGATCTGAGCAGAAACGCCCCGGTCCGCCGCCAAAACGGTCAACCGCCGCTCCTCCACCGCGAGGAAGAGAGGAGGGGGCCGCTGCTCCCTGGGGCCGCCGCCCCAGCATCCAGCGCCACCGCGCCGTAGAAGAGGCCGGAAGGCCAGATCCACGCCGGCGTGCAGCTCCGCGTCGCACGGTGCACAGTCCAGGGCTGACCTCCATGCGTGACGGGAGAGAAAAGGCCCGCCGCCGCCGGCAGCCGCACGGGCTTTGCCCAGCGGGGGTTCCCGACGGCGGCGAGGGGGAGGGAGCAGGAGGGGGTGGCGGCAGCGGCGGGGTTAGGTCACCCGAGCCGCCGCCCTGGAGAGAGATGCGGGTGCGGGTGCGCCATATCTTAAAAATGGGGAGATTTTCACTTCCTGGCCTCTGCATCAACTAAGGATGCATATGGCCATTTTAGTATGAGTACCAAGATAAACATGGTCCTCAGAATTTTTTAAATGAGCATCAAGATATTTCTTGATGAGTGGTTCCACCACACATCAAACTTGATCCTCAATAAACGGGGGAAAACCTCTGTGCATCACCTGTCAATTCTGGGAATTGAACTCGGGTCGTTGGGTTGCACAACCACATACCTAACCACTGAGCCAAGACTCTCTCTGCAGCACCATTGTACATGCCCTTATTTCTCAGTAAATACGGTTTCCGCTGATCTCTTTGGGTTAGGAGACTCCATGACGGATGATTGGTCACAGTGAGATTTGGTTAAATTGTCGACTTTTCATAACCGAAGTGAATGTAACATGTGTGAGTCCCATGAAACATGCTAGATTAATCCCGCAAAATATGTATGAAATAAGATGACACATATCTCACAGCAACCACGACAAAATAAAATAAAATGAAGGATGTGGCTAGGTCTCAGTCGACCGAGATTTAACAAGTCTCAGTCAAGTGACATAGTATATAAAAAGAAAAAAAAAGAAAAACTAAAAGAAAAATTGCATGAATCTTAACGCAAGATCAAATGGATATAGCATCGACTGAGACTTAGCAAAACGGTAAAATAAAACATACATACAAAACATCAGCAGCACACACCTGAACCGTGCAAAACTGGAGCACGCACTAGTTAGGACCGGCACCTATTTGAAGAAGATTACGTATTATACATAGTGGGGACTCAGCAGGTGCGACGGAATCAGCGGCGACGCCTGCGGAGTCGGCAGAGAACCTTGAGCATGGGTGGCCTCTCCCCCGGGTCCGGAATGGTGCACTCCACGCCCAGCCTGAACACGGCCGCCATCTCCTTCACGTGTCGCGCTCGGTCTGGGATCCGGATGTCCACGACGACCTCGCTGAAACCTCTACCGTTCTCCTCCTCGCAGTGCCTCCGTGCCCAGGTTGCCAAGTGGCCACCCGGCACCGCTTCGTTGGCCACCCGATCGGTGACGAGCTCCAGCAGCACCACGCCGAAGCTGTACACGTCCACCTTCTCCGTCACCACGGTCGCATACTCTGGAGCCGTGTAGCCGAATATGTTGGCAGCAGTGAGCTCCGAGGCAGGCACCGGGTGGTCCAGCCCGGCGAGGTTGACCCGTGCAAGGCCGAAACCTGCGATCTTGGGCCTGAGGTCACGGTCCAGCAGGATGCTGGTAGAGTTGATGTTGTGGTGAACGATGTGGTAGTTGTTAGTCCGTGGTGCAGGTAACAGAGCCCTCTGGCGACGCCGATGGCGATGGACCGCCTCGTCGGCCAGTCCAACTGCGACGTCGTCTTCTGCCGCCGCTCGGCCTCCGCCAGGGGGAGGGGAACGGGGCCCGGGTGCAGCCACTGGTGGAGGCTGCCGTTGTCCATGTGGTCGTAGTCTCGTAGACGAGCAGGATGAAGGTGTCCCTCCAGATGGAACCCACGAGGTTGATGATGTTCTTGTGACGGATGCCTCCCAGCAGGTTCACCTCCGACTGGCACCGGCCGTCGAGATCGACGACGCCCCGTGCCGTCGACTCGTTCTCGTTCTGGGACAGCTTCTTGACCAGCACCGTCCTTGCGCTAGTGCCTCCGGCTCCGGCGGCGTCTTGAAGCTGGACGCGGTACAGTGCCGACTGGTATCTGGATGTCCCACCGTTGCTGCGCATCGCGTTGTCGTCGCGGATGCTTCCAACTATATGTTGCTCACTGTACCGCAGAGCGTGGCTGCAGCTCCTTCTGCTGTTGCTGCGCCGGAACCATCCGTAGGGCGCCTGCGCCACCGCCACCTGTCCACGAGCTGCTAATTGCCCTTGCCCTTGCATGAAGCTGGCGCGACGAACGACCTGCATGCGCGTGCGTTAGAGAGATGGATTAATTATGGTTTGAGCAGGAGCTGAAGCTGGAGGAGGCGTCGGGGCGCGCGCGGGAAAGGAGAGGTACCGAGGTAGCAGAGCACCTTGCTCGCTCGAGGCAGAAATCTGCACCATGATCGGCTCCCAGAAAACAAGCCTGTGATGCAGTCGCTAACTAAAATTTGCCTAATGAAATATGTTGGGATTCGCCCACATGACCGATCATATCAAAGTAGACGGACAGGTGAATCCCGACAAAATACAACATGTTTTAAGAAAAAATGGTTATGAGCATGCATGGGTTCAGTAGTATCAGTACACACGCCGTACAACATGACAATGATCACAGCGTCGTCGTAATCACTACTTGGGGCCTTGCTTATCTGACGGGAAAAACCCCCAATATCCTTTCTAGACATATCCCACGATCAGAGTTTTCTAGGCCTAAGAAGAAGAAGAAGAAGAAGAAGAAGAAGAAGAATAGGATGTTTAACCTTTCAGCTTTTGTTTTGGATTTGGAGGTTGTTTGGACTTCGCAGTGGCCTCTAGTTGGTAGTGGGTGGCCTGATTCTGTCTTGATCGGTATTTATATGGAGATCCTCTGTGGCTGGAGCGTGTTTTCTTTTGTTGCATATAGGAAGCTGCATATGCAAGTATGTATCATGACCAAATAAAGGAGTACCATCTCGTTGCTTTGCGCGCGGACGCCTGTGCCTCTGAGATGTGAGAACTTGGCCAAACCTGGCTCCACCTGATAAATTACTCAGCTTGACTTGATAGTAGACCGAAGGGATAGACGGAATCTTTCCTCTCCCCGTGTGTTCAGAACTTCAGATGAGGCACGTGCCACAAACGCATTTGCAACCGTGTTGGTGTCACTGTTAGTTTCTCTTAAGATACTAAGCTCACTCGCCTCCTCTCGCGGCTGACCATTAGGCCTCGTTTGATGGAGGAGGTTTTTTTTTTTTTTGAAGAGAAACTCGCCATCTTTATTCATCCAAAGCAAAGGTCATAGGTACAAGGTTTGGGTCATGGGGATTGCCCAACCAAATATGTCGACCTACACCTAGATTATAAGCGAACTTGGCGAGTTTGTGAGCGTCGAAATTAAAGTTTCTACGTTCATGAATGAAGTACTAGTAGTAAAACTGTTACGACGAGTCGATATTTCATGTACAATGGCAACATTAGGACCTCCTGTCCCTTTGTTCATGTTGTTCACTGCTTCTTGACAGTCTGAGGCCACCCAAATATTTTGCACGGCGAGATCCTCCGCAAGAGCTAGAGCTTCTCAACAAGCATACGTTTCCAGAATCAGTGGTTCATTAATTCCTTGGAAGACCACAACCGAAGAACCCAAGTATAGTCCTGAATGGTCTCTACACAGGGCCCGCCACAGCTCCTCCACGGCGTGCCTCACGACTGCTCCATCAACATTTATTTTCACACAACCTGCAGGTGGAGGTAACCAGCGTTCTGGAGGAAGTGTTGCAGCAGCTCTTGCTTCATGGCGCACTCGACTGTTAGTAATCTGTCCCAGCTCTACGATGAAATTCTCAACAAAGTCGATAGTTTGTTGGGGACTTTGGAAGATAGATTCATAAACTGCCTTTCTTCTCACCTACCAAACCGACCAAAGAGTGACAGCCATCCGAGTAAAACTGTTATGATCCATCTCCTCGCTAAGCTGAAAAAGCTATAACCTTGCATTGGGCTCCTCGTTAGCTGTCATACGGGAGACCAGCTCGTCGTTAGACAACGCCCAAATACACCTGGACATGGTGCATGATACTAGTGCATGTCTCCAAGAGTCAAGACAACCGCACAAAGGGCATATATCCTGGACTGACATGTTGCGCCGTTTGAGAACATCAGTCGTAGGGAGAGAGTGGTGTGCAAGTCGCCACAAAAAGATTCTTATCTTCGACGGCACTTTCATTTTCCACAGCGAGCTCCATGATTTCTCGTCCCTCTGGACATTAGATGACCCTCCTCTTCCCTCTAACCATTCTTCCCGCTGCAACTTCGTTTTGATCAAGAATTTATAGGCCGAAGCAACTGAAAACTTATCTTTCTGTCCGGATACCAAGCCCAGAAGTCCTCCGTGTTGTTAGTGCATGTAGGTAACTTCAGGATCGCTTCTGCATCTATCGGTAAGAACACCGATCGCACCAATTGTTCATTCCATGAAGCCGTGGCTGGCAACAGTAATTCAGACACCATTACCGGCGGGTTTGCAACAAGGCTGGTGATCGGTCTCGGTACTGTCTCCTTGGGAATCCAGTTGTCGATCCAAATATTCGTACTCTGGCCATTACCAATCCGCTTGAGCAAGCCCTGTTTCAGCAAGTCACGTCCTTCGAGTATCGCCCTCCATATCTGGGATGGCCTGGATCCTAGCTCCGCCTCAAGAATGCTACTGTTGGGATAGTAGGACGCCTTCAGTATCCTCGCACTCAGCGTGTCTGGCTCTTGCATCAACCTCCATGATTGTCTTGCCAAGAGAGCCAGGTTAAAAACTTCAAGATCTTTAAAGCTGAGTCCTCCCATGTTTTTGGGTCGTGTCATCACGTCCCATGAGACCCAGGCTGGTTTGTGATTTCCTTGTTTACAAACCCACCAGAATTTCTGTATGATGGATTTTATATGATCACATAAACCCCTTGGGAGCTTTTAACAAGACATCGAGTACACCGGAATAGCCTGTGCTACTGATTTGACGAGGACATCCTTTCCTCCTGCAGACAAGCATTTGCCCATCCAACCCTTCACCTTGTCCCAGACTAGGTATTTAAAAGTTCCCTTTTTTGAGTGCCCCACATCTGTTGGAAGGCCCAGATACCTGTCACTCAAAGATTCATTAGGCACATGAGGTAACCCTTAACTGCATTATGCACTATCTCCGGACAGCCCTTGCTGAAAAAAAATCGAGGACTTTTCTCTATTATTTCTTTGCCCGAGGCCATACAATATGTATCCAATAGGTTTGATACCTCCTCCGCTCCGTTAACACTTGCCCTGAAGAACAGCAGGTTGTCGTCCGTGAATAAAAGATGGTTCACCATCGGGGTCGACGGTGCCACCTTAATGTCGCTGAGCTGGGACGACTAAATCTGAGATTTTAAGAGGCACGAAAGGCCCTCTGCTGCTAACAGGAAAAGGTAAGGAGAGATAGGATTCCCTGTCGAATACCTCGTGTTGGTTTGAACTCCTCTAGCTTGGTTCCATTGAACATCACCAAAAAAGAGACTGAGCTCACCATGTTCATGATTATAGAAATCCATGGCGCTGCAAAACCCAACTTCTCCATAATTGATCTTAGATAAGACCACTCCACCCAATCGTATGTCTTCATCATATCTAGCTTTAGGGCAGCAAAACTGTTACTCTTGGCTCTATTCCGCTTCATAAAATGCAGGCACTCATAAGCAGAAATAATATTGTGAGTGATTAATCTCCCTGGTACAAACGCTGATTGCTCCTCAAAGATGATATCCGAAAGAATCAACTTAAGGCGGTTTGCGAGCACTTTTGAAGCAATCTTGTAAAAAACGTTACATAAACTGATAGGACGAACTTGAGAGAGCAACGTGGGGTTCGATATCTTATGAATCAGCACCAACAAAGTGTCATTCACGCATGCTGGGCTTTCTTCTCCCTTCACAATGCCTAGCACTGCTTTAGTGACCGCCTCCCCGCAGACGTCCCAATGCTTCTGAAAAAATGGGCAGGGAACCCATCCGGACCTGGAGCTTTAGTTGGGAACATCTGAAAAAGCGTCGTTTTGACCTCCTTTGCATCATAATGGGCCAACAAAATATTGTTCATCGCTGGTGTCACCTTGATAGGTACATGTTCAAGCACATCCGCCACTCCTTGCACTCCCTTAGAGGTATACAAAGTCTTATAGTAATCAAACATGAGCTGCTGCATCTCTGTCATGTCATCCGTCAACTGCCCATCCGCACGCTGTAGTGCTTTAATTAGGTTTTTTCGTCGTCTCATAGATGCCCTTAAGTGAAAAAAAATGTGAGTTCGGTCGCCTACTGATAGCCATTGAACACGGGACCTCTGCCTCCACATTATTTCCTCGCGCAAATAGAGTTCAATGAGACGATCATTAATTTTAACTTCTGCATGGGACGGACCCGCTCGTGATGGATCACTTCGAAGGTGCTCGAGCTCCCTCTTCAAGCTTCTAATCTGCCCCATGACACTTCCAAAAGTGGACCTTGACCATTCGCCAAGATTATTAGCAAGAGCCTCAAGATTGGCCCGTACCTCGGCTGCTGTTAGGCTATTCCCGCCAGGATCCCACAAATGTTGCACCGTAGCTTTCAGGTCTGAGTGTGTGTCCCACATAATCTCGTATCGAAACAATCTTGCTTGTTTAGCCGGCTGTGCAAGTTGTAATAACAAAGCAGAATGATCTGAGGTAGCTGTTGTTAGGTGCTCCACCATAGCAGCAGGGAATAGTTCACACCACTCGGGCCTGCCAAGGACTCTTTCTAGGCGGATGCACGTGAAAGCGCCTCCCACAACCTTCTTTTCAAATGTCCACCTCCCTTTAAAGCCAAGATCAACCAAACCAGAAATATCCACTGCCTCCTTGAAGCCTTGAATCTGAGCTTGACTTCTATTGCCAATTCCGTCATGCTCATCATGCTTTAAAACTTCATTGAAATCTCCCATGCATACCCATGGCAGATTGTGCAACATAGACATATTTTTCATAGTATCCCACGTTTGATGACGAAGGTGGGTTTGCGCATCTCCGTAAAAGCAAGATAGCCTCCACGGATCACCCCCTAAGTCATTAACTTTTGCATCTATATGATATTTTAAATAACCCAAAATCTCAATCTTTATTTCATCATTCCAAAAAATAGCTAAACCTCCGCTTCCACCGGAGGAGTCAACAGCAAAAGAATTATCAAAACCTAAAGTATTATTTAAACTTTCTCGCGAGTTTGCGCAGCTCTTGAATTGTCGGGGCATTATCAATCCCGCGACAATTCCAGCACAAGATATTCATTGTGTGTGGCGGTCCTCCACCGGAGAGCCGTCAATCTTGCATCAATGTTTTTGCCCGCTGTAGGGGTCTTCTTAGTACCACTGTTGTTGCTTTTATCATTTTGCAAAGTAACCTTAGACCTCTTGGGATCTGGTTTCGGTGGTGGGCTCAAAGGAACAACAACACCACTAGTCTTGGGCACAAGGGCGAGCTCCCTTCCAGTTATCGTTTGCACAAGCACCCCGACAACTTGGTCTAAAGATCATTCACGATTAGCATCTCCTGTTTCCATATAAACATCATTCAACTCCTAGCTTCTGAGCTCGTCAGACTCCACACCTTTCTCTGATCCCGCATCTCTAGCATGCCCTCTTGCTTCTTGGCTTTCTGATTGTTGTTACGGCAGCTGGTGCCCCAAGCTGTGGTCGCCGGCGCACGCAGATTTTTGAAGATCAAAGCTGATGGCGGATGCACCCCGTCTCCGTGCTCCTTGAACTCGTGGCCCATCATACCGCAGACTTGGCACCAGTCCGGCAAACGCTCGTATTGGACTACAAAGATTTCCCTCTCACCTCCACGGATCAACGAGGTAGCTTTTTTTAATGGGTTACGCACATCCAGGCGCACCCTACCTCTGTAGAAGTTGCCATCGAAGTCAAAAGATGACGGCTCCGAGTCCACGAACTCGCCCACCTTCGAGGCTAAAGCTTTCACCTTGCCATGGTTGGCTATGGGGAGGTCGATGATGCGTACCCAAATCTCAAACTTAAAGAGCTCGATAGATGACGACTTCGAGTATCCATCATAGGGAGCAATGACCACCGGATTTCCCCGGAAGTGCCATGGCCCTCCTTGGGTGACCCTCTCCGAATCTCCAAGGCAGTTGAATTGCATCATGAACAGATTTTCCTCCAAAGTTTTGATCTTTACCTTCCTGGCTAGATCCCATGTTGTGCGCATATTGCGGAAGAACCAATAGGTGTTGAATCCTTTGTCCATGTGAACACGAAAAAGAATCATCCAACGTATGTCCTCCTCGGCCGGGGTATCAGATTCCTCGAAGATCACATCGTCCAGGTCGTCCTCCTTTAGAGCCAGCTCCTTCATGAGGTCCTCCACTTTGCTTTTCCCCTTGGATCCTGATGCAGACGGGTTCTCACGCCGCGCCATGCTACCGATCAACAAGTCAGATCGATCTCTCGGTCCGCCCAACAGAAAGATCCCACCAAAACCCTAGCCCTACCCTAAAAAACAGCCCCTGCCAAGGCTGAGCGCTAGTCGAGGACTATCCCTTAGTCAGCCCGAGCAAAGAGGATGGTAATCCGGGGAGGAGAAGGGCACAGACTTCCTCAACATCGCCGGTAGCGGCGAGAGGAACAAAAACCCTAGCGACGACGAGGTTTGAAGAGGATTACAGGGGAATATCCTTGCACGGCCTAGAAACCCCAGAAAACCCCATTTGATTCACAGGGATTAAACAGGCCAAACCTCTCCAATCCCCGCCAACCCCTCTCAACCCACGCGGCTCAACAACCACGCATAGCCTCTCGGGGAACGAGACCCTACCTCGCAGCAGCTCCTCCAGAGCGAGACAGGAGGAAATGGGAGTACTCAATCCTCTGAAATATTGTGGTTGGAAGGGATTGAGGATTCAAAGGGATTTGAGGGGATTGGGTGGAAGAGAGGGATTCACCCAATCCTCTGAAATCCCCATCCCCTTTGGGGCTGGAAATCCCTCTATATCACACGAGGCCTTACGGTTTCTCCGCCTTCTGCAGGGGCCTCCTTTCGCCTCGCTTTATATATACAACAACATTCGAACAAATACATGACCGAACGATACAAGATAGTGAGGTGACCCTCAACATGGCACAGACATAACACACACGAGTACGCTACCGGCACCGAGCACAGGATTAACTAAACACCCCCATGCTAAGAGTACACACAGGACAAAGGTCTTCACCCTGAGTCCTGGCACAGAGAGAAAAACCATAACAATGTCTTCAAGAAGAGCGCGCAGCCCACGGGTGTTGCCGTCATCAGCGCCAAGGCACGGAGCTATCGCTGGGCAACTCACCCATGCCACCACGAGATCGTCAGGAGGAGCGCGACGTTCTCAGATCCCCAGATCCGGATCAAGGCGCCTGTCGGTGTCAAAACCGATAGATCTTGGGTAGGGGGGGGGGGCTAAGTTGTGCATCTAAGGATCAATGGTAACAAGGGACAATGGGACACAATGTTTACCCAGGTTTGGGCCCTCTTAAAGGAGGTAAAACCCTACGTCTTGCTTGATTGTATTTGATGAGTATAGAGGTTACAAGAGTTGATCTACCTCGAGATCGTAATGGATAAACCCTAGCTGTCTAGCCTATGGTTATTCTGATTGCCTCTACGGTCTAAACCCTCCGGTTTATATACATACCGGAGGGGTCTAGGGTTGCACAGAGTCAGTTTACAAGGGAAGGAAATAGCATGTCCGGACACCAATCTTGCCGTCCACCCATATAAGAGTCCTACCTGGACATGAGAGATGGTCTTCTGGTTTATCTTCACGGCCCATCAGTCCGGCCCATATCGAATAGGCCGGACCCTTGTGGACCCCTGAATCTAGGACTCCCTCAGTAGCCCCGAACTTGCCTTCAATGACGATGTAGTATCCGGCTTATGTCTTCGTCTTTGCAAGGGCAGGTTCTTCAGCATACTCCGGATTGATGATAGTCCAGCTTTGGCCTCCATGTTCTACCTTTATGATCCCTTCCTATCGTAGCCTCGATTTCCACGCGCCGGGTGAATGCGAACGGTCTGTTATTTTTACAAATAAGCCTCTTGCCTCGTACAAGCGGCATCTACGAAAAGAGGGTAGATCCCAAATGCCGTCCCACATCGCGCAAAGAGCATCGGAGCAGACCACGAAAAAAAACTTCAAAACATGGCGAGCGCCCCTAGCTCCTCCTCGCACCCTCATGGCCCTCAAGAGGGTGATTGGCGAAGCCGCTCATTGTCCTATCTCTAGCTGAGTCGACTTCAGACCCAGGGATATCTTCCTCCCGCAAATCTAGTCCCCGTGCGGGTGGGATTGGCCTCGATCGGTAACGACGCGCTAGCAGAGAATTTCCCCAACCCCAATAGGGAGGAGAGGGTTGCTTCGTCTCGTTTCTTCTGAGGGGCTTAGGATTCCTGATTCATCCCTTCCTCAGGGGCCTATTGGAATTCTACGGGATCCAGCTGCACAACCTCATGCCAGGGTCTATCCTGCATATTTTGGGTTTTGTCGCTCTTTGCGCACTGTTCTTGGGCTGCGAGGCTCATTTTGAACTATGAAGAAAGTTCTTTTGCCTCGTCCCCCGCCACCAAGGCGGCTCTATATTTGAAGTGGGCGGCACCGAAGTTTGGCGCATAGCCAGATGAGGCTACCCCGTTGGAACTCCCAAGAATGGATCTGAAGAATGCTCTTCAGAATGGTTTTATATTGAGGACGTTCCCCTTCTAGACCCAGTTCGGCGTGGACTTCCCGAATTCTCCAGTGCTTCTTTGAAGAAGCTACTTAACTGATGCCCCCGGAGTCCCAAGCAAGAAGACTGCAGAGGTAATGAGGTTAGTTAGCAAGGTCGGATTACTTGCCCACTCTAGACTCTCGATTATCGAGGTTATGGCCATTGTGATAAAGCGATGCATCCAGCCCCTGCAGTCCAGAGTGAGTCCTTTATGGTGTTACAACGGGAAGGATGATACATCTCGCTATAAGCACAAGGGTCCGGATACCCCAGCCTATCTGGCCATGATTCTGGCAGATCTTTATAAGGGGGAGAAAGAAGAATTCATCCGCTTAAATTGTCCGGAAGGTTTTTCCATGTACAACCCTATTGAATGGGTAAGTCATTGATTATCAGCATTGTTCTACATCATTATCAAGAAGTGCTAATCAAATCATTTTGGTTGTCTTAAAGCAGACATGGAGGAAGGTAGTCGAAAATGTCCATTGTCCCTCCCCTCAGCCAGAAGACCATGCTCGTAACGAAGACCCCAGCTTCTGCGAGGATCCGGATATATTTATAGAGTTCGATGACGGACTCTTTTATCAAGTGAGCCTTGACGGCTTAGAAGTGGCCATTACGGCCGACTACCCCGACCTTCTCCCTTTCGTCAAGGTAAGATTTCGAAAATTATCCTGAAATGGAGGAGTCCCCACTCGCGTCTTCACCCATCATACCGAACCGTGATTTATAGGATCGGCGCTCAGTGAGTTGTACACAATCGAGGGCGGCCCCTGATAACCCACAAGTGTAGGGGATCGCAACTGCTTTCGAGGGTAAAGTATTCAACCCAAATTTATTGATTCGACACAAGGGGAGCCAAAGAATATTCTTGAGTATTAGCAGTTGAGTTGTCAATTCAACCACACCTGGATAGCTTAGTATCTGCAGCAAAGTATTTAGTAGCAAAGTAATATGATAATAAAGGTAACAATAGCAAAAGTAATATTTTTGGTTTTTGTAGTAATTGTAACAGTAGCAACGGAAAAGTAAATAAGCGAAGAACAATATGTGAAAAACTCGTAGGCAATGGATCAGTGATGGATAATTATGCCGGATGCGATTCCTCATGTAATAGCTATAACATAGGGTGACACAGAACTAGCTCCAGTTCATCAATGTTATGTAGGCATGTATTCCGTAAATAGTCATACGTGCTTATGGAAAAGAACTTGCATGACATCTTTTGTCCTACCCTCCCGTGGCAGCGGGGTCCTAGCGGAAACTAAGGGATATTAAGGCCTCCTTTTAATGGAGAACCGAAACAAAGCATTAGCACATAGTGAATACATGAACTCCTCAAACTACGGTCATCACCGAGAAGTATCCCGATTATTGTCACTTCGGGGTTGTCGGATCATAACACATAATAGGTGACTATAGACTTGCAAGATAGGATCAATAACACACATATATTCATGAAAACATAATAGGTTCAGATTTGAAATCATGGCACTCGGGCCCTAGTGACAAGCATTAAGCATAGCAAAGTCATAGCAACATCAATCTCAGAACATAGTGGATACTAGGGATCAAACCCTAACAAAACTAACTTGATTACATGGTAAATCTCATCCAACCAATCACCGTCTAGCAAGCCTACGATTTAATTACTCACGCACGGCAGTGAGCATCATGAAATTGGTGATGGAGGATGGTTGATGATGACGACGGCGACGAATCCCCCTCTCCGGAGCCCCGAACAGACTCCAGATCAGCCCTCCTGAGAGAGATTAGGGCTTGGCGGCGGCTCCATGTCGTAAAACGCGATGAAACTTTCTCTCTAATTTTTTTCTCCCTGAACGTGAATATATGGAGTTGGAGTTGAGGTCGGTGGAGGTCCAGGGGGCCCAAGAGACAGGGGGGCGCGCCCAGGGGGAGGGGGCGCCCCCCACCCTCGTGGACAGTGTGTGGGCCCCTGGTCTTGATTCTTTTGCCATTATTTTTTATATTTTCCAAAAAGTGCCTCCGTGGATTTTCAGGACATTCCAAGAACTTTTCTTTCCTACACATAAAACAACATCATGGTAGTTCTGCTGAAAACAGCGTCAGTCCTGGTTATTCTCATTCAAATCATGCAAGTTAGAGTCCAAAACACGGGCAAAAGTGTTTGGAAAAGTAGATACGTTGGAGACGTGTCAACTCCCCAAGCTTAAACCTTTGCTTGTCCTCAAGCAATTCAGTTGATAAACTGAAAGTGATAAAGAAAAACTTTTACAAACTCTATTTGCTCTTGTTGTTGTAAACATGCAAAGTCATCATTAGGTTTCAGCAAATATTATGAACTAACCATACTCACAATAACACTTAGGTCTCACAATTACTCATATCAATAGCATAATCAGCTAGCGAGCCATAATAATAAAACTCGGATGACAACACTTTCTCAGAATAATCATAACATGATATAACAAAATGGTATCTCGCTAGCCCTTTCTGAGACTGCAAAACATAAATGCAGAGCACCTTTAAAGATCAAGGACTGACTAAACATTGTAATTGATGGTAAAAGAGATCCCGTCAAGTCATACCCAATATAAATCAATAATAATGAATGCAAATGACAGTGTGCTCTCCAGCGGGTGCTTTTTAATAAGAAGGGTGATGACTCAACATAAAGGTAAATAGATAGGCTCTTCGCAGAGGGAAGAAGGGATTTGTAGAGGTGCCAGAGCTCGATTTTAAAATAGAGATTGAATAACATTTTGAGCGGCATACCTTTGCTGTCAATGCAACAACTATGAGATGGCTGTATCTTCCATACTACATGCATTATAGGCAGTTCTCAAACAGAATGGTAAAGGTTTATACTCCCCCAACCACCAACAAGCATCAACCCATGGCTTGCTCGAAACAACAAGTGCCTCCAACTAGAAATAGCCCTGGGGGAGTTTTGTTTAATTATATTGATTTGCTTTGATCTTTCCGGATCATGGGACTGGGCATCCCGGTTACCGGCCCTTTCTCGTGAATGAGGAGCGGAGTCCACTCCTCTTGAGAATAACCCACCTAGCATGGAAGATATATGCAGCCCTAGTTGAAACATGAGCTGCTCGAGCATGCAAAACAGAATTTCATTTGAAGGTTTGGAGTTTGGCACATACAAATTTACTTGGAACGACAGGTAAATACCGCATATAGGAAGGTATAGTGGACTCATATGGAATAACTTTGGGTTTTATGGAGTTTGGATGCACAAGCAGTATTCCCGCTTAGTACAGGTGAAGGCTAGCAAAAGACTGGGAAGCGACCAACTAAGAGAGCGACAATAGTCATAAACATGCATTAAAATTAATTCACACCGAGTACAAGCATGAGTAGGATATAATCCACCATGAACATAAATATCATGAAGGCTATGTTGATTTGTTTCAACTACATGCGTGAACATGTGCCAAGTCGAGTCACTCAATTCATTCAAAGGAGGATACCATCCCATCATACCACATCATAATCATTCTAATAGCATGTTGGCACGCAAGGTAAACCATTATAACTCATCGCTAATCAAGCATGGCACAAGCAACTATAATCTCTAAATGTCATTGCAAATATGTTTACTTCATTATAAGCTGAATCAGAAACGAGGAACTCATCATATTTACAAAAACAAGAGAGGTCGAGTTCATACCAGCTTTTCTCATCTCAATAAGTCCATCATATATCGTCTTTATTGCCTTTCACTTGCACGACCGAGCGACGTGTATAATAATAATAGTGCACGTGCATTGGACTAAGCTGGAATCAGCAAGCATTCAACTCAAGAGAGAAGACAAGTAATATGGGCTCTAAGTTAAATAAACAATCATGCATATGAGAGCCACTAAACATTTTCAATATGGTCTTCTCGACCCCCAAAGAAAAGAAAAGAAAAGAAAACTATTTACACGGGAAAGCTCCCAACAAGTAAAAGAAGAACTAGAAATATTTTTGGGTTTTCATTTTAATTCTACTACAAGCATGGAAATTAAACTAACTAATTTTTTGGTTTTTATTAAGGTTTATCAAACACACAGGAAGAAAGCGAGAAAAAAAAATTAACCTAACATGGATGATACAATGAAAGAGTATGAGCACCGACGACTAGTGTGTGAACATGAATGTAAAGTCGGTGAGAAATACATACTCCCCCAAGCTTAGGCTTTTGGCCTAAGTTGGTCTAATACCAAGGACCGCTGCTACTCTCCCCGGTGTACTGGGAGGTGTAATCAGGATACCACTGGTTGGTCATCTCCGAATCCCACTGGAAAGATGATGCACGATAAGGGTCCAGTGCAGGTTCCGGCTCAGGTTCAGGTTCCGGAGTGGATGCTTGGGCTCGATGAGTGTACACAGCCTCCGGTGTAACAAGAAAATTATCTGCAGTCAAATCAAACAATAGAGGCGCAGGCAAAATAATAGTCTCATTGTGTTTCTTATTAAATCTAATATTATACAAGAGCATCTTCTCTTCATTGTTCCACAATAAACGTGTGGGCTACCATGCTCTTGTAATCTAAAATGTGAGGAGGCAACTTTGTCTCCTCTTTCTCATAGTGCCTAATAGGTATCTGAAAATGTCTAGCAAGACGTGAAGCATAGATACCTCCAAATATGGGGCCTTTTGTACGATTCAGGCCTAGCCGTTTAGCAATGACGACACCCATACTAAAACTATTATCTCCAAGCAAGGCATGTTGAAGAAGGATAATATCAGGAACACTAAAGTTTCCACTATTTCCATGACCAATCAAGCATCTACTAGCAAATATGGCAAAGTAGCGTAAAACAGGAAAATGTATGCTAGAGATTTTTGCCTTGAAACCCTTCTTTGGCTCATCTACAGCGATAGTGTTAACAAAGCCATCCACCTCTTTACGATGGGGTTCCTCTAATTCTCCATCATAAGGTATCCTACTCACCACGCAAAAATTACGTAGAGACATTTCTCTAAATTCATCATATAAATGAAATGATACTGCAGGCGGTGACTTCTTAGAATAATAATAAAAAATTTGAACAAAAGTATTGGTGAGTAAGAGATACTGATCGATCCGGTCGTGGAGGAAACCGGTGAGGCCCGCATTCTCGATCAAAGAATAAAAATCTTCATGAATTCCAGCTTCTTTCAGGAAATCATCGCATGGCCATTCACACGACCGTACTTCCGCTAAGCGAGGAAGATTATACTTGGCTTTTTCCTTCTCTTTAGCTTGTTTTTTCCTAAGAGCCCTGGCTAGAAGAGCCCCTCAAAAGTTTCCTTAACATTTCCTGAAAATTTCTGAAATTTTAGTAACTTGAAAATATAAGTGAATAAAACTAAACAAGATTGGTAGCAACTACTCCTACGAGTTCCTAGAGCCTATATCATGCATTAGAATTGCTTGGGACCTCATAAACTTAACATGCAAGCTCAAGAACATGGTCACCTATGCAGCAAAAATTCACAATGAATAAAGCACTAGAACAAAAACTAATTGGACCAATGGAGGAGTCACATACCAAGCAACAATCTCCCAAAGCAGTTTTGTGAATGGAGCTTTGAGCAAGGAGATCGAAAATCGCAGCAAAATGAGCTAGAACTCGTGCTTGAGCTGGATGGGGATTTTTTTAGGTAGAAGATGAGGTGTGTGGGTGCTGGCATAAGTGGAGGGGGGCCACCAGGGGCCCACAAGATAGGGGGTGCGCCCAGGGTAGGTGGGCGCGCCCTCCACTCTCGTGGCCTGGTGCTTGCCCCTCCTGTAGTGATTTCAGTGCCTAAAATTCTCAAATATTCCATAAAAATCATACTAAATTTGCAGGGCATTTGGAGCACTTTTATTTTCGGTATATTTTTTTAATGCACGGATAATTTAGAAAACTGACAGATAATACTATTTTTGCTTTATTTATTCTAAATAACAGAAAGTAAAAAGTGGATACAGAAGGTTGTGCCTTCTAGTTTCATCCATCTCATGATCATCAAAATGAATCCACTAACAAGGTTGATCAAGTCTTGTTGAAAAACTCATTCCTAATAACACAGCACTGGAGAAATTTCGAATAACACTAAGTTACCTCAACGGGGATATGAAAATCCCCAATAATAAGAATATCATACTTTTTCTTGACAGTAGGGAGAGGAAATTCAAAACCTCCAATAATGATAGTTGGAACTTTTCCAATAGAATTGATGCTATGAACTTGAGATTGTTTCCTTGGAAAGTGTACCATATGCTCATTACCATTAACATGAAAAGTGACATTGCCTTTGTTGCAATCAATAACAGCCCCTACAGTATTCAAAAAAGGTCTACCAAGGATAATTGACATACTATCGTCCTCGGGAATATCAAGAATAACAAAGTCTGTTAAGATAGTGACATTTTCAACCACAACAGGCACATCCTCACAAATACCGACAGGTATAGCAGTTGATTTATCAGCCATTTGCAAAGATATTTCAGTAGGTGTCAACTTATTCAATTCAAGTCTACAATATAAAGAGAGAGGCATAACACTAACACCGGCTCCAAGATCACATAAAGCGGTTCTAACATAATTTCTTTTAATGGAGCATGGTATAGTTGGTACACCCGGATCTCCAAGTTTCTTTGGTATTCCACCCTTAAAAGTGTAATTAGCAAGCATGGTGGAAATTTCAGCTTCCGGTATCTTTCTTTTATTTGTGATGATATCCTTCATATATTTAGCATAAGGATTTACATTAAGCATATCAGCTAAGCACATACGTAAGAAGATATGTCTAATCATTTCAGCAAATCGCTCAAAATCCTCACCATCCTTTGTCTTGGATGGTTTAGGAGGAAAGGGCATGGGTTTCTGAACCCATGGTTCTCTTTCTTTACCATGCTTCCTAGCAACAAAATCTCTCTTATCATAACGTTGATACTTTGATTGTCGGTTGATATGTCTCCAACGTATCTATAATTTATGAAGCATTCATGATATTTTATTATCTGTTTTGAATGATTATGGGCTTTATTATACACTTTTATATTACTTTTGGGACTAACCTATTAACTGGAGGCCCAGCCCATATTGTTGTTTTATTGCCTGTTTCAGTATTTTGAAGAAAAGGAATATCAAACGGAGTCCAAACAGAATGAAACTTCAGGAGCGTAATTTTTAGGAAGAATATGATCCGGGAGACTTGGAGTTCACGTCAGAAGAGCATCGAGGAAGCCACGAGATAGGGGGGCGCGCCCACCCCCCTGGGCGCGCCCTACCCTCTCGTGGGCCCCTTGAGGCTCGCCGACCGACTTCTTTTGCCTATATAAGCCTACGTACCCTAAAAACATGGAATATCAAGATAGATCGGGAGTTCCGCCGCCGCAAGCCTCTGTAGCCACCAAAAACCTCTCGGGAGCCCGTTCCGGCACCCTGCTGGAGGGGGAACCCATCACCGGTGGCCATCTTCTTCATCCCTGCGCTATCCATGAGGAGGAGGGAGTAGTTCACCCTCGGGGCTGAGGGTATGTACCAGTAGCTATGTGTTTGATCTCTCTCTCTCTCTCTCGTGTTCTCTCTCATGTTCTCTCTATGGCATGATCTTGATGTATCGCGAGCATTGCTATTATAGTTGGATCTTATGATGTTTCTCCCCCTCTACTCTCTTGTAATGAATTGAGTTTCCCTCTTGAAGTTATCTTACCGGATTGAGTCTTTATTTGAGAACACTTGATGTATGTCTTGCCGTGTTTATCTATGGTGACAATGGGATATCACGTGCCACTTGATATATGTTTTGGTGACCAACTTGCGGGTTCCGCCCATGAACCTATGCATAGGAGTTGGCACACATTTTCTTCTTGACTCTCCGGTAGAAACTTTGGGGCACTCTTTGAAGTACTTTGTGTTGGTTGAATAGATGAATTTGAGATTGTGTGATGCATATCGTATAATCATGCCCACGGATACTTGAGGTGACAATGGAGTATCTAGGTGACATTAGGGCTTTGGTTGATTTGTGTCATAAGGTGTTATTCTAGTATGAACTCTATGATGGATTGAGCGGAAAGAATAGCTTCATGTTATTTTACTACGAACTCTTGAATAGATAGAACAGAAACGATAACTTTGAGGTGGTTTCGTACCCTACCATAATCTCTTCGTTTGTTCTCCGCTATTAGTGGCTTTGGAGTGACTCTTTGTTGCATGTTGAGGGATTGTTATATGATCTATCTATGTTATTATTGTTGAGAGAACTTGCACTAGTGAAAGTATGAACCCTAGGCCTTGTTTCCTATCATTGCAATACCGTTTACGCTCACTTTTATCATTAGTTACCTTGCTGTTTTTATTATTTCAGATTACAAAAACCTATATCTACCATCCATATTGCACTTGTATCACCATCTCTTCGCCGAACTAGTGCACCTATACAATTCACCATTGTATTGGGTGTGTTGGGGACACAAGAGACTCTTTGTTATTTGGTTGCAGGGTTGTTTGAGAGAGACCATCTTCATCCTACGCCTCCCACGGATTGATAAACCTTAGGTCATCCACTTGAGGGAAATTTGCTACTGCCCTACAAATCTGTGAACTTGCAGGCCCAACAACGTCTACAAGAAGAAGGTTGTGTAGTAGACATCATGGGTTATCAAGATCAACAGCAAGTTCAATCTCTACATCATTGTTTTTGCTAGGTTGAGCATCAACATGAACATTATCATTAACATTATCACTAGGTTCATGTTCGTCACCTGATTGTGTTTCAGCATCAGAGATAGAAATATCATTGGGATTCTCAGGTGTTTCTACAGTAGGTTCACTAGAAGCATGCAAAGTCCTATCGTTTTTATCTTTCTTCTTTTTGGAAGAACTAGGTGCCTCTAAATTATTTCTCTGAGAATCTTGCTCTATTCTCTTAGGGTGGCCTTCAGGATACAAAGGTTCATGAGTCCTTCTACCAGTTCTAGTAGCCACTCTAACAGCAAAGTCATTTTTATTATTTAATTCATCAAGCAAATCATTTTGAGCTTTAAGTACTTGCTCAGCTGAGTAGCAACCATAGAAGCATATTTGCTAATGAGTTTGAGTTCACCTTTAAATCTAGCCATATTATCGCTCACGCGTCCTATCTCGAAAGCATTATTCTTTAACTCTCTACCAACATAAGCATTAAAACTTTCTTGCCTAGCCATAAAATCATCAAATTCATCTAAGCATGGGCTATGAAATTTAGTAGAGGGGATTTCAACTTTATCATATATAGAGAGAATTTACCTTTACTACCTGTGTCGGGTTATCAAGACAACATGGTTCTTCAATAGGCGGTATATTAAGACCATGTATTTCTTCAATAGGTGGTAAATTCTTAACATCTTCAGCTTTAATACCTTTTTCATTCATTGATTTCTTTGCCACTTGCATATCTTCAGGACTGAGAAATAAAACACCTCTTTGAAGTGGGTTTAGGAATAGGCTCAGGAGTTGGCTCAATTGGTTCAGGAATTGCCGCAGGAATTGGCTCAGGAAGAGTCCAATTATTTTCATTAGGCAACATATTATTCAATAGTAATTCAGCTTCATCGACTGTTCTTTCCCTGAAAACACAACCAGCACAACTATCCAAGTAGTCCTTGGAAGCATCGGTTAGTCCATTATAAAAGATATCAAGTATTTCATTTTTCTTAAGAGGATGATCAGGCAAAGAATTAAGTAACCGGAGAAGCCTCCCCCAAGCTTATGGGAGACTCTCTTCTTTGATTTGCACAAAATTATATATTTCCCGCAAGGCTGCTTGTTTCTTATGAGCAGGGAAATATTTAGCAAATAAGTAATAAATCATATCCTGGGGACTACGCACACAACCGGGAGCAAGAGAATTATACCAAATCTTAGCATCACCCTTTAGTGAGAACGGAAATATCTTAAGGATGTAATAATAGCAAGATTTATCATCATGAGTAAACAGGGTAGCTATATCATTCAACTTGGTAAGATGTGCCACAACAGTTTCAGATTCAAGGCCATAAAAAGGATTAGATTCAACTAAAGTAATTTTTTCAGGATCAACAGAGAATTCATAATCCTTATCAGTAACACATATAGGTGAAGTAGCAAAAGCAGGGTTAGGTTTCATTCTAGCATTAAGAGACTGCTGCTTCCATTTAGCTAATAATTTCTTAAGATCATATCTATCATTGCAAGCAAAGATAGCTCTAGCAGCTTCTTCATTCATAACATAACCCTCAGGAACAATAGGCAATTCATAATCATTGGGAGAATTTTCATCATCACTATCATCAATAATAGCATCTTCAATAATTTCATTCCCCCTAACTCTAGCAAGTTCTTCATCAACAAATTCACCTAATGGCAAAGTAGTATCACGCACAGAAATGGTTTCATCATAATTATCATGCATAGCAGAAGTGGTATCATCAATAACATGCGACATATCAGAGTTCATAGCAGTAGCAGGTTTAGGTGTCGCAATCTTACTAATAACAGAAGGAGAATCTAGTGCAGAGCTAGATGGCAGTTCCTTACCTCCCCTCGTACTTGAGGGCAAAATCTTGGTTCTTTCGTCTTTCAATTTCTTCATAGTGATCAATAGATATAAATCCCAAGTGACTCAGAGAATAGAGCTATGCTCCCCGGCAACGGTACCAGAAATTAGTCTTGATAACCCACAAGTGTAGGGGATCGCAAGAGCTTTCGAGGGTAAAGTATTCAACCCAAATTTATTGATTCGACACAAGGGGAGCCAAAGAATATTCTTGAGTATTAGCAGTTGAGTTTTCAATTCAACCACACCTGGATAACTTAGTATCTCCAGCAAAGTATTTAGTAGCAAAGTAATATGATAATAAAGGTAACAGTAGCAAAAGTAATATTTTTGGGTTTCGTAGTAATTGTAACAGTAGCAACGGAAAAGTAAATAAGCGAAGAACAATATGTGAAAAACTCGTAGGCAATGGATCAGTGATGGATAATTATGCCGGATGCGATTCCTCTTGTAATAGCTATAACATCGGGTGACACAGAACTAGCTCCAGTTCATCAATGTAATGTAGGCATGCATTCCATAAATAGTCATACGTGCTTATGGAAAAGAACTTGCATGACATCTTTTGTCCTACCCTCCCATGGCAGCGGGGTCCTAGCGGAAACTAAGGGATATTAAGGCCTCCTTTTAATAGAGAACCGGAACAAAGCATTAGCACATAGTGAATACATGAACTCCTCAAAGTACGGTTATCACCGAGAAGTATCCCGATTATTGTCACTTCGGGGTTGTCGGATCATAACACAGTGACTATAGACTTTCAAGATAGGATCAAGAACACACATATATTCATGAAAACATAATAGGTTCAGATCTGAAATCATGGCACTCGGGCCCTAGTGACAAGCATTAAGCATAGCAAAGTCATAGCAACATCAATCTCAGAACATAGTGGATACTAGGGATCAAACCCTAACAAAACTAACTTGATTACATGGTAAATCTCATCCAACCCATCACCGTCCAGCAAGCCTACAATGGAATTACTCACGCACGGCGGTGATCATCATGAAATTGGTGATGGAGGATGGTTGATAATGACGACGGCGACGAATCCCCCTCTCCGGAGCCCCGAACGGACTCCAGATCAGCCCTCCCGAGAGAGATTAGGGCTTGGCGGCGGCTCCATGTCGTAAAATGCGGTGAAACTTTCTCTCTGATTTTTTTTCTCCCCGAACGTGAATATATGGAGTTGGAGTTGAGGTCGGTGGAGGTCCAGGGGGCCCACGTGACAGGGGGCGCACCCAGGGGGAGGGGGCGCGCCTTCCACCCTCGTGGACAGGGTGTGGGCCCCCTCGTCTTGATTCTTTCGCCAGTATTTTTTATATTTTCCAAAAAGTGCCTCCGTGGATTTTCAGGACATTCCGAGAACTTCTGTTTTCTACACATAAAACAACATCATGTCAGTTCTGCTGAAAACAGTGTCTGTCCGGGTTAGTTTCATTCAAATCATGCAAGTTAGAGTCCAAAACAAGGGCAAAAGTGTTTGGAAAAGTAGATACATTGGAGACGTATCAGCCCCTAAGGAGGTAGCATCTACGCAGGGTGAGCCTTCAAAAAGAAATGAGACTGGGAGCACCGTGGAACCCCCTCCATCATGAAAGAGGTATAACTTTTAATGAGTGCCTCGACATAAGAACAGATTGTCATATCTTCCCCCCCATCTTATTCTAGGAGGAGCGCTCGGCGAAACGTGTCCAATATCCCAGCTAGTCGAGCATCAGCCAATCCAGCACCAGGCTCATGGACCAGGACGAGAGTCAATCGGATGCGGCGCCGACTCATTCACCTCATGAGGATTCGGATGACGTATCCATCACAAATTTCAAAGTGAAGAGTGCGATGAATCATCGACGACTGAAAGAGACCCTACGCACTCTAGCTTTTACTGAGCGGGAATTTACCACCCTCAGCACCGTGGATGCATATATCCGGGCCGCCCGGGATGGACTTACTAGAGTTGCTCACATGTTATCAAAAGATATACGAGTAACAGTTTGTGTACATTTAGTAGATATATGCTAGTAGCCCCCGAGACTTGAAGCGGTTTGGATCAACCGATTTAACGATCGTTATGACTGCAGGTTCTTAAAAAAAGAACAACGCACTATCCCAGGAGCTAGAACCAAGCCGGACAAAGCTACATGCTGCCACCTCAGAGTTAGAGGAAATGAAGAAAGTCATGATGACCAGTGACCAAAAGAACAAACTCGAGGAGGAAGTGGATAAGCAGGCCGACGAGATAAAGAGCTTACAGGCTCAATTATTCGGCTGCACAAAAAGAGAACAAAAAGTTAAAAGGCGGCATATTCAATCTGACCATTGAACTATCCATGGGACTCATATAATCCTATAATATGGAGTCTTATAATGTTGTTCTTGTAGGTCTGTTAACCGGTCGTCCCGAAGAAGAAGTGTCCGGATTCCTAGGCGACGTTCTAAAAGAACTGTCTATGGTGCACGAGCGGGCCTGAAAAGCCATGAAGAGTATGATCAAAGACGTATGGCCATCCGATGCCCCTCCCGAATGTATGGAGGGGTTGGCGAACCTGTTCAAAGGTGCCCGGCGCCGTTTTGAGCTATGGAAGGTGTCAGCATGCCGGGAAGGTGCACGAGAGGCATGGGCGATGGTGAAAACACACTAGACCGAACTCGATCCGAATCATATGGCCCGAGTTGGACCTCAGGGACCGGACGGAAAAGAGATTCCCGTGAACTTGGTACCTGACCAAGTGATGATAGCTACGAAATATCCGCAAGAAAACTGTAGCTTAGATAGTCCTATAGATGGCATAGATAAAGAGTAGGTGTTCAATTCCATGTACCAATGTACTTTATCACCGGACCTATCTCCAATCCGAACTTGTCAAAATTTGTCATCGCAGGCCTTCGTCTTCAACCTCCGAACCAAAAAGTTGGAGTGTTTCCGTATATCATGTTGGAATGTAAGAAACATTCATTATGCCTGGAAACCAGGCAATTGTTGGGGAACGCGGTAATTTGAAAAAAATTCCTACGATCACGCAAGATCTATTTAGGAGATGCATAGCAACGAGAGGTGAGAGTGTGTCCACATACCCTCGTAGACCGAAAGTGGAAGCGTTATGACAATGCGGTTGATGTAGTCGTATGTCTTCACGATCCGACCAATCCTACCACCGAAGATATGGCACCTCCGCGATTTGCACACGTTCAGCTCGGTGACGTCCCACGAACTCTAGATCCAGCTGAGGTCGAGGGAGAGTTTGGTCAGCACGACGGCATGGTGACAATGATGATGAAGTTACGGGCGCAGGGCTTCACCTAAGCACTACGATGATATGACCGAGGTGGAAATCTATGGAGGGGGGCACCGCACACGGCTAAAACAATTGTTAACTTGTGTGTCTATGGGGTGCCCCCCTCCCCATATATAAGGGAGGGGAGGAGGAGGTCAGCCGGCCAGAAGGGGCGCGCCAAGGGGGAGGACTCCTACTCCCAGTAGGAGTAGGTCTCCCCCCTTTCCTAGTCCAAGAAGGAGAAGAGGGAAAGAGCAGAGAAGAGAAAGAAGGAGAGGGGGCGCCCCCTTCCCTGGTCCAATTCGTACTGGGCAAGGGGGGGCGTGTGCGACCTCTGGCCGGCCCTCTCTCTTCTCCACTAAGGCCCACTAAGGCCCATTAATCCCCCGAGGGGTTCCAGTAACCCTCCGATACTCCGGTTTTATCCGAAACTTCTCTGGAACACTTCCGGTGTCTGAATATAGTTGTCCAATATATCAATCTTTATGTCTCGACCATCTTGAGACTCCTCATCATGTCCTTGATCACATCCGGGACTCCGAACAATCTTTGGTACATCATATCACATAAACTCATAATACCAATCGTCATCGAACGTTAAGCGTGCGGACCCTACTGGTTCGAGAACTATGTAGACATGACTGACACAAGTCTCCGGTCAATAACCAATAGCGGACCTAGATGCTCATATTGGTTCCTACATATTCTACTAAGATCTTTATCGGTTGTAAGTGCATCTAGTGCCCCTTAGTGATTTTGGTGTATTGAAGACTTATAGGTTAAGGGAATGATGCGTTTGTGAGTGTACACAGGTCTATAAGTCTATGAGGAATTTGATATTTACAGAGAAAGTCGACCCCTAAAAATGAAGTTCTTCGTCTGAAGACTTTGGATATCTGAAGACTTTCTGAAGACTTTGAAAGTGAAGAAATTGGTGTGACCTTGAAGACTTGGTATTCATTCGAGGAACATGAAGCGTGAAGACTTTTGTTTTTGTAGTTTCATTTTCTCTTTCTTGAGTCATAGGAAACACCGTACTGTTAAAGGGGGTCGAGGAAATACTAAGGAAAAATTTCCATGTGATGCTTAACTCAAAATCCTACACCTACCAATCCCTTTGAGTGAAGCCATTGGAAATCTCATACAGTTCAGATATATTATTGAGTGACAGAGACGAAGTTCTTCTGGTCTCTGAGGAATTTGTTCTGACTGAGGAGTTAGGAATTCACCAGTGTGAATTACCTACACTGTGAGGAACATGATAGCCCTGAGGATTTTGATAGTCAAAATTCCGACCGTTGCTGTGCTATGCACCAGCGGTTCCAAAATATCTGCCCACCTAACTGTCATATCAGACAAGGGCATTTATGTCTTATCATGTCGGGCTGCTCCCTAGGCTATAAATACCCGCCCTCTTCAACCACTAGCTGGTTGGCTGCTCCGAGAAAAACTGACACTTGTCAATTGAGAGCATCCCATCCTCTGAGGACTTTGAGCGAAAATCATCAAGTGAGGAAAACCCAAAACCCAACACCTGCAGACCCAAAGTGATTGAGCATCACTGAAGAGATTGATCCTGTGTGGATCCGACGCTTGTTTCCTTTGAAGACTGTGCTTCTTCCAGACGGTTAGGCGTCAAGGTCTAGTGCATCCAAGAGGAATTGTGGATCACCGAGTGACCGAGTTTGTGAAGGTTTGGAAGTCACCTGAAGACTTGCCATGAGTGATTGGGCGAGGTCTGTGTGACCTTAGCTCAAGGAGAATACGGTGAGGACTGTGTGTCCGGGACTGGGTGTCCTCGAGTTTAAATACTCAGCTGCTCCAACCAGATGTACAACTGAGATAGCAGTTGGAACTGGTCTACCAAATCATTGTCTTCACCAAGCCTACTGGTTCTATTTCCTCAACTCTTTCATTTCCTCATGTCTGTTGTTGTGTACCTATTCATATCTGTTTGAAGACTTTGACTGAAGACTTTCTCAATTTCGTCAGATCAATTTTTTCAGTCTGTCCGTCTTCTTTCTTATGTTATCTTATGTTTACGCTTTCCGTACTCTGTGTTTGTCTTCATCTTGCCATGATGACTATGCTTGTGTTCTGTTATGTTTACTTCTGAGTACTTATTCCGCTGCTAGTAGTTCTTCATTTAGGAATTTCCTCACCGGCAAATTCCTCAGTGAAGAATTCATAAAAATCGCCTATTCAGCCCCCCTCTAGTCGATATAACGCACTTTCAATTGGTATCAGAGCAAGGTACTCCCTTGTTCTGTGTGATTTTGGTTTAACCGTCTGGAGTTTTAGTTATGTCGACTACAGGTACGATCAAGGTCTCTGCTGGGTGTCCTACCTTCGATGGAACGGACTACCCCTACTGGAAGAACAAGATGCGAATGCATCTTGAGGCAATTGACAATGATCTCTGGTATGTTGTGGAAAATGGTGTTCCCACAGTCTCACCCTCTCTGAACGCTACTGATGTGAAGAGATTCAAGCAACTCGATTCTCAAGCGAAGAATATCATATGTGGTCATCTGAGCAAAGGACAGTATGGAAGAGTGAGTGCTTTGGAAACTGCTAAGCTTATCTGGGATAGGCTGTCCAAAGTAAATGAAGGAGTCTCAACTCAACGTGACTCTCGTGTTGACGTTCTTTGCAATCTCTTCAACCGCTTCAAAAGACTCGACAATGAAAATGTTCAGCAAACCTTCGATCACCTCACTGACATCTCAAATGAGCTTCAAGCACTTGGTGCCACTAACATCACCGACCATGAGGTGGTGAAGAAATTGCTGAGATCGCTAGATTCCTCATTTGACACTCTGGCACTAATGATTCAAGAGCGTGCTGACTACAAGTCACTTGATCCCGCTGATATCCTCGAGAGGCTAAACACTCATGAGTTCCAGCTTGCTGAGAAGAGAGATCTCTATGGTTCGAGCGATGGCAGATCACGTGCTTTGAAGCCAAGGCAGTCTCTGAGTCTGAAGATGAAGACTCTGCTAGCAGCCTTGGTGACCCTGAAGAACTGAGCCAGGAACTTGCACTACTAGTGAAGAAATTTCAGAAGTTCTCAAGACGTGGTCGCTTTGGAAAACCCTCAAGGAGAAATGATTCCTCATCCAGTGACTACAAGAAGAGGCTATGCCACAAATGCAAGAAACTTGGTCACTACATCCAAGATTGTCCTCAGTGGGATAAGGAATCAAAGAAGAAATTCAAGGATTATAGTTCTGATGACGCAAAGAAGAAGAAGAAATCTTCAAAGTCTTCAATCAAAATCCTCGAGGTCTTCATCTCACAAGAAGAGCAGCTCCAAGAAGGCTCGGGCATTCATTGGCAAGGAAATGGACTCTGAGGCTGAATCTGAGGAACATGAGGACGAGGAGGCATCTGAGGAGTCAGAGTCTGGTGTGGCAAGCCTAGCTCTCGCTACTGCATTCGTCAGCAAGTCTATCTTCAACTCTAAAGAAAACGACTCCACCAACAAGACTGATGAAGGCAATGATGACTACGCTCCCACCTATTGCTTCATGGCAAAGGGTGCCAAGGTAACTAAATACGCCTCCTCTGACTCAAGTGAGGATGAATCTGATGAAAATCTCAAACCCAGCTACTCTAAACTTGCTAAAATTGCTGTGAAACAACAAAAGGCTTTTGAAAAGGTTCAAAACATCCTAGACAAAAGTGATGATATGTTGGGTGAAGAAATGGATCGCACTAAAACCTTGACTGGAAATCTTCAGAAACTTCAGTCCAGGTTTGACAATCTTCAAGATCAACATAATACTCTCTTGTCTAATCACGAGAAGCTTTCTTCTGAATTCTTCAAAGAAAGCAAGATCTTGAAAAGCTAAGAGTGGATTATGAAGATCTTTAGAAGGAGCGCGATTCATTACTTGCTCAATAAATCAGCGCTACCCAGGAAGAATTTGTTCCTCCATGTCTGAAGTGCATTGAACGTGAAACTGCTAATTCCTCACCTGAATGTTCAAATGCTTCTAATGCTACAAATTCTTCATATGTCTCTGTTGTCACTAATTCCTCATCTGAGGACAATGCAAGTATCACTGATGATGCAGGGCTGAAGGAATTGTACATGACAGGCATGTATAAAAGCCTCAAAGGGCATCAGACTCTTTGTGATGTGCTCAAAAAGCAAATCCTCAATAGAAACCCTAGGAAAGAGGGTATTGCCTTTGAGAGGAAACTCAATGCTGATGGAACATATTGGAAGCCTGAGCAGTACCCCAAAACCTCATGGGTTGCTGCAAAGGGACCTCCAGTTGATCCATCAACTTATCTGGCTTTACATGTGAATTTCCTCATTCTTTTGATGAGTCATTTGACTCTAACTATAAACTGTTCAAAAATCAGAATGGTGAAGTATTTGCTAGATATGTTGGGACTAACTGCAGGAACAGTTCCCATATGAAGAAAATCTGGGTTCCCAAAAGGTGCCTTGAAAGTCTTCAAGTGAATGTCCTCATGACACCACCTGTGAAGAAAAGGAACTTCAGATCAAATTCTTCATATGAACCAAATTCTTCATATGGATCCAAGTCCTCAGGTGGACCAAATTCCTCATGTGGATCAAATTCCTCAAAAGGATCAAAGTCCTCATATGATCATCATCGTGCTAACCCTTCTGTTTCGCAGGGTAGAGCTAAGGGCTATGAATATGTGCATTATTCTTCAAATCATTACGTTCATAAGTCACCCTAACACCTCTTATGTGAAACGAAGTGGACTAGCGTCCATGCCACCTTTCTCATATGGTGCTCGCAGAGTGATGAATTCTTTGCCACCCCTCCAGATGTGGGTGGTGAAGAAAAAAAACTAATCTCTTATGCAGGGTCAGGTCTCCAGTCGTGCTCAAAACGACTGAAGAATTTGCTGGAGACCTGAACAGTGCCTGATAGGACGCAGGCTAATCATGATGAAATGAACCTTCATTTCTCACGTCCTCATACTGATTGTCTGTTCTAACTGTTTGATGAAATTGACCTGATGATACTGATGTCATATTCTTCACTGATGAAGTATATAAGTTTGTAAGCTGCACTAATTCATCTGCAGGATGATCAACCCAAAGCACATGAGTGGGTCCTCGATAGTGGATGTACAAATCACATGACTGGTGACAAGAATCTCTTGATGGATGCTCCCTTATCACTGTCACATCTGAAGCACATCATCTTCGCTGACAAAGGCAAAAGTTAGGTATTGGGTCTTGGTAAGGTTGCGCTCTCTAAGGACATACACATGGACAAAGTCATGCTTGTTGAGTCCTTAGGATACAACCTCATGTCTGTCTCAATGCTTTGTGATCTTGATATGGTTGTTGTCTTTGGCAAGTATCGTTGTGTTGTGATCATGGAAGCTGACAATTCCAAAGTCTTCGAAGGCTTTAGGAGAGGAGACTTGTACATTGTTGATTTCTCTACAGGACCACAACCTGCCGTATGCTTACTTGCAAAAGGTTCAGAAGGCTGGCTATGGAATGGACGACTTGTTCATGCTAGCATGAGGAATCTGCACATGCTCGTGAAGAAGAAGCATGTCAATGGCATTGAGAATGTCAAATTCCTCAAGGATCATTTATGCGGAGCCTGTGAAGCTGGGAAAATGACAAAGGCCAAGCATCCAGCGAAGATTGTCATGACTACCACTCGACCATTTGAATTGCTTCACATGGACCTTTTCGGTCCTAATCATTATTCTGCTGTGACAAATGATGCATCTCTATATGGCTTTGTTATTGTTGATGACTATTCTCATTACACATGGGTACACATTGTTACTTATAAGCATGAAGTGCAGGAAGTCTTCCAACAAATTTCCTCGAGGGCTTCAACCAACTTTGGTGTGAAGATCAAGCACATCAGGAGTGACAATGGAACTGAGTTCAAGAATTCCGGTCTTGATGACTATCTTGATGAACTTGGTATTACTCATGAATTATCTGCTCCTTATACTCCTCAACAGAATGGCGTCGTGGAGCGCAAAAACAGAACCCTTGCTGAAATGGCTCGCACTATGCTTGATGAATACAAGACACCTCATCGGTTCTGGATTGATGCAATTGATACCGCTTGCCACATCATCAACAGAGTATATCATCACAAATTCTTCAAGAAGACTGCCTATGAACTCCTCACTGACAAGAAACCCAATGTAAGTTACTTCAAAGTCTTCGGTGCTAAATGTTGGATTAGAGATCCACATCACAATTCTAAGTTTGCACCGAAAGCACATGTGGGTTTCATGCTTGGTTACGGAAAGGACTCGCACACCTACAGAGTCTTCAACACCGTTCTTCACAAGGTTGTTGAAACTGTAGATGTCCGGTTCGATGAAACTAATGGCTCACAAAGAGAGCACCTACCTTCTGTGATAGATGAACCAACACCTGAGGATTCTATCAAGTTCAAAGCCACCGAGGATGTCATTCCTACTGAAGAATCTGCTGAAGAATTCATTCTAGAACGTGATGAATGTCGAGCTGGCGCACCAGAAGAAAATGGAGCTGAGGAAAATGCTCCTGAAGAAAATGCGGATCAAATTCCTCGAAGACAACCCGCTCATCCTCGTATTGCAAATGAAGTGCAAATCGAGAAGATCATCGATGACATTGAAGCACCAGGTCCTCTCACACTCTCAAAAGCTTCACATTTATCTAACTTTTGTGGGCACTTTGCGTTTGTCTCTATCATAGAGCCCACTAAGGTTGATGAAGCATTTCTGGAGCCTGAGTGGATTCAAGCTATGCAAGAAGAATTACATCAGTTCGAGCTCAACAATGTCTGGGAACTGGTCAAACGTCCAGATCCTCGCAAGCACAACATTATTGGCACAAAGTGGATCTACCGCAACAAGCAAGATGAAAATGGCCTTGTGGTGAGGAATAAGGCACGGCTTGTAGCTCAAGGCTACACACAGGTTGAAGGAATTGACTTTGATGAAACTTTTGCACCTGTTGCTAGACTTGAGGCTATTCGCATATTACTTGCTTATGCTAACCATCATGATATTATCTTACAACAAATGGATGTGAAAAGTGCATTCCTCAATGGTAAGATTGAGGAAGAAGTATATGTTGCTCAACCCCCAGGTTTTGAAGATCCAAAGAACCCTGATAAGGCCTTCAAGCTCAACAAGGCCCTGTATGGCCTCAAGCAAGCCCCTTGGGCGTGGTATGATACCTTGAAGGAATTCTTCATGAAGAATGTCTTCAAACCCGGTTCACTCGATCCAACTCTTTTCACTAAGTCTTATGATGGTGAATTGTTTGTGTGCCAAATATATGTTGATGATATCATTTTCGGCTATACTGACCAACGATATAGTGATGAATTTGCCTATATGATGAGTGAAGAATATCAAATGTCTATGATGGGAGAGTTGAAATTCTTCTTAGGTCTTCAAATTCGTCAACAGCTCAATGGAATATTCATATCTCAGGAGAAATACCTCAAGGACGTATTGAGGAAATTCGGCATGCAAGATTGCAAAGGGGTCAAAGTTCCAATGCCCACAAATGGCCATCTATGCATTGATGAAAATGGTAAAGACTTTGATCAAAAGGTATACAGCTCCATGATTGGCTCTTTATTGTACCTATGTGCATCTAGGCCGGATATTATGCTTAGTGTTTGCATGTGTGCCCGATTTCAAGCTACACCGAAGGAATCACACCATAAGGCTATGAAGCATATTCTTCGATACTTAGCTCACACACCAACACTTGGATTATGGTATCCCAAGGGCTCCACTTTGATCTCATTGGATATTCAGACTCTGGCTATGCTGGCGATCACGTGGACCGCAAGTCAACATCTGGTACATGTCATTTCCTTGGACGATCTTTGGTCTGTTGGTCCTCGAAGAAACAGAACTGCGTATCTCTCTCCATTGCAGAAGCTGAGTACATTGCTGCTGGATCGTGTTGTGCTCAACTACTATGGATGAAGCAAACACTCAAGGACTATGGCGTCAACGTGAAGAATTTGCCTCTCTACTGTGACAATGAGAGTGCCATCAAGATTGCTCATAACCCAGTTCAGCACTCGAAGACCAAGCACATCCAGATTCGTCATCATTTTCTTCATGATCATGTGTTGAAGGGCGACATCTCCATCGACCACGTCAGCACTGAAGATCAATTGGCCGATATCTTCACAAAGCCCTTGGATGAGAAGAGATTTAGCAAGTTGCGATGTGAGCTAAATATCCTAGAATCTTCGAATGTTCTCTGAAATGGACACACATCCTAACACTTATGCTGACTTGATGACTTAGATGCGCAACACACGAAGTAACGTTTTTCTTCAATCAATGAAGACTAACCCTCTAAGTGTGAAGAAATTAATGAAGAAATTGATTCTCAGAGCCCTACGACAATTGTACGCGGTGTCTGAAATCAGCTATCTTATACGGTGGGTTACGCCACCAACCAAAGTTGAAAATCTTCAATTTGAGTTTTTCTTTATTTTTGAAATTCCTCAGTTTTTCAAATTCTTCAACTTTGCATTGTCTTCACTCCTTCCGGTGTTGTTCTTCATTCGGATATATATATATATATATATATATATATATATATATATATATATGAGTTTTAAGTCCTCTACAGCATTCACTTATTGTTATTTCTTCAAGTTGATTTCTTCTGCTAAGTGAATGTGATCGGACCCTTCCCCCTCTATGCTAAACTCGACCCAGTCTATTCACAAATTCCTCATATGTGTTCTATTTGGAACTCATTCAAATTCTTCACTGTGTCCTTGACAGCTGAAGAAATTGCGAACGGAACTTTAAAACTGATCTTATCTGAATTTTCGGCTTTGCCGCTCAAACTGTTCCGCATCCCATGATATACTTATCTATTCACCCACGATCCTACACTATTGCCACCTCACAGTACGTGGGTGACACATGTCATGCGAATGAGAAGGGTCAGGGGCACTGTCGGTGTCAAAACCGGCGGATCTTGGGTAGGGGGTCCCGAACTGTGCGTCTAGGCGGATGGTAACAGGAGACAAGGGAAACGATGTTTTTCCCAGGTTCGGGCCCTCTCGGTGGAGGTAAAACCCTACTCCTGCTTGATTAATATTGATGATATGGGTTGTACAAGAGTAGATCTACCACGAGATCAAGGAGGCTAAACCCTAGAAGCTAGCCTATGGTATGATTGTTGTTCGTCCTACGGACTAAAACCCTCCGGTTTATATACACACCGGAGAGGGCTAGGGTTACACAGAGTCGGTTACAATGGTAGGAGATCTACATATCCGTATCGCCAAGCTTGCCTTCTACGCCAAGGAAAGTCCCATCCGGACACGGGACGAAGTGTTCAATCTTGTATCTTCATAGTCTTGGAGTCCGGCCGACGGTGATAGTTCGGCTATCCGGACACCCCCTAGTCCAGGACTCCCTCAGTAGCCCCTGAACCAGGCTTCAATGACGATGAGTCCGGTGCGCATATTCTCTTCGGCATTGCAAGGCGTGTTCTTCTCCAAATTCCATGTACTCGCCGAATGGTGTCCGGCTTCTTATAAATGCTGCGCTCCTTGGCTTCCACGTCCAATAATGGCCATCTTCCACGTGTCGTACGAATGCGAAAAGCCAGGGTATTTTTACATTATACCCCCTAGCTGCGCGAATGAGCTGCCTATAAAGAGAGGCGAGGATCTAGATCCGAATCACACCATCCTCTTTCCGCGAGTATTCATCGGAGCGCCTCTGACCAAAAACCCATTCCATCATGGACAGTCGACGCGGCTCCTCCTCTCGCGCTCCCAGCCCTCAGCCAGGAGATTGGGGGAGATGCTCGGTCCCGCATAGTGAGCTGGTGACGCTCCAAGCTGAGGGATTTCTTCCCCTAGCCTTTATGGTTCCAGTTCGAGCCGGACTTGCCACCTACAAGGGAGGAAAGCAGGCGGAGAGCGTCCCCAATCCCTCCAAAGGAGAGCGGGTATGCTTCGTCCCTTATCTAATAAGAGGACTTGGATTTCCCATACATCCGTTTCTCCGGGGGCTCCTGGAGTTTTATGGGCTCCAGCTTCACCACCTTACGCCTGCCTCCATCCTGCACATCGCGGGCTTCGTGGCCCTTTGCGAGCTGTTTTTGGGCGTCGAGGCCCATTTTGCGCTGCGGAAGAGATTATTCTGCCTCGTACCCCGTTCTCATGAGGGGTCAATATATCAAGTGGGCGGAGCCGAACTATGGCGCATTGCCGGGACCGGATATCTATCCAGAACCCCAAAGAAGGCGTCTGAAGACTGGCCTTCGGAATGGTTTTATATGGAAGACGCCCCGCTACCGGACCCAGTTCGGATCGGCCTCCCGGAGTTCAGCAACGCTCCTATGAAGAAACTCCTGAGTTGGCGCCCGCAGAGCCCTCAATGGGAGAATGATAGGGACGTCCAATATCTGATGGGCCGAATAAGGTTATTGGCTCTTTCCGGATTGACCATGATTGGGGTCATGGCCACATGCATTATGCGAGGGGTGCAGCCGCTCCAGTATAGGGGCCACCCCATGTGGGATTTCAACGGGGAGGATGATGCCACCCGTCATGGCCGCAAGGGGCCGGGATCAGTCGCCGATCTGGTAAAGATCCTGTCCGGCCTGTACAAAGGGGAGAAGGAGGACTTCCTCCGTGCTAGTCCATTGAATGGATTTTCCATGAACAACCCTCGGAGCTGGGTAAGCGGACGTTTGTCTATCCGATCCATATTCCCAAAGTTAAGTGTCTCACTTTGTGATTTCGACGCAGGAACTGCGCCGGGCCGTAGAGGATATACACAGCCTTGCTCCACAACCCGAGGATCCGGAACGATCCCTCGATTCGGCCTCCGAAGAGGATCCAGACATAAAGGTGGAGCTGATCGATGGGGTGTTCCACCAACTTAGCATCGACAATGCTTTGGTCGCCATTACGGCCGACTACCCCGGAATACCTCCGGTTTCCCAGGTAACTGTGACCGGAGTCCTGATACCATTACTCATCCATGCTTATCTCTGACCAACGTATACAAATGGTGTTCCGCAGGAGGTGCCTTCGAGGCGGGAAGCCAAACCTGTCACATCCCTAGTTCTGGTATGACCTAGACTAGCTAGTCATGTGTGCATCATGTTTTAATTCCATTTAAATTTGAAATGGGGATTTGTGAAACCCTCAGAATCATTTTTAGAAATGACCCAAATAAAAATTGCTCCAAAAAGGTCCAAGAAAATGCTCATGTTGCCCTCTCAAAATACTGGACAGAGATAAAAATCAAACCATTATTTTTGGGAGCTCATAAGTATTTATTTTAGGCATTTGGAATTAATGCATAATTATTTGCATTGGATATATAAATGTTATATATATATTGTATGCCCAAAAATTATGCCATTTGTTGAGGAGCTCTAGAATAATGCCACTAGTTCCTACTCCCTCCGTCTGGAAATACTTGTCATCAAAATGGATAAAAGAGGATGTATCTAGACATATTTTAGTTTGAGATACATCACCTTTTATTCATTTTGATGACAAGTATTTTCGGACCGAGGGAGTACAAAAATTGGGCATAAGGAAATAAATTGATTTAGTATTATTATTAAATCAAAAAATGTCAGAAATTAGAAAAAGAAACAAAATGGGAATAAAACCTACCTGGCGCTTACCTCCCTGTGCGGCCCATTACTGTGCAGCCCAGCAGCAGCCCAGCCCGCCTCCTTCTTTGTCTTCTTCCTAGTGCCTACTGGCACTGTGCGTGTCGCGCGCGCGCTCGCCCGCAGCCACGTCTTCCGCCACCTCCTGCTTCTCCCTCCCGTCGCCCTGAGGATCCCATGCACCCCCCTGGACCGCTCGCTATCTCTCACCTGTGATTCTCCCCTTCTCTCCTCTCTCTCTCTCGCGCCTGAGAATCGTCATCGCTGCCGCTCGCAGCTGCCACGGCCAGAGCCACCTCCTTGCCCTTCGCCCGAGTCCAGAAGCTCCGCCTCGTCGCCTGCATCGTCCTCGACGAGCCAAGCGACCAGGGATGTGCTCCATCGCTGCCACCGTCGTCTTCTTCATCGCCGGCCACCGTGGATCTCCACCGCCCGCACGTCGCCGTCCGGCCGTCCCCGAGCTCGCCGTCGACGCCATCGAGTCCGCCGTGAGCCCCTGCATCGATTCCCCCTTCTCCCCTGCCTCCCCGCGCTCTGTAGCCTAGCGCCCGCTCTAGCCGAGCTTCGGCCGCCGCCGTGAGCCTCGCTCCGGCAAGCTCCTCCCACCAGCCCCACCAGATGCGCGAGAGCCCGGGCTACGCCCCGGTGCTCTCAGACGCCATCCTCGTGGCCTGTGGCGCGGACTCCGCCGCGTCCAGAGGTCGCCGGCGGTGAGACCCGTCGCCTGAGCCCTGCCACGTGGGTCCGGCTCGTCAGGTGATTAGCTTAGTGCTAATCACCGCTTATTTAACCCCCTGACACTGACCAGTGGGCCCCAGCGCCACTATTCTTTTAATTAGATAAAACTAACCCCCTGTTTAACCCGTGTCACTGACATGTGGACCCCACACATCAGGTTTGACCAGTCAGCGTTGTTGACTTGCTGACGCAAGCATGATGCAGTGCTGACGCAATTATTTATTTTCTAGATTTAATTTAAATCAGGAAAATTCCAAAAAATTAGCAAAACTTCAAAAAAATCATAGAAATTCAACCGTAACTCAGATTCAAATAAATTATATATGAAAAATTATCAGAAAAATGCAATCTTTCCATCTGTACTAGTTTCATGCATGAGAAACCAACTTATACCTACTGTATAAGTGAAACACTAAAATGGCTTATATAAAGAGCTTATTTTGGAGTTGCATTTGAACCTTTGGTTCAAATGGACTTCAACCTAATGAATGCTAGCTGCATTAGCTCAAACAACATCACATATTCATGCCATGTTCATGCATCATATTGTTGCATATGATTGTTTATTGATTGCCGACACCGTTCCTTCTCGATAGGTCCTGCTCCGGAGACCATTCCAGAGTACCTGTCTGAGGAGCAGTGCCTTCCTTGTTGATCTACCAGGCAAGCAAACCCCCTTGTTCATTCCGATACAATCCTACTCTCTCGCTCCTGCTCTCAGTTATTGCATTAGGAGAACAACGATTCTTCTGCTACTTTGTGCTGCGGTAGTTGAACCCATTCCTCTGCATGACCTGTCATTGCCCCAGTAAATAGTTGAAACCCACTAGCATGTGTAGGAGTTGATTGAGCCCATGTTTTGTTCCTACCATGCTATGCCTGCTATTGCTTAGATTTGTGTCAGGACTGATTCATTGGGAATGAATTGGAGTGTTATGAGTTGTTCTGGTGCTGAGAGTTAAGTGTGTGAACACGATTTGGTAAAGGTAGCGGTGAGAGGCCATGTAGAAGTACATGGTGGGTTGTCTCACTGGAACCGTCCTTAAGCACTGAGTTTTGTGTATGTTGTCCAATGACTAGCTACTACCACACATTGGAATGCTTAAGTGCCCCTCTCGACTTATTAACCAACTTGATCTCTGTCCAGGAGTCGCAACTAGTTTCTGGTGTTTGTAGGTAGTGTTAGTAGTCTACAAGTGGCACCCGGCCAGGTGGGCTTGGGACAGACTAGGCACAGTGGCACGGTGTACCAAGTGGCACCCGGATGGTGGGCTTGGGAACCCTGCTCACATCATTTGGGGCCGTGAGCGACACCCCGGCCGGATCTCCTTGCGGATGGAACCCGAATAGGCGATAAACCTGGACTAGAGTCTTGTGTGGTTAGCCAGGTCGTGGCCAACTCCCGCGCCAGGCTTCCGCTTGAAGGTTGCCGAGATACATGACATGTGCATGGCGGTAAGTGGCGAGAGCGAGTGTGAAGAAGTACACCCCTGCAGGGTTAACATGATCTATTCGAATAGCCGGGTCCGCAGTTATGGACTTCTTGGATGCTTACATGGTACATAGACAACCTGAAGTGGATACTCTAAAATGCTCAAGACAAGTGTGAGTGCTATGGATGGCCTTCTCGTAGGGAGACGGGGATGAATCCATAGTAGTGTATTGTGTGGTGATTAGTGGACTCGTGTGCACCATATCACCTCAAAGAAGTTCTAGTAGTCGTAGAACAGGATAGCCACAGAGTCAAAGCTGGCTTGCTGCAACTAAACCCCACATTACCCTCTTGATACAAATGCATGTATGATAGGATCTGATGTAAGTCTTGCTGAGTACCTTTGTACTCATGTTGCTTTATTTATGTTTTTGCAGCGGGGACTTCGGTCTTACTAGTGTTCTCGTGGACTTCGACAAGTAGCTTGTACCTCAGCTACGATCTTGATCGGATATTGTAGTTAGTCAGGCTTTTTAGCCTTTTTCATTTGTAGATGTCTGTACCCAGACATGTAATGCTTCCGCTTGTTGCTTGTATGCTCTGTATGATGGGTCCTGTGACCCCTGTTTGCAATAAATGCTATGATGGCTCTTCTGAGCCTTTATCTATATGAGTTGTTGAGTTATGCTGTGATGCCATGTTATACAGCACATACTTGCATGTTATGCGTACGTGTAATGTGTATTGCTATGTGTGGGATCTGACTATCTAGTTGTTTATCCTTAGTAGCCTCTCTTACCAGGAAATGTCTCCTAGTGCTTCCACTGAGCCCTGGTAGCTTGCTACTGCTCCGGAACACTTAGGTTGCCCGGCATGTGTCCTTCTTTGTTCCTGTGTTTGTCCCTTCGGGAAATGTCACGCGGTGTCTACCGGAGTCTTGTTAGCCTGCTACAGCCCGGTTCACCGGAGTCCTGTTAGCCCAGTGCTACAGCCTGGATTCACTCGCTGATGACCGACACGTTCGTTGCTGGGTCATGTATGCCTGTCCCTGTAAGTTAGTGCCGCTTTGGGTTCACGACTAGCCATGTCAGCCCGGGTTCTTTGTCATATGGATGCTAGCGACACTATCATATACGTGTGCCAAAAGGTGCAAACGGTCCCGGGCATGGTAAGGCGACACCCATGGGAATACCGTGCGTGAGGCCGCAAAGTGATATGTAGTGTTACATGCTAGATCGGTGTGGCATAGAATCAGGGTCCTGACAGCTTTGGTATCAGAGCCTGACTGCCTGTAGGATTACCAAGCCAAACTGGTCGAAGTTGAGTCTATAAATTCTTTAGTTATGTAAGGGAATTGATTGTGGGAAGGAACGTAAGGCTCTTTTTACTCCTTATACCTCATGGCCTTCTGATCTGAGTCATCCTATCTTTCCTACGGGGTTAAGGAACTAGGCTTTCTCTTCCGTCTATCAGGATCACGTGTTACTACTCCGTAGTCCCATATGATTGGTTGATCAGAGTCATACCCCAGTTTTTCGAGTATTTCTGGTGTAGTCTGTTTAGTACTATCTCAGAACCTTGAGTGAAGATGTTGAGTATGTTACTACCCCATTTTAGCAGGATGTCTCATTTTGGGCATTTTACTATGCTGCCGAAATTTCCCTAGGAGTTCGAGAGATACTAATTTCCTTGTCCTACATTCTATAGCCTATAGTTGATGCTGACTCTGTCCTTGGTTTTGTTTCTCAGGATGTCATCAGCTAAGCAAAGTTCTATTGCTCGTAGCCAGAACCACGGAGATGGTAGGGATGAGGATCCTCCCGACCAGCCTTCGTTGACAGAGTTCATGTTAGAGATGGAGAGGAACAAGCGTGAGTCTAACTGCTTGTTGGCACGTATTGAGGAGAACACCGCACATCAGTTCAAAGGGTCTGTAACCATTCATGACTTCATTCGCTTGCACCCACCTACCTTTCATCATTCCATCGAGCCACTCGATGCAGATGACTGGCTCCGTAGCATCACTCATAAGCTGCGTTCTGCGAACGTAGCTGAAAATGACAAGGTCACCTATGTTGCATATCACCTGGAAGGTCCTGCTAGTCTTTGGTGCCATGACTATGAGGCTATGCTTCCAGCTGGTCAGATTCCTACCTGGAGAGATTTCACTAAGGCTTTTCGCGAGCATCACATTCCTAGAAACGCTGATGATGATCCGGATGTCGTTCTTGGTACACTCCTTGTCAACTGTCATCCAGCATCGGTTTTGGTCGATACTGGAGTGTCTCACTCCTTCATTTCTGAAAGCTATGCTAACTTGCACAACATGTCATTTTGTGATATGCCCTCTCCACTAGTCATTCAAACTCCTGGATCCAAATGGCAAACTTCTAGTGTAAGCCATGGTAACGAAATCCTTGTTGACAGACTTGTATTCCTCGCATCACTTATAGCCCTCAAGTCTACAGATATTAACATCATCTTGGGTATGGACCGGATGAAAGCTCATTACGCCAAGATTGATTGTTACACCAGGTCCGTTCAGCTTACACACCCATCTGGCAAGATAGTCACTGTCTCCACCAGAGTTGCAAGGCGTCAGCTCTGTTCTCTTAATGCCAGCCCTCGTCCAGACCTTGAAGATATCCCGGTAGTCCGTGACTTTCCGGACGTCTTTCTAGAGGAACTGCCTGGTGTTCCACCTGACAGAGATGTAGAGTTCGTCATAGATCTTATCCCAGGAACTGCTCCAATCTCTAGGAGACCTTACAAGATGGCACCCTTAGAACTAGCCGAGCTTAAGAAACAACTTGATGAGTCCTTGCAAAAGGGTTTCATTCGTCCTAGTTCTTCTCCTTGGGCTTGCCCCGTCCTCTTCGTCAAGAAGAAGGATGGTACGGACCAGATGGTTGTAGATTATCGTCCCGTTAATTTGGTCACGATAAAGAACAAGTATTCGCTCCCCGGGATCAACGACCAGTATGATTAGCTCGCTGGATCCTCAGTCTTCTCCGAGATGGATTTGAGGTTAGGCTACCACCAAATCAAGATCAGAAACGGGGACATCCCCAAGACAGCCTTTGTCACTCGTTATGGTCAGTACGAGTACACTGTCATGTCCTTCGGTCTAACCAACGCCCCAGCCACTTTCTCCCGCTTGATGAACTCGATCTTCATGGAGTACTTAGATAAATTCGTCGTGGTTTACCTCGATGATATTCTTATTTACTGGAAGAACGAGGAAGAGCATGCCGAACATCTTAGACTTGTATTAGAAAAACTCAGAGAGCACCGCCTTTATGCCAAGTTCTCCAAGTGTGAATTTTTGTTGCCAGAAGTGACCTACCTAGGCCACGTAATCTCTGGTAAGGGCATTGTTGTCAATCCCGAGAGAGTTAAGGCCGTTCTTGATTGGACTCCACCTGAAACAGTTAAACAAGTTAGGAGTTTCCTTGGTCTAGCCAGCTATTGTTGCCGCTTTGTTGAAAACTTCTCTAAAGTGGCCAAACCCCTCACGTTACTACTCAAGAAAGATAAAAAGTTTGAGTGGTCCCCACAGTGTGAGTACAGTTTTCAGGAACTGAAAAGACGCCTGACTTCTGCTCCCATACTTGTGCCACCGGATTTCACTAAAGACTTTGTTATCTACTGCGACGCCTCACGACAGGTACTAGGTTGCATTCTTATGCAGGATCGTCATGTGATTGCCTATGCATCTCGTCAGTTGCATCCTCATGAGGAGAATTATCCTACACATGATCTAGAGCTGGCAGCCGTAGTCTATGAACTCAAGACCTGGCGACATTACCTTCTTGGGAAATGTTGCGAGATCTACACCGATCACCAGAGTCTCAAGTATATCTTCACCAACCAGATCTGAACCTTAGGCAAAGACGTTGGTTGGAGTTGATCTCAGATTATGATCTAGGGATTACCTGTTGGAGAACGTTGCAGAAAACAAAAATTTTCCTACGGTTTCACCAAGATCCATCTATGAGTTCATCTAGCAACGAGTCATTAGATGCATCTACGTACCTTGTAGATCGCGAGCGGAAGCGTTCAAAGAACGGGGATGATGTAGTCGAACACAACGTGATCCAAATCACCGGAGATCCTAGCACCGAACGGACGGCACCTCCGCGTTCAACACACGTACGGAACAGCCACGTCTCCTCCTTCTTGATCCAGCAAGGGAGGGAGGAGAGGTTGAGGGAGATGGCACCAGCAGCAGCACGACGGCGTGGTGTTGATGGAGCTGCAGTACTCCGGCAGAGCTTCGCTAAGCACTATGGAGGAGGAGGAGGTGTTGGAGAGGGAGAAGGAGGCAACCAGAGGCCAAGGTGTGTTTGTTCCTCCTTTTCCCCACTATATATAGGGCCAAGGGAGAGGGGGGAGGCGCAGCCCTTGCCCCTTCCTCCAAGGAAGGGTGCGTCCAAGGGGGGGAGGAGTCCATCCTCCCCAAGGCACCTCGGAGGTGCCTTCCCCCTTTAGGACTCTCCCCTTTTTCTCTTCTCTTGGCGCATGGGCCTCTTGGGGCTGGTGCCCTTGGCCCATGTAGGCCAAGGCGCACCCCCTACAGCCCATGTGGCCCCCCGGGACAGGTGGACCCACCCGGTGGACCCCCGGGACCCTTCCGGTGGTCCAGCTACAATACCGATAACCCCGAAACTTGTCCCGATGCCCGAAACAGGACTTCCCATATATAAATCTTTACCTCCGGACCATTCCGGAACTCCTCATGACGTCTGGGATCTCATCCGGGACTCCGAACAACATTCGGGTTACTGCATATACATATCCCTACAACCCTAGCGTAACCGAACCTTAAGTGTGTAGACCCTACGGGTTCGGGAGACATGTAGACATGACCGAGATCGCTCTCCGGTCAATAACCAACAGTGGGATCTGGATACCCATGTTGGCTCCCACATGCTCCACGATTATCTCATCGGATGAACCACGATGTCGAGGATTTAATCAACCCCGTATGCAATTCCCTTTGTCAATCGATATGTTACTTGCCCGAGATTCGATCGTCGGTATCCCAATACCTCGTTCAATCTCGTTACCGGCAAGTCACTTTACTCGTACCGTAATGCATGATCCCGTGACCAGACACTTGGTCACTTTGAGCTCATTATGATGATGCATTACCGAGTGGGCCCAGTGATATCTCTCCGTCATACGGAGTGACAAATCCCAGTCTCGATCCGTGTTAACCCAACAGACACTTTCGGAGATACCTGTAATGTACCTTTATAGTCACCCAGTTACGTTGTGACGTTTGATACACCCAAAGCACTCCTACGGTATCCGGGAGTTACACGATCTCATGGTCAAAGGAAAAGATACTTGACATTAGAAAATCTCTAGCAAACGAACTACACGATCTCACGCTATGCTTAGGATTGGGTCTTGTCCATCACATCGTTATCCTAATGATGTGATCCCGTTATCAATGACATCCAATGTCCATAGCCAGGAAACCATGACTATCTATTGATCAACGAGCTAGTCAACTAGAGGCTCACTAGGGACATGTTGGTGTCTGTTATTCACACATGTATTACGATTTCCGGATAATACAATTATAGCATGAATAAAGACAATTATCATGAACAAAGAAATATAATAATAATGCTTTTATTATTGCCTCTAGGGCATATTTCCAACAGTCTCCCACTTGCACTAGAGTCAATAATCTAGTTACATTGTGATGAATCGAACACCCATGGAATTCTGGTGTTGATCATGTTCTGCTCTAGGGAGAGGTTTAGTCAACGGATCTGCTACATTCAGGTCCGTATGTATTTTACAAATCTCTATGTCTCCATCTTGAACATTTTCACGAATGGAGTTGAAGCGACGCTTGATGTGCCTTGTCTTCTTGTGAAACCTGGGCTCCTTGGCAAGTGCAATAGCTCAAGTGTTGTCACAGAAGATCTTGATCGGCCCCGACGCATTGGGTATGACTCCTAGGTCGGTGATGAACTCCTTCACCCAAATTGCTTCATGTGCTGCCTCCGAGGCTGCCATGTACTCCGCTTCACATGTAGATCCCGCCACGACGCTCTGCTTGCAACTGCACCAGCTTACTGCCCCACCATTCAAAATATACACGTATCCGGTTTGTGACTTAGAGTCATCCAGATCTGTGTCGAAGCTAGCGTCGACGTAACCTTTTACGACGAGCTCTTCGTCACCTCCATAAACGAGAAACATTTCCTTAGTCCATTTCAGGTACTTCAGGATATTCTTGACCGCTGTCCAGTGTTCCTTGCCGGGATTACTTTGGTACCTTCCTACCAAACTTACGGCAAGGTTTACATCAGGTCTGGTACACAGCATGGCATACATAATAGAACCTATGGCTGAGGCATAGGGGATGACACTCATCTCTTCTATATCTTCTGCCGTGGTCGGACATTGAGCTAAGCTCAATTTCACACCTTGCAAAACAGGCAAGAACCCTTTCTTGGACTGATCCATTTTGAACTTCTTCAAAATCTTATCAAGATATGTGCTTTGTGAAAGACCTATGAGGCGTCTCGATCTATCCCTATAGATCTTGATGCCTAATATATAAGCAGCTTCTCCAAGGTCCTTCATTGAAAAACTCTTATTCAAGTAGGCCTTAATGCTGTCCAAAAGTTCTATATCATTTCCCGTCAAAAGTATGTCATCTACATATAGTAGGAGAAATGCTACAGAGCTCCCACTCACTTTCTTGTAAACACAGGCTTCTCCATAAGTCTGTGTAAACCCAAACGCTTTGATCATCTCATCAAAACGAATGTTCCAACTCCGAGATGCTTGCACTAGCCCATAAATCGAGCGTTGGAGCTTGCACACCTTGTCAGCATTCTTAGGATCGACAAAACCTTCCGGCTGCATCATATACAATTCTTCCTTAAGGAAACCATTAAGGAATGCCGTTTTGACGTCCATTTGCCATATTTCATAATCGTAGAATGCGGCAATTGCTAACATGATTCGGACGGACTTCAGCTTCGCTACCGGTGAGAAAGTCTCATCGTAGTCAACCCCTTGAACTTGTCGATAACCCTTAGCGACAAGCCGAGCTTTATAGATGGTCACATTACCATCCGCGTCTGTCTTCTTCTTAAAGATCCATTTATTTTCTATGGCTCGCCGTTCAACAGGCAAGTCAGTCAAAGTCCATACTTCGTTTTCATACATGGATCCTATCTCGGATTTCATGGCTTCTAGCCATTTGTCGGAATCCGGGCCCGCCATCGCTTCTTCATAGTTCGAAGGTTCACCGTTGTCTAACAACATGATTTCCAAGACAGGGTTGCCATACCACTCTGGTGTGGAACGTGTCCTTGTGGACCTTCGAATTTCAGCAGGAGCTTGATCAGAAGTATCTTGATCATTATCATTTACTTCCTCTCTAGTCGGTGCAGGCACCTCAGGAACATTTTCTTGAGTTGCGCCATTTTCCGGTTCAAGAGGTAATACTTCATCAAGCTCTACTTTCCTCCCACTTACTTCTTTCGAGAGAAACTCTTTCTCCAGAAAGGACCCATTCTTGGTAACAAAGATCTTGCCTTCGGATCTGAGGTAGAAGGTGTACCCAATAGTTTCTTTTGGGTATCCTATGAAGACGCATTTTTCTGACTTGGGTTCGAGCTTTTCAGGTTGAAGTTTCTTGACATAAGCATCGCATCCCCAAACTTTTAGAAATGACAGCTTAGGTTTCTTCCCAAACCATAATTCATACGGTGTCGTCTCAATGGATTTTGACGGTGCCCTATTTAAAGTGAATGCGGCAGTCTCTAAAGCATAGCCCCAAAAAGATAGTGGTAAATCGGCAAGAGACATCATAGATCGCACCATATCTAATAGAGTGCGATTATGACGTTCGGACACACCATTACGCTAAGGTGTTCCAGGCGGCGTGAGTTGTGAAACTATTCCACATTTTCTTAAGTGTGTACCAAATTCATGACTCAAGTATTCTCCTCCATGATCTGATCGTAGAAACTTGATTTTCCTGTCACGTTGATTTTCAACCTCACTCTGAAATTCCTTGAACTTTTCAAAGGTTTCAGACTTGTGTTTCATTAAGTAGATATACCCATATCTACTTAAATCATCAGTGAGTGTGAGAACATAACGATAGCCACCGCGAGCCTCGACACTCATTGGACCGCACACATCAGTATGTATGATTTCCAATAAGCTGGTTGCTCGCTCCATTGTTCCTGAGAACGGAGTCTTGGTCATCTTACCCATGAGGCATGGTTCGCACGTGTCAAATGATTCATAATCAAGAGACTCTAAAAGTCCATCTGCATGGAGCTTCTTCATGCGTTTGACACCTATGTGACCAAGGCGGCAGTGCCACAAGTATGTGGGACTATCACTATCAATCTTACATCTTTTGGTACTTACACTATGAATATGTGTAGCATTACGCTCGAGATTCATAAAGAATAAACCATTTACCATCGGAGCATGACCATAAAACATATCTCTCATATAAATAGAACAACCATTATTCTCGGATTTAAATGAGTAGCCATCTCGAATTAAACGAGATCCTGATACAATGTTCATGCTCAAACTTGGCAGTAAATAACAATTATTGAGGTTCAAAACTAATCCCATAGGTAAATGTAGAGGTAGCGTGCCGACGGCGATCACATCGACCTTGGAACCATTCCCGACGCGCATCGTCACCTCGTCCTTCGCCAGTCTCCGTTTATTCCGCAGCTCCTGCTGTGTGTTACAAATATGAGCAACGGCACCGGTATCAAATACCCAGGAGTCACTACGATTACTGGTAAGGTACACATCAATTACATGTATATCAAATATACCTTTGGTTTTGCCGGCCTTCTTGTCCGCTAAGTATTTGGGACAGTTCCGCTTCCAGTGACCACTTTCCTTGCAATAAAAGCACTCAGTCTCGGGCTTGGGTCCATTCTTTGGCTTCTTCCCGGCAGCTTGCTTGCTGGGCGCGGCAACTACCTTGCCGTCCTTCTTGAAGTTCTTTTTACCCTTGCCCTTCTTGAACTTAGTGGTTTTATTGACCATCAACACTTGATGTTCCTTCTTGACTTCTACCTCTGCTGATTTCAGCATAGCTAATACTTCAGGAATGGTCTTTTCCATCCCCTACATATTGAAGTTCATCACAAAGCTCTTGTAGCTTGGTGGAAGCGACTGGAGGATTCTGTCAATGACCACATCATCCGGGAGATTAACTCCCAGCTGAGTCAAGCGGTTATGTAACCCAGACATAGTGAGTATGTGCTCACTGACAGAACTATTTTCCTCCATCTTACATCTGAAGAATTTGTCGGAGACTTCATATATCTCGACCCGGGCATGAGCTTGGAAAACCATTTTCAGCTCTTCGAACATCTCATATGCTCCATGTCTCTCAAAACGCTTTTGGAGCCCCGGCTCTAAGCTGTAAAGCATGCCGCACTGAACGAGGGAGTAGTCATCGGAACGTGCCTGCCAAGCGTTCATAACGTCTTGTTCTACAGGGAGAACAGGTGCATCACCTAGCGGTGCTTGTAGGACATAATCTTTCTTGGCAGCTATGAGGATGATCCTCAGGTTCCGGACCCAGTCCGTATAGTTGCTGCCATCGTCTTTCAGCTTGGTTTTCTCTAGGAACGCGTTGAAGTTGAGGACTACGTTGGCCATTTGATCTACAAGACATATTGTAAAATATTTAGACTAAGTTCATGATAATTAAGTTCATCTAATCAAATTATAATGAACTCCCACTCAGATTTGACATCCCTTTGGTCATCTAAGTGTTACACGATCCGAGTCGACTAGGCCGTGTCCGATCATCACGTGAGACGGACTAGTCATCGTCGGTGAACATTCTCATGTTGATCGTATCTTCCATACGACTCGTGTTCGACCTTTCGGTCTTCGTGTTCCGAGGCCATGTCTGTACATGCTAGGCTCGTCAAGTTAACCCTAAGTGTTTTCGCTGTGTAAAACTGTCTTACACCTGTTGTATGTGAACGTAAGAATCTATCACACCCGATCATCACGTGGTGCTTCGAAACGACGAACTGTAGCAACGGTGCACAGTTAGGGGAGAACACTTCTTGAAATTTTGTAAGGGATCATCTTATTTACTACCGTCATCCTAAGTAAACAAGATGCATAAAACATAATAAACATCACATGCAATTATATAAAGTAGTGACATGATATGGCCAATATCATATAGCTCCTTTGATCTTCATCTTCGGGGCTCCATGATCATCTTGTCACCGGCATGACACCATGATCTCCATCATCGTGTCTTCATGAAGTTTTCACGCCAACGACTACTTCTACTTCTATGACTAATGCGTTTAGTAATAAAGTAAGGTAGTTTACATGGCGTTCTTCAATGACACGCAGGTCATACAAAAAATAAAGACAACTCCTATGGCTCCTGCCGGTTGTCATACTCATCGACATGCAAGTCATGATTCCTATTACAATAGCATGAACATCTCATACATGACATATAGATCATTCATCATTCATCACAACTTTGGCCATATCATATCACAAAGCACTTGCTGCAAAAACAAGTTAGACGTCCTCTAATTGTTGTTTGCAAGTTTTACGTGGCTGAAGTAGGGTTCTAGCAAGAACGTTTTCTTACCTACGTGAAAGCCACAACGTGATTTGTCAATTTCTATTTACCCTTCATAAGGACCCTTTTCATCGAATCCGCTTCAACTAAAGTAGGAGAGACAGACACCCGCCAGCCACCTTATGCAACTTGTGCATGTTAGTCGGTGGAACCGGTCTCACGTAAGCGTACGTGTAAGGTTGGTCCGGGCCGCTTCATCCCACAATACCGTTGAAGCAAGATAAGACTAGTAACGGCAAGAAAGTTGACAAATCTACGCCCACAACAAATTGTGTTCTACTCGTGCAAGAGAACTACGCATAGACCTAGCTCATGATGCCACTGTTGGAGAACGTTGCAGAAAACAAAAATTTTCCTACGGTTTCACCAAGATCCATCTATGAGTTCATCTAGCAACGATTCATTAGATGCATCTACATACCTTGTAGATCGCGAGCGGAAGCGTTCAAAGAACGGGGATGATGTAGTCGAACACAACGTGATCCAAATCACCGGAGATCCTAGCACCGAACGGACGGCACCTCCGCGTTCAACACACGTACGGAACAGCCACATCTCCTCCTTCTTGATCCAGCAAGGGAGGGAGGAGAGGTTGAGGGAGATGGCACCAGCAGCAGCACGACGGCGTGGTGTTGATGGAGCTGCAGTACTCCGGCAGAGCTTTGCTAAGCACTATGGAGGAGGAGGAGGTGTTGGAGAGGGAGAAGGAGGCAACCAAAGGCCAAGGTGTGTTTGTTCCTCCTTTTCCCCACTTTATATAGGGCCAAGGGAGAGGGGGGAGGCGCAGCCCTTGCCCCTTCCGCCAAGGAAGGGTGCGGCCAAGGGGGGGAGGAGTCCATCCTCCCCAAGGCACCTCGGAGGTGCCTTCCCCCTTTAGGACTCTCCCCTTTTTCTCTTCTCTTGGCGCACGGGCCTCTTGGGGCTGGTGCCCTTGGCCCATGTAGGCCAAGGCGCACCCCCTACAGCCCATGTGGCCCCCCGGGATAGGTGGACCCACCCGGTGGACCCCCGGGACCCTTCCGGTGGTCCCGGTACAATACCGATAACCCCGAAACTTGTCCCGATGCCCGAAACAGGACTTCCCATATATAAATCTTTACCTCCGGACCATTCCGGAACTCCTCGTGACGTCCGGGATCTCATCCGGGACTCCGAACAACATTCGGGTTACTGCATATACATATCCCTACAACCCTAGCGTAACCGAACCTTAAGTGTGTAGACCCTACGGGTTCGGGAGACATGTAGACATGACCGAGATCGCTCTCCGGTCAATAACCAACAGCGGAATCTGGATACCCATGTTGGCTCCCACATGCTCCACGATGATCTCATCGGATGAACCACGATGTCGAGGATTTAATCAACCCCGTATGCAATTCCCTTTGTCAATCGATATGTTACTTGCCCGAGATTCGATCGTCGGTATCCCAATACCTCGTTCAATCTCGTTACCGGCAAGTCACTTTACTCGTACCGTAATGCATGATCCCGTGACCAGACACTTGGTCACTTTGAGCTCATTATGATGATGCATTACCGAGTGGGCCCAGTGATATCTCTCCGTCATACGGAGTGACAAATCCCAGTCTCGATCCGTGTCAACCCAACAGACACTTTCGGAGATACCTGTAATGCACCTTTATAGTCACCCAGTTACGTTGTGACGTTTGATACACCCAAAGCACTCCTACGGTATCCGGGAGTTACACGATCTCATGGTCAAAGGAAAAGATACTTGACATTAGAAAAGCTCTAGCAAACGAACTACACGATCTCACGCTATGCTTAGGATTGGGTCTTGTCCATCACATCATTATCCTAATGATGTGATCCCGTTATCAATGACATACAATGTCCATAGCCAGGAAACCATGACTATCTATTGATCAACGAGCTAGTCAACTAGAGGCTCACTAGGGACATGTTGGTGTTTGTTATTCACACATGTATTACAATTTCCGGATAATACAATTATAGCATGAATAAAGACAATTATCATGAACAAAGAAATATAATAATAATGCTTTTATTATTGCCTCTAGGGCATATTTCCAACATTACCTACACCCCATGCAAAGCTAATGTCATGGCTGATGCACTAAGTTGTAAATCCTATTGCAACAATCTCATGTTGTACCAGGGACAACCACTTCTCCATGAGGAATTTTGTAAGCTTAACCTTCACATTGCTCCTCACGGATTCCTTTCTACATTGGTGGCGAAACCTACCCTCGAGGATCAGATCATTACTGATCAGAAGTTTGATAGGGGTGTTATCCGCATCAAGAGAAACATTAAGAAGGGAGTTGGTGGATGTTTCTCTATGGATGATCGTGGTGTCGTTTTCCTTGAGAATCGCTTGGTGGTTCCCAAGAATCAACATCTGCGACAATTGATTCTTAAGGAGGCGCATGAATCTCCTCTCACAATTCATCCCAGTAGTACTAAGATGTATCAGGACCTACGCCAGAGGTTCTGGTGAACTAGGATGAAGAGAGAAATTGCTCAGTTTATCGCTAACTGTGATGTTTGTCGTCGCGTTAAGGCAGAGCATCAAAGCCCTGCTGGCACCCTTCAGCCTTTAGCCATTCCTGAGTGGAAATGGGATAAAGTTGGTATGGACTTCATCACCGGCTTTCCCAGGACCAAGAAAGGGAATAATGCTATCTTCGTAATCGTTGATTGTCTTTCCAAAGTGGCTCACTTCCTTCCTGTTCGAGAGAGTATCACTGCTAGCCAGCTTGCTGACTTATACATTTCTCGAATAGTGTCCCTTCATGGTGTGCCACTAGAGATCAATTCAGACTGTGGCAGTCTTTTCACTTCTCATTTCTGGGAGAGTTTCCAAACTGCCATGGGAACCCATCTTTCCTTCAGTACCGCTTTCCACCCTCAATCAAGTGGTCAGGTGGAACGGGTCAATCAAATTCTCGAAGACATGCTTAGAGCTTGCGTTATCTCATTCGGTATGGATTGGGAGAAATGCCTTCCTTTCGACGAGTTTGCTTATAACAACAGCTATCAATCCAGTCTCAAGAAAGCTCCTTTTGAGATTCTCTATGGACGAAGATGTCGAACATCGTTGAACTGGTCAGAAACCGGTGAAAGACAATTCTTTGGACCGGACATCATCCAGGAGGCAGAAGAGCAAGTTCGCATCATTCGTGAGAATTGAAAACAGCCCAGTCTCGTCAAAAGAGTCAGTATGATCGTCATCATAAGGATATGACTTATGAAGTTGGCGACAAAGCTTACCTTCGGGTTACTCCTTTGAAGGGTACCCATCATTTCGGTATCAAAGGCAAGTTGGCTCTTTGTTACATTGGTCCTTTTCGCTTTCTCGCTAAACGAGGAGAGGTTGCCTACCAGTTGGAACTACCCCCACATCTTTCTCGAGTCCATGATGTCTTCCACGTCTCTCAACTCAGGCGTTGCTTCTCGGATCCTATCCGCGGAGTGGACCACGAAACGCTTGATCTCCAAGATAACCTCACATATCGAGAGTACCCGGTTCGCATTCTTGATCAAGCAGAGTGTGTCACTCGACGTCATAACATCAAGTTTCTCAAGGTTCAGTGGTCTCATCGTTCTGAGAGAGAAGCTACTTGGGAGCGAGAAGATCGTCTTCGACTGGAGTACCCCACTTTGTTTCCGTCGACCCCTGAATCTCGGGACGAGATTCTTTCAAGTGGGGGCGAGTTGTCACATCCCTAGTTCTGGTATGACCAAGACTAGCTAGTCATGTGTGCATCATGTTTTAATTCCATATAAATTTGAAATGTGGATTTGTGAAACCCTCAGAATTATTTTTAGAAATGACCCAAATAAAAATTGCTCCAAAAAGGTCCAAGAAAATGCTCATGTTGCCCTCTGAAAATACTGGACAGAGATAAAAATCAAACCATTATTTTTGGGAGCTCATAAGTATTTATTTTGGGCATTTGGAATTAATGCATAATTATTTACATTGGATATATAAATGTTATATATATTATATGCCCAAAAAATATGCCATTTGTTGAGGAGCTCTGGAATAATGCCACTAGTGAAGGAAATATGCCCTAGAGGCAATAATAAAGTTATTATTTATTTCCTTATTTCATGATAAATGTTTATTATTCCTGCTAGAATTGTATTAACCAGAAACGTAATACATGTGTGAATACATAGATAAACATAACGTCACTAGTATGCCTCTACTTGACTAGCTCATTAATCAAAGATGGTTATGTTTCCTAACCATAGACATGTGTTGTCATTTGATTAACGGGATCACATCATTAGGAGAATGATGTGATTGACATGACCCATTCCGTTAGCCTAGCACTTGATCGTTTAGTATATTGCTATTGCTTTCTTCATGACTTATACATGTTCCTGAAACTATGATATTATGCAACTCCCGTTTACCGGAGGAACACTTTGGGTGCTACCAAACGTCACAATGTAACTGGGTGATTATAAAGGAGTACTACAGGTGTCTCCAAAGGTAGATGTTGGGTTGGCGTATTTCGAGATTAGGTTTTGTCACTCCGATTGTCGGAGAGGTATCACTGGGCCCTCTCGGTAATGCACATCACTATAAGCCTTGCAAGCAATGTAACTAATGAGTTAGTTACGGAATGATGCATTACGTAACGAGTAAAGAGACTTGCCGGTAACGAGATTGAACTAGGTATTGGATACCGACGATCGAATCTCGGGCAAGTAACATACCGATGACAAAGGGAACAACGTACGTTGTTATGCGGTTTGACCGATAAAGATCTTCGTAGAATATGTAGGAACCAATATGGGCATCCAGGTTCCGCTATTGGTTATTGACCGAGAATAGTTCTAGGTCATGTCTAGATAGTTCTCGAACCCGTAGGGTCCGCACGCTTAACGTTACGATGACAGTTTTATTATGAGTTTATAAGTTTTGATGTACCGAAGTTTGTTCGGAGTCCCGGATGTGATCACGGAGATGACGAGGAGTCTCGAAATGGTCGAGACATAAAGATTGATATATTGGAAGCCTATGTTTGGACATCTGAAGTGTTCCGGGTGAAATCGGCATTTTACCGGAGTACCAGGGGGTTACCGGAACCCTCCCGGGGGTTATTGGGCCTACATGGGCCATAAGGGAGAAGAGGAGAGGAGGCAAGAGGTGGGCCGCGCCCCCTCCCCTCCCTAGTCCGAATAGGACAAGGAGAGGGGAGCGGCGCCCCCCTTCCTTCCCCTCTTCCTCCTCCTTCCCCCTTCTCCAACTCCAACTAGGAAAGAAGGGAGTCCTACTCCCGGTGGGAGTAGGACTCCCCCCTTGGCGTGCCCTCCTTGGCCGGCCGCCTCCTCCCCCTTGCTCCTTTATGTACGGGGGCGGGGGGGCACCCTAGACACACAAGTTGATCTACGGATTGTTCCTTAGCCGTGTGCGGTGCCCCCCTCCACCATATTCCACCTCGGTCATATCGTCACGGAGTTTAGGCGAAGCCCTGCGCCGGTAGAACTTCATCATCGTCACCACGCCGTCGTGCTGACGGAACTCATCTCCAAAGCTTTGCTGGATCAGAGCCCGGGGATCGTCATCGAGCTGAACGTGTGCTGAACTCGGAGGTGCCGTACATTCGGTACTTGGATCGGTCGGATCGTGAAGACATACGACTACATCAACCGCGTTGCCATAACACTTACGCTTACAGTCTATGAGGGTAGATGGACAATACTCCCCCCTCTCGTTGCTATGCCATCACCATGATCTTGCGTGTGCGTAGGAATTTTTTTGAAATTACTACATTCCCTAACAGTGGTATCAGAGCCTAGGTTTTATGCATAGATGTCATATGCACGAGTAGAACACAAGTGAGTTGTGGGCGATACAACTCATACTGCTTACCAGCATGTCATACTTTGGTTCGGCAGTATTGTGAGATGAAGCGGCCCGGACCGACATTACGCGTATGCTTACGCGAGACTGGTTTCACCGTTACGAGCACTCGTGCTTAAAGGTGGCTGGCGGGTGTCCGTCTCTTTCACTTTAGCTGAATCGAGTGTGGCTACGCCCGGTCCTTGCGAAGGTTAAAACAACACTAACTTGACGAACTATCGTTGTGGTTTTGATGCGTAGGTAAGAACGGTTCTTGCTAAGCCCGTAGCAGCCACGTAAAACTTGCAACAACAAAGTAGAGGACGTCTAACTTGTTTTTGCAGGGCATGTTGTGATGTGATATGGTCAAGACGTGATGCTATATTTTATTGTATGAGATGATCATGTTTTGTAACCGAAGTTATCGGCAACTGGCAGGAGCCATATGGTTGTCGCTTTATTGTATGAAATGCAAATGCCCTGTAACTGCTTTACTTTATCACTAAGCAGTAGCGATAGTCGTAGAAGCAATAGATGGCGTAAACGACAATGATGCTACGATGGAGATCAAGGTGTCGCGCTGGTGAAGATGGTGATCACGACGGTGCTTCGGAGATGGAGATCACAAGCACAAGATGATGATGACCATATCATATCACTTATATTGATTGCATGTGATGTTTATCCTTTATGCATCTTATCTTGCTTTGATTGACAGTAGCATTTTAAGATGATCTCTCACTAAAAATTATCAAGAAGTGTTCTCCCTGAGTATGCACTATTGCCAAAGTTCGTCGTGCCCAGACACCACGTGATGATCGGGTGTGATAAGCTCTACGTCCATCTACAACGGGTGCAAGCCAGTTTTGCACACGCAGAATACTCAGGTTAAACTTGACGAGCCTAGCATATAACAGATATGGCCTCGGAACACGGAGACCGAAAGGTCGAGCGTGAATCATATAGTAGATATGATCAACATATTGATGTTCACCATTGAAACTACTCCTTCTCACGTGACGATCGGACATGGTGTAGTTGATATGGATCACGTAATCACTTAGAGGACTAGAGGGATGTCTATCTAAGTGGGAGTTCTTAAGTAATATGATTAATTGAACTTAAATTTATCATGAACTTAGTCCTGGTAGTATTTTGCAAATTATGTTGTAGATCAATAGCTTGCGTTGTTGCTTTCATATGTTTATTTTGATATGTTCATAGAGAAAACTGTGTTGAAAGATGTTAGTAGCAATGATGCGGATTGGATCCGTGATCTAAGGTTTATCCTCATTGCTGCACAGAAGTATTATGTCCTTAATGCACCGCTAGGTGACAGACCTATTGCAGGAGCAGATGCAGACGTTATGAACGTCTGGCTAGCTCAATATGATGACTACTTGATAGTTTAGTGCACCATGCTTAACGGCTTAGAATCGGGACTTCAAAGACGTTTTGAACGCCATGGACCATATAAGATGTTCCAGGTATTGAAGTTAATATTTCAAGCAAATACCCGAGTTGAGAGATATGAAGTCTCCAACAAGTTCTATAGCTAAAAGATGGAGGAGAATCACTCAACTAGTGAGCATGTGCTCAGATTGTCTGGGTACTTCAATCGCTTGAATCAAGTGGGAGTTAATCTTCCAGATAAGATAGTGATTGACAGAATTCTCTAGTCACCATCACTAAGTTACTAGAACTTCGTGATGAACTATAGTATGCAAGGGATGACAAAAACGATTCTCGAGCTCTTCGTGATGTTGAAATCGACAAAGGTAGAAATCAAGAAAGAGCATCAAGTGTTGATGATTGATAAGACCGCTAGTTTCAAGAGAAGGGCAAAGGGAAAGAAAGGGAACTTCAAGTGGAAAGACAAGCATGTTGTCACTCCTGCGAAGAAGCCCAAAGCTGGACCAAAACCTGAAACAGAGTTCTTACACTGCAAAGAAAATGGTCACTGGAAGCGGAAATGCCCTGAATATTTGGTGGATAAGAAGGATGGCAAAGTGAACAAGGGTATTTTTGATATACAGGTTATTGATGTGTGCCTTACTAGTGTTTATAGTAGCCCCTGAGTATTTGATACTTGTTCGGTTGCTAAAAATTAGTAACTCGAAACAGGAGATACAGAATAAACAGAGACTAGTTGAGGGTGAAGTAACGATGTATGATTGGAAGTGGTTCCAAGATTGATATGATCATCATCCCACACTCCCTATACTTTCGGGATTAGTGTTAAACCTAAATAAATGTTATTTGGCGAGCATGAATATGATTTGATCATGTTTATTGCGATACGGTTATTCATTTAAAGTTAGAGAATAATTGTTATTCTGTTTACATGAATAAGACCTTCGATGGTCATACACCCGATGAACATAGTTTGTTGGATCTCGATCGTAGTGATACACATATTCATAATATTGATGCCAAAAGATGCAAAGTTAATAACGATAGTGCAACTTATTTGTGGCACTGCCGTTTGGGTCATATTGGTGTAAAGCGCATGAAGAAACTCCATAAAGATGGATTTTTGGAATCACTTGGTTATGAATCATTTGATGCTTGCTAACCGTGCCTTTTGGGCAAGATGACTAAAACTCCGTTCTCCGAAACAATGGAACAAGCTACTGACTTATTGGAAATAATACATACTGATGTATACGATCCAATGAGTGTTGATGCTCGTGGCAAGTATCGTTATTTTCTGACCTTCACAAGATGATTTGAGTAGATATGGTTATATCTACTTGATGAAACATAAGTCTGAAATAGTTGAAAGGATCAAAGAATTTCAGTGTGAAGTGGAAAAATCATCGTAACAAGAAAATAAAGTTTCTGTGATCTGATCGCGAAGACGAATATTTGAGTTACGAGTTTGGTCTTCAATTAAAACAATGTGGAATAGTTTCGTAGCTCACGCCACCTAGAACACCACAATGTTATGGTGTGTCTGAACGTCCTAATCGTACTTTACTAGATATGGTGCGATCTATGATGTTTCTTACTGATTTACCACTATTGTTTTGGGGTTATGCATTAGAGACAGCTGCATTCACGTTAAAAGGGCACCATCTAAATCCGTTGAGACGACACCATATGAAATGTGGTTTAGCAAGAAACCCAAGTTGTCGTTTCTTAAAGTTTGGAGCTGCGATGCTTATGTGAAAAAGTTTCATCCTGATAAGCTCAAACACAAATTCGAGAAGTGCATCTTCATATAATACCCAAAGGAAACTGTTGGGTACACCTTCTATCACAGATCTGAGGGCAAGATTTTCGTTGCTAAATTCGGATCCTTTCTAGAGAAGGAGTTTCTCTCGAAAGAAGTGAGTGGGAGGAAAGTAGAGCTTGATAAGCTAATTTGTACCTTCTCCCGAGTTGGAAAGTAGTTCATGACGGAAATCAGTTCCAGTGATTCCTACACCAATTAGTGAGGAAGCTAATATGATGATCATGAAACTTCTGATCAAGTTACTACAGAACCTCGTAGGTCTACCAGAGTACGGTCCGCACCAGAATGGTACGGTAATCCTGTTCTGAAAGTCATGTTACTAGACCATGATAAACCTACGAACTATGAGGAAGCGATGATGAGCCCAGATTCCACAAAATGGCTGGAGGCCATGAAATCTGAGATAGGATCCATGTATGAGAACAAAGTATGGACTTTGGTGGACTTGCCCGATGATCGGCAAACCATAGAAAATAAATGGATCTTCAAGAGGAAGACGGACGTTGATAGTAGTGTTACTATCTACAAAGCTCGACTTGTCGCAAAAAGGTTTTTCGACAAGTTCAAGGTGTTGAATATAATGAGATTTTCTCACTCGTATCGATGCTTAAGTTTGTCCGAATCATGTTAGCAATTGCCACATTTTATGAAATCTGGCAAATGGATGTCAAAACTGCATTCCTTAATAGTTTTCTTAAAGAAGAGTTGTATATGATGCAACCAGAAGGTTTTGTCAATCCTAAAGGTGCTAACAAAATGTGCAAGCTCCAGCAATCCATCTATGGACTGGTGCAAGCATCTCGGAGTTGGAATATACGCTTTGATAAGTTGATAAAAGCATATAGTTTTATACAGACTTTTTGAGAAGCCTGTATTTACAAGAAAGTGAGTGGGAGCTCTATAGCATTTCTAATATTATATGTGGATGACATATTGTTGATTGGAAATGATATAGAAATTCTGGACAGCATGAAAGGATACTTGAATAAGAGTTTTTCAAAGAAAGACCTCGGTGAAGCTGCTTACACATTGAGCATCAAGATCTATATAGATAGATCAAGACGCTTGATAAGATTTTTCAATGAGTACATACCTTGATAAATTTTTGAAGGAGTTCTTGCCTGTGTTGCAAGGTGTGAAGTTGAGTAAGACTCAAGACCCGACCATGGTAGAAAATAGAAAGAGAATGAAAAAGTCATTCCCTATGCCTCAGTCATAGGTTCTATAAAGTATGCTATGCTGCGAACCAGACATATTGTATACCTTGCTCTGAGTTTGGCAAAGGAATACAGTTTTGATCTAATAGTAGATCACTGGACAGCGGTCAAGAATATCCTTAGTGAGGACTAAGGATATGTTTCTCGATTATGGAGGTGATAAAAGAGTTTGTTGTAAAAGTTACATCGGTGCAAACTTTTACATTGATCCGGATGACTCTGAGTCTCAATCTGGATACATATTGAAAGTGGGAGCAATTAGCTACAGTAGCTCCGTGCAGAGCATTATAAACATAGAATATTTGCAAAATACATACAACTCTGAATATGACAGACCCGTTGACTAAGCTTCTCTCACCAGCAAAACATGATCACACCTCAGTACTCTTTGGGTGTTAATCACATAGCTATGTGAACTAGATTATTGACTCTAGTAAACCCTTTAGGTGTTAGTCACATGACGATGTGAACTATGGGTGTTAATCATATACAGATATGAATATTAGTATTAAATCACATGGCGATGTGAACTAGATTATTGACTCTAGTGCAAGTGGGAGATTGAAGGAAATATGCCCAAGAGGCAATAATAAAGTTATTATTTATTTCCTTATTTCATGATAAATGTTTATTATTCATGCTAGAATTGTATTAACAGGAAACGTAATACATGTGTGAATACATAGACAAACATAACGTCACTAGTATGCCTCTACTTGACTAGCTCATTAATCAAAGATGGTTATGTTTCCTAACCATAGACATGTGTTGTCATTTGATTAACGGGATCACATCATTAGGAGAATGATGTGATTGACATGACCCATTCCGTTAGCCTAGCACTTGGTCGTTTAGTATATTGCTATTGCTTTCTTCATGACTTATACATGTTCCTGAAACTATGAGATTACGCAACTCCCGTTTACCGGAGGAACACTTTGGGTACTACCAAACGTCACAACGTAACTGGGTGATTATAAAGGAGTACTAAAGGTGTCTCCAAAGGTAGATGTTGGGTTGGCGTATTTCGAGATTAGGTTTTGTCACTCAGATTGTCGGAGAGGTATCACTGGGCCCTCTCGGTAATGCACATCACTATAAGCCTTGCAAGCAATGTAACTAATGAGTTAGTTATAGAATGATGCATTACGTAACGAGTAAAGAGACTTGCCGGTAACGAGATTGAACTAGGTATTGGATACCGATGATCGAATCTCGGGCAAGTAACATACCGATGACAAAGGGAACAACGTATGTTGTTATGCGGTTTGACCGATAAAGATCTTCATAGAATATGTAGGAACCAATATGGGAATCCAGGTTCCGCTATTGGTTATTGATCGAGAATAGTTCTAGGTCATGTCTACATAGTTCTTGAACCCGTAGGGTCCGCACGCTTAACGTTACGATGACAGTTTTATTATGAGTTTATAAGTTTTGATGTACCGAAGTTTGTTCGGAGTCCCGGATGTGATCACGTACATGACGAGGAGTCTCGAAATGGTCGAGACATAAAGATTGATATATTGGAAGCCTATGTTTGGACATCGGAAGTGTTCCAGGTGAAATCGGCATTTTACCGGAGTACCGGGGGGTTACCGGAACCCTCCTAAGGGTTATTGGGCCTACATGGGCCATAAGGGAGAAGAGGAGAGGAGGCAAGAGGTGGGCCGTGCCCCCTCCCCTCCCTAGTCCGAATAGGACAAGGAGAGGGGGGCGGCGCCCCCCTTCCTTCCCCTCTTCCTCCTCCTTCCCCCTTCTCCTACTCCAACTAGGAAAGAAGGGAGTCCTACTCCCGGTGGGAGTAGGACTCCCCCCTTGGCGTGCCCTCCTTGGCCGGCCGCCTCCTCCCCCCTGGCTCCTTTATATACGGGGGTGGGGGGGCACCCTAGACACACAAGTTGATCTACGGATCATTCCTTAGCCGTGTGCGGTGCCCCCCTCCACCATATTCCACCTCGGTCATATCGTCACGGAGTTTAGGCGAAGCCCTGCGCCGGTAGCACATCATCATCGTCACCACGCCGTCGTGCTGACGGAACTCATCCCCGAAGCTTTGCTGGATCGGAGCCCGGGGATCGTCATCGAGCTGAACGTGTGCTGAACTTGGAGGTGCCGTACGTTCGGTACTTGGATCGGTCCGATCGTGAAGACATACGACTACATCAACCGCGTTGTCATAACGCTTCCGCTTACGGTCTACGAGGGTACATGGACAATACCCCCCCCCCTCTCGTTGCTATGCCATCACCATGATCTTGCGTGTGCGTAGGAATTTTTTTGAAATTACTACGTTCCCCAACAACTAGTTCCTACAAAAATTGGGCATAAGGAAATAAATTGATTTAGTATTATTATTAAATCAAAACAAATGTCAGAAATTAGAAAAAGAAACAAAATGGGAATAAAACCTACCTGGCGCTTACCTCCCTGTGTGGCCCGTTACTGTGCAGCCCAGTAGCAGCCCAGCCCGCCTCCTTCTCTATCTTCTTCCTTGTGCCTACTGGCACTGTGTGTGTCGCGCGCGCGCTCGCCCGCGGCCATGTCTTCTGCCACCTCCTGCTTCTCCCTCCCATCGCCCTGAGGATGCCACGCACCCCCCTGGATCGCTTGCTCTCTCTCTCCCGTGCTTCTCCCCTTCTCTGCTCTCTCTCTCTCTCTCTCGCCTGAGAATCGCCGTCGCCGCCGCTCGCTGCTGCCACGGCCAGAGCCACCTCCTCGCCCTCCGCCCGAGTCCAGAAGCTCCGCCTCATCGCCTGCATCGTCTTCGACGAGCCAAGCGACTTGGGACGCGCTCCATCGCCGCCACCGTCGTCTTCTTCATCGCCGGCCACCGTGGATCTCCACCGCCCGCACGTCACCATCCGGCCGTCCCCGAGCTCGCCGTCGACGCCATCGAGTCCGCCGTGAGCCCCTGCATCGATTCCCCCTTCTCCCCTGCCTCCCCGCACTCTGTAGCCTAGCGCCCGCTCGAGCCGAGCTCCAGCCGCCACCGCGAGCCTCGCTCCGGCCCCCCAGCTCCTCCCACCTGCCCCACCAGATGCGCGAGAGCCCGGGCTACGCCCCGGTGCTCTCAGACGCCGTCCCCGTGGCCCGTGGCGCGGACTCCGCCGCGTCCAGAGGTCGCCGGCGGCGAGACCCGTCGCCTAAGCCCTGCCACGTGGGTCCGGCCCGTCAGGTGATTAGCTTAGTGCTAATCACCGCTTATTTAACCCCCTGACACTCAACAGTGGGCCCCAGCGCCACTAATCTTTTAATTAGATAAAACTAACCCCCTGTTTAACCCGTGTCACTGACGTGTGGACCCCACACGTCAGGTTTGACCAGTCAGCGCTGTTGACTTGCTGACGCAAGCATGACAAAGTGCTGACGCAATTATTTATTTTCTGGATTTAATTTAAATCAGGAAAATTCCAGAAAATTAGCAAAACTTCAAAAAAATCATAGAAATTCAACCGTAACTCAGATTGAAATAAATTATATATGAAAAATTATTAGAAAAATGCAATCTTTCCATCTGTACTAGCTTCATGCATGACAAACCAACTTATACCTACTGCATAAGTGAAACACTAAAATGGCTTATATAAAGAGCTTATTTTGGAGTTGCATTTGAACCTATGGTTCAAATGGACTTCAACCTAATGAATGCTAGCTGCATTAGCTCAAACAACATCACATATTCATGCCATGTTCATGCATCATATTGTTGCATATGATTTTTTATTGATTGCCGACACCGTTCCTTCTCGATAGGTCCTGCTCCGGAGACCGTTCCAGAGTACCTGTCTAAGGAGCAGTGCCTTCCTTGTTGATCTACCAGGCAAGCAAACCCCCTTGTTCATTCCGATACAATCCTACTCTCTCGCTCCTGCTCTCAGTTATTGCATTAGGACAACAACGATTCTTTTGCTACTTTGTGTTGTGGTAGTTGAACCCATTCCTCTACATGACCTGTCATTGCCATAGTAAATAGTTGAAACCCACTAGCATGTGTAGGAGTTGATTGAGCCCATGTTTTGTTCCTACCATGCTATGCCTGCTATTGCTTAGAGTTGTGTCAGGACTGATTCATTGGGAATGAATTGGAGTGTTATGAGTTGTTCTGGTGCTGAGAGTTAAGTGTGTGAACATGATTTGGTAAAGGTAGCAGTGAGAGGTCATGTAGGAGTACATGGTGGGTTGTCTCACTGGAACCGTACTTAAGCACTGAGTTCTGTGTATGTTGTCCAATGACTAGCTACTACCACACATTGGAATGCTTAAGTGCCCCTCTCGACTTATTAACCAACTTGATCTCTGTCTAGGAGTCGCAACTAGTTTCTGGTGTTTGTAGGTAGTGTTAGTAGTCTACCAAGTGGCACCCGGTCAGGTGGGCTTGGGACAGACTAGGCACAGTGGCACGGTGTACCAAGTGGCACCTCGATGGTGGGCTTGGGAACCCTGCTCACATCGTTTGGGGCCGTGAGCGACACCCCGGCCGGATCTCCTTACGGATGGAACCCGAATAGGCGATAAACCTGGACTAGAGTCTTGTGTGGTTAGTCAGGTCGTGGCTGACTCCCTCGCTAGGCTTCCGCTTGAAGGTTGCCGAGATACATGACATGTGCATGGCGGTAAGTGGCGAGAGCGTGTGTGAAGAAGTACACCCCTGCAGGGTTAACATGATCTATTCGAATAGCTGGGTCCGCGGTTATGGACTTCTTGGATGCTTACATGGTACATAGACAACTTGAAGTGGATACTCTAAAATGCTCAAGACAAGTGTGAGTGCTATGGATGGCCTTCTCATAGGGAGACGGGGATGAATCCATAGTAGTGTATTGTGTGGTGATTAGTGGACTCGTGTGCACCATATCACCTCAAAGAAGTTCTAGTAGTCGTAGAACAGGATAGCCACAGAGTCAAAGCTGGCTTGCTGCAACTAAACCCCACATTACCCTCTTGATACAAATGCATGTATGATAGGATCTGATGTATGTCTTGCTGAGTACCTTTGTACTCATGTTGCTTTATTTATGTTTTTGCAGCGGAGACTTCGGTCTTACTAGTGTTCTCGTGGACTTCGACAAGTAGCTTGTACCTCAGCTACGATCTTGATTGGATATTGTAGTTAGTCAGGCTTTTCAGCCTTTTTCATTTGTAGATGTCTGTACCCAGACATGTAATGCTTCCGCTTGTTGCTTGTATGCTCTGTATGATGGGTCCTGTGACCCCTGTTTGCAATAAATGCTATGATGGCTCTTCTGAGCCTTTATCTATATGAGTTGTTGAGTTATGCTGTGATGCCATGTTGTACAGCACATACTTGCATGTTATGCGTACGTGTAATGTGTATTGCTATGTGTGGGATCTGACTATCTAGTTGTTTATCCTTAGTAGCCTCTCTTATCGAGAAATGTCTCCTGGTGCTTCCACTGAGCCCTGGTAGCTTGCTACTGCTCCGGAACACTTAGGTTGGCCAGCATGTGTCCTTCTTCGTTCCTGTGTCTGTCCCTTCGGGAAATGTCACACGGTGTCTACCGTAGTCCTGTTAGCCTGCTACAGCCCAGTTCACCGGAGTCCTATTAGCCCAGTGCTACAGCCTGGATTCACTCGCTGATGACCGACACGTTCGTTGCTGGGTCATGTATGCCTGTCCCTGTAAGTTAGTGCTGCTTTGGGTTCACGACTAGCCATGTCAGCCCGGGTTCTTAGTCATATGGATGCTAGCGACACTATCATATACGTGTGCCAAAAGGCGCAAACGGTCCCGGGCATGGTAAGGCGACACCCGTGGGAATACCGTGCGTGAGGCCGCAAAGTGATATGAAGTGTTACATACTAGATCGGTGTGGCATAGAATCGGGGTCCTGACAGAACCCGCGGCGACTGGCCAACAAGGGGCAGCTCGCCCCAGCAGGCAGAAAAGAAGTGCGGCGCGGATCGAGACGTCGTCGCAACGGTATGGCGCGCCACCATGTTTCCAAGAAAGATTCCTGGAAGGCATATTAATGCTGCTGGTTTTATCAGGAGAAAGAGCGCTCGCCGGACTGTGTCCGGGGAGATTGCCAATCAAGCCTCCGCCAACCAGGCTCCAACGCCAGGTCCAGAGGGGGAGGCAAACGCAAGGCGCGTGTCGGGTGCTCCTCCAACGGAGGACGCCGACAAGTTGTCCGCCACCAGATCTGAGGTGGAGAGCGCCATGAATCACAGGTGCCGCCGGACAGTTCTTCGTGACACATGCTTCTCCCCGGAGGCGTTAAACGCCTTTAATTCGGGAGATGCGCACCTCCGTGCCGCTCAAGATGGTCTAGCCAGAGCCACGGAGCAGTATGTGAAAGACATACGGCTGAGGAATTTTGACAGTTATATATGCCAGTAGCCCCCGAGACTTAAAATAGTTAGAATAACTGAATTAAGGATCATTTGTTATGCAGGATCTTACGGAGAAGAATACCCACCTGTCCCAGGAGCTTCAACAGTGCAAGGCCCAACTTGAGGCCACACTAGCCGCCGCACGGGGAGCCACAGAGACCCCCTCCGGTAATATACACTTTCGAAAGATAAGTAGTTTGTGAAGTGCGGCGTGTGCATGGGTCTGACGATAATATTGCAGATGGTGCCAGACTAGATCCGGACAGGCAGCAGCTACTACGCCAGCTAAAGGCCGGTGAGAAGGTGCTTACAAGGGTGCGGTAGGAGAAAAATAACCTCCAAGATGCTAACACCCAGCTGGGTGAGGAACTAAAAGATGTTCGGGCCCAGCTGTCTGACTCTGTGAAGGAGAATCGGTGGCTTCGTCGCAGCATTTATAGTAAGTGCTTGAACGAACTTTTGAAAAGAAGAGTTTGGCGAGGAAGTCGATTAACAGGAATATGTCTGTAGGTATGCTCACAGGTCGTCCTGCAGAGGAAATGGCCGGTTCAACGGGTGACCTTCTTCCCGAGCTGCTGCAACTACACGAATGAGTTCGGCAGGTGATGAGTGGTGTCGCCCAGGCCTTATGGCCGTCCGTCTCCCTACCCCAAAGGTCTTGGAGAGCTTGCAGAGAAGCTTCAAGGAGAACGGCGGCGCTTCCGTCTGTGGAAGATATCGGCCTGCCGTCAAGGCGCTAGGGAGGCCTGGGCCATGGTGAAGACGCGGTACACGAAGGCTGACCCAAACCACATGGCCGAGGTCGGGCCTGTGGGGCCCGATGGGAAGGAGATCCCTGTGAGCTTAATGTACGGCCAAGTAGAGTTGGCCGCAAAGTATTCCCAGCGAGACTATAAACTAGTCAGCCTATTAGATGGTATTGAATAGGAATACAATCAGTCAATTTGACTATGTAATTTAAAATGACATGTAAAATGCCTTCTAGCCGGATTGTAGATCGTTTGTCATTGCGGACCTTTTCGCTTCAACCTCGGGACCCGACAGTCCGGAGTGTGTCCGAATACCCTCGCGGTTATAAAAAAACCGGGGCATGCGTGGAGACCAGGCGTAGGGGTCATTAGTGCTTTATCAGACAAGTGCCCAACTAGTTATGTTATATTACATGGTTAGTAAGAAACATCTTCCAGGGAGAATAGTTCCGTTAGGGGTTCCTTTCCCTGGGAGGCATGCCCTAAAATGCATGTCCGAACTGCGAAAAAAGCAGGAAAGCATCTGGGGGCAGATAAATAAATAGGTAATAAATCATCTTTCAATTCACCGACCGAATATTCCCTTAAGAATGCTAGCTTTCGGCTTCACCCAGTCTGAGGTACACATCCGGCTGACTCAGAAGTAACAATCGCAGAGGTGCTCCCTTTACCTCCTAGCCGAACAATCGGGAACGTAGGGGTAACCACAGGAGCCAGGAAACCTAGCTTGGCCAAAACTTAAGTCATATCGTTGCATATAATGGTGAATAAAAGGTACATGCGGAAGTGTGACACATGTGTTGGGTATAAAGCCCGTATAAATAAGCTTCTGTTAAAGAAGCCCCCATGTATAATGAGTGCGAGTAGCACGTCAAGTGTGTGCGAACAATGCGCAGGCGAGCCACCGAAGGCCCGTGAGAAAAAAAAAGGGGGGGTAGAAAAATAAATGACAGTTAAAGTATGAAATATAGACGGGGGAGGGAGACGAACTCAGAGTCCGGCGCTAGGCGTAGAATCTTCAGAGACGGGCTGCGTTCCATGGATTTGGCTCGAGTCGGTTATCCGATGCGTTTCGCAGACGGTACGCTCCGCCGATCAGGACTTGGTCAATGATGAAGGGACCTTCCCATTTGGGCTTGAGTTTGTCCTTTTTCTTGTCCGGCAGGCGTAGAACTAGTTCGCCAACATTGTAAGTTTTGGCCCGTACTTCTCTGCTTTGATATCTTCGAGCCTGCTGTTGATAGAACGGGGAACGAGCTTTTGCCACGTCACGCTCCTCCTCTGAGGCGTCAAAACTGTCCTGCTGATCCAGCTCGGCTTCTCTTTCTTCGTACATGCGCACGCGAGGTGAGTCATGAATTATGTCGCAGGGCAAAACTGCCTCTCGTCGTATACCATAAAAAATGGTGTGAATCCGGTAGTGCGGTTCGGTGTGGTCCACAGCCCCCAGAGTACGGAGTCGAGCTCCTCTACCCAGTGCGTGTTGGATTCCTTAAGGGACCGCACTAGTCTGGGTTTGATGCCACTCATGATTAGACCATTTGCTCGTTCGACTTGACCGTTAGTTTGAGGGTGATAGACTGAAGCGTAGTCGAGCTTGATGCCCATGTTTTTGCACCAGAGTTTAACTTCGTCGGCCATGAAGTTCGTGCCGTTATCAGTGATGATGCTATGGGGGACGCCGTAACGGTGTACTACCCCTGATATGAAGTCTATCACGGGTCCGGATTCGGCTGTCTTAACTGGCTTGGCCTCTATCCATTTGGTGAATTTATCCACCATGACCAATAGGTATTTTTGCTTGTGGGTTCCTCCTTTAAGGGGTCCAACCATGTCAAGCCCCCAGACCGCGAATGGCCAGGTGATGGGTACAGTTTTCAGGGCGGTGGGAGGCATGTGGCTTTGATTAGCAAAGAGCTGGCAACCGACGCATCGTTGGACTAAATCCTGAGCGTCTGCCCGGGCCGTTGGCCAATAAAATCCTATACGGAAGGCCTTACTTACAAGGGCCCGGGCTGCAGCGTGGTGCCCACCGAGTCCGGCATGAATTTCAGCTTGAAGATTTCGCCCTTCCTCTTCGGAGATACACCTTTGAAGGACTCCGGTTGTGCTTTTTTTGTAGAGCTCTCCCTCATGGACCTTATAGGCTTTAGATCGCCGTACTATGCAGCGGGCCTCGTTTTGGTCCTCGGGAAGTTCTTGCCTAGTTAAGTAAGCTAGGAATGGCTCGGTCCACGGGGCAATGACTGCCATTATTTCGTGGGCTGAAGGTGTTGTTTCATTGGTAGAACCACCGATTGTGTCAGAATGTGCGGTGTCGGGCGGTGCGGTTGGGTCCAGATTGTTGTTTCCGGACTCCCCTTCCCATAGTACGGATGGCTTGAAAAGCCGTTCCAGGAAGATGTTGGGAGGGACGGCATCGCGCTTTGCGCCGATGCGTGCCAATACGTCCGCCGCTTGATTATTATCCCGGGCTATATGGTGAAATTCGAGCCCTTCAAACCGAGCTGACATTTTCAGAACGGCGTTACGGTAAGCTGCCATTTTCGGATCCATGGCGTCGAAGTCTCGATTTATTTGGGATATCGCGAGGTTTGAATCCCCTCGCACCTCTAGGCGTTTAATGCCCATGGAGATCGCCATCCGGAGGCCATGTAGAAGGGCCTCGTATTCGGCTGCGTTGTTAGAGTCCGTGTACATTATCTATAGTACGTATTGGACTGTGTCTCTGGTTGGGGACGTCAGGACGACGCCAGCCCCCAGCCGGCCAACATTTTGGAGCTGTCAAAGTGCATGATCCAATTAGAGTACGCGCCGTACTCTTTAGGGAGTTCGGCTTCAGTCCATTCGGCGATGAAGTCGGCCAAAACTTGTGACTTGATAGCTCGCCGTGGTTTATAGGTTATGTCGAATGGTAGGAGCTCGATGGCCCATTTTGCAATCCTGCCAGTCGCGTCGCGGTTGTTAATAATGTCATTGAGAGGTACTTCGGAGGCTACTGTTATCGAACACTCTTGAAAGTAGTGTAAGAGCTTCCGGGATGCCATGAACACTGCGTACGCTATCTTTTGATAATATGGATACCGGGACTTGCATGGAGTTAGGACAGTGGATACGTAGTACACTGGTTTTTGAAGAGGGAACTTCTGTCCGTCAGTTTCTCGTTCGACGACGAGCACCGCGCTTACAACTTGATGTGTTGCCGCGATATATAATAACATTGGTTCGCCCAAGTTGGGCGCGGCCAGGACCGGATTTGTTGCCAATATAGCCTTTATTTCTTCGAGTCCGGCTGTGGCGGCATCCATCCACTCGAAGTGTTCGGTGCACCGGAGGAGGCGATAAAGGGGTAATGCCTTTTCTCCTATGCGGGAGATGAAGCGGCTTAAAGCCGCCACGCATCCAGTCAATTTTTGTATTTGCTTGAGGTCTTTTGGGATATCCAATTGTGACAGAGCTCGGATCTTGGCTGGGTTTGCTTCAATTCCTCTACCGGATACAATGAAGCCCAAGAGCTTTCCGGCTGGTACGCCGAAAACGCATTTTTCCGGATTGAGCTTAATGTCATATGCTCGGAGATTGTCGAATGTGAGCATCAAGTCGTCTACTAGAGTTTCGACGTGTTTGGATTTGACGACCACATCGTCTACGTATGCCTCCACTGTTTTGCCGATCTGGTTTGCCAGACATGTCTGAATCATGCGCTGATGTGTTGCGCCGGCGTTTTTGAGCCCGAAGGGCATTGTGTTGAAGCAGAATGGTCCGTATGGAGTAATGAATGCCGTTGCGGCTTGGTCTGGCTCCGCCATCTTGATGTGATGGTAGCTGGAGTATGCGTCGAGGAAGCACAATGAATCGTGCCCTGTGGTAGCGTCGATAATTTGATCGATGCGGGGAACGGGGAAGGGATCCTTTGGGCAAGCCTTGTTAAGGTCCTTGAAATCGACACACAGGCGCCAGGATTTGTCCTTCTTTGGTACCATTACCAGGTTTGCTAGCCAGTCTGGATGTTTTATATCTCTGATGAATCCGGCTTCTAATAGTTTGGCTAGCTCCTCTCCCATTGCCTGTCTTTTGGGTTCGGAAAATCGCCCAAGAGCCTATTTGACTGGCCTGAATCCTTTTAGGATATTTAGGCTGTGCTCTGCCAGCCGGCGTGGGATTCCTGGCATGTCTGAAGGGTGCCAGGCAAAAATGTCCCAATTTTCCCGTAGGAATTCTCATAGTGCGGCGTCTACATCAGGGTTTAATTGTGCCCCAATGGAGGCCGTCTTTGTAGGGTCTGTTGGATGGACTTGGAATTTGACTATTTCACCCGCTGGCTTAAAAGAGGTGGACTTGGATCTTTTGTCAAGTATCACGGCGTCCCTGTTCACCGTGGAGCGCAGCGCTGTGAGTTCCTCGGCCGCTAGGGCTTCAGATAGCGCTTCTAGGGCTAGTGTGCATGTCTTATTTTCGGCGCGGAGCGCTACGTCCGGATCACTGGCAAGGGTGATGATTCCGTTGGGCCCGGGCATTTTGAGCTTCATGTACCCGTAATGGGGTATAGCTTGAAAAATTGTGAATGCCTCTCGTCCTAATAAAGCGTGATATCCGCTGCTGAACGGGGCCACATGGAACATGATCTCCTCGGACCTGTAGTTGTCCGGCGAGCCGAATACCACATCCAGTGTGATTTTCCTGTGCAGCATGCTTCCCGACTAGGGATTATTCCTCTGAAGGTTGTGTTGCTTCGCTCAATGCAGCTCCAGTCTACTTCCATTTTTCGAAGGGTTTCCTCGTACATGAGGTTTAATCTGCTACCGCCATCCATGAGTACCTTAGTAAGGCGAAAGCCGTCCACTATTGGACTGAGGACCAATGTGGCTGGTGCTCGGGCTGTTTGGAATTTAGGTTCGTCACTGGCGTTAAAGGTAATAGCCGTGTCACTACATGGATTTATTGTTGCTACTTGGTAGACTTCGGCGAGGCTGCGGAGTGTTCGTTTCCGCATATTATTTGATGCGAAAGTCTCGAAGACTGTTAATACCGTAATGGTACTGCTGGGCTGGTTCTCTGGGGCTAGAAGCTCTTCGCCACTTTTGGCCACCTGCCGTAGTATCCAACATGCTTGAAGGCTATGTGTTGGAGTGGCGCCCTCTGTACTATGGATTTTGCAGGGTCCGCTGAGCCATCCCTCCAGTATGGTTTCGTGCCCTTTAGGGGGTTTTTGCTTTTTGGTTTTTAACCCAGGTGCCTGAATATGATGCACCCTTTTATTTCGGACTAGGGTTGTGTTTGGAGCCGGATTGTCCCAAAATTTGGTTTCGGTTTTCCAGGCACTCTCCATCGCACAGTACTTCCGTACTATGGACGCCAAGTCGGCGAAGCATGTAATTTCGCGACGACTTATGGCGTTCATGATCCCCTTGTCCGTGCAATTATTGCAGAAAATTGAGATTGCGCTTTCCTCACAGCAGTCCTTTATCCTGTCCATAACCAGGAGGAATCTGGCCCAGTAATGGTGTACTGTTTCAGCAGGCTCTTGCCGGATTCGGGATAGATCGCTTGTGTTTGGGTGCGCGGGTGGAATTAAATTCGGAACCCCGTCTAATCTAAGACTCAAGGGCCGAAAAGTTTCCGAACTTGGAAGCTTGGGTTGTTGGATGTTGTCCAACGAATCTGGCCCGCTGCCTGACTTTAGGTTCAGTGCTTGATTGACGTTCATCCCTCCGCGGGAATCCGGCATGGAGGGGTCGGGAATTCGGACATAGCTTGTCCTTAATGTAGAAGAAGAGTCGCCGTGCTGTTCCTCCACCACAACAACGTGGTGGGTAGCCTGGGGAGAGTTGATCTCTCTCAGATCGATTTTAGGCCCGATCTGATCATAGTCTGTAGCGACTCTCAGGGCGGCGATGCGATCCAAGAGCTCGTTTACGGAGGAGAGCTACATCGGATCTAGCTGCTCGGCGAGTTCCGAGTTGACGTGAAGATCGCTTTTGATGACCCGAGAGGTCATCATCGGCGCGGCAGCCGAACAGGCGGTCATAAGAAAACCGCCTAGCCGGATAGTTTGGCCGATGGCCAAAGCTCCTTTGGCAACGGTGCCGTCTTTAAAGATGGGACGAGGCATCCTTCTAGATTGCGACGGCACAGAGGAACTCTCAATGAAAGCTCCAATGTCGGTGTCAAAACTGGCGGATCTCGGGTAGGGGGTCCCGAACTGTGCGTCTAGGCGGATGGTAACAGGAGACAAGGGACACGATGTTTTTACCTAGGTTTGGGCCCTCTCGGTGGAGGTAAAACCCTACTCCTGCTTGATTAATATTGATGATATGGGTAGTACAAGAGTAGATCTACCACGAGATCAAGGAGGCTAAACCCTAGAAGCTAGCCTATGGTATGATTGGTGTTCGTCCTACGGACTAAAACCCTCTGGTTTATATAGACACCAGAGAGGGCTAGGGTTACACAGAGTCGGTTACAATGGTAGGAGATCTACATATCGGTATCGCCAAGCTTGCCTTCTACGCCAAGGAAAGTCCCATCCGGACACGGGACAAAGTCTTCAATCTTGTATCTTCATAGTCTTGGAGTCCGGCCGACGGTGATAGTTCGGCTATCCGGTCACCCCCTAGTCCAGGACTCCCTCAGGCACGTTCGTCCTAAATCTTCGGGCGAACAGTTTTTCACTGTGACTATAAATACCCCCTCACCCCTTCCTCACTTCCTTTACTCCGCTCGACCTCTCTCTTCCGCTCGAGCTTCTCAAACCCTAGCGCCTCCGCTACTCCATCGTCGCCGGTGAGGAAGAGCTTCACTGCCTCGATCTCGTCGCCATCGTACTCGCGCCGGCCGCGGAAATCTTCACTCCGCCGCCGCAGTAGCCATCTTCCTCCGCCAAGTTAGGGCGTGGAAGATCTGAACTGACAAACTTCACATCTGTTCTTCACAGTTCGTCGTGTTCTTCACTTTGGGTAATTAAAAGTTACTTTTAACTGCTCGCTTTGATTCTCAAGTTTTTCTGAAAATCTTCAAAGGTGTTTATTCTTCAATTCTTCACACACCACAACACCTCACATGTCATCTGTTCTTGATTCGTTTCTCTAAGCTATGAATTTCTTCAAGATTCCTCAATTGTGTGGATTTTCAATCTATACAACTCTGGAACCTAAGACAAAGAACGCTTAGTGAAATTCCTCAAGACTCATCTGGTCAAATTGCTCAAACTTGTTCCTTTTGAAAAACCATCTGAGAACGCATATGACCTCTCCAAATTCCTCGCAACTACACTCTGTTCATAGGTACAAATGTCCGCTGCTGAATTACTAGGTTCTCATCAACTTAACTCATTTGCAGCGTTCCTCGAAGAAAAGTTGCATACTTCTTCGGAGAATTCGATTGTTCAAATTCCTCAACTGAAGAAAATGGCAGATGGTAAGAAGCCACAGAAGGGAGGAAAGAAGCCTGAGGTCATGACTACTTTTGAGATCCCTGAGGACATTTACGCAGGCTATTGCACACCTGAGATGAGGCCAAGTTTGGTAAGGAGAACAAAAATCAGAGCAAGGTGCGCATACAGAGGATTGAAAGGAGATGGGCACGGGAGGGAGTACAGGTATGTAACACCCAAGTACATGAAGAAATTCACACTCAACCCTCCATGCCCAAGACCTCCATTGGCACCAGGCCAGTTGGCAGATCCCACTAGCCTCAAGCGCGGTGAGGATTATCCTGACTGTCGGCATTCTGGGAACGGGGGTCCCCAGACTTCCCTGCCTGCGGCCTGCGGCATGGCTCAAAGGAGGCCCAGCACCGCCCATCTTCATCAACGCAAGCTCAAGACCCTCGCGAGGGGCCAAGCCTCACGGGGCGGACGACAAGGAGCTTCCTCAGGCACGGCCTCGTCAGGCTGGCTCATGAGGAGGCGGAGAGTTCAAGGCAGGGTACCTCCGAGGTGCCCATGACGCAAGCCATGACGACCAAGGGTGCCAGTCGGGCACCAGCCCGTGCAGTGTCCTCCTTTCCTCTTTGGTGCATAGGGAGCAAGCGCAGGCGAGAGCATCAAGCAAAGGCGTCCATTTCGGTGCAACAAGACCAAGACCAGCCCAACGGCCGGAAGGAAGTCATTCTTGAGCCCAAGCCGGCGTCATCACCAGAGCCTTTGATAGGCGAGGACCAACTTTAGTCAGAATAAGTGTACCCGTTGTTCCCCTTCAAAATGGCCAATTGTTGGCGCCCTTCCCGCTCAATATTTGGGAAGAGGCCCAGGGCCTTTGCCTATAAATAGGACTAGCCACCCGCAAGGTAGGGCATCGAGAGAACAAGGATAGGAAGACACACACACACACACACACAGAGAGAGGCGACTGAACTCCCCCTAGCAGTTCATCGCGCCAGCCAAGAACAGACCCTCGCGAGGCTATTCTCCCTTTGTATTGTTCCTCATCAGCCCAAGAGGCAATCCACCACACCACACACTTGAGTAGGGTATTACACCACAATGGTGGCATGAACCAGTATAAATCTTGTGTCTCTTGTACTGTTCAGTTTGGTAGTTTAGGTCCTAGCGATTCGGCGAGGAGCGAGCCGGTAGAGGGTTGAATCTCCGCGCGCACCCCAGTGTTTGAACCTCAAGGGTCTGCCGGAACCCGAAATCCGACATTTGGCACGCTAGGTAGGGGTGTGCCGGGATCTGCCTTCTGCCGCCTCGTGCCCCGTCGCATCGTCATCACCATGTCCGGCGACCAGGCGGGCAACCCAGATCCTTGGGCGGCTTGGCCCGCCCGCGCAGAGCCGCTCGCCCCGGGCGACCCCAGGCAGCTCGCAGTCCGCAGGGCGCTGCGGGCCGTGGACGACGCGGACAGACCTCGACGGCTCTAACACCACGGCAGACGCGGTCGGCAGCGAGGGCCTCCAACCACGCCGCGGCAACGACGCCGTACACCCGTCGGGAGCAGGCGAACTCAAGGGCCACGCTCACGGTGCCCCAAGAGCTGCTGTAGTGCAGACTGATGGAAGGCGGCCGCGACGTGCTGCTAGAGCGGGTGGCGGAGCTCCTGGGCTTCGCCGCCTCGGGGGCTCACCCCTTCTGCACCCCGCTCCCACCTCAGGCCCAGGGCGGTCCGCGCGGGGGCCCCACGTGCAGCCGCGGGCTCCAAAGCTACTCCAACACCAGCGAAGCCGTCAGCACAGGGCCGGCGGCGGCACCGGCTCCGCTCCCCGTCAGTGAAGAAGGACTCGTCGCGACCCACGGCCCCCATGGGCCGCCATGCTACCATCACCAGACCGGCACATCAAGCAGAGCTGCATGGCACGCGGAGCCCTATGGCGCAGCCTTCAAGGTGATGGCCGCGAAAGAGTACGTGCCCCACATGATGGATCAAGGGCACCCGCGCGAGGGCGAACAAGGCTCGCTCCTCAGCCCAAGCTGGGGGGATGAGGCGCCAGAAGATGAGCTCTTCCAGGAACCCCGAGACGGCCCCGCAGGCCACGCTGGGAGCGACGATTATCGGGTACCACTAATCCCTCAGGAGCAGGCATACACTAATCATGGGTCGCAGGAGGTGCAGGTCGCCACGGCGAGCAGCTGCCCCGCTCCAGCAGTCTCTTACCCCTCAGGAGGAGGGCGTCGGGGGCTGCAGGAGAGGGGCCGAGATCTGACATCACCACCGCGGCGTTCGGAGCAAGGCGTTCCCAGGAGGTAGGCCCTCCGCTGGGGAGGTGCCTCAGGGCCTACCCCTGGCGGAGGACCCGTGGTCGTCGGGGGAACCGCTGGCGACCGCTCTACCCCATCGGCGGCGTCCTGGTTTCCGGTCGTCGTTGATGGCACTAGAGTGTGGCGCCAGACGGGGCCCTCGTCTGGCAATATGAAGCAAGGCCGGTACCTGTGAAGAAGGCCCAGTGCGTGTGAAGCTCTCCGCCCCGTGACACTCTCACGTAATAATGAGTGGGGCTGTACACGCCCCGGAGTCTCAGGGGTGCCGGCCTCAGGCCCTGGGCTCCCTCCCACGCCCAGTGGCAGCACTTAGCTCCGCGCTGGTGAGAAGACGTCCAAGACTAGACTAGGTGCCGGACGCGGCCTTTTGTTTGCTTTTGTTGCTTTTCTTCTTGGTTGTTGCTTTCCCCCGCTGGATTTAAGTTGAACTCGGATTTAAGATTTGCGTGTGTTGGGAAAGGGGTGCTTAGTCTCGTTCGAGCAATCTCTCGCGTTTCGGTTACGACCTCACCTCAGCTGCCTCCCCTCGCGAGCCCCTCGTGAGCCGGGTCTGGCATAGCTTGCGTGCAGCCCAGACTGCCGCTGACGTACCCTCTCAGGAGGTTTTTTCACTGCAGATCCTACGGATTCGATCAGGAGGCGTTCGAGGCACCGCAGCCTCCCACAAATTATCCCAGGACCCGCATAGGACGAAGGTAAACTAACTATCCGGCTCGTCACATGGCCAACCACTTGGCACAGGCCTATGAGCAATGTAGCATTGACTAAGGCACTGAAACATTGGTTTTACATGAGGGGCACCCCCTCCCAAAGTGCTCTCGCAACCATCGGGGCAAAAGCATGAGTTCTATTCATGCAGGATAAGGAAATAGGAACGACGTGTTGTCAGTCGGATAAATCCCCCAATGCATCCTCAGGAGCGCCGCCCGAGCTGTCGCTGGCCTCGCCATAGCCCTCCGCATTGCCGCCAGCGGCGTCAGGGCCATTCACCATGCCGCCCTCATCGGTGGCCACGATCACACCGTCGTTGTCTGAAGCGAAGGCCCTGGCGAGGGCGTCCACGTTGTCTTCCACCCAATATGCCAGGTCATCTCGGACGGCCTGGGGGACTGGGGCGATGGCAGCGTCAAAATCAAAATGAGGATCCATGTTCCGGAGATGGCTGAAGACGCGGGAGAAGGCGCGCCCGAGCAATGCTCGACTCCTCTCCTCCACCAACCTGTTGGCACGAACCGACCATGCCTCCAGCTGCGTCACGATGTCGGTGAAGAACTGAAGGTTGCCAACGTAGTTAATAGCATGCGCCTCGCCAACGGCCGCCTCACAGATGTTACCCAAGGCCGTGTTGGCCCTCTCTCGAAGCGTGGAGAGCATGGGGGCGTGCTCATGGTCCAAGAGCCGCCGCTGACGCATCTCGTCCGCGTTTTGGCGAGCGACAGCCTCGGCCTCAACCACCTGTTAGCGAAGAAGAAGCACCTCGGCATGGGAAGTAGCTGACTCCCCCTGTGCTGCCTCAAGTGCGACCCGCAAAGCATCGAGGCGACTCGCGTCGGGGGCGTCCGCCTGATGCGCGCTGCTGGTCGCCTCACCAAGAAGAGCGGCTGGGGCCTCGGGAGCCTAAGCCTCAGGCACTGCGAGCGGCCTCTCGCCACCTTCAACTGCGGTAGCACGGGCCTCGGGAGCCGGTCCCTCATGAGCGCCGCCCAGTGCTATCGTCTCGGCGAGGGCACCCTCGGCCTCCGGAGGCTCATGCCTCCCTACACCACCACTTGAGGAAGAGTCGCCCCGGGCGGCTGCGAGGGCAACCACCACCACTGGGTTCTCGCGAGGCCCCTGGAGGCTAGCGGGGCGCGGCCCCCATTCATCGAAGACGGGCATCTGGCTCACAAAGTCGCCTCTGTTCGAGCAGAGGTACAGTAGGGCCCCCCTTGACGAATGTCACCGGGGGAAGGATCCCCAGTCAAGACCAAGAGCACCTTCCTCAGAGCTTCAGGCGTCAGGTCCCCTTCCTGGAGCCGCATACGGTCCCTACGACCGCTGTAGGCCCACATTTGATGAGAGTGGCGCTGGAGAGGGGCGACGCGGCGTAGCAAGAACTCCTTCACCACCTTGGGCACCGTCACGCCAAGCTTTCTCAGGAACTCGAAGCGGTGCCATACGGAGGCGAGCCGGGGGCTCGCGAGCGTCACTTGGCCCCAGCCTGAGTTGGGGACAGCAGGCGAAGATGGCTCCGTCAGCAGGGGGCTGGGCACCCCTACGTCCACATACAGCCAATGCTCGCGAAACCCAGGCGCGGGCGGAGGAAGACTGAAGTCAATTTCGGAAGCCGCTGTCTCAGGCGCAGCAATGAAGCTCACACACCCCGAGCATTGGGTGGGGTCGACAAGGCGCAGAGAGAAGAAGTGGCGCAGCAAGGCAACCGAAGGAAGGATGCCCGTCATTGCCTCGCAAACAAAGGAAAATACCGCAAGAAGGGTGATGGATTCAGGACCCAGATGCATCATATGGATCTGATAATGGGAAAGCACGGCGTTGAAGAAATCAGAGAAGGAGGGAACCAGTCCCGCCCATAGGGCGTCGGCGAAATACCGGACCTCGGTGGGAATCCTGTCAATGGAGAAGCGAGACGCGGGCCAGGCCGTCGTCCTCCCGCACTTATTGAAGATGGTGGCCAGGGCCGACGGACCTTGCCCAGGCCTTCTTGATTGATTATGACCGGCCAATCGACGGCAGGGGCCGCCGTCGACGACGAGCGAGGCGGCGGCACGGGCTTCTTCCCTTTTCCCTTCCTCGGCGGGGCCATGACGACATGAAGGGGATGGGGGAAGGTTCGAGATTGGATTGGATGCAGGAGCTGGAGTTCGAGAGAAAAAAGGACAGGGAGCGCTCAAGCAGCAGAAAGGGGAACGGCTGTGTGCGGCAGCCAGTCCGCCTAGCAAGGCACAAAATAAGGAGGCGTGGGGGAACAGTGCCGCCCACGTCCAATCAACCGCCACACGGCGCCCAAGACCGCAGGCTGTTAGGGCCCGCGACGCTTCACACTTGCCCTTTCGCCTCTCTGCTCAGCCAAGTTCGGGCGCGTCATGGGCCCGGGGGCTACTGTCGGCGTTCTGGGAACGGGGGTCCCCAGACTTTCCTGCCTGCGGCCTGCGGCGTGGCTCAAAGGAGGCCCAGCACCGCCCATCTTCATCAACACAAGCTCAAGACCCTCGCGAGGGGCCAAGCCTCGTGGGGCGGATGACAAGGAGCTTCCTCAGGCACGGCCTCGTCAGGCTGGCTCATGAGGAGGCGGAGAGTTCAAGGCAGGGTACCTCGCGAGGTGCCCATGACGCAAGCCATGACGACCAAGGGTGCCAGTCGGGCGCCAGCCCGCGCAGTGTCCTCCTTTCCTCTTTGGTGCAAAGGGAGCAAGCGCAGGCGAGAGCATCAAGCAAAGGCGTCCATTTTGGTGCAACAAGACCAAGACCAGTCCAACGGCCGGAAGGAAGTCATTCTGGAGCCCAAGCCGGCGTCATCACCAGAGCCTTTGACAGGCGAGGACCAACTTTAGTCAGGATAAGTGTACCCGCTGTTCCCCTTCAAAATGGCCAATTGTTGGCGCCCTTCCCACTCAATATTTGGGAAGAGGCCCAGGGCCTTTGCCTATAAATAGGAGTAGCCATCCGCAAGGTAGGGCATCGAGAGAACAAGGATAGGAAGACACACACACAGAGAGAGAGAGAGAGAGGCGGCTGAACTCCCCCTAGCAGTTCATCGCGCCAGCCAACAACAGACCCTTGCGAGGCTGTTCTCCCTTTGTATTGTTCCTCATCAGCCCAAGAGGCTATCCACCACACCACACACTGGAGTAGGGTACTACACCACAATGATCGCCTGAACCAGTATAAATCTTGTGTCTCTTGTGCTATTCAGTTTGGTAGTTTAGGTCCTAGCGATTCAACGAGGAGCGAGCCGGTAGAGGGTTGAATCTCCGTGCGCACCCTAGTGTTCGAACCTCAAGGGTCTACCGGAACCCGAAATCCGACACTGACGAATGGGCAAAGCGCCAAGCCAAACTGGCTAAGCAAACAAAGGAAGTAGTGAGGAAATTCAACGCTGACTCTGCTGCTGCCGCTGCCTCTGCAGAGGCCTCTGCCAGTCAGCCCAAGAAGGCTATGCCCAAGAAGCACGCACACAAGTCCAGTGCTTCACCTTCACTGCCCTCACGGCCAAGCTCCTTGGCTATGCCATCAAGGCCAGACTCCTCAAGGCCCTCACGACAAATTCCTCATACTGCTCCGTCAAAGTCCTCAACTCCTCCGTCAAAGTCTTCAGCTGCTCTGACAAAATCCTTGGCCCCTGTGCATCTCAACACGTGCCAAAGGACTCAAGGCTTCTCTATTGCCTCAGGAGCATCTGCAAGCTCCTCTGCTGCTCGAAATTCCTCAGCTGGTCCCTCTCTGCTGAAGAAAAAGGCCACTGCTGGACGAGGCACTCGCCCAAGTCCTCACAAGAAGCAGGTCGCCTTCCATGTACCTTCTGATGATGATCAGGCAGATGATGAAGAACTTGCCGAAATCATCAGAAACAGGCAAGTCAGGGCCGCTAGAGCCAAAGGCAGCAATGTGCCATTGATGTTGGATCCCAAGCTGATCCTTGATTACATTGACTTATGGCACAAGGACCCCAACACGCCTTTGCAGGAGATGAACCTCACTCCTGGTCAAAGCCATGTCCTCACTGCCTTCATTGAAGAAGAGAAATGGAAATTTGAACAAGGCAGAAGTCTGAAGAAAGCGCAGTACAAGAAACAGCGCTACCTTAAGGACAATGTCCTCACTCTCACCCCTGATCAGTTCATTGCTATGCAAGCTGAAATCAAGCAATTGAGTGATGAATTTGATCGCTATTATGCTGACTGGAAGGGCTCCAAGGTGCATTTCATCAATCTGACGAATAAATTCACTTCATGTGCTGCTCCATCTGTGCACGTTGAAGTTACTCAGGCTGAGGCATCTGCTCAGCCTACTGAAGAAAATGCCAGCACCACTGATGACAATCAGGTTGCTGAAGAAAATGAGAGTGCCAGGGCTAATGACTCCATTCCAGCCGCTGAAGATATTGCCAGGGCATCCACTAGTGGTGCGCCTGAAGAAAGTGAACAAGTTAGGGCAACTGCATCAGTTGCACCTGAGGATAATGAACCAATGTCCTCTGCACCTCCTGCGCCTACAACAACTCCAATCCTTCCATCTGCATCAGATGCGAAGAAGACCAAGGCTGCAGAACATGCAGCTGTGAAGAAAAGGAAGCCATCAGCTTCATCAAATTCTTCAGCTCCAAAGAAGATGAAGACTCTGATCAGTTCGATTGATAATCCAATTGATGTCATTCCAGTTTCATCAATGCCATCAAAAGACCTTGTTCCTTTTGGTGAAGACTATGTGATTCCTGATGAATCTGATGAAGAAACTCCTTCTACTGCTTCCTCAGAGCAGTTGGACAAAGAAATTGAAGTGGATGAGATCCCTTCAACCCCAATCATTTCCTCACCTTTGCCTCAGTTTACTGCTGAAGAGGCAGGTGTTGAAGAAATTGAAGAGGAAGATGTGGACATTGGCTGTACCACTCCTGTGCTCAATGATGAATTTTGGGACAGTCAACATCCCAACTCTCCAATGTTCACTCCCCTTCAAGCTATTCCTCAGTCCCCTGTCGCCACTGAAGTGCAAATGGGAGCTGAAGAACCTCATGCAACCCCAAGTGTTCATGAAGAAATTCTAGCCACTAGTGCTGAAGAAATTGTCAATGAAGAATTGACGACTGAGGGAGTCCTGGATTAGGGGGTGTCCGGATGGCCGGACTATCACCATTGGCCGGACTCTTAGACTAAGAAGATACAAGATTGAAGACTCCGTCCCATGTCCGGATGGGACTTTCCTTGGCGTGGAAGGCAAGCTTGGCAATACGGATATGTAGATCTCCTACCATTGTAACCGACTCTGTGTAACCCTAACCCTCTTCGGTGTCTATATAAACCGGAGGGTTTTAGTCCGTAGGACGAAGGACAATCATACCATAGGCTAGCTTCTAGGGTTTAGCCTCTTTGATCTCGTGGTAGATCTACTCTTGTACTACCCATATCATCAATATTAATCAAGCAGGAGTAGGGTTTTACCTCCACCGAGAGGGCCCGAACCTGGGTAAAAACATCGTGTCCCTTGTCTCCTGTTACCATCTGCCTAGACGCACAGTTCGGGACCCCTACCCGAGATCTGCCGGTTTTGACACCGACATTGGTGCTTTCATTGAGAGTCCCTCTGTGTCGTCACCTTTAGGCCCGATGGCTCCTTCGATCATCAACAACGACGCGGTCCAGGGTGAGACTTTTCTCCCTGGACAGATCTTCGTATTCGGCGGCTTTGCACTGCGGGCCAATTTGCTAGGCCATCTGGACCAGATTGAAAGCTACACCCCTGGCCATCATGTCAGATTTGGGAGTTTGAACTACACGGCTGACATCCACGGAGACTTGATCTTCGACGGATTCGAGCCATAGCCAAGCGCGCCGCATTGTCTCGACGGGTACGATCTAGCTCTATCGCCGGACAGTACCCTGGAGGCCGCACCAGCGTCCGCTCTGACCCCTAGCTCGGAGCCGACTTCGCCGGTCGAGGACGAGTGGCTGGACACCGCCTCGGGGGCTATGATCTCTACAGCGATTGAGCCGAACACCATCCCTGTCCTTCACAAAGCCCGTGACTTCGAGGTGCCGGACTCCTCTCCGGACTCCGAACCTCCCGCGCCCCTGCCTATCAAATCTGATTGGGCGCCGGTTATGGAGTTCACTGCCGCAGACATCTTTCAACACTCGCTCTTTGGCGACATCCTGAATTCACTAAAGTCTCTCTCTTTATCAGGAGAGCCCTGGCCGGACTATGGTCAGGAAGGTTGGGATGCGGACGTCGAAGAAATTCAACGCCCACCCACCACCCACTTTGTAGCCACTGTCGATGATTTAACCGACATGCTCGACTTCGACTCTGACGACATCGATGGTATGGACGACGATGCAGGAGACAACCAAGAACCAGGACCTATAGGGTGTTGGACAGCCACCCCATCTCACGATGTATACATGGTGGATACACCTAAAAGAAGTGACGACGAGGAATAACGGGACACTATGAAGGATAAATCCCTCGAAAAGCACTCAAGACGGCGACGAAAGCGCCGCACAAAGTCCCGCCTCGACAAAGACGGCGGCCATACAGACCCAGCCATAGAGCAGGTCGCACCAGTGCACGACGAACATGCCATCGAACAATTGTCCGAACAGGACAACTTGGATAAACAACCCGCCCCCGGCGACGATGACAGTCCGGACGATCTCACACCGGACAAGTTGTTGGAGCAGAAGAACCTCCACAAAAGCCTCGTCACAACTGCGCATAGCCTGAAAAAGCAGAAGCAGAAGCTCAAAACAGCGGAAGATTCACTCACAATCAGATGGAGCAAAGTATTCAACACCGCAGACAAATATGGCAATAGTCGCCAAACAAAGAGCTACCCGAAACGCAAACTACTGCCTGAATTCGATGAGGAGGCCTTAGAGCCCCCGCAATCAAAGAACAAAGAGGCCGCCCGGTCGGATAGACGACCACATGACAAGCATAGAGCGGCAAGCAGCACCGCACACAAGCCGGCGCGCGATCCGCCTAAGGATTCGCATCAAAAGGATGGCCCAGTTAGGTCCATCTACGGGCCAAGAAAGCAAGCTCTTCTAAACAATGCAACACGCCAATTATCCGGACATCACGGCACACCCAAATATAGGGGTGTCGCACATCCCCTATGTTTCACCGATGAGGTGCTGGATCACGAATTTCCAGCGGGATTTAAACCCATAAACATAGAGGCATATGACGGAACAACAGACCCGGGAGTCTGGATTGAGGATTACATCCTCCACATACACATGGCTAGAGGAGATGATCTCCACGCCATAAAATACTTACCCCTCAAGCTCAAAGGGCCAGCACGACACTGGCTTAAAAGCCTCCCTGAAAATACCGTTGGAAGTTGGAAGAGCTCGAGGATGCTTTTCGGGCAAATTTTCAAGGGACTTATGTCCGCCCTCCGGATGCAGACGATTTAAGTCACATAACTCAACAACCTGGAGAGTCAGCCCGCAAATTCTGGAACAGGTTCCTCACCAAAAAGAACCAAATAGTCGACTATCCGGACGCCGAAGCCTTAGCAGCTTTCAAACACAACGTCCGGGACAAATGGCTCGCCAGGCACCTTGGCCAGGAAAAGCCAAGAACAATGGCCGCACTAACAAGCCTCATGACCCGCTTTTGTGCGGGAGAGGATAGTTGGCTGGCAAGATGTAGTACCAGCGACCCAAGTACATCCGAAGTCAGAGATGGAAACGGGAAAACACAACGCAGCAAGGACCAACGCCGGACAAGGGGAAACAGCCCGAAGTTGACGGCGGTCAACGCCGGATTCAAAAGCTCTCGGCAGAATCATAAAAAACTGCCCCTCAAGGATAACAGCCACGAGCTATCCAACCTAAACAAAATCTTGGACAAAATATGCCAAATCCACAGTACCCCCAGGAAGCCTGCAAACCATACCCACAGAGATTGTTGGGTCTTCAAGCAGTCCGGCAAACTCAATGCCGAACACAAGGGGATCGACACACCAAGCGAGGACGATGACGAACCCCACAAGCATAGCACCGAAAAACAAAAGAATTTCCCACAAGAAGTCAAAACAGTAAACTCACTTCAAGTGACAAAAGGGAAAATCAGAGCGGCGCCCATAGAAATACGCGCCGCATGACCTATCCCGGTGGAGTCCCAACATTGGTGGTCAAAACCAATCACCTTTGATCATTAGGATTACTCCGGAAGTATCCGGAACGCAGGATGGACTGCCCTAATATTAGATCCCATAATCGACGGACTCCAATTCAGAGAAGTCCTAATGGACGGCGGTAGTGATCTAAACCTGCTATATCAGGACACAATCCGCAAAATGGGGATAGACCCAACCAAAATTCGCCATAGCAACACTTCCTTTAAAGGAGTGATGCCAGGACCATATGCCCATTGTACAGGCTCTCTACCACTAGAAGTTGTGTTCGGCTCATCCGACAACTTCCGTCGCGAAAAGTTAGTCTTCCACATCGCCCCATTTAAAAGTAGCTATCAAGCACTATTGGGACGCGAAGCTTTCGCCCGCTTTAACGCAATACCGCATTACGCATCACTTACACTTAAAATGCCCGGTCCACGCGGCATCATCTCATTAAAGGGAAACTTCGAGTGTTCCTCGAATACGGAAGAACATGAGACTGCCTTGACAGCCACACACTAATCCGGGTTTGCTGATCAAAGCACCTAAACAGGTCATTCAGACCCCGGACACGGTTAGGCGAGTCCGGTATAAATAAACAAGGGGCTTACTAGCCGCATACCCCCTTACAAGGGGCTCCACGCATGTACAACAAGAGACAATAAAGCTCAATTTCATTCATTTTTTGAATCATACTCTGTTTATTTAATATAAAGTACATTTTTCGTACAACCTTTCTTCAACTAAGTTCTTCTCTTTTATAGATGAACACCGTGCTACACCCGTCCAGGATACGGCACAACAGAGACACAGGCGCAGACGCATAGTAGGGACCCGTTGCAAGGATTCTTTTCAGATTAAGACCCTGCGTAAACCTTTTTTACTGTCTCTTGTTGATACACATCCCCCGGTTTCTTGCTATAACCGAGGAGGAGGCTGGCGTTTTGGCATCGGCCGCATCAGAAATTTTTGCGCGTACCTGGACAGTAGGGGCTTAGGGCATTGTTCTGCCCGTTTTCATAAAGACCGAATACCTTAGGGAGTGTTCGGCGTCTCGAGTTAGGCCTTATATGCATCAGCTCCGAATCATGTCTTTGGTCAAATGTTGGGTTTGCCAGGCTCCTGTGTTTTGCTGCCTTACGTTCCGCTCTATCGGCTAATGCGGCACCAGGAGAACTACTGCGATTGTGCCCAGTTCGGCCTGGTGAGCACCTTAGTAGAGAAAGCCGAAAACTGACTGTCATGATATAGCGTGAGACTGGTCAACAACTCGATGACCCACCAGAATGTTTAGAATTCCTCCGCATTAACGAAGGACCGTTTCCCGGTCAGGCACATACGCGCCCCGAATTCGGAGAGCGCGGTGCCCCTAGGGGCTATATAGTAGCCCCACCATCGAACTCCTATGGCTAAGTGAAAGTGATAAAGCATTACAGTCCGGTTGCCTAGTTTTCTACGCTATCACCTCCTTCACAGGACCAAGACATTGGATTAAGTGTGAAAATGCGCTTTTTTGCAAACACCCCCGCACTATGTGCGTGGGGGCTGAAGCCGAAGACTGCCATCTTTCAGGTTATATACACATATACAATAACGGTCGCACAGGAGGTATTTCAATACTTGAACGCACAAGTATAAAAAACCCTTATATTATATTGAAACATCATTTCACAAATCATACATGTCATTAGAACATAATATCCTTCGAGCACTGCGTCTCTATTAAACGAGCGCCCTGCAGGACTTCCTCAAAATAGTGCTCGGCAGGTACTCGGCTTCTATCCGAATCCTGGGATGCAACATCGGTGGCCTTCATCTCCGCCCAGCATGTCTTGACACGGGCAAGAGCCATCCGCGCACCCTCTATGCATGCTGACCGCTTCATTGCACCAATATGCGGCACCGCACCAAGGAACTGCTGCACGAAGCCAAAATAACTCTTTGGCTCGGGCCTGCTCGGCCACAAATGAGTCACGACATCCTTCATGGCAAGTCCGGACAACCTATTCAGCTCAACCCATTCGGCCAAACGATCGGTCAATGGAAGCGGACGCTCTAGACTATGGAACTGCGACCAAAAAACCTCTTCCATTTTGTGATCCTTTTGGCCTCGGAAGTGCGTGGCCGCATCTGCGGCACTCGCCGCCAAATCCAGATAAGCATCCTCCGCACCCCATAGCTGGCCCAACTGAGCATACCTAGGATCCGTAAATTTCCTCCGCAGTAGAAAAGGCTTTCCAGCCGTAATATCTTCGGCCTGACGCAGCTCCTCTTTCATCGCTCTCATCGCAGAGCGAGCATCCTTGGCCTCAGTAGTGGCCCTCTTCAGGTCCTCTTGTTCTGCTCGCCCTTCTTTTTCAAGAAGCTCGCAACGGTCGGTAGCATTCTTCAACTTTACGGCCATCTGGGCCATTTCTTCCTTGCTTCGGCAGTGAGCAGCCTGTTCGGCTCTCAGCTCTTCGACCGCTTTTAAGGCAGCCGCATCACTTTTTAGAGCTTGCTCCTTGGCTCGGGCGAGCTCTGCCCAAAAGTTCTCCATGGCAGCGGCACCATCTGCGTCAAGCATACATGTTGTAAGGCACAGACATTAAGCTACCTTACCGGGTGTCTGTGGAGAAGCTGCATACCTTGTGACTCGTCAAGCCGCTTATTGACAAGCGCGATGTCAGATTCCGCCACGTCAAGTTGCCGCTTTAGTTCGGCAAATTCATCAGTCCGGTTTGCCACCGGACGCTCTGCCACCTATATAGGATAGGCGACATCTTACAACTGAGATTATGATCCTCGGCGTGCTGTCACTTTCGACAACGTACCGAGTCTCAGGGGCCACTATCTATACAGGGCGCTTCTATATGCAAAACTGTCAGAAGGTATATCATTTTCTCGTACCTCAAACCCCGTCAGTAAACTTCTGACGGCTTCATGCAATCTGCTCTTAGCGGATGAAATCCTTTCAATCACCGTACCCATTAACGCACGGTGATCTTTTGAGATAGACGCTCGCCCGAGCAGATCCTTCAGCTCCTCCGACCGTACACCAGTTGGTGCTAGACCTCCCGGCCCCGTCGGACTCGGGGAAACCCTCCGCGACGACACCTCAGGGTCGTCCGCCCCGCCTGATGGTGCGGCAAGTGGAGGCGTTTCGCTCTCCATCATCTCCGGACGAAGATCCCCCGAAGATGAGCTCTGCTGAGAAGGGCTGAGATCCGAACTACAAGGTAAAACTTTGGTCATCTTCAGAAATAAAAACAGGGATGTCGCTTATTACAAAACTCCCCTTTCTATTTACGGCTCACTGGAGGGCTGATTCCCCTAGGGAAATAGTGCGGCCGGGGCTTCTCTTGGCGCAGGACCCTTTGGTGAAGATTTCTTCCCCCGCTTTGAGGCCTTGGCCTCCGGATCTTCAGAAGCGGTCCTCTTCTCCCCCTAGAGGGAGGGATTCTTGATCCCCCCTTTCTTGAAAGCCTCCTTCGCGGAGGCAGTAGCTTCCTTGTTCCCCCCTTTGCCATCTTCCAAAGGCGCAGCCTCTAGCATCTTGGTTAACACAGGATCCGGCGTGGTCTCAGGGAGGGGGGCCGGACACCTTATTAGTTTTGCTTTCGCTATCCACTCCTGTTCAAGGGACAGCTCTTTAAAGGGAAAGATTATGATAAATGTACGGATAGCGTGTCCGGGCACAGGACTACTTACTTGAGTATCCGGGCGATTGCGGCTCAGACCTGCGTCCTCGGTCAAGTCCGGACACATCTCTTGTGATCCGAAGAACAGTTTATACATCTCCACGGGTGTCGCACCCATGAAGTGTTGGAGAGCTCGTGGTCCCTCCGGATTAAATTCCCACAGGCGGAGGGGGCGACGTTTGCAAGGCAGAAGGCGCCGAATCAGCATGACCTGCGCCACTACGACCAGATTGTTCTCTCTCTCTCTTGGAGGTCTCGAATACGGCCCTGCAGTAGAGGAACGTCCTTGGACGGCCCCCAGTCGAGCCCTTTGTTGACCCATGACGCCAGCCGCTGTGGAGGACCCGGGCGGAAGGCAGGTGGCGCCACCCATTTGGTGCCCCTGAGAGCGGTGATGTAAAACCACTCCTGTTGCCATAAACCAAGCACCTCTTGAAAAGAGCCCTCGGGCCATGGAGCGTCAGCATTTTTGCTTATAACAGCCCATCCGCACTCTGTCTGCTGCCCCTTGATCATCTTCGGCTCCACTTTGAAGGTCTTGACCCACAATCCGAAGTGAGGGGTAATGCGGAGGAAGGCTTCGCATACGACAATGAACGATGAGATGTGGAGGATGGACTCCGGATCCAAGTCGTGGAATTCCAGCCCATAATAAAACATGAGCCCCCTCATGAAGGGGTCCGTCGGGAAGCCTAAACCCCGAAGGAAGTGAGACACGAACACCACGCTCTCACCAGGCTCGAGAGTAGGAATAACCTGCCCTTGGGCAGGCAGCCTATGCGAAATTTTGCCGGTTAGGTACCTGGCGTCTCTCAGCTTTAGCACGTCTTCTTCCGTGACGGAAGAAGGCATCCGCCGGCCTTGCAGGTCGGAGCCGGACATCATCGAAGGTCCGAAGCGCCTGAATCTGGAGCTTTGGGTGTTGGAACTCGAGGCAAGGGGCGGATTCGATTGAGATTGAAATAAAGGAGTAGGCCTTGGTCTCGTTATAAAGAGGTTGAATACCAAGAGCCCTCCCCGTGGCCGTTTGGGACTCGCCTTCGATAGAGGGGGCGTGCCAACGGGCACGGTTGGGTTACCCACGCCCGTATTGATGAGGATCCTGAAATAAGGGGGCACGATCTCCGCTTTGATAATCTAGATTACATAGTAATGATTCTAACACCCATGGAGCTTTGGTGCTGATCATGTTTTGCTCGTGGAAGAGGCTTAGTCAACGGGTGTGCAACATTCAGATCTGTGTGTATCTTGCAAATCTCTATGTCCCCTTCTGACACTTGATGAAGGATGGAATTGAAGCGTCTCTTGATGTGCTTGGTTCTCTTGTGAAATTTGGATTCCTTTGCCAAGGCAATTGCACCAGTATTGTCACAAAAGATTTTCATTGGACCAGATGCACTAGGTATGACACCTAGATCAGATATGAACTCCTTCATCCAAACTCCTTTATTTTCTACTTCCAAAGCAGCAATGTACTCCGCTTCACACATAGATCCCGTCACGATGTTCTTCTTGGAACTGCACCAACTAACAGCTCCTCCATTCAATAAAAATATGTATCCGGTTTGAGATTTAGAGTCATCCGGATCAAAGTCAAAGCTTGCATCAACGTAACCATTTACGACGAGCTCTTTTTCACCAAACGAGAAACATATCCTTAGTCCTTTTTAGGTATTTCAGGATGTTCTTGACCGCTGTCCAGTGCTCCACTCCGGATTACTTTGGTACCTCCCTGCTATGCTTATAGCAAGACATACATCAGGTCTGGTACACAACATTGCATACATGATAGAACCTATGGCTGAAGCATAGGGATTGACTTTCATTTTCTCTCTATCTTCTACAGTGGTCGGGCATTGAGTCTGCTCAACTTCACACCTTGTAACACAGGCAAGAACCCTTTCTTTGACTGATCCATTTTGAAATTCTTCAAAACTTTATCAAGGTATGTGCTTTGTGAAAGTCCAATTAAGCGTCTTGATCTATTCCTATAGATCTTGATGCCCAATACGTAAGCAGCTTCTCTGAGATCTTTCATAGAAAAACTCTTATTCAGGTATCCCTTTATGCTATCCAGAAATTCTATATCATTTCCAATCAACAATGTCATCTACATATAAGATTAGAAATGCTACAGAGCTCCCACTCACTTTCTTGTAAATACAGGCTTCTCCAAAAGTCTATATAAAACCATATGCTTTGATCACACTATCAAAACGTTTATTCCAACTCCGAGAGGCTTGCACCAGTCCATAAATGGATCGCTGGAGCTTGCACAATTTGTTAGCACCCTTTGGATCGACAAAACCTTCCGGTTGCATCGTATACAACTCTTCTTCCAGAAATACATTCAGGAATGCAGTTTTGACTTCCATTTGCCAAATTTCATAATCATATAATGCAGCAATTGCTAACATGATTAGGACAGACTTAAATATCGCTACGAGTGAGAAAGTCTCATCGCAATCAACTCCTTGAACTTGTCGAAAACCTTTCGCAACAAGTCGAGCTTTGTAAACAGTAACATTACCGTTTGCATTGGTCTTCTTCTTAAAGATCCATTTATGTTCTATGGCTTGCCGATCATCGGGCAAGTCCACCAAAGTCCACACTTTGTTCTCATACATGGATCCCATCTCAGATTTCATGGCTTCAAGCATTTCCATGGAATCTAGGCTCATCATCGCTTCCTCATAGTACGTAGGTTCATCATGGTCTAGTAACATGACTTCCAGAATAGGATTACCATACCACTCTGGTGCGGATCTTACTCTGGAAGACCTATGAGGTTCGGTAGTAACTTTATCTGAAGCTTCATGATCATCATCATTAGCTTCCTCACTAATTGGTGTAGGAATCACTGGAACTGATTTCTGTGATGAACTACTTTGCAATAAGGGAGATGGTACAGTTATCTCATCAAGTTCTACTTTCCTCCCACTCACTTCTTTCAAGAGAAAATCCTTCTCTAGAAAGGATCCATTCTTAACAACAAAATTTTTGCCTTCGGATTTGTGATAGAAGGTGTACCCAACAGTCTCTTTTGGGTATCAGATGAAGACGCACTTCTCCGATTTGGGTTCGAGCTTATTAGGTTGAAGCTTTTTCACATAAGCATCACAGCCCCAAACTTTAAGAAACGTAAACTTTGGTTTCTTGCCAAACCACAGTTCGTAAGACGTCGTCTCAATGGATTTTGATGGTGCCCTATTTAAAGTGAATGCAGCCATCTCTAGAGCATAATCCCGAAATGATAGTGGTAAATCAGTAAGAGACATCATAGATCGCACCATATCCAATAAAGTACGGTTACGATGTTTGGACACACCATTTTGCTGTGATGTTCCAGGTGGCGTTAATTATGAAACTATCCCATGTTGTTTCAAATGAAGACCAAACTCATAACTCAAATATTCTCCTCCACGATCAAATCGTAGAAACTTTATTTTCTTGTTACGATGACTTTCCCTCTGAAATTCTTTGAACTTTTCAAATGTTTCAGACTTATGCTTCATTAAGTAGATATAACCATATCTGCTCAAATCATCTGTGAAGGTAAGAAAATAACGATACCCACCACGAGCCTCAATACTCATTGGACCGCATACATCGGTATGTATTATTTCCAACAAGTCAGTAGCTCGTACCTTTGTTCCGGAGAACGGAGTTTTAGTCATCTTGCCCATAAGGCACGGTTCGCAAGCACCAAGTGAATCATAATCAAGTGATTCCAAAAGTCCATCGGCATGGAGTTTCTTCATGCGCTTTACCCCGATATGACCCAAACGGCAGTGCCACAAATAAGTTGCACTATCATTATTAAACTTCAATCTTTTGGCTTCGACACTATGAATATGTTTATCACTACTACCGAGATTCAATAAAAATAGACCACTCAGCAGGGGTGCATGACCATAAAAGATATTACTCATATAAATAGAACAACCATTATTCTCTGATTTAAATGAATAACCATCTCACATTAAACAAGATCCAGATATAATGTTCATGCTCAACGCTGGCACCAAATAACAATTATTCAGGTCTAAAACTAATCTCGATGGTAGATGTAGAGGTAGCGTGCCGACCGCGATCACATCGACTTTGGAACCATTTCCCACGCGCATCGTCACCTTGTCCTTAGCCAATCTTCGCTTAATCTGTTGCCCCTGTTTCGAGTTGCAAATATGAGAAACAGAACCAGTATAAAATACGCAGGCGCTACTGTGAGCATTAGTTAAGTACACATCAACAACATGTATATCAAATATACCTTTCACTTTGCCATCCTTCTTATCCGCCAAATACATAGGGCAGTTCCGCTTCCAGTGACCAGTCCCTTTGCAGTAGAAGCACTTAGTTTCAGGCTTAGGTCCATACTTGGGTTTCTTCTCTTGAGCAGCAACCTTTTTGTCGTTCTTCTTGAAGTTCCCTTTCTTCCCTTTGCCCTTTTTCTTGAAACTAGTGGTCTTTTTGACCATCAACACTTGATGCTCCTTAATGATTTCTACCTCCGCGGCCTTTAGCATCGCAAAGAGCTCGGGAATAGTCTTGTTCATCCCTTGCATATTATAGTTCATCACGAAGCTTTTATAGCTTGGTGGCAGTGATTAAAGAACTCTGTCAATGACACTATCATCAGGAAGATTAAATCCTAGTTGAGTCAAGTGGTTGTGGTACCCAGACATTCTGAGCATGTGTTCACTGATAGAACTATTCTCCTCCATTTTACAGCTGTAGAACTTATTGGAGACTTCATATCTCTCAATCCGGGCATTTTCTTGAAATATTAACCTCAACTCCTGGAACATCTCATATGCTCCATGATGTTCAAAACATTGTTCAAGTCCCGGTTCTAAGCCGTAAAGCATGGCTGATAACCCACAAGTGTAGGGGATCGCAATAGCTTTCAAGGGTAAAGTATTCAACCCAAATTTATTGATTCGACACAAGGGGAGCCAAAGAATATTCTTGAGTATTAGTAGTTGAGTTGTCAATTCAACCACACCTGGATAACTTAGTATCTGCAGTAAAGTATTTAGTAGCAAAGTACTATGATAATAAAGGTAACGATAGCAAAAGTAATGTTTTGGGGTTTTGTAGTGATTGTAGCAATAGCAACGGAAAAGTAAATAAGCGAAGAACAATATGTGAAAAGCTCGTAGGCAATGGATCAGTGATGGATAATTATGTCGGATGCGATTCCTCATGTAATAGCTATAACATAGGGTGACACAGAACTAGCACTACTAGGGAAAAGCCTATACACAGAATCTTAGCAGCAGCGCGGTTCAAAATAGAGCGCTGCTGCTAAGTAGTTGTAGCGCGTGTCATGTAAACTCGCTGCTGATAAAGATTTAGCAGTAGCGCGCTCGACCAGAAATGCGCTGCTACAAATATCGACCGGCGGTGTTCCCCCAACTCTAAGTAGTAGTAGCGCGGTCGCAATAACAGCGCTACTGCTAAGTACGTAGCAGTAGCGCGCTTTCCTCGAGATCGCTGCTAGTAAGTTTCAAATTGCCACAATTTTTTGTCCTAGTTAGCAGTAGCGCCTTACCGCAAAGCGCGCTGCTGCTAAGTACTTAGCAGCAGCGCGTTTTCTCTCCCGCGCTACTGCTAACCCCACCAACCCCCAACCCGTCCCTCCCCTCCCCCCTTCCTTTTTCCCTTCCCCCTACCTCCCCCTCTCCTCTCTTCCCTCCACCACATGCTCCCACTCTCACTCTTCTTCTTCTCAATACTTCTCCCCCATTACTCTCTCTCTTCTCTATCCACCTTCTCTCTCTTCATTACTCCTACATAACTACACCACCTCCATTAATGCATCTCCTTTCTCTTTTTCCTTCCCCCTCCACTAGTTGAAGTTGTCTCCTTCCAAATTAGGTAGCTAGGTAGATGTAGGATTTAGTTAAGTGACCTATTTGCCCCCTAACTAGATCTATCTTTGTCAAGAAGAGCTTTGTGCACTTTTGATCTCCCTACAACATCATCTCCGGCCATCGAGATAGAGGTGATGAAAATTTCATGCTTTTGCAAAATGGAAATGTGTTTATGTGTGTGTGATATGTTTGTGGAAATTGTGTGTGTGGCATGAGTTGACGCCGCCAAATTGTGCTTTTGAGTTGCCTATGTTTTGCCGAAATGTTGATTTATTTCCGTTTCAGCGAATTCTGGGCAAACTCTAGATCCATATATGTCCTATTTTTAGGGAAGGTCATGCCAAATTTTTTTATGACTTTGATGCATGCATGCATTTTTACAATCAATTTTTTTATTATTACCGTGCAGAGTTGACGATGGTCAGTGGAACGATGGTGGACAGGTGGTTGCGGTCAGTGGTGCAAGACATGAAAGAAAATAACCGGACAGAGGTTTTATGTCCGTGTCGAAAATGCAAAGGAATAGTTTGGCTCGACCCCCATGACGATGGTCGTGTCGAAGCGCACCTGCTCATGACTGGTTTCATGGATGGCTATACTCGGTGGATAATTGAAGATGAGGATGATGATGTTGAGGATGCCGACGGGGCAGGCAATGATGACACGGGGCAAGACGAAGAGATGATCGATAATGGCGGCGGGGAAGAGGCCGGACATGGCGGCGGAGAAGGGGCCGGACATGGCGGAGGAGAAGGGGCCGTACATGGCGGCGGAGAGAACGACATGGACTCCACGCAGCAGAGTTCGTCGGTACTAAGTTCAATTGTGCGGGACCCTCATGTTCAAGCATTGCTTCGCAAGGAGACGAGTACTAAGAGAGCTGCTTCTAGAGAGGAGGCTAAGCTGGAGCAACTGGTGGTAGACTCGAACACTCCATTGTATGATGGTTGCAATCCTGAGGTGACCCGGTTGAGTTTCACGCTCCAACTCCTGAAGACGAAGGCTAAAAACAAATGGACCGACACTAGCCTCGATGAGCATCTCAAGTACTTAAAGGATGTTCTTCCCGCGGGTAATCTATGTCCTACTAGTGTTGATGAGGCCAAGAAGATCGTGTGCCCTCTTGATCTGCCACACGTTAGATACCATGCATGCATCAACGATTGCATAATTTATTGGAAGGAGCACGCGGAAAAAACAAGCTGTCCGGTGTGCAATGCTTCTCGATACAAGAAGGCCGGGAAGAAATGTCCCCAGAAAGTTGTATGGTACTTACCGATCACTCCCCGTCTCCAGAGGTATTTTGTAGATCCCAAGGAAGCAAAGCTAATGCGCTGGCACGCAGAGAGGAAGAAGCCCGACGATGGAGATGATCCAAAGCTGAGACACGTGAAGGATGGAAGCCAGTGGAGAGCGCTGAACAGCTTCTATCGGTATTTTGAATGTGATGCAAGGAACATCGTGCTCAGCGCGTGTACCGATGGCATGAATCCGTTTGGCAACTAGAACACCAACCATAGTACATGGCCCGTGTTTGTATGGATGTACAACCTCCCCACCTGGTTGTGCATGAAATCGAAGTACATTCACATGAGCATGCTTATTCAAGGGCCAAAACAACCAGGAAATAATATTAATTTGTATCTGGGGCTACTTCAAGAGGAGTTAGACACGTTATGGAAAACACCGGCCAAGACATGGGACGCCAGCAAAGGTGAGTGTTTCAACATGAGAGCCGCGCTGATCACGACAGTGCAGGACTATCTTGGTTACGGATATGTGGCAGGCCAGGTGTGCCATGGATATTGTGGATGCACGCGGTGCATGGATGATACAACGTCTCAGCAGCTAACGTCAAGGAAAGATGGCGGGTCTGGGAAAATCGTGTACATGGGGCATCGAAGATGGCTTGAACAGGACGACCCGTGGAGAAACCGTGGAGATCTATTCAATGGTCACGCTGAGCATCGAGGACCTCCACATAAGCGGAGCGGTGCCGAAATTGATGAGCTGTTGAAAAACTGGAATGAGTGCCCCGCGCCGGGAAAGACAATGAGAAAGGCGCCGGAGCCTCTACTGAAGGTATGGAAGACGAGGTCTGTGTTCTGGGACTTAGAGTACTGGCACAAACTCGATACACCTCATTGCCTTGATCAAATGCATATCTGTAAGAATGTCCTTGAGAGCTTGCTCGCAACACTGATGAACATGCCGGATAAGACCAAGGATGGGCCGAAGGCAAGAAAAGACTTGCAAGATTTGAAAATCAGGGAAGATCTGCACATGCCGCCCCGTAAAATCTCAGACGAGACAGAGACAGAGACAGAGGCATGGGAGAAGAAGGGCAAGAAATTAAAGAAAGAGGATTATTGCCCCCCCCCCCTCTTGCTTCACCTTAAGTCAGGCTGAGATCAATCAATTCTTTAAGTGCCTTACGGAGTGAAAGTTAGTTCCGGTTACTGTGGCAAGATAAGCAGATATCTAGACACGGACAAGAAAAGGTTCAGCAGGATGAAGTCTCATGACTGTCATGTGATGATGACGCAGATACTACCTGTTGCCCTTAGAGGTATAATGGAAAAGCACGTCGGTGACACGCTTATTGGTCTCTGCAACTTTTTCGACATCATCTCTCGAAAGTCGATCAGTGTGAAGCAGCTCCAAAGGCTACAGGAAGAGATCGTTGTGATACTGAATGAGCTTGAGATGTACTTCCCGCCCGCGTTCTTCGACGTGATGGTGCATCTGTGTGTCCATATTGTGGATGACATAATAGACCTGGGGCCGTCATTCCTGCATAACATGATGCCGTTTGAGAGGATGAATGGGCTCATCAAAGGATTCGTTCGTAACATGTCCCGTCCGGATGGAAGCATCGTCCAGGGCTATTTGGCACAAGAGTGCATCTCTTTCTGTGAGAATTTTCTATATGGCGCAGACCAGCCGCCTGGTGTTAGTGTTGGTTTGCCCGTCAACAAGCACGATGGGAGGCTCGAAGGAGATGGTCACTGCAACAGTCGCAGGGAACTGCACGTGGCATACTCAGATCGACGCAACGACTTTGACAGAGCAAACTTGGTAGTGCTACAACACCTAGACGAGGTAGATCCTTTCGTGGCACTGCACAAAGAAATTATCGCAAAGAAGTATCGTGACCGGGGGGTATGCAGGACGGACGCCGAAGTTACTAGAGAGCACAACTCCACTTTCCTGGATTGGTTCAAAGAGCATATTATTGCTAATCCCCCGGAGGAGGGCTCTAAGGACGGATTGCTCATATACGCCCTAGCACATGGCCCCTCGCCCAACCTCGTAACCTATCAGGCATATGATATCAACGGATACACGTTCTACACGGAGGCAAAAGATATGGACAGTGATGATCAGAACTCAGGGGTGACGATGGAATGCATGACCGGCAGCGACAACGGCACAACTGAACGATTTTATGGAAGGGTCGAGGAGATCTGGGAGCTTGACTACTCTGGACTGCACAACACGACGATGTTTCGTGTCAGATGGGCTAAGAATGTCGAAAGAGAAAGCCGGATGTTCACTACCATGACTATACCAGACGCCAAGAGCGCTACCGTGAACGCTATCGCAAAAAACGAGCCATGGGTACACGCTAAGCACGTGACACAATGCTTCTTCATAACTGACCCGCGCAATCCCAGCCGTGTTGTCGTGAGGAGAGGCAAAAGGAACATCATTGGAATGGATGGAGTCGCCAACGAGGAAGACTATGATCAGTACGGCAACCCAATGAGGGAAGATGACGATGATGATGAAGTATACGTCAAAAGAAGAATCAATACTACATTACCTAAGAAAAATCGTACTCCATGGAAAAGGCAAAGTCACAATGAGGAGCTCAATAATTCTTCGACGAACAAGAAGGGAAAGAAGCTGACTCAAAAATGAAAATGTCAGCACTAAGGAAACGTATGTTATGGGTCCAATGATGTGTAATATATATATGTTCCTATTTTGTACACACACTTAGCCATTATTATGCATGGGTCCAATGATGTGTAATATATATGTTCCTATTGTGCATACATATTTAACCGTCAAATGATGCAATATATATCGCCCTCCCTTCGTTCACTGCCCTCGGGAAATAAAAGTGGGATAAAATAAAGGAAAAGAAAAAGGAAAATTGGCAGTAGCGACGGCAGTAGCAGCGCGTTTCTACAAAACCGCTGCTGCTAGATCTTAGTAGTAGCATGTTTCTCATAAACCGCTGTCGCTACGCATCATAGTAGTAGCGAGTTTCTCATAAACCGCTGCAGCTACAGATCATAGTAGTAGCGCTCTTCTCTGAAACCGCTGCAGCTACAGAATATAGTAGCAGCGCGTTTTAACATAACGCGCTACTGCTACGTCCACTTAACCCAAAATTCGCACTCGCCCAGCTTCATCCCGCCATTTCCCCCCAAATCCCCACTCTCTCTCCGGCCCCCATCGCTCCGCCGCGCCCGACCCGGCCCCGGCGCTCGCCCCCGACTCCGCCGGCGCCGGCGCTAGCCCCGGCGCTCGCCCCCGTCCCGGCCCTCGACCCTGACTCCGGCGCGCTCGCCCCTGACCACGCCGCTCGCCCCCGACCCAGCCGCTCGCCCCCGACTCCGGCGCCGGCGCTCGTCCCGACCCCGGCGCGCTCGCCCCCGACCCGTCGGCCCTCGCCTCCCTCCTCTCCCCTGCCGGCCGTCGTCGGGCCTGCCTCCTCGCCCCTGCACTCTCTGTAAACCCCCCCCCCTCTCTGCTAGGGTTCTTCATGTTAATTAATTAGGTTATCTATTTAGTTATGAATTTAGCTAGGTTTCAAAATTAGCTGAATTTATATGGAAATTTGAACTGGACATGTGATATGTGAATATGTCATGTTTTGGACATGTCATGTTTGGAAAATGATCCAAGTGGCCTATGTTACGCCAGAATGTTGATTCATTTCCGTTTCGGTGAATTTCAGGCGCTCGATATGTCCATTTTTTAGCAAAGGTCATGCCGAAATTTCCCGTGAATAAAGGCATGATTTGTGCTACATAGTTGGCATATCGAGTGCCGGCACTTAGATTTCTTTTTATGTCATTTCTCATTTATTCATACTTTTAGAAATAAATGAGGCCACTTAATCATAGGAAACATGTCGAACAACGAAGAAACTGGGCCTTCTGACCAAGATGCAGACAAGATGGATTATGAGGGTGAACAAGAGTACCTCGACTATTTGAGTGCTAAGCAAGGTTTGCAGGTCGGCCTCGATGATGGTACTGACGCCGACATCGACACCGACGGCGCCGGCACCGATGGCGGCGCCGAGACCGATGCGGAAGGTACCGGCGGGGAAGGTACCGGCGGGGAAGGTACCGGCCCCGATGCCGATACCGAAAAGAGGAAGCATAAGAAGCAGAGGATACGAAAACCTAACAATCTAGGGATTGGACGACTTGTGATCACAAAGATGGCACCTGGCAAGTTTGAGCCGTTAGAGCCGGAAGAACCTCGCAAGTGCTATGGGAACCAAGTAGGATGCATCCTACGGGAATGCGCGAGCATCAACGACGATGACTTAAGGAGTAAAGAACATTTGACGCAGTTGCTCCTAACGAAGTTGCACAAGAGATTCAAGTTCCCCGACCGGGATGATAACATAGAACAACCGTGGGATGATCCGAAGATGAAAAAGATTAACAATCACGCCATGGGCATGTTCAGCAATGATTTGGCCTCCTGGAAAGGGAGGGTGAAACAAGCTATTGAGGCTGATGAACCCCTGTCCAAGATTCTGGAGGAAAATCCGAGACTTACGGAAGAGGAGTTCGAAAAGTTCAAGGACACTTGCGCTACCGAGGCAGCCAAGGCTAAGGCTGCGAAATTCAAAAGCCTTCAGCAAAGGAACACGGGGAAGCATCTCCTCGGAAGCCGTGGCTACCTCGGTAAAAGGCCCATATGGGATAAAGAGGACGCGGAACGTGAAGCCGCGGGTCTCCCAGACCCCTTCGCGAAGTTCACCAACCCCTTGGAGCATGACTTCATCAGGGCCCGCTACAAGTGGGACAAGGAGAAAAAGGTTTTTTACACGGACAAGATCACGAGGAAATTGATTAGACTACTGGAGAAGCAACACCGGCTTGCAGCCGAAAGCCCTACTTCTCCGATGAGGCCCAAGTGGGACACCCCTCTCAACCGGGCCTCGAACGAACTTAAGGGACTCCCGTTGGACCAGCGGCCGCAATATGGTCGTGTGCATGGCGCTGGAGACGGCGCCACGTGGAAGGTGTTTTACAACGACGGCCCGGAGGCCAAGAAGAAGAAAAAGAAGTTTAGTCAGGCGGACATCGATGCAAAGGTGAAGCTTGCGATCGAGAAAAAAGCAGCTGAGGACGCGAAAAAAGCAGCCGAGGACAAATATGAGTTGCTACAGCAGGCAGTCAATGCAGCTGTAACTGCCTGCAAAAATGATTTCGCTACTAACTTGGTTCCAGTTATCATCAACTGGGCGAAGGAAAATCCAGACAAGACGGTACATGATTTCCCGATGCCCAGTTTCGTCGCGAGCAACTCCATGAACAACAACACCATCGCACCATCACTTGCTCAAGCAACCGGGCCTCCTCTCGCAGCCGCTCCCGCTCATAGCAGCCCGTCCTCAGTCTCAGGCGCGCTAGGTGGGCCTTCGTCTTTGGCTGAGCTCGACGGCGTCACGGTAATTACATGTCGCACCAACATATATATATATATATATATATATATATATATAATATTCCATTTTTGTTGCCTTTCGGTTGTTTTACACCACAGACATATGTGTTTGCAGGCGAAAGAAACCCCATGCACCATACTCTACTTGATCAAAGGCCAGAAGGTGGACATGGGAAAGGGGATGATAATGGACCCCTCTCAACGCACATTCCACAACCAGCCGATCCCCGCTGGGCACTTCAGGGTTAGCTTGACCAGTGTGAAATCGGGGCACGAGGATTTGCCTCCTCCAGTACAGCATGTGGGAGCGGACGACGAGACCCCGCCGCGGATTGGACGCTACAAGGGTTGCGTGCTGCTATGGCCGAAGAATCTTATTCGTCTGGAGCCGGCCGAGAGCACACCAATAACTACCACACATCAACAAGCATGTGCGGAGACCACCACCCCACCTACGCAATTACCAGCTCCTGTAGTAGTGCCGGGTGAGAGCGGCGGACGACATGATGAAGGGGTGCAATAGTACTGGCTGATGTAATTTCTCCTGTAGAACAGAGAATGGATGATGAGACGGAGGTCGACCCTATGGATTACCTCAATACAAACGCGTATGACTGTGACATAGATATGATGAGTCAACCATCTGATGAATCGGGCTATCAGCTTGCTAATGAGGATATGGATGATATGCCCGAGCAGGGCCGTACCATGGATTGCAAAAAGTCTCTCTTCATGAAATCCTCACAGGACATGCCTGAAGATGCCGCCTCAACACAGGCTCAACTAGCCGGGCGCGAGGGTCGTACAGTACTTAGCCCGGGAACACTTGGGCAGGGGTTAAGGAAGGGTCTGGAAGGTGTGCCCAAGAAAAAGGAGAGGAAGAGATCGGGGAAGGTAACTGCCTCCAAACAAGCCAGAGCACACAACAGCCAGACGATGCATTCTGAAGAGCGTGTACCCGTGAAAGGTGCGGTCATGTTCCATCTCACGGGCGAGCCGATGCTACCGCCGAAACCACTGGAGGCACTATCAGGGGATCTCAAGAGACTGCACGACCATGTGCTGTCGACTGAGAAAAGCCTACTAGCCTCAAAGGATCCAGGATATCCGACATACGCGGCTCGTGTGCCTGAGGGGAAGTGCTACGTCGACACACGGCCCGCAGAGGTGTTCTTCCTGCGGTTTGACCTTATCTTTGAGATGTTTCTAACAAGGCGGCTTGATTTTACTATCGTCCGCCTTTTTGCGCTACATATGAGCTCCGTCATGAAGAGTGAAGAAGTCTCGCAAATTTGTGTGGCGGATCCTTACTACATGCACGAGTCTTTCTTGAGTCTCGGCGACTTTGAGCGTGAAACTTCTAGGGAGTACCTCCAAAACTTCATGGTACAGAATAAGGACCGGGAAATTGTCCTCGTGCCTTATCATCCAAAGTAAGTCAGTTCCGGACAACCCTTTCATACATTTCAATCATTCCTTCTCTCTCATATGGGGAATAATTTGAGGTGTCTTTTCCCCGCAGCAACGGGCGCGCCGTCCTTATCGTTCTTTACCCGCAAGTCTCCCACGCCGTGTATTTTGGCCCTTCCAGAGACTACGAGAAAAAGGACTAAACCCACATAATGAATATTCTAGATGATGCTCTCCAAGGCTTCAGCTTTAGAGGTGGCCACGTGCATATCAGGAAACAAAGGAACAAGAAGATGGGTTTCGCGCATAAAACTAACTTCTCCTGCATCCATGTCCCAAAACCAAGCAAGAAGGATGGATTCTACATCGTCCATCTCATGATTCAGTTCAACACGGGTCACCAAAAGCTTCGCATTAACAGCAGAAATGATGATCATATCCACAAGTGGCTAGAATCTCATGGAGAAGCGAATTATAAACTTAGAGATGACTTCTTTCGCATCCAAAGCGACATTGCGACGATCATCATGAAAGAAGTCGTCGATGAGAAGGGGATGTTCCACCACGGCCCTATATCGCGAGCTGATGTCCGAACTCGCATAGGCATGCAACGTCTAGACCTCACGCCGTTCAAGCAGCTAGGGTTCGTCCTCGATGATATGGAAGGATGGAACTTCTAGTGATTTATGATGCCGATGATGATGATATGTGTCGGTTGAACTTGTATACTTTTTGTAGCGATGAAACTTTGTGATGTCCACGGTCCCTGCCGAACTTGCATAACGCTACTTTGTTAGTTTGCGTACGATGACCTGCGTACCTCTAGTTAATTAATTTGCTGTCGGTGTATTAAAGTAGGGGTACCTTAGTACCCCGAACTTGTGCACGGGCAGTCGCAGCAACCCGCGGCAGGGCTTGCCGGGCGTCCGCCAAGATCCCCGACGGCTACTTTGACGCCGTTCAAGAGCCGAGTACTCAAGCCAAGGCCCCGGCAAGAGGAGCTTGCCGGGAAGGCCAACCAAGGCCCCGGCAAGAGGAGCTTGCCAGGAAGGCCAACCAAGGCCCCGGCAAGCGGAGCTTGCCGGGAAGAAGACGAGACCCCGGCAAGAGGATCTTGCCGGGAAGGCCGCTCAAGGCATTCCAAGTAAATTTGCCGTGACGCCCCGCGCGTCCCGGCAAGGCCCGGCGAGCGGCAAGCTTGCTGGTGCGACAAGATAAGGGCCACGGCAAGGCGCTTGCCGCAGCAAGGCTGCCACCATGCACCCGAGCTCCAGCGCATCCAATGACGTGTCACCCCAGGACTATCCCAGGGGCACGTGGCAAGGCGCTGTGCAGCCATGCAGTGTGAGGTGGCAAGCGAAGCTGACAAGGAGGCCATCGTGGCGATCGGTGGCGCCTCTAGCGGTCGTTTCCTTGCACTGTTGGGGTGACCGGACGGGCATTAAATGCCCCTGTCCCCTGCCGTCAGAGTTAGGTAGGGGACACTGTTGGTAGCTGTTGTACCAACCCGCGTTTTTACCTTTCTACCCCTCCTTCTACGTTGCCACCTGTCGGTGACCCCTTTAGCCTATAAAAAGGAGGCCCATGCGCACGTAGAAGGGGTTCCGGATTTTTGGACTCCACGGCTTAGGGGTTCGGTTCGGAGTTTTTCCGCAGCTATGCCACACCCACTCTCTCGAGCAAGAACAGAATACAAACACACAAAGCAGCAGTAGGAGTCTTATCTCTCCGGAGAGCTCCGAAGCTGGGTAAAAATCCCCCGCGCGCTCCCTCGCCTCGATCTGCTCTGCGTGCGCCCTCCGCTCCCTTGCCGAACGAGAAAGGGGCCCTCCTGCCCCATAGGTGCTCGTGATCCCAGCCACCACGACATCTCTGGCGCGCCAGGTGGGGGGAGGCGTCGAGGTCGTGCGTATCTGATCCGGCGTCGGCGCGCGCTACATCAACATCTTCGTCGACATGCCACCGAAGAAGAAGACCTCGGAGGTGGCCGCTCCGTCTGCGACTTCCCTACCGCCACCGGAGCAAACGGGCGGTGCAGTGGACACCGGCGGAGGAGCGGGCGCCGGCGGGGGGACGCGCATCGCCACCCGGTCCACAGACAAGGCCCCGCAAGGTTCAGCTTCTGCATATCCACCGCACCCCTCCTAGGAGGTGCAAGATCGACAGCGTCACGATGCTCCTAGCACCGTACTCGTGCTGGAACAAGGCCGAGCTGGTGGGTCGCGGGACGCTCAAGGCCAACATGCACGTCAACACGCTGGCACGAGCGCAGTGCGGTCGCCCGGGTGAGATGTTACTCCTTCTAACACTGTTAGAAGTTTGAGCATGTCTCGCACCTCGCGTCGCTCGCCACCGCCACCCAAGACTCCAGAGGAAGTGCTGGCCCGAGCCCAGCTGCTTCTAGATTACCCTCCAGTGCCGGACAAGATCGACGACTGGAGGGCAGCCATTTATAGCCTCATTGGCTTCGCCAACGGCGACAAGCCCCGGCAACTGAGCACATCGAAGCCCCGGCGAGACGCCCAGGCGCAAGCCGATGCCGACAAGACCGCTAGGGGTGCCACCACTGCGCACTCCCCACCCCGAAAGCCAAGATCGCCGACTCGCCGGGCCAACCTCGACACCGACTCCACCGCGTCGTCGGACCCGCGAGCTCGCCGCGATCAACGCCAAGTTCTCCAAGAACGACGACACGAAGACGCTCGCACTCGCATCGAGCGTCGAAGAGAAGCGCGACGTCAATCTGACCGGCGCGCTAGGCCCACTGTCGACATGCATGCGCCAGGGGAACCAGGCGACTTGCCGTACGCGGCAGGTTGCACTGCGTTCACCCGTGAGCTGCGGCAAGTCCAGTGGCCCAGTACCAAGAACTTCAAGCTAGACGTGCCCGAGAAGTACGATGGCAGGATACATCCGTCAGAGTTCCTCAGCGTCTACACCATCGCGGTGCAGGCTGCCGAAGGGCGCGACGAGAAGATCCTCGCCAACTACTTCCCGCTGGTACTCAAGCCCAACGTCAGATCTTGGCTCATGCACTTGCCGAACAACTCCATCTCTTCGTGGGCGGACCTGTGCCATCAGTTTGTTGGCGCTTTCACAGGCGGCCACAAACCCCATGGCCAGGAGAGTGACCTTCACCTGCTCGCCCAGAAGGAAGGAGAACCCCTGCGCAAGTATATACAGAGATTCAGTCAGGTGCAGCGCAACATCCCAGACGTCCACCCTACCGTGGTTATCAGCGCGTTTCATCAGAACGTGCGTAACCGCAGGATGAGGGAGGAGATGGCGATGTGCAAAATCAGAGATGTCAGCGAGCTATATGCTCTGGCCGACAAGTGTGCACGGGCTGAAGAGGGGAGGAGGCTCCCTGGAGAGAATGCAGGAGCAGAAGGATCTGACAGTGAGGACGCCCCTCCGGCAAAGAGGAACTGGAGGCGGAATAACAGAAAGAGAAAGGCTAAGGATGTGCTAGTTGTTGAGCAATCCGGCAGCGAAGGCGGTTCCGAGAAGGCTAGAACTGGTAGCACCGGCGAGGCTATGGTGGCCGCCGACAAGTAGGATGGTTCCGGCAAGCAGTATTGCAAGATCCACCGCACCAAGGGCCATGATCTCCAAGCCTGCAAGAAAGTTGAGCAGATGGCGGAGCTACAGAAAGCTGAATACAAGCGCCGCGACAAGGAGAAGGCCCGGCAAGGTGGCGGAGGATCCGGCAAGAAGTATCCCGCCCGAGGAGGGCGCCGCGACAAGGCCAAGCCGTGGCAAGGAGACAGGCCTCCCCGCGGCCGCGACAAAGACGAAGACGAAGATGAGGATGATGAGATGGAGGAAGATGAGACTGACGAGCAGGAGTTTCAGAAGGCGACAGAGGTGTTGTGCGTCGACGGTGGTGCTTCTCTGCACACCTCGCACCGCAAACTCAAACAGTGGGTGCGGGAAGTGAACGCAGCAGAACCATCCGTTGAGTCGCGCAAGCCCCTGAAGTGGTCCAGCACGCCCATCAGCTTCGACACTGAAGATCACCCTGATCGCATCACTGCGGTCGGGTGCATGCCGATGTTGGTTTCACCAACAATCCGCAACCTCAGGGTCACGAAGATGCTGGTTGACGGCGGGGCCGGCCTGAATCTGATCTCATCCGCAGTGCTCAAGAAGCCCCAGATCCCCGACAGCGAGCTCGAAGAGACTGGTACCTTTCAAGGAATAAACCCGGGAAGGAGCAAGCCGAAGGGGAAGATAACACTGCCAGTGACATTTGGCAGCGAGCTGAATTTCAGGACAGAGAGAGTCACATTTGACGTTGCTGATTTCCCATTGCCCTACAATGGGATACTTGGTCGTCCAGCGCTCGCCAAGTTCATGGCAGCCTCTCACTATGCCTACAATGTGCTCAAGATGCCTGGTCCGATAAGTGTCATTTCTGTCCAAGGTGACAAGAAGGATGCACTCATCTGTACCGACAAGATCTACCGGGAAGCAGCAGCCGCAGCAGAACGCAAACCACTTGCCGCTGAAGCTCCCGGGGGGAAGAAGAAGGCCAAGTCCGGCAAGAGTAGCTCTGATGCCTACTCCGGCAAGCGCACCTCTTCGGAGTGCTGCGCTACCGTCGAGGACGCACCATCGAGCTCCACCGGCAAGTGCAAGAAGGCAAAGATAGCTTCACCAGAGACCAAGAAAGTGGCCGCCAAGGAGGACGGCACTGGTGGCACCTTCACCATCAGTGCCACGCTTGATCCTAAATAGGAAAGCGCGCTCGTTGCTTTCCTGCGGGCGAATGTCGATGTGTTTGCATGGCAACCATCTGACATCCCCGGTGTTCCCAGGAAAGTAATTGAGCACCACCTTGCCGTCTGTCCTCACGCGCGGCCCGTCAAGCAAAGAGTTAGGAAGCAAGCAGTAGAGAGACAAGAGTTCATTGCAGAGGAGATCAAGAAGTTGGAAGCAGCGGGCCTGGTCCGAGGAGTACTCCATCTGACGTGGTTAGCCAATCCAGTAGTCATGCGCAAAGCAAACGGGAAATGGAGGCTTTGTATTGACTTCACTGATGTTAATAAAGCTTGTCCCAAAGATCCATTTCCCTTGCCGCGCATTGACCAGATTGTCGACTCCACGGCAGGATGTGATCTGCTTTCATTCCTTAATGCATATTCAGGATATCATCAGATCTTCATGGCAGAAGAGGATGAAGAGAAAACCGCATTCATTACTCCATGTGGCACGTACTGCTTTGTACGAATGCCCTTCGGACTAAAGAATGTTGGTTCAACTTTTGCAAGAGTAGTCATTCATGCTTTTGGGCCACAGTTGCACAGGAATGTAGAAGCTTACATGGATGACATAGTGGTCAAGAGCAAGGACAAAGAGACTTTGATCCAAGACTTGGACGAGACTTTTGCAAATCTGCGCAGGATCAACCTCAAGTTGAATCCCGAGAAGTGTGTGTTTGGAGTTCCCTCCGGCAAGCATCTCGGATTCTTTGTGTCCCAGAGGGGGATTGAAGCTAATCCCGACAAGATCAAAGCCATTGAGCAAATCGAAGCACCAAAGCGCGTCAAGGATGTGGGAAGGCTTGCCGGCTGTGTTGCTGCTCTCAGTAGGTTCATCTCTAAGTCTGCTGAGCGCGCCCTGCCCTTTTTCAAAATTTTGAAAAAGGCAGGTCCAATGAAATGGACTCCGGAAGCGGAGGCTGCGCTGCAGGGCCTGAAGAGATACCTATCCTCTACTCCCACACTTGTCACACCTAAGCCACAAGATAACTTGCTGCTATATCTGGCGGCAACCAATCAAGTGGTTAGTGTTACGTTAGTAGCGGAGAGGGAGACAGAAGGTGAGCCAGCGACCACAGCAAGCGAGTCCAGTGACAAGCAGGGGGCTTCCCCGACAAGCTCTGGCCCGACAAGCCCTGATCCGGCAAGTTCTGGTTCCGGCAAAGATGGATCTGCGCAGCCGCAAGAAGAGAAACAGAAAAAGATGGTGCAGCGCCCAGTTTACTTCGTCAGCTCCCTTCTGCAGGGGGCTAGATCAAGGTACTCTGGCATGCAGAAATTGCTCTTCGGCCTCCTAATGGCCTCGAGGAAGCTGCGCCATTACTTCCAAGCACATGAGATCACAGTGGTCACTCGCTTTCCGTTGAAGAGGATATTGCAGAATCCAGAGGGAACAGGCAGGATTGTCGAGTGGGCACAGGAATTGTCAAGCTTTGGCCTCAAGTTCGAGAGTACCTCAACTATCCAGAGCCGAGCCTTGGCAGAATTCATAGCAGAATGGACGCCAACGCCTAATGAAGAAACTCCGGAGAGGAGCATCCCCGACAAGGAAGCTAGCAAGGAATGGATCATGTACTTCGATGGTGCCTTCTCGCTGCAAGGCGCCGGTGCGGGCGTACTACTTGTCGCACCCACCGGAGAGCACCTCAAGTACGTGGTCCAAATGCACTTTCCCAAGGAGCAAGCAACAAATAATACTGCAGAGTATGAAGGCTTGCTTGCCGGACTCAGGATCGCGGCAGAACTTGGGATCAAGAAGCTTATTGTCAGGGGTGATTCACAGCTTGTCGTCCGCCAAGTTAACAAAGATTATCAGAGTCCGTTGATGGAAGCATACATCGATGAAGTGAGGAGGCTAGAGGAGCATTTTGATGGCCTGCAAATGGAACATGTTCCAAGAGCTCAGAATGACATTGCAGATGGTCTGTCAAAGTGCGCCGCACTCAAGTTGCCTGTGGAACCAGGGATTTTCGTGCTCAAGCTGACTCAGCCATCTGTGACACCATCAACTGGACAGAGCAAGAAGAGAAAGTTGGTTGCCGGCGACTACTTTCCGGCAGAGCTCCCCGGAGCCGCCGCCAAGAAGGTCCCCGGGATCGACACAGAGAGTGCTGAGGAGCAGACTGCTCCGACAAGCCCCAGGGCTTGTTTCGTTGAAGCAGACGCTCCCGACAAGCTGTGTCCCGACACGCTTGCCGGGGAGCATCACGCTCCGGCAAGATCCCAGATTCTTGCCGTAGAAGCGGATGTTCCCGCAGCAGCATTCGCGCCTTTAGTCCTTGTCGTCGAGCCACAAGCTCCGGCATGGGCACAGTAGATCGTCCATTTCCTTCAGACAGGAGAACTTCCCGAGGAACAAGAAGAAGTGGAAAAAGTAGCCCGGCAGTCAAGTATGTACCAGTTTGTCGATGACATACTGTACAGAAAAAGATTCAACGGAGTGAAATTGAAGTGCATTTCCCGGGAAGATGGACAGGAGCTGTTGGCGGAGATACACGGAGGCATATGTGGTCACCACATTGGTGCAAGAGCCCTTGCCGGCAAAGCCTTCCGGCAAGGTTTCTTTTGGCCGACAGCCCTCCAGGATGCAACTGCACAAGTAACCAAGTGTGAAGCGTGCCAGTTCTACTCCAAACAGATTCATCAGCCAGCTCAAGCTCTCCAAGCAATCCCTTTACCCTGGCCATTTTCGGTTTGGGGGCTGGACATTCTCGACCCCTTTCCCCTCGTGTACGGATCATCTCGAGTGCTCCCTTACGGTGAGCTAGAGCGAGAGTAGCCGCGGAAAAGATGACGCGCTGCTCCTTGAGGAAGATCGTCTTCAGGCTACGGTACGAGCTGCTCGCTACCGGCAAACTTTGCGCCGCTACCATAGCCGCAAAGCTAACGCCAGAAGCTTCGAGGAGGAAAGGATAGAGGTGCGGGCCGGGTATTGTTTAAAGGAGCATGGTCTCGCCGGAGCACAAACGACAGAAAAGATAAGTTGCCAAAGTTTGAGCATGATCAAGTTTTAAATTTTTTAAGTTATATTCCTTGAATGTCCGTGCCTTGTATGGAAAACCTGTGCGCAGAGGAATCGACTCGTGGCTAAGTTGCGCCCTTGATTTGTTTCGAGTCCGCTCAATAATACAAGCGCGCTGCAACTAGCCCCGACAAGGTTTCTTGCCGGATGCAACACCGCCAGCGGGCTGCTGATGTTCCGCACTCAACAAGCGTGCTTACGCCGGCAAGTTTCCCTCAAAGCGTAGGGTGAGAACATACAAGAGATGTGACAGAGTAAAGGATATAACATAGCAAGCGTCGCCCAGGACAAAGTTATATTCCTTGAACGACCGTGCCTTGTGTGTAAAACCTGTGCGCGGAGGAACCGGCTCGTGGCTAAGTTGCGCCCTTGATTTGTTTCGAGTCCGCTCAACAATACAAGTGCGCTGCAACTAGCCCCGACAAGGTTTCTTGCCGGATGCAACACCGCCAGCGGGCTGCTGATGTCCCGCACTCAGCAAGCGTGCTTGCGCCGGCAAGTTTCCCTCAAAGCGTAGGGTGAAAACACACAAGGGGCGGAATCAAGTAAAGGAAGTAACGTAGCAGATAGTGCCCAGAGTAAAGTTATATTGTGAAAATAACTCGTTACGGCACTGACTAAGTTATTCTTATAACCAAAATAACAGCGACGAAGAAGAAGAGGAAGGGCGCTCCGGCACCTGGACCCCGGCAAGCCAGTATTGCCGGGGGGCCGCGAATATCAAGATTCATCCGCGGCAAGCCAGAGTTGCCAGGGGGCTGCGATATTAGATAAGTTTTTCGTCCCTCGTCATGCATCCTCTCATGGACTGGGGAACGCGAAGCCGCGTCCTTGAACGATCGTGCCTTGTGTGTAAAACCTGTGCGCGGAGGAACCGGCTCGTGGCTAAGTTGCGCCCTTGATTTGTTTCGAGTCTGCTCAACAATACAAGCGCGCTGCAACTAGCCCCGACAAGGTTTCTTGCCGGACGCAGCACCGCCAGCGGGCTGCTGATGTCCCGCACTCAGCAAGCGTGCTTGCGCCGGCAAGTTCCCTCAAAGCGCAGGGTAAAAACATACAAGACACAAAATCAAGTAAAGGACATAGCAAGATTCCCTTTTTCATTAAAAAACATCCCACTCGGGTACAGTCCATAGAGGATGAAAAACATGAAAGAGGGGATTACAAGTTTCAAATGCAGCTAAGGCCCGAAGGCTTACAAACTAAAAAGATAAGATGCCCATAATCCTTTTCCTGTTCCTCTTTTCAGGAGGTAGGTCAAGGAGGCGAGAAGGGCAAAAGGGACGCCTAGGCGAGCTACGAGTGCCAGAAGACACCAAGAGAACATCCCCGGGGCCGTCCGAAGGCTGGATGGTGATGGCGGCGCCGGAAGCAGAGCTCGAAGACGGGGCGGCAGGACGTCAGCACGCTATCGAGGGCGCCACGCCCTCGTACTCCGACGTGACGGCCTTGCCGCCAGCCCTCTTCCTCTTCTGCCGCCTCCCTACGCCAGCCGCCCAAGGAGACGACCCCGGGGAGTTCAAGGTGCCGGCGACGCGGATGATGGGGTCGCCGGTGACGCGCGGAGCGGCGCCCGACACCTAGTCGGACTCGCCACCCCGCCTCCCGCTACCCTCGTCATCGCTGTCGCTCTCCTCCTCGTCACTCTCGCTCGAGGGGGAGTCTTCGCTATCGAAGGAGCTGTCCACGCAGCACCTCGCCCGGATGCCGGAGTCCCCGAAGACCTTGACGGAGAGGAGGTCGCCCTCCATTAACTTAAAATGGAGGGTAAACCCCGCCGTCAAGCTGTGGATGCGGGCGAATGTCTTCCACCCACGATCAAGATACATCACATTAGGGGCTGGAGATACAACGTGGACTCGTGTGCCGCTGATCCCACAGCCCTTCATGTGCAACCTCAATGTCTCGGGGGTTTCCGGCTCTATCACGCTCGCAAACGGAGCTGGGAGCCGAAGACAACGACGAGGCGCCCGGCGCAGCCTGACGAAGAACTCGCAAGGGTCGTCCCCCGTATGGACCACAGCGAGGGGAGGAACCGCCGGTGGAGGCGGGGACGCCGCGTCGCCCCGACCACCTCTTCCCCGAGCGCCTCGACCTCGTCCTCGGCCTCGTCCATGACCGCGCCCCCTCCCTCTTCCCCTTGTGGTTGGCTCCGCCACCACGGGCGCGGGATAGGGAGGGATGCGCTGTCTGGCGGCGACCCTCGCAGCCACCGATGAAGGGCCAGGGTTCCCTTCCTCCATGGCGGATGAGGGGAAGGGAAGCAGAAGCTGAAGAAAGGAAGAAATGAGGAAGTGCGGGTTTCTGCGCTCCCCTCTCGCCCTTCTTAAAGGAGCGAGGTGGGGGGGCTCGGCCGCCCCGCTCGACGAATCAGGACATGGGGAGAGCAGGGAATCGAGACCGACCCGCTGCCTCCGCCCGTGACGGCTCGGTTTCCAACTTCCGCCGTCCGCGACCCCGAGTGCATGGGAGCCGCATGGCGGGGATGAAGAGCCAAGGCGACAGATGAGGTGACCTCGCCTCTCCCCGCGGTCACGGGCGGGGTGGAAGGGTGAACGCCTCGAAAATCGCGCACGCCACCCATCTCCCCCACGACGCCGCGTTTGACGCGTGCCGTTGCGAAGGGAGCGCGGTGGATGCGGAGTCAGGTTCAGTATGGACCCAGGCCGCGCGTGCCCGTGCACTGTTCTGGGCCTGGCCCAACAGCGCTCGGCACCGTGTATGGCCCAGGCCCGGGGGCTCCTGTCGGTGTACTAAAGTAGGGGTACCTTAGTACCCCGAACTTGTGCACGGGCAGTCGCAGCAACCCGCGGCAGGGCTTGCCGGGCGTCCGCCAAGATCCCCGATGGCTACTTTGACGCCGTTCAAGAGCTGAGTACTCAAGCCAAGGCCCCGGCAAGAGGAGCTTGCCGGGAAGGCCAACCAAGGCCCCGGCAAGAGGAGCTTGCCGGGAAGGCCAACCAAGGCCCCGGCAAGCGGAGCTTGCCGGGAAGAAGACGAGACCCCGGCAAGAGGATCTTGCCGGGAAGGCCGCTCAAGGCATTCCAAGTAAACTTGCCGCGACGCCCCGCGCATCCCGGCAAGGCCCGGCGAGCGGCAAGCTTGCTGGTGCGACAAGATAAGGGCCACGGCAAGGCGCTTGCCGCGGCAAGGCTGCCACCATGCACCCGAGCTCCAGCGCATCCAACGACGTGTCACCCCAGGACTATCCCAGGGGCACGTGGCAAGGCGCTGTGCAGCCATGCAGTGCGAGGTGGCAAGCGAAGCTGACAAGGAGGCCATCGTGGCGATCAGTGGCGCCTCTAGCGGTCGTTTCCTTGCACTGTTGGGGCGACCGACGGGCATTAAATGCCCCTGTCCCCTGCCGTCAGAGTTAGGTAGGGGACACAGTTGGTAGCTGTTGTACCAACCCGCGTTTTTACCTTTCTACCCCTCCTTCTACGTTGCCACCTGTCGGTGACCCCTTTAGCCTATAAAAAGGAGGCCCATGCCACGTAGAAGGGGTTCCGGATTTTTGGACTCCACGGCTTAGGGGTTCGGTTCGGAGTTTTTCCGCAGCTACGCCACACCCGCTCTCTCGAGCAAGAACAGAATACAAACACACAAAGCAGCAGTAGGAGTCTTATCTCTCCGGAGAGCTCCAAAGCTGGGTAAAAATCCCCCGCGCGCTCCCTCGCCTCGATCTGCTCTGCGTGCGCCCTCTGCTCCCTTGCCAAACGAGAAAGGGGCCCTCCTGCCCCATAGGTGCTCGTGATCCCAGCCACCACGACATTTGCGTATTGTATATGTTGCATCTAGTTGCTAACCTTTCTTTTTTTGGTGTTGCTCTAGTATATTTTGTTGCATATATATGATTGTACATCCTCTTCATGAGCATGCATCTCTAACAGGTACCTAGTTTCTTGATGGCGAGATGGAAATGCTATGTCGTGTACAAAGGGAAGGTTTCGGGGGTGTACAACGAGTGGCATGAGTGTCAGGCGCAAGTGAATGGGTTCACGGGCGCCAGCCATAAAGGCTTCAAAAGCAGACAAGAAGGAGAAGCTAGTTACTTGAGGTTCACGCTAGCGCGAGAGAGGACTCGTAACCGCCACCTCATGTACTGCATGGTTCCGCTCTCACTCATAGTGTTAGCACTTCTTGCGTATACCTTTGGTTAGATGGATGACGTTGTTGTAGTTGCAAGTATTCGAGACTTGCATCTATTGCTATTTTCGAGATGATGACAAGATATCACTTTGTGTTGGATGATGATTATGAAGAGACTATTTGCATGTACATGCTATGATTACATTTGTGGTCTCGCAGGCATTTGTATGTGTATCATGATGACATTTCAATGTGCTAAAGATTCTTCTACAAAGCCGGTTCAAATACAAAACAAATATGCCAAAAAAAACTACTTAAATTAGCAGTAGCGAGTGTACAAAAGTTAGCAGCAGCGCCCCAATAGCAGTAGCGCGTCCAGCCAAAGAGCGCTAGCGCTACTAGCGGTAGCGAGCTTCCCTTAACCGCGCTGCTGCTACACTTGTGTAGCAGTAGCGCGGGTGTGCACGCGCTACTGCTATGAGTTAGCTGTAGCGCCGTATTAGTAGCGCGGGTACCCGCGCTACTGATACATCTAAAACCTGCGCTGCTGCTAGCCTTTTCCCTAGTAGTGTAGCTCCAGTTCATCAATGTAATGTAGGCATGTATTCCGTAAATAGTCATACGTGCTTATGGAAAAGAACTTGCATGACATCTTTTGTCCTACCCTCCCGTGGCAGCGGGGTCCTAGTGGAAACTAAGGGATATTAAGGCCTCCTTTTAATAGAGAACCGGAACAAAGCATTAACACATAGTGAATACATGAACTCCTCAAACTACGGTCATCATCAAGAAGTATCCCGATTATTGTCTCTTCGGGGTTGTCGGATCATAACACATAATAGGTGACTATAGACTTGCAAGATAGGATCAAGAACACACATATATTCATGAAAACATAATAGGTTCAGATCTTAAATCGTGGCACTCGGGCCCTAGTGACAAGCATTAAGCATAGCAAAGTCATAGCAACATCAATCTCAGAACATAGTGGATACTAGGGATCAAACCCTAACAAAACTAACTTGATTACATGGTAAATCTCATCCAACCCATCACCGTCCAGCAAGCCTGTGATGGAATTACTCACGCACGGCGGTGAGCATCATGAATTGGTGATGGAGGATGGTTGATGATGACGACGGCGACGAATCCCCCTCTCCGGAGCCCCGAACGGACTCCAGATCCGCCCTCCCGAGAGAGATTAGGGCTTGGCGGCGGCTCCGTATCATAAAACGCGATGAAACTTTCTCTATGATTTTTTTTCTCCGCGAGACGGAATATATGGAGTTGGAGTTGAGGTCGGCGGAGCCTCAGGGGGCCCACAAGACAGGGGGTGCGCCCAGGGGGAGGGCGCGCCCCCCACCCTCGTGGACAGGGTGTGGTCCCCTGGTCTTGATTCTTTCGCCAGTATTTTTTATATTTTCCAAAAAGTGCCTCCGTGGATTTTTAGGACATTCCGAGAACTTTTGTTTTCTACACATAAAACAACATCATGGCAGTTCTGCTGAAAACAGTGTTAGTCCAGGTTAGTTTCATTCAAATCATGCAAGTTAGAGTCCAAAACAAGGGCAAAAGTGTTTGGAAAAGTAGATACGTTGGAGACGTATCAACTCCCCCAAGCTTAAATCTTTGCTTGTCCACAAGCAATTCAGTTGATAAACTGAAAGTGATAAAGAAAAACTTTTACAAACTCTGTTTGCTCTTGTTGTTGTAAACATGCAAAGCCAGCATTCAGGTTTCAGCAAATATTATGAACTAACCATACTCACAATAACACTTAGGTCTCACAATTACTCATATCAATAGCATAATCAGCTAGCGAGCCATAATAATAAAACTCGGATGACAACACTTTCTCAAAACAATCATAACATGATATAACAAAATGGTATCTCGCTAGCCCTTTCTGAGACCGCAAAACATAAATGCAAAAGCACCTTTAAAGATCAAGGACTGACTAAACATTGTAATTCATGGTAAAAGAGATCCAGTCAAGTCGTACCCAATATAAACCAATAGTAATGAACGCAAATGTCAGTGTGCTCTCCAGTGGGTGCTTTTTAATAAGAAGGGTGATGACTCAACATAAAAGTAAATAGATAGGCCCTTCGCAGAGGGAAGCAGGGATTTGTAGAGGTGCGAGAGCTCGATTTTAAAATAGAGATTGAATAACATTTTGAGCGGTATACTTTCGCTGTCAACGCAACAACTATGAGATGGTTGTATCTTCCGTACTACATGCATTATATGCAGTTCCCAAACAGAATGGTAAAGGTTTATACTCCCCCAACCACCAACAAGCATCAATCCATGGCTTGCGCGAAACAACGAGTGCCTCCAACTAACAACAGCCCTGGGGGAGTTTTGTTTAATTATTTTGATTTTCTTTGATCTTTTTGGATCATGGGACTGGGCATCCCGGTTACCGGCCCTTTCTCGTGAATGAGGAGCGGAGTCCACTCCTCTCGAGAACAACCCACCTAGCATGGAAGATAAAGGCAGCCTAGTTGAAACATGAGCTACTCGAGCATACAAAACAGAATTTCATTTGAAGGTTTGGAGTTTGGCACATACAAATTTACTTGGAATGGAAGGTAAATACCGCATATAGGAAGGTATGGTGGACTCATATGGAACAACTTTGGGGTTTAAGGAGTTTGGATGCACAAGCAGTATTCCCGCTTAGTACAGGTGAAGGCTAGAAAAAGACTGGGAAGCGACCAACTGAGAGAGCAACAACAGTCATAAACATGCATTAAAATTAATTTACACCGAGTACAAGCATGAGTAGGATATAATCTACCATGAACATAAATATCATGAAGACTATGTTGATTTGTTTCAACTACATGCGTGAACATGTGCCAAGTCGACTCACTCAATTCATTCAAAGGAGGATACCATCCCATCATACCACATCATAATCATTCTAATAGCATGTTGGCACGCAAGGTAAACCATTATAACTCATAGCTAATCAAGCATGGCACAAGCAACTATAATCTCTAAATGTCATTGCCAATATGTTTACTTCATAATAAGCTGAATTAGAAACGATGAACTCATCATATTTACAAAAACAAGAGAGTCGAGTTCATACCAGCTTTTCTCATCTCAATAAGTCCATCATATATCATCATTATTGCCTTTCACTTGCACGACCGAACGATGTGTATAATAATAATAGTGCACGTACATTGGAGTAAGCTGGAACCTGCAAGCATTCAACTCAAGAGAGAAGACATGGTAATATGGACTCTAAATTAAATAAACAATCATGCATATGAGAGCCACTAAGCATTTTCAATATGGTCTTCTCGACCCCCAAAGGAAAGAAAAGAAAAGAAAACTATTTACACGGGAAAGCTCCCAACAAGTAAGAAGAAGAACTAGAAATCTTTTTGGGTTTTCATTTTAATTCTACTACAAGCATGGAAATTAAACTAACTAATTTTTTTGGTTTTTTTAAGGTTTATCAAACACGCTAGAAGAAAACTAGAAAAAGAAATTTAAACTAGCATGGATAATGCAATGAAAGAGTATGAGCACCGACGACTAGTGTGTGAGCATGAATGTAAAGTCGGTGAGGAATACGTACTCCCCCAAGCTTAGGCTTTTGGCCTAAGTTGGTCTAGTACCAAGGACCGCCTGGCTGATATCCGTAGTTGTAGCTGGGGTCGTACTGAGATGCGGCAGCAACTGCCTCCTGAGCTCCGGCATGTTGGCGAGCTGCCTCCGGTCTCCCCTCGTGTTCAGCTGCTTCCTCCCTGGTAACAACATATCTTCCTTTTGCCTGATCATCAAAAAGGAGAGGAGCAGGAAGAGTGACATGGACGACGTTGCGTCTGTCATAGATTAGTCGATAATGGAGGTATTGTTCATTCCTCCTAAGAAAATGATGATTGACCATAGCGTCATAATCTAAATAAGCAGAAGGTATCATCACATCCCCCTCTCGTGGGGCTATACCAAGATAATTAGCCACACGGGTTGCATAAATTCCTCCAAATAAATCTCCAAGTCTACCATTATTCTGCAACCTACATGCAACTATTGCCCCCAAGTTATAACCTTTATAACCTAACACAGCACTCTTGAGGACACAGAGATTAGGGACACAAATATGACATGCTTCGTCTTTACCGTTAATGCATCTACCAATGAAGAGAGCAAAATAATGTATAGCAGGAAAATGAATGCTCCCTATGGTAGCTTGTGCTATGTCCCTAGATTCTCCGACAGTAATACTAGCAAGGAAATCTCTAAATTCAGATTTGTGAGGATCATTAATATTACCCCACTGCGGAAGTTTGCAAGCAGTTGTAAAATCCTCTGAGTCCATGGTATAAGATGTATCATAAATATCAAATAGGACACTAGGAGAATTACGCGTACAGTTATATTTAAACCTCGACACGAAGGAATCAGTCAATTGATAGTACTGAGGACACTTATCTTGTAAGAAGTCCTCCAGCTCAGCATTACGCACATACGCGTCAAATTCCTCCTTAAAACCTGCTTCGACCATAAAATCATCGGATGGCCACTCACAAGCTCGTACATCTGCGTCCCTCGGTAATTGAACATCTTGCTCACGTATAGCAATCCTGGGTCCTTTCTTTACCGAGGAACCACCTTGGTACAATCTCCTAGACATAATTCTTTTTCTGAAAAATTTCTGAAATTTTAGTAACTTCAAAATAAAAGTGAATAAAACTAAACAAGATTAATAGCAACTACTCCTACAAGTGCCTAGACCCCATATCAAGCATTAGAATTTCTTGGGACCTCATAAATTTAGCATGCAAGCTCAAGAACATGGTCACCTATGCAGCAAAAATTTGCAATGAATAAAGCACTAGAACAAAAACTAATTGGACCAATGGAGGAGTCAGATACCAAGCAACAATCTCCCAAAGCAGTTTTGTGAATGGAGCTTTGAGCAAGGAGATCGAAAATCGCAGCAAAATGAGCTAGAACTCGTGCTTGAGCTGGATGGGGATTTTTTTGGGTAGAAGATGGAGTGTGTGGCATAAGTGGAGGGGGCCACCAGGGGCCCACGAGACAGGGGGCGCGCCCAGGGGGGTGGGCGCGCCCTCCACTCTCGTGGCCTGGTGCTTGCCCCTCCTGCAATGATTTTAGTACCTAAAATCCTCAAATATTCCATAAAAATCATACTAAATCTGCAGGGCATTTGGAGCACTTTTATTTTCGGGATATTTTTTATTGCACGGATTATTCAGAAAACAGACGGATAATACTATTTTTGCTTTATTTATTCTAAATGACAGAAAGTAAAAAGAGGGTACAGAAGGTTGTGCCTTCTAGTTTCATCCATCTCATGATCATCAAAATGAATCCACTAACAAGGTTGATCAAGTCTTGTTAACAAACTCATTCCGAATAACACGAAACCAGAGAAATTTCGAATAACACTAAGTTACCTCAACGGGGATATGAACATCCCCAACAATAAGAATATCATACTTTTTCTTGACAGTAGGGAGAGGAAATTCAAAACCTCAATAATGATAGTTGGAACTTTTCCAATAGAATTGATGCTATGAACTTGAGATTGTTTCCTTGGAAAGTGTATCGTATGCTCATAACCATTAACATGAAAAGTGACATTGCCTTTGTTGCAATCAATAATAGCACCTGCAGTATTCAAAAAAGGTCTACCAAGGATAATCGACATACTATCGTCCTCGGGAATAGCAAGAATAACAAAGTCCGTTAAGATAGTGACATTTGCAACCACAACAGGCACATCCTCACAAATGCCGACAGGTATAGCAGTTGATTTATTAGCCATTTGCAAAGATATTTTAATAGGTGTCAACTTATTCAATTCAAGTCTACGATATAAAGAGAGAGGCATAACACTAACACCGGCTCCAAGATCACATAAAGCAGTTCTAACATAATTTCTTTTAATGGAGCATGGTATAGTTGGTACACCCGAATCTCCAAGTTTCTTTGGTATTCCACCCTTAAAAGTGTAATTAGCAAGCATGATGGAAATTTCATCTTCTGGTATCTTTCTTTTGTTTGTAATAATATCCTTCATATACTTAGCATAAGGATTTACTTTGAGCATATCAGTTAAGCGCATCCGTAAGAAGATAGGTCTAATCATTTCAGCAAAGCGCTCAAAATCCTCATCATCCTTTGTCTTGGATGATTTAGGAGGAAATGGCATGGGTTTCTGAACCCATGGTTCTCTTTCTCTACCGTGCTTCCTAGCAACGAAATCTCTCGTATCATAACATTGATTCTTTGATTGTGGGTTATCAAGACCAACAGCAGGTTCAATCTCTACATCATTGTTTTTGCTAGGTTGAGCATCAACATGAACATTATCATTAACATTATCACTAGGTTCATGTTCATCACTTGATTGTGTTTCAGCATCAAAGATAGAAATATCATTGGGATTCTCAGGTGTGTCTACAGTAGGTTCACTAGAAGCATGCAAAGTCCTATCATCTTTCTTTTTCTTCTTTTTGGAAGAACTAGGTGCCCCTAAAGTATTTCTCTGAGAATCTTGCTCGATTCTCTTAGGATGGCCTTCAGGATACAAAGGTTCCTGAGTCATTCTACCAGTTCTAGTAGCCACTCTAACAGCAAAGTCATTTTTATTATTTAATTCATCAAGCAAATCATTTTGAGCTTTAAGTACTTGCTCAGCTTGAGTAGCAACCATGGAAGCATATTTGCTAATGAGTTTGAGTTCACCTTTAACTCTAGCCATATTATCGCTTACGTGTCCTATCTCGAAAGCATTATTCTTTAACTCTCTACCAACATAAGCATTAAAACTTTCTTGTCTAGCCATAAAGTCATCAAATTCATCTAAGCATGGGCTATGAAATTTAGTAGAGGGGATTTAACCTTTATCATATCTATAGAGAGAATTTACCTTTACTACCTGTGTCGGGTTATCAAGACAATGTGGTTCTTCAACAGGCGGTGTATTAAGACCATGTATTTCTTCAATAGGTGGTAAATTCTTAACATCTTCAGCTTTAATACCCTTTTCTTTCATTGATATCTTTGCCTCTTGCATGTCTTCAGGACTGAGAAATAAAACACCTCTCTTCTTCGGAGTGGGTTTAGGAATAGGCTCAGGAGTCGGCTTAATTGGTGCAGGAATTGGCTCAGGAAGAGTCCAATTATTTTCATTAGTCAATGTATTATTCAATAGTAATTCAGCTTCGTCGACTGTTCTTTCCCTGAAAACACAACCAGCACAACTATCCAAGTAGTCCTTGGAAGCATCGGTTAGTCCATTATAAAAGATATCAAGTATTTCATTTTTCTTGAGAGGATGATTAGGCAAAGCATTAAGTAACCGGAGAAGCGTCCCCCAAGCTTGTGCGAGACTCTCTTCTTTGATTTGCACAAAATTATATATTTCCCACAAGGCAGCTTGTTTCTTATGAGCAGGGAAATATTTAGAAGAGAAGTAATAAATCATATCCTGGGGACTACGCACACAACCAGGAGCAAGAGAATTATACCAAGTCTTAGAATCACCCTTTAATGAGAATGGAAATATCTTAAGGATATAATAATAGCGAGATTTATCATCATGAGTAAACAGGGTGGCTATATCATTCAACTTGGTAAGATGTGCCACAACAGTTTCAGATTCAAGGCCATAAAAAGGATCAGATTCAACTAAAGTAATAATATCAGGATCAACAGAGAATTCATAATCCTTATCAGTAACACAAATAGGTGAAGTAGCAAAATCAGGGTCAGGTTTCATTCTAGCATTAAGAGACTGCTGCTTCCATTTAGCTAATAATTTCTTAAGATCATATCTATCATTGCAAGCAAAGATAGCTCTAGCAGCCTCTTCATTCATAAAATAACCCTCAGGAACAACAGGCAATTCATAATCATTGGGAGAATTTTCATCATCACTATCATCAATAATAACAACTTCAATAATTTCGTTCCCTCTAACCCTAGCAAGTTGTTCATCAAGAAATTCACCTAATGGCAAAGTAGTATCACGCACAGAAGTAGTTTCATCATAACTATCATGCATAGCATAAGTGGCATCATCAATAACATGCGACATATCAGAGTTCATAGCAGTAGCAGGTTTAGGTGTCGCAAGCTTACTCAAAACAGAAGGAGAATCTAGTGCAGAGCTAGATGGTAGTTTCTTACCTCCCCTCGTAGTTTATGGAAAAATTGTAGTTCTGTCATCTTTCAAGTTCTTCATAGTGATCAACAGATATAAATCCCAAGTGACTCAGAGAACAGAGCTATGCTCCCCGGCAACGACGCCAGAAATTTGTCTTGATAACCCACAAGTGTAGGGGATCGCAACAGCTTTTGAGGGTAAAGTATTCAACCCAAATTTATTGATTCGACACAAGGGGAGCCAAAGAATATTCTTGAGTATTAGCAGCTGAGTTGTCAATTCAACCACACCTGGATAACTTAGTATCTACAGTAAAGTATTTAGTAGCAAAGTAATATGATAATAAAGGTAACGATAGCAAAAGTAATGTTTTTGGGTTTTGTAGTGATTGTAGCAATAGCAACGGAAAAGGAAATAAGCGAAGAACAATATGTGAAAAGCTCGTAGGCAATGGACCAGTGATGGATAATTATGTCGGATGTGATTCCTCATGTAATAGCTATAACATAGGGTGACACAGAACTAGCTCTAGTTCATCAATGTGATGTAGGCAAGTATTCCGTAAATAGTCATATGTGCTTATGGAAAAGAACTTGCATGACATCTTTTGTCCTACCGTCCCATGGCAGCGGGGTCCTAGCGGAAACTAAGGGATATGAAGGCCTCCTTTTAATAGAGAACCGGAACAAAGCATTAACACATAGTGAATACGAACTCCTCAAACTACGGTCATCACCAAGAAGTATCCCGATTATTGTCACTTCAGGGTTGTCGGATCATAACACATAATAGGTGACTATAGACTTGCAAGATAGGATCAAGAACACACATATATTCTTGAAAACATAATAGGTTCAGATCTGAAATCATGGCACTCGGGCCTTAGTGACAAGCATTAAGCATAGCAAAGTCATAGCAACATCAATCTCAGAACATAGTGGATACTAGGGATCAAACCCTAACAAAACTAACTTGATTACATGGTAAATCTAATCCAACCCATCACCGTCCAGCAAGCCTACGATGGAATTACTCACGCACGGCGGTGAGCATCATGAATTGGTGATGGAGGATGGTTGATGATGACGACAGCGACGAAGCCCCCTCTCCGGAGCCCTGAACGGACTCCAGATCAGCCCTCCCAAGAGATATTAGGGCTTGGCGGCGGATCCGTATCGTAAAACGCGATGAAACTTTCTCTCTGATTTTTTTCTCCGCGAGATAGAATATATGGAGTTGGAGTTGAGGTCGGCGGAGCCTCAGGGGGGCCACGAGACAGGGGGCGCGCCCAGGGTGGGAGGGCGCGCCCCCCACCCTCATGGACATGGTGTGGGCCCCCTGGTCTTGATTCTTTCGCCAGTATTTTTTATATTTTCTAAAAAGTGCCTCTGTGGATTTTCAGGACATTCCGAGAACTTTTGTCTTCTACACATAAAACAAAATCATGGCAGTTCTGCTGAAAACAGCGTCAGTCCAGGTTAGTTTCATTCAAGTCATGCAAGTTAGAGTCCAAAACAAGGGAAAAAGTGTTTGGAAAAGTAGATACGTTGGAGACGTATCAATGGCACACTGCACTATCGAGTAGTCATCAACACGTGTCTGCCAGGCATTCACAATGTTTGCAGTTGCGGGCGCGGGTGGTACACCTAACGGTGCTTCCAGGACGTAATTCTTCTGTTTGGCAATGAGGATAATCCTCAAGTTACGGACCCAGTCCGTGTAGTTCCTGCCATCATCTTTCAACTTATCTTTCTCTAGGAACGCATTAAAATTCAAAGGAACAGTAGCATGGGTCATTGATATACAACAATATAGACATGCAAAATACTATCAGGTACTAAGTTCATGATAAATTAAGTTCAATTAATCATATTACTTAAGAACTCCCACTTAGATAGACATCCCTCTAATCATCTAAGTGATCACGTGATCCAAAATCAACTAAACCATGTTCGATCATCACGTGAGATGAAGTAGTTTCCAATGGTGAACATCACTATGTTGATCATATCTACTATATGATTCACGCTCGACCTTTCAGTCTCAGTGTTCCGAGGCCATATCTGCATATGCTAGGCTCATCAAGTTTAACCCGAGTATTCTGCGTGTGCAAAACTGGCTTGCACCCGTTGTATGTGAACGTAGAGCTTATCACACCCGATCATCATGTGGTGTCTCGGCACGATAAACTGTAGCAACGGTGCATACTCAGGGAGAACACTTGTACCTTGAAATTTAGTAAGGGATCATCTTATAATGCTACCGACGTTCTAAGCAAAATAAGTTGCATAAAGGATAAACATCACATGCGATCAAAATATGTGACATGATATGGCCATCATCATCTTGTGCTCATGATCTCCATCTCCGAAGCATTGTCATGATCTCCAACGTCACCGGCGCTGCACCTTGATCTCCATCGTAGCATCATTGTCATCTCGCCAACTATTGTTACTACGACTATTGCTACCGCTTAGTGATAAAGTAAAACAATTACATGGCGATTGCATTGCATACAATAATGCGACAACCATATGGCTCCTGCCAGTTGCCGATAACTTTGTTACAAAACATGATCATCTCATACAACACTTTATATCACATCATGCCTTGGCCATATCACATCACAGCAAGCCCTGCATAAACAAGTTAGACGTCCTCTACTTTGTTGTTGCAAGTTTTACGTGGCTGCTACGGGCTTCAAGCAAGAACCGTTCTTACCTACGCATCAAAACCACAACGATTTTTCGTCAAGTGTGATGTTTTAACCTTCAACAAGGACTGGTCGTAGCCACACTCGATTCAACTAAAGTTGGAGAAACAGACACTCACCAGCCACCTATGTGTGAAGCACGTCGGTAGAACCAGTCTCGCGTAAGCGTACGCGTAATGTCGGTCTGAGCCGCTTCATCCAACAATAACGCCGAATCAAAGTATGACATGCTGGTAAGCAGTATGACTATTATCGCCCACAACTCTTTGTGTTATACTCATGCATATAACATCTACGCATAAACATGGCTCGGATGCCACTGTAGGGGAACGCGGTAATTTCAAAAAAAAATCCTACGATCACGCAAGATCTATCTAGGAGATGCATAGCAACGAGAGGGGAGAGTGTGTCCACGTACCCTCGTAGACCGAAAGCGGAAGCGTTATGACAATGCGGTTGATGTAGTTGTATGTCTTCATGATCTGACCGATCCTAGCACCGAAGATATAGCACCTCCGCGATCTGCACACGTTCAGCTCGGTGACGTCCCACAAAATCTAGATCCAGCTGAGGTCGAGGGAGAGTTTCGTCAGCACGAAGGCATGGTGACGGTGATGATGAAGTTACCGATGCAGGGCTTTGCCTAAGCACTATGATGATATGACCAAGGTGGAAATATTTGGAGGGTGCATCACACACGGCTAAAACAATTGTCAACTTGTGTGTCTATGGGGTGCCCCCCTCCTCCGTATATAAAGGAGGGGAGGAGGAGGCCGGCCGGCTGATACGTCTCCAACGTATCTATAATTTTTGGTTGTTCCATGCTATTATATTACTCATTTTGGATGTTTATGGGCTTTACTTTACACATTTATATCATTTTTGGGACGAACCTACTAACCGGAGGCCCAGCCCGTATTGCTATTTTTTGCCTATTTCAGTGTTTCGAAGAAAAGGAATATCAAACGGAGTCCAAACGGAATGAAACCTTCGGGAGCGTGATTTTTGGAACGAACGTGATCCAGAGGACTTGGAGTGCAAGTCAATTAGCAGCCAAGGTGGCCACGAGGGTGGAGGGCATGCCCACCCCTACAGGGCGCACTTCCCTATCTCGTGGGCCCCTCGGGCGGCCACCAACCTACTTCTTCCTCCTATATATACCCACGTACCCCGAGAACATCAGAAGCGACCACGAAAACCTAATTCCACCGCCGCAACCTTCTGTATCCGTGAGATCCCATCTTGGAGCCTTCGCCGGCGCTCCACCGGAGGGGGAATCGACCATGGAGGGCTTCTACGTCAACACCATAGCCCCTCCGATGAGTTGTGAGTAGTTTACCACAGACCTTCGGGTCCATAGCTAGATGGCTTCTTCTCTCTTTTTGGATCTCAATACCATGTTCTCTTCGGTCTTGTTGGAGATCTATTCGATGTAACTCTTTTTGCGGTGTGTTTGTCGAGATCCGATGAATTGTGGGTTTATGATCAAGTTTATCTATGAGAAATATTTGAATCTCCTCTGAATTCTTTTATGTATGATTGAGTTATCTTTGCAAGTCTCTTCGAATTATCAGTTTGGTTTGGCCTACTAGATTGATCTTTCTTGCAATGGGAGAAGTGCTTAGCTTTGGGTTCAATCTTGCGTTGTCCTTTCCCAGTGACAATAGGGGCAGCAAGGCACGTATTGTATTGTTGCCATCGAGGATAAAAAGATGGGGTTTATATCATATTGCATGAGTTTATCCCTCTACATCATGTCATCTTTCTTAATGTGTTACTCTATTCTTCATGAACATAATACTCTAGGTGCATGTTGGATACCGGTTGATGTGTGGAGTAGTAGTAGTAGATGCAGGCAGGAGTCGGTCTACTTGTCACGGACGTGATGCCTATATACATGATCATGCTTAGATAATCTCATAATTATTCGCTTTTCTATCAATTGCTCGACAGTAATTTGTTCACCCATCGTAATACTTATGCTATCTTGAGAGAAGCCACTAGTGAAACCTATGGCCCCCGGGTCTATCTTTTATCATATAAGCTTTTCATCTACTTTTATTTGCATCTTTACTTTTCCAATCTATATTATAAAGTACCAAGAATATATTTATCTTATCATACTATCTCTATCAGATCTCACTTTCGCAAGTGGCCGTGAAGGGATTGACAACCCCTTTATTGCGTTAGTTGCGAGTTCTTTGTTTGTTTGTGTAGGTGCGTGGGACTTTTGAGGAGCCTCCTACTGGATTGATACCTTGATTCTCAAAAACTGAGGGAAATACTTACGCTACTATAGCTGCATCACCCTTTCCTCTTCAAGGAAAACCAACGCAAGATCAAGACGTAGCACCGGCCACAAGGGGCGCGCCAAGGGGGAGGACTCCTACTCCCAGTAGGAGTGGGTCTCCCCCCTTTCCTAGTTCAAGAAGGAGAAGAGGGAAAGAGGAGAGAAGAGAAGGAAGGAGAGGGGGGCGCCCCCCTTCCCTTGTCCAATTCAAACTAAGCAAGGGGGGCGCCACCTCTGGCCGGCCCTCTCTCTTCTCCACTAAGGCCCACTAAGGCCCATTATGTTGGCGAACATAGAAATTTCAAAAAAATTCCTACGCACACGCAAGATCATGGTGATGGCATAGCAACGAGAGGGGAGAGTATTGTCCACGTACCCTCGTAGACCGTAAGCGGAAGCGTTATGACAACACGGTTGATGTAGTCGTACGTCTTCACGATCCGACCGATCCAAGTACCGAACGTACGGCACCTCCGAGTTCAGCACACGTTCAGCTCGATGACGATCCCCGGGCTTCAATCCAGCAAAGCGTCGGGGATGAGTTCCGTCAGCATGATGGCATGGTGATGATGATGATGTTCTACCGGCGCAGGGCTTCGCCTAAACTCCGCGACGATATGACCGAGGTGGAATATGGTGGAGGAGGGCACCGCACACGGCTAAGGAACGATCCGTAGATCAACTTGTGTGTTCTAGGGTGCCCCCTGCCCCCGTATATAAAGGAGCAAGGGGGGGGTGTGGCCGGCCCTAGGAGGAGGCACGCCGGAGGAGTCCTACTCCCACCGGGAGTAGGACTCCCCCCCCCCTTTCCTAGTTGGATTAGGACTTGGGGGAGGGAAAGAGGAAAGGCCCCCCCCCCTTCCTTGTCCTATTCGGACTAGGGGGGGAGGGGGCGCGCGGCCTGCCCTGGCCGGCCCTCCTCTTCTCCCTCATGGCCCACTAAGGCCCATTAACCCCCGGGAGGGTTCCGGTAACCCCCCGGTGTTCCGGTAAAATCCCGATTTCACCAGAACTATTCCGATGTCCAAACATAGGCTTCCGATATATCAATCTTTATGTCTCGACCATTTCGAGACTCCTCGTCATGTCCGTGATCACATCCGGGACTCCGAACAAACTTCAGTACATCAAAACTTATAAACTCGTAATAAAACTGTCATCGCAACGTTAAGCGTGCGGACCCTACGGGTTCGAGAACTATGTAGACAGTACCTAGAACTATTCTCGGTCAATAACCAATAGCGGAACCTATATGCCCATATTGGTTCCTACATATTCTACGAAGATCTTTATCGGTCAAACCGCATAACAACATACAGTGTTCCCTTTGTCATCGGTATGTTGCTTGCCCGAGATTCGATCGTCGGTATCTAATACCTAGTTCAATCTCATTACCGGCAAGTCTCTTTACTCGTTACGTAATGCATCATTCCGTAACTAACTCATTAGCTACATTGCTTGCAAGGCTTATAGTGATGTGCATTACCGAGAGGGCCCAGAGATACCTCTCCAACAATCGGAGTGACAAAACCTAATCTCGAAATACGCCAACTCAACATGTACCTTTGGAGACACCTGTAGTACTCCTTTATAATCACCCAGTTATGTTGTGACGTTTGGTAGCACCCAAAGTGTTCCTCCGGTAAACGGGAGTTGCATAATCTCATAGTTACAGGAACATGTATAAGTCATGAAGAAAGCAATAGCAATATACTAAACGATCAAGTGCTAGGCTAATGGAATGGGTCATGTCAATCACATCATTCTCCTAATGATGTGATCCCATTAATCAAATGACAACACATGTCTATGGTTAGGAAACATAACCATCTTTGATTAATAAGCTAGTCAAGTAGAGGCATACTAGTGATGTTGTGTTTGTCTATGTATTCACACATGTATTATGTTTCTAGTTAATACAATTCTAGCATGAATAATAAACAATTATCATGACATGAGGAAATAAATAATAACTTTATTATTGCCTCTAGGGCATATTTCCTTCAGTCTCCCACTTGCCCTAGAGTCAATAATCTAGATTACATAGTAATGATTCTAACACCCATGGAGTCTTGGTGCTGATCATGTTTTGCTCGTGAGAGAGGCTTAGTCAATGGGTCTGCAACATTCAGATCCGTATGTATCTTGCAAATTTGTATGTCTCCCACTTGGACTTGGTCCCGGATGGAATTGAAGCGTCTCTTGATGTGCTTGGTCCTCTTGTGAAATCTGGATTCCTTTGCCAAGGAAATTGCACCAGTATTGTCACAGAAGATCTTCATTGGTCCCGATGCACTAGGTATGACACCTAGATCGGAAATGAACTCATTCATCCAGACTCCTTCATTTGCTGCTTCCGAAGCAGCTATGTACTCTGCTTCACATGTAGATCCCACCATGATGCTTTGTTTAGAACTGCACCAACTTATAGCTCCACCATTTAATAAAAATACGTATCCGGTTTGCGATTTAGAATCGTCCGGATCAGTGTCAAAGCTTGCATCGACGTAACCATTTACGACTAGCTCTTTGTCACCTCCATATGCGAGAAACATATCCTTAGTCCTTTTCAGGTATTTCAGGATGTTCTTGACCGATGTCCAGTGATCCACTCCTGGATTACTTTGGTACCTTCCTGCCAAGCTTATTGCTAAGCATACGTCAGGTCTGGTACACAGCATTGCATACATGATAGAGCCTATGGCTGAAGCATAGGGAACATCTTTCATTTTCTCTCTATCTTCTGCTGTGGTCGGGCATTGAGTTTGACTCAACTTCACACCTTGTAGCACGGGCAAGAACCCTTTCTTTGCCTGATCCATTTTGAACTTTTTCAAAATTTTATCAAGGTATGTGCTTTGTGAAAGTCCTATTAAGCGTCTTGATCTATCTCTATAAATCTTGATGCCCAATATGTAAGCAGCTTCACCGATCTCTTTCATTGAAAAACTTTTATTCAAGTATCCCTTTATGCTATCCAGAAATTCTATATCATTTCCAATTAATAATATGTCATCTACATATAATATCAGAAATGCTACAGAGCTCCCACTCACTTTCTTGTAAATACAGGCTTCTCCAAAAGTCTGTATAAAACCATATGTTTTGATCACACTATCAAAGCGTTTATTCCAACTCCGAGATGCTTGCACCAGTCCATAAATGGATTGCTGGAGCTTGCACACTTCGTTAGCACCTTTTGGATCAACAAAACCTTTTGGCTGCATCATATACAACTCTTCTTCCAGAAATCCATTCAAGAATGCAGTTTTGACATCCATTTGCCAAATTTCATAATCATAAAATGCAGCAATAGCTAACATGATTCGGACAGACTTAAGTATCGCTACGGGTGAGTAAGTCTCATCGTAGTCAACCCCTTGAACTTGTCGAAAACCTTTCGCAACAAGTCGAGCTTTATAGACAGTTACATTACCATCAGCGTCGGTCTTCTTCTTAAAGATCCATTTATTCTCAATGGCTGGCCGATCATCAGGCAAGTCAACCAAAGTCCATACTTTGTTCTCATACATGGATCCCATCTCAGATTTCATGGCCTCTAGCCATTTTGCGGAATCTGGGCTCATCATTGCTTCCTCATAGTTCGTAGGTTCATCATGGTCAAGTAACATGACTTCCAGAATAGGATTACCGTACCACTCTAGTGTGGATCTTACTCTGGTAGACCTACGAGGTTCAGTAGAAACTTGATCTGAAGTTTCATGATCAATATCATTAGCTTCCTCACTAATTGGTGTAGTTGTCACAGGAACGGGTTCTTGTGATGAACTACTTTCCAATAAGGGAGCAGGTACAGTTACCTCATCAAGTTCTACTTTCCTCCCACTCACTTCTTTCGAGAGAAACTCCTTCTCTAGAAAGGATCCGATTTTAGCAACGAAAATCTTGCCCTCAGATCTGTGATAGAAGGTGTACCCAATAGTCTCTTTTGGGTATCCTATGAAGACACATTTCTCCGATTTAGGTTCGAGCTTATCTGGTTGAAGTTTCTTCACATAAGCATCGCAGCCCCAAACTTTAAGAAACGACAACTTTGGTTTCTTGCCAAACCACAGTTCATAAGGCGTCGTCTCAACGGATTTTGATGGTGCCCTATTCAACGTGAATGCGGCCGTCTCTAAAGCATAACCCCAGAACGATAGCGGTAAATCAGTAAGAGACATCATAGATCGCACCATATCTAGTAAAGTACGATTACGACGTTCGGACACACCATTTCGTTATGGTGTTCCGGGTGGCGTGAGTTGCGAAACTATTCCGCATTGTTTCAAATGTAAACCAAACTCGTAACTCAAATATTCTCCTCCACGATCAGATCATAGAAACTTAATTTTCTTGTTACGATGATTTTCCACTTCACTCTGAAATTCTTTGAACTTTTCAAATGTTTCAGACTTGTGTTTCATTAAGTAGATATACCCATATCTGCTCAAATCATCTGTGAAGGTGAGAAAATAATGATACCCGCCACGAGCCTCAACATTCATTGGACCACAAACATCAGTATGTATGATTTCCAATAAATCAGTTGCTCGCTCCATAGTTCCGGAGAACGGCGTTTTAGTCATCTTGCCCATGAGGCACGGTTCGCAAGTACCAAGTGATTCATAATCAAGTGATTCCAAAAGCCCATCAGTATGGAGTTTCTTCATGCGCTTTACACCGATATGACCTAAACGGCAGTGCCACAAATAAGTTGCACTATCATTATCAACTCTGCATCATTTGGTTTCAACACTATGAATATGTGTATCACTACTATCGAGATTCAATAAAAATAGACCACTCTTCAAGGGTGCATGACCATAAAAGATATTACTCATATAAATAGAACAACCATTATTCTTTGATTTAAATGAATAACCGTCTCGCATCAAACAAGATCCAGATATAATGTTCATGCTCAACGCTAGCACCAAATAACAATTATTTAGGTCTAAAACTAATCCCGATGGTAGATGTAGAGGTAGCGTGCCGACCGCGATCACATCGACTTTGGAACCATTGCCCATGCGCATTGTCACCTCGTCCTTAGCCAATCTTCGCTTAATCCGTAGTCCCTGTTTCGAGTTGCAAATATTAGCAACAGAACCAGTATCAAATACCCAGGTACTACTGTGAGCATTAGTAAGGTACACATCAATAACATGTATATCACATATACCTTTGTTCACTTTGCCATCCTTCTTATCCGCCAAATACTTGGGGCAGTTCCGCTTCCAGTTTCCAGTCTGCTTGCAATAGAAGCACTCAGTCTCAGGCTTAGGTCCAGACTTGGGTTTCTTCTCTTGAGCAGCAACTTGTTTGCTGTTCTTCTTGAAGTTCCCCTTCTTCTTCCCTTTGCCCTTTTTCTTGAAACTGGTGGTCTTGTTAACCATCAACACTTGATGCTCCTTCTTGATTTCTACCTCCGCGGCTTTTAGCATTGCGAAGAGCTCAAGAATAGTCTTGTCCATCCCTTGCAATTATAGTTCATCACGAAGCTCTTGTAGCTTGGTGGCAGTGATTGAAGAATTCTGTCAATGACACTATCATCAGGAAGATTAACTCCCAGTTGAATCAAGTGATTATTATACCCAGACATTTTGAGTATGTGTTCACTGACAAAACTATTCTCCTCCATCTTGCAGCTATACAACTTATTGGAGACTTCATATCTCTCAATCCGGGCATTTGCTTGAAATATTAACTTCAACTACTAGAACATCTCATATGCTCCATGACATTCAAAACATCGTTGAAGACCCGGTTCTAAGCCGTAAAGCATGGCACACTGAACTATCGAGTAGTCATCAGCTTTGCTCTGCCAGACGTTCTTAACGTCGTCAGTTGCATCAGCAGCAGGCCTGGCACCCAGCGGTGCTTCCAGGACGTAATTCTTTTGTGCAGCAATGAGGATAATCCTCAGGTTACGGACCCAGTCCGTGTAATTGCTACCATCATCTTTCAACTTTGCTTTCTCAAGGAAGGCATTAAAATTCAACGGAACAACAGCACGAGCCATCTATCTACAACAAACATAGACAAGAAAAATACTATCAGGTACTAAATTCATGATAAATTTAAGTTCAATTAATCATATTACTTAAGAAATCCCACTTAGACAGACATCTCTGTAGTCATCTAAGTGATTACGTGATCCAAATCAACTAAACCATGTCCGATCATCACGTGAGATGGAGTAGTTTCAATGGTGAACATCACTATGTTGATCATATCTACTATATGATTCACGTTCGACCTTTCGGTCTCCGTGTTCCGAGGCCATATCTGTATATGCTAGCTCGTCAAGTTTAACCTGAGTATTCCGCGTGTGCAATTGTTTTGCACCCGTTGTATTTGAACGTAGAGCCTATCACACTCGATCATCACGTGGTGTCTCAGCACGAAGAACTTTCGCAACGGTGCATACTCAGGGAGAACACTTCTTGATAATTAGTGAGAGATCATCTTAAAATGCTACCGTCAATCAAAGCAAGATAAGATGCATAAAGGATAAACATCACATGCAATCAATATAAGTGATATGATATGGCCATCATCATCTTGTGCTTGTGATCTCCATCTTCAAAGCACCATCATGATCACCATCGTCACCGGCGCGACACCTTGATCTCCATCGTAGCATCATTGTCGTTACGCCATCTATTGCTTCTACGACTATCGCTACCGCTTAGTGATAAAGTAAAGCAATTACAGGGCGTTTGCATTTCATACAATAAAGCGACAACCATATGGCTCCTGCCAGTTGCCGATAACTTCGGTTACAAAACATGATCATCTCATATAATAAAATATAGCATCACGTCTTGACCATATCACATCACAACATGCCCTGCAAAAACAAGTTAGACGTCCTCTACTTTGTTGTTGCAAATTTTACGTGGCTGCTACGGGCTTAGCAAGAACCGTTCTTACCTACGCATCAAAACCACAACGATAGTTCGTCAAGTTAGTGTTGTTTTAACCTTCGCAAGGACCGGGCGTAGCCACACTCGATTCAGCTAAAGTGAGAGAGACAAACACCCGCCAGCCACCTTTAAGCACGAGTGCTCGTAACGGTGAAACCAGTCTCGCGTAAGCGTATGCGTAATGTCGTTCCGGGCCGCTTCATCTCACAATACCGCCGAACCAAAGTATGACATGCTGGTAAGCAGTATGACTTGTATCGCCCACAACTCACTTGTGTTCTACTCGTGCATATGACATCTACGCATAAAACCTGGCTCGGATGCCACTGTTGGCGAACGTAGTAATTTCAAAAAAATTCCTACGCACACGCAAGATCATGGTGATGGCATAGCAACGAGAGGGGAGAGTATTGTCCACGTACCCTCATAGACCGTAAGAAGAAGCGTTATGACAATGCAGTTGATGTAGTCGTACGTCTTCACGATCCGACCGATCCAAGTACCGAACGTACGGCACCTCCGAGTTCAGCACACGTTCAGCTCGATGAAGATCCCCGGGCTCCGATCCAGCAAAGCGTCGGGGATGAGTTCCGCCAGCACGACGGCGTGGTGATGATGATGATTTTCTACCGGCGCAGGGCTTCGCCTAAACTCCGCGACGATATGACCGAGGTGGAATATGGTGGAGGGGGCACCGCACACGGCTAAGGAACGATCCATAGATCAACTTGTGTGTTCTAGGGTGCCGCCCTGCCCCCGTATATAAAGGAGCAAGGGGGGTGCGGCCGGCCCTAGGAGGAGGCGCGCCGGAGGAGTCCTACTCCCACCGGGAGTAGGACTCCCCCCCCCCCTTTCCTAGTTGGATTAGGACTTGGGGGGAGGGAAAGAGGAAAGGGGGGCGCCGCCCCCCCCCCCCTTCCTTGTCCTATTCGGACTAGGGGGAGGGGGCACGCGGCCTACCCTGGCCGGCCCACCTCTTCTCCATCTTGGCCCACTAAGGCCCATTAACCCCCGGGAGGGTTCCGGTAACCCCCCGGTGTTCCGGTAAAATCCCGATTTCACCCGGAACTATTCCGATGTCCAAACATAGGCTTCCAATATATCAATCTTTATGTCTCGACCATTTTGAGACTCCTCGTCATGTCCGTGATCACATCCGGGACTCCAAACAAACTTCGGTACATCAAAACTTATAAACTCATAATAAAACTGTCATCGTAACGTTAAGCGTGCGGACCCTACAGGTTCGAGAACTATGTAGACATGACCTAGAACTATTCTCGATCAATAACCAATAGCGGAACCTGGATGCCCATATTGGTTCCTACATATTCTACGAAGATCTTTATCGGTCAAACCGCATAACAACATACGTTGTTCCCTTTGTCATCGGTATGTTACTTGCCCGAGATTCGATCGTCGGTATCCAATACCTAGTTCAATCTCGTTACCGGCAAGTCTCTTTACTCGTTACGTAATGCATCATTCCGTAACTAACTCATTAGCTACATTGCTTTCAAGGCTTATAGTGATGTGCATTACCGAGAGGGCCCAGAGATACCTCTGCGACAATCGGAGTGACAAAACCTAATCTCGAAATACGCCAACTCAACATGTACCTTTGGAGACACCTGTAGTACTCCTTTATAATCACCCAGTTACGTTGTGACGTTTGGTAGCACCCAAAGTGTTCCTCCGGTAAACGGGAGTTGCATAATCTCATAGTTACAGGAACATGTATAAGTCATGAAGAAAGCAATAGCAATATAAGTGCTAGGCTAACGGAATGGGTCATGTCAATCACATCATTCTCCTAATGATGTGATCCCATTAATCAAATGACAACACATGTCTATGGTTAGGAAACATAACCATCTTTGATTAATAAGCTAGTCAAGTAGAGGCATACTAGTGACGTTGTGTTTGTCTATGTATTCACACATGTATTATGTTTCCGGTTAATACAATTCTAGCATGAATAATAAACATTTATCATGATATGAGGAAATAAATAATAACTTTATTATTGCCTCTAGGGCATATTTCCTTCACATTAATCCCCCGTGGGGTTCCGATAACCCTCCGGTACTCCGGTTTTACCCGAAACTTCTCCGGAACACTTCAGGTGTCCGAATATAGTCGTCCGGTATATCAATCTTTATGTCTCGACCATTTCGAGACTCCTCGTCATGTTCGTGATCACATTCGGGACTCCGAACAATCTTCGATACATCATATCACATAAACTCATAATACCAATCGTCATCGAACGTTAAGCGTGCGGACCCTATGGGTTCAAGAACTATGTAGAAATGACCGACACACATCTCCAGTCAATAACCAATAGCGGAACCTGGATACTCATATTGGTTCCTACATATTCTACAAAGGTCTTTATCGGTCAAACCGCATAACAACATACGTTGTTCCCTTTGTCATCGGTATGTTACTTGCCCGAGATTCGATCATCGGTATCTCAATACCTAGTTCAATCTCGTTACCAGCAAGTCTCTTTACTCGTTCCGTAATACTTCATCCCGCAACTAACTCATCAGTCACAATGCTTGCAAGGCTTATAGTGATGAGTATTGTCGAGCAAGCCTAGAGATACCTCTCCGAAACATGGAGTGACAAATCCTAATCTCAATCTATGCCAACTCAACAAACACCTTCGGAGACACCTGTAGAGCACTTTTATAATCACCAATTTACGTTGTGACATTTGGTAGCACACAAAGTGTTCCTCCGGTATTCGGGAGTTACATAATCTCAAAGTCTGAGGCACTTGCATGAGTCATGAAGAAAGCAGTAGCAATGAAACTGACATGATCATAATGCTAAGATAACGGATGGGTCATGTCCATCACATCATTCTCCTAATGATGTGACCCCGTTCATCAAATGACAACACATGTCTATGGTTAGGAAACATAACCATCTTTGATTAACGAGCTAGTCAAGTAGAGGCATACTAGGGACTATATGTGTTGTGTATGTATTCACACATGTACTAAGTTTTCGGTTAGTATAATTCTAGCATGAATAATAAAAATTTACCATGACTTAAGGAAATAAATAATAACTTTATTATTGCCTCTAGGGCATATTTCCTTCAGCAATCTGGTCATATTGCTCAAACAGACAAAAGTTGTTTGGGGAGGTATGTTATATTAGTATTTAACGTAAGAAATATCTTCCAGGGAAAATAGTTCATTAAGGGTTACTTTCCTTGGGTCGGCATGCTTAATCAGGGGCGGATATACAGGGTGGACAGGGTGGGCCGCAGCACACCCTGGGATTTCGCAACTGCTTGTAGACCATAGTTGAAGGGCCCGATGAAAATAGGAAAAGCCCAGGAAGCGCTGCCCGTCGCGCTGACCCCTATGCATAGCCGCATCTGATCATGTCTGGCCTCTTTGCATCTGATCCCGTCCCCTTTTTCACGAATACGCTAGAGAGCATATCATTTCATTGATAGGAAGGAGGGGAAGGTACAGGGGGGGCTCGGTGTCCAGCACGCAGGCAAGACAGGGAGTGAGGAGCAGTGGTGACGAGCTGCTCAGCCCGGGTACAAGCTTAGGGACCTATGCCAGCAGCATGTTTAAACCGTGAGCGCCAGCCCTAGCCCAAGAACGTGCCTCGTTCTGGATAATCTCAAGAAGCCGGGAGGTGGAGGGGGACTCGCCGTCGAAGACACAGCGGTTGCGCTGCTTCTAGATAGACCAGGCCGTCAGGGTTGCAAGGGTGGCAAGTCCCTTACGGTGTCCAGTGGGGGAGCTCATGATCATGGAAGAGCACTATGGGAGGAACTCCTCGGGACCGGATGGAGGGGGACGGTGGCGCGCACCCAAGACAGGACATCATGCCAAACCTGCCTGGAGAAAGGGCAGGCAATGATGATATGTTGCATGGTCTCGACGTGTTGGTCACAGAGAGCACATCTGTCATTGTGGGGGAGACCGTGGTGTGCCAGTTTGTCGGTAGTCCAACAGCGGTCAAGGTCGGCCAACCAGGTGAACATCTTGACGCGCGGAGGGGCCCAACATTTCTAGGTGAGGCGCCAGAATGGGGCGGCTATGGAGCCGGCAAAGAGGGCTCGATAGCAGGATCTGGCAGAGTAGTTCCCATCCGTAGTCCAGCGCCAGACAAGACGGTCAGGGGAGGTAGATAGGTGAAGGTGACGGAGCCTAGTCCAGAGCTGGACGTGCTCCACCAGGGCAGTGGGCGTTAGCGCGCCACACAAGTCTGCAATCCAGCAGCGGTCCTGGAGCCCCTTCGCCACGATGCGTTTGCGACGCCGTCGGGGGACAAGGGGAAGCAGGTTAGGGGCGATGTCCGCGATGGCCATGCCGTCGATCCAAGCATCAGTCCAGAATCGGCAAGACCTGCCATCGCCGATAATCCAGGACGTGGACGCGTGAAAGATGGCGGAGGAGTCAGTATCGGAGGGCAGGTGCAGGTGAGCCCATGGCCTGGCCGGGTCGGTGCGCTGCAGCCACAACCAGCGCACACAGAGAGAGATCCCTTGTCGATGGAGGTCTGGGATGCCGAGCCTACCAAGATGGAGGGGCCGGCAGACACGCTGCCAGTTGACTGGCCCGTGGCCAGCGCGGGTCTCCTTATTACCATGCCAGAGGAATTCGCGGATGGTGCGGTTCACTTGCTTGAGGATCGTCGGACAAAGAGCGATGACGACCATGATGTGGGAGGGGATCGCGCACAGCACGTGGCGGACGAGGGCGAGACACTCACCGCGGGACAGGAGCATCGCCCGCCAGGAGGAAAGCTTCTTGGCCAGCTTCTCAACGATCGGCCGGAGCAACAAGGTGGACGGCTTCCGGAGCGAGAGAGGAATGCCCAAGTAGGTGATAGGGAAGTCCATGACAGTGCAGGCCAGCTCGCACGCAATGGAAGCACGCGTGGGGTCGTCGCAGCGGATCGGGGTTGCCGAACACTTGGCAAAGTTCGTGCAGAGCCCGGAAGCCTCGCCAAAGACACGAAGCAGCTCCCGAATGACCCGGAGATCGCGGGTTGACGGGTGGCAGAAGATGATCACGTCGTCGACATAGAGAGAAATGCTTGAAGAGGCGTGCCGAGTGGTGAGCCGCTGAAGGAGGCCGCTGCGGTGGGCATGGAGGAGGAGGGATTTGAGAGCATCAATGGCAATCGTAAACAGCATTGGGGACACAGGATCGCCTTGTCACAGTCCGCAAGCGTGGGCGATGGGGGGACCGGGGGATCCATTGATGAGGACGCGCGTGCTGGATGTGGAGAGTAAGATGGCAATCCACTCGATCCACCGACGACCGAAGCCCAGGTGGCGTAGCCCGTCGAGGAGGAAAGCCCAAGAGACCGTGTCAAACGCGCGTGCAATGTCGAGCTTGAGGAGGACGCGAGGCACGCGGAGGTTGTGGAGCTGGTGGGCGGTCTGTAGGACAAGCATAAAGTTGTCGTGCACACACCGCCCGGCGATGAATGCACTTTGGTTGGTGGAGACGAGCTGGCCCAGGCGAGGAGCGAGGCGTAGGGAGAGGACTTTCGCGATGAGCTTCGCGATCAGGTGGATTAGGCTGATGGCGCGGTAATCCGAGAGAGAGGAGGTGTCACGCCCAAGATGCGACCCTATCCTAAAGGAACTCGAAGGTCCCACCAAGGATAGAAGCGCATCTTGAAGACGCTTTTGCAAGGTGGATATCATTACATCAACATTACATAATAGTGGGGATACATACAAAAGGCATACAATGCCACACGAATACAACATCACAATACATAAGAGCAACATCCGACTACGGATGAATCATAAACAGAAACTCAAACAATATCCACCCTGCTAGCCCAGGCTGCCGACCTGGAACCTATCCCCTGATCGAAGAAGAAGCAGAACTCAAGCAAGCAAGCATCGCTCTCACGTCATGATCATCGCATAACATGTACCTGCAACTGTTGTTGTAGTAATCTGTGAGCCATGAGGACTCAGCAATCCCATTACCATGGGTATCAAGACTAGCAAAGCTTAATGGGAAAGGAAGGGGTGAAGTGGTGAGGTTGCAGCAGCGACTAAGCATGATATGGTGGCTAACATACGCAAAAGAGAGCGAGAAGAGAAACAAAGGAGCGGTCGTGAACTAGCAATGATCAAGAGGTGATCCTGAACACCTACTTACGTCAAACATAACACAGAAACCGTGTTCACTTCCCGGACTCCGCCGAGAAGAGGCCATCACGGCTACACACTCGGTTGATGCATTTTAATTCGGATCTGGTGTCAAGTTATCTACAACCGGACATTAACAAATTCCCATCTGCCACATAACCGCGGGAACGGCTCTCGAAAGTTTATACCCTGCAGGGGTGTCCCAACTTAGCCCATGACAAGCTCTCGCGATCAACGAAGGGATAGACCTTCTCCCAGGAAGACCCGATCAGTCTCGGAATCCCAGTTTACAAGACATTTCGACAATGGTAAAACAAGACCAGCAAAACCTCCCGCTGTGCCGACAAATCCCTATAGGAGCTGCACATATCTCATTCTCATGGCACACCGGATGAGCCAGACGTCGGGTTGGCATAGACCCTGGTTGCCTAGGGGGCGCCGGACATCGCTCGGTTTGGACCAACACTTAGACAAGCATTGGCCCGGGGGGGCTAAAATAAAGATGACCCTCGAGAGAGCGACTCCCAAGGGAAAAAGTAGCTGGTGGTGAGGCAAATGGTAAAACCAAGGTTGGGCCTTGCTGGACAAGTTTTATTCAAAGCGAACTGTCAGGGGGGTCCCATAAATCACCCGACCGCGTTAGGAACGCAAAATCCGGGAACATAACACCGGTATGACAGAAACTAGGGCGGCAAGAGTGGAACAAAACACCAGGCATAAGGCCGAGCCTTCCACCCTTTACCAAATATATAGATGCATTAATAATATAAGAGATATTGTGATATCCCAACATAAACCTTGTCCACCATGGAGAAATCTTCAACTTCACCTGCAACTAGCAACGCTATAAGAGGGGCTGAGCAAAAGCGGTAACATAGCCAAACAACGGTTTGCATAGGAAAGGTGTCAAGGTTAGAGGTTCATGGCAATATGGGATGGCTTGATAAACAGGTAATAGGTAGCGCAGCATAGCGATAGAACGAAAAACCTAGCATAGCAATGATAGTAGTGAGATCCAGGGTAGCGGTCATCTTGCCTGAAATCCCGCAAGGAAGAAGAACGAGTCCATGAAGAAGATGAAGCCACGAAGACGAACCACACGTAGACGAACGAATCCTCACGATCGCAACGAAACGGGAACTATCGAGAAGAAGCACACAACATAGTAAACACACCACACATAGACAAGACATGATGCACAACAAGCATGATGCATGAGAAAGCTAGATGAGTCTACTCATGGCAAGAGATGATGCAAACAAGAACAACACATCAAGGCAAGTTAAATGAGGCCAGAAACAACATATAACAAATCCGATAAGTCCTCATATGCATATTTCGAAATTGGTCCAGAACTGAATAAACCTTATGTTCAAGTTGTTAAACAGCAAGTTAAGGTGCACCAAGACGATCTACACGAAATTCTAGTCAAGTTACATATAAAGTTCATTAGATTCGGAGCTACGGCCTAGAAGATATGAGCAAAGCAAGATAAACATGGCATTGATGCAAAAAGCATACAAACATCAAGAAAACACCTCGAAACAAGGATGCAACATGATAATATGAAACAACATGCAAAATCAAGCAAGTTTCATATAGAGCACACTCAAAACGGAGCAACGGTTCAACACACACACACTATACAAGTGATAACAACAATCTGTCCATAACAGCAACTAGGCATCTTGCAATCATCAAAACAATAAGCTACAGCACCCCAACATAATAAAAAAAGGCATGGGCATGAAGTACAGGTAAATCATAACAAAATATGAACACTGAGCTATCTCCAGAAAAGACTAGAACATGCTCAAAAGGACAAGGTAAGATTGCAAATAATAACAGTTTCAGACTTTAGCAGAAATAACATCAGGTTGCAATGTTTAGAGCTATCAAACAGCATATTACAGGACATATCATGGCAAACAAAGGCATGGCATGATACTACTAAATGCATATAACAACAGTCCCTTACTGACCATAAGCCAAAAAGGATCAGAAAATATGATGGCACCCATGTAAACATGGCAAGTTATATTACAGATTTAAACATGGCAGAAACAACAATAAGTAGGCATGTTGGTGAGCTTGAACCACTCACCACAGAGCAATACATGGCATGGCAAGGCAACCAACAGTAAGAAGGCATGTTTGTGAAGTTAAGCATGGCAAGAGCAAGGTCATAGGGTGCATGGATCACTAGGAAACAATCATGGAAACATTGAACTTGATGTTAACAGGCTGATAGCAACATTATCAAGCAACTTTGGAGCAAGATATGAACAATCTACAGCAAGCTATAAATGCAACCAGGGGCATGGATGGATAGGGCATAACATGTAGATCAAAACATGTTTATAGAACATCTCCAGAGTATGCATAGAATGATTAGTAGCAACATGTTTACATAGCAACAAAATATAACAGAATCTGCCTAGCAAAACAGCAACAGCAAGTACACTACTTAATAAGCTCGATTCACTCACCACAAGTCATTGCATGACAATATAAGCATAGCATCATCAAGAAGGCATGTTTTTGAAACAAACCAAGGCAAGAACAAGTCCATAGCATGCAAGGATCAACTATAGCAACCTTGGCTAAATTGAATAACAAGTAAACAATCTGCCAGGAAACATTTTGAAGCAAAAGTAGAGCACCAAAATGGCATGCTAGACTACTCCATAATTGCAAACAAGGGCATGAATGGATAGACAATAACCATATGTTCAAAACACCCTTACTTAAGTATCTCAAAATATGCATGGATCTCTCTGTAGCATCAAGTTTATATGGCATCAAAATAACAGCAGAACAGGGACTAAAATCAGCAATATCACGAAGCCTAGTTTGCATGCTTGTGCTAGTAACCACATTGATCAAAAAAATACATGGCATACACCCCTGGAAAGATGGCATGGCATAGATCAAAACACATGTAGAGATCAACCTCATAGGACAATCATGGCAAAAATGACAAATGAGCAAGTTATAACAGTTTCAGCAGATTAACATCAACATGCACTCTTCCAACAGCATTTCGCGCATCAAGATAAACTCAAATCAAAATGATGCAATGGAACGAAATGAAGTACTCGTCGAGGCGAACAATTTAACATATTATACGCACGAAACGGAGCTACGGATGCAGAGATATGATGTGATGAACATGGCATGATTATGCAAGATCCTGGGGACTTAGAGGAATATACGGGGTCAACCTTCGGATCTGGGCACGGATTTTGATGATGGCCGGAGAGCTCGCCGGAATTCGCCGGGGTTGACGCCGGAGTGAGAGAGGACGACGGAGGAGAGACGGGGAGGCCGGAGGGAGTCGGGGTCGGCCGGATCCGGGCGGCGCCGGCCCGGATCTGGCCGGAGGATGGCCGGCGGTGGCGCGGGCCGGAGATGGCGCGGCGGGGCGGCGCCGGCGGCCACGGGGCGCGGGAGGGCGCGCCGGCCAGGCGCGGCGGAGGCCGAGGGGCGGTGGAGCCCCGCGGCAGGGCGGCGGCGGACGGCCACCGGCGCTAGGCGAAGGCGGCGGTCGGGCGCGGGGGCACAGGACGGCGGCGGCGCTTGCCGGCGGCGGGGAGCGCAAGGGGGCGCGGGCGCGGGCGACCCCGGGCGCGAGGCGGCGGCGGGCGGGCCGGGCGGGCCCCGCCTGGGCTTGCGGGCCCGCGGCGGCGCGCGGTGGGATCCGGTGGCGGGGACACGTGGCATCATCTGATAGGTGCGGGCGCGGCGGTGGGTTTCGTCCGGTGGCGGACGGACATGTCTGCCGGGCGAGAGGGAGGAATAGACTAGGGTTTCGCCCGAATTTCGGAGGGGAGGTGTTTATATAGGTAGGGGGAGCTAGGAGAGTCCAAATGAGGAGCGGTTTACGGCCACGCGATCGTGATCGAACGACTGAGAGCATGGAGGGGAGTTAGGTGGGTTTTGGGCCACTTTGGAAGGGGTGTTGGGCTGCAACAAAAGAGGCTTTCACGGTTACCCGGTTAACCGTTGGAGTATCAAACGACCTCCAAATGGCACGAAACTTGACAGGCGGTCTACCGGTGCTATACCAAGGCCGCTTGGTAAACCTCGGGCCATTCCGAGAAAATTTAACACCCACACACGAAAAGAGGCAAAAGGGGGACGCTGGAGGACATAGGAGTGCCGGATTGCAAAACGGACAACGGGGAAAAGGCTCGGATGCATGAGACGAACACGTATGCAAAAGTGATGCACATGATAACATGATATGAAATGCATATGATGACATGGCAAATTGCAACACGCAAGCAAATGACATGGCAAAGACGGCGAATAACTGGCAGACATCTGGCGCATCGGATCCGGGGCGTTACAACACTCCTCCACTAACAAGAGATCTCGTTCCGAGATCTTAGGACCGAGATGGAAGGGAAAAGGGATGAGGTGAAACAAGAACTCAAGAGAAGAAGCAAAGAATCGAGAGCACTCGAGAAGAATTTGAATGAGATCTTGGAGAAGGCATGTGACTGATGGAATCCATTCTTACGGCACACTTGAAAAGAAATGAGAATAACTCCAGGAGAATTAGAAGAGTCAGGTAAGATCCTGGGAAAAGACCTATGGGTTAGGGCCCACTAAAGAGAAAACACCGTTGAAAAGGATTGTTGAACAGATACATGATGTACCGGAATAATTGAAATATTTGAATGAGGTGACAACCTTGAATTAATTCAAACACAGACAAATCTCCTGAGATGTCTTGAGCACTCCGGAAGGATAAACTGGCGAGAGGCGAACGAGCAGGGAAAAACACTTGAGCTGAGGGAAAAAATATGATCAACCCGAAAAACTTGAATTTGAATCCATCGGAGAAGAAAAAGAGATGGAGAATGACGAACGAGGCGAGAATTCACCAGTTGAAATAATTGATGAAAGACTGAAGGGGCTCCGCACGAATGAAATAGATGCTCGAAACAGACTCAGACTCCGGGAAGAAGAAAGGGTGGGAGGGCGGGAAAACAAGGGTAACTTGGAAGGGGAAAACGACGAATATCTTGAAGAGAAAACACCGGTTGAAAACAATGACAATAGAAACAAAGACTTCACATGAGTAGGAAGGATAATCAATTACGGACTCAGGTTCCAATAGGAAGAAGGGTGGGTGGGTGGGAAAAAGAAAACAATTGAGGATTGAACTCAAAGATGAAGAGGTTCGAGTCAACTTGACGAGAAATGCACCGGATGAAAAGAGGATGGACAACTCACGAAACTAACCGCGTGATCCTAAAGAAAAATTTGAATGGGAAGAGGAGTGATTCAAAACACCTACGTCAAGATTCCTCACCAGAGCGACGAAGGGGCAGAGGAGTAAAAAGAATTCCTACTCTCCGATATAGCTAGACTCAGAAAACAGTTTTCTTCTAGACTCAACAACGGCCAAACTACACGATCAATCAAGGGGGGCTCCTAGGGTCAGTCGAGGCTCTGATACCAACTTGTCACGCCCAAGATGCGACCCTATCCTAAAGGAACTCGAAGGCCCACCAAGGATAGAAGCGCATCTTGAAGACGCTTTTGCAAGGTGGATATCATTACATCAACATTACATAATAGTGGGGATACATACAAAAGGCATACAATGCCACACAAATACAACATCACAATACATAAGAGCAACATCCGACTACGGATGAATCATAAACAGAAACTCAAACAATATCCACCCTGCTAGCCCAGGCTGCCGACCTGGAACCTATCCCCTGATCGAAGAAGAAGCAGAACTCAAGCAAGCAAGCATCGCTCTCACGTCATGATCATCGCATAACCTGTACCTGCAACTGTTGTTGTAGTAATCTGTGAGCCACGAGGACTCAGCAATCCCATTACCATGGGTATCAAGACTAGCAAAGCTTAATGGGAAAGGAAGGGGTGAAGTGGTGAGGTTGCAGCAGTGACTAAGCATGATATGGTGGCTAACATACGCAAAAGAGAGCGAGAAGAGAAACAAAGGAGCGGTCGTGAACTAGCAATGATCAAGAGGTGATCCTGAACACCTACTTACGTCAAACATAACACAGAAACCGTGTTCACTTCCCGGACTCCGCCGAGAAGAGGCCATCACGGCTACACACTCGGTTGATGCATTTTAATTCAGATCTGGTGTCAAGTTATCTACAACCGGACATTAACAAATTCCCATCTGCCACATAACTGTGGGCACGGCTCTCGAAAGTTTATACCCTGCAGGGGTGTCCCAACTTAGCCCATGACAAGCTCTCATGATCAACGAAGGAATAGACCTTCTCCCAGGAAGACCCGATCAGTTTCGGAATCCCGGTTTACAAGACATTTCGATAATGGTAAAACAAGACCAGCAAAACCTCCCGCTGTGCCGACAAATCCCAATAGGAGCTGCACATATCTCGTTCTCAGGGCACACCGGATGAGCCAGACGTCGGGTTGGCATAGACCCTGGTTGCCCAGGGGGCGCCGGACATCGCTCGGTTTGGACCAACACTTAGACAAGCATTGGCCCGGGGGGGCTAAAATAAAGATGACCCTCGAGAGAGCGACTCCCAAGGGAAAAAGTAGGTGGTGGTGAGGCAAATGGTAAAACCAAGGTTGGGCCTTGCTGGACAAGTTTTATTCAAAGCGAACTGTCAGGGGGGGTCCCATAAATCACCCGACCGCGTTAGGAACGGAAAATCCGAGAACATAACACCGGTATGACGGAAACTAGGGCGGCAAGAGTGGAACAAAACACCAGGCATAAGGCCGAGCCTTCCACCACCAAATATATAGATGCATTAATAATATAAGAGATATTGTGATATCCCAACATAAACCTTGTCCACCATGGAGAAATCTTCAACTTCACCTACAACTAGCAACGCTATAAGAGGGGCTGAGCAAAAGCGTAACATAGCCAAACAACGGTTTGCATAGGAAAGGTGTCAAGGTTAGAGGTTCATGGCAATATGGGATGGCTTGATAAACAGGTAATAGGTAGCGCAGCATAGCGATAAAATGAAGCAACTAGCATAGCAATGATAGTAGTGAGATCCAGGGTAGCGGTCATCTTGCCTGAAATCCCGCAAGGAAGAAGAACGAGTCCATGAAGAAGATGAAGCCACGAAGACGAACCACACGTAGACGAACGAATCCTCACGATCGCAACGAAACGGGAACTATCGAGAAGAAGCACACAACATAGTAAACACACCACACATAGACAAGACATGATGCACAACAAGCATGATGCATGAGAAAGCTAGATGAGTCTACTCATGGCAAGAGATGATGCAAATAAGAACAACACATCAAGGCAAGTTAAATGAGGCCGGAAACAACATATAACAAATCCGGTAAGTCCTCCAAAGCATATTTCGAAATTGGTCCAGAACTGAATAAACCTTATGTTCAAGTTGTTAAACAGCAAGTTAAGATGCACCAAGACGATCTACACGAAATTCTAGTCAAGTTACATATAAAGTTCATTAGATTCGGAGCTACGGCCTAGAAGATATGAGCAAAGCAAGATAAACATGGCATTGATGCAAAAAGCATACAAACATCAAGCAAACACCTCGCAACAAGGATGCAACATGATAATATGAAACAACATGCAAAATCAAGTAAGTTTCATATAGAGCACACTCAAAACGGAGCAACGGTTCAACACACACACACTATACAAGTCATAACAACAATCTGTCCATAACAGCAACTAGGCATCTTGCAATCATCAAAACAATAAGCTACAGCACCCCAACATAATAACAAAAGGCATGGGCATGAAGTACAGGTAAATCATAACAAAACATGAACACTGAGCTATCTCCAGAAAAGACTAGAACATGCTCAAGAGAACAAGGTAAGATTGCAAATAATAACAGTTTCAGACTTTAGCAGAAATAACATCAGGTTGCAATGTTTAGAGCTATCAAACAGCATATTACAGGAACATATCATGGCAAATAAAGGCATGGCATGATACTACTAAATGCATATAACAACAGTCCCTTACTGACCATAAGCCAAAAAGGATCAGAAAATATGATGGCACCCATGTAAACATGGTAAGTTATATTACAGATTTAAACATGGCAGAAACAACAATAAGTAAGCATGTTGGTGAGCTTGAACCACTCACCACAGAGCAATACATGGCATGGAAAGGCAACCAACAGTAAGAAGGCATGTTTGTGAAGTTAAGCATGGTAAGAGCAAGGTCATAGGGTGCATGGATCACTAGGAAACAATCATGGAAACATTGAACTTGATGTTAACAGGCTGATAGCAACATTATCAAGCAACTTTGGAGCAAGATATGAACAATCTACAGCAAGCTATAAATGCAACCAAGGGCATGGATGGATAGGGTATAACATGTAGATCAAAACATGTTTATAGAACATCTCCAGAGTATAGAATGATTAGTAGCAACATGTTTACATAGCAACAAAATATAACAGAATCTGCCTAGCAAAACAGCAACAGCAAGTACACTACTTAATAAGCTCGATTCACTCACCAAAAGTCATTGCATGACAATATAAGCATAGCATCATCAAGAAGGCATGTTTGTGAAACAAACCAAGGCAAGAACAAGTCCATAGCATGCAAGGATCAACTATAGCAACCTTGGCTAAATTGAATAACAAGTAAACAATCTGCCAGGAAACATTTTGAAGCAAAAGTAGAGCACCAAAATGACATGCTAGACTACTCCATAATTTCAAACAAGGGCATGAATGGATAGAAAATAACCATATTTTCAAAACACCCTTACTGAAGTATCTCAAAATATGCATGGATCTCTCTGTAGCATCAAGTTTATATGGCATCAAAATAACAGCAGAACAGGGACTAAAATCAGCAATATCACGAAGCCTAGTTTGCATGTTTGTGCTAGTCACCACATTGATCACAAAAATACATGGCATACATCCCTGGAAAGATGGCATGGCATAGATCAAAACACATGTAGACATCAACCTCATAGGATGCACACATCAATCATGGCAAAAATGACAAATGAGCAAGTTATAACTGTTTCAGCAGATTAACATCAACATGCACTCTTCCAACGGCATTTCGGGCATCAAGATGAACTCAAATGAAAATTATGCAATGGAACCAAATGAAGTACTCGTCGAGACGAACAATTTGACATATTATACGCACGAAACGGAGCTGCGGATGCAGAGATGTGATGTGATGAACATGGCATGATTATGCAAGATCCTGGGGACTTAGAGGAATATACGGGGTCAACCTTCGGATCTGGGCACGGATTTTGATGATGGCCGGAGAGCTCGCCGGAATTCGCCGGGGTTGACGCCGGAGTGAGAGAGGACGACGGAGGAGAGACGGGGAGGCCGGAGGGAGTCGGGGCCGGCCGGATCCGGGCGGCGCCGGCCCGGATCTGGCCGGAGGATGGCCGGCGGTGGCGCGGGCCGGAGATGGCGTGGCGGGGCGGCGCCGGCGGCCACGGGGCGCGGGAGGGCGCGCCGGCCAGGCGCGGCGGAGACCGAGGGGCGGCGGAGCCCCGCGGCAGGGCGGCGGCGGACGGCCACCGGCGCCAGGCGAAGGCGACGGTCGGGCGCGGGGGCACAGGACGGCGGTGGCGCTTGCCGGCGGCGGGGAGCGCAAGGGGGCGCGGGCGCGGGCGACCCCGGGCGCGAGGCGGCGGCGGGCGGGCCGGGCGGGCCCCGCCTGGGCTCGCGGGCCCGCGGCGGCGCGCGGTGGGATCCGGTGGCGGGGACACGTGGCATCGCCTGATAGGTGCGGGTGCGGCGGTGCGTTTCGTCCGGCGGCGGACGGACATGTCCGCCGGGCGAGAGGGAGGAATAGACTAGGGTTTCGCCCGAATTTCGGAGGGGAGGTGTTTATATAGGTAGGGGGAGCTAGGAGAGTCCAAATGAGGAGCGGTTTTCGGCCACACGATCGTGATCGAACGACCGAGAGCATGGAGGGGAGTTAGGTGGGTTTTGGGCCACTTTGGAAGAGGTGTTGGGCTGCAACAAAAGAGGCTTTCACGGTTACCCGGTTAACCGTTGGAGTATCAAATGACCTCCAAATGGCACGAAACTTGACAGGCGGTCTACCGGTGCTATACCAAGGCCGCTTGGCAAACCTCGGGCCATTCCGAGAAAGTTTAACACCCGCACACGAAAAGAGGCAAAAGGGGGACGCCGGAGGACATAGGAGTGCCGGATTACAAAACGGACAACGGGGAAAAGGCTCGGATGCATGAGACGAGCACGTATGCAAAAGCGATGCACATGATAACATGATATGAAATGCATATGATGACATGGCAAAGTGCAACACGCAAGCAAATGACATGGCAAAGACGGCGAATAACTGGCAGACATCTGGCGCATCGGATCCGGGGCGTTACAGGAGGCGTCCGACTTCTTTGGGATCAGTGTGATTAGGGCTTCGTTGAGGCGCTGGAGGCTGTGCCCATTCATGGAGTAGAACTTGTCGAACACCTCGCAAATATCGACTTTGATCGTATCCCAGCATGCCACAAGGAACTCGGTCGTGAATCCATCGGGGCCCGGGGCTTTTCCACAGGGGAGCGCCTTGACCGCGGTCCAGATTTCCTCCTCGGAAAAAGGAAGCTCGAGCTCCTCTAGGTCAAAGGAGCGGTCGTTAATTTGTTGCAAGTCGAGGGAGAAATCACGGAGCCTTGGAGTGCCGAGGAGCGAGGAGAAGTGGTGGTAGGCCGCCTTGGCCATGTCCTGCTCATCGGTGATCAAAGAGCCCTCGTGCAGAAGGGAGAGGATGCGGTTCTTCTGGCGCCTGTGGGCCGCGTGAATTTTGAAGAAGACGGTGTTAGTCTCGCCCTCCTTCAGCCATCCAAACCGCGCCCGCTCGCGGGCGATGGATCTCTCGAGCGAGGCTAAACCAAGGTAGGCGCGCTTCAGATTGCGCCGAAGCCAGATCTCAGAGGGGGAGAGAGCCCGAATGTCCTGGGCCGCATCGAGGCGGGCGGTGAGCTCCCGCGCAATCATAAGTTGCAGGGAGACGTGGCCATGAGTACGTACGCCCCAACTCTGGAGGCGGCGAGCCGTGGTCTTGAGGCGGAGGTAAACGCGCCGGAAGGGGTCCGGGTCGTGGACAGAGCCCCAAGCAGCCGCCACCGTTTCCTGAAATCCTTCAAGCTTGATCCAAAACCGCTCGAAGTGGAAACGCCTCGGGCCAGCCGAGCTCGAAGTGCAGTCGAGAAAAAGCGGGCAGTGGGCAAACACCGTCGAGGCAAGGCAGCGGAGGATGGCATGCGGCTGCGCGAGATCCCACTCCGAGGTGCAAAGAAAGCGGTCGTTTCGCACAAGCGTGGGCGAGTCTCGCTCGTTGGACCAAGTGTAACGGCGGCCATGCATGTAGACGTCGCGCAACTCCATATCGGCATGATCCCGTCCCCTGATTCCCCTCTAGCCTATGCGCCCCTCTCCCTACTCGCCTGATCGCCTCCTCGCCAACAACTCGCCGGAGCCGGATGCCATGGCTGCAGCGGCGGAGTTCGGCGGATCCACTACCACAACCCATTCCCAGGAGGAAGGAGAGCCATCCGGCGCCAACCCCGCCCGCCCTACTCAACAGCGGCACGCCGGCACCACCACGCACACAGTCCCAGCTGGCGGTGTGCAGCAGCTATCCCAATCTGTAATTTGCGTAGGTAGGTTGTTGTCAGTTTGAACTCCTCCATTTCTAAATTCTGATTGAGTGCATGTCATAAATGTGAGGAACTGTCTGGTCATCGAGAAAATGCTATTGAGTGGCCCATAACTTATCTTTTTTGTTTGTGAAATGGGACAATAAACTGGAACAGGAGTTACTATTAATAAAGAAGAAAAAACACGAAGGGTCAAAATTGCGGTATGGTGCAAAGCAATTATTTTTTGAATGGCAATTCCTCGCTGCAATTTCTTCCTACATACATAAAACTAGTAGTGAAGGATTGTAGGCATGTCATGTTTGTTGTCAAAAGAAAATAATCCTGCCAAAGATACTCCATAACATTGATCATAGTCATGTCATATTTGTAGTATATTTTTTTCAAGGTGGACCACCCTGTTCCAAAATCCTAGATCCGCACTTTGCTTAATTATGCATGCCTGGGCTTTGATCCGAATTACGAGCAGCCTATCCCGTATTTGTTTAGGAGAATTACGTAAATGTAAACGATCTGTCGTTGATTGCCGACCAATTATTCCCTTAAGAACGCTAATTTTCGGCTTCACCCGTCTGAGGTACAGATTCGTATTACCTGGTTGTAGCAATCACAGAGATACTCTCTTTACACCTCTTAAGTGCATCATATGTTCCCAAACTGTTTCTAGCGTCTCAGGCAAGTCTTAAGACTTGGAAAAATCGTCAACCAAATCTGAAAATGCAATTAATGAGTTGTGTATACCCACATTTGACCTGCTATCATTTGATCATCCCAACTGGTGCATTAAATGGTGACATGTCGAACAATGGAGGCTTTGCGGTAGAATTCCCGCCACATTCAGTTGATTTTTCTTCTTCTTTTCAATAGCCATTCTGAACTACGTATGTTGCATCAAATGAACTTGAAGAATCCTTTTTCGGTTTATATTCTTTCTTCTCTAGTGTGTCTTCTTCTCGCTGAAGAATGAAGTGAGTAATTGAGCTTCGTTTATTGGATTCCTTTTGTTTGTACGTAGTCGGTAAAGCAAGCGTGGCTAGGACTAGCTCAAGATCACGCACTACGAGATACAACTAGCTTCCATGTTCCTGTGACACGCGGCTCCTCTGTTCTACACTTTATCAGGATGTGTTAGACTGAGAGTAACCAGCCGAGCTGATCTTGCGCTAGATGAGCTGGCCATGCACGCGCTCCATGCGCGACCGCCCTTGCATGGGCCATGCACGAGTCAGCCGCTCCTATCCATCCAGAGAAATAGGATCAGCTGGTAGTTTGTTAGCGTGTGCGTGCGTTGTATCTTCTTTCCCTCTCACATATGTACTCTCTTATATATATGCTACCCCTGAGAGGATGAATACAAGTTATGTTTTTGAGCTCAATCTAGTTGTCCAACATGGTATCAGTTTCGATCTAAACCCGCTTCCGCCATGGCCGAGGAGATCTCCGACGACGCCGCCGCCGCGGCCGCCGCCGCCGGCACCCCGGCCACTCCACAAGCCTCTTCCTCGCCACCTACTCCCCCACTTCCGGCCACCCCCTCTCTGCAGGTCACCCCATCCACCCTTCCTCTCCTTGCCGCTCCTCCTCTCCCTCACTACAAGACGGCGGCGCAGCTCCACGCCGAGCGTGTCGAGGGCGCGAACATCCTCCATCGCGTCCGCGTCGTCCTCGACATCCATGGGAAGAACTACTCCATCTGGCGTGGGCTGATGGAAGAGGCCTTTGATCAGTACGACGTGAACGCCCACGTCTCGCCGGACTTCTCCAACCATCAGGGCGACCCGACGTGGACCATCATCAACAAAGCGGTAAAAACCTGGTTCTACAACACCATGAGTACTGAACTTCTCGGCTTCGTTCAGGACCGGAAGGCCACGGCCTTTGAGCTCTGGTCCAAGCTGGAAGCGCTCTTCCTCAACAACCAGCGCTCCCGGCAGTTCCATCTCAAGACGGAGCTCTACGCCGTGAAGCAGGACGACTCCACCATCCCCGTCTTCTGCGCCCGGCTCAAGTCGGTCGCGGACGCCCTCCGCAACGTCAACAAGCCGGTCGACGACGACGAGTTGGTGATCCAGCTTCTTCGTGGCGTCAACCGGGATCGCCACGGGATGACGACTGCAATCATCGAGAAGTCGACGAACCCTGTGCCCTTCGAGCAGGCCGTCGGCATGTTCCTCCACGACAAGATGACCTCCCGCGGTGCCTTCCCGGCCGGTCATCACACCGCTCTCGCGGCCCATGGCCGTCCGCCTACTCCGTCTCCGGGAGGCCCCTCCGGCAGCGCCAACAAGCAGCAGGGCGGCGCCAAGCCCGGCACTCCCTCGCCGAACCAGGGCGCCAACAAGCGGCGCCGCTACACCAACAACGGCGGGTACCAGGGGGCGTCCAACTCCGTCAACCCCTGGACCGGGCATGTGTACGCCTACCCCATGCAGCTCCCGCCGCCACCGCGTCCGCTCCCGGGCCTCCTTGGCCCGCGTCCGCAAGCGCACACGGCCTTCGACGCCCCGCAGCAGTACCTCCCACCTGCTTACGGGAACCCCTTCGGTGGCTCTCCTCTGCAGCTGCACCCGTCGGGGGTCTACCCGCAACAGCAGCAGCAGTACCTCCCGCCTCCCCAACAGCAGCAGCAGTACCTGCCTCCACCGCCCACGTCGGACACCGGCGTCGACCACGCCGCATTGATGGGCGCCCTCCACAACCTCTCCTTGCAGTCCCCTAGCGGCGGCTGGGTTGCGGATTCCGGTGCCTCCACTCACCTCGCTGCTGATCCCGGTAAGCTCTCGTCCGTCGCTCCTGTATCAAATTATCCCCCTGTTTTTGTTGGTAATGGTAGCACCATGCATGTTAGTCATGTCGGCTCTGCCTCCCTTCCAAACCCCCACCGGCTTCTCTATCTCAATAATATACTTGTTGCTCCCAATCTCATCAAAAACTTATTATCTGTTCGTCGTCTAACTACCGATAATATGTGTTTCGTGGAATTTGATCCTTTCGGCCTCTCTGTGAAGGATTATCTCACCAAGGAGGAACTTCTTCGATGCAACAGTAGCGGCGAGCTGTACGACATCTTCCCTCCGACTGCTCCCACCGCCTACGCCGTCACCATCTCTCGCCTCACAGACCTCTAGCACCGGCGTTTGGGCCACCCTGGAGATGCCGTTTTTCGTTCAAATAAACATTTAGATCATTGTAATAAACATGTTTCAGATGGGCGTTTGTGTCCTGCTTGTCAGACCGGAAAACATGTCCGTTTACCTTTTTCTAGCTCCACTAGTTCCACCGCTGGTCCATTTGAGCTTTTGCATTGTGACCTTTGGACTGCGCCTTTATCTAGTGTCTCTGGCAACAAATATTACCTTCTCATTATTGACGATTTCTCATGCTATCGCTGGACTTTCCCACTCAAGCAAAAATCTGACGTTCCTGCCATCTTTCGTCACTTTCATGCCTTCGTCCGCACACACTTTGGTCGTACCATCCGTACTCTCCAATGTGATAACGGACGTGAGTTTGACAGTGCCGAAAACCGCAACTTCCTTCTCCCCTTTGGTACGGTGATGCGATTCTCTTGCCCATACACCTCCCCTCAGAACGGTAAAGCTGAGCGTGCTATTCGTTCGACTAACGACGTTGTCCGCACGCTCTTACTTCAAGCATCGATGCCTCCTCGCTACTGGGCTGATGCTCTCAACACCGCCACCTTGCTCCTTAACCTGCGCCCCACCAAAAAGTTATCCCTCATCACGCCGCACGAGGTCCTCCACCGCACACCGCCCTCCTATTCTCATCTTCGTGTCTTCGGATGCTTATGCTATCCCAACACGGAGGCCACTGCGCCACACAAACTTGCCGCGCGTTCTGTGGCTTGTGTCTTCATCGGCTACCCTTCTGACCACAAAGGGTACCGTTGTCTTGACCGCTCCACCAACAAAGTCTACACATCACGGCATGTTGTGTTTGATGAGTTCGTCTTCCCCTTTTCCAGTACCCCGGCGGCTTCCCCGACGATGGAATTTCACCATCCAGTCCATCACGATGGCCCTACCCTATCCTCGAACCCCGTGGTTCCCGCGATCACCCCGCTGGTCGCCAACACCCCAGCCCCAGTAGCCCCCTCACCTCGTCGAAGCGCTGCCACGACAGCCGTTTCGTCCTGCGAACCCACTGTCGCGCCAGTCGCTTCGCCCGGCGGCAACGCTGGCACGCCAGCCGTTTCGTCTGTCGTCCATGCTGCCGCGACACCGGCTTCGACCGACTCTCTGACATCTTCCTCCACCGAACGTAGCCCTCCGTCCACTTCATCTGGCAGTCCTCCTATCCCTAGACCTCTACCCCCGCATGCCGTCGCCGTTGCACCACCTGCTAACCCTCACGGCATGCGTACTCGTGCCAAGTCTGGTTTCCACTTACCCTCCCGTCGGCTTAACTTCCTTGCTGAACTACGAGGCGCTTCTCCACTTCCCCATACTTACCGCGCCGCCCTCGCTGATCCACACTGGGTCGGTGCCATGAGCGACGAGTACCAGGCCCTACTTCAAAATGAGACTTGGTCGCTTGTTCCTCGGCCCTCGGGTGCTCCCGTCATTAGCGGGAAATGGGTTTTTCGGCACAAATACAACTCTGACGGTACACTCGCTCGTTATAAGGCGTGTTGGGTAGTCCGTGGGTTTTCTCAGACCGAGGGGATCGATTACGACGAGACCTTTTCTCCTGTCGTCAAACCTAGCACTATTCGTGTTGTTCTCTCTCTCGCTACCTCTCACTCCTGGCCCATCCACCAGTTAGATGTCAAGAACGCTTTCCTCCACGGCCACCTTACTGAGACTGTCTACTGCCAGCAGCCCCTTGGGTTTGAAGACCCCGTTGCACCCTCTCACGTCTGTCTCCTTCGGAAATCCCTCTACGGCCTTAAGCAGGCTCCACGTGCGTGGTTCACTCGCTTCGCCGCGTTCGCCACATCCATGGGATTCGTCGCCTCCAAATGCGACACGTCACTTTTTATTTACAAATCCACAAACCACACGGCCTACCTTCTCCTTTACGTCGACGATATTATTCTCACGGCATCCTCGACCACTTTTCTCGACTACATCATCTCTCTTCTCCGTGGGGAGTTTTCTATGACTGACCTCGGTCCTCTCTCTCATTTCCTTGGCATTGCCGTTGCTCGCTCCTCCACCGGGCTACACCTCTCACAGCGACAGTATGCTTTAGACATCATTGAGCGTGCCGGCATGACTGACTGTCATCCCGTTCGCACTCCCATTGATTCTGGCGCCAAACTATCCATATCTGACGGCGATCTCCTTGAGAACCCTACCCTTTACCGTAGCTTAACCGGCGCCCTCCAGTACATGACTCTCACTCGTCCTGATCTGTCCTATGCCGTTCAGCAGGCCTGCCTCTTCATGCATGCCCCACGCTCCTCCCATTATAACCTCGTCAAACGCATCATTCGTTATCTCAAGGGCACCCTGGACCTCGGCCTCCACATCACCCCTTCCCCACCGTCCACTCTCTTAGCATACTCCGACGCAGACTGGGCCGGCTGCCCTGACACACGACGCTCCACCTCTGGTTTTTGTGTTTTTCTTGGGGATAATTTGATATCTTGGTCGTCGAAACGACAACTTACTGTTTCCAGGTCAAGCGCTGAGGCAGAGTACCGGGCCGTTGCCCACGTCGTTGCAGAGACCGCTTGGTTACGTCAGTTGTTGCAGGAGCTCCATCAGCCTATCGCCAAGTCCACGGTGGTGTATTGTGATAATGTCTCTGCTGTGTACCTGTCCGCTAATCCAGTGCAGCATCGACGCACGAAACACATTGAGATTGACATTCATTTTGTGCGGGACAAGGTTTCTCTCGGGGAAGTTCGTGTACTTCACGTCCCGACAACCTCTCAGTACGCGGACATCTTCACGAAGGGCCTACCTACGGCTACTTTCACTCAGTTCCGGTCCAGTCTCAATGTTCGGCAAGCCCACGTTGAGACTGCGGGGGGCTGTTAGACTGAGAGTAACCAGCCGAGCTGATCTTGCGCTAGATGAGCTGGCCATGCACGCGCTCCATGCGCGACCGCCCTTGCATGGGCCATGCACGAGTCAGCCGCTCCTATCCATCCAGAGAAATAGGATCAGCTGGTAGTTTGTTAGCGTGTGCGTGCGTTGTATCTTCTTTCCCTCTCACATATGTACTCTCTTATATATATGCTACCCCTGAGAGGATGAATACAAGTTATGTTTTTGAGCTCAATCTAGTTGTCCAACAGGATGTCATCACAATTGCATCTTTGGAACTTTCGTGAGTTGAAATCAAGTACCCGAAGACTTTAATGCATGAAAAATCTTCACCCAAATCCAAAAGCAGAATTAGCGAGTCGTCTAGATTCATATATGCCCCAATACCATTTTACCATCTCGGTTGGCACGTAATGGGTGATACCTCAAACAAGGGAAGCTTGACAGCATAATTCCCACCGAATTTGGTGACGCAACACCGACAATATGTGTTGCCTCTAATGAAAAACCATGAAATCATTTAGGCTTTGTTTCTTCTTTCTTCTCATTTTATGTGTTCTTCTCTGTCGAGGAATCGAGCTGGCGGCTGGGTTTTCTTTTTTGGATATAGTTTTATTCGTGTGTACGTAGCTAGCAAATAAGATGTGAGTTGGGGCTAGCTCTTCGTCGTGATGTAAGAGATATAGCTAGGTTCCATGTTATGGTGTGATGTGGCACATCTGCTCTGCATTTCATTGTGTTTTCGCCACGGTGACAACTTTCAAGGGTCCGCGTGTTGATTAGTGTAACTGAAGACTTTGTGCAAGAAAATATATTCGCCAGGTGTAGCCCACTATTTTCGTATTAGTGTGGACTCCATCTATTGTGCAATTACCCTGGCCAGCACGTTAGTTCCGGTGGGGGTATGTGTTATGTAGGGAGAGACCGGACAAAATCAACTTCCTAGTTAGTTTGTTTTCCCCTTTTGTTTCTTTCTTTCCTTCTTCCTATTTTATTTACATTCACTTTTGTTTATATTTTTGGAAAACTGTAATGCATTGTTTAAAAACTTAACTCCTTAAATTGCCAACAACTATTAATTTTTTCAAAAATTACACATATTTTAAAAATTCAAAAATTTTGATCGGTATCAAAAAAATTATAACACTTAAAATGTTCAAATGTTTAAAAATAATTTATGTGGCATTTTAAAATATTTATACAATGAAATTAAATGTCTGCGTAATTAATTTTTTTACCATTCAAATAATTTACATTAAATTTTGAAAAATGTTCAGGCACTCCAGGAAATATGTCCGTGACATATTGTAAAAATAATTATACAATAGAAAAAAGACTTTCGTGTAGTTTTTAAATTTTAAAAAATGTTCATATGATTAAAAAAATGTTTTAATGCGTGTTTCAAAAAATGTTTAACACGCACATGAAAAAATGTTCAAAGCATGTGCTTGTAAAGATGTTAATCATGTGTTGAAAAATCTGAAATGTATATAGGAAAAGTTTTAGATATATATGAAAAATGTACAATGTGTGTTTCAGAAAATGTTTAACACGTACTCGAAAAAATGTGCAAAGCATGTGGTTGTAAAGATGTTAATCATGTGTTGAAAAATGTACAATGTGTATAATAAAATTTGACATCAAAACATATACTTGAAAAAATGTACACTGCAACAAAAATCGAGTGGGGGCATTTGCCCCCACTGAGCTCAACTAGCGTCCGCCCCTGCCCGGCATGACCTAAAGACCTGCAACCACACCCTGCCCTGCATGTCTCTTAAGGCAGAACATATGCAAAAGCTACAAAACAATTGGTCAGGTTACCTGCAGGTTGACGTGCTGGTTGACATGCAGGGGGTGCGCAGGCGGAAGCTGCTGCTACTACTGCGGCCCCTGCTGCTGCGCCGGCGGAGTGGCGCGGGTGCGAAGGTGTTGCCAGACCAGGCCAACGCCGGCGACAAATGACAGCGTCCCCAGCGCGTAATCCCAATCCACGGCAACCGTCTCCTTCTTCTCCAGTGCGCAGCTCATCAGTGAGGGCAGTGCAGTTGTCCTCCTTGCCGAGCACCGACGCGTCGCCCGGCGGCGGGCGCGCATCCCCCACGCCGCCGGCGGCGAGGAGGAGGACGGCTGCGAGGAGGACGGCGGCGGCCAGCTTGGTAGCCATCCGGCGGCGAGGAGGAGGAGAACGACGGCGAGGAGGAGGAGGAGGAGGAGGAGCGCGGCGAGGAGGAGTGGGAGTGGAGTGCGAGGAGGAGATCCGGGGGCTTCATATGGAGGTCGGGGTTGCCGGATCATAACACGTAGTAGGTGACTATAACTTGCAAGATCGGATCTAGAACATGGATATAATGGTGATAACATAAACGATTCAGATCTGAAATCATGGCACCCGGGCCCAAAGTGACAAGCATTAAGCATGGCAAAGTCATAGCAACATCAATCTCAAAATATAGTGGATACTAGGGACTCAGGTCCTAACAAAACTAACTCAATTACATGATGAATCTCATCCAACTCCTCACCGACCAGCGAACCTACGAAGGAATTACTCACTCCCGGTGGGGAGCATCATGGAATTGGCGATGGAGAAGGGTCGGTGATGACGAAGATTGAGACCCCCCTCTCCGGAGCCCTGAACGGACTCCAGGTCTGGCCTCCCGATGAAGAACAGGAGACGGCGGCGGCTCCTCTCGTGAAACGCGATAATTCTTTCTCCCCGATTCTTTCTGAAAAATAGGATTTTATAGCATTGGTTTCAGGGTCTGCGGGGCCACCAGATGGGGACAACCCACCTGGGCGCGCCTGGAGGGGGTTGCGCGCCCTGGTGTGTTGTGCCCACCCAGGTGCCCCCCTTCGGTGGTTCTTGGCTCCAGAAATTCTCTTTCATTGTATAAAAAATCCTCGCAAAGTTTCGTTCCATTCCGAGAACTTTTATTTCTGCACGAAAACAACACCATGGTAGTTCTGCTGAAAATAGCGTTAGTCCGGGTTAGTTTCGTTCAAATCATGCAAATTAGAGTCCAAAAGAAGAGAAAAAGCGTTAGGAAAAGTAGATACGATGAAGACGTATTAGAGACAAATCACAACAAGAAGGAAAGAGATCCCTTCCACCCTTGACTTGGAGGACACACCACGCCTTCGTAGAACTTCCATCGCTACGCGGCTTCACCAGTCCGGTCCATATACATTGGGCCGACGCCTTGAGGACCCCTTAGTCCGTAACTCCCTCAGGAGGCTTGGCGGCAGAATTCGTGCCACATTCAGTTGCTTTTTTCTTTTCTTTCCAATAGCTACCCTGAACTACGTACATCAAATAAACTCAAAGAAATCATTTTGCCTTTTTTATTCTTTCTTCCCCAGTGTGTCTTCTTCTCGCCGAAGAATGAAGTGAGTAATTAAGCTTCGTTTTTCATGTTTTTTTTGCTTGTACATAGTCGATAGAGCAAGGGTGGCTAATAGTAGCTCAACATCACACACTACAAGATACCGCTAGCTTCCATGTTCCTGTGACATATGGCTACTCTACTTTGCACTTTATCAGGATGTCATCACAGTTACATCTTTGGAACGTCAGTGAGTTGAAATCAAGTACCCGAAGACTCTCATGCATGAAAAATCTTCATCCAAATTGAAATGCAGAACTAATGAGTCCTCTAGATTCATATATGCCCCAATACCATTTTACCATCTCGGTTGGCACGTAACGGGTGATACCTCAAACAAGGGAGGCTTGACGGCGTAATTCTCACCGAATTTGGTTGAGCCTTTTAGCAACACCGATGATATGTGTTGCCTCTAATGAAAAACTAGGAAATCATTTAGGCTTTGTTTTTTTTTTCTCTTCTATGTATTCTTCCCCGTCGAGGAATCGAGCTAGCGGTTGGGTTTTCTTTGTTAGAAGTAGTTTTATTCATGTCTACATAGCTAGCAAAGAAGATGTGAGTCGGGGCTAGCTCTTCGTCGCGCTATACGAGCTGTAGCTGTGTTCCATGTTCTGGTGTGATGTGGCTCCTCTGCTCTGCATTTCTGTGTGTTACCGTCACCGTGACAACTTTCAAGGGTACGTGCGTTCATTCGTGTACCAGAAGACTTTGCACAAGCAAATAGTGTATTCGCCAGATGATGATCCAGTGTAGCACACTACTTCCGTATTAGCATGGAATCCATCTATTGTGCAATTACCCTGGCCAGGCCGTTAGTTTCGATGGAGTATGCATTATGCACGAAATGGCCTATAAGTGCGGGGCGCAGCTACGTGTCACTTCATACTGTAAAAATGTCCGTGCAGTTTTTAAATTTAAAAAATACTTGTATCATTAAAAAATGACCGAATGTGTGTTTCAAAAAAATTTAACACATACTCGAAAAAAATGTTCAAAGCATGTGGTTATAAAGATGTTAATCATCCGTTGAATTTTTTAAAAGTATATAAAAAAGTTTTAGATATATATGAAAAATGTGTATAAAAATCAGACATCAAAACATATAGTATTTGAAAAAAGATTGACCACGCATTTGGAAAATGTTCAACATGTATAAAAAATATTACTAATGTATACAAAAAATATACAATGTGTATGAATAAAAAGACATGTTTTGGAAAAAAGAAATAAAAAAATAAATATACAAATCCAAAGAAAACTGGTGAAAAACGAAGAAAGAATCAAGGAAAAAACACGAAAAACCAAGGAAAACTATGCAAAACAGTGAAAACCAATAAAAACACAGGAAAACAAAACTCGCGCGTAACTGTAGTATTAGGTCGGTCCAATAACGACGCGCGGTACGCGAGAGTATTAGAGTGCAACTAGTTAACGAGCGCTTCTTCGGAAGCCTCACAACGATCAACGCCACTTGGCGCGCTCTCAGCCGCTCGCCACGTGTCGCGCTCTGCGCGCTCCCTCCGGATTTGGTTTCTTTTATTTTTTTCACACACGTTTTTCGGTTTTTTAAATGGGTTTTTTTCGACGTTTCGGCTTTTCACCAGCCTTCCTTAACATTTGGACAAAAAAATTCGAGAAAAAAATTTGCGCGAAAAAACGTGTTTTCTCATATTTTTTTTCTTTTGCAAAAGTCACGTTGCTTCCGCGAGAGACACGGTTTTGCTTTCATGAGAGTTACGACCGTGCCTCTCGGAAACGGAAAAAACGCGTTGTCAGTTTTTTCCTTCCGCGGGAGTCACGGTTTTACTTCCGCGCAAGGCACGGTTGTGCTTTCGCGAGAGTCACAGACGTGCCTCTCGAAAAGAAAAAAAACACCTTTTCTGTTTTTTTCCTTCCACGAGAGTCATGGTTTTGCTTCCGAGAGAGGCATGGTTGTGCTTTTCGCGAGAGTCACGGCCGTGCCTCTCGGAAACAAAAAAACGCGTTTTCTCTTCTTCTTTTCTTCCGCAAGAGGCATGGTTTTGCTTCCGTGAGAGGCATGGTTGTGATTCCGCGAGATGCACAGGCGTGCCTCTTCCGGAAAGGAAAAAAAACCCGTGCTCCCGGTTTATTTTTTTCGTGAAAAAAAAGTTCGTCAAAACTTATCAACATGGGATCTAGTTTTGAAGATCTCGACGCGAGGAATCCAATGGTGAAAGCGGTACGAGATTTGGACGCACGGTTTAAGAGATAAAACATTTTGAATAAACGGATCTACAAAAAAAAGGAAAACTCCGAGGTTGCGACAAATGGCGCACATACAGCGCGCCACTTGTCGCAACCTGGAAAGGTGGGAGTGATCTTTACAATGAGTACTCCTCAATTAGTGATTTCGAAAATATTAGGAATGACAGGCGATGGAACTTTGGCAGTGCCATCCTAGGCGAGTCCTCCTCGTTGGCGCCTTACATATGCGCCGCTATTCCCTGCTAGCGCTCACGTCCCAGCTCACTTGGGTTGGCCCATTTAGCTATCAATCCCTTCCTTCCATCGCTTCCTCGATCGCTGGACAAACAGAAAACTGGCTCGTTTTTTTTTTGTTTTTTTTTTTAAACTGGCTCGTTCGATTCAATTGACGCGTTGATCGTTCAATTCAATTGACGATTAAAATTTTGACCGCTTCGCAGTTGACCATGTTGACTTTTCAAAAAAATAAAAAAATCATTAATTTTGAAAAGAATTCCTCAATTTGAAAAAGTTCATCGATTTTAAAAAAAGTTCATCAAATTTCGGAAAAAAGTTCGCAACAATTGGAAAAAGTTCATCAATTTTGAATAAAAAGTTCATCACTTTTCAAAAAGGTTCATCGATTTTGAAAAAAGATCACCAATCTTGAAAAAAGTTCATTGGATTTGAAGAAAAGTTCATCAAATTTGGAAAAAAGTGCATCAAGTTTGAAAAAAAGTTCACTGAATTTGAAAACAGTTCATTGAATTTAAAAAAATTCATCAAATCTGATAAAAGTTCATCGATTTTGTAGAAGAAGTTAACAAATTTCAAAAAAGTTCATCGAACTTAGGAAGAAGAATTAAGAAAGAAAAGAAAAACAAAAACAAAAAATGTACACAAAAGGAAAAAGAAAGAAGAAAATAAATAAATATAGGAAGTTTAGCATGTCAGTTGGGGTGGTCGGGTGGTTAGTGCAGTTTACTGTAAAGCAGGACATCCCCGTTTTGAATCCCACTACCATGAGCCTTTTTTTGTGTTGTGATAAACACAGACTCAAAGAGCTAGATGGGCCGGCCCAGCCGAGGAGGGGGGTATGCGTCCGTTTGTGAATCACACTGTAGCAGGCGCAGAGGGCGCCGAATAGGATTTATTATCTTGGGCCAGTGGCCCCGCCCATGAAAATACCCCTTGAGAACATGGGCCAAATATCTAGCCATATCAGCCGAAAACTTGGTAGTGAATGAGACTAGTGCTATACGTATTAATAAGCTATCGAGAAGGTATTGCAATGCTTCTGGTCAGCGGGTTAACATGGAGAAATCCTCCATCTTTTTCAGCAAGGGTGTTGCTGCTCCTACTCGTGACGCCATTAAAAATACCCTTGTTGTCCATAATGACTCATTATCCGAGAAATATCTTGGTTTGTCATCGGATGTAGGCAGGGCAAAGGAGGGGTCTTTCAAGTATTTAAAGGACCGGATCTGGAAGAAGGTGCAAGGTTGGATGGAGAAGTGTTTATCAGGAGGGGGGAAGGAGGTGCTTATAAAGTCTGTGGCACAATCTATACCCACTTATTCGATGGCTTGTTTTAAACTACCGAGGGGGCTGTGTGATCATATCAATAAAATGATTCGCAAGTTCTGGTAGGGATGCAAGGATGGACAGAGGAAAACATCATGGGTCTCGTGGAGAACAATGACAAAACTGAAGTTTATGGGTGGTTTGGGTTTCAGAGACATGGATCTTTTTAACCTAGCTCTACTAGCATGGCAAGTTTGGAGATTATCGCAAAGCCCTGATTCGCTAAGTGCTCGCATGCTCAAAGCGAGATACTTTCCCGAATGTCACCTGCTCGATGCAAATTTAGGATCAGCGCCCTCTCAGGTTTGGCGATCTCTTTTGGAGGGCAGAGATGTTCTAGCGCTTGGACTAATTAAAAGGATTGGAACGGGACAGGACACTAACATCTGGAATGAGAATTGGCTGCCGAGAGATTATAAACTTCGACCGATTTGCGTACAGTCGATAAACCCTCCATCTCTTGTCTCGAAGCTCATTGATCCTATCTCGCGGGTATGGAATAAGCCAGCTCTCACTGAACACTTCATAGCTCCTGACGTCGAGGTGATCCTCAACATACCTCTGAGCACTCGGGTTTAGGACGATTTTTAGGCTTGGCACTATGACAGGCGTGGAGTGTTTTCAGGCCGTTCGGCGTACATGATGCTTTATGCAACTAAGTTCCAACGGGAGGATTGGTTGGAGCATAGAGCGGGATACTCAAACATTGCTGCAGAAAAAAGCTCTTGGTCACAACTCTGGAAGGTGAAAGTGCCATCAAAGGTGCGTTGTTTGTTTGGAGATTAGCACATACATCGATCCCGATAGGCCAAGTACGACATGACAGGCACATGGTGGACTCTCCGGTTTGCTCCATATGCAGTGCAGAGGAGGATACATGGCGGCATTCCCTCCTGAGCTGCCGCATGGCCAGGTGTGTCTGGGCTTTGGGTGACGAGGAATTGCTAGAGCATGTGATATCAAACCAAAATGAGGATGCGAGACTCTGGTTGTTCTGGCTATTCGAATCCACAAGTCAACAGGATATCGCCCGAGTGTTGGTTACCATGTGGGCGATCTGGTGGGCACGACGAAAGGCCATCCACGATGATGAATTTCAGAGCCCACTGTCCATAATGTGCTTCATTAGGCGTTTCCTTGAGGATTTGGATATAGCTGCCGTTCGAACCTCGCGAGCAAGTCCCTCTCCGCCTGTGATTCCTGAGTTGAAGGTGTGGTTGCCACCAGATGATAATGCGGGGGAGTTTCATCTTTGGGGGAGAGAGGAGTTGCGGCTGTTGTGTGTCGGAATAGTACATGCAGATACTTAGGAGCATTAGCAGTGGGTTTTGATGGCTTGATTGACCCAGTAAGCTTGGAGGCACATGCATGTAGTGAAGCTCTTGCACTTGCTCGGGATTTGAATCTACAGAATCTGGTGGTGGCCTCGGACTGTTTAGAGGTGATCTCAAATATCAATAACGAGGCTTCACCAGTCTATGCTCCTGTCCTTAGGGAAATTTTGTTTAGTATAAATTGGTTTCTTTCTGTTACTTTCCGGTTTGAGCGAAAAGAAAATAATTTCGAGGCGGACTCGATAGCAAGAGGAGTTGCGTCTCTTTCGGTGGGTCGCCATGTGTGGCTAGGGAATCTTGCAGACATTGCTTGTATCCCGGATGTTTTGAGTTTTGAATAAATTCCCTAGTTACTTTAAAAAAAAAAGCCGAAAACTTGGTTTTGGTTCCCCCCAAAAAAAAGGAAAAACTTGGTTTTGGTCGCCCCCGCCCATTGCGCCCCCTCGAACAATACCGGCCGAGCTCCACCACTGCGAAGCCTCAGGGGTAGTATGGTACTTTCGCAGCCCCTCGACCTCAACGGCTGTCGGTCTCTCGTAATCTCGCGGTACCGCTTTAAAACAGGCAGAGCCAGAACAGACCAGAACGAGCCCGATCGCCATTCCCCGCCGCCTCCAGCCTCCTGCGACCCGGATCGCGTTCCGTTCCTCCAGCCGAGGGATCCCCAACCCTAGCCCGGCCAACCGTCCGCGCGGGATCAGCGCCGGCAGCGGCGATGGCGTCGTTCTCGGAGGCGCCCCCGGGGAACCCCGCGGCCGGCGAGAAGATCTTCAAGACCAAGTGCGCCCAGTGCCACACCGTCGACAAGGGCGCCGGCCACAAGCAAGGTGAGCACCCCGACCTGGCCCGATGACGTCGATCGCGCCTCCCTGGTTCGTGTAGCCCCGCATCGATCGTGGAGTCCCATTTCGGGATCGGTTTTGCGGTTGGCGTCGGCGGGTGGTCCGCCCTGACGCGAGGTCCTGTTTTGTTGGGGTTGTGGTTCAACTTGGGACGGGAATCTGGGAGGGATGAATCACATCGACTGATCGTAAATCCTGCGCGTTCTTCGCGTTTGGATCCTGGTTTTTCGGTCGGCTGCCGTGCAGTTCGTGAAAATTGGTTGGCCCCGAACGAGTGTTGGTTGGTTTGTGAAATGGGTGAATCCGTCTGTCTGGGCTATGTTGTTGGATCTATCGGTGAATTGCCGGATGCTAAGGCGCATTAGATTCATGAGCATGATGATTTTCTACCGGCAGCAAGTGATCTGAAAGAGGCACTTGAAATGAACAATTCAAGTCTTGCTGCATTTCGTCAAAAAATAAATAAATGAACAATTCAAAAATACGCAATGTCCTTACTGGTGTTAATCGTATGATTTAACAGAACACCTTTTGCAGTTATTCATGACACCGCACTGAATGTATGTGTGTTCAGTGTTACAATTCAGTGACTAGCCTTGCCGATAGTTTGACCTGTATTTTTATGTTTCTTTTTGACAAACAAGCAGGAGCACTGTCAATTCATTAAGGAGAAATAAGAGTGTTTGCAATTAAATACATGTATTCAATATTTATTTGTTTGTAGTCTTCTGTAGGCTTTCAGTTTTGTGTAATTTTCTAAGGAAACATCTCTAGTAATATCTGCAGGGTACATTCTAGTTTTGAACTGACGATACACTGTTGGAACTAAATTCGTTTGCCACGTGTCGCCGCTCTACAAAGCCAAATCTTGTTTAACCAAATGCCAAGTTAATGCCAGTCATTCTGATATGCAGGGCCTAACCTGAATGGTCTGTTTGGGAGGCAGTCTGGCACAACTGCTGGATACTCTTACTCTACGGCCAACAAGAGCATGGCTGTGGTTTGGGAGGAGAAAACACTGTATGACTACCTGCTTAATCCGAAGAAGGTATGGTTAATTTCTACTTCTATATTTTGTCATCAGTGGCCTGTGGGTATGTGAGAGCTGCTGCCTTGTAATCAGAGAAGTACATGGGCAGTGTTCTAGCATTCCCTGTTAGAGAGTGATTTTTTTTTTGAGGAATTGTTGTGAGTTTAGTGTCTTGGTAGTTCTTTCGAGAGGATTGATTATAATTGCTTCGTAGAGCTAAATTGTTGATAATTTCTATTCTCAAGGTCACACATTTCTTCGTTTTGTGCTCTTCTAGTTTAATCTAGTTGCTCTTGAATTTACCTGATTATTTGATATCTCTGTTTAGCCGGGTTATAGTTATATGTACGTGGGACTTCTTGTTCTCTGCATAGAGATATTCGTTTCTTTAGAACTGTCTATTACTTCCTATCATTCATTCTGTTCATATTAGCAGGGACAATGTTTATGCTTTTTTACTACGAGCCAAAAATGCATTCTGTTAAGTAATGAACTGTATAAACTTGATTTGATCTCAGAGGATGCCATGCATTTGGTTAATAGTCTTACCCTTGGGGTTGGTGACTCTTAACCTTATTAGATTTTCTCAAGATAAGAACACTGGTAACTTTAATTCTCACTAGGCCTTTTTATGCAATGATTGGATTAATGAGCATGTCCTATTGAAATTTAAGATTTCTAATAGGAGCTTTACTTGGGGGAATAATCAGGATTCCCTGGTAGTACTTGCTACCATTGAAAGGAATTTTGCAACCCTGGATTGGGACTTGGGAGCAACATTTCCCTCTTAAGTCTTAACACTACCTCTCGAACCTTACTTATTCATGTGCTGGATATGTTAGCCATGATTGTTTCTTAGACTCATAGAATGAAATTCGTTAGTTTTGTATGATCTTCTCCTGATAAAATTGCAACTACTATTCTCTTATGTGCAGTACATCCCTGGAACTAAGATGGTGTTCCCTGGACTGAAGAAGCCCCAGGAGCGTGCTGATCTCATCGCGTACCTGAAGAGTGCCACAGCTTGAAAGGGCCTTGCTTTGCTGCCATGGTCCTAAAACAGTTAATAAATATAGACATTGCCACGGTGTCACTCTGGTTTGACGGGGTGCGTCGCCGAGACATTTAAAGAGTTTGGTACTAGCATTTCTCCTTACGGTGATTTGTTTTCTTCAGCAAAATGCGCTGCTATAATGGCCGTTTCTCAGGCCTTTTGTGAACCTGTTGTTGTTGTTGACGATGATCAGTTGTTTGGGCAGTAGATCTCAAGCATTTTGTGCGTCGCATACTATAAACTTATTTCTTCTGCATGGATTATTGTTTGAAGTTTGAACACGCATGCTAGCTCGTACTAGGAACGCAGCAACTCAGACAATGAGATGCCACATGGTGGATGGGGTAAATTTAAGACCCTGCACAACTGGACAGCACCTAGCTGCAGGGGCAGTGATGCGGTGTTGATGCGTTCCCTGGTCTGAAGTTTCCAATTCTGGTGTAAGGTTCAGCCCTAGCCAGCCCATCAGCCATGTGAGTGCAGAGTGGAGGGAAAGGAAACCAGTGCAATATTGCAACAGCTCACTATCATCTTCCCCTGTGACATGGGCCAGAAACCACAGCCATCATCGTGAGCATGTTTTCCTCCATTCTTCCCACAATTATCATCATGGTCGCTACATATATATATTTTCCTTTTGACGCTGAGAGTTTAAGGCAGTCAGGACTAGTTGGCTCATAACAAGCACCTTGCATCTTCCATCTGCAGTTGTAGAATGAGGGCAATTCAGATAAATCTGCAAGTAACAGTAAATGAACTGCGTCAGGAACAAGCTATCAATAGCATGTTACCTTCGATATAGCGCAACCCTCTTTTTCTCAAAGTACCGAGAAGCCTTCCAGCGTTTTAGCTTGTTACTATGGGAAGTGTTGCATGTTTTCTTCCTGTTTTCTGTTAACCTTTGATGCTACTTCATTCAGTCATTCTGGCTTGTCCTCTGCACATATCAAATTACCCTCATTCTGCAATTTCAAATTACCCTTATTCTGCATCACAGGGAAAATGATGCGCCATCAGTAAGCAGGTATGCATATTAAACATAGTTAATCTTTTGGCAGAGCTGGCCTTAGACACATAAACTTCACTTATGCCTTAAAATATTTCTCTAAAACATTTTCTGGGGAAGCATCAAGGCGTGAGTTAAGATCAGAAATCACAAGCAAAGCACTTGTCTGGCATGCAAAATGGGCATGGTGCCCTGCCAACTCAAAATCCACGGCACATGAAAATTGCAAGCTCTCAAACAAACCTGAACCTGAAGTGAATAGTCCCATGTTGTTCTGTTCACAGTGAAACTTATCCTTCTGTTCCTTGAATTGTGTGTTGAATTTTGACCTATAACTGTGTGACATGGTATATACATGCTGTATGAGTGTAGTTCATTTGTCTTAGAAAAGATATTTTCAAGGCGCTTTGAGTGCTGAACTAGGGGTCTAGTACACCTCAAAGGTGGTAGTGTACCCCATATCCCTCCAGGGCAGCCAGGGTTGGGCATTTACCAGCATCTTTAACCTGTTTCTTCTTCAGTTATTCTGGTTTGGCTCTGCGTAGAGAAAACGTTGACTCATAAATAGATACTTAATACTCCCTTTGTAAACTTTTATACGCTCTTATATTTGTTTACAGAGGGAGTACATATCAACTACTCCCTCCGTCCCAAAATAAGTGTCTTAACTTTGTACTAGCTCTAGCATAAAGTTGTACTAAGCTTGAGAAACTTATTTTGGGACGGAGGAAGTATAATTAATCAATTTCTTGGCAAGCAGCCTCACATCACAGAAAATATCCAGGTATGTACACCACGAAACATGCTCGGGGAAGAGTAGCTGTAGCCTGTAGGCATCAAGACGCTCGCACGCATTGAAAGATGAGAAACCACCAAGCGCTTGGCCCGCACACAACCGAGCATGCCATGCGTAGAGCCATGTGAGCTCCAAAGGCTACAGCGCACACGCCGCGCAGCTCGACGCCCTTTCGGTGTTCGCTGCCAGTAAAAGCGAAGCCCATCTTGTGTGTGTCCTGCGTGCCGCTTCTTGCTAAGAAGTGGCAAAGGAGACGTACGTGATGGGCGTGTACGTGTTGGTGCCGCGCAGTTACATCGATCCCAGCGTTTTACAAGAGATTCCTCGCCTCCTCCCATCCCACTCCATCACAAGATTCCCAGCCTCCTCCTCCCATCAGTGAGAGTGAGACTGAGACCAGCCGGTGGCCTCGTCCGCGCTCCATGGTGATTCTGCGGTCTCACAGGTAGGCGCGCGGTGCGGCGACCGGAAGGGAGCGCCACCGGTTCGATCTGCTTACTTTGACGTTTCGACCGTCTTCTTGGTTGTTCATCGGTGTAATTTTCCAAGCAGGGACACGGAGACGGCGGAGATGGCGCAGCAGCTGCGGGACAGCCCGGACCTGGCTGGTTTCCAGTTCTACAAGCTCATGGCTGCCGGAACGTCCTGGGAGAAGCTGGTGATTACTTGCACATGCTCTCCTAGCTAGCTAGTTCATTAAGCACGAGAGAGTCCGTCTCTCTCCCATCTCTCTGCTTACTGTTTCTTGCCGCCCGGCTGAACTGCAGCCGCTGCCTGACAAGTTCGTGAGGGAGCTCAACGGCCGTGCGCTCCGGGGCGTGAAGCTGCGGGTCGAGGGCGGAGGGGCGCGCGCGTGGGACGTGGAGGTCGTCGCCAACGAGTACGGCGGCATGCACCTCGGCAGGGGCTGGAAGGAGTTCGTCCGCGCCAACGGCATACAGCTGGGGCAGCTCCTCGTCTTCTGCTACGACGGCGCCGCCCTGCTCACCGTCACGGTGTTCGACGACTCCGAGTGCGGGAGACACTGCTGCCAGCGCGAGGAGGAAGACGACAGCGCCGGTACGTTCCCTTCCCTTGTATCTTCCCTTGTAGCATATATCGCACTGAAAAAAATAGCGCGCTATAGCGCCGCTAATAGCACGCTATAGCATATAGAGAATTGTCTCGCTAAATAAATTAATGTACAATGCCTCGCTAATAGCATGCTATAGCGCGATATAGCACGCTAATAGCATATTTTCAGGGGCCATGCTATTTTCTGTAGCGCGCTATTTTTTTCATGTTATATCCTGGAACTGACGGTGCGCGGCTGAGTTAAACAGAAGAGGAGGAGTCTCCGCCACCGGCGTTGCCAGGGAGTGGAAGCAGCAGCGACGACGACGTCCATGGCGGCGGAGGCGGCGCCGCGCTGAGTCGGTTCACCGTGACCCTGGGGCAGTGCCACCTGGGCACCAAGAAGAAGCAGTACCTGGTGAGCCGTGGCTGTAAATTAACGTGCGCCCCTCCTCGCGTCTTTGGTTTCTGACTGTTTGCCGTGTCGATTAAGCAGAACGTGCCTGTGGAGTTCAGCCAGTCGCACGGGTTCACGGAGAAGGGCAGGGTGGTGCTGCGGATGCGCGGGCAGCAGTGGAGCGTCTGCCTCAAACACAGCAACCGGCGGAAGGGCAACGCGAGGACCCGCACGGCGCTGAGGTACGGGTGGAACCAGTTCCGCGTCGACAACGGCCTCCGCGTCGGCGACATCTGCTTCTTCCAGCTGGTGCAGGACGCCGGCGGCGACGACCCGGTGCTCAGCGTCGAGGTGCGCAAGGCGGACGGCACCATCGTCCAGTGACTAGACTACTGGTTCGTGTTAATTTGTGCCTTGAGCTTGATGTGATGGCAAATAAGCAAGGACTGGATTGTATGATGAACCACGATCTGGATGTTGGATGAATGAACTGCTTTTATTGTGTATTACTAGTATATATAATCTGCGTTCTGCGATGAGCTGCTAACCATCAAGGAAAAAAAAGATCCACTTGACCTAGGCATGCAACCCACCAAGCGCCACCCAACTATGAACAGATGAACAAATCATGGGAGATGGGAGTGATCCAAACAATAGAAACGTTAGTTAATTACAGGACTGAGGCTAACAGATCACACAGTCGATACACAAGAATACAGCTCGAACGTTTACTGCTACCGCCTACCAGCGACCAAAGTTCAGACGAGCCAACTTGTTTCTCCGTCCGTGCCAAAAACCCTACACAGTTAATCAGAGTCCTATCTACACTCGCTCAATTGGCCTCCGAGGTTGCCGATGCTGGTGGCACATCTTGCTGCTCATCACAAGTTGCCTTCTGGAACTTTTTTTTTCCAACCGGGCTCACACCCCTTTCCATTAATTTTGCAATCAACGGAAATACATCAGTTTGTATCACAAGTTCACCAACAATCACTAGCTAAGCATCACACCAAATAGGAAGCTAGAAACCATCAAAAGGAGACTAAAAGGGAAGGAGCGAGCCGCTGCATCACCAGGAAACCCACCGCATGATGACCCTGAAACGGACCACCAGCTATGGGGCGAAAACCTGACGACACATCAAACTAGCGTCCGAATAAACAACCGTCTAGGGAACAGGACTCCGCAGAACCGGGGCCAAAAGACAACAGTAACGATCCAGCGGGCATCAAACCCCTGTGGATGAAGGTTAAGCAAGACACCATGATGAACTAGCCGATCTGAATACCATCACCATCTCCCAGAAGAAGCCTGCCTCGCGAGAATGATCTATCCGCCAAAGCAGCTGCCACATGCGCCAAGCTCTTCACACCAGCCTTGAACTTTGTCCTGTCGTCCTCCTTAAGAAGCCCTGCCCAGTATAGCATAAAAGAGCAAGCGGTGAAAACAGCCTCCAAAGGAGTTCGAGCATCATGATTATCAAAAGTAACTTTGTTACGAAGGCACCAAATCCCCCAGCAAATGCCTGCAATAATCATCATATAGAATTTATCCCCTCCCGGGAAGATTTTGTATAACCAAGCCAAGCTTTGCCATAGCGACCGGGGACAATGGGAAACCCCAGCTGTCAATCCCAGTGTACCCCAGACAGTTCGAGCAAGTGGGCAAGAGAAAAAGATATGGTTGGCAGTTTCTATGTTATTGCAGAAAGAGCACACAGGGTTTCCAGGCCAATTCCTGCGGCGCATGTTATCACACGTAGGAACTGCATTTTGAAACAGCTGCCACAGAAAAAATCTTAATTTTCAAGGGGATATTAGCTGTCCACACCCATTTGTAACTGGGGCTAGATAGATCTCTTTCCAACCAGTCATACACAGATTTTGTGGTGAATTTTCCTTTTGTACTCAAAGACCAGGATACTGAATCTGGTTCGTCATTCAGCGCTTTTTTCTTTGCTTCATCCACCATGCACTTCCATTGATCCACAAGCTCCCCAAAGAGCCTACGCCGAAAGGCAAGCTCATAATTGTTTGCTACAAAAGAGGCAACAGTGCATTCTTGATTTTGACAAATGTCAAACAAGACAGGAAAGCGATCACGAAGAGCACCATCACCTAGCCACGGGTCATGCCAAACTCTGGCCAGATCACCACAATTGACATTAATTTTTCTCCCAGCCATATATGTTTCCTTGACTTTCATAATGGCCTTCCAACAAGGGGAATCAGAAAAACGAGTACGGATGTTTGCAACAGTTTTGTTTTTAAAATATCTAGCACGATAATGCGTTGCCATAGTCCATCACTAGTCTCAAGTTTCCACCACCATTTCACAAGGAGACTAATGTTTTGTTTATGGAGGTCCTTAATACCCAAGCCTCCAATTTTCTTGGATCGACAAACCCTGGTCCATTTGACCATATGATAGGCACGCTTCTTATTCTTCCTCCTCCAAAAGAAACGTCTACGGTGCTTATTTATCTTTTCAATAAAGGTCTTGTTAAAGAGAAACATAGACATCAAGTAAGATGGGATTCCATCCAGGCTAGAATCCAAGAGAGTTAATTTAGCCCCAGAGGATGCTGCATAGGCCACCCACGCATCCAGTTTTTTTTATCATCTTTGATATCCAGGAAATCCAACTCAATGTTTTTAAGAGTGGAATATGTAACCGGCACTCCTAAGTATCTCATAGGTAAAGTGCCCACCCGGCAACCAAACATCTCTGCATACACCATATCAGTATCATTATCTCCACCAATAACGAAAACTTCACTCTTTTCAAAGTTAATTTTTAACCCTGACATAAGTTCAAACAGATACAGCAGCAGTTTGATATTGACAGCCTTTTCCATGTCATGCTCGAAACATAGAACTGTGTCATCGGCATATTGAAGAATACCCACCCCTCCCTCAATCAGATCAGAGGCTAAACCATTGATGAGACCATTTTTTTGGGCAGCTAGTACCATCTTAGTCAAACACTCAGCTGCCATGTTAAACAAAAAAGGAGAATGTGGATCCCCTTGTCGAACCCCCTTGGCACTCTGAATATATGGTCCCATCTCATCATTGATTTTCACACTCACTGTCCCATTTCTCAGGATTTGCGAGACCCACCCACACCATTTGGTATTAAAGCCACGTTTAGTATGACAATCAAGCAGGAACTCGCAGTTCACTTTGTCATAGGCTTTTTCGAAATCGATCTTAAGGACTACTCCCACATGCTTTTTGACATGAGTATAGTGTAGCACCTCATGTAAAGATAAGATTCCATCCACAATATGCCTCCCCTTGATGAAGGCATTTTGTTGAATGCTAAACATCTTGTCGGCTACCTTACTGGCCCTAAGATCTATTACTTTAGTGATCAGTTTATAGGGGCATCGTAACAAGCATATAGGCCTATACTGCTGTATCTTTTTGGCATCATTAGTTTTAGGAAGCAACGTAATAGTCCCATAGTTTAATCGTTGCACATCCAGCCTACCCTCATAGAACCATTCAAACAGGCGAAACAAGTCCGAACTCACCACCTCCCAACAATGTTGGTAAAATTCCACAGGTATATTGTCCGGACCAGGGGCCCTATTTGATCTCATCTCAAATAAAGCCTTTTTGATTTCTTCCAAGGAAAAAGGTCGAGTCAGATCCTCATTATCCTCAGGCAAAAAAAATTCATCCTGGGACCAGAGGGAACCATCTATGTGGCAAATATTGCTAGGGGCTGGTCCAAACAACTCTCTATAGTATGTTGTAGCATGGGATAACAAGTTTTTAGTCCCTTCTATAGTTATTGAACCATCTCAAGCGAGATCATAGAGTTTTTCCTCCGTCGCCCGTTGGCCACATTATGGAAAAAAATCCGTATTGTTATCCCCTTTAAGAAGCCATCTCTCATTGGAGAACTGATGCCAATAAAGTTCTTGTTCAATATATATCATTGAGCTCAACCAGGATGTCCAATTTCCTGGTATATGCCTCCCCACAGAGACCGCCAGCCTCCTCAAGTGTTTCTAGTTCTTGCAACTCTAGCTTAATCAAGTTCTTCCTGATCTTATTATGCCCAAAAATATTTGATCCCCAACCTTTGAAAAATTTCTTAAACCTTTTCAGTTTGATGTTCAAGACATCAATAGGATCTTCCGTGTAAACTGGCCTGGACCAGATCTTAGCCACAGTAGGAAGAAAATCTGGGTTATTTAGCCAAGAATTATCAAACTTAAAGCACCTATTTCCTGGTGCCCTAGATGGTGCCACCCTCCTGTCTAGCAAAAGAGGATTATGATCAGAATTTTCCTTGACCATCTTATGAACAGAAACGAGAGGATATAAATCCTCCCAATCAGATGACATCATCACCCTATCCAATTTTTCTAAGGTAGGATTATCTTGTTTGTTGGACCAAGTGTAACAACCCCCTGTCATATTAATATCTCTCAACCCTAAAAGGTGGATGACAGAGTTGAATACATCAGAGAAATGAGACATGGGAGTTTTTTTGTTTTTCTCTTCGCTATGCCGCAAAATATTAAAGTCCCCTCCTATCAAGTAAGGTGTGAGGGTATTATGGCACAAAGAGGACATTTCTGCTATAAACTCAGGTTTGTGCTCATCATGAGCAGCACCATAAACTACCATCAAGGCCCATTTACTCTTTTTGATCTTGTCAAAAAGGTCAATTTGAAGAATGAATTTCCCATGTTTCATCCCTAGGATATCAAACTTATCTTTATTTATACTGCAAAGGATGCCTCCAGATTTCCCCCTAGAAGGATTCCACTCCCAGTGAAATTTTTGATCTGGATCTACCTTCCTGAAAAAGGAAGGAGTATAGTCGCTTTTCATAGTTTCTTGCAACCCAAGGAAATCCACCCCATTGGCATTAATCATGTCCGTGAGGCAGTAGACATGCCCTTCTTACCTGCCCCCCTACAATTCCAAAAAATCCCTATCATTTATATCGCTCCGGCTTGCCTTTCTCTCTAGTAGGTCTGCCAGGATTCATAGCATCCCTACCCTCTCCCTTTCTCTTTTGACTTCTAGTCATAGGTCTAACAGAGTCATTAGGGGACGAAATGACTACTGTTTTTCTTCTCTGATTTTTCCTCTTTTTCTGTTTGGACTGAACAAGAGTAAAAGGCTCCTCTTCTTCCTTATAATCCTCATCCCAAGTCAAAGATAGTGGAATTTTATTACACAAACCATCATTAACAGTTATGTTATGAGATTCTTTATCAATTTTCTTTTCATGAAGCAGAGTTCTAGATGTTTCAAGTTCACGGATAACATCAATAGAGGCAAAATTGTCATCAGGTATTCGAACTCCCTTAAGGGAAGCTCGCAACACAATCTCAGTATTAGATAGGACCGAAAACTGATTGTTGGTGTTGAGAGTTTTTTTACCTTCAGCATCACATTTTTCATTTTGTTGGTAGCCCTGTCCTCCACCCTCTCCAGCTTCTGGTATTGTCTGCTTGCAGCCCTGTCCTTAGGCACCACCGAATCATGTATGGGCGATCCAGAAGGCGACTCGACTGTGTATGTACTATAGTTCTCTCCTCCTTCTGTTGAACCCTCTTCGAGAGCAGTAATATGAGGTAAAGACGGCCAGATCACATAATCTGCCAAAGGAGGGAACACAGCATCATGATGGGTATTGCAACGCTGAAGAAACAAAGGGGAAGGAGGGATGGGGGTCTGAATAATCCCCCAAGCACCTTGTTTATAGTTGATAGTAGGGACAGGAGACATACCCCCACTATCACTCTTCATATCATCATCACTGTGCTCAAACGAACTGTTGTTCAAAGGAGAAACAAGATGAGCTTCTTTTTCATTGTCATGCTCTCTAGCCATGGATTCAATCAGCAGCTCCGTATGATTCCCCTCGTCGTTGTCCTCTTCTTCTTCATTCTCAACAACAGCAGTTAAACATTGAGAGCTCTTATCATAGCTCTGAGATGAATGATTTCCTACCACAGATGCATTAGTTTCCCCTTGCTCAGTGGAGGAAGCAGGGTATGAATCCACCCTTGCTTTCTTAGGAAACGAGGGAGATGCATTGCTGTCCACAGCGACCGAGGATTGATTTCTATCCCCCCCCCAACAGCCACAATTTTCTCAACCTCATAAAAGAAATCACAGAATTGTTCACCCAGCATCCCCTTAACAGATGGAGGAATTTTTTTGACCTTCCTGCATCCAAGTAAAATCCTGACATACTCAGGCTTATGTAAAGTAGCCTCATCCACTTCCAATGTAATGCCCACCAGTCCCCCAGCATATGCAACATGTTCAGTACACCTCTTTTCCAAGGGGACATTCCTAACTCTCACCCAAGCCTTTTCCATATTTCCTTTAGCTCCTACAGAGGCAGACCATGGAGTTATACCCACAATCACTGCACCATCTTTTAAGGGAAGGCGTTTGCCATAGCAGCAGGCTCTTTCCACCTCATTGGCATTAGGGAACCTCATGACAAACTGAGTAGGGCCAATGGAACGGGTAGTATAATGCCATTTTTTTACCAGGTTTATGAGCAAAAAAACCATTGAATTCATGTTCAATCTCTTTCACAGTAGCATTCCCTTCAATGATGGTGATTACTACATTGTTAGTTTTTTCAGAGTTTTGTTTAGCAGCAGATAGATCAGGGATGTAAAAGAAACCCTGTCCAGGAGATTGAATGCACACAGCAAAGGAACGCACTCCCACGGCCTCAATGATTGACACAACTGAGCCATATGACCAAGTTTGTTGCATTTCTCGCAACGAATGGTAGGACAACGAGGAGCGAAATGACCTGAGTTGTTGCAGTTGAGGCACCGATCTTCAGAGCTCTTGGCGGCCGGAGTCGAAGTCGAACCAGCAGCAGCAGGAGGCGGCACCACATCCTTGGCCGCCGCCGTCTTCTGGGGTTCCCACTCCTTGGTGCCTCCTCCCATCGCCCGTGTTGCCGCCTCCCATCTATCTCTAGTGCCTCCTCCAGTAGATCTCGAGCCTCCAGGGACAGATAACGACGGATCTGGCCGCTGCCAAACCATATGGCGCGTCTGGTTGGGCGGCAGCGCCTTGCGCCCACCCCCAGATCCATTACGGCCAGAGGAGTCGTGTCGTCCTCCAAATCTTCCTCCGTCTCGATCTCCCATCGTCGCGGGCGGGTCGCCGCAGATCTTCGAGCCCCCGACGATCTGCGCGAAGGAGCGGTCGTCGCCGCCGACCTTGCCGCGCCACCAACCGAAGGAATCGCTCGGGGGAGGTGGAGGGGATGGGAAACCCTAGCTCTCTCCCATAGATTCCCAAAGAGGAGAGCGAGATGTGAATCTGGACTAGTGGTGGTAGGTGGGAGATTGGATGCAATCCCCATCCCTCGGCTCCCGTTAAATATCCTCTCGCCATTGCTGCAATCGGGGACCCCATGGCGGTGAGGCAGCCATGGATCTGATCCAGCCGTGCTCGTGGCGCCAGTTGTAGAGCATCCGACCGCTGCATGCTTCTCCGGGCCCTCGCTTTGCATGCAAGGCCCCGCACGCGCCGAGGTCCCGCATGGCGGCGGAATGGGACGGTCAACCCTAGCCAAGTGGCACGGGAAGGAGATGACCTGGTTCACCTCGATGCGCTCTCCCTCGCGCATGTATCTTGCGTCGACCGTCACGCCCCGCTTGTCGATCAGGACCATCCTGAGCGCTCCATGGCGGAGGAGGATCTCGCCGTCGTCGGCGGTGAGCATGCGTGCGGCGATGAGGTCCGAAACGAACGTGACGTGCCAGCGCGCATCCATCTCACGAGCCCGTCACGCACGAAACCGCGGGTTCTCTCTCTCTCTTTCCTCTGCCGCACCGCACGCCTCGTTGCCTTCTGGAACTGAACGCATATATTCTGTTTAAGCAAATCCAGTGCTACCGTGAAGCGACCCCTATGAGCTACTACATGCTACCAGATGACCATGGAGAAACCTTATTATCGCTAACTGACAAAATCAAAAAGGTGCAATGCAAAAAAAATATGCTGGAAGTAAGCAACTCATATACTCTATTTAAGCAAATCCGGTTCTACCGTGAAGCAAATCCTATGAGCTACTACATGCTACCTGATGACCTACTACATGCTACCTGATGACCAGGGAGAACCTTATCTCTCCCTAATAATAAAGCACGGATTGAGTCTCCGGGTTCACCGTCACAATACGCTTCTTTCCGTGATTTTATGTTTTCAGTTTGAATTTTAAACGTACTAGTAAGCTTGCACGTGCAATGCACGTCTCATTCGACTTAAAAATTTGAATATGCAATGCTTCAGTAAATTCCAATCCACATATAGCTACTTGTAATTCACTCTGCAATGATTTGTACCACCTTCAATATGCTCTGCGAGTTTGAAACCTGGTAGGATCCACTACTTCAAAAATCACAAACTTGCATAAAGAAGCTATAGTACCGATTGCGTACTCTCGAGAAAACAAACTTGCATAAAACTTATATCGACATTAAATCATTGACATAAATTCTCTGTTGATGAATCAATAGAAACCTATTTAATATCATACGCTTATAGGGGGGTATCGGATCAGTATCAAAGGCAACTTACCCCTTTTCTGGTAATAATGCACACATGCTTGTACCAATGACTTCTACCACATATATAAGTGCGATGCTTAGAAGGGGCGTGCTTTCAAATTTCCAAGGAGAAGAGCACTTATATAGTCCATCAAATTAGGTCAACAATTCAACATGCCTATAGATGTCGAGTGATGTGAGTTGACTATAGACAAATAACTAAATAAAGGAGATGAGGAAATTAATATTAGTAGTGTAATGAACTTCATACTGACTGCAAGTCACGTACATGTAGTCAAGTTGAGGCAGAAATCATTTTTCTTGGAACATACTCCCTCCGTTCCAAAATAGATGACCCAACTTTGTACTAAAATTAGTACAAAGTTGGGTCATCTATTTTGGAACGGAGGGAGTAATTTGGTAGCACTCCATCATTGCCATGAAACCTGTAATTTCAAATGTCAGTCTTCAGATACATAATTGTTAATTTAAGTCTTAACTGACTCTCTGCAAGCAAGCATGATGGTTTTAGCATCAGATACATAAAGATTAGGATAACCTGGCATATAAATCACCTCAAATTAGGGTATACCAAGATTGCAAAATTCACAGTTGTAGCACGGTACTATATAGTATAGTGAGTAGCTTGTGCTTCAGGCCACCGACACACAACATACTGGAAACAGTAATACCCATATGATGACTTGTACCGGTGAAATGATGCAAAGAATAAGGTGAAGAGAGCATAGAGAGAAGGTCAGACAACATGTGATTACGACCGACTCCATTTGGTAAAGGAAATAGAGGATCCCTTCCCCCATATAGATGAAGGAAATATGCCCTAGAGGCAATAATAAAGTTATTATTTATTTCCTCATATCATGATAAATGTTTATTACTCATGCTAGAATTGTATTAACCGTAAACATGATACATGTGTGAATACATAGACAAACATATAGTCACTAGTATGCCTCTACTTGACTAGCACATTAATCAAAGATGGTTATGTTTCCTAACCATAGACATGTGTTGTCATTTGATTGATGGGATCACATCATTAGGAGAATGATGTGATTGACATGACCCATTCCGTTAGCCTAGCACTTGATCGTTTAGTATGTTGCTATTGCTTTCTTCATGACTTATACATGTTCCTGTAACTATGAGATTATGCAACTCCCGTTTACCGGAGGAACACTTTGGGTGCTACCAAGCGTCACAACGTAACTGGGTGATTATAAAGGAGCACTACATGTGTCTCCAAAGGTACATGTTGGGTTGGCGTATTTCGAGATTAGGTTTTGTCACTCCGATTGTCGGAGAGGTATCTCTGGGCCCTCTCGGTAATGCACATCACTATAAGCCTTGCAAGCAATGTAGCTAATGAGTTAGTTACGGAATGATGCATTACGTAACGAGTAAAGAGACTTGCCAGTAACGAGATTGAACTAGGTATTGAATACCGACGATCGAATCTCGGGCAAGTAACATACCGATGACAAAGGGAGCAACGTATGTTGTTATGTGGTTTGAACGATAAAGATCTTCGTAGAATATGTAGGAGCCAATATGAGCATCCATGTTCCGCTATTGGTTATTAACCCAGAATAGTTCTAGGTCATGTCTACATAGTTCTCGAACCCGTAGGGTCCGCACGCTTAACATTACGATGACAGTTTTATGATGAGTTTATAAGTTTTGATGTATCGAAGTTTGTTCGGAGTCCCGGATGTGATCACGGACATGAAGAGGAGTCTTGAAATGGTCGAGAAATAAAGATTGATATATTGGAAGCCTATGTTTGTACATCGGAAGTGTTCCGGGTGAAATCGGCATTTCACCGGAGTACCGGGAGGTTACCGGAACCCCCCGGTAACCTAATGGGCCTTATTGGGCCTAGTGGGGGAAGAGGAGAGGAGGCCTAGGGGCAGCCGTGCGCCCCTCCCCCCAAGTCCGAATTGGACAAGGAGGGGGGGCGGCGCCCCCCCTTCCTTTCCCCCCTCTCTTCCTCCCCCCCAAGTCCTAATCCAACTAGGGAAAGGGGGGAGTCCTAATAGGACTCCTCTGGTGCGCCTCCTCCTAGGGCAGGCCGCACCCCCCCCCTTGCTCCTTTATATACGGGGGCAGGGGCACCCTAGAACAGACAAGTTGATCTTCAAGATCGTTCCTTAGCCGTGTGCGGTGCCCCCCTCCACCATATTCCACCTCGGTCATATCGTCGCAGAGTTTAGGCGAAGCCCTGTGCCGGTAGAACATCATCATCGTCACCACGCCGTCGTGCTGATGGAACTCATCCCCGACACTTTGCTGGATCGGAGTCCGGGGATCGTCATCGAGCTGAACGTGTGCTGAACTCGGAGGTGCCGTACATTCGGTACTTGGATCGGTCGGATCGTGCAGACGTACGACTACATCAACCGCGTTGTCATAACGCTTCCGCTTACGGTCTACGAGGGTACGTGGACAACACTCTCCCCTCTCGTTGCTATGCATCACCATGATCTTGCGTATGCGTAGGAAATTTTTTGAAATTACTACGTTCCCCAACAGTGGTATCAGAGCCAGGTTTTATGTGTAGATGTCATATGCATGAGTAGAACACAAGTGAGTTGTGGGCAATATAAGTCATACTGCTTACCAGCATGTCATACTTTGGCTCAACGGTATTGTGAGATGAAGCGGTCCGGACCGACATTACGCGTACGCTTACGCGAGACTGGTTTCACCGTTACGAGCACTCGTGCTTAAAGGTGACTGGCGGGTGTCTGTCTCTCTCACTTTAGCTGAACCGAGTGTGGCTATGTCCGGTCCTTGCGAAGGTTAAAATAGCACTAACTTGACGAACTATCGTTGTGGTTTTGATGCGTAGGTAAGAACTGTTCTTGCTCAGCCCGTAGCAGCCACATAAAATATGCAACAACAAAGTAGAGGACGTCTAACTTGTTTTTGCAGGGCATGTTGTGATGTGATATGGTCAAGACGTGATGCTATATTTTATTGTATGAGATGATCATGTTTTGTAACCGAAGTTATCGGCAACTGGAAGGAGCCATGTGGTTGTCGCTTTATTGTATGAAATGCAAACGCCCTGTAATTGCTTTACTTTATCACTAAGCGGTAGCGATAGTCGTAGAAGTAATAGATGGCGTAACGACAACGATGCTACGATGGAGATCAAGGTATCGCGTCGGTGATGATGGTGATCACGACGGTGCTTTGAAGATGGAGATCACAAGCACAAGATGATGATGGCCATATCATACCACTTATATTGATTGCATGTGATGTTTATCCTTTATGCATCTTATCTTGCTTTGATTAACGGTAGCATTTTAAGATGATCTCTCACTAAAATTATCAAGAAGTGTTCTCCCTGAGTATGCACCATTGCGAAAGTTCTTCGTGCTGAGAACCACGTGATGATCGGGTGTGATAGGCTCTACGTTCAAATACAACGGGTGCAAAACAGTTGCACACGCGGAATACTCAGGTTAAACTTGACGAGCCTAGCATATAACAGATATGGCCTCGGAACACGGAGACCGAAAGGTCGAGCGTGAATCATATAGAAGATATGATCAACATATTGATGTTCACCGTTGAAACTACTCCATCTCACGTGACGATCGGACATGGTGTAGTTGATATGGATCACGTAATCACTTAGAAGATTAGAGGGATGTCTATCTAAGTGGGAGTTCTTTAGTAATATGATTAATTGAACTTAAATTTATCATGAACTTAGTACCTGATAGTATTTTGCTTGTCTATGTTTGTTGTAGATAGATGGCTCGTGCTGTTGTTCTGTTGAATTTTAATGTGTTCCTTGAGAAAGCAAAGTTGAAAGATGATGGTAGCAATTACATGGACTGGGTCCGTAACCTGAGGATTATCCTCATTGCTGCACAGAAGAATTATGTCCTGGAAGCACCGCTGGGTGCCAGGCCTGCTGTTGATGCAACTGACGATGTTAAGAACGTCTGGCAGAGCAAAGCTGATGACTACTCGATAGTTCAGTGTGCCATGCTTTACGGCTTAGAACCGGGTCTTCAACGACGTTTTGAACGTCATGGAGCATATGAGATGTTCCAGGAGTTGAAGTTAATATTTCAAGCAAATGCCCGGATTGAGAGATATGAAGTCTCCAATAAGTTCTATAGCTGCAAGATGGAGGAGAATAGTTCTGTCAGTGAACACATACTCAAAATGTCTGGGTATAATAATCACTTGATTCAACTGGGAGTTAATCTTCCTGATGATAGTGTCATTGACAGAATTCTTCAATCACTGCCACCAAGCTACAAGAGCTTCGTGATGAACTATAATATGCAAGGGATGGACAAGACTATTCCCGAGCTCTTCGCAATGCTAAAAGCCGCGGAGGTAGAAATCAAGAAGGAGCATCAAGTGTTGATGGTCAACAAGACCAGCAGTTTCAAGAAAAAGGGCAAAGGGAAGAAGAAGGGGAACTTCAAAAGAACAGCAAACAAGTTGCTGCTCAAGAGAAGAAACCCAAGTCTGGACCTAAGCCTGAGACTGAGTGCTTCTACTGCAAGCAGACTGGACACTGGAAGCGGAACTGCCCCAAGTATTTGGCGGATAAGAAGGATGACAAAGTGAACAAAGGTATATGTGATATACATGTTATTGATGTGTACCTTACTAATGCTCGCAGTAGTACCTGGGTATTTGATACTGGTTCTGTTGCTAATATTTGCAACTCGAAACAGGGACTATGGATTAAGAGAAGATTGGCTAAGGACAAGGTGACGATGCGCGTGGGAAATGGTTCCAAAGTCGATGTGATTGCGGTCGGCACGCTACCTCTACATCTACCATCGGGATTAGTTTTAGATCTAAATAATTGTTATTTGCTGCCAGCATTGAGCATGAACATTATATCTGGATCTTGTTTGATGCGAGACGGTTATTCATTTAAATCAGAGAATAATGGTTGTTCTATTTATATGAGTAATATCTTTTATGGTCATGCACCCTTGAAGAGTGGTCTATTTTTATTGAATCTCGATAGTAGTGATACACATATTCATAGTGTTGAAACCAAAAGATGCAGAGTTGATAATCATAGTGCAACTTATTTGTGGCACTGCCGTTTAGGTCATATCGGTGTAAAGCGCATGAAGAAACTCCATACTGATGGGCTTTTGGAATCACTTGATTATGAATCACTTGGTACTTGCGAACCGTGCCTCATGGGCAAGATGACTAAAACGCCGTTCTCCGGAACTATGGAGCGAGCAACTGATTTGTTGGAAATCATACATACTGATGTTTGTGGTCCAATGAATGTTGAGGCTCGCGGCGGGTGTCATTATTTTCTCACCTTCACAGATGATTTGAGCAGATATGGGTATATCTACTTAATTAAACACAAGTCTGAAACATTTGAAAAGTTCAAAGAATTTCAGAGTGAAGTGGAAAATCATCGTAACAAGAAAATAAAGTTTCTATGATCTGATCGTGGAGGAGAATATTTGAGTTACGAGTTTGGTTTACATTTGAAACAATGCGGAATAGTTTCACAACTCACGCCACCCGGAACACCATAATGAAATGGTGTGTCCGAACGTCGTAATCGTACTTTACTAGATATGGTGCGATCTATGATGTCTCTTACTGATTTACCGCTATCGTTCTGGGGTTATGCTTTAGAGACGGCCGCATTCACGTTGAATAGGGCACCATCAAAATCCGTTGAGACGACGCCTTATGAACTGTGGTTTGGCAAGAAACCAAAGTTGTCGTTTCTTAAAGTTTGGGGCTGCGATGCTTATGTGAAGAAACTTCAACCAGATAAGCTCGAACCCAAATCGGAGAAATGTGTCTTCATAGGATACCCAAAAGAGACTGTTGGGTACACCTTCTATCACAGATCTGAGGGCAAGATTTTTGTCGCTAAATTCGGATCCTTTCTAGAGAAGGAGTTTCTCTCGAAAAAAGTGAGTGGGAGGAAAGTAGAACTTGATGAGGTAATTGTACCTGCTCCCTTATTGGAAAGTAGTTCATCACAAGAACCGGTTCCTGTGACAACTACACCAATTAGCGAGGAAGCTAATGATATTGATCATGAAACTTCAGATCAAGTTTCTACTGAACCTCGTAGGTCTACCAGAGTAAGATCCGCACCAGAATGGTACGGTAATCCTATTCTGGAAGTCATGTTACTTGACCATGACGAACCTACGAACTATGAGGAAGCGATGATGAGCCCAGATTCCGCAAAATGGCTAGAGGCTGTGAAATCTGAGATGGGATCCATGTATGATAACAAAGTATGGACTTTGGTTGACTTGCCCGATGATCGGCAAGCCATTGAGAACAAATGGATTTTTAAGAAGACTGACGCTAATGGTAATGTAACTGTCTATAAAGCTCAACTTGTTGCAAAAGGTTTTCGACAAGTTCAAGGGGTTGACTACGATGAGACTTTCTCACCCGTAGAGATGCTTAAGTCTGTCCGAATCATGTTAGCAATTGCCGCATTTTATGATTATGAAATTTGGCAAATGGATGTCAAAACTGCATTCTTGAATGGATTTCTAGAAGAAGAGTTGTATATGATACAACCAGAAGGTTTTGTTGATCCAAAAGGTGCTAACAAAGTGTGGAAGCTCCAGCGATCCATTTATGGACTGGTGCAAGCATCTCGGAGTTGGAATAAATGCTTTGATAGTGTGATCAAAGCATATGGTTTTATACAGACTTTTGGAGAAGCCTGTATTTACAAGAAAGTGAGTGGGAGCTCTGTAGCATTTCTGATATTATATGTAGATGACATATTATTAATTGGAAATGATATAGAATTTCTGGATAGCATAAAAGGATACTTGAATAAAAGTTTTTCTATGAAAGACCTCGGTGAAGCTGCTTATATATTGGGCATCAAGATTTATAGAGATAGATTAAGACGCTTAATAGGACTTTCACAAAGCACATACCTTGATAAAGTTTTGAAAAAGTTCAAAATGGATCAGGCAAAGAAAGGGTTCTTGCCCATACTACAAGGTGTGAAGTTGAGTCAGACTCAATGCCCGACCACAGCAGAAGATAGAGAGAAAATGAAAGATGTTCCCTATGCTTCAGCCATAGGCTCTATCATGTATGCAATGCTGTGTACCGGACCTGACGTGTGCTTAGCAATAAGCTTGGCAGGAAGGTACCAAAGTAATCCAGGAGTGGATCACTGGACAGCGGTCAAGAACATCCTGAAATACCTGAAAAGGACTAAGGATATGTTTCTCTTATATGGAGGTGACAAAGAGCTAGTCGTAAATGGTTACGTCAATGCAAGCTTTGACACTGATCCGAACGATTCTAAATCGCAAACCGGATACGTGTTTTTATTAAACGGTGGAGCTGTAAGTTGGTGCAGTTCTAAACAAAGCGTCGTGGCGGGATCTACATGTGAAGCGGAGTACATAGCTGCTTCGGAAGCAGCAAATGAAGGAGTCTGGATGAAGGAGTTCATTTCCGATCTAGGTGTCATACCTAGTGCATCGGGACCAATGAAGATCTTCTGTGACAATACTGGTGCAATTGTCTTGGCAAAGGAATCCAGATTTCACAAGAGGACCAAGCACATCAAGAGATGCTTCAATTCCATCCGGGACCAAGTCCAGGTGGGAGACATAGAGATTTGCAAGATACATGCGGATTTGAATGTTGCAGACCCGTTGACTAAGCCTCTTTCACGAGCAAAACATGATCAGCACCAAGACTCCATGGGTGTTAGAATCATTACTATGTAATCTAGATTATTGACTCTAGTGCAAGTGGGAGACTGAAGGAAATATGCCCTAGAGGCAATAATAAAGTTATTATTTATTTCCTCATATCATGATAAATGTTTATTATTCATGCTAGAATTGTATTAACCGGAAACATGATACATGTGTGAATACATAGACAAACATATAGTCACTAGTATGCCTCTACTTGACTAGCTCATTAATCAAAGATGGTTATGTTTCCTAACCATAGACATGTGTTGTCATTTGATTGATGGGATCACATCATTAGGAGAATGATGTGATTGACATGACCCATTCTGTTAGCCTAGCACTTGATCGTTTAGTATGTTGCTATTGCTTTCTTCATGACTTATACATGTTCCTGTAACTATGAGATTATGCAACTCCCGTTTACCGGCGGAACACTTTGGGTGCTACCAAACGTCACAACGTAACTGGGTGATTATAAAGGAGCACTACAGGTGTCTCCAAAGGTACATGTTGGGTTGGCGTATTTCGAGATTAGGTTTTGTCACTCCGATTGTCGGAGAGGTGTCTCTGGGCCCTCTCGGTAATGCACATCACTATAAGCCTTGCAAGCAATGTAGCTAATGAGTTAGTTACGGAATGATGCATTACGTAACAAGTAAAGAGACTTGCCAGTAACGAGATTGAACTAGGTATTGGATACCGACGATCGAATCTCGGGCAAGTAACATACCGATGACAAAGGGAACAACGTATGTTGTTATGCGGTTTGACCGATAAAGATCTTCATAGAATATGTAGGAGCCAATATGAACATCCAGGTTCCTCTATTGGTTATTGACCGAGAATAGTTCTAGGTCATGTCTACATAGTTCTCGAACCCGTAGGGTCCGCACGCTTAACGTTACGATGACAGTTTTATTATGAGTTTATAAGTTTTGATGTACTAAAGTTTGTTTGGAGTCCCGGATGTGACCACGGACATGACGAGGAGTCTCGAAATGGTTGAGACATAAAGATTGATATATTGGAAGCCTATGTTTGGACATCGGAAGTGTTCCGGGTGAAATTGGCATTTTACCGGAGTACCGGGAGGTTGCCGGAACCCCCTGGTAACCTAATGGGCCTTATTGGGCCTAGTGGACGAAGAGGAGAGGAGGCCTAGGGGCAGCCGCGCGCCCCTCCCCCCCCCCCCCCCCAAGTCCGAATTGGACAAGGAGGGGGGCGGCGCCCCCCCCCCTTCCTTTCCCCCCTCTCTTGCTTCCCCCCAAGTCCTAATCCAACTAGGGAAAGGGGGGAGTCCTACTCCCGGTGGGAGTAGGACTCCTCCGGCGTGCCTCCTCCTAGGGCCGGCCGCACCCCCCCCCCCCCCTTGCTCCTTTATATACGGGGGCAGGGGGGCACCCTAGAACAGACAAGTTGATCTTCAAGATTGTTCCTTAGCCGTGTGCGGTGCCCCCCTCCACCATATTCCACCTCGGTCATATCGTCGCAGAGTTTAGGCGAAGCCCTGTGCCGGTAGAACATCATCATCGTCACCATGCCGTCGTGCTGATGGAATTCATCCCCGACACTTTGCTGGATCGGAGTCCGGGGATCGTCATCGAGCTGAACATGTGCTGAACTCGGAGGTGCCGTACGTTCGGTACTTGGATCAGTCGAATCGTGAAGACGTACGACTACATCAACCGTGTTGTCATAACGCTTCCGCTTACGGTCTACGAGGGTACGTGGACAACACTCTCCCCTCTCGTTGCTATGCATCACCATGATCTTGCGTGTGCGTAGGAAATTTTTTGAAATTACTACGTTCCCCAACAATAGAACCATCCATTATATAGTTTTAGTGTTCAAGTACGTTATTAAACCTTCCAATATGGATTAGACGACATCATCAGCAACCTGTCGTGTGTCCATCGAAAGTATCAATTGGACTACTCTGAATGGGAAAGATAAAAATCCCCAAGGATTAAATACCGGCGAACAAAATAATATCATAACAAAAAAATATTAGACATGCAAAACCACTACAATTTTCAAAGTATATAGCTAAATTCACTTTTATTTTTTCACTTCTGTACGTATGCAAAAATGTAATAAGGGTTTTATAGACTTATGGTACCTCTTTTAGTTTTTTTAGTGATGCGTCCTCAAAAGTATAGCAATTAAGAAAAGGCCGGCATGCCTGCAGTGGCGGAGGCGGGATTAGTGGGATTAGGATGTTGGGGAGGGCCGGTTGGAGCAGAAAACAAGTCAAATGCTGCACTGTTCATGTGTTTATTATGAACAAATCCATAGTATTGGGAGGGGGCAGGGCCCCTTGCTGGTCATGTGTTTATCGCCACACAATGCCTGCAAATAAGAACAAATTTTTTTTCTCACTACAATGATTTTGATAGTTAAATTTATCGGTACACATTTAACTGGGAACAGAAATATTTTAGATGATGTACTCCTAATCCCTCATTCGAACGGTTGATTACTTCATCTGTTGACGAACCAAAAAAATGATAGGGGCGCATACATACTCTTAAGTCAATTTACAAACCTTGATGGAGATGGAGATGTTAATAAATAGACTAATATTTGTCAGTTGTGACTGAAATTAGGTAATTCATAGAAGGATAAACTCTAAAAATTAGCAGAAAAGAGGAATATGGAACATTAGCATGGAGATTTATAGTCGGAGATCTGATGGTGTAGATGACCATTGTTGAATTGTAGTTTGATCTATACCCTAACCACCCACATAGTAAAGGTGGCAGTGGCTCCAGCGTCCACGAAGGCAGTGAAACTGGGACTCCAAAATATCCACGCACATAGTAAAGGTGTTCAAGGGCTGCTCGAAAGGGTGGTATTTCAACAATTAGACAATAGCTAGCTGATTCATATCAACTCATAGCACGACAATAAAAGGCGAATAAAAACAGCAAACAAGAAAAGGACATCTAAACGCTATACCACTCAAACAAATGCTTTTTTTGGTATTCCAAACTGCAAGACTACAATGAACCCTGCATCCATCTGTTTATAAATAAGCATTTGTAGCTAAGAATGGATCGATCAAACTGTGACAGAGAAACAAAATTGCATACAGAGTTGTAGCAAGGAACTAAAATCAAAGGGGTTCCTAACCCGGGTTGGGGAAACCTATCAAACTTGCAATCTGAGCAAGCTAAAAAGACGATGAAATAAATGCTCTCACCTAAAGCAAGGAGGAAGCTTGCATGTGGTTGACAGTGAGGTGCAGAGGTTGAGGTTGTTGAACCAATCACACATGCAAAATTCAGGATTTTCTATTTCCTTGCGAGACGCATACCTTGAATAATGAAAGAATGACAACGCAAGACACTGGACAATACATTTCAATTTAGCATCTAGAAATTGTTCTCCCGGTGGAAAACCTGCAAGCATGGAAATATAGGACATCGTGGTGAACAATTTGAATAATATTCTTACTGAAGTACAGTGAGAGCAAAACATAGCACACAAAGCGTAAATAGAAGACCTCAATATTTCAGCATGAGTATTAAACTATTAATGGTAAAGACAAATGAACAAGTTTGCATTTCATTGAAGATGCTCTAGCCATAGGGTGAAATTCATTTGAAAAATCTGAAAACACACATTTGTTAACCATTGCCTTCGGAACTGAACACACACATCCAAAACACCTGAAATCTGGTTTCCAAGATTCTTTGTGGTACACAGCTAAATTGTAAACTTATTAATATATTTCGTTGCTTATCTGATTCTACAAAGAAAATTTTGGATACCATTGAGAACATCAGCACTATAAGCCTGTGATGCATACTGTCTATATTCCTATAGCATGTGCAATTAAAATGCAAACACTGTGTCATGATAGAAGGACGGGTTTTTTTTTGCTTTGTGATGCGAAACCTCCCTTTCATCAGTCACATACAGAATTGACATTTCATCACTTAGATTATATCATCACGCAGCAACAGAAATACAAATTAACAAGGGGGGGGGGGTGATCTTGCCTTATCAATTTCCTGTTGCTCTTGCTCCTCCCTCACATACTCGGATCCAATGTGATCCCCTCCCACTACAAGGAATCATGAGTTGGACAAGAGAAGGTGCAGAATTGTGTATGTGAGAGAGAAAAAGTAGATCAGAGAAAGAAAGAGATGTACCTGCAGGTTTCATTCATCAACGACAAAAGGGTGTGGAGCTAGGGTCCCTCACCATCGGATGCAGGCACACCCCTTCAGAGAGAAGACACGCGGTCGGCATCTGCCTCCCCGTCGCGCACAACAGGGCCACCTCCCTCGCCCATGTCCTCACCGACGCCTACGCAGTGCTCGCCGACTGCGCCGTCCCTGGAGGGACTTCCCATTCGCGGGGCACCTCTTCCTCAGCGGAGGCGGTAGTGCGTGGAGGAGGGATGGCGGCGACGGCGGACCAGGCGGCGTGCTGGCGGCCCTGACAGTTCGGCTTGGCGCGGCGGCTCTGACGGCTCGGCTCTTGTCTGGGCGCGGCGCGTTGTGGACGGGGCGGGGAGGGGCCGGACCGGGCGGCGCGTGGACAGGGCGACCGAGCAGCTGGAGAGTGGGCGTGGCGGTCCGGCAGCGTGTAGACGAAGGCGGCGGTGGCTGGCGGGGGGTATGTGGGGGGAAGAGGTCGGGCAGGGGCCAAACTACCCGAGGGCGTGGTCGCGGGAGGGCGCTTTCTTTTTTGACCGGACGTGTTTATGAGGAATGTAACCCAATGGTATGGTGAGTAATTAAAGCATAAAACATGTTTGATGTTTCGAAGTGATGTAGACCATCAGATTGCAGGTTTGAATGTATATGATGATTTGATTCTTCGTCCTTTCTTCCTTTTATAGGGGTAGTAGATACGCGAGATGGTATTAATTCGGGAAGGGCGCTGATAGGCGCCGGCGGACCGGCCCAATAGTTCGGCCGGTCAAGCCCGAGCCTTCCGATTCGGTTGCGCGTGGACGTTAGATTGGCTTCGTCTTCCTTTGACGGATATGTACAGGGAAAATACTTGTCTCTAAGAAAAATACTAAATCTCTACACACAGGATTCCGTCTTTCGTGCACGGCTCCAGCAAGGACAAGGGCGCCGGCCGTTTGCCGCTCGCACCACGATGCCTCGCCCCAGCCGCCCTGTCCGCCAGTCGCCGCCGGTCGCCGCCTATTTTTCTTGCCGCCTCCACCCATGCAACCACGTGCACTGCAGTTGCAGCTCCTGGTGCGACAGTCTCAGCTGTAGTGGCAACGGCTGCATCTCCGATGATGAGGCCGCATCCTTGGAGGCGGTGGTCACCAGCCGCAGCACCCCGTCGACGAGCTCCATGTAGAAAAAAAGACTGCCGGTTGAAGCTTTTGCGGTCGCCGCTTGCAACAAGTTCAAGACTCCTTACCGTCGCCATGGAAAGCAATCCAGTCGATGCAGCAAAAAAATTGCTGGTTCCAGCTCAGGCTTCATCGATTGCAGCAAAAAAGGATACTGGTTCCAGCTCGCATCAGTACTTCCAACAAAACTCTTGCCCGCTGCAGCTTTGTCGCCCTCCGCGGTTCCAACATCTTTTCTACACGGTTGTAGCATTGACTCTGCCGGTTCCAGCAAATCTCAATTCACAAAATCCACCGCCATTTGTTTCCAGCTTTTTTATGCAGGGTTTCCAGCTTTTGATGTTGTTGGTTGCATCATTTTTCTCAGTCGGATGCAACATCTTACAGCGGAGCAGGACTTGAATGTGGCTGGAGGTAGAAGAAAGCTAACCGATCGAAAGATAAGGCAAAAAATAACGAAGGGAGAAAAAAGGGCAGTCATGCGGGGTCCACCACGTACGCGTGAGAGGGGGGGGGTCAGTTTTCCTGGGTGTACGAGGCCAGCGTGGCACAGAACCAGAATGGTACGCGTGCTATGCGTATAAGCGAGCGCGTTTATAAACGTTTCCCATTCGGGAAAGCCTGTGGGCGTGTCTCTTAATTAAAGATATAGAAAAAAAAGATAAACGGGGGCACTAGGATTCGATCCGAGGGCACCAACGCGAGGGCTTGTTGCACTAACCAACTCGGCCAAGTTCATATGCGTATTTTTTGTTGATAGCTCATTCAATTTAACCGGGAATTGGTTCTTTCATCGGTGTTGGGCTGCAGTTTATCTCTTTTTTTCGTGCTCCCTGGCATGGGCCGTTGGGCCTGCACCTTGACTCCTAATTAAATGTGATTATGGTATCCGGGCTCTGCATGCTGGTGTTGGCTCCTCAGATTTGCTCTTAATTAAACCTCCACGGACATCTAAAAACCAACACATGCACGAATAGAAAAAAAATCTGATTGTCATTCAAATAATCAATCAAGAATATGAGCTCGCATCAAGGTTAGCACATGTTGGTAGCTCTTGATGAGTAGGTTTACGTGAGACGGTGTCCAAAAAAGGTTTATTCTTTCGTATTGGTTTGTTCTTATTTTTTTCATTTAATTAACTTCCAAGCAGTGATTTGATTTTTTTGATTCATCATATTTTGTTGTTCAACTGTCTTGGATTGGCTTGCTTCTAATCGGTCCATTAATAAACATCATCAGGTACAACGCTTGCTCATAAGTGAGACCAATTAATTCAAATTTGTTCATTTGTTGAAGACGTACTATAAAGGTAGAGGGGCATCAAGCTTGAAGACAACAACTTTGATCCTTGCAGTGTATGAAGGCTGTTTTTATAGGACCAAAAAAGAATACCGTAGATGCTTTTATGAAATTAGGCCATGATACCATCGCAGCGCTTCAAGTCTCAATTGCCTTTTCTAACTCCTTATGTCATTTTTGGCATATAATTTCAAAGTCTTTTTTTTTATCTCCACCACATCTCCTTAGCCTGATTTCTGAGTCTTGGACGACATGTCCATTTAGTAGGAGGATGCGGCCATGCACAGATAATAATTTTTCACCCGTTGAGAAGCACGGGCATATTTACTATACCTAATAATAAGCTAAGGAGTGCTTCTGGCGGTCGGTCACACAACTTTACAAAAAAAAACTATGCTTTCTATGAATTAACCCATAATACACACTCAACTCATATCGGAACCGTTATTTTGCATTTTTCTAGAAACCCCTTGACTTTTTAGGTAATTTACCTGCGGATCTTATTTAAGTGAAACAAATGATTTTCTAAATTATCATATCTTTTAAACCTTTTCTCTGATTTTAATTTTTTATATATGAAATTTGATTAGAAATGTGTACAGTTTGAATATGATGCTATTTTTACCTGTTAAATATTTTCTAAATATTATTTTGGAAGCAAACTTATAATATGTAGCACACGGTTCGTTTTTCATTGTACTGGCGGCGGTACGAATTGCAAATAAACACCCACTAAAACCATATAGAGACGAAAGAAAACATTGATAACCACACACACACCTCTGAAAAACCTTACAAGGGAAAAACAACAGATTTCTCATCGCGAGAGAGCATGATTCATTTTTTTTCGTGCCGTGGCGATCCGGATTACAAATAAACACCAACTAAAATCATATAAAGACGAACGAAAACATCGATAACCATGCATGCACACCTCTGGAAAACCTCGCAAATGAAAAATAACAGACTTCTCGTTGCGAGAGCGAGAGAGAGGGGGGAGAGTGGGAGATAGAGATGCCTTAGGATTAACCACATGCAAACACACTTTAATTTGTGTGAACACTGAGGCTACCGCCGACAAGGGTGAGAAGGATAAGCGGCAATACAAATGTACTGCTCCGTTAAAATAAAAGATGTGGACCTATTGTGGTTTTGAGTGATGGATATTGGGTTAAGAGTGTGTGTTGTTTTTTCTCCCGTTGCAACACACGGGCTCTTTTGCTAGTTATCGCTAATAATCATAAACTCGTTTGGCACCTTCAGGGCATGTAACATGCGATACTTATTGCAAATATTGTTTGTCATCCTGAAAAAAATTACAAAATGCATGCTGATTTTTCATTTCCTCAGCTAAAACGACTCTGTCATATGCCAACTAAATGTAGGGAATATAAATTTTAAGAAACTAGATGATACCCCGCGCGTTGCTGCGGGAACACATGATAACAAAAAGTTTAAACAAATGTGAGAGAAATAAAAGTGTTACTGTTTTCTTAACACAAAGTGTTATGTATCTAACATATAAAGCCTGCTAGACTACCCGCCAACCAGAGGCCTCCGCGCGCGCGAAGCTCGTTGGCCCGTGCGATTTTTTTACTGTGCTCTTTTTTGACTGCTGGCAATTGGTCAGCCGTTGGTTTTTTTCCACGTTCACGGCTGCTTTGCGAGTGGATGACGAGTGGGCCTCATTATGTGTGGGGTCGAGAGAATGGCGTGCCTTTTGCCCAATTCTGGGTAAGAAAAGCATCGAACCCTAGACCGACGAGGGGTAAAAAGAAGCAACGAAGCCGGCTCCTCTCTCCCCGCTCGTCTCCTCCTCTCCCCCACGCCGCCCCTCCTCTCCTCTTCCCTCGACGCCGGCTCCCCTGTTTGCTACCCGGGCCAGAGCCTCTCCAGCCGCTCCCCCCAGCCGGCGCCCACTAGCTGCTCTCCCTCCCCGAGGTCCGGGTACGGAGAGAGTCGTGGTGGCAGGGGGCAGATGCGTGAGGAGGAGGAGGCCGTGGTCATGGTGGCCTGGCTCGCTCGCCGCCGCCAAACTCGCGCCCCCCTTTTCCCCGCCCCCTCCCCGGCGTCCTTGCCTCTGCCATAGCCTTCGCCCTCCCTCTCCATCGACCTTCCCGTTCTCTCCCTCTTCGAGTAGGAGTTCTTGTGTGTTATCCTCATAAATTTTATAAGAACAAGGTTTGGTGGTGTTGCTTTTGTCAGTCACTCGGTGGACATCGGGGAGGAAGGAGGTGCGAGGCTTGGAACTCTCCTTGTGAAGGGCTCAGGGACATTGGCCAGGCGCATGGCAGGTGTCCAGCTCGACATCTCGGCAACAGCAACAAGAACAGTGGCCGTGGTGACAAGGGAGACAACAACCAGCAGAGCAATGAGATCGCAAAGTCTATGATACCTTCGCTTCCTGCTTGATTCGCTTGGTTCCTCCGCTGATTTCTCCTTGTTTTCCCAGGTTTGTTGTGGTTGTAGAATGGCGCGGAGCAACTGGGAAGAGGACAAACAAACAGAAGCAGGCTTCCTGGTTGATTAGGTATTTCCTAGAGTTGAGCCTCCTTTCAGTTTTAGATGGACAGCCATTATTTGTTAGAGATGAGAAGTACCTAATGTAAGACCAGAGGTTGCTATTTCAGATCAAGTGTTGGTTTAACAACATGTGTTTAGGGAAAGTATCCAGTCACTCTTCACATTTTTATCGGGCGCATTCACCATTCTGCGTGTATATATGTTGTTTGGATATATATATTTTGTTTGTGTGATATCATTCTTTAAAAAATAATTATAGTGTCCTGTTGTGCTAGATGTTTGGTATTTCGCTTGAATAAGAAGCTATTTCTCAAGCAGAGGAATACAGTTATGCTGCGCTCTTCCATTTTTCAGGCTTTGGTTTTCACTGATATCAAGATAAAGGTGCTTCGCATGGTAGCTTCCTCTGATCCTAATTTTCTTATCCTGGTATTTTTTATCATTAAAGCTGAGAAATGTTTCTCAAGCAGAGGAAATACAGTTAAATTGTTCACTTACATTTTTGCATGCTTTTGTTTTCATGTAGAGATGTATCTTAGTGTACACTGACCTGCTTTTATATACTCCTGTGTATTTTGTTTATCGCTGCAACTGCTCTCAGTATTAAATGCACAAATGGTACCAACTTTATAGCGAGCTATGCCTGATAGTTATTGCTGTCATTTCCCCTCCTAAAATCAGCATTTTTCTATTTGTAGGAGCTTCAGTAAGGTTGCTCACCAATGAGCTGGAAGTGTTTTTTTCCTGGGTACTTGCACGATTGAGGAAGAGACTGGTTATTTCTAAATGTGCTACTGCAGATAAAAGATGAACTCATCCTATTTCCTTTCTTCAATCTCAGGTGCAGATTTACCTCCTGTTCACTAACATTAGTTTTTTTACGTACTTATTTCATTGATCCATGACATCAGCCATCCTCTGTATTTTTCTATTTGTAGGAGCTTCAGTAAGGTTGCTCACCAATGAGCTGGAAGTGTTTTTTTCCTGGGTACTTGCACGATTGAGGAAGAGACTGGTTATTTCTAAATGTGCTACTGCAGATAAAAGATGAACTCATCCTATTTCCTTTCTTCAATCTCAGGTGCAGATTTACCTCCTGTTCACTAACATTAGTTTTTTTACGTACTTATTTCATTGATCCATGACATCAGCCATCCTCTGTTTGAATATTTAGCTTGCTTTTGCTACAAATTATGATTTCCTACATCTGTTCATTTGGCTTGCAATAATATAAGTGTCGGTTCTTTTCATTGTGGAAGTTATTCTGCTATTTAGATAGGTCCTATCAGTGCTTGATAATATACAATTAGTTGTGCCAATGTCTCTAACCTACTAGCACTCTACAGAGTGTAGTCTTAGGTATTGCCTGTGCCAATGCAATTTTATCTAAAGTGCTCAATGACGTCTTTCTATTCTCTGATTTGCAGGCTAGATAGATACAAAAGGTTTAGTAAAGGAGGACTCAAGTCTGCAACCACCATAGAGATATGGCCATGGCCCATGGAAGTATGGAACAATAGTGTGTGGATGTTCTATGCAATTTTTCTCTCATCGAGCTATGCCTCCCGTCTCACTGGGCCAAGGCTCGACTTGCCTACCATATACTCCTTCCGTAAAGAAATATAAGAGCGTTTAGATCACTAAAGTAGTGATCTTTAGTGATCTAAACACTCTTATATTTCTTTACAGAGGGAGTATTTGTTTTCTTTGCTGCAAAGTATTTTGAGATTATAGTGTGTTGAGCGTGCAATCCTGATTCCAGGAAAAAAAGATTATGTAGTCTATCGCACATGCTCGGTTTCAGAGTAAATCCAAAGCCATTTGCTGCCTCTTGAATTTTTGGTTCTACCTCATGCACAAAATCTCTCATGGTTCTACTTCTACCTTTCTGCCTCTTGAATATTATCTGTTGATTGGCTTATTGATGTTTGCTACTGCGCATATTAGTTCCCTAGGGCCGTAAAAAAAACTACATTTCTACTCTATGATTATGTCTCAAACATGTTTTCTAGATTTCAAGTTTGATTTCTTTGTCTTCCACATGGTTGGTTTAGTTTCTCACCTTGCATAAAAATTCAGGTTGGAATGTTGCCAGTCCAGCCTATGCTGATGATGTATCTGCTATAATGGGATCATGACAGAAAATTATTTATTTTTTTATATACCTGCATCTCACTTTGTTAATTTACACAACGCCATTTCATATTTACATTTAATTGTACTCCCTCTGTTCTTGAAAAGAAGGCATATCAATTTTGGTCAAAGTCAAATAATGTAAAGTTTGACCAAGTTAATCCAACAAACTTATACGTTTTCTTTCCAGGCACGGAGGGAGTACCTACTTAGTTTGATTACTGCATCTAAAGTTTATTTCTGCTTCTACTTCTACTTCACCTTCATTTCTGTACTTACATTTAAATTATGCACCTACTTTATTTCTACTTCTACTTTTTCTCTGCACCTACAGTATCAGTGTTGTATCTGCTTGTGGAGCTATGCTCTGTTGCATTGAGCTAAGATTGATTGCATGCAGGGGTATGTCAAGGTGTAGGTGCAGACTCATTGTTGGTGTTGAATACTGGAGTAAGAATGATGATCAATGCTCTAATGAACCTGCATGATGTAGCGTTACTATTAGGATATATGGGTTATGCACATACTCTTTTTTGACAGTAGGTTAGACAAGTATGGTTTTTTCAGTTTTTCTGTGTCGATTTCTCTACTGTAAAGCAAAGGCTGGTTGTTAGTCTTTGGAGTCGAGAGTATTTTTTTACTTGGAAGATCGCAACATTGCCGATAGAAGAATGAGTTTTATAGCAAATCAGGTTCAGACTTCTATACTACTGGTTACATCACCATGATGGTTGGAATATAATTAAGACTTTGTTCTTGGATGATGAGATCATCTATGACAGTGATGGGCGGTGCACTGTGATTGTGAGTATCTATATAGATCACGTTAACACATGCGTTTGTCCACCATGCTCACTAACCAGTTACGCCACACCAAATTCCTATTGGCAGTGTATATCAACTATATGTAATTGGTCGGCTATATGACAGCAGTGTACTACTGTTCTGTGTTGGTGCTTATCCAATCAAACATAGTATGTACTTATTTGAACCCGGCCTCACCGGCATCCTGAGGTGACACAGCGACGGCCGCGCTCAACACCCTCTTTCGCGACTCAACGACAGCCTAGCGTCATAGGCGGCTCATACGGTGGTCCAGTGGATGGCGACCCATTTGGGTGGGCGACGAGGACCGCAGCTGGTGCACGAGCTTACACTCAACCTGTCCATACTCAACTTTTCGTCTCGGTATGAGCCTTTTGCAGCCTGTTTGAAGTTTTCTCTTTTCCCCCTTCCCTGTTTGTTTGACCTGGTTCTGCTCGGGTGGATGTAGGTTGCGGACTGAGAGTTGGATGCTCTGTGCCAGCATATGGAAGTGTTGTGACCACTGTTGTTCCGGCTGTGAGGTAGAATGCTAATTGGGCTTGTGAATTTATCATGTCTTGGAATGGATTGCCGAATTGTTGGGGTTTTCTCAGTATGTAGTTTCTTTTACTTATTTTTTATTCTCATAATTCGGTGGTCCTTGATTGCAACCTGGTGTCATCCTGTTCCTACTCACAGGTTATAGTAGTGCACGAGCTGACAGGAAAGAAATCTTGGTTTCAAAGTTCTCTTTGTCCGTGGCCAGCTGAGTCGGGTCTACATAACTTTGCTATCCGGCAGATATAGCTATTTTATTTTCCCATTCAATTAGGCAATCTTTTGAGGAGGTTAAAATGAGTTATATTTTGGGCATGCTTGATGGCTATTTGTATGTTGGGTCATGTTAGTGGTGTTCTTTATTTGTTCATGGGTCAGATTGTTTGTTTGGTCTTATGGTTTACACGTTTGTCTTGACAGTTTTGATATGTTTATATAGTACTTTTGGAATGGGATATGATTCTTTTTGGGCTTTTTAGTTTATGCATTCATTCTAAGAATCTTGATATCCGGCTGTGTTGTTGTAGATTTGTATTTTTTTTCTTGGGATCCATCTATTCAGCCATGTTGGAGTAGGCTATATGATTTTTTTAGTTCTGACCACATATGCTTCTTCCTTGGTCTGTTCACCAAGGTTTTCTCCCTTCCTTTCTCACTATTGATGCATTAGCTTTGTTTCATTATACTCTTATGATGCTCTGCGTCTGTGATGATCCACCACCAACTGAGGTATATAAATAAGCTGTGTTTCCTACATTTGTGCTGATCCACACAACTTGCTGGTCTCCAACTTATTTCTTTTCTGACCATCTGCATTTGTTTATGTAGTCATGGACACCGACTTAAAAAATGAACAAGGCTACCCCTTCAGCTGCAGGTGCATGGTACCATGTCTGGACTTGGCTTTTGATTTCAATTCGTCTTGCTTTTTTGTACTAAATCTTTGATTCATGCTTTTTCTCTCTTCAATAGTAAATCATCTTGCAATACCCATGGTGCCACACGTGTTTTATTCACCAATCCTATCAAGAGAAATCAAAATCAAGACGCCGATCAGCTTAGCCTTGGGCTGCTCCTTTTCTGCCTTTTGTTTCTTGTATACACTCATCTTTCTTTGATGTACCTGAATTTCTTTTTGTTGTGTTAGGTTGACAGTGACACTGCAGATGTAGCTTCTCTGACCGCTGCCGGCTTAACCAGACAAAGACAAAGTGCTATGATGTAGGCATGGTTTAAAAACTAGAGCCTTTGGCTGGTCAAGTAGCCTTGCCAAAGCGTTTTGTAATCTCTTCAAGTGGTATGAAGCAAATTCTATGTATGTAACACGCAGGAAGCAAATAATAATTATATAGAAGCAGAGAATCAACCTTGCTAGAGCGTTTGTCAAATCTCTGCTCGAGTAGCCTTGCCAAACTTTATCTGCTGTGTTCTTTACATGTTGTTTCAGTACATTCTCTAGCGTAAAGTTTCCTTTTCAGTCAAGAAAAGTTTTCTTTACGATTTTTTTGAACTTAAGTTTTCTTTCATGAAGTTCAATTATAGTCGCTCACTAGGCTCGGTATCAGTTTATGACAGACACCCCGTTGTGGCCTCTCCTAAATCAGCAAATGATGTGGTGATACACTCACCCCCAATATCCACAAAAATATATACTCTCTCCGTTCCTAAATATAAGTCTTTGTAGGGATTTCATTAGGTAGACTACATACGGAGCAAAATGAATGAATCTAAACTTAAAATGCATCTATATACATCCGTATGTGGTTCATAGTGAAATCTCTACAAAGACTTACATTTAGGAACGGAGGGAGTATATCATATTCTCCTTGACAACCCCTTTTCACTGGTTAGGCCTAGCCCAGCAAATGTCAGTGGGTCGCATGAGTTCCGTGTGAAATCTATAGCATTTGATCTGAGATAAATAGTTAGGTTCTTTTACTCATCATAGAGCATCCAACATAGCAAAAGCCCAAAAGACCTTTAAACCATGTCTATATACCATATCATGCAGATTTTTGGTTTTTATTTGTTTCACATGCTAAAGTATATAGTTTGAACATAGATATTCCTTAATTTTTCATATAAAAGGTTTAGAATTATTACCCTCGGTGCTTGCTAAAACTCGAAGTTACTAACAAACGCAAAGATTTTTGTTATAAAAGGTTTAGAATCATTACCCTTGATGCTTGAATTTGGACCTTGCACCTTGGGTAACAGAGCCAAATGGCACATTGTCCAAATACACGTTCAGAATACTTCGGGTTTGACATGGTCTCTATCCTTGATCAAACATAAAGTTACTACAAAAGGCAAATATTTTCAACGCGAACATAGTTTCAAACAGGTCTCTGCGCCATTTGGCGCACCGGCTCATCTAGTTATTGTAAAAAGTGCGAGGACAGGAAATATATATAATAGAGATGTGATTCCTGCAAAAAAAAAACTTGGATAGAATGATAGAAGAGCTTCTAATACTAATTACAATAGGCTGTTTTCTCGTATGCTATTTCATTTCAATATAAATCAAATGGATATCACCTTCTTTATCATCAATACTCTTCAACTGAAAAAAGTAGAAGAGCCATTCATCTCATACATCATCAATATTGATTTGGAAAAAAGTCTCCTGAGTTATCGGGTCTAAGCATACTGTGAAATAGGCTTTTGGTACCTTACACACAGGGGCGGAGCCAAGATGAAAACTGAGAGGGGGCAAAGATGCATGTGACTTTTTTTGCAGAGGTATGTGTGAGAACTAATGGCTAAATCATTTATAAAATCTAACGACACAACTACACAAGCATACATATAGTGCCTAATAAAAATAATGGCTAAATCATTTATAAAAACTAGCGACACAACTACACAAGCATACATATAGTGCCTAATAAAAAACATCATATATTTCTATATAATATAATTTCATCACACATAATTACGATAAGTTCATTGCCAACGTAAAATTAAACTAATCACTGAAGACCCAGTAAATTGAGAAATATCAATATGCCATTTTTTAGTCTTGAACACAAATTATAGCATGCAATTTGTAAAAGAAAACATGTTAAAATATAATGAGAAATAATCTTGAGCGCATCACTTCCTTCCGTTTCGTCCAACTGACGATTTTTTCCATGGAATCGATTAACTATCACCTCATTAGGGATAATATCCAAGTTTTCTTTTATACAAAGCAAAGGAAATATGTAATTCTCTTTCTTTTAGATGGATTCCTCGAAAGTTAGTTCAAATCAACGAATTCGTGAGTGTTGCCAGTTGTAGATTTTGCAAAAAAGAAAAGAAAAAATCTCTTCATTTTATCAATGGTGTTTTTTGTCGACCGGCATCGACATAGTTGTTTTTCCTTACTTTCTCTTCGTTCTTCTCTTTTAGTTTTTGTCCTAGTTTCCCTTTTGATAAACAAAACCACCATGTATTTTTTTTCTTTAGCCGATCTATATGAAATTGCAGAAGCACCTTGGTTGCATCGTCAAAAAGTAAAACTCACTGCTTTCTAACATGAAAGTTGGAAAAGAACACCAATTTAATAACTAGAACAGAAGATTGTAAAGATGAAGTGAACCTAGGTCTAGGGCTTACCTTGATCAATCAAGGGCACAAGGATCAAAGAACGGCACGCCGACCAGCCGGCAGCGTGTACAACGCGGATCGATGATGATTACCAGAGCAGCAGAGCTCGAAGGCGATCTGGCGAGGGCGCCCGTCGCATCTCGTCTGGGCGACTGGGTGGAAGAGAGGCGGCGCGTCGCCGTCGCGTCCGGACTCCTTTGCGATTCACGAAAGGAAAAGCTAGTACGTTGTTTTGCAAAGCCCGCTGGTAGTTCATGCGTGACCAAGCCATATGGGCTGACTTTTGTTTGGAAAATAACCAGAAAAAAATGAGTGGGGGCAAAGAGTATGGGCTTAGTGGGGGCAAGGCCTTATACCATGCTTGGTATTACGGGAGCCAAAAATCGAGTGGGGGCATTTGCCCCCACTGAGCTCAACTTGCATCCGCCCCTGCCCGGCATGACCTAAAGACCTGCAATAACACCCTGCCCTGCATGTCTCTTAAGGCAGAACATATGCAAAAGCTACAACACAATTGGTCAGGTTACCTGCAGGTTGACGTGCTAGTTGACCTGCAGGGGGTGCGCCGGCGGAAGCTCCTACTGTTGCTGCGGCTCCTGCTGCTGCGCCGGCAGAGCGGCACGGGTGCGAAGGTGTTGCCAGACCAGGGCAACGCCGGCGACGAACGACAACGTCCCCAGCGCGTAATCCCAATCCACGGCAACCGTCTCCTTCTTCTTCAGTATGCGCAGCTCATCAGTGAGGGCAGTGCAGTTGTCCTCCTTGCCGAGCACCGACGCGCCGCCCGGCGGCGGGCGCGCATTCCCCACGCCGCCGCCGGCGAGGAGGAGGACGGCTGCGAGGAGGACGGCGGCGGCCAGCTTGGTAGCCATCCGGCGGCGAGGAGGAGGAGATCCGGGGGCTTCATATGTTAGAGTAATCATTAATGCCTTCCGGGTGTGCATCAGTCATCAAAAGGTAATGTATTTCTTTTTTACCGTGTGCATAGCTTATGTTAAGGATTATAGCTTGATTTCAAACAAATTGGTGGTGTAAGCAGGGGCGGACGCAAGTTGAGCTCAGTGGGGGCAAATTCCCCCACTCGATTTTTGGCTCCCGTAATACCAAGCCCATGGTATAAGGCCTTGCCCCCACTAAGCCCATACTCTTTGCCCCCACTCATTTTTTTCTGGTTATTTTCGAAACAAAAGTCTGCCCATATGGCTTGGTCACGCATGAACTACCAGCGGGCTTTGCAAAACAGCGTACTAGCTTTTCCTTTCGTGAATCGCAACGTAGTCCGGACGCGACGCGCCGCCTCTCTTCCACCCAGTTACCCAGACGAGATGCGACGGGCGCCCTCGCCAGATCGCCTTCGAGCTCTGCTGCTCTGGTAATCATCGTCGATCCGCGTTGTACACGCTGCCGACTGGTCGGCGTGCCGTTCTTTGATCCTTGCGCCCTTGATTGATCAAGGTAAGCCCTAGACCTAGGTTCACTTCATCTTTACAATCTTCTGTTCTAGTTCTTAAATTGGTGTTCTTTTCCAACTTTCATGTTAGAAAGCAGTGAGTTTTACTTTTTGACGATGCAACCAAGGTGCTTCTGCAATTTCATATAGATCGGCTAAAGAAGAAAAAATACATGGTGGTGTGGTTTATCAAAAGGGAAACTAGGACAAAAACTAAAAGAGGAAAAGGAAGAGAAAGTAAGGAAAAACAACTATGTCGATGCCGGTCGACAAAAAACACCATTGATGAAATGAAGAAATTTTTTTTCTTTTCTTTTTTGCAAAATCTACAACTGGCAACACTCACAAATTTGTTGATTTGAACTAACTTTCTAGGAATCCATCTAAAAGAAAGATAATTACATATTCCTTTGCTTTGTATAAAAGAAAATTTGGATATTATCCCTAATGAGGTTATAGTTTTTTTTGAAAATAATGAGGTGATAGTTAATCGATTCCATGGAAAAAGTCGTCAGTTGGACGAAACGAAAGGAGGTGATGCGCTCAAGATTATTTCTCATTAGATTTTAACATGTTTTCTCTTTACAAATTGCATGCTATAATTTGTGTTCAAGACTAAAAAATGGCATGTTGATATTTCTCAATTTACTGGGTCTTCAGTGATTAGTTTAATTTTATGTTGGTAGTGAACTTATCATAATTATGTGTGATGAAATTATATTATAGAAATATATGATGTTTTTTTATTGGGCACTATATGTATGCTTGTGTAGTTGTGTCGCTAGTTTTTATAAATGATTTAGCCATTATTTTTATTAGGCACTATATGTATGCTTGTGTAGTTGTGTCGCTAGATTTTGTAAATGATTTAACCATTAGTTCTTACACATACCTCTGCAAAAAAAGTCACATGCATCTTTGCCCCCTTTCAGTTTTCATCCTGGCTCCGCCCCTGATGCTGGGCACCTAGGAGGCGAGGAGTATGGAGGAGTCGTAATCCAGGACCACAAGCAGAAGGTGGCTGGAAGATGAACATGAAAACAAAGTGCATAATATGGTAACGAATAGGTGGCCTCCCGTCGGTTTGTAGAAGAGGAAAGGAAAATGGGAGTAAATGAGATAGAAGCCAAAGAGCTTCACGTGATGCCATTGAAAAATGAGAACGGAGCAGACGAACCGTGGAGAAGAGACGGATGCGAGCTGCAGCTGAATGGGCCAAAGGACGGGCTTGCTTCCACGGACGTTAATTCTTTATTAAGGCTGGAAAGTTACGGACGTTTAGCTCTGTTCAGACCGAAAATCTATGGTTGATTGTAAAAGTAAACGAAAAAATAAAATGACGTGGCATAACTGCAAGTTAGTGGGGAGAAGGGGTGGGCCTGCCGATGTGGCATAGCTGCATGTTGAAAGAAATTATGTAGCGGGGGTCTCCTATTTAGATATAGAAGATTATTGCCGTGCTTTTAAGAGCATCTCTAGCAGACCCCGCATCCCGCCCTGACCCGCAAAATAACCGCCAAAATGCGGGTCGGGGCGGGAAAACTTGCCCGATCAGACCCGCACCCGCCCTGGTCCGCAAAAAAATTTGAGGGGCATAGCAAAATCTCGGACCCAACCCGCGAATACGTGGGTTTCCCCCTAGCCGCTGCGGTGCCCTGCATATAAGCGGAAGCGGTTGGTGGGTGCGGGGGGGGGGGGGGGGGGGGGGGGGGCATTTCAACCCGCGCTTTCCCCACCAACCACCTCCCCTCTCCCTTTCGCACAGCCGCCGGGCCGACGCCCAAGATTCCGGCGAAAGCAGCCGGCGGGAGCACGTCGAAAGGCCGCCACACGCACGAGGCCTCCCCTCCCCCCCCCCCAACTGCGTCGGCGGGCCGCCGGATTTGCGGATCTGCGGCCCTTCATCACGGGCCGCCAGATTTGGCGTTTTTCGGCCGCCGGTGGCTGCGCCAAGCGATGGAATGGTCAGGGAGCATCTCCCGCAGGCCGGCAAGGGCGCATTGCCGCATGCAGGTACGGGTTTGTCCTCCCGCCGCCGCCGACGGTTTGCGCGCATGGATACGTCCGACCATCCACCGGGCTTGGCGCTCGCGCAGCGGCTCTGTGGCTCGCCGATGCCGCTCATACAGTGCGACGACTGCATGCGGACAGTGCTGCGGCTAACTTCGGGTACGTCGAAGCACCCCGGATGGGTGTTTTTCAAATGCGAAAACGACGGGGTACGTGCACTTGCGTAGCTTATTTTGATAGCTCATTCTTTGATTCAATTGCGGTACCTCATTTCGAACATGCTCATTCATGTGTGTAGGAAGATGGATGCTCATTTTGGTTTTGGGAAGGCCAATACATTGATTTATTGATAGAAAGAAACTTAATAGATGTTCATGCACTCCTTAGTAGAATCGAAGGCAATGATGCGGCTGCATGTGCAACTAGAGGGGAAGCAACATCTACTTCTTTCAAACCAAAGATGAAGAAAGAAGAATGCAAAATCAAGAATCCGCAGATAAACAATGAATACATGGAGAAGATATTAGTCCAACTAGTGGGAGCAGTTCTGGAAGTTGGAAATCTTTTAAAATGCATACTTGTGGTTCTTGTTTTCTTTGGTCTTACTATTCTAGCAAAGATTTGATGATGTCTTATGTATCCAATATATTGTTGAAAAAGCAAAGAAAATGCATTATGTTGGATCAAATTTAGGTTTCCCAAGCAGGAAGGAGCTGCGTCAGATCAGACCCCGCAAAGCCGACCCATAAAAAAGCATATTCCGAAAATATCTTTTTTACGGGTCCGTTATGCGGGGTCAGGAACTGCGGCCGTCCGTGCCGGCCCACAAAGGCGTTTTCCCGCGAACTGCAAACACGTTTTGCGGGCCAGCCGAATGCGGGGTCTGCTAGAGTTGCTCTAAGCAACTAAGGTGGTGGAAGTAAGCAAAAAAAATTCAGATAATACGCAACTAAATTCCTGGTGTGGTGGTGGACATTACCGTGGAGGATTTGGCCGCCAAATAAGGTTAGGTTTGTTGCTTAGACATGCATAGGACATATTAAAAACTGCTCCATTTCTACTCTTGGTTATCAATTTGCATGTGGATCCGGTAAAAAATGTCATAGGCAGCAAAAATATGTGGGGGGTCAAAAAAAGCCGAGGTGCTCCCACGCTTCCCCAAGACCCAAATCAAAGCAATTAGTTACAACCACATACTAAATTGAAAAAAGAAAAAAGTCTTGATGGTTGTAAGTTTTCCATGCAGCTAGTACAAACAGGTAAAACAGGCGTGGGTTCCATCGTAAAAAACTCAACAAATGGACCAAACAACACCAGAATAAAGGGCCAACAAATGGTTGTTCATTATCTGAACTGTATCAGGCACCTGAGTGACAAAAGGCTAGGCAAAAAAATTGAAATGTCCGTTAGTTGAATTATTTTCCTCTGCTGATACATTCAATAGTGAGTGTCAAAATGGTCCTAGTCCTGGAAAAAAAATCATGCACCCTGTGTTTCAGGCCTAATTCGAAAACCATATCAGGCAAACTAAGACACCGGTTAAGCAATATTATGCACCCTGTTTTCATCAAAATCTGAAACCATATCAGGCACCCTGTTTTCATTAAAAATCTGAAACCATATCAAGCACCCCATTATCAAGCAAAATCTGAAAACTATACCATACAACTAATTGACACCGGCTAAGCAATATCACGCATCCCATTTTTTAGGCAAAATCTGAAACGATATCAGGCAACTAATTGACACCAGTTAGGGAAATTTTAGGTTGTTCATTAACTGAATTATTTCCCCCAAAAACTAGCAGAAGCAGATCACAACTCCTACAAGTCGCTCTACACAATCCGAGCAAACCCGCCTCATCAAGCGCTCTTGCCGTCGTGAGCATCCCCACAACTACACCCAGCCCCCTGTACCCAAGCCCTTGCACAGACATAGCCCCTCGTCTCCCCACCATGCAAAAAATTATCCCCACCACACTGTAGTCAACGAATTAGCCACGAATGCGTTGCGAAAGCATGCGAAAATCAATGTGCTTACCGGATATTGCTCGACCTCTGACACCCGTGATTCACAATCTCATGATGCACAAACTGCAGACCAGCCTACCCCCCTCCCCCCGCGCCCCCGAGCCTCGGTAAGTGCTTCTCTCCGTGGATGTGGCGCACAGAGAAGCGGTACCCTGGCCTCTCTCCTGCCGCAACCTGCTGGTCGCTGCACGCCCCTGACTCCTCCACTACTACTCCTCTCAAAATCTCCCCAGCTCGACGAGCGGAACCGCTATACACTCGGTGGAATCGGTCGTGGATTCGACGAACACGACGACTCCTTGGCGGATTTGGGGGACTAGCACGAACTGCAGAGATTTGAGATGGCAGAGAAGGAACTGTCAGAGAAAATGGGGAGAGAATGAACTGCGGTTTCGATATGGGAGCAGTGGGGTGGAGCGGCAGAGAAGAGAAGTGGCGGCCCCTCAGTCAGCCGCTTCATCTGAAATCGGTGCGCGCACCAACAGTACCCCACCCCGACCGCGTGGCACCTGAAGCGTGTCACGAACTGTCTCGAGCCCGACCGCGCGGCACCTGGACGATGCGATCGCCATCGGACGGCGCGGAAGGGTGTGGGCCGAGCAGCTCCAAAAAGTGCAGCTGCACTTTTAGGAATTTAGTTTTTTTTAAAGACCCTCTCAATCTTCACAAGGTGCACAGGCAGCAGCCACACACTGGCACTTGTCGCGCCGGCCCATACGAGGCCCAGTTCCCGACACGGGCCCGCCCCGCCGTTCATCCTCCTCCAATCCCTCCACGCCTTCCAGAACCTTCCATTCCCCAAATGGCCGTCTCTCTCCTCCCCGCTCCCCACCGCTCCTCGCTCCCTCGCCGCCGCTCCAGCCGCCGAGAGGAGAGTTCGGTCCCGTCACGGCAGACGCTCCACGGCAATCTTCTCCATTAGGGCCGGCGACGGAGGTACGGGGAGGAGGGTTTTGGTGTGGTCGCTTGGTTGGGAGGGTTCTTGGGGTTTGGGTGTATGGACCCAATGCCGACTCTGGTCACGGAGGAGGAGGATGGCGATGGGACAGGCGAATCGCCGGGGGCCACGGCGGCATCGAGGCCGGTGAAGGGGCTGCGCGATGCCAGGCCGGCGCTGTTCCTGACAAAGACGTACGACATGGTCGATGACCGGAGCACCGACGACGTCGTGTCGTGAAGCGCTGGCAATAACAGCCTCGTCGTGTGGGACCTGCACCACTTCTCCACAGTGCTGCTGCCGAGGCACTTCAAGCACAGCAACTTCACCAGCTTTGTCAAGCAGCTCAACACCTATGTAAGCTACGAAGCCTCGATTCCCTTGACACCTCTTGCAAATTTGCAATGCAACTGATTTGTTATGCCTCGATGCGAGTGAATGTTGCCCCTTTTGCATGTTCTTGATGCTCCCAAATGCAATGCTGTGATTGTTACCTGTGAAATTGATGTGATTTAGCCATTGAGATTGTGTTGCCAAATTTGGTGAAGAGAAGTACAGAAAAAGAGTCAGTTACAACTGCAGAATACTATTGAGTATTGACTATTCTGGTTCAACAGTGGGGATAGCATCTCTTGTTTAATATATGAGCGGGACATCTTGTACTTCAGAAAATCGGTGGTATTACACTAAACAAGTATACCTGAATCCTAGAAGTGCATAATGACTTCAAAACAAACAAACAAAATCCTAGAAATGCATAGGAATTTATGTACCCAGCCAGTTACATAATATTTATGTAGAAAATGCACAGGAATCCCTCGCTAGTAAACTTCAGTTAATAAGAAGGCAACACATTCACAAAACTTTTACTTGTTTGGTTGGATGTGCTGGGTAAAACTTTGGACTTTACCTGTTCTTGTGGACTACTGCTCCAACGTACTCCCCCCGTTCCTAAATATAAGACGTTTTGGCGGTTCAATTACGTCTTATATTCAGGAACAGAGGGAATACTATATATCTTATGTCATCATTAAGACGAAAGAACTTGTTGAGAAAAAGGGTTATTCTGCCTGTTTCACATGCATTTATCCTTACCCTGCTAGTGTATATTTTTCCAAAGATAATTTTTCGTGACATAATCAACTGCAACATTGTCTTGCATGTGTTGTACAGTTGTGTACTGCATGCCTTCGTATTAGAGCTTCCTCTTGCCAAATCAACAGCAGTTTGAATATACTCGTGGACTACCACATTATTTGGACTTCTTTGTGAGCATGTCCATGGTGCCATCTCAGGTCATATGTCACTGTGAAATGCTTATCTTCATAATTTATATGGCTGTTGCACTGTGCTGTTACCTACTTTCACAATGCAGTGGTTATGTTTGCAGTCTCTTTCCCTTTTTCTGCCAATTTGGCAAAGTACATAAAAAAAGTTGGAGGTTGAAGATTGTTGTATGTCACTCGCTCCATATTACAAATTAGTGACATTTTAGACACACCTTCGGTCAAACTTCTAAAACTTTGATGAATAGATTCTAATTATTCCTTTTGAAAATTTCAAATTCATATATTATATAGTTGTCTCGGAAGCTATTTCTGGAATATTTTATTTTGTAAGGCTTGCATATATATTGTATTATAACTCGGTGGCCAAAGTTACATATTTGAAGACCATGTCAGTGTCTAGTGTCACTTATTTGTGATATGGATGTAGTATTAACTAGTCTGGTAGATAGTGCGGATATCAGCTCTCCTTTATGATTAGGGTGATTTGTACTACTTAAGAACATCTTGGTATTACACTAAAACAAGCAGAGTTAATTTCCAGAGGTGAATAGGAATGGTATAATGTCCTATTACATATTATTCTGCAGAAAAGCATAGGGAATCCCAGGCAGAAAAACTTAAGTTAATAAAGCAGCATATTGACACACTTTAATTGACTGGAGCTTCGCTGAGATATAAGTAAAGCTGTATTTTAACAATTTCTAGTGAATTACTTTCCTAAGTTCCTTTTTTGCTCATGTTACCATAAAAAGGAAATCAACATTCTGGTGAGCAAAATGTTAAAGCCATGTGTTCACATTCATTTTCTTTACCCTGCTAGTGTTATATTTATGAGAAATTCACTTGACGTTAGGTAAACTGATGCTTACTGCACATTGGACCACTTTTGCAACAAGCAGCAGTTTGAACCATGATAGGGCCAAAATATTGCACCTTGCACCACCTCATTTGTCCTTCGTTGCCTCTAATGAAAGCTGCAGTATGTGCCCCCACTTCATATTTCGTATAGCCGTTGCACTGTGCGGTACTGCTGTTACCCGCCGTCCCCGTTTAGTGGTTAATGTGCATTCCTCCTCTCATTTTTGGGACCTTTTCACCGAATAAAGGTTCTATTCTAAAATTAGTTAAACATCTTTTATTCTTCTATAAGAGTTGATATTTCTTTTCTTTTTTACTATATTTTCAAAAAAAAAAATCTCCTTCGAAAAAAAAAGATGAAGATTAAAGAAGAGTTTTGAATGAATGTAGCGAAGAAACAACTGAAATGATGCACTTAAACATGTTCTAAAGAGGTAACCAGAAGATACCCTGTTGCGGTTCCATCTCTTGGTACTGTTGCGCTTGCGGCTTACGGTCTAGAAAGAAGTAATAGCGTGTTGTTTTTTCCATGTTGAGAAAGAATTAACATGTTGCTACACACTTGCATTAGAAGTCTCCTGGAAGTAACCTTTCCCTGGTATGCTGTTTGTTCGCTTGTCAGGGTTTCAGAAAGGTGGATCCTGATCGATGGGAGTTTGCCAATGAGGGTTTTCTGCGGGGACAGAGGCACCTTCTGAAGAACATCAGACGTCGAAGACCTCCCGCTAATACTGATTCAAATCAACAATCTCTTGGATCATGCCTTGAGGTGGGACACTTTGGAAATCATACAGATACCGACCAGCTGAAAAGGGACAAGCAACTATTGATGGCAGAAGTGGTGAAGCTAAGGCAGGAACAGCAGAGCATGAAAACGCACCTGAAAGGCATGGAGGAGAGGCTACATGGAACCGAGCGGAAGCAGCAGCAAATGACAGCATTCCTGGCACGTGTCTTCCAGAAACCTGAATTATTGAAGCAACTGATTTCCCTGAACGGGGTGAGGAAGGAGCTCCATGACGCTATGTCAAAGAAAAGGAGGCGTAGCATCGGTCAGGGTCCTGAAGCTGATGACATGGGTGCTAGTGGCAGCCTGGAGCAAGAGTCACCTGTTCTGTCTGATCCCCATGAGTCAGTGGAACTTCTTGGAGAGGGGTCGGTGGAACTCCTTGCTGACGGCGTCCCATCTGAGCTGGAAAGTTCGGCGGCACTCCTTGCTGATGGGATCCCACCTGACCTGGAAGGTGCGGCGGAACTCCTTGTTGATGTGATTCCATCTGATCTCAACGACTCAGGCGTCGACACTAACGGTGTAAAGCCACAGGATTTTGGTCTCGGTACCTGTGAAGTGCAGCAGAACAGAGCCCAAGGGGTGTTGCATGATGATTTCTGGGAGGAGCTGATGAGCAGAGCACTCAGCGATGAGGATGACAACCCGGTTAACGTGGACGGCATGGATGTGCTGTCCGAGAAGACGGAATATCTCGTCCCAAACAATCCGACCCCCCGCACAACTTAGGTCCAAACTTCATTCTGTTATATCGCCGTGACTTCCGTCATGTTTCACCCGTCCACCCTGCAGTCTGTGACTGCCCTTCATGTCGTCTAAACTCTGCGGCAGGAAATATTTCCATGAAATTTTTGTAGCCCTCCAGATCGTCGGAGATGGGTTATGAGTGTTTCCTCCGACTGAGCTTAGAGATCTTTTCGTTGTTTCAGGCAACATAGGCTGTCAGTCTGTAATGCGGGTTGTGCTAGCGGTTGAACGGCGCATGTTCTGATCTGCACGGTGTAAGACAGTTTTCTGGGGTTAAAGGTGTAGTATTGTAGATGTAGATTTGTTTACATCGGTTTATGTTTGCTGCTCACGATCCCTGATTTGGTCTGGGCGTCTGGCTAGCTATCCGACCCATTATTTAGCTTTGGACAGGTGAGCAACTACAGCACATTCTAGCTTCCTGCGGTGCTCAAGGTTGTTACTGTTGCAGATGTGCGGGGAGCAGTGGGCCGTGAAACGGCGGGCAACGCTACGGGGGGCACCAGTTCTGCGTCGACGATGGCCTCAACGCCGACGACACCTGCCTACTCCTCACGCTCCGGGACCGTCCGGTTGCCACTGCTTCGATGATGATCCATGCCGGCATCTGGCGGTCAGGACGGCCCAGTGCTGGACGTCGAGTTGCGCAAGCAAGGCGGCGCCGTTCTCCGGTGATCGAATGGTCCGCAGCGGACGTGTCCTTCCTTGAGCGTCGGCTTGGATTATAAATTGGATCTTGAAATGCTTTTCATTATCTAATGCTGTATGTACAACATGCAGTCTTCTTGCATGGTTGGTTTGAAAAAAAATTGTTCTATGGCTGAAATGCTTTTATAGTCTAATCTGCAGAGCTGCTTACCATCGAGGAAGCATAAACCACGCGACCTAACGCCAATCAATCACAAGCGCACCCATCCATGAACAGTACGAACTAAACCATGGGAGATGGGAGTGATCCAGACAGCAAAAACGTTACAAGACAGATGCTAAACAGATCATCCAGTCAATACACCCACGACCAAAATTCAGATGACCCAACTTGTTTCTCCGTCAGAAAAAACATTTCCTCCTGTGCCAAAAACCCTATAGAGCTAACCAGAGTCTTAACTAGCTAACTCAACTGGCCTGCGAGGTGGAAGATGCATCAGGCTGCTCATCGCCAGTTTCATGAGGCTGTGCATTTCCTCCCTGTGCGTGCCTGGTTAACAGCATCGCCTTCTGGAGCTGAATCATGTCCTGCCGCACGCTTGTTGGCATTTGCAGTAGCTTCAGTTGAGCCCCCGTTGCACCCGTCTTGATCAGTGTACCCCGGCTGGGTTGACGGACCGGGCTGCATTCCTTGGATTGTTAGCGACCGCCTGACCAGTGTACAACGGATGCTGCCCATAAACTCCGGGCTGCAACCCTTGCTATGGGTAGACCGCAGAGGCATGGCTTGCTAGCTGCTGATAGTTTGCATTGTTAGCAACCGTCTGACCTGTGTATGCTGGCCGAGTCGATGGATACTGCCTACATACAGCAGGCTGCATTCCTTGCTGCGGGCAGCCCGGATCGCCATGGCTCGCTGGCTGCTGATAGTTTGCATTGTTAGCGACTGCGTGATTGGTATACGCAGGCTCAGTCGATGGATACTGCCAATAGACACCGGGCCGCATTCCTTGCTGCGGGTAAGCCGATGCAACATGACTTGCTGGCTGCTGACAACCACTTGAAGATTGAACGTACCCATGAGTAGCACCCGCAGCTGCTCCATAGGGCTGACCGTAACCAAGTTCCGGTTGAGGCGGCACGGTTGAGCTCTGTAATGCATATGGCTGCTGGGCTGGAGTTGGTCCCTGGTAGTTTGTGCCTGGCATAGGAATACCATAGCCTTGCTGAGCTCCACCAAAAGCAGACTCTCCGTAGGGATCTTGCTGTGGAGGGTAAGACTGGTATGCTGGCTGAAAATTCATCGACTGCTGCCCGTGGCACTGCCCGTTATACCCTTGCGCATATGTAAGTTGGCCCGGGGCAGAGTGTTGGTAACTGCTAGTATAACCAACAGGTACTTGCGTAGGACCTGTAGCTGAGTCGTACATTGGAGCGGCATAATAGTCATAATAACCACCCTGATAAGGTGCCTGGCCTGTACCGCCGTCTGACATTTGGTTCCAGCCAGTATCCATGCCACCTCTTGATGCAGTCTGCTCAGAATATACACCATCAAGAAGGTACTGTGGGTTCTGATAATACGTACCTCCCGAGTAGTCATGACCGTTGTCAGAACCCCATTGAGGCGCTCTACCAGGCTCATGCCCACCCATCTGTGAACTGGATCTTGGAAACTGAACACACAAAACCACAAGACTATCATCAGATAGGGAAAACAGATTTAAACATAAGCAAGGGAACTGAAATACACCAAAGTAGTCTGCTGTAACTAGAAGGATATACTTGAATGGGCAGGACTCGCGACTATAGACTACATGAATCTACTTCGATAACTTGCAAAGGCTAAAAATGAACAAACATTTACAAGATGAACACAACAAGTTATCATGCATGACAAACTCAAGAGATGTAGTAAAACCTCTACAGGCACAAAATAACCACAATAAAACATGAAGTGTTATTGAGCTGACAGAATATATATCGTTCCTCTAAAAAAGAATAAATATATAATGAGCCAATATAGAAAACCCAATAGATTGGCATGTAAAGTTTCCATGGTGAATACTCCGAAAGGCAAGAATTGGCAAGAAGTTTACACAGAAAAAAAGAAGGTTGGCTTAGATTCACTTTATCTGATGCATAATGGAGACACGTAGAATATCATGTATACTTCCAAACATGACACAGAACTCTGCAAACATACGGATGCCAATTGTCGGGGAAAAAATGATTATCAAAGTGATATGCCACTAATGTCACAAGGCATATATCACAGACGTGAGTGGCTTAGGTCTTACCATTGCTGAAGAACAAAGCCTGACTACCATCTTCTGTACAACAGTGGGTGATGGAGAATAATGAATTACTGAACCCAAACATATTATAGAACTGTATAAGCATGGTGAACCATCATCTAGCCAAAAAAGAACTCTTAAAATAAAGCAATTTAGGTTTTGAATATATCTTTCTAAGATCCCAGGGGTCATGAACAACCAAAAACGATAAGGCCTTGACATTGTGATCACATAGTTGAAGAGCATACAACTTTCTGCACCGATGGATGGAAAAAATAAATAATACCTATCATATGGTTCATAGCTACCAGGGATATCAATGAAGGTTACAACAGTCAGATGCAAAACTGTCATGGAGATATCATACGATCAACATACATGATAAGTTACAAGTTAAACTTATTATGCCTTACAATCAAGTTGGATAGGTAATGCCACCAGTCTAATAAAACTCAAATATTTGCTCAATCATGGTAACATAAAAAGTGCAAGCAACATTTCAAAACATAAAGTGCATCTAGCAAACATAGTTTTTAACTTCATGCAGATGTATAAGACTAAAAAAATATATAGTTCCCCTTAAAATCTTCAAATAGCATACAGAGCAATGTAATAGATTATAGATACAGATATAGGTACGTATTAGAAGCACCTGACTGATGAGTTCTAGGACCATTGTTCTTGCAATCTCTATTTGATTCCAATTCCCAGTAAGTCGTATTTTTCTTTCAGTGAAAAGATCACCTTCAGGGAGATGTTCCGGGATTAACTACAAAAAACGAGATTAGTTTTCATTTTGAAGTGAATAAAAAACGTCCATGCATATAGTCATAGCACTAACCTGAATGTCAGCCCCGGACTCAGTTTTTTGAGTCTTAATGGTCTCACCTCCCTCCCCAGTGACCAACTCAGCCTACATATTATGATAAAAGGAAATATATCAAAGAGCTTAAGTAAATTTTATAGCCGAGATATTTTGTTAAGGCTCACCTTGTCATTTGGGACATGGATGTCCACTTGCTCAGCACCAAATTGTGGAGTCCCAAAACTTCTAGCAGCGAGTGTAGATGAATCACCTACATCAACCTGAGAAAGGATATGATTTAATTTGGATCAGCTTTGTCATATTACACAATCTGGATTTTAGCATTTGAGGTGATCTGCAGGCATCTGATAGTTTCCGCAGATTTATCTTCCACATTCATAGCTTAACAAATGCAGAACTGGTCTGAAAGTGAATGTCAATTTAAAGCTTCCGGGGAATACCATCTCAACTTAACTTCCAAATAGAATGTCTCTTACATGCTTATGACCTAATTCTTGCCTATTGGATAACACACCTTAAATGATTTTTTTCAGAAATTTTGGGCCCAATGCAGCAACTAAAATATGTATATTCACACAGAAATAAGTACTGAACAGCATAACAGGGATAAGTAGACAGTACCTTGCTTTCAGGAATTTCAATTCTTCGCGTCACTTCTTGGGTAAGCGCCACAGCACTCTGCTTTTCTGGTGAGGGCACATCATCTTCTTGAGGAAGTTCCGAACATTCTTTTAGACCATCTACCTCAGAACTGCACAGCATGCTTTCATCGACAGGAACCTCCCCGTTCACCGCTTCTGATGTTTCAGGTTCATGCACTTCAGTTTGAGTAATACCTAGTGCAGATAAGAAAATTAGAAAAAAAAAACCTTATTCATGACAACAATGCGATGTATTACGACAATTCAACTCATATTCACTCTAAGTCAACAATTACACAAATAACTCAATGACGACATCAGTTCACCTCATGTTCACTCTAAGTAACTGCACGCATCAACCCGAAACGATGTAAAAAAACGAGAAGGGCGAATAATATACCTGACCCGTTGCCCTCGCCGTCCCCGTGCGGCCGCTTGGACCCTGTCTCCGCCGTCTCCTCCTCCCCTTCTCCTCCCACCCCCGCCCGATCCTCGGCGCCGCCACCACCCTGCTCCTCGTCCAGCGGCAGCATCGCCTCCTCCCCTTCTGTTTCACCAAGCTTCCTCTTACAATCGAGACCGGGTGGAGGCACCGCCCCCTCCTCCGCCATCGGCGTCGGCACGGTCCCAGCCGCCGTTTCTGTAGCCGTGACCGGCGCTGTCGCTTGCGCGGGCTCGCTTGTCCTGGCGCTAGCGTCGGTCTCCGCCATTGGTGGGGGTGGGCTAGGGTTTTGGTTTTGGCGCGAGGACGCGGGGGGCTCGTGTAGCGGGGAAGACGGGACTCTGGAAGAGGGAGGCGAGGCGAGACGGGCATCGCTACTATGTCTCGCGTTCAGCGAGCATATGGGCCGGCCCAGGTTCGCGTGTACTGCACTCCCTCGTTTTCTTTTCTGTTTTTTTACTTTTTATTTCGTTTTTTTATTCCATTTTTCATGTTTGTTTACACTTTCAAATAGTCTAGACATATATTACAAAAATATACTTTACATAATATTTATAAAATGTTAATCATGCATTTAAAAAATGTTGAACGAGTATTTAAAAAATGTTGAACAAGTATTTGAAAAAATGTTGATCATGTATATAAAAAAGTTGAACAAGTATTTGGAAAAAAATTGAACCAGTATTTGAATAATGTTGAGCAATTATTTAAAAAAATTGTATACAAATTTTTTTAACAAGTATTTAAAAATATTGAACAAGCATTTGAAAAAAAATGTTGATCATGTCTATAAAAATGTTGAACAACTATTTTAAAAAATGTTGATCATGTATATAGGAATGTAGAATGAAAAACAAAACAAAGAAAAGCGAAAAAATGAACACCAAAAAATAAAAAAATGGTGAAGAAAAAGGAAACCCAGAAAAAAATGCGGTAGAAAAAAAGAAAAGCAAACAATAAAGAAGAAACCCCGAAGAAAACTGAATAAAACAAGAAAAATGGTGGAGAAAAAAGCTCTTTTAACTTAAGTAGGTCACGCCCTACAGTTCAGCACGAACTCCACACATAGCGCAGTGGCTAGCGTCGCCATAAATATCCCTTCCAACTCACGTAAAGCAAGAAATAGAGCTCGCGAGGCAAAACAATTGTGAGCTTGGAAGAGACGATGGGTTTTGGGTCATGAACGAGTTGACGGCGGCAGAACTGGGATTTTATTACACAAAGTTGGACTCAGACGTAACTAAACGTGTCTCAGACATCTGGGTCGAGTTTACTTAGGCCTCGTAAGAAGGACTTTACGTGGCCTTCAAAAAAAAGTTAATTTGGTACCATTGTCTCAAAAAAAACTTAATTTGATACCACCCTAAAATGGTGGTGATCCAAATTTCTAGATCTAAATGGTTGTAGAGTAAAAAATGCTCTTATATTATAGGACAGAGGGAGCGGTTGCTACTAACCTATTTTCTTAACATACAAGTATGTCACCTCATCATTCAAAAAAAACATGGCACCTCATCATGCATCATCCATATAAAAAGGCACACTTTAACATGCAATCATGAATAGGAAAAAGCTCACCTCAACATAAAAACATGCATTAATTTTTTCATTCTATTATGCTATTTATGCTTAACAAATATTGACGAATGTACGAAACCAAACACAATAAATCATTTGTATTTTTCTAGTTTCTAATCTCGTACTATTCATGTTCCATATAATTAAATCACATTCAAATATGCTGCAAAAATACTTCCGCAATAACGTACGAAGTATCTTATGGTATACCTGAGTAGTTGATCTTCACTAAGTTCTATTTTATCTCAAGATGCACACATGTCATATCATCAGAGGCCCATCGCAAACATACATGTGAAAAGTTTTTTCATTATTAGTTGATCCCACAACTTCTCTCAATATGCACACATTCCACTTCATCACACGTGCCAACTCATCAAGGGGCCACCGCAACATGCATGGAAAATGTTTCCATCATTATGCTACTTATATTGAATTAAAAAAATACCTCTATGGATAATCAAATGCAATATACAATATGTATTTTAATATTTAGTTTATATATTATTGATCCAAATATTCATGTTAATACAATCAAATGCCATTGAAATATGTTGCTGACAATATCCTCAACAACACACGGGGTACCATCTAGTACAAATTATGTTTAAAGTCGAACGTTGCAATGTTTGACAAAGTTTATAACAAAGAGAGGCAAAAACTACAATAAAAATGGTATCACTAAATACACTAATAAAGTATATGTTTATACTACATATATTTAGTAGTATACTGAAAAAAATTATGTATAATTAGTAAAAAAAATAGCTTGTAGTATTATAGTTATTGGTTGTTTTTCTAACAAGCTTAGTCAAACTTTGAGCCGTTTTACTTGAAACAAAATTTGATGGTCCCCATTGGGGAGACGGAGGGAATAAGAAGCATAAAGCTTTGTCGGTAACATTTCTGTAGTTTTGACATGATATGTTCGGTTTAATTAGTGGGGGGAAAGAGGAATAGTGTTGAAACAACCCAATCAAGCGAAATTTTCTTGATTATGAAAGTGAATGAAGCATAATAGGCATCTGAGGATTCGAGGGGAGCGGTTGAGCTAGATAAATACTTTCGGGGGCGGGGGGGGGGGGGGGGGGGGGGCCTAAAGGAAATATGAGGATCTGACGGGGGAAATGCATTTTCCCATTTAAGCCACCTTAATACATTTACCATTCGCATTTGTTTGCAAAACTCGGGGAAGGGAGCAGTGGCCTCCCTGGCATGCAAACAATTTCGCCAGTGAGGATGATTGTGGAATTGGCCGTGACCTGGGCAACTTTACTTCGCTTGAGATGCTTTGAACGATGGAAAGGGCATGCATGCATGGCCAGTGTGCATAATGTCATATCAAGGCTCGTGGACTTAGCTTCCCCTTTGAACATTTTTGGCCTCAAGTATTGACACGGTTGCCCAAGGACAATCGATCTTAGGAAAGGATGGTGTGACATGGGTCGGCATGTTGTGTTATTTTGTGGCATACGTGTTCTCTTCCGGTATGACGATCAAAGTCGTGTTTCGAAAGCTCTTATTGTGACACATTTTTTCAAGGAAACCAACTATAAGCCACCAAAAAACCGCTCAAATTAACCTACAACACCAACTATTCGTTTGTCCTCCACAAGCCTCCACCACAGCTAGAACCATCTCCTCGAGCGGGACCACTGATGATGGTCGTCCTTGTCCTTTTCCAGCCTATGTACCCACCGGGATGTCGTCAGAGCTCTCATCGTCGTGGTCACTATACGACACAAGGGAGGGCGAGAGCGAGTTTGTCTAGTCCCACCACTACTTCTGTTGTTATGTTTACTTAGTAGTTTTGTTGCATGCCTCTAGGTTTATTAACTAGTATATTTTTTCTAGAACGGTTATATATTTGTATCATGTTATTCTTATGTTTTACCGAATTATTTTATATTTATAAAGAATTAATTAAAATCTCTCATTCATCGCCACTCCTTTGGTCGATAATTTTGATCCTACACTTTGCGATGTGGGTTTGGTAGACAGTCGTTTGGACGAAGTTGGAGTCCCTTGCTCTGGGAGAAGTGTTGACGTGACATCGATGTGCAACCTCAACAAGACTTCTTCATAGTGGTGTGTGTGTGTGTGTGTGTGTGTGTGTGTGTGTCTGTGTGTGTGTGTGTGTGTGTGTGTGTGTTGTATTTTAAGTATGCCTAATCAGCGGGTTGTGACAGTTTTTGCCCGACTTTTCGTTAATTAACCGGACAACTCTCTTCTTCTTAACTAAATAAACGAGGCAAAAATTTATCGCCATTTCCAAATAAATAAAACTAACATGATACAATGCAAGGGTCTCACTCATAAAAAATATATTATGATACCAACACCTATAACTTGCCCAAGTTTGCATAGGCTCCACGTAATCACATTTCAAGCAACCAGGTTCAGTATAGCTATCCGGACCTGCCCCCCGGTCAAAGTACAATGCAACAATATATGCAATCGACTCAAAAAAAAGGTCAATGGAACACTTCAATAATTAAAAAATAAAACTCCCCACACATAAAAGTGAAAAAAAAAACTAGTAAGATGCCATATCCCACATCCATATGATTAAAAAGCATAAAACGGTAAAAACCAACGGTACTAAAAAGGAAAAAGTCTAAAAGAAACCTTCAACTTGTTGACGAAAGCTAAATCAAATCCTGAACTTGAAATCCTTGAAATTAGCACACCAAATTCTCTTATCCCGGTCTATTTTAAACCTTAAGCGCGCTCCCAAACAAGGATTGTTGATTAAACCCGGGATAGTTGGTTGCCTCGTTCTTTACACTTCTTCTTGGCTGCTTGGCCTGTAGTAGGAATCTGGGCCGGCCCACCAGGCATGTGACACGCAGCTTAATTAAAATACGAAAAATAAGAGACAGCTAGGAATCGTACCTGTGACCTGCCGTTGCTTAATTAGTATAGCTAACCACTCTAACAGATGGCTCCTGTTGTTAAGCTAAAAGCGCGGAATTGTAATAACCACATAACGCAACATCCAGATTTGAAAATTATCTGTTCTTTTCCAAACATTTTCTTGAAAATTATCAACAATTTGGAACTCCGAACATTCTATGGATATTTTGGAATTATGAACCTTTTTGAAAAACACAACTAAAATTTGAAAACGTGAACCATCTTTTTTATATCTCCAAAGATTTCTTATGTGGAAACACTTATTGAAAAATCCAAACAATTTTTTAAATCTGAACAAAATTTAAAAGTGCAAACACTTTCTAACTTTTTAAAAAATGGGAACATATTTGCAAAAAAAATCAACTGCAATTTTTTGGCAAATATGTTCCCGTTTTTTAAAAAGTTAGAAAGTGTTCGCACTTTTAAATTTTGTTCAGGTTTAAAAAATTGTAATTTTTTCAAAAAAAAATGTTCATCTTTTTCAAAGAGTGTTCGTAATTCACAAAATCTTTGCCAAAAAATTGTTGTAATTACAAGAATTGTTCAAATTTTTGCAAAAAAATGTTTCGACTTTTATTTTACCTTTTGCTTTTAAGAATACTAGCCGAATGCCCGTGCGTTGCCACGGGACACAAAATATGATGTGAAACGATAACTCCATATAGTGATAGCATGGACTTGGGTATTTAGACGAGTGCTTCTCATGGACTACTACCTCCGTCTTGGTCTATAAGTCCCCTTTGCATTCTGTGCCAAATTTTAACTATAAATTTAACTAACAAAATATTGATGCATGTCATAACAAATTATATCGCTGGATTCGTATCTGAACATAGTTTTCAATTTTATTATTTTTTGGGACATGCATTACCATTTTGTTAGTTAAATTTTAAAGTCAAATTTTGGCACAGAATACAAAGGGGACTAATAAACCAGGACGGAGGTAGTACAACCCAATACCGGAACAATGTCAAAGATGATCCAACAGTGTACGTACATTATTGTTGGTCTTCTATTTGTGTTACCCATCATTTAATTCAACAGAACAAACTCTCTAACAGATTTAAACAGTAAAATAAAACCTATAATAAAATGGTATTTTCATTTCACAATGCATGCACACACCAGCTCAAATCAAGGTGTGTTATCTCCTGCCGCACACATCTTCATCTCGTCTTCATACCTCTCAAGGTGTGTTATTATCACTTTCTAGATATTCCCATCCTATCACCGTGCACATCCTACTTCCTTCTGCTTGTCTTCTACGGGCTCATTTTATTTGATTCGCTTCTCAAACTTTAAGAATTTCTTGCCGTCGTGGATGTTACTTGACAAATATTGGCAACATCGGCACACCATTGACATTTGGCGACGATGAGCGGCAACACCACCCCCTACGCTTCACCTTTTAGCTATAACAGTTGCACCCCACTATCCTCCTCGGCTCACACTCTCAACGCTACAGTCCACCGGCCTCCAGGCGTATGTCTAAATGAAGTTAACATTTTGTTTATCCACAAACTTGTAAATCTAGACAAATTTTATCTTAAACTGGAAGGATGAACTACCGCTAGCATAATATACCAATTAGGAACATACAAATGTTTTTGTGAACAACCAAGCGAGGGAAAGGGAGATTGTACAACTTGTTGATATATTTTTTTGCGATTAGGAAGAGGATCACAAATCACAAATAAAATATTTTGATGCCAGTAAAAAAATTCAGTGAAAAGAAATATAGCATGCTACATAACAGTTTGTTGAAGAGGCACTCCTTAATGTATGATCTATTAGGTTGACGAGATACATAATAAAAAAATCAGACTAATGGTAGCAAAAGAAACATCAGCTTTGACTTCACGTAGCACCTTCAAATGACAGTCTTATCTATAGATGGCTGCTATCGGAAAAAAGACAAAATATGATCGAGGCAAAGAGCGAGAACACATCTTCAGGTTACTGTCTTACATTCAGATAATTGCTAGCTAGATACATGGTCAGACCATAATTAATTATCAGCACTCTTACTCTTCACATCCATGTACAATATATATAAACTCTCCCAAAAATTTATAAATTCTAAATTGAATAAACTGAAGCACAATCATAACTCTTGACCAGATTCATTGCCGCTATCGTAGGTATAAAGATCCTGCTATCTGACTGACTTTAGTCACGCCACTTTATTCCGTTCATGGTGCGGTTACTCTCACAATCATAGATCCATCATTTTTTTTTTGAAAATATCAGGATGGAGGTGCAATTACCCATGTCAAGAGAAAACAGATTAGATGACATAATCATATACAATGCAATGTATGGGAAGAGGACTTTGTGATCACTATAAATATTGTGATATACCTCAATTATACATCCATCCTCTATGTCAATAAGAAACAAATAACATGACACATTGTGCAATGGATTAAGATACTAATCTCTGCTATTAAAGCTACGACTACCTAGCCTTCTCCCACATAAAAGAAAAATACTACCTAGCCTTATCTTGGAGTTATCTACCACCAAAGCGCTATGCTATCTGAGTACAGGGCTATGGCCAGTTTCCATATAAATCATTATTAAGGTTATTCTACCTCTGAAGTGCTATGTTATCTGAAAACAGGGCACCAAGTATTTCAAATTAGCCAGACAAAACTTTAATTCGTTCATGTTTACATTCAGTGGCCTTGAGCAACATATCTTGGAAAAATTCACAGAAAATCTACATGGAACATGCACACACTTTGTGAGATCCCTATACCCCCATGGAGTACACGTTATGCTTACCCACTCCTTTCTCTCATGAGTGCAAGGAGTCACGAACTCTTGACCACACAATATGATTACCCACTCCGTTCTCTCATGATCACATATTTCTCTACTATTGGCATCTATCAGAATTGGTCCGACGGTGAAGATAAGAATACTGGTAAATGTGTGTGCTCACCCCAAGGTGGTGTCCGACACCCTTTATAGAGAAATCCATGCTGCCTCCCATGCTCAAGCATCTACAAGCTTACATTTCAATCTGTAGAATTACACAATAAGTAATTATGTTAAGCCATAAGACCATAATTTCCTCTAGAAGGAAAAATACTTCCTCTGCATAAAGAAATTGCATTATTTACGACCCGGTTCAATGTCAAGAAAATGTATTTATTTTTTCTGAAACCGTAACCCTAGCTAAATGATTTTGATGCATAGCAATCACGGCATATACTTGGCTCTAAGAGTTCGATGACCATTGTATGCTACAAAGGTAAATGCTCTGCAAGGCCTGAACAAAAAGGTATAAATTAGGGTAAAGCATAAATTGTTAACAAAACAAATTTTTAGTTCTAACATTCTTCCATGGCAGACATTTTAGTAAAATAAATACAGTGTATGTCTATTACTGTTCTTCTTCTTTTGTTAGATAGTAACTGGCTAGTTTGATAAAGAAAAGAGAAAAAATACAACACATGACATTTTATTGATCCAAATACACGCTCATCCTTTAGGGCAGCCTTTGTTTCAGTATCACCATATATACGTAATCAACAGCTTGATGAGAAATTGAGAGACAAACGATATAACTGTGCCCACAAGTTAATTTTGTACGTAAGGGATATTTTTCCACAACAGAACCATGCTCTGTTCAGTATTACCATTAACAAATAACAACAAATGCCCACTATTACTTCACTGTCACATTTAATATTTCACATGCAAAATTGCATGAAAAGCTAACAAGCATGATAAAGAAAACCAGCTAACGAAATCAATGTAGAAAGATAAGAATACTTGGTGGATAGCAAAATCAATGTAGTTCTTCAGCTCTTCGATTACGGCTGCAGATTATATATCGAATTCAAGAGTAGCTTCATAGAAGAAAATACCCAACATCTTTAATTCAGCTGAAAGGAAATATAGTTTAAGCAGTAGGTAGTGCCTAATTATAATTAGATTAAGCTAGTCCCGTAGTTGCCCTGAACACCACATCAAAATCCGATTCCGTCAGCAAGTTGATCCATATCAAACTCCAAGGAAATAGCGAGATCGCGCCAGTTATCTACCTTTGTACATGTCGCCGAAGCCGTCGCCGGTCGCCGAGCTGTCGGCTGTCACTGAAGTCACCGATGGCCACCTCCAGCTCCTCGTAGGTGAATTGGTGTGTCTGCGGCTTGTGGACACTGCCGGACTCCAGGTTGCTGCTGCCTGTGGAGCAGGGTGTCCCGCCAGAGTTACTGTACTTGAGGAGCCCAGACGAGGAGGTCATATGTACCGCCTCCTCTTGCGTATTTACTTGAACGGCACCATGACGAGAAGCACTGGTAAGAAAAGCACTGGTATTTATTTGTATGTTCCATGTACACGATGGATTTCGGTAAGAAAAGCACTGGTAAGTAAGGCAGTAGTATTTCATGTGCTTGCCATTGCTATTGCCTTTTTGCTTGCTTTCTTTGGTCCAGAAAGATAAAAAACGAATGTGAAAATAAATCTGTATAAAAAAGGAAAGGTAGCTAGGAATAGACAAGTTCTATCTCTAGTCAGACACGGCTTCGATTCAAACATAGTATGGAGTAGAGAATATGATTTGTGTTTATGCCACTATCATACTTAATTGGTTCTGATTTTCTATAGACAAAGAGTCATACGTACTTGTAGATGAAGTGTCAGCATCAAAGAAAGAAGTCTTTCATCACCTGTAAATAGACTTGTCGGGAATTAGCAACTATTGGGTACCTGAACCTGACGAACGAGTAGGAAACGACCTGCTTGCTTGACCGCCGGGTAGAAGAACATGCATGTGTTATTCTGGCGCCCCGCTGTCATGCCCGCAGCGCCCTTCGGAGGCCTCGCACTCGCCGCACCATCCGTCGCCGGCCTTCTGCGGCACCGAGAAACCCCGCCCCGACGGCGTCCCTGAGTGTGGCGTTCCCGGCGGCCAACACGTCCGCCGGCGCCGACGTGCCATTGGACGAGTACGACCACCCCGACGATGCAGGCAAAGGCGTTGTACACCAATGGAGAATTTCTTGATGGAACTCCTACCGCCGACGGCCAGCGCCGCGACCGTGGTGCGGAAGCCGGAGAAAAAAATTCTGGGGAGCGGAGAGAGAGACGGGATTGGGAGCGACGGGTACGGGAGATGAGGAAGTCGCGTGCGCGTGGGACGTGCGTTCGTTGATCGTGGGTTTTGTTTTTACCTTTTTTTTTTCTCGGGCTGCGAGGGGAGAAGCGATGGGTGGGACCGTGAGAGGAGAGATCGTACGTGGGATGGGAGGAGGTATCGATAAAATGGAAGGTCGAACCATCACGACGTTCGATCCCCCTTTAATAGTAGAGATGTGTATGTGAAAATTGTTGACAATTTTCAGGGTAATGTTTCAAAACAAATCAAAAAAACTTCAAATCTGCACCAAGAGCCACTGGTTAGACTGGCTAGCGGCCTGAGATCAAAACCATCAGGTCTCATGTTCGATTCCACGTGAGCCTATTTTTTTAGATGCGCGCTTTTTTTTAGATGAGATGCGCGCTTTAATAATAAAGAAAAACGTGCTTCGCTTCCACGTGAGATCAAAACCATCAGGTCTCACGTTCGATTCCACGTGAGCCTATTTTTTCGGGTATTTTTAGATGCGCGCTATAATAATAAAGAAAAACGTGCTTCGCTTTTGGTGGGCCGGCCCAGTCGCATCACGTGGACAATCCCCTTGAAACACGATCAAGGTTTAAAATAGACCGGGATTAAATAGTTTGGTGTGCTGATTTTCGGGATTCAAAGTTTATGGTTTGATTTAGCTTTCGTCTACAAATTCAAGGTTTATTTTAGACTTTTTCCTACTAAAAAATATTTGTCGAACACGACCAACAAGATGGGCTCAAATGCTTTGCTCCGATTATCAGGGGGACTTCGACAACTTTAAACGATAATCCCACACATTTTGATGATGCGCCACACCTTTAGTGTGGGAATTTACTTATCATTTCAACGATAAAAGCATGACGAATAGAGTGAGTGTGTGTTGCGAGTAACATTTCCACACTAGCATTGCCCCTTTCAAATTACAAAACAGTATAACAGAGCGAGTTACGACCATCCACGGCGATTTGACGTGGCCAACCATCGGATCGCACATACGAACGCACCGGATTGGTTGATCGTCCCACCACACCCATCACGATCCTTTTTTTCTGTTGCCCCATGCCTCATCGCCGGCCCAACGTGCCCGGGCCGCTGCTCCGGAGGATGAGCTGGGCGCTCTCTCATCAACTGGACCAATAAACTGTTAACTGGGCCTTCATACTAGCCCAGATTTATTTCTTCTTTGATGCTGTCCGGCTCGTCTCCGTTCCGATCCTTTCCTCCTAGGTCAGCGGCGCGCACTCGGCCACCAGAGGCGGGTGCGCCAGGCCGCCGGCTCACCCTACTGCTCTGCGCGAGCGCCCGCACACCCACACACACAAAAACTCAGGCAAAACGCGAGCAATTGCAACAGGACGGCGGCGGCATTAGAATCTGTGACTACAATGGTGCATGTGAGCGCTCGTTTACGAGCGAATGGATTGTTTTGCCCTCTTCCAACTTGGTTTCAATCTCCTACATGTCATGTCTTGTTGTTGATTCTTTACTGATTTGGGGATTATTTTTAGGGTTTGCTGTTGGTGCTGAATTGAATTGGGGAAGAAAAGCCGCTACCCCATATGCCACTGATTCCAATCGAAACGCTGCTAAATCTGACTGCTATTTTCTACCCATGCTCCAAACTTTTCATTAGTCGTAAGATTTAGTACATAAGGTTATCTTGTACACACATATGATTCAGTTTCCGGTCAATTTGTTTGATGCTAGGAACCAAACTGCCTGTTTAGTTCAAGATGTGATATCCCTACTCTGAAATCACAGTTTGTGTACCTAGCTAATTTTAGCTTAACTAATCTAAATGTTAGGAAGGACCGATGGTTTCTGCATATTAGAGATTTGTCGCTTGACTGATAATATGCCATAACGGGATTAGGAAACCCAAAGAAATTCTTCAGAGTTCTCTTCTGAAAGTGAAGCAGCAATAGCATTTGTGAAGATGAACGATGAGGTAAAATACAACTTCGGGCATCCGTGCATAAATCACAAGCCAAGTCTTGCACGGTAATAGGCAACCCTCGGTTCCATTATTTTCCTTATGCTAACAATTGTTTTTCTACACATAATGATTTCAGCTGCTTGATGGAAGAAATTAACATACAGTGATGCAAACAACGGACACTATGATCTACACAGCGAGTCATTTCTTCTTTCCCTAAAAAACAAATATCATTTCTTCAATCTGGAATATGTGATGTTAAATTGAGCACTTGAAATGTGCCATGGATTTCATACATTTGCATGGCCACCAATGCGCAGTTTAAGTTGAATATTATGCCCACTACCATAGCGGGACACAGATCTATCCGTGTAGTTTCACTTAGAATTGTAGATTCTCTATACTGGAGTTCAAATGTTAAATCCAGTATTTTATGTCATTAGTCTACTTCACGCCACAACTCTTAATTTTTCACCCATAGTCGATCATTTAAATATTTTCCGTATCTATATTCTACTTTACGGGTCTGCAAAAGATTTGTAAAATCTCCACGCGGGTTGTTCAAAATTATATATTTTTACCGTGGTATTCAAAATTATATATTTCTACCCTGGTATTCAGAATATATAGCAGTCCATGTACAAATTGAGGCGCTCAATTCAAATCGTGATTGACAATTATACCTTCATTTCTTTCATAAATACTTATATTGTCGTTTTGATGAGCGGGCGTGGCAACGCGCGCCTTGATGTTCTAGTTCTATCGGATAACACGGATGAAGCGTCTGCTTTACATATCGATTTCAATAGAAAGACTACTCCTGCCATGCATGCCGGAAACACCATAAGCCCTACTTTCGCACTTAGGAAGGATAGCTCCAAGTTACAAAATCTCCTAGCTACATGATGCGCCTTCTAGAACACACATGCATTTACATAAATTTAGTTGTGGAGCCGTTCGCTAAATAAAAGTTATTTACCTAAAACCACCACACTTGAGGCTAGGGTAGCAGGTCAGTACCAGATTTGAGCCATGTCACAAAATGACACCAGTTGACTAATCGGTAACGCGGAGCACTGACTGGCCGTTTTAGCCGCGGAAACAGCAAAACCGACAGGTGGGACCCACCTGTCGGGTCGACGTGGCGTGGGCTGAAGAACGACATTAGACAGCGGGTGATGGCCGTTTTGCTGCCCATGTATTAGGTGGCCCGCGGAGGTCGTGGCCCGACCAGACCGCACCGGACCGCATCGCCCGCTCTGTCTCGACCTCGACGACCGCCGGCGCCGCCACCGTCTGTCGCCGCCGTCCGCCGCTCCGCCATGGTTTCTTGCAGCGAGGGGTCAAGCTCTTCTTCGGACGACGACTCAGTGACTAGCCAGGTACGTCCATTTGGGGATTCCAGCATTTAGGGTTAGGGTTAGGGTTCTTCAGTTGGGGATTTGTTACTAGCTCGCTGATTTGTTCAATCTGTTGGGTTTTTAGCTTCCTAGGACTATCCCATGCTATGAATAGAGTGGCATGGCTCATAAGCTCTCCTTTCGTTGTCTGCATCGAGAGCCTTGCCTGAGGCTAGTTGCATTTGATTCTAGTGACACTGGCCGGCGTTTTCTTGCTTGTGCTGAGGAGAACGTATGGCGCTTAGTAATGTAATTAGTTAGTTTCTGCTCCATTCAGTTGCCACCAGGAAATTATGCTCTGATATGCTATGACTTAGTAGTGCAAAGAATTGTCACTGCCCACTGTTGTAGATAGTGGTTATTCTCTGACAGTAGGAAATGCTGCTCTGCCAGTAGGAAATTATGCTTAGGCAGTAGTGTAATTTGGTCCAAATAATTTAGTAGTGTACAAAATTGTAAATGCCGGTAGGAAATAATGCTCTATTGAATAATCTGGTGGAAATAATATAGTTGTAGTTATAATTATTGACAGCATATATTTAGTGTATAATGGTTGACAATAATTATATTAATTTCATAAGCTTTTTTGAATATGATTGACATTTTTTTAATTTTAGGCAGAACTAAAGTGCAGTTATCTGGAGTGGATAGACCCTGAGTGGTCTGCGGGTATGTAGTTGTGCCTAACTGAATTGTGGAGCATGTATGACAAAGAAAAGAAGGACAGGCTGAGAGATAATGTTGAGTATGCTGAGAAAAATTTCAAAGTAGTTGGAGAAAAGAGGAAGATGGAGGAAGAGTTGAGATTTTTCAAACTTGATTTTGCAACAATGGTGGCTGACAAGGAGGATGCTATTACTCAGCTGGGCAATGCTAGGTTGGCTCTCAATGATCTGAAAGAGGAGATTGAGAAGAAGAAGTTGGCAGACCATGGTTGCACAAATCTACATCAGTTACTCAGGGCAAAGGCAGAGAAGGAGAGGGACAAGCTTGTTCTAGAGAGAGACCAAGTTGTCACAGAGAGAGACCAACTAAAGGAAGAGAAGAAAAAGCTGGAGTACATCATTTCTGAACTGCTAAAACAGAAGCATGGCTACAAGGACAAGAAGAAGTTGAAGGAGATCTGTGATGAATTTTAATTTTGTAATGTGGTATTGAACTACTGTAGTTGTGCTATGTTGCACTGAATTATCTAATTTATCTCCAAGTCTAGAATTTGAACTTATGGCATGAATGTCAACTGAATTTCCACTATTGTAATGGTTTATTTTGTACTTAATTATCTAGTTTATCTCCAAGTCTAAAATTTGAACTTATGGCATGAATTTGAACTAAATTTGTAGCATTATCTTTTGTATTATTTTTATATGAGGTGAAACTGGTGTGACAGTCAAATTGTTGTGGACAGAATGTGATCATATACCAGCAAGTTATGGCAAGATTTTAGAAGGAAACTTATGGCATGATTATTGTGCACAGCACAAAATGTGATGATCAGGCAAACAACATAGCAGTAGACAGTAAATATATTGCATGATTATTGTGCACAGAATGTGATGATCAGACAAATTTTAGATAGCACAGTGCAAGCACAGAATTATAGATAGATAGATAGATATATGCTAGCCAACATAGCAGTACACAAAAATTATAGATAGCAGTTCCTCATAGCATAAAACCAACATCCATACATAGGTTCAACATAGCAGGCAATAGTTCTTAGTGCCATACATAGGTTCAACAGAAGTACATAAGTTCAATATTTAGTGCTCTAGTGCCGGACGGAGCACACATGCACTTTGATACATGGTCAAACAAGAACTCTCAGTAGTTCCCACTGGCATAGAAGTACCCATCCATCCTTTTGCTCATGTATTTTGTCCTTCTTGGCCTATTTCCTGTTGGCTTGCTAGATGAAGCTTCTGCAGTAGTTCTTGGAGGATTGAAGCTTCTTGCACCTGTTTTTGCACCTCTTTTTGCAGCAGCACTACCAGCACCAGAAGGAGAAGAATTTGCAGCTCCAGCAGATGTAGCAGCAGCTCTAGTAGAGTTACCCCTTGAAGCAGCAGCAGTTGAACCCCTTGAAGAAGATGTAGAGCTTGCACCTCTAGGAGTTGTTGTACCAGATGTTGAGCTTCCACCTCTAGGAGTTGTTGTACCAGATGTTGAGCTTCCACCTTGCTGCCATGCAGGGGCTGTCCTGTTTTCCTGCAATTATTTTTGTGGGATAAATTTCAGTGATACTTAATTAATGATGAGACAGAGAAGGAAGTGAAAAAGAACATACCATGTGTTTGTTCTTCCTAATTTGCAGATCAGGCCTCAATGGCTTTCCACAACTTGTGTATTTGTGGCCCTGCAACTTGCAGTTACTACAAGTTATAGTAGCCATCCTTGATGTCTGCTTAGCTTGAGGAGGCTCAAACCTTCCTTTCTTCCTTTTCTCTTCTGCTGGTCCCTTCTTGTCTTCTTTGAACTGAGGTGGGTCAATGTCAGGAGTAGCAGTTTTCACCCAAGAATCAGGACCAGGAACTGGGTAAATTATAGGCTTGTATGACTCCATGTACATAGCCTTTTTGAAGAACACGTGTACATGGTCCTCTGGTAGCTGTTTAGACCTGTATATGGCAGAATAACCATGGTTGCAAGGAATTCCACTTATGTCCCATTTCTTACAGCCACAAGTTTTTAGGTTTGTGTCAACAGAATAGGTCTTGTCCCCACTAGACACTTGGAAAAGACCTGGTCCAACTATCAATGATTTACAGTCCCTTGCAAACTACTTGTTCATCTCTAACTTCTCAACATAGGTTGGTGCAATTTCCCATCTTGAAACTTGTCCACCCCCTCTCTTTTGTTGATACCTTACAAGAAATTTGTCCTTGATCCTATTGATCATAGTGACAATTGGCTTGTTCCTCACATCAAGTGCACTTATTAAAAAATTCACTTAAGTTATTGACCACCAGATCAGTTTTGCAGTTAGTATCCATTGCATGTCTTGACCAAGCTTTGGGAGGAATCCTTGACATCCACTCCCAGGCAGCCTTGCACTCAGCCTTCATACTCTCCGTGGCCAATTGAAAGTCATGTTCAGTGTAAGCATATGCAGCTGCATCCATGCATTTCTTCAAGTCTTCTCCTCTGAATCCTGCTCTCTGAAAGTTGGCATAAATGTGCCTCAAGCAGTACCTATGAGGGCAGCTTGGAAAGATTGTTGTGACTGCATTCAGCAGACCCTGCAAAGAATTTTAAATTAATTTTACATTATAAAAATATTTTAAATTTAATTGTTCTACTATATTTGATTTTAATTCAATTTAGTTATTCTACTATTCAATTTAGTTGTTCTACTATTAATTCAATTTAGTTGTCACCCTAGGCAACCTTGACCAAACTGTCGACAAGACACGTTACCACTCGACACATACCAACTAGGGTAGATGGGGTTGCTCTTGGCTATGTTGACCCAAAAGGGTGACCCTAGGCAACCTTGACCAAAGTGTCGACAAGACGCGTTACCACTCGACACATACCAACTAGGATATATGGGGTTGTTCTTGGCTATGTTGACCCAAAAGGGTGCCCCTAGGCTACCTTGACCCAAAGTGTCAGACAAGACGCGTTACCACTCGACACATACCAACTAGGGTAGATGGGGTTACTCTTGGCTATGTTGACCCAAAAGGATGGCCCTAGGCAACCTTGACCCAAATTGTCGACAAGACGTGTTACCACTCGACACATACCAACTAAGTTAACTAAATGCATAAAAAATTAATGAACTAAGTTAACTAAATGCACAACAAATTTATGAATTAAGTTAACTAAATACAGAACAAATTAATGAACTAAGTTAACTAAATGCAAAACAAAATAATGAACTAAGCTAACTAAATGCAGAACAAATTAATGAACTAAGTTCACTAAATGCAAAACAAAGTAATGAACTAGGTTACCTAAATGCAGAACAAATTAACGAACTAAGGTAACTAAATGCAAAACAAAATAATGAACTGAGTTAACTAAATGCAGAACAAATTAATGAACTAATTGTACTACTCCCTCCGTCTTGGTGAATAAGTCATCTTAGGTTATGCACCGTGACTAAGGAGGAGGGGAAAACGAGAGACATTCATGTTTATTTGCTAATTAATAGCACTGCATGCAATGAACTAACCACAACATGTCGTGTTTGTTGTCTCAAGTCATTAAAAGCATGCACACCACACATCTCTTATTGGTTGATATGTCAAGAAACAAGAAACGAGGTAGAAGTTAATGCACCACGCCTAAGTGTTTTGGGATTATTTAGTTTTCATAAGATGACTTACACACCTAGACGGAGAGAGTACTAAATTAGGAACAAGTTAAGATCAAAATAAACTCACCTTCTATCTATCAGACATGAATGTGTACTTCCCAAATTTTCCCTCTTCAGTCCCTCCTAGGGCATACTTCAGTTGAGCCAAAAACCAATACCATTTTGGTGTGTCTTCAACTCCAACCACTCCAAATGCTATGGGTTACATATTGTTGTTTGCATCCTTTCTAGTAGCAGCTAGTATTTGTGCCCCACTAGTCAACTTAATGAAACAACCATCTAGGCCTATGAATGACCTGCATCCATTCAAAAATCCCTCAACACATGCATTCAAACAGAAAAAAAGACCATGAAACCTTGGTCCTGCAGTTGGATTTTCTCTTGTTTTTTCACTCACAGTAGTGGCAATGCATCTTGATCCAGGATTTGTAGCTTTCACAGTTGTCGGATATCGGGTTCCGGCAAAACCCTTAAGGTTCGAACTCTGAGGTGCACACGAAGATCTCTTCCTACCGAAACACGCCCTCAGCCTCGCCGCGATCCCTAAGCTAGATCCATGAACAACACAAGAGACATAAGAATTATACAGGTTCGGGCCACCGTTGTGGTGTAATACCCTACTCCTGTGTGTGGTGTGGTGGATTGCCTCTTGGTCTAATAATGAACAGTACAGGGGAAGAACAGCCTCGCGAGGAGAGGTATCCTTGGGCTGGTGTAGTGTGCGGATGAACTTAACTTGTCTTTCTACTGTGGTGGCTAGCCCTATTTATAGAGGCTCTGGTCCTCTTCCCAAACATTGAGCGGGAAGGGATCCAACAACGGCCATTTTGAAAGGGGACAGCTAGTACAAGCTATCCTGACTAAAGGTGGTCTTCTTCTGCCAAAGGCACTGATGATGACGCCATCTTGGGCTCCACGGTGACCTCCGTCCTGCCGTCCTGCTGGTATTGGTCTTGTTGCACCGATATGGAAACCTTTGCCTGATGCCTCGGTACTCCGCGCCTGCGCTTGCCCCCTTTGCACCAAAGAGGAAGCGATGACACTGCGCGGGCTGGCGCCCACCTGGCGCCCGCCTAGCCTTGATCGTCATGGCTTGCGTCATGGGCACCTCGCGAGGTACCCCTTGCCTTGATCTCTCCGCCTCCTCGTGAGCCTGCCTGGCGAGGCCACTCCCAAGGAGGCCTTGCATCATTCGCCCCACGAGGCTTGGCCCCTCGCGAGGGTCTTGAGTGTTGGCTGATGAAGATAGGTCGTACTAGGCCACTGGCTGAGCCACGCTGCCGGCCACAGGCAGGCATGTCTAGGGACCCCCGTTCCCAGAACGCCGACAACAGTCTCCAAATAATCTCTCAGCCTCTTGTATTGCCTCTTGTGATCTCCAAGCACAATCTCCTTTGCTTTCCTCTTTGCTCTCCATGCCATCATCTTGGGCACCTCAACACCAAATTGCCTCTTTACCTTGTCAACTATAGCAGGTACAGTAGTGTTGGGGTCTGATCTGATAGTTTCAAGCATTTTGTTGCCAAGTCACTTTGAGCTGATCCTTGTCTTCTCAGATTGGGTGGGACATGTGTGCTCCAATATCATCTTCTTAATGCAGAAAGTGGGCTCATTACTGATATTTGCTGCAACCATGTGGAACTGACAGCCCTCGCCATCACAACACACTATTATCCTATCACAACAGTTTCTGTGATATTTGTATCTTCTAAGTTGTTTCACATGCAAATTCACAAGAGCCTCTTTAAATTGGTACACATCTCTGAAACAAAGCCTGAGCTAAAATTGCTGCTCTGGATGCAGCCTGTTCTCATCATACCAGACCCTGGGTGGTCTTTTCTTAGCTCTGCTCCTTCTACCAGAGGGGATTATAAAGGACATTGGTTCATTGCCATCATCATGAGCTTCAAAGCCTGTATCATCCTCTTCTGAAGATGGATACCAATCCTCATTCATGCTTCTGTTAGCACTAGAGTGGGACCTACTTGTAGGCCCAGGCCTCTTTATCTTCTTCTCAACAGGCTCAGCAACCGCAATCTCTTGATAGTCATCATCCTCTTCCTCCAAGTCTATGTCATATAAATCTTCAGGGTCTGTGTCCCCTTCACAGTGTGTACTGCTCATGTATTGAGCTCTCTTCCTCTTAATGTCAAAATTGTTTCTTTCAGATCACTGTCCACTTTACTCCTCTATTCTTCTTCTCTAGCTACACTATCTTCTTCTTCATACTCAATGGAATCTGATTCTTCTTCTTCTACATCTGGGAGGTCTACATGAGCTACAAAGTCTTCATCAAATACCGAGTCATCATCTTCAACAGATGTGTCCTCATTCCTGCATGCTCCTCCTCATGTGTATCAAACTGGAAATCTGCATAATTAGCACTAACTTGAGTGTTAACCTGCTGCAATGCATTATTTTCCTGCTCTGCATCTGCCATCTCTGGCTCAATTGGGTGATTTTGTGTCCCAAGAAGTAACTGACATGGTGGAGGAACTGATTTTATTGGCACATAGTTCACACTTTCTTGTGTACCAAGAAAATATGATGAGCCAACATAATCATCTGTTGTTTTGTGCACAACATCTGACTCATTAACAACAAATACAACAGGTGGGTCCACTGTTAAATCTACAATTGTTTCATCTGGGTCCACTTCTTCATGTTCTGCATTTTTGTTAACTGGTGCTTGCTTTATATCTAACTTCCCCTCTTTAACATACAAACACAATGTCTGACTGCTTTTAAATTGCTTTATCATCTCATCCACTTCAGTGTTGTTTCTGATGACAGTAATCCCTTGCAGCCCTGTGCCATCCTTCCTCAAGTAGCAAATATTGTCATCACTTCCATATCCATTTCTGACCATCCCATTAAGCAAACTGCCATAATTGATGTCTCTCTCATACATCTTCACAAGGGCATATTTTTTGGTAGCATCTTTAGAAGGAAACTGAAAATACTAGAAGAACGCCCGTGCGTTGCAACGGGGCCACATTAACTTTAAGAGTTCAATATTAATATTCTCATACATATCAAGTGACATTGGCGACCTTTTTTACCATCAAATCCTCTCACACACACTCCCTCCCTCCCTCTTCCTCACTCTCTCTCCCCCTCTCCCACTCTCTCTCTCTCTCTCTAACACACACACATCCATCTTATTGGGTACAAGACCATAATTCATCTATTTCACACACACACACACACACGCTAGTGCATAATAATATGGATTATGTGTATTATATTTGCCACCACAACTGAGGGAATTTTCATGTAAATCGGCCAGCCACAGCTCCAAGTGACATGCCAGTGCAGAGGAGGTGGCCCGGGTCGGCGTCGGCACCGTCCGGCGCGGGCCACAGGCCTGCTTCCAAGTGCGTCTGCGCGCCGGCCACCCACGCCGGGTCCTTCAAGTGTCGCTTCCACCGCACCAACTCCCAGGGCCACGGCCAGGGAAGCCGCCCTTCTTCGCCCCCTTCACCGGCCGCGGCCAACGCGGTGCTGCGGCACCCGGCGTCGCCGTCCTCGTCCTCCTGCACCGTCGTGACCCAGTGACGCAGCCCAAGCATCAGCCTCAAGAATCAAGAACGCTCGGCAACAAAGAGGGAAGGGAAGATCATGTACATGTCATAAGAAAGGGAGTTTATTACTGCTCCCTCGATGTATTGTTTCCTTTGTTTGGAGATTGATTACCATCCGTGAGTTAAGGTAAGGTTAGAGGGTGCTTGGATTCAAGGGACTATTTTTAGTCTGACTAAAAATAGTCTCTTTTAGAGGCTAAAGTTCCAATCACCCCTGACTAAAGAGAGACTAGGACTAGTCTTGAGGCTAAAAAAATTTAGTCACAGGAAACCTACTAAAAGATGGATTAGCCCTCTCTCTCCTCATTTAATTACTCTCTGTATCACAGCCGGTTCCCCTCCTTTTCCTTCCTCTCCCCCTCGAGCGCTCCACTCCACCCCCCGCTCCCTGTTCTGTTCGCCTCCCCATCGAGCTCCACTCCCCCTCCCCATCGAGCTCCACTCCCCATCCCCATCGAGCTCCACTTCCCCTCCTTTTAGAGGAAGAAAGCAGGACGCGTCGGGCCTCCGCAGGACGTGCCGGCGGCCATCTCCACTTCCCCAACGAGCGCTCCACTCCCCCTCTCTGTTCTGTTGTGCGAGGAAGAAAGCAGGACGCGCCGACGGCCGTCTCCACCTCCACTTATCGCCGCCGGCTCGGCCTACCGCCGCGCCTTCCTATCCAGGTGAGACTGAAGGCCAAGATCCATCCGCCATGGATGGCGCCCGTTCGATTTCTTCAGTTTTCTGCTTGTTTTTCCATTAATTAGATGAGAGTATTGTCTCAGATCAATCTGCCATGGATAGCACCCCGTTCGATTTCTTGTCTCAAACGGAATCGTCTGGTGCTGCGGTGGAGGCCATGGACGGCGAAGGGTGGGGCTTGACGCCGCCTCGTCTCCGGTGTGATGGTTCCGGCGGCCGCGTTCAGAGGGCCGGGAACGTCGCCGCACCGCGCATGGACCTGGGGAATCTTGACCTGAACGCTGACTGCGGCGCCGCCTCGTACCCCGACATGACCATGTACACGCATATCCTTCAACGGGACAGCGGCTCCAGTCAAGGTTTCCCCCTACAGAGGGCAAGATCGGATGGCTTGCCACTGCGAGGTCGTCCACCTTGCCAACGTCTGTCCGTAGCGAGGGCACCAGGTGCTCGCGGCAAGGCCGTCGTGGTGCCGGGGGGAGGTGATGCTGCTGCCATGCGAGTTGCTGCACGTCGTGGGGGTTCAAATGGCGCGGGCACCAGCAGGCAGCCGCAGGTAGGGCCGATTCCAGTGGATGATGATGACGGCATCGAAGAAAACGAAGATGAAGACGAGAACACGCTGAACCAGCATAGGAAGGTATACAATTTTCTTTGAAATTCTGCTCACACAATTTCTTTGAAACAGAGAGATTTAGGCTGTTTACTTATGCATATTTCTTTTAGAGGCCAAAAAGCAAGGCTAATTGGACCGACGAAAATACTTACATTTTGTGTGAGTTAGCTTGTGAGGAGATAGAGGATGGCAATTTTATTGCTAAAGTTTGGACCAGTCAGGGTTACAAAAATATTAAGGAGAAATATTATCAAAAGACAAAACTGTGGCATCCAGGGAGGGAAGTGAAGAACAAAATCCAGAACCTGAAGGGTGTGTACAATGATTGGGTATGGTTGCAGCAACAAACCGGATGCGGCCGCAGCGAACATGGAGAAGTTACGGCAACTACAGCTTGGTGGGAGAGGGAGATCAAGGTATGCCAACTAAAGCTTTTTCAATGACAAGTACATAAGCAATGGAGACATATGCTAATGTTGTACAAATACTATTTTGCAGAGTAGACCAAATCTCAAGAAATTTAGAAAGGGTAACCCCGAGTACATTGGATTGTCGCATGAGATGTATCATGAGGTAGCTGTGGATGGTACTTCTGCTTACGTACCTTGGCCAACAGTGTTGGGGAACGTAGTAATTTCAAAAAAATTCCTACGTACACGCATGATCATGGTGATGGCATAGCAACGAGAGGGGAGAGTGTTCGTCCACGTACCCTCGTAGACCGTAAGCGGAAGCATTAGCACAACGCGGTTGATGTAGTCGTACGTCTTCACAATCCAACCGATCCAAGCACCAAACGTACGGGGCCTCCGAGTTCAGCACACGTTCAGCTTGATGACGATCTCCGGCCTCCGATCCAGCGAAGCTCCGGAGATGAGTTCCGTCAAAACGACGGCGTGGTGACGATGATGATGTTCTACTGGCGCAGGGCTTCGCCTAAACTCCGCGACGATATGACCGAGGTGGAATATGGTGGAGGGGGGCACCGCACACGGCTAAGGAACGATCCGTAGATCAACTTGTGTGTCTATGGGGTGCCCCCCCGCCCCCGTATATAAAGGAGCCAGGGGGGAGGAGGCGGCCGGCCAAGGAGGGCGCGCCAAGGGGGGAGTCCTACTCCCACCGGGAGTAGGACTCCCTTCTTTCCAAGTAGGAGTAGGAGAAGGGGGAAAGAGGAGGAAGAGGGGAAGGAAAGGGGTGGCGCCGCCCCCCTTCCCTTGTCCTATTCGGACTAGGAGGGGGAGGGGCGCGCGGCCCCCTCCTGGCTCCTTCCCTCTTCTCCCTCGTGGCCCATGTAGGCCCAATAACCCCCCGGGGGGTTCCGGTAACCTCCCGGTACTCCGGTAAAATGCCGATTTCACCCGGAACGATTCTGATGTCCAAATATAGGCTTCCAATATATCGATCTTTATGTCTCAACCATTTAGAGAGTCCTCGTCATGTCCCCGATCTCATCCGGGACTCCGAACTCCTTCGGTACATCAAAACTCATAAACTCATAATAAAACTGTCATCGAAACCTTAAGCGTGCGGACCCTACGGGTTCGAGAACTATGTAGACATGACCTAGAACTATTCTCGGTCAATAACCAATAGCGGAACCTGGATGCCCATATTGGTTCCTACATATTCTAGGAAGATCTTTACCGGTCAAACCGCATAACAACATACGTTGTTCCCTTTGTCATCGGTATGTTACTTGCCCGAGATTTGATCGTCGGTATCCAATACCTAGTTCAATCTCGTTACCGGCAAGTCTCTTTACTCATTACGTAATGCATCATCCCGTAACCAACTCATTGGTTACATTGCTTGAAAGGCTTATAGTGATGAGCATTACCGAGAGGGCCCAGAGATACCTCTCCGACAATCGGAGTGACAAAACCTAATCTCGAAATACGCCAACTCAACATGTACCTTCGGAGACACCTGTAGTACTCCTTTATAATCACCCAGTTACGTTGTGACGTTTGGTAGCACCCAAAGTGTTCCTCCGGTAAACGGGAGTTGCATAATCTCATAGTTACAGGAACATGTATAAGTCATGAAGAAAGCAATAGCAACATACTAAACGATCAAGTGCTAGGCTAACGGAATGGGTCATGTCAATCACATCATTCTCCTAATGATGTGATCCCGCTAATCAAATGACAACTCTTTTGTCCATGGCTAGGAAACATAACCATCTTTGATAAACGAGCTAGTCAAGTAGAGGCATACTAGTGACACTATGTTTGTCTATGTATTCACACATGTATTATGTTTCCGGTCAATACAATTCTAGCATGAATAATAAACATTTATCATGATATAAGGAAATAAATAATAACTTTATTATTGCCTCTAGGGCATATTTCCTTCAGTCTCCTACTTGCACTAGAGTCAATAATCTAGTTCACATCGCCATGTGATTTAACACCAATATTCACATCTGTATGTGATTAATACCCATAGTTCACATCATCATGTGATCAACACCCAAAGGGTTTACTAGAGTCAATAATCTAGTTCACATTGCTATGTGATTAACACCCAAAGAGTACTAAGGTAAGATCATGTTTTGCTTGTGAGAGAAGTTTAGTCAATGGGTCTGTCATATTCAGAGCCGTATGTATTTTGCAAATATTCTATGTCCACAATGCTCTGCACGGAGCTACTCTAGCTAATTGCTCCCACTTTCAATATGTATCCAGATTGAGACTTAGAGTCATCTGGATTGGTGTAAAAGCTTGCATCGTTGTAACTTTTTACGACGGGCTCTTTTATCACCTCCATAATCGAAAACATCTCCTTAGTTCTCACTAAGGATATTCTTGACCGCTGTCCAGTGATCTACTCTTAGATCAAAATTGTATTCCTTTGTCAAACTCAGAGCAAGGTATATAATATGTCTAGTTCACAGCATAGCATACTTTATAGAACCTATGACTGAGGCATACAGAATGACTTTTCATTCTTTTTCTATTTTCTGCCATGGTCGGGTCTTGAGTCTTACTCAACTTCACACTTTTGCATCACAGACAAGAACTCTTTCTTTGAATGTTCCATTTTGAACTACTTCAAAATCTTGTCAAGGTATGTACTCATTGAAAATCTTATCAAGCGTCTTGATCTATCTCAATAGATCTTGATGCTCAATATGTAAGTAGCTTTACTGAGGTCTTTATTTTAAAGAACTCCTTTCAAACACTCCTTTATGCTTTGCAGAATAATTCTACATTATTTCCGATCAACAATATGTCATTCACATATACTTATCAGAAATGCTGTAGTGCTCCCACTCACTTTCTTGTAAATACAGGCTTCACCGTAAGTCTGTACAAAACTATATGCTTTGATCCACTTATCAAAGCGTATATTCCAACTCCGAGATGCTTGCACCAGTCTATTGATGGATTGCTGGAGCTTGCACACTTTGTTAGCATCTTTAGGATTGACAAAACCTTCTGATTGCATCATATACAACTCTTCTTTAATAAATCCATTAAGGAATGCAGTTTTGACATCCATTTGCCAGATTTCATAAAATGTGGCAATTGCTAACATGATTCGGACAGACTTAAGCATCGATACGAGTGAGAAAATCTCATCATATTCAACCCCTTGAACTTGTTGAAAACCTTTTGCAACAAGTCGAGCTTTGTAGATAGTAACACTACTATCAACGTCTGTCTTCCTCTTGAAGATCCATTTATTTTCTATGGCTTGTCGATCAACGGGCAAGTCCACCAAAGTCCACACTTTGTTCTCATACATGGATCCTATCTCAGATTTCATGGCCTCCAGCCATTTTGCGGAATCTGGGCTCATCATCGCTTCCTCATAGTTCGTAGGTTCATCATGGTCTAGTAACATGACTTCCAGAACAGGATTACCGTACTACTCTGGTGCAGACTGTACTTTGGACGACCTACGAGGTTTTGTAGTAACTTGATCTGAAGTTTCATGATCATCATCATTAGCTTCCTCACTAATTGGTGTAGGAATCACTGGAACTGATTTCCGTGATGAACTACTTTCCAATTCGGGAGAAGGTACAAATTACCTTATCAAGCTCTACTTTCCTCCCACTCACTTCTTTCGAGAGAAACTCCTTCTCTAGAAAGGATCCATATTTAGCAACGAATATCTTGCCTTCGGATCTGTGATAGAAGGTGTACCCAACAATTTCCTTTGGGTATTCTATGAAGACGCACTTTTCCGATTTGGGTTCGAGCTTATCAGGATGAAACTTTTTCACATAAGCATCGCAGCCCCAAACTCTAAGAAACGACAACTTGGGTTTCTTGCTAAACCACAGTTCATATGATGTCGTCTCAACGGATTTAGATGGTGCCCTTTTAACGTGAATGCAGCTGTCTCTAATGCATAACCCAAAAACAATAGTGGTAAATCAGTAAGAGACATCATAGATCGCACTATATCCAATAAAGTGCGGTTACGATGTTTGGACACACCATAACGTTGTGGTGTTCTAGGTGGCGTGAGCTGTGAAACTATTCCACATTGTTTTAATTGAAGACCAAACTCGTAACTCAAATATTCGTCTCCGCGATCAGATCACAGAAATTTTATTTTCTTGTTACGATGATTTTTCCACTTCACTCTGAAATTCTTTGAACCTTTCAACTATTTCAGACTTATGTTTCATCAAGTAGATATACCCATATCTGCTCAAATCATCTGTGAAGGTTAGAAAATAACGATACTTGCCACGAGCCTTCATACTCATTGGTCTGCATACATCAATATGTATTATTTCCAACAAGTCAGTAGCTCGTTCCACTGTTCCGAAGAACGGAGTTTTAGTCATCTTGCCCAAAAGGCACGGTTCGCAAGTATCAAATGATTCATAACCAAGTGATTCCGAAAATCCATCTTTATGGAGTTTCTTCATGCGCTTTACACCGATATGACCCAAACGGCAGTGCCACAAATAAGTTGCACTATCATTATTAACTTTGCATCTTTTGGCATCAATATTATGAATATGTGTATCACTACGATCGAGATCCAACAAACTATTTTCATTGGGTGTATGACCATTGAAGGTTTTATTCATGTAAACAGAACAACAATTATTCTTTGATTTTAAATGAATAACCGTATTGCAATAAACATGATCAAATCATATTCATGCTCAACGCAAACGCCAAATAACATTTATTTAGGTTTAACACTAATCCCGAAAGTATAGGGAGTGAGCGATGATGATCATATCAATCTTGGAACTACTTCCAACACTCATCATTACTTCACCCTCAACTAGTCTCTGTTTATTCTGTAACTCCTGTTTCGAGTTACTAATGTTAGCAACCGAACAAGTATCAAATACTCAGGGGCTACTATAAACACTAGTAAGGCACACATCAATAACCTGTATATCAAATATACCCTTGTTCACTTTGCCATCCTTCTTATCCACCAAATATTCAGGGCATTTCCACTTCCAGTGACTATTTCCTTTGCAGTGTAAGCACTCAGTTTCAGGCTTTGGTCCAGTTTTGGTCTTCTTCATGGGAGTGACAACTTGTTTGCCATTCTACTTGAAGTTTCCCTTTCTTTCCTTTTGCCCTTTTTATTGAAACTAGTGGTCTTGTCAATCATCAACACTTGATGCTCTTTCTTGATTTCTACTATCGTCGATTTCAACATCACGAAGAGCTCGGGAATCATTTTCGTCATCCCTTGCATACTATAGTTCATCACGAAGTTCTAGTAACTTAGTGATGGTGACTAGAGAATTCTGTCAATCACTATCTTATCTGGAAGATTAACTCCCACTTGATTCAAGCGATTGAAGTACCCAGACAATCTAAGTACATGCTCACTAGTTGAGCGATTCTCCTCCATCTTTTAGCTATAGAACTTGTTGGAGACTTCATATCTCTCAACTCGGGTATTTTCTTGAAATATTAACTTCAATTCCTGGAATCATCTCATATGGTCCATGACGTTCAAAACGTCTTTGAAGTCCCGATTCTAAGCCGTTAAGCATGGTGCACTAAACTATCAAGTAGTCATCATATTGAGCTAGCCAAACGTTCATAACGTCTGCATCTGCTCCTGCAATAGGTTTGTCACCTAGCGGTGCATCAAGGACATAATTCTTCTGCGCAGCAATGAGGATAAACCTCAGATCATGGATCCAATCCGCATCATTGCTACTAACATTTTTCAACACAGTTTTCTCTAGGAACATATCAAAATAAACATATGAAAGCAACAACGCAAGCTATTGATCTACAACATAATTTGCAAAATACTACCAGGACTAATTTCATGATAAATTTAAGTTCAATTAATCATATTACTTAAGAACTCCCACTTAGACAGACATCTCTCTAGTCATCTAAGTGATCACGTGATCCAAATCAACTAAACCATGTCCGATCATCACGTGAGATGGAGTAGTTTCAATGGTGAACATCACTATGTTGATCATATCTACTATATGATTCACGCTCGACCTTTCGGTCTCCGTGTTTCGAGGCCATATCTGCATATGCTAGGCTTGTCAAGTTTAACCTGAGTATTCTGCGTGTGCAAAACTGGCTTGCACCCGTTGTAGATGGACGTAGAGCTTATCACACCCGATCATCACGTGGTGTCTGGGCACGACGAACTTTGGCAACGGTGCATACTCAGGGAGAACACTTCTTGATAATTTTAGTGAGAGATCATCTTAAAATGCTACCGTCAATCAAAGCAAGATAAGATGCATAAAGGATAAACATCACATGCAATCAATATAAGTGATATGATATGGCCATCATCATCTTGTGCTTGTGATCTCCATCTCCGAAGCACCGTCGTGATCACCATCGTCACCGGCGCGACACCTTGATCTCCATCGTAGCATCATTGTCGTTTACGCCATCTATTGCTTCTACGACTATTGCTACCGCTTAGTGATAAAGTAAAGTAATTACAGGGCGTTTGCATTTCATACAATAAAGCGACAACCATATGGCTCCTGCCAGTTGCCGATAACTTCGGTTACAAAACATGATCATCCCATACAATAAAATATAGCATCACGTCTTGGCCATATCACATCACAACATGCCCTGCAAAAACAAGTTAGACGTCCTCTACTTTGTTGTTGCAAATTTTACGTGGCTGCTACGGGCTGAGCAAGAACCATTCTTACCTACGCATCAAAACCACAATGATAGTTCGTCAAGTTGGTGCTGTTTTAACCTTCGCAAGGACCAGGCGTAGCCACACTCGGTTCAACTAAAGTTGGAGAAACTGACACCCGCCAGCCACCTGTGTGCAAAGCACGTCGGTAGAACCAGTCTCGCGTAAGCATACGCGTAATTTCGGTCCGGGCCGCTTCATCCAACAATACCGCCGAACCAAAGTATGACATGCTGGTAAGCAGTATGACTTGTATCGCCCATAACTCACTTGTGTTCTACTCGTGCATATAACATCAACGCTTAAAACCTAGGCTCGGATGCCACTGTTGGGGAACGTAGTAATTTCAACAAAATTCCTACGTACACGCAAGATCATGGTGATGGCATAGCAACGAGAGGGGAGAGTGTTCGTCCACGTACCCTCGTAGACGGTAAGCGGAAGCGTTAGCACAACGCGGTTGATGTAGTCGTACGTCTTCACGATCCGACCGATCCAAGCACCGAACGTACGGGGCCTCCGAGTTCAGCACGCATTCAGCTCGATGACGATCTCCGGCCTCCGATCCAGCGAAGCTCCGGAGATGAGTTCCGTCAGAACGACGGCGTGGTGACGATGATGATGTTCTACCGGCACAGGGCTTCGCCTAAACTCCGCGACGATATGACCGAGGTGGAATATGGTGGAGGGGGCACCGCACACGGCTAAGGAACGATCCGTAGATCAACTTGTGTGTCTATGGGGTGCCCCCCCCCCCCCCCCGCCCCCGTATATAAAGGAGCCAGGGGGGAGGAGGCGGCCGGCCAAGGAGGGCGCGCCAAGGGGGGAGTCCTACTCCCACCGGGAGTAGGACTCCCTTCTTTCCAAGTAGGAGTAGGAGAAGGGGGAAAGAGGAGGAAGAGGGGAAGGAAAGGGGGGGCGCCGCCCCCCTTCCCTTGTCCTATTCGGACTAGGAGGGGGAGGGGCACGCGACCCCCTCCTGGCTCCTTCCCTCTTCTCCCTCGTGGCCCATGTAGGCCCAATAACCCCCCGGGGGGTTCCGGTAACCTCCCGGTACTCCGGTAAAATGCCGATTTCACCCGGAACGATTCCGATGTCCAAATATAGGCTTCCAATATATCGATCTTTATGTCTCGACCATTTCGAGACTCCTCGTCATGTCCCTAATCTCATCCGGGACTCCGAACTCCTTCGGTACATCAAAACTCATAAACTCATAATAAAACTGTCATCGAAACCTTAAGCGTGCGGACCCTGCGGGTTCGAGAACTATGTAGACATGACCTAGAACTATTCTCGGTCAATAACCAATAGCGGAACCTGGATGCCCATATTGGTTCCTACATATTCTACGAAGATCTTTATCGGTCAAACCGCATAACAACATACGTTGTTCCCTTTGTCATCGGTATGTTACTTGCCCGAGATTTGATCGTCGGTATCCAATACCTAGTTCAATCTCGTTACCAGCAAGTCTCTTTACTCGTTACGTAATGCATCATCCCGTAACCAACTCATTGGTTACATTGCTTGCAAGGCTTATAGTGATGAGCATTACCGAGAGGGCCCAAAGATACCTCTCTGACAATCGGAGTGACAAAACCTAATCTCGAAATACGCCAACTCAACATGTACCTTCGGAGACACCTGTAGTACTCCTTTATAATCACCCAGTTACGTTGTGACGTTTGGTAGCACCCAAAGTGTTCCTCTGGTAAACGGGAGTTGCATAATCTCATAGTTACAGGAACATGTATAAGTCATGAAGAAAGCAATAGCAACATACTAAACGATCAAGTGCTAGGCTAACGGAATGGGTCATGTCAATCACATCATTCTCCTAATGATGTGGTCCCGTTAATCAAATGACAACTCTTTTGTCCATGGCTAGGAAACATAACCATCTTTGATAAACGAGCTAGTCAAGTAGAGGCATACTAGTGACACTAGGTTTGTCTATGTATTCACACATGTATTATGTTTCCGGTTAATACAATTCTAGCATGAATAATAAACATTTATCATGATATAAGGAAATAAATAATAACTTTATTATTGCCTCTAGGGCATATTTCCTTCAAACAGATGATACCGAGGCAAACGACGATGATGTTGATGAGGATGGCAGCCCAATGAGTACCAGTACCCGCAAGAGGGGTGCCAGCTCAGTTGATTTTAGGAGTACAGCAAGTAGTCCTTTAAAGAAAATCAAAATGAACATGGAGAATAGCAAAACTAAGGGTCCATTTTTGAGGACTTTGAAGGAGATCACCACCAGAATGGACAAGGAACACTAGTGCAGAACCGGGCATTAGCACCGGTTCGTAAGGCCCTATAGTGCCGGTTACATAACCGACACTATTTTGTGGTCCCTAAAGGCCCCCCCTTTAGTACCGGTTCAGCACGAACCGGTGCTAAAGGGCAACCACATGGCACGAGCCAGCTCCGGGGACCTGGAGCCCTTTAGTACCGGTTGGTAAGACCAACCGGTACTATAAGGTTTGGGGGGGTTTTAGTTTTATGATTTCTTTTTCATTTAATTTTGTGTTTCCATTTTAATTCTTTTTCGTTTGCTGGTATTTTATGATACTACACATTGTACACGTTATGCATATATATATATATATATATATATATATATATATATATATATATATATATATATATATATATAGAATTTCTAGTAGAACCAATCATGCATATATATATCACATCAATGTCTCACAAATTAAACCACCATATTAATTAATTCACACATACACACATGTATAGCTATATACAATTTCTCCTACATATGAATGTTACCTTCGGAGCCAGTGGCATTAGCCTAATTGGTGCCTTCGGAGCACGATGAAAATTGAAAGTGGTTTTCATGGGGGCGGTAGCGGGTAATAGAATTCTCCATTCGGATTTATGACCTGGTCGAGCAAAAATCCCGCTATTTCCTCTTGAAGTGCTTCTACGCGCTCCCTTTTTATGAGCTTCTCCCGCACCTCTTTGAATTGTTAAGAAGGAGATCAATATGCATGTGTATTAGTTGTGTGACTAGATATCGATAATGGTGTAAAAATTGTGAATAGTGTTCTGACAAGCGTACCCATTGCTGTCTTTGAGATCTGCTCCTTTCGGACGCCATCATGCGAATGTTCTCGCAAACGCAGAATGCACACAGATCAGTCCCCTGCGCCTGCTTCAGGGCCTTTACGAGAATGGAATTTGATCAGATAAAAATTAATCAAGCATGATAATTAAAGAGATGGCAGCTAGCTAGCTAGCTAGTACTACTTAATTACTTACCTTGGGTCGAAACCATTGAAGCTTTTGTTTCCATTCACCTTCCGTGACGCTGATGAATCTTGCCCAAGCCCTGCCCGCCGACAAAGAAAATGAATAAAGGGGTTATTAAATAGTTCATATCATGAAATGACGAACTAAATAGGCCGAGATATATAGTTAATAATGATTGAAATTACATGTTGACTATCCCATACAAGATGTTAAAGTCAGTTTTTTTTAGATTAGTGAGTCCAGTACTTCAACTGTTCCGGCGTCAACTTTAATGATACACAAGACCCAGTGAAATCTGCATGCACACACATTTACATGTCTTAATTAAGCGGGCATATGTAAGCAAAAACATGTAGCTAGCTAGTAGGCAAAAACAGAGAATTTATAGTACAAGACAGTGTGACTCACCCAAAGTGGTAAGGAAGTAGTATATCTTCATTGTATTTGAGGCGCTTCAAAAACTCTAGCATGTTGTCCTCTACTTCCTTTGCAAGACGTTCATTTATCTTCCATGTGTATTCATTAACGGTGTTTGGGTCAATGAACCCAATGCCAAAGCGTCCACCTTTTCTCATTTCATATATCTTCATCCTGCATAATACCACAGAAAACAATATAGTGAGGATAATTACAGGTAATGATTGATCAAAAGGATAACTACAGCTAGCTTGAGACTTAAATTATAGAAAGAAATCACTTACAGACAATAGCAACTGACGATAGATTTGTCGAGTGCGTCTTGATTGTATAAATGAAACAGTTCTGATATACTCAACGGACCCAGCTTTCTCATGGTAGTAATGGTCCTGCTTGACATTCACCATGAGGGACAATCGCTCTGAAATCTTGGTAATGTTCATGTACCATTGATGCAATTCATACATTCTCATTGGGAGGTTCTTGACCTTGTCTGGCGCGACCAAAGGTTGGCCCCGGACATATTTCCGTTTTACTTCATCCTCTCTAAACAAAGGCATGGGCTCGATCTCGAGGAGTTGTCCAACAGTGATGTTGAGAACTTTAGCCTGCATTATATGCTCCTCCGTTATTACCGCATTGCCCACCTCGGGAACATGCACTGTTTGCCCACAATAATATTGGGGGCGCGTACTGTCACCTGTTGTTGGCACAACAAGCGAGGGGATCGATTGCGCCGCCTGTTCTCCCAGCTGGGGAATGGTTTTCCCGCATTTTTTGGCAGCTGTTTCTTGTTTGCTCGATCCCGATGTAGACGTGCTCGCCTCCCTTTGTAGACGTGCTCGATTTAACTTCCTGATGTGGCGCTCATAGTCTGTGTCAACAGGCTTGGAAGCTGGTAGTTGAGCCATACGAATGAAGTGGTCAATCGTTTCCTCAGGCACTTTCTCCCTTGGCGGCGGTGGCGGTTTTGATGCAAAATGGGCTTCCACCTCGGCCTTCGATATGGCTGTGATTTCCTCCTCGGACCTGTCATAAGACCTCTGCGGAAGAGGCTTGAGGCTTGGACCATATTTATATCGCTTGCCTCCGCCTGTACTTCCTGTACTACCTCGACTTGTACCGCTATGCACCATAGCTGCGGGGTGTCTCTTCTGCGATTGCTGAGGCGGCGGAGACGGCTGACGGGACTGAGTTGGACGAGGAGGAGTGGCCTGAGGTTGTGCCGGACTTGGAGGAGGAGTGGACGTCTGACGCTGTGGCGGACTTGGAGGAGGAGGATTGTCCTGACACTTTGCCGGACTTGGAGGAGGAGGATTGTCCTGACACTTTGCCGGACTTGGAGGAGCGGGAGTCTGCTGACTTGGTGGCGGACTTCGACGAGGACTCGGGTGACGCGGTGTCGGTGGCCTTGGAAAGATGATGCAATCCTTTTTCCATAGGATAATACGATGTTTGGCCTCTCCGAGAAAGCGCTCGCCGTCACCTCCAGCAATGTCAAGCTGTAGCCCCGAATATGGTGGGTCCACCACCTCATCAACCAAGACACGAGCATAGCCCGCTGGAATCGGGTTGCAATGGAAGGTTGCCTCGGGGGGATTTGTGAAAGCACAGCCGTCCGCCACCTTCATGGATATGTTCTTCATTTTGACGTGTAGCTCGCAATTAGTGTTCTCCATGATGTCATCCACGGGGTATCTACCCAGCATTGCGTCGTCTGGGACGGAACCCACGCTACTTCTCAGCATGGATGGGCCGGTGCTATCCAATGCTGGATCATCCGCTAGCTGCTGCTGCTGCTGAGACCCCCTTTGATGGGTAAGTGAGTCGATCTGCTCCTGCTGCCGCTGGAATTTGACTGCCAATTCCGCTTGACTTGCTTCTAGACCTTGAAGGCGTTCATAGTCCCGCTTCCTCTGCTCCTCCTCCATCTTCCTCTTCTTCTCCTCCGCAATCTTCTTTCTCGCATGGGTTCTGTAGTCGTTGTTCCAGTCTGAAAACCCCTCATACCACGGCATAGCGCCCTTGCCTCGTGTTCTTCCCGGGTGTTCAGGATTTCCCAGGGCACGCGTAAGCTCGTCGTTCTCTCTGTTGGGCTAGAACACCCCCGTTCGTGCCTCTTCTATTGCAACAAGTATCGCATCGTCGGCTCCCTTCAGACTTGCCCTCGTCGAAACATTGCCTATCTCCCGGTCCAACTCCCCCCCATGCGCATAGAACCAAGTCCTGACCCTGGGGGGCCAGCTCTTAGTAGCCGGAGTGACACCTGCATCCTCCATCTCTTTCTCAGACTTATCCCACTTAGGCATTGCCACCGCATAGCCACCTGGCCCCAGCTTATGGAACTTATCCTTTTTTTCGGCATTCTTCTTGTTTATTCTCGACCGTTCCTTAGCTAATTCCGAATCCTTGAATTTCACAAAATCGTCCCAATGATCACGTTGGTTCTCCAGTGTTCCCTTGAATACTGGAGTCTTCCTTCCTCCGTTGACATACTTGTTCCATTCACGATTCTTGTAGTTCTTGAATGCAGTCGCCATCATCCTAAGAGCAGCCTCTTTGACTTTCTGCACATCTGCTTCTGTGAAATGATCTGGTAGGGTGAAATGTTCCATGAGAGTATCCCAAAGCAGATCTTTTTGATTCTTGTCGACAAAAGTAACATCTGGACGTGGCTTTGCTGGCGCTCTCCATTCTTGAAGTTTGATCGGGAGTTGGTCCTTCACAAGAACTCCGCACTGAAGAACGAACTTGTCCGCAATCTTCTTAGGCGCTAATGGTTTGCCAGTAGGGCCGCATGCCTCGATATTGTACTTTACGCCCGGCTTCAACTTTTTGTTCGGGCCTCATTTCGTCATTTTGCCTGAAGATTTACTCGATCCGGATGGCTGAAAGAACAAAGATCGATTCGTTAATATATCTTCAAGTCATTTAAAACATGTGATGATCACCAGATGCCTGCTTATATAAATATATATACCTCGTCGGTGTTTGTTGTTTCAGGATCAACATGTTCTTCGTCATCGTCATAATCATAGTTCATGACTTCGTCGTGATCGAATATCATATCACCCTCTCCGGTGTTGTTTAGAAATTCGGAGCCGTCATAATCTTCTTCATTCTGATTATCATCTGCCCCGCGTATCATATCGAACATGGTCTGTTCTCCCTCTCTGTCGGTATTGTCTGTCATAGCTTTTGTTTAACTAATCCAAAAGAAATATTAAACAATTTAGTATTCAAATCTCGAATAATAGATATAATCTCGAATACATCGTCCAGAATAATAGATATAATCTCGAATACATCGTCTCGAATAATATATAATATTGAATAGTACATCACTGGCTATTAGCTAATAAAGATCGAATACTACAGAAGAATCTAGGACACTCGCGGTTCCTTCGGCGCGGGCGGTGGACACCCAAAGAGAAGGAACCCTCACAGGATCATAGCTGAAGTGAGATCCCCGAAGATACTGCCACGTATTGGAGTACCTGCCGCCCTCTAACGCAACCATGTAGCGATGGACGTGCTCGTCCTCCTCCCTGACACGGCGACGTACCACCTCCGGCGGGGCCGGGTCCCTCCGCACCGAAACTGGCCCACGCGAACGCCACCAAACGAGATCAGGGTCGACGACGGGACCCGCGGCCGGGTTCCTCGTCAAGCGGCGCGCCCCTCCAAGCAGCACCTCCCAGTGGCAGCCCGGCGGAGCCCAGTCCCGGACATGGGTCGGCTGGACGTCGTCGCGGACGGGTCGACGGCGAGGATGCGGGCCGGGCATCGTCGAGAACAAATATTAGCTATATGCCCACAAAAAGTAACATTTTTTTAATGATTGGATTTTGATAACTAAAATTTCTAACATTTCTATATAACTAACATTTCTATAACATTTCTAACAATGCTATATATAACTAACATTTCTATAACATTTCTAATATTTCTATAACTAAAAAACAGAAAAAAATTATAACATTTCTATATATATAACTAACATTTTTATAACTATTTCTATAACTAAAAAACAGAAAAATTTCTAACAATTCTAACTTTTTTATAACTATTTCTATAACTAAAAAACAGAAAAAATTCTAACAATTTCTAACAATTCTAACAATTCTAACATTTCTAACTATTTCTAAAAAACAGAAAAATGTCTAACAATTTCTTAAGAACAGAAAAATCTATAACTAAAAATGTATGTGTGTGTGTGCGCGCTCACCGGCCGGCGAGGCGAGAGGCGACGGGGGGCGCGCGGCGACGGGGACGGCGACGGGCGCGGCGACGACGGGGACGGGGACGTACGGGCCGGGGCGGCGACGATGGGGACGGGGACGTACGGGCCGGGGCGGCGACGACGACGGGGACGGTGACGACGCGGCCGGGACGGGGCGGCGATGACGACGGGGACGACGGGGACGGGACGACGGGGCGGCGACGACGGGGACGGGGCGGCGACGGGGGCGGCGACGGGCCGGGGCGGCGTCGAGGGATATGGAGACGGCGGGGGCGGCGGGCGACGGTGCAGAGGAGAAGAAGCAGAGGGAGAGATGAGAAACTGACGAAATTTTGAAGTGTTTTCTTATATACAAGGCACCTTTAGTACCGGTTGGAGCCACCAACCGGTACTAAAGGTCTGTTTTGGCCAGGCCAAGCGGCGGGAAGCGACCCCCTTTAGTACCGGGTGGTGGCACAAACCGGTACTAAAGGCCCCCCCTTTAGTACCGGTTGGAGCCACGACCCGGTACTAAAGGGTGTGCGCTGCCAGGCGAGGGGCGCAGAAGTTTGGTCCCACCTCGCTAGTTTAGGAGCGCCAGGACCAGTTTATAAGCCCCGGCGCGGGCACTGCATTGAACTCCTCTCAATAGCAGGCCTTCTGGGCCTACCTCTCCTACTCTGCCTGTGGGCCTACTGGGCTTGCGGGCCTGCATCCTGGCCCAACTACAGGTTGGGTTTCTAGTCGTATGCAGGCCGCTATGGCGCAGTAGGCGGGCTTTTTTATTTTCTTATTTTTTTTATTTATTTATTTTTGTTTTATTTATTTTTGAGTTTTTTTTGCTGTATTTAGAGTTTCTTTGTGAATATTTTTGCTTTAGGTACAAAAAATTACAAACTTTCTGTTAGTGCCGGTAGATTTCAAATTTGAATAGTTTAAATTTTGAATTATTTGAAATTTGTGTGAATGACTAGTTTGTGAATAACTTAACTTTGAAAAAAGTTTTTTTAGTGATTCTTTTTTCTTATGTTTAATATTACTGTGTTTTATCATTATATTCAATTTAGTAATGCTTAGGTTATTTAAAAAATGAAATGCCTTTGTAACAGTTCAGTTTTCGTCGGAAACCCTGATACTTCGAAAGAGATTGTCCATTTTGTACACGAAGTGCATCCAGTTTTTGCCGTAACCCTCTCTACTTTCTTGCACATGCTATTTGTATGAAATTATGATACCATGCCAACTTCCAACCTTTTCTGAGTTCATTTGAATTGCTTTTCAATTTCAGGGTCATTTAGCTGGAAAAAATCAGTAAATGCATGAAAAGAATTTGTTTGCACATAAAATTTCTTCGCGTTTCAAATGCCAAAACACATAACTACCCTAACTATTACAGACATTCCCTCCTGGGTGTGAAACACAGAAGAAAGTGATGATAGTGAAGCCGATCACATCCCAGATCTTTGGGTGTGAAACTTTTTCTTCGCGTGTGTCCCTTTGCGCCGTAACCAGGGAAAATCTTCATCATTTAACGGGATGCTCGGGTCAATATTCACTGTGAATGGAGCAATTTCATCAAACTTTTCATAATCTTCTGACTTGTCTGTCTTGTCATCCACTCCCACGATGTTTCTCTTCCCAGAAAGAACTATGTGCCGCTTTGGCTCATCGTACGATGCATTCGCTTCCTTATCTTTTCTTTTTCTTGGCTTGGTAGACATGTCCTTCACATAGAAAACCTGTGCCACATCATTGGCTAGGACGAATGGTTCGTCTGCATACGCAAGATTGTTGAGATCCACTGTTGTCATTCCGTACTGCGGGTCTTCCGTTACCCCGCCTCGTGTCATATTGACCCATTTGCACTGAAACAAAGGGACCTTTAAACCACGTCGATAGTCGAGTTCCCATATGTCCTGTATATAACCATAATATGTTTCCTTTCCCGTCTTGGTTTCTGCATCAAAGCGGACACCACTGTTTTGGTTGGTGCTCTTCTTATCTTGGGCGATCGTGTAAAATGTATTACCATTTATCTCGTACCCTTTGAAAGTCATTATATTTGAAGATGGTAACTGGGACAGCAAGTACAGGTCATCTTCAATAGAGGTGTCATGCATGGTACGTGTCTGCAACCAGTTGGCGAAACTCCTGGTTTGTTCACGTGTAATCCACTCATCAGACCGCTCCGGGTGTTTGGAGCGTAGCAAATTCTTGTGTTCATCCATATACGGAGCCACCAAGGTGGAATTCTGTAGAACTGTGTAGTGTGCTTCAGTGAGAGAATGTCCGTCCATACATATTATTTGTTCCCCTCCTAGCGTGCCTTTTCCATCCAGTCTGCCCTTATGCCGCGATTCAGGAACACGAATCGGCTTAAGGTCAGAAATAAAGTCAATACAAAACTCAATGACCTCCTTATTTTGATGGCCCTTGGAGATGCTTCCTTCTGGCCTAGCACGGTTATGAACATATTTCTTTAAGACTCCCATGAACCTCTCAAAGGGGAACATATTGTGTAGAAATACAGGACCCAAAACGTTAATCTCTTCGCATAGGTGAACTAGGACGTGCGTCATGATGTTGAAGAAGGATGGTGGGAACACCAACTCGAAACTGACAAGACATTGCACCAAATCATTCTGTAACCTTGGTATGATTTCTGGATCGATTACCTTCTGAGAGATTGCATTGAGAAATGCACATAGCTTCACAATGGCTAATCAAACGTTTTCGGGTAGAAGCCCCCTCAATGCAACCGGAAGCAGTTGCGTCATAATCACGTGGCAGTCATGAGACTTTAGGTTCTGGAACTTTTTCTCTGCCATGTTTATTATTCCCTTTATATTCGACGAGAAGCCAGACGGTACCTTAATACTGAGCAGGCATTCAAAGAAGATTTCCTTCTCTTCTTTGGTAAGAGCGTAGCTTGCATGACCCTGATGTATGTCGTCTTCTCCGTGCATACGTTGCTGGTCCTCCCGTGCCTCAGGTGTATCTTTTGTCTTCCCATACACGCCCAAGAAGCCAAGCAGGGTCACGCAAAGATTCTTTGTCACGTGCATCACGTCGATTGCGGAGAGGACCTCTAGGTCTTTCCAATATGGCAGGTCCCAAAATATAGATTTCTTCTTCCACATGGGTGCGCGTCCGTCTGCGTCCTTCGGAACTGGTTGTCCGCCAGGACCCTTTCCAAATATCACCTTCAAATCCTTGACCATATCATGTACATCAGCACCAGTACGGTGGCGAGGCTTCGTCCGGTGATCCGCCTCACCTTTGAAATGCTTGCCTTTCTTTCTTACGGGATGCCTGCTCGAAAGAAATCGACGATGTCCCAGGTACACATTCTTCTTACAACTATTCAAATATATACTGTCGGTATCATCCAAACAGTGCGTGCATCCGCGGTATCCCTTGTTTGTCTGTCCTGAAAGGTTACTGAGAGCAGGCCAATCATTGATGGTCACGAACAGCAACACCTTGAGGTCAAATTCTTCCCCCATGTGCTCATCCCACGCACGTACACCTGTTCCATTCCACAGTTGTAAGAGTTCTTCAACTAATGGCCTTAGGTACACATCAATGTCGTTGCCGGGTTGCTTAGGGCCTTGGATGAGCACTGGCATCATAATGAACTTCCACTTCATGCACAACCAAGGAGGAAGGTTATACAAACATAGAGTCACAGGCCAGGTGCTATGGTTGCTGCTCTGCTCCCCAAAAGGATTAATGCCATCTGCGCTTAGACCAAACCATACGCTCCTTGCGTCATCTGCAAACTCCTTCCCGTACTTTCTTTCGATTTTTCTCCACTGCGACCCGTCAGCGGGTACTCTCAACTTTCCGTCTTTCTTATGGTCTTCTATGTGCCATCGCATCGCCTTGGCATGCTCTTTGTTTTGGAACAAACTTTTCAACCGTGGTATTATAGGAGAATACCACATCACCTTGGCAGGAATCTTCTTCCTGGGGCGCTCGCCCTCGACATCACCAGGCTCATCGCGGCTGATCTTATAGCGCAATGCACCACATACCGGGCAAGCGTTCAAATCCTCGTACTCACCGCGGTAGAGGATGCAATCATTAGGGCATGCATGTATCTTCTGCACCTCTAACCCTAGAGGGCAGACAGCCTTCTTTGCTTCGTACGTACTCTCGGGCAATTCGTTGTCCTTTGGAAGTATATCCTTTATCATTACCAGCAACTTTCCAAATCCCTTGTCAGATACACCATTCTCTGCCTTCCATTGCAGCAATTCCAGTGTGGTGCCCAGCTTTTTCTTGTCACCTACGCAATTCGGGTACAACAATTTTTTGTGATCCTCTAACATGCGCTGCAACTTCTTCTTCTCCAAATCACTTGCGCAGTTTCTCTTTGCATCGGCAATGGCCCGACCTAGATCATCAACGGGCTCATCTGATGCCTCTTCTTCAGCTTCTTCCCGCATTGCCGGCTCAACTTCTTCCCGCATTACCAGCTCAGCTTCTTCCCCCATTGTTGTATCATCGTATTCAGGGAACCCATGGCTAGGATAGATGTCGTCGTCCTCTTCTTCTTCATTGTCTTCCATCATAACCCCTCTTTCTCCGTGCTTGGTCCAAACATTATAGTGGGGCATGAAACCGGACTCAAACAGGTGGACGTGAATGGTTCTTGACGTAGAGTAATTGTGACCATTCTTACAGCCAGCACATGGACAAGGCATAAAACCATCCGCCCGCTTGTTTGCCTTAGCCGCAAGCAGAAAAGTATGCACGCCCTCAACGAACTGGGGAGAGCATCAGTCATCGTACATCCATTGCCGGCTCATCTTCATTACACAACACCGAATAGACCAAATTAATACAAGTTCATACATAAAGTTCATACAACACTTAAATGCAACAAACAAATAACTCTCCAGCTAAAGCATTTAAATGCAACAACAAATGCGATCAAGATCGCAACTAAGGTAACAATTGATCCAACAGCATAATGATACCAAGCCTCACTATCGATGGCATATTTTCTAATCTTTCTATTCTTCAAGCGCATTTTCTCCATCTTGATCTTGTGATCATCGACGACATCGGCAACATGCAACTCCAATTCCATCTTCTCCCCCTCAATTCTTTTCAATTTTTCTTCAAGTACTCATTTTCTCTTTCAACTAAATTTAACCTCTCGACAATAGGTTCAGTTGGAATTTCCGGTTCACATACCTCCTAGATAAAAATATCTATGTCAACTTGATGGGCATAATTTGTCATAAACACGAAATGCAACTAATAGTTTTAAAAGAGAATATACCACATCCGAATCATAACAAGGACGAGGGCCGATGGGGACGGATATCAAAACCATGGCACTATGTATAACAAACAACGTACGGGTAAGATAATTATTACATGATTAACTATATATCCAAATCATACAAACATCAATTTTTTATATAAAATTCACAAGAGGCTCACCACAAGGTGGTGCCGGTGACGGGACGGTGCGGGCGATCGACGGTGGTTACGACGGAGATTTAGAAGGCACTAAGTAAACCACACCTACATATGCAAACTAAGTGTTATTTTTGACCTCAAATTGCATATAAATCAAATACTAGCACATATATATATTTCCTCCCAAATTACTAAACTCACAAATTAGTAACCATACAAAGCATGGGAAGAGCTAATCTAGCAATGAGAGTTGAAAGGACAAAGTTGCTAACCTTTGTGATCATTTGAATGGATGGGGGCCTTCAAATCTTGACAAATTTTGGGCAAAATTTGTGAGGAGCTCGAGGGGAAAGGGGAAGAACAGAGGAGAAGTGAGGGGAAAGGGGAAGAACAGAGTGGCTCGGGTGGACGAAGGGTTTATGTACGTCGACCTATAGTACCGGTTCGTGGCACGAACCGGTACTAAAGGTGCTGGAGGGGGCCCAGACTGACAACATCCTGCCACCACCCTCATTAGTACCGGTTCGTGGCACGAACCGGTGCTAAAGGTTAGCCACGAACCGGTACTAATGAGAGCGGCCCGGCTAGCCGTTGGAACCGGCACTAATGTATACATTAGTGCCGGCTCTAATACAAACCGGCACTAATGTGCTGCACGTTTGACCCTTTTTCTACTAGTGGAAGCTGAGACATCAAACACTATATTGCAGGCAATTGTGGACCAATGCAAAGAAAAGGCAAAGAGAAGTGAGGAGCGTAAGGTAGCAGTAGCTACATGTCAGCAACTTGCCATTGAGTGTGGGGCAGCAGAGGAGTCAATTGAGTACTTTGTAGCCTGTGACTTATTCAAGGACAAACACAACAGGTTTGTCTTCCAGAACATGAAGACCCCTGAAGCTAGGCTCATATGGTTGAAGAGATGGTGCAAAGCAAAGAAGATGTATGACGAAGATGATTCTTAGCTAGGTTGTCATGTATCCAGTGTCTCCTATTGTGTCATGTTTCCTATGATGAGTTAGGCTAATGTGGACCCTTTATGTGTTGAATTGCTATGTGGACCCTTTATGTTTTGAATTGCTATGTGGACCCTTTATGTTTTGAATTGCTATGTGCACCTAATTACTATGTGTTGAACATAATTCATATGTTGCAGGATGACTCTAGTGATGGTGATAGTATTGATGAGTCCAGTGAAGAGGAGAGTATTGTTGAGGAATCTAGTGATGAGGAAGAGGAAGATTCAAGGAGAAATAGAGTGTTGGCACTACTCCAGTTGAGGCGGAAAAGGTTCAACAATATAGGTATGATCGTCCAAATGTTTGGTTCATATTACATTGAGCGTTTCATGTATAAGGGGGAAAGGAGGATTTTAAAAGCTAAAGAGTCCGGCTATGAATGGGTACTAAGAACTTTGGGACACAGAATAGACTGCTATAAAATGTTTAGGATGTATCCACCTGTGTTTCATAAACTACATAATTTGCTAGTGGATTCTTATGGGCTGAAGTCTACTAAGAAGATGTCATCAGTTGAGGCTCTAGCTATGTTTTTATGGATGGTGGGAGATGGCCAGTCATTAGGCAGAGTGAGAATCGTTTTGTAAGGTACATGGAGACAATTGTTAGGAAGTTTGACATGGTATTGCATTGTGTGGTTAAGCTTGCGGCTGACATAATTAAGCCACGAGATCCTGAATTCAGAGTTGTGCATGAAAGGTTAAGAAATGCTCAGTGGCATCCATGGTTCAATGACTACATTGGGGCAATAGATGGGACTCATGTGCAAGTTGTGGTGCCACCTACCAAGATTCCGCAGTACTTAAACAGACATGGCTACTGTAGTCAGAATGTTATGGCTGTATGTGATTTCGACATGAGATTCACTTTCGTTCTTGCCGGGTGGCCCGGATCGGTTCATGATATGAGGCCCTTCAAGGATGCCCTTAGCCGGTTTAGTCACAAGTTTCCTCATCCACCTCCAGGTACCATGCTTCACATTCAGTACATGGTTGAATTGTGTATACATTGACATCGATTTTGACTGAAATGCATTGCCATCAATAGGAAAATTTTATCTTGTTGACTCGGGCTACCCCAACAAGGTGGATTATCTCACACCATATAGGGGACAGAAGTACCATTTCCAAGAGTTTCATCAAGGCACCATGCCGAGAGGTAAAAAAGAGCACTTCAACTACACTCATTCTAGACTACACAATGTCATTGAGCGTTCTTTTGGAGTCTTGAAAAATAAGTGGAGGATCCTTTTTAAAATGGGAAAATTTTGTTTTTGCCACTCTAGATTTTGCCAATTTTACTTATGCCACTCTAGATTTTGACATTTCACTTTTGCCACTATTAGTTTTTGACAATTATCACAATTGACATTCCCGTGGCAAAAGCAAATTTTCAGTGGCAATTGCAATAATTGTCAAAAGCTAAGAGTGGCAAAAATGAAATAAAATTATTTTGCTTTTGCCACAAAATGGCAATTGTGATAATTGTCAAAAACTGAGAGTGGCAGAAGTGAAATGTCAAAATCTAGAGTGGCATAAGGAAAATTGGCAAAATCTAGAGTGGCAAAAACAAAATTATCCCTTTTAAAATACAAAGTTATCCTCTACACAAGCAAACAAAAATTATTGTTGCATGTATGGCCTTGCACAATTTTATCCGTGAAAGTCAGTTGACGGATAAAGAATTCGACAGGTGTGATAGAGATGAAAATTATCAACCTCTCCTTGAGGAAACAAGGAGGAGGCGTCGTAACAGGAGGGATCTAGAAATGGAGCAAGATTCGGTCGAGATGAATCAATTGAGAGATAGAATTGTTGATGGTTTGTTCCAGGGCCATTGAGATGTGTCATGTTATTTATTTTCTTGTGTAAGGACAATACTAATTTCCTTATGTATGGACAATTTTACTTTACTTGAATGGACAAATTTTATTTTCTTGTGTATAGACAAATTTTATTCCTTGTATGGACTGTATGGACAATTTTTTCTTGAGAGCAACAGGGGCGGGAGAGGAGTTGGCGGGAGCCTAACTACCGTGGGGGAGGAGTTGGTGGGAGGGACAGGTAGGATTAGGGGAGAGGGAGCATAATAAATGCTCATTAATTTGATTTTAGTCTCTTTAGTACTTGGATTCAAGCATGGGTGAGGCTAGCAAGTTTTAGTCTCACTATTTTTAGTCATGGGACTAAAACGTATCCAAGCATGCTCTTAATGTGATTGAGCGATTTTTTTGAAAATCAATTATTTGTTTTCTAATTAATGTGATTGAGTGATTTAAGGTAAGGTTAATTAATTTAGATTTGATCTTTAGAGATTGTTCGTGATTGATTCTACATTACTAAATAACTTGTGCCAGTATGAAAAGTTCTGATCTGTTCAGATTTCTTTCGTTGTGTGAGAGGGTGACGTGAAAACAAACCGATGAAGTGGGGGGAGGGGACGGAAAAAAATCTACGGAAAAAAACCAGCAAAGGTGGGAGGAGGTACCAAAAAAAACCATGGGAGGTGGGACAAAAAAAACCTGGAAGCGAGACTACCAACTCCTCCATTAGGAGTAGAGATAATGACCATGGCTCCTCAGGCCTACAGAACACAAAACAAAATAAGACTCACAAAATAACGACATTTTTAGTACAGTGGCGCAATAAGAACTATGACATATTCACATACTCCCTCCGTTCCTTTATATAAGGTGTATTTGTTTTTTGATAAAATTCCATAATGTAAGGTGCATTTGTTCTAATTTCTCGTCATTCCGATCTTGGCCCTCCAGAAAAAGGAAACCATCTCTCCCCTGATTGCATGTATCTCTCTTTGTAGAGAAAGAAAAGGAAACTATCTCTTTCCCGATTGCATATATCTCTTCCTTTCCTAGCCATAATGATTTACTTGCCGCTAATCTACAAATTAGAGAAGGGTAATTTTGTCCTAACTAGTGCATAATTATGTGCCTTGGTCACCGTGCTGAAAATAATACACCTTAGATAAAGAAATGGAGGGAGTATAAAACAAAATAACAACAATAGGATCTATGACACAAGAGCAACATATGCAGCAAAAACTATGATACATTCAGTAATTCAGAATAAAAACAAAGAAAAAGCTACATTTTCATCTAGGCATGAGGAGCTTCCTCCCACAACGAAGCAGTATTGCTAGAACTAACCCTAGGTATCCTAACTAAGCAGTATTGCTAGAACCCTAACCCTAGGTTTTTTGCACTGAGATTTACCTGGGTGGAGATGGATGCAAGGGGGGTGCTTCCTCCCCTAATGGATCAACCGCCGTCGATGCCTTCTCTGTGTCCGCAACAGCCTTCTCTGCCTCCTCCACATACTGGGAAGGCGGCGGCAGGACAACTTTTCCCCAAGCCGCCGTCGAGTCCGAATCGCCATCGGGGTTGGGGCCCAACTTGCCAACGGGGTCGCATTGCGGGCAGCGGCCACCGGAAGAACGACCACCGCCGCCGGAGCCGTCGAGACCTTCTCCGCCGTCGCCGCCGTCGGAGCTGGTCGCCATGAGTAGAGCGAGAGGAACGCGCAAGAGGGAAACTGAATCAAGGATTGGAGGAGGAAACGGCGGGCGCGTGACCTGATACACGGGCAGCGAAACGGCCGTCTAACGTCGTCCGTCAGCCCGCGCCACGTCGACCCGACAGGTGGGTCCCACCTGTCGGTTTTGCTGTTTCCGCGGCTAAAACGGCCAGTCAGTGCTCCGCGTTACCAATTAGTCTCAAAATTGGTGGCATTCTGTGATCCGGCTCAAATCTGGTACCGACCTGTTACCCTAGCCCCAAATGTGGTGCTTTGGGGTAAATAACTCGCTAAATAACAATGATTTTACGCAAATATGTGTAAGCACCGTTTCACATTTTCAGTACTCTGTTGACACGAGAGGATAAACGCCGAAAACTTGTACATAAATCATGTTTGGTCAAATACGGGTGCTCACGAAACCGATAGAATCTAGTTATCCAGAAAACGAAATAAGTAGGACTACTCGAGCAAAGCATTTGTTTTCGCTGGAAAACTTTATAATAGTACTCCCTCCGTCCATAATATAAGAGCATTTTTTACACTAAAAAAACTCTCTTACATTATGGGACGGAGGGAGTATTACTTAGCGACCAGCCCAGTTGGTGCAGGATTTTAAGCCCAAACCCGGCAGATGAAATCTGGAGGCATCTATGTCGCAAGCGTCAGCGATTTGGAGGAGGTGGGCTCTACTGAAATGCAAGATCTTTCGCGTGGTTGGCCTTGCAATACAGGCTATGGACCTTCGATCGTCGGGTGAGGCATGGCCTTCAAGATACGGCTTCGGCGTGCTACACTTGCCTTCAGGACGTGGACACGGTTGATCACATCATCTGGCAGTGCACCTATGCCCAGAAAGTGTGGCGCCGTTGCTTCGATTGGTTGCAGATTCCAATACAACGCCCAATCACTGAGGACACATTCGCGGAGTGGTGGCTTCGGCAACGACGCACGTTAAGGAAAGAAGATAGAAGGGGCTTTGACACGTTCGTCATCTGCACGGCCTGGACCCGGTGGAAGCAGCGAAATGCCCGTGTCTTTAACCGAGTACAACAACAGGTAGATGCCCGGACCATTGCCAGCATGATTCCGAACGATATCAAGGGTGGAGAGCGGCTAGAGATGGAGTGGAAGGATTGGCCTGTTTTGTGAGAGACTAGGCTAGAGTGTGCAGAGTGGGTGTATCAATTATTGATGTTTGCATCACACTTGATTTTCGTAAGGGCGCTTATAGGCGCCAGCGCACCGGCCGAACCGTTTGGGCCGGTTGAGCCCCAACCATTCGATGCAAGCACGTGTTGCCGTCAGATTGGGCTCTCGTGCAGTTCCTTTCTTTTTTAAAAAAATAATCTCACGAGCACAGCGGAGAAAAGGAGCAGCGGGCACTGCTGCCATGGATGAGCGAGCGCGACCAACTTTAAATCACCACCAGTCGCGGCCCCCCGCCGATGATCGCCGCCACCGTCGCCGACGGTGGCCAGCTCCATGCATGTAACATCGACACCCGTGGTTGTAGCTCCGGTGGCGACGATTGCAGCTCCGATGGCGAGGGCCATAGCTCGCCATCGTGCTCGTCGATGCTCAGACCTGATGCCGCAGCTCGTCGGTCAAATCTCACCGTAGTAATATCTCGGTCACCTGTTCCAGCAAAAACGAGCGCCCGTTCTAGCAAAATCGAGCAAGGGTTGTAGCAAAAAATCCAGACGCTGGCTTGTGCAATGTAGCAAAAATGCAAATACACCGGTTATAGCAAAATCGACAACGGTTGTAGCAAATTTTGACACTGGTTGTAGCAAAAACCGATGATTACCGTGGTGGCCGGCGAGCCCTGGATGCAGCACCGCAGGCCGTCGTCTCCAGTGCTTGATGTAGCTTTTTGCTGCCCTAGTTCCAGCAAAAAAAGCTCCAATGGTTGTAGCAAAAAAATACAAGCTTCCAGCAAAAATATGCGCCAGTTCCAGCAAAAAGCAAATTTAGCAAGGAAAAGCACCAGGGTCGATTGTAGCAAAAAATCAAGCTATTTCCAGCAAAATAACATGCCGGTTCCCGCAAAAACAAAAAGCCGGTGCCGGTTCCAGCTCCTTGCCATGCCGGTTCCCAGCATGCGGCCGTGGTGACCGCGGTCGCAACATCCACGTCGTCCTGTTCCAGCTCGTGCTTAACACGGTTGCAGCACACCGGTTGGCGTGGTGACGCCATGGAAGCACGACACCTCGTCGGTTGTAGCACGGTGGCTTCACCGGTTCCGGCATGCCGCAGGATGTTGACGTTCGTGCTGCCAAAGGCCTCTAGGCAGCAGTAGTGGCGCCACACCCCTGATTGGAAGCAGGTTGGTGCTGTGGGGGAGGGGATGGGGGTCGCGCTTGAGAGGCGATGGAGGAGCTCATCCATGTCTATTGAGCGCAGGAGGTAGGTGGGGATGGAGCAGAGGAGAAAGTGGGCTAAACGGATGGAGTAGAAGACGCGTGAAAGGATAAGATGAAAAGGGGGATCGGGAGAAAAAGGAGGCTGGGCGGTGGGATGGGCCCAGTCACGCATGTGGCTGACGCTGTGCTAGCGAGCGACCGGCGCAATGGTTCGGCCGGCGTGCCGTCCCTAAACATTCCCCTTTTCGTAATCATTATTCTTTCCTTCTATAAAAATATGATACGCAATTTATCGTACCCTAAAAGAAAAAAAAAATCTGAGGGCATCTTTCCCATTCCCAGTTCGATGACAGATTCCATTGCACCAATCACAGACCACGCGCTCAGGTTTCGGAATCTCAGCAGCTCTACTGGCTTTCGGCCACCACGGAACGGCAAGTGCAGAGCAGCGACAGCGGGCCCGCGCCGCAGCCACCGCGCGCTCCGGCCGCGCGCCTCCCCCGCCCCCACATGCCGCCACGTGCCCCACTCTCTCCCTTCACTCTCCAGCGCCTTCCTCCCTCCCCCTCCCCCCCCCTCTCTCTCTTATCGCTTCCGAGCTCTCATGGCCGCACACCCCGCGCGCTAAGCAAGCCTGACAGCCCGACCCCATGAGGCAGCCGCACCTCCTCTCGCCGCAGCGGCTCTCCCCCTCGCCCGTCCTCTCCCCCCACTTCTCGCCGCCCTGCGCCGCGCAGGGCGGCTCGCCGTGGCGGTGGCGCCACCGCCGGGCCTTCCACCCGCCGCTCTCCTCGCTGCGGGAGTCCGACAAGGGCACGCTGCGCAAGGCCTCGCCCAACCTCCCCTTCCGGCTCGGTGGCGGCGGCGGCCGCAGCCCCGACGACCGCCGCTCCGCCGCCGGCCAGGAGAAGAAGGGGAAGAAGGGGAAGGAGAAGGACGAGGAGGAGGAAGAGGGCGGCGGGGTCTCGGGGGCCCTCACCGGGACGCTGCTCGCCGGGGCGGTGCTGGTCGGGGTCGTAGGGGGGTTCGGGGCCGCCGGGTACGTGTACAAGGACCAGATCAATACCTTCCTCACGCACTTCTCCGGGTTCATTGAGGGTAATGGAACCGACAATCCAGCTGTGCTCCCACCTCTGCTTGCTTTGCACTACTTGTTTGGCCTAAGCTGTGCTCTTAGTAGTACTGAAATTAGTGAAATGTCCTGCGAATTCTGCGTTCAAATATAGCTAGTGATTCTGGTGCTCAGATACTACTCTGTAGCGGTGCATGATAGCAAAGACCGGACTGCAGAACTAGCCATTCGCATATCTGCCTATTCCTGTTTGATCACTATGAAATCTTTCAAGTAAACGCCTTCTTTGGACATTTTGGTTAAACTTTTATATTGCTTTACATGAACAGGCTATGGCACTGCTGGGTACGCGTTGTTTATACTTGCCTATGCGGGATTGGAGGTATATTCTTGAACTATCAACCTCACTTCTCTACCTTCTAGTCAAGGCTTATGATCATTTCCAGTTTTCCACCAAACTTGCTATTCCACTACAGATGATAATACACGGTTGCCTTATCAGCAGGACAGTTGGGCAGTTGTTCTGAAATGTTTGAAATGCTATAATCTGATAATACTACGGGGCCGTACACAACCTAATGTTCACGATAAGCTAAAAATGCATCAATGCTCCTTGTGTATGCAGCTGTCACATAAATGCCTAGGCACTAGATCATCTTTGTGACTTTATATTTTGGGGGTTGGTGAAAGAAAAATTGCTGGGTCCACATTTGATCCTTTTGGCTATGAATCTTAGACCTTTTGCATAACATCAGGGTTGCAACTTTGCATTAGTACTAATGATAGTGTTTGTTTGATTCAGGTTCTTGCAATTCCAGCAGTACCGTTGACCATGTCTGCAGGTCTATTATTCGGTAGTGTTACTGGTACTATTATGGTTTCAATCAGTGGGACAGTAAGTAACTTCAACATGAAGAACATTTCTGTTTTCATTCTGCCGTTATGCATTTTCTCATTGAACTTTGTTGACTGTATAGCTAGCTGCCGCTGTGGCCTTTCTCATCGCTAGATACTTTGCTAGAGAGCGTATTCTTAAGATGGTTGAAGGAAACAAGAAGTTTCTGGCGATTGATAAAGCAATAGGTGAAAATGGATTCAAGGTTGTGACTCTGCTTCGTTTGAGTCCCCTATTACCTTTCTCCCTTGGGAACTACCTGTACGGCTTGACTTCAGTCAAGTTCTTACCCTACGTGTTGGGAAGGTTAGTTTCTACTCCCTTGACACTTCCTTATTTTATTTTAGCATTCTCCGTGAACCTTACAGAAATAACGAAGTAGATATTCCTGCACACAGAAAAATTAAGTACATAGCCTTAACCTTCTATCCCACAGAGCAAACTGCATTCATTGAGAAATTAGCTGTTCTTAACAACCTGTTAACTTAAAAGTTTCATTTGCATGATTCATTACGTAGTGCAGTAATGTTCTTCCGGATGCATGCGATTTACAAAATCAAAGGAATAGCAAATATCATATACCTGGTCAAGGGACTGACCACTTTCTGATCCACTACAAATTGAGCATTCCTTTGTGAAGGATTATTACACTGAAAAACTTGTCACCAGTATATTGTTTTTCTATCAAGCAATGTGAGCTCAGATATTGCTTTTGTACATATGCAGTTGGTTGGGTATGCTTCCAGGAACATGGGCTTATGTCAGTGCTGGTGCATTCGGACGAGCTATAATTGTAAGTTTGTATGCCGTCGATCTTTTCTTAGTTCATCTTCTCTTTGCAAACTTGCTTTTGTCACTACAACAGGGATACTGCTCCACTATACTCTTTCAAGCCATCAAGCTCTTTTCATCTTCCAATTTTATTTTATTTTTGCTTGCGTAATCTTCCAATAGCTGATGTGCAATGTTTTCTAACTCGTTAATAAGAATGCCCTGCATACTGTCTGTGTTCTCTATTTCTCTTATATAGAACAGTAGCTCATAAGAATCATGTCCTCCCATGGATATGGGGGTGTCTCGCAGCATGTTGATGGTATCTGCTTTCTAGTGAAGTGTCCAGAATGGAATAACACTTGTATATATCAAAATACAGACACCTTAATCCAACTCAAGGCATCCCTTAGTCTACAGTGTGCTTTGGTGTGGCTGTTAGCAGCTCAAATATTTCAGCAAAGAATTAGTACATGATGTTTCATTTGATATTTTGAAAATTCAGTTGTATGTGTATTTTGTAGTCAAGACGGGTGAACTATAGAAAAAGTGAAAAACAATGATGAACTCATAAAGCAATGTGGCTGTAGTTCAAACTTTCTTGAGTGAAACAATGATGAACTCATAAGGTTGATGAGATTTTTTGGAACCATGACATGCCCCCCTCATTTTGCAGCAAGATGAGACGGAAATCGGTCTGGGAGGAAACAACCAGCTATTGACACTGGGCATAGGGCTATTAGTTACAGCCGTTGCTGCTACTTATGTAACACGGCTTGCTAAGGTAATTAAGCTTTTGTGGATATATGTATATATAACAGCGGGAATCAACTACTGAGATGTGTTATTTTCTTTTTGTCAACCTCGGCTACTATTGCTAACTGCTTCTCCCCTTTGTTTTCCAGGATGCTGTAAAGGATATTGACAACGAATAGAATGGTAGGATTACATAGCAGAAGGGCCATTCAAATAGCAAAGTAGCACGAGAATGTACATCACTGGCATCTTTTGGTGCAATCTAATCTAGAAATACAAGCGATTGTCAGAGGGTGAAAAACTGTCTCTTCTCAGTGTCCTCTCCCAGCTCTCCCATACACATCCCTTACGCTGGATCTGTCAAAAATAAAAAATGAGGCGAGGGTTGTTCGTTGTTGTACCTGCTCTGCCAGCGCCGAACATACCAGTAGTCGACACTCACCATCCTTCCTTCATGTGATGGAAGCAGTTGGCGTCCCTCAGTATGATCTCCTTGCCGTACGCCTCGGTGACCATCTTGATCGCGGCGTGGCAGTCGCCGCACACCCGGAGGTTCTCCTCAGTATGTATACCTACTTACATTCAAAATATTTTGGAGAAATTCAACATGGATAAATCATATACATCCAAAACTCCTATGGTTGCCAGATCCCTGGATATGAATAAAGATCCTTTTAGACATCAGGATGATGACGAAGAGATATCAGGACCTGAGATTTCATATCTTAGTGGAGCCCTAATGTACCTTGCAATTGCACTAGACCTTGTATGATATATCGCATTTGTGGTAAATTTATTAGCTAGGCACAACGCAGCTCCAACAAAATGTCATTGCACGTGAGTGAAAAATATCCTCACATACTCGCATGGCACAAAAAGATTTTGGATTATTTTATTAAAAAACCAAGACATGACTATGATAGGCTATACAAATGTTGGCTATTTATCTGATCCCCACAGTGTCTGGTCAGGTCACAGACAGGTTTGTATTCCTATATGGTGGAACTGCCTTTCCATTGAAGTCAACAAAATAGACTTTAGTAGTAACTTCCACTATTCATTCTGAAATAAAATGCATTATATGAAATATCTCAAGAATGTGTTTGACTTCGTAGAGTGATTAACCGCATTCAAACTTCACGTGGTGTTGGTTCATTAGGATCACCAACTATTATATGTAAACTTTGACAAATGTTTTGTGTGCTTGCAAAATTTCAGCACGAATGACATTCTTGGAAGTCATGGAAAAAAATAGAAGTTGCAAAAATGCTAGTTTTGAAAACATTTTGGAGTGCTGATTTTGTTTTTCTGCCACGCCTTCCATGAATATCATTTCGTGCTGAATTTTTGCAAGCATACAAAACATTTGTAAAAGTTTACGATAAAAAAATTCAGATTTTTTTTTACCATTTCTCGATTTTACTGTTCACAAGGGAGCATTTGAGCTCGGGTGTAGATACTCCGTGTCCTTTCAAGTGCAGCCTTGTTGCCCTTCTCACTATTCCGCGGAATCAAAAGATTGAAGTAATTTCCTAAGCATGGATTAAGTGCAACCTTGTCCCTTGTCACTATTCCGCAGATCAAAATTTTGGAATGAAGAGCAAGTCTATCTTGTGATAGAAGAGTAGGCAACCCGAGACGACGATAAAGGCCACGATGAAGAAGTAGGAGCACACGAACCTGGCCTTGGGCCCGTGGCGAAACTATAATTGAGGGCCCTTCGGGGTGCTTAGTATAAATGTCTAGTTACGAATCATTGTGTGAAGATATAATTAGTTTTTGCAGTCTCTCATTAATATGCTTCCAATCATAAAACCCAGAATGCCCCAATGCACTCTTGCATTTGTCGGAATTGAAAAGCTTACAGTAAAAACAAAACACTTTTTTTCGTGTTTTGAAAAAAACTAGTCATTTCCTATCACGCACCTCTCCGTTGCACATTTTTCTTGAGTAACGGTTATACGAAAATGTCTTGAATTTTCATCCAACGAATACTTAGTGTTTTCTTGTTCCCTTTTAGGCTCCTTTTCCACTAATATATACCTTGCTTTATTATCAAGATTATCCAAATTGCTTGAATTATAAATATCCATAGTAATAGCCGGTTCGTCGTCAACACTAGTAAATTCTGCTGCGGATGAATTAAATATGGGGGCATGATCACTCACATTTTTATCATCCACATGTTGATGTCAACGTCGTCTTCTGTAAGAGTATGACCATCATTTTTCGGGTTGGCATTAGTTTTGTCATCCGCAAGAACTATCGCCAACTCGTCTGGATTTTTTGAAGTTCTCGTATCGCTCCTATAATTTTTATTAAGAAGGGATCCTCTCAATGATCCTTTCATGTTTCATCTCATCTACGTTCTTCTTCCTTTTTCTTTTTTCACATGACGGTATTGAAATTGAAAGGAACAATTAGCTATTGAAATTGAAAGGAACAATTAGCTTTTAAAAATTAATTACAAAAGATCTTCATCTAATATCATGACAAAATCTGCTAGGACATAGTATGGTGCCTTCTAGTCTAATCTGGCTATGTGTGCACAATGATTTGATCACCCTCACAACAATTCTCTATTGACCCGCTCGATCGATCGAGAATTCGAAAATCGGGATTAGTAAAAGAAGAAAGAAATAAGAAGAAGATCATGCGGGGGCAGAAGGCGCGCGCGAGGAGACGTACCTGCCCCAGTCATCGCGTCGTTCGTCAAGAGGAAAGTTCAAGTCTTGAAGACGATTAGACGATCAGCGGTCAGCGAAACATGTAAAAGGGTAAGGAACGAGACGGCCGAACAATCCGAAGGAAAAGGAAATCTTTCAAACACGGGCCAGGCCCATCATATCTCTATTCCTTTCCTAAGCCTAGCACGCGAGTCACCAGAGGCTAAGGCGTCGCTGAGTTTGGCTTCATTTTTTTTTTTTGCTTGAAAGTATACACTGTACTGTATACTGGGAGGTCCTATTTGACGCGTTCTGCAGGTTGCAGCCGTTTCGCACAGGGAACCAAGTTGGCGGGCTTAGTGGGCCACGCGCGCGATTCTTTTGTTTGAACACAGCCGACGATCTGGGCCGTCTAGTTCGTGGCTGCGCGCGATGAAAAATGAACAAAAATTTATGGCGCGGGTGGGAATCGAACAGGAGACGTGCAGAAACATAACTATAGCTGCTAGCCAGTGCAACACAGTCACTATCTTGTATACATGACACCCCTATGTTTAAATAACAAACAGTAGCGGCAAATTTTAAAGAACAGCTCCCAAAAAACCGTACGTGAGTACGATCGAACACACGATCTAATGTTAGTGAACCACGTCCCTACCCACTGTAAGACATAAATTTTCTTTTGTAAATCTGGCAGCTCAGTTTATACAACCTACAGGCAGTAAAAGATTTAATCAATTTTTGAAATTTCGAACAAAGAAAAAATCGTTTTCACAAAAGTCAATGCTTTTTGAAAAACTGAACAAAATTTGAAAAGACTCGAACATTTTTTGAGAATCTCAAACATTTTTCTGAAAAAAGGAACAAATTTGAAAGCAAGCACATTTCCCAAACTACGAATACATTTTGAAAATGCGAACATTTTTCAAAACACAGGAACAAAAAAGGGAAACCGAGAACAATTATGAAACACCTGAACATTTATGATTATTGTACACTTTTCGAAAAACAAAGAAACCATGAACAATTTTGAATGTCCCGAAAATTATTTTCAAAATGCGAACACTTCTTCAAAATTTCGAACATTTAAAAAACCATGAACAAATTTCGAAACACTAAAAAAATAATAAAAAGGAGAAGAAATCGTAACATGTTTTTTTTGAAAGCGTGAATAATTTTTAAAATTCAGAGCACTTTTGTAAACGGAGAACAAATTTAAACTTATGAAAACTATTTGGAAGAACTGAACATTTTTAAAGTTATGAAAATTACTTGGAACACCTGAACTTTTTTTTGAAAACGAGAACATTTTTTGTAGTCACGAACATTTTCTGAAAAGTTGTGAAAATTTTGAAAAAAAACATTCCGAATTTTATTTGTAAAACAAGAACGTTTTTCAAAATGCACGAACTATTTTTCAAAATTGTGAACATTTTTGTAAGTATGAACAATTTTTGAAAACACAACCATATTTGTAATTTCTAATGTCTTTTAAAAGAACGTAAATTTTTTCTTAATTTTCGAACAACTTTCTAAGCATGATATTTAAAAAAAACAAGAAAAAAACAAAACAAAGAAAATGAAGTGGAAAAAAGAGAAAATGAAACAGAAAAAAAAAAGTAAAACCGGGAAAAGAAATTTAAAAACCGGTTCAGGGAACCTTCTAGAAGGTTCCTAAAACCGGCTGGGAAAGGTTCGCAAAACGGGAAACGCCGCAAACAGTAATGGGCCGGCCCAGGTCATCGCTCCATTGCCAGGTCTGTGCGAATGGTCGACAGTTCGACGCAGAATGCGTCGAATAGGATATTCCCTGTATACCACGTACACACATACATAGGAGGGCCCCCTGACTTTTGAGGACCCGGGGTGGCCGCCCCGTCCCCCCCCCCCCCCCCCCCCCCCCCGGGCCGGCCCTGCTTGGGCCTAGGGTCTATCTTAAATAAGGACCCAATACATTTACATATCTAAACTAGTATGTATACATGTGCAATGCACGTCTTAATTTAATAGAGTGATTTTGATAAAAGAAAAAACCATAGATTTGCAAATAGATTAAAGGAAAAAGGAAAAATATAGCAATGTATGAATGCAAATATTAATTAGTTGTAATTAATAAGTATTAAATGGTATAGGAAGCCGTTTTTTGTGCACGTCTAGAACTGCATGTTACTTTATGTTCTCTTCCTCTCAGTTTTCCTCTCAAACAACCTCGCTTGGGCTCAAATTTCCATGCGCTCAAGAAGCAAATATGGGCTTCTTCCTTTTTCTAGAAGACCCATGTGATTGTTACAGAACACAATAGAAGCAGTAGGAGTCTACTGTTCATGCGAATCCTGATGATCTCAGCCATTGGATTTAGGTGACCAACGGCTATGATTGATACTCTAGGTCTAATTCAAAACTGATACACTATATAGTGGTATAGATAAATGAAAATATGTGATTTGCATAACATAATGACAACAAGTGTGTAGGGGGCATTTGCCCCCCACCCCCACCCCAATTTCACCATGTTGTATATATATTCAATAGTAATTATTTATGATTGAGTACATGTATCTTATATCGTATATCCATGATGTATTAAGACTTTATTCACTAGTTAAAATTACTTTTCTTAATATATTTTTTGCTTTTATAATGATTTTTTTCATGATGTGATATATAACGATGAAAGTATTTATGTTACTAAAATATAATTTTGTAGGTCCGTTGTACCTCATTCGCACTAGGCCCTCGAGAATACTAGGGCCGGCCCTGCCGGTGAGGCGTGCGGCCGTCCGAGCGGAGGAGCGTCGGTGGCGCCCAGACCACGAGAAGCCAAGGGCGAGGCATGCCGTTGGTGTCGGCCATGAGGTGAGTGTTAGACGGTGCGTGGATGGGAAGATGAAGACTCGCGTGAGCGCGCATGTATATAGCGGATGCGCGAGGGGAGGCGGGGAGAAGCCGGGCACAGAGTGCTTGATGAGCAAAGTGAGCATCGTCCGCTTCTTTGCTTCGATGAATTTATACAATCTCCAAAAGAAATTCGTTGGGAGAGTTTTTTTTTTCTCTTTTATCTGATTATGTCGACCACGGTCTAAACAGAAATGGCAATGCGTGTACGTGAGGGATGCAGTTGCATGTTGTTACAATACCCTGCTTTCGGGGCCTCTTTCTCGGGTCTTGATCATGATCGGTATTGTGCTGTTCTTGCCTTACCGGAGATATATCCCCTTCTGGAAACTACGGTTGCAAGAGGATGGAGGATACATAATACATGCATCACTAGACCATAAAGGCGCGCGTTGCCGTGCCCGCCCATCATGAAAAAAGTGATTACAAATATCAGCAAAACATCAATGTTCAAACAATTTATAGTTTGTATTGTTCAAATCACTTGAATTATAGTGAGACAATGTCGATGGCTGGGCATGTTTATTTAAGTTATACTCCCTCTGTAAACTAATATAAGAGCATTTAGATCACTAAAATAGTGATCTAAACGCTCTTATATTAGTTTACGGAGGGAGTACACTGCTGATCCACTTGCAAAATAATAATTCTTACATTTTCTTTTTAGCATCATGAGGAAAGAGATGAAGAATGAATAGAGCAAACATCATTCTTTTCTTAACCGCACTTCATTTTATTTACAAAATCACAGTTTCCATTATAACACATCAAAACAACTACTCAAGGGGCTCGATCATCGCATGTTGCCTAGCTCATTAATTGTAAGCAAAAATACTACTCCCCCCGTTCCAAAATAGGTGACTCAACTTTGTACTAACTTTATACTAAAGTTAGTATAAAGTTGAGTCATCTATTTTGAAACGAAGGGAGTACTATAGAAATACTCACTTCTTGTTTTGAAACAGACTCACTACAAAGAGTATCATTTGAAGAGAACAAAGTGATGCCCTCTTCTCTCCCTGGAAAGCCAAGTCCTTATGCTGAAGCTCTAGGGGCAACTTTTGGCCTGCTGGTAGGAGCATAGAATAAACACATGAATAAAATCTGAATAGAAGATGGACACAGACGTATAAGCAAAAGTCTAGTCATGCTAGAAAGCAGATGCACAAAGTCAACATACGTATTACGTATGCAAGAAGAGCACCGAACAACAGTAGCAAGAACCATGACAGAACTCGACGAAATTTTTCTCAAGGCAAAGCACATTTCTCTCAAACTGATGTTTGAAAACCTGTCACATTAGTTCCAATTTCAAGAATAAAGGGTGTGGCTCAACTGAGACTTCATAAGGACATGGAGCATATTGCAGAAAAGTTGGAACATTAATGCTTACTTGTCTTGTCGGCATATCCATAGCAAAGGGAAAAGAATCAGAAGCTGGATTTCAGTTTTATTGACCGAGCGCAGAACTATATCAAACAATTACTTACAATGTTGACTACTGTACTGTTTAATAAATGGATCAATTTAATTGCTAATTCATTCTTATTATAATGAGCTGGTGAAGGAAATATGCCCTAGAGGCAATAATAAAGTTATTATTTATTTCCTTATTTCATGATAAATGTTTATTATTCATGCTAGAATTGTATTAACCGGAAACATAATACATGTGTGAATACATAGACAAACATAGTGTCACTAGTATGCCTCTACTTGACTAGCTCGTGAATCAAAGATGGTTGAGTTTCCTAGCCATAGACATGAGTTGTCATTTGATTAACGGGATCACATCATTAGGAGAATGATGTGATTGACTTGACCCATTCTGTTAGCTTAGCACTTGATCGTTTAGTATGTTGCTATTGCTTTCTTCATGACTTATACAAAGTTCCTGCAACTATGAGATTGTGCAACTCCCGTTTACCGGAGGAACACTTTGTGTGCTACCAAACGTCACAACGTAACTGGGTGATTATAAAGGTGCTCTACAGGTGTCTCCAAAGGTACATGTTGAGTTGGCATAATTCGAGATTAGGTTTTGTCACTCCGATTGTCGGAGAGGTATCTCTGGGCCCTCTCGGTAATACTCATCACCTAAGCCTTGCAAGCATTGTAACTAATGAGTTAGTTATGAAATGATGTATTACGGAACGAGTAAAGAGACTTGCCGGTAACGAGATTGAACTAGGTATTGGATACCGACGATCGAATCTCGGGCAAGTAACATACCGATGACAAAGGGAACAACGTCTGTTGTTATGCGGTTTGACCGATAAAGATCTTCGTAGAATATGTAGGAACCAATATGAACATCCAGGTTCCACTATTGGTTATTGACCAATAATGGTTCTAGGTCATGTCTACATAGTTCTCGAACCCGTAGGGTCCGCACGCTTAACGTTACGATGACAGTTTTATTATGAGTTTATAAGTTTTGATGTACCGAAGGTTGTTCGGAGTCCCGGATGTGATCACGGACATGACGAGGAGTCTCAAAATGGTCGAGACATAAAGATTGATATATTGGATGACTATATTCGGACACCGGAAGTGTTCCGGGTGTTTTCGGAGAAAAACCGGAGTGCCGGAGGGTTACCGGAACCCCCCCCCCCCCCCGAGAACTAATGGGCCTTGTTGGGCCCTAGTGGAGAGAGAGAGAGGGGCCGGCCAGGGCAAGAGGCGCGCCCCCTCCCCTTGAGTCCGAATAGGACAAGGAAGGGGGGGGGGGGCGGCGCCCCCCTTGCCTTTCCCCTCTCCCACCTCCTTCCTTCCCCCTCCTTCTTGGAATAGGAAAGGGAGGGGCAAACCTACTTGGAGTAGGTTTCCCCCTCCTAGGGCGCGCCTCCCCCTTGGCCGGCCCCCTCCTCCGCTCCCCCTTTATATACGGGGAAGGGGGGCACCCCATAGACACACAAGTTGATCTACGGATCGTTCCTTAGCCGTGTGCGGTGCCCCCCTCCACCATAATCCACCTCGGTCATATCGTCGCGGAGTTTAGGCGAAGCCCTGCGCCGGTAGAACATCATCATCGTCACCACGCCATCGTGCTGACGGAACTCATCCCCGACGCTTCGCTGGATTGGAGTCCGGGGATGTCATCGAGCTGGACGTGTGCTGAACATGGAGGTGCCGTACGTTCGGTGCATGGATCGGTCGAGTCGTGAAGACGTACGACTACATCAACCTCGTTGTCATAACGCTTACGCTTGACGGTCTACGAGGGTACGTGGACAATACTCTCCCCCTCGTTGCTATGCCATCACCATGATCTTGCGAGTGCGTAGGAAATTTTGAAATTACTACGTTCCCTAACAGTGGTATCAGAGCCTGGGTTTTATGCATTGATGTTATATGCACGAGTAGAACACAAGTGAGTTGTGGGCGATACAAGTCATACTTCTTACCAGCATGTCATACTTTGGTTCGGCGGTATTGTTGGATGAAGCGGCCCGGACCGATATTACGCGTATGCTTACGCGAGACTGGTTCTACCGACGTGCTTTGCACACAGGTGGCTGGCGGGTGTCAGTTTCTCCAACTTTAGTTGAACCGAGTGTGGCTACGCCCGGTCCTTGCGAAGGTTAAAACAGCACTAACTTGATGAACTATCATTGTGGTTTTGATGCATAGGTAAGAATGGTTCTTGCTAAGCCCGTAGCAGCCACGTAAAACTTGCAACAACAAAGTAGAGGACGTCTAACTTGTTTTTGCAGGGCATGTTGTGATGTGATATGGTCAAGACGTGATAAGATATAAGTTGTTGTATGAGATGATCATGTTTTGTTGAAGTTATCGGCAACTGGCAGAAGCCCTATGGATGTCTCTTTGTTGCATAAGATGCAAGTGCCAAATAATTGCTTTACTTTATCGCTATATGATAGCAATGGTTGCAAGAGCAATAGTTGGTGAGACAACCATGTGATGACACATTGATATAGATCAAGATGATGAAGATCATGGTGTCGTGCCGGTGACGATAGAGATCATGACAGTACTTTGGAGATGGAGATCAAAGGCGCAAGATGATCATGGCCATATCATGTCACATATGATGTTTATCTATTATACATCTTATCTTGCTTTGATTGACGATAGCATTTTAAGATGATCTCTCACTAAAAATTATCAAGAAGTGTTCCCCCTGAGTATGCGCCGTTGCCAAAGTTCGTTGTGCCCAGACACCACGTGATGATCGGGGTGATAAACTCTACGTCCATCTACAATGGGTGCAAGCCAGTTTTGCACACGCGGAATACTCAGGTTAAACTTGACGAGCCTAGCATATGCAGATATGGCCTCGGAGCACGGAGACCGAAAGGTCGAGCGTGAATCATATAGTAGATATGATCAACATAGTGATGTTCACCGTTGAAAACTACTCCATCTCACGTGATGATCGGTTATGGTTTAGTAGATTTGGTTCACGTGATCACTTAGATGACTAGAGAGATGTCTGTCTAAGTGGGAGTTCTTAAGTAATATGATTAATTGAACTTAAATTTATCATGAACTTAGTCCTGGTAGTATTTTGCAAATTATGTTGTAAGATCAATAGCTTGCATTGTTGCTTTCATATGTTTATTTTGATATGTTCCTAGAGAAAATTGTGTTGAAAAATGTTAGTAGCAATGATGCGGATTGGATCCGCAATCTGAGGTTTATCCTCATTGCTGCACAGAAAAATTATGTCCTTAATGCACCGCTAGGTGACAGACCTATTGCAGGAGCAGATGCAGACATTATGAACGTTTGGCTAGCTCAATATGATGACTACTTGATAGTTTTGTGCACCATGCTTTATGGCTTAGAATCGGGACTTCAAAGATGTTTTGAACATCATGGACCATATGAGATGTTCCAGGAATTGAAGTTAATATTTCAAGCAAATACCCGAGTTGAGAGATATGAAGTCTCCAACAAGTTCTATAGCTAAAAGATGGAGGAGAATCGCTCAACTAGTGAGCATGTGCTCAGATTGTCTGGATACTTCAATCGCTTGAATCAAGTGGGAGTTAATCTTCCAGATAAGATAGTGATTGACAGAATTCTCTAGTCACCATCACTAAGTTACTAGAACTTCGAGATGAACTATAATATGCAAGGGATGACGAAAACGATTCCCGAGCTCTACATGATGTTGAAATCAACGAAGGTAGAAATCAAGAAAGAGCATCAAGTGTTGATGATTGACAAGACCACTAGTTTCAAGAAAAGGGCAAAGGGAAAGAAAGAGAAACTTCAAGTAGAATGGCAAACAAGTTGTCACTCCCGTGAAGAAGACCAAAGCTGGACCAAAGCCTGAAACTGAGTTCTTACACTGCAAAGGAAATGGTCACTGGAAGCGGAAATGCCCTGAATATTTGATGGATAAGAAGGATGGCAAAGTGAACAAGGGTATATTTGATATACAGGTTATTGATGTGTGCTTTACTAGTGTTTATAGTAGCCCCTGAGTATTTGATACTTGTTCGGTTGCTAAGATTAGTAACTCAAAACAGGAGTTACAGAATAAACAAAGACTAGTTGAAGGGGAAGTGACGATGAGTGTTGGAAGTAGTTCCAAGATTGATATGATCATCATCGCACACTCCCTATACTTTCGGGATTAGTGTTAAACCTAAATAAATGTTATTTGGCGTTTGCGTTGAGCATGAATATGATTTGATCATGTTTATTGCAATACGGTTATTCATTTAAAATCAGAGAATAATTGTTGTTCTATTTAAATGAATAAAACCTTCAATGGCCATACACCCAACGAAAATAGTTTGTTGGATCTCGATCGTAGTGATACACATATTCATAATATTGATGCCAAAAGATGCAAAGTTAATAATGATAGTGCAACTTATTTGTGGCACTGCTGTTTAGGTCATATCGGTGTAAAGCGCATGAAGAAACTCCATACTGATGGACTTTTGGAATCACTTGATTATGAATCACTTGGTACTTGCGAACCGTGCCTCATGGGCAAGATGACTAAAACACCGTTCTCCGGTACTATGGAGAGAGCAACAGATTTGTTGGAAATCATACATATAGATGTATGTGGTCCGATGAATGTTGAAGCTCGTGGTGGATATCGTTATTTTCTCACCTTCACAGATGATTTGAGCAGATATGGGTATATCTACTTGATGAAACATAAGTCTGAAACATTTGAAAAGTTCAAAGAATTTCAGAGTGAAGTGGAAAATCATCGTGACAAGAAAATAAGGTTTCTACGATCTGATCGCGGAGACAAATATTTGAGTTACGAGTTTGGTCTTCAATTAAAACAATGTGGAATAGTTTCACAAATTCATGCCACCTAGAACATCACATCATAATGGTGTGTCCGAACGTCATAACCGTACTTTATTGGATATAGTACAATCTATGATGTTTCTTACCGATTTACCAATATCGTTTTGGGATCATGCATTAGAGACAGCTGCATTCACGTTAAATAGGGCACCATCTAAATCCGTTGAGACGACACTATATGAACTGTGGTTTAGCAAGAAACCAAAGTTGTCGTTTCTTAAAGTTTGGGGTTGTGATGCTTATGTGAAAAAGTTTCATCCTGATAAGCTCAAAGCCAAATCAATGAAATGCGTCCTCATAGGATACCCAAAGGAGACTGTTGGGTACACCTTCTATCACAGATCTGAAGACAAGACATTCGTTGCTGAGAACGGATCCTTTCTAGAGAAGGAATTTCTCTCGAAAGAAGTGAGTGGGAGGAAAGTAGAACTTGATAAGGTAATCGTACCTTCTCCCTTATTGGAAAGTAGTTCATCACAGAAATCTGTTCCTGTGACTACTACACCAATTAGTGAGGAAGCTAATGATGATGATCATGTAACTTCAGATCAAGTTACTACCGAACATCGTAGGTCAACCAGAGTGAGATCCGCACCAGAGTGGTACGGTAATCCCATTCTGGAGTTCATGTTACTTGACCATGACGAACCTACGAACTATGAGGAAGCGATGATGAGCCCAGATTCCACAAAATGGTTTGAGGCCATGAAATCTGAGATATGATCCATGTATGAGAACAAAGTATGGACTTTGATGGATTTGCCCGATGATCGGCAAACCATAGAAAATAAATGGATCTTCAAGAGGAAGATGGACATTGATAGTAGTGTTACTATCTACAAAGGTAGACTTGTAGAAAAAGGTTTTTGACAAAGTTGTGTTGACTACGATGAAATTTTCTCACTCGTAGCGATGCCTAAGTCTGTCCAAATCATGTTAGCAATTGCCGCATTTTTATGAAATCTGGCAAATGGATAAACAAAACTACATTCCTTAATGGATTTAAAGAAGAGTTGTATATGATGCAACCAGAAGGTTTTGTCAATCCTAAAGGTGCTGACAGAATACGCAAGCTCCAGCGATCCATCTATGGACTGGTGCAAGCATCTCGGAGTTGGAATATACGCTTTGATAAGTTGATCAAAGCATATAGTTTTATACAGACTTGCGGTGAAGCCTGTATTTACTAGAAAGTGAGTGGGAGCACTACAGCATTTTTGATAAGTATATGTGAATGACATATTGTAGATCGGAAATAATGTAGAATTATTCTGCAAAGCATAAAGAAGTGTTTGAAAGGAGTTTTTCAAAGAAAGACCTTGGTGAAGCTGCTTACATATTGAGCATCAAGATCTATAGAGATAGAGCAAGAAGCTTGATAAGTTTTTTCAATGAGTACATACCTTGACAAGATTTTGAAGTAGTTCAAAATGGAACAGTCAAAGAAAGAGTTCTTGCCTGTGTTACAAGGTGTGAAATTGATTAAGACTCAAAACCCGACCACGGCAGAAGATAGAAAGAGAATGAAAGTCATTCCCTATGCCTTGGCCATATGTTCTATAAAGTATGCCATGCTGTGTACCAGATCTATTGTATACCCTACACTGAGTTTGGCAAAGGAGTACAATAGTGATCTAGGAGTAGATCACTGGACAACGGTCAAAATTATCCTTAGTGGAATAAGGATATGTTTCTCGATTATGGAAGTGACAAAAGGTTCGTCGTAAAGGGTTACGTCGATACAAGTTTTGACACCGATCTGGATGACTTTAAGTCTCGATCTAGATACATATTGAAAGTGGGAGTAATTAGCTAGAGTAGCTCCGTGCAGAGCATTGTAGACATAGAAAATTGCAAAATACATAACGGATCTGAATGTGAAAGACCCGTTGACTAAGATTCTCTCACAAGCAAAACATGATCACACCTTACCTTTTCCCTGGGATGAGTCTCCAAAGCGGGTCACTAATAGCTTCGGTGTGCAGGAAACTATGGCCACCTGGAAGGTCGGAAGGAGAAGTGTGATAAGCTTTGAATGGAAGCCCCGGTAAACGGCGTACTCTTTGGGTGTTAATCACATAGCGATGTGAACTATATTATTGACTCTAGTAAACCCTTTGGGTGTTGGTCACATGACGATGTGAACTATGGGTGTTAATCATATACAGATATGATTATTGGTGTTAAATCACATGGCGATGTGAACTAGATTATTGACTCTAGTGCAAGTGGGAGACTGAAGGAAATATGCCCTAGAGGCAATAATAAAGTTATTATTTATTTCCTTATTTCATGATAAATGTTTATTATTCATGCTAGAATTGTATTAACCGGAAACATAATACATGTGTGAATACATAGACAAACATAGTGCCACTAGTATGCCTCTACTTGACTAGCTCGTGAATCAAAGATGGTTGAGTTTCCTAGCCATAGACATGAGTTGTCATTTGATTAACGGGATCACATCATTAGGAGAATGATGTGATTGACTTGACCCATTCCGTTAGCTTAGCACTTGATCGTTTAGTATGTTGCTATTGCTTTTTTCATGACTTATACAAAGTTCCTGCAACTATGAGATTGTGCAACTCCCGTTTACCGGAGGAACACTTTGTGTGCTACCAAACGTCACAACGTAACTGGGTGATTATAAAGGTGCTCTAAAGGTGTCTCCAAAGGTACATGTTGAGTTAGCATAATTCGAAATTAGGTTTTGTCACTCCGATTGTCGGAGAGGTATCTCCGGGCCCTCTCGGTAATACTCATCACCTAAGCCTTGCAAGCATTGTAACTAATGAGTTAGTTATGAAATGATGTATTACGGAACGAGTAAAGAGACTTGCCGGTAACGAGATTGAACTAGGTATTGGATACCGACGATCGAATCTCGGGCAAGTAACATACCGATGACAAAGGGAACAACGTATGTTGTTATGCGGTTTGATCGATAAAGATCTTTGTAGAATATGTAGGAACCAATATGAACATCCAGGTTCCACTATTGGTTATTGACCAAGAATGGTTCTAGGTCATGTCTACATAGTTCTCGAACCCGTAGGGTCCGCACGCTTAACGTTACGATGATAGTTTTATTATGAGTTTATAAGTTTTGATGTACCGAAGGTTGTTCAGAGTCCCGGATGTGATCACGGACATGACGAGGAGTCTCGAAATGGTCGAGACATAAAGATTGATATATTGGATGACTACATTCGGACACCGGAAGTGTTCCGGGTGTTTTCGGAGAAAAACCGGAGTGCCGGAGGGTTACCGGAACCCCCCCCCCCCCCCCGGGAACTAATGGGCCTTGTTGGGCCCTAGTGGAGAGAGAGAGGGGCCGGCCAGGGCAAGAGGCGCGCCCCCTCCCCTTGAGTCCGAATAGGACAAGGAAGGGGGGGGGCGCCCCCCTTGCCTTTCCCCTCTCCCACTCCTTCCTCCCCCCTCCTTCTTGGAATAGGAAAGGGAGGGGGCAAACCTACTTGGAGTAGGTTTCCCCCTCCTAGGGCGCGCCTCCCCCTTGGCCGGCCCCCTCCTCCTCTCCCCCTTTATATACGGGGAAGGGGGCACCCCATAGACACACAAGTTGATCTACGGATCGTTCCTTAGCCGTGTGCGGTGCCCCCCTCCACCATAATCCACCTCGGTCATATCATCGCGGAGTTTAGGCGAAGCCCTGCGCCGGTAGAACATATCATCGTCACCACGCCGTCGTGCTGACGGAACTCATCCCCGACGCTTCGCTGGATTGGAGTCCGGGGGACGTCATCGAGCTGGACGTGTGCTGAACACGGAGGTGCCGTACGTTCGGTGCTTGGATCGGTCGAGTCGTGAAGACGTACGACTACATCAACCTCGTAGTCATAACGCTTCCGCTTGACGGTCTACGAGGGTACGTGGACAATACTCTTCCCCTCGTTGCTATGCCATCACCATGATCTTGCGAGTGCGTAGGAAATTTTGAAATTACTACGTTCCCTAACAGCTGGCACAAGCATTTCATCAGCTGCAAATGCCTACCCATATAAACACAACAAAATGCAGGATAACTATCCATGCCTAAACAAGTAAAATGTACTCCCTCTATCCAACATAGCTTGAAAATGATCTTATATTGTGGGAGGGAGGGAGTACCTAGCTAGAAGCTAAGTTGGGAAAGACAATTTGCAAGGTGTGATCAAACAACAGGCCATCTCGTCGTCCACAATCTTTGCCACCTGATACTACCAAGAATATACCCAAGACTATAAGCAACCAAACAACGCAAATACAGCCTGGCCCCATGAGCTTACCCCAAGGTTGTTAGACTCAATGGATTCATAATTCCACTCTAATAAATATATATATCACCAAACATCAAGTCAGATGTTCACAGGGAATGTACGCATATCACCAGACATCATGCAAAGCTATATAGAGAAGACCTTGCGGTTCCACACAATCCTGACCCTCTGAAAAGAGATAACCCGCTCAAGGAAACCTGCCACGACAATAAAACAACAAAGTTAATAGAAGGAGCAGACCACCCCATGCATCCAAAAACTTTGTAAGCTCTGCCAATATAGCGTGACCTTGCATCTGTTCTTCATATAAGCCGTGGTGGATATGCACAACATAAGTGGGGTGACTATTCTCTGGCTCCTCTCGCTGCTTCTCCTGGTTTCTTTTCTCTTTCCCCTCCTCTGACTGCATCAATCACTAAGAATATCAGGGATTAATGCCAGCCATATCTGTGGCTTTGTTGTTTTCAGCATGATCAAGGGAGCACAGGGAAATATTTCCCCTCGCTGGAATCCAGGCCAAGAGAGCACACACCTCTGGTCCTCTTCTTTTCCCTCAGCTCCATTTTGCTCAAACTTCTCTCTAGTTAACCCTACTGATGCACCAGTCCAAAGAAAAGAAATTCAAACCGACACAATAAAATGTTCGAGGTGAAGAGGATGGATTTATCGAAAACAAGTATCTTGAACTGCCGAACCTAACAGTCGGTTATGGATGCCGACGACACCGGCGGCCGCCGCAGCCGCCATGGAGGAACGCTACAAGATACGAAATAAAAAACAGTAAAGAAGGGCCCTGCAGACGAAGAGTACAGGGTGGGTGGACGGCACCTACGTGGATGCATACGCGCAACAGAAGATCGCCGACAGCAGCGGCGCAACGCGGAGGAAGGACGGCGGCGCATCGCGGAGGAAGGACCAGAGGAGCAGTGGAGTTGTTCGTTCGGGGGATAGGCTGGAACCTGACGACCTGGCCTGTTTCCGAATTGGAGGAACTGGGCCTTCCACGGCCCGATTACAGAGAGAATCAGAAGCTCGTTCTGTGGAGTAGCGGCCCGCGAAACGGTGCCTGGATCGCATGCGGAACGACCTGGGGCGACAGAGCTGAATCTAGAACGTACATTAGAGTGATCCGACGGCCAAGAAGCTCAAAACGCTGTAGAGGCTCGTAGGTAGCTGTGTTATACTGTTTTTCAATATATACAAGCATGGAGCACTTGATTAGTTGCATGCTAAGTTTCATGCTTATTAGTGGCCGCTAGCTCATGCTCGACTTGAAGCTTATCGGTGGACCGGCTGGCTGAACCTACCAGTAGTCACCACACGAGCACGCGCCATCCTTCATGTGATGGAAGCAGTTGGCGTCCCTCAGCACGATCTCCCTGCCGTACGCCTGGGCGACCATCTTGATGGCGGCGTGGCAGTCGCCGCACACCCGGAGGTTCTTGAACACGCGGATGGGCGCGCCGGCCGGCACGGCGAGCAGCCCGAACGCGACGGCGAGCCTCTCGCTGTGGTGCGCCAGGCCCTTCTCCCTCCCCTCCGGCCCCTCGTCCTGCAGCGCCCACGCCGTGTCCGCCACGTACCCTTCGCCGCGGATCCTCTCCGTCATCTCCTCCGCCTTCCGGTAGATCTCGGCCGCCCGCGGGTGGCCTCGGTCCTCCACGTAGAAGAGGTGCGTCACGCCGTTCGCCGCCACCCAGCTGCACCCGGGCTCCTTGGTGATCCCTCTCGCCTTCATCGACGTCCGGACCCTCGCCACGTCGCCCCACCTCCCCGCCCGCGAGTACAGGTTCGACAGCATGACGTACGGCACGGCGTCCGTCGGGTCGAGCCTCCAGACCATCCCCGCCGCGTGCTCCGCGAGCTCGGCGTTCCGGTGCGTCCGGCACGCGGCCAGCAGCGCCTTCCAGACCGTGGCGTCCAGCCTCGTCGTGCTCCGGTTCAGCAGGTCCATGGCCTCGTCGAGCCGCCCGGCGCGGCCGAGCAGGTCGACCATGCACGCGTAGTGGTCCGGCCCGGGCGCGATGCCGTGGTCGGCCTGCATGGACCGGAAGTGCGCCCGGCCGGCGTCGACCAGGCCGGCGTGGCTGCACGCGAAGAGAAGGCCGATGAAGGTGATGTAGTCCGGCCGGCACCCGGACCGGACCATCTCGCCGTAGATTTCCAGCGACTCCTTGCCCCGGCCGTTCTGCGCGTACCCGACGATCAGCGCCGTCCAGGTGATGGGGTCGCACCGGACCCGCATCGCGTCGAAGACCCTCTTGGCCTCGCCGAGCGAGCCGGTCTTGGCGTACATGGAGACCAGCGAGTTCCCGACGGAGAGGAACGGGTCGAGCGCGAGCCGGACCGCGGCGGCGTGCACCGACCGGCCCAGCTCGAGCGCCGTCGCCCCGGCGCACGAGCTCAGCGCGGCCGCGACGGCGAACTCGTCCGGGCCGACGCCCGCGGACACCATGTCGCGGTAGACCTTTACGGCCGAGTCGTGGGACCGGGAGCGCGCGAGCCCCATGAGGAGGGAGGTCCAGCTGACCACGTCACGGCGCGGCATTTCGTCGAACACGGCCCGCGCGGCGCCGTGGCGGGACAGCTTGGCGTAGGCGTCGACGAGCGCGTTGGCGACGTGGAGGTGCGCGGCGAGGCCCGCGCGGAGGAGGAGGCAGTGGAGCGCGTCGGCGGGGAGCCGGAGGAGCGCGGCGGAGTTGAGGGCGGGCGGGAGGGTGTACTCGTCGGCGTGGTGGCCCCGGGCGCGCATCTCGTGGAGTAGGGCGAGCGCGCGCGGGTGCAGGCCGGCCCGGGAGCAGCGGGAGATGGCCGCGTTGTAGGCCACGCCGGCCGGCACGACCATTGCCGCCGGGTGCACGACGGACCGAGCTCGGCGGCCGGTTCGGGTGCCAGTGGAAACGCGTCTAGCGTGGCGACTGCCGCGTCATGCGTGCTGCTACGATATGCGATTGCTTGAGCCTCGACGGCGTCGGGGAGTTGCTGCCCTTCGGCCTTCGCCATCGCAAGCCATTTCATGGTTATCAATGGCGGCAGGTCAGTAGTTTGATCGCGGTACATATTCAACGCAATTCTTTTGTACACGACCAGCGTTCTAAATCAGCAGCACGGTTCATCCTGTCGACCGTTGGGATCATCATTTTGTGGCGAAACAGCTGAAACCTTTGTCGAAGCAAACATTGAGCTTCAAAAGTTGAGTGGTATTGCACACAACATTGCCAGCAATGGCTCGCCAACATGTTAAGTAACTTCTGTTTGTATGTAGATAGATCACCGCCGAAAGCAAATATTCTGCTGGTTGGTCGATGCCAAACTTAAGTTGTTAAGACAACGCAAAAGCTTTTCATCACCACTGGTGATCCGAATGCTTCTTCTCAACAACATAACAATCTTGATTCTTGAAGAACATGAGTTGAAGACAATTCAGACAAAGCAAAAAATACTGATACATACAAAGATAGTCCAGTCTCATAACTGGTCGTTCTAGAGTACACATATTAGAACCACTTCATTTCTACTCCCTCTGTCCCATAATATAAGACCGTTTTTGACACTTTCAGAAGATTCTGACACCTTTGTCTTCTGTTTAGAATTCAGAAGATTCTGGCACCTTTGTCTTCTGTTTAAGCCTTGTGGCTCACATCAAATAAGGTCAATTCGGCCAGCCTCGACAAGGCCCTTGATGGACTTGTACCGAAGGACATACAGGTCGTCAGCAACCAAATCCACAACTTCTTCCCCTCTTCATGGAAGCAAGCACCACAGGTTAGCACAGTTTTAAGGAAGTGAAATGATAAAAACCATGTGTGCTTAGGCACTTACACGTCATCTAGCTGGAATGCTCCTACGTCACTCTTGGTCTTGCAGAAGACAAAGGTGTCAAGCTGAGGCTCTGGAACTGCACAAGGCATTCAAAAAGTCAGTCAGATAGTGTCTGAAAGCTGATTACATGCTACAAAGTACAAACACATTTCTCTCACATGTTCAGCAAATCAGCAACAAAAAGGGTAGAAACATTTTCAGCAATAAAACATGTACATGAACAATAAAAAGATGTCCCAACATCTGTTATTAACACTGGACAGCATAGCTATTATATGAACTTTATTTGCTCTTGGTACTTGCTGAATAGTGAGGTTCAGTTTCCTGTTCTTGCTAGTGCCTAGATAGAATACTGACTACTGAATCAGCTCCATAATGTCCATGTCAGTTGTTCGTTATTATTGGTAAGTTAAAATGGTTAACTGAATATACAGCGGTAAGGTAACCAGAGAACTGGGTTCGTTTGCAACCATTATTACAAACCATAACATTGTCAGCATGAATCTTCGGCTGAATGAGGGGACTCGTGAAAATCTGGTGACTAAAATTAGAATGATAGAAAGATGCACCACCAGTCCAAGATTGACTATCCTAAGTTATCATGCTCTATCTGCATGTAATGTATCTTAGTGTTTTACGGTTCTGTAACTACTGACCCAGGCTTCCCTGTCATGTTGTGCAGTCATGCACTTGCTTTTTCACTTTCAAATTGCATCAGAATTTTATTTAGGTACATGATGAAGCCAAGCGTAATGATTCCAATAAAGCTACATTGCATAGAGATATTTCAAGCACAGGTAGGAGACAAGAACAAATGGTAAAACCTAGACTGCACCTATACAGGTATGCATATCAGTATTGGGGTGATACGGATACGTAAATACGTCATTTCTGAAAAGCGCCAATACAGGGATACGTTTGAATATTTTTGAAAACAATATACAAAAAATGCTATCAATACGCATCAAGCCACTTAGCATATATTTAGTCAGTGCAGTCCATTATCTTCTGCTCCCTCCGTCACTAATGTCAAAAAACGTCTTACATTATGAGACGGAGGGAGTATCTTCTTATCCATGATTCCAACAAAAGAAAGAACCAACAGCGAAAGGGTTCACCAACATAAAAGTTCAGTTAGAGAGAAAGGGAGGAGGACGAAATCAGCAGCCTTCCATTAGATAGAATTCTACAGGATAGTGAGGGGAAGGGGAGCGGGAGCACCGGGGAAAGGCACCCACCACCGGAACTACTAGAGCCTGAGAGGTATCAGATACAGTATCCGATACAGGTACACTGGTTGCTGGAAGTATCGGTGTTTTCTTGGGTAAAACCATTCAAGATAAGCTGCTTATAAGGCACATTACTGTGATCAAATGCTTGTATTAAACAAATCTTTCCTACTTATAAAGATTGGAGTTGGTGTTGAGTTCACATATGGGTCCAACAACCTTTCTAAATAAACAAATACATGCAACCCCACATGTGAAACTAGAAACCATCAAAGATACATATATTTTATCGGATGTCCCCAAAGGGACTCCAAGAAACATATAAACAAATGTAATTTACTCACATGTGGGATCTATCATAAATAAACAAATACACTACTTTCGCGTGAGACCAACTTTTTTGTAAAAAGGCATAAATAACAAAGACAAAAATATGATTCAACCCAAAATTGATCTTGATTTTAGTTCTCTCCCCCAACCTAATATGGTCATTAAAATTGTCTGATGATATTGATAAAGGACACTAACGTTATCTCACCACCTCTAAGACAATGGTTCCGTGGCAAGCACAGGCATCGCACTAGTAATAGATACATTTCAGTGACACAGGCATTTTGTTCTTAAAAATAGTTTCTACACCTCCATTAGTACTTAGTTATGAGCATTATTTTCTGGAAGGAATACTCCAGACAAGGTTTATGTATCAGTACAATGTACACTGAACTATATAGCACCAAATGAGAATTCAAGAGGCATGCGTGTAGTGAGGCTCTTTTATGACCCCAGCAACTTAGTTCTGTTATTCAAAATCAACTTGCAAGTACATGTTCGCTAGTGATGCCCTGACGAGGATCCAAAAAACTATTTCTCACAGATTACTTTAGTGAAATGTAAACATGCGAACATATCAAGTTGGCCGGTTAAAATGGTGAAGTAATAACCATCATAGTGAGTGTCTTACGTAATGGCTGAAGCTATAAACAAGTGATGTAGTGAAGTGTGACAAAGAAACGTGTTAATTTCAAGATCAAGTGGAATACCCATGTCATCCTCCGTGCTCGATAAGGATTGCCTCGTTACCGAGTCATAACCGTAGGGAAGCTTCGACAGCACCGACTGCTCGAGATGCTTCTCCATGATCTCCTTGCAGCTTCCGACAGATCAAACCCAACAAGGGAGCATCACTTCAGCCACAAAACAAGCACAAACAACCACTAGACGGTCCAATCGAGTAGAGAGGTACCTCTTGGCGAATCGCTGCTCCTGCTGCGACAGCCGGCTCAAGAGGTCCTCAGAATTGGCGATGTGGGACATGTACTTCTCAATCTACAGGCAGCAGCACGATGAGGTCAGGTAATTGCGAACAATGCAACATTTCGGTCAGTAACTGAACCACTGTGAGGTACAGACTATAGAGACTGAATTCAGTCTGACCTTCTGCAGGCGGAGGCGGAGGTAGGAGCGGAGCAGGAAGAGCGTGCGGTCGAGGTCCATCTGGTACAGCGAGACCACCAGGTCGTCGACGCCGTTATCCGTGAAGTCATCGAGCGTCTCCTCCTGGTTTCACCGCACAGGTCGTCAAGAATCAGAAACATTCCGAATTGTGAAGAACGAGGGGCAACCAATAGAGGCAGTGAAGCGAGAAGGGGGGTGGGAGGGCTAACGAGGAGCTGGATCTGCTCGCGGGCGCGGGAGACGAGGGCGGAGTCGAAGTGGAGGATCTCCGGCGCGGCCTTCTCGTTGCGCCAGGCCCGCTTCAGAAGCTCCACGTCCGTGGTCGCCGCGGCCGACGCGGCGGCAGAGTCCTCGTCCTCCCACGAAGACATGGCCTCCAATCCCTTCCTCTGTCGCTAACTGGCGAAGCGAGCGCCGGCGCGGCGAGGAACGAGGCGGTTAGGAAGGGGCGGCACCGGCCTGGCGAGGGCGAGCACGGACGAGGAGGGGGGCGGTGGCGCGGGGGGGCGGACTTGTACGGCGGTGGCGGTGGCTACGGCGACGGCGAGACCAGAGGAGGAGGCAAAATCGCAGGGGTTTGGGTTCGGGAGTGAGGCAAGTGCTGGACTGCTGGGCCGCGAGGTGTGACCGCTCTTCCTCTGTGGGCCGAGAGCGAATAGACGAAGCGGATCGATCGATCGAGAGTAGGAGTCTTCTCAAAAAAAAAGGAGTCTTCTCAAAAGAGAGAGAGAGAGAGAGAGAGAGAGAGAGAGAGAGAGAGAGAGAGATTAGGAGTTCCCCTAAAGAAAAAGATAGAGAGACAGAGTAGGAGTGTGTTGCTCAAGTTTCTCTCAAGAAAAAATAGTGTGTTGCTCAAAAGAAAAAGAGATAGGGAGAGAGTAGGAGTGTTGTCGAAAATAAAGAGTAGGAATGTGTCCACTAAAAAAAGAGAGAGAGGAGGAGGAATGTGTCCACTCAAAAATCAAGAGAAAAGAGGAGTCTGTGTGGTGTTTTTTTAGCAATGACGTCTGTAAACCATCGAATAAGTAGAAGATAACCCACGCGTTGCAGGGGATGCTAAAGTTGGTACATGGACAAAGATGTCTTGAGTGTCCAGCAGCCGACCGTTGCTCAGAAGGAAGCCCACATTCTTGTTGGGATTGTACACGAGATAACTTACGTTAATCTCAGTGCAGAGGTGGTCGAGTTCGTCGACGAATCAGACGTTGAGTGACACTTGGTGCGGTCACAACGCCGAATCCTTGGGCTGGTACACGTTAAATATGTGATTTGAGGTGTAATCGGCTTTGTACAGCCCCTCTATTTGAAAAAATAACGAGACCAAAGACTAGTCCTTAGGGTATATTCTTAGGGAAACGATTCTATTCATCCGGCTGATAACTTTCAAGCATCCGCCGCCTCGTAAGTCGTCTGATCCATTTGATCGTGTGGATACATTGTCGTTTCGGTCACATAGCCCCTTCCTGCCACGTATCATCCAAACTATCCACACGCACTCAACCTTATCTCCTCCCATGCCCCAGCCATCTTCTTCCTCCCCCAATCCTTGTACGCACTTCATTCTCCCAAATCCAGTCTGCGAAGAGGGCCGAGGGCCAGGTGGAGCTCGCGGCCTGCGCACGCTGCAGGGGCGTGACCGAGGCTGGCGCACACACGAGTGGCAGGAAGGGGTCGGTCCGACCTTGGGCTTGTCCATGGCCATGGCCATGGCGGCTGGGCCCAGACGATAGTGTTGCAAATGGCGGCCCCAAATCGACGGTGGTGCTCAACCACAACCGCGCTCGCCTCCCTCATCCATAGCCACACCCGCCTCCCCATCCATGGTTGTGTTCTTGTTTCCGTTGTAGAGAAATATTTTTTGCAACAAGACTCTTGTTGCAGTAATCTCTCCGCAACATAGCTCATGTTATATAGATCAAACGGAAAAGAGATGGTCTGGAAAAGGTCTGGAACAAGTTTGTTGTTGCAAAAGGCTAAGCGCAACAATGCTCCTCTTCCAGATATCGGAGAAAATATATGGTCCAAAAAAGTTTTGCAACAAGGTCCTTGTTGCACAAACATGAGCGCAACAAGGCTCATAAAATATCAGGGGAAAATGGTCCAAAAAAGATTGCAACACGGTCAGAAGCATGAGCGCAACAAGGCTCATGTTGCAAAAATCAAAGGGAAAACGGCTTGGGGAAGATTGCAACAAGACCATTGTTGCAGAGATATGAGTGCAACATCACGCTTGTTGCAGAGATCAACAGCTACTCGACACTCCATCCAGCGGCTACTGAGGCGTCGGATCTTTTTAAATTATCCGCCGGCCGACACGTAGCGCTGCCCATATTCTTATAGAAGAAAATCTCTAAACACCGGTGGCAGTGCCGAGACTCGAGACCTGCCCCGTTCGCTCCTGGAACCGCTCCAGAGAGGCGATATAGGAGGCGATTTCTCTTGCTTTCCTCAACACTGCCGGTGACGCTGGGTCCTCGTCCGTCTTCATCTGCCGCTTTAGTGGCGGGAGCGAGTGGGGACCCCGACAGTCTCCGTCCGGTAGAGGTATATGATAGGCATAGTTTGTTTTCAGAGGTGTTGCATCAATGGTGGGGACAACGCCACGTCGAAAAAAATTTGATTCTGCTCTTCCTCCATCTCGGTGGTGCTTTAATGGGCGGCGTCGAGGAGCAAGTGGCTCGGTCCTCTAGCCGGTCTTCAGATTCGGTAAGGTTTGTGTCTGATGGTCGGCGCTCAAAACTCTCTCGGGTGGCATTGGTGTCGGCTGTTGCAATTGTGTTTGGTGTCTTGCAGTGGGGTGCGTGGATGGCGGGATGTAGCGGCGTTCCTATTCTTCGATCTCATTGAATGAAGTTGACGACGCTGGGATCTAGCAGACACAGAGAAGAACCCCAGGCGACGTGCCACAAAGTCTTGGTCTTGTCGCTTGATGTGGTCCGTTTCATCGGCTTGAAAAACATCCTCGTATGCAAAGGTGCTCCTCTAGTTCTTGGTATGAAGAAAGTTCCCCTATTTCTTCGACGTTGCCTCAGCAGCGGAGGAGGACGATGATGGGCGACGTTTTGGCGTGGCACAAGATTCTGCCAAAGTGAAATTCCTTTTTTTAACACCACCTCATATTAGTTAACCAAAGGACGTGTTACAATCGTTCATTACAGATTTCACCACACAGGGTGCTACATCATTAACAAGAATCACATCCACTCTATTATCAAAACTAAACTTAGCTATTAGATGGGCCACCTCATTAGCCGAATGCCTAATCTTTGAAACTCGGAAGCTACCCATTAGCTTAGAAATACTCCATGCTTCCTTCTTCAGATCGTGCAGAGCTGATTTATCATCAAATTCATTGGCAAAAACCGCCGCAACGAAAGCGCAGTCAGTCCCTAAAATTACAGGAGAATGAAGTGTTATACCTATATAGAGACCAACAATGCAAGCTCGGAGTTCCGCTTCCTCCACGCTATTACACCTCCCAATGTAGTCCGACGAAGAGATCATGCCAAAGTGAAATTCTAGTTTGATGCAATATTGCAAGACATCTATGTATGTCTCTTGCGATGACCACATGTGTACTCTTTGTAATATGTTTGTCTAATGAAATGTATGTGGTTATTTTTTATTTAAACAAAAAACAGGGCTAAGCAACAGAGCGACGTTTGTTCTCGACAGCCCTTATTTCATTGCGCGGTATTTAGTTCCGTCGTATCTCTAACCAAACACGAGTAACGGGTTCGGATGCCGCCGCAATCAGACACCGGCCGAAAAACAATTAGCCGAAGAATCATGAAACAAACACGTCCTACATCTCACCACCAACGTAATCTGCCTCGTCACTCAAAAAGTACAAGTAGAAGTAGTGATCCTCGAGAGGACGGTTACGCGGCAGGGCACCCTGCTCCCTCGTCACGCGCGAAGCGGCCTCCCTGAACCTCCGGGCGCGCGCCCGGCCGTACGCGTCGATGTTCAGCTGCGAGGCCAGGAAGAGCTCCGCCTCCGCGACGAACCGCGCCGTCCGCCCATGGAGGAACGGCCTCGCGGCCTCGGAGAGCGAACGCACGAACTCCTCCCTTGCTTTCTCCGGCGAGGTCTCCTTGGAAGCGTGCGGCTTCTCTGCCGTTCTCGTGGCGGACTCGATGACGCCGTGGATGTGGTAGACTACGGCGTCGACGTCCTCGTCCCGCGTGAGGGCCTGGATCTCTCGCCTCAGCCATGGCTCGAGCCACACGTTCCTCTGGAGGTACCTGCGCTGCTTCCAGTACCGCTGTATGCTCGACTCGTCGTCGCCTGAGACCTCTCTCGTGTTGTAGATTTGTGATATGAGCGCGTGCGCGTTTGAGAGGTGTCTCGTCTTCTTCCTCGGGATGTGGTGCTGCTCGTGCTCGATGTGATGCTGCTGGAACGACTCGCCGTCGAAGGCGTGGATGATGGACGCGCTCTCGGTCTTGCAGAGGGGGCACCTCGCGGTGGACAAGGGTGCTTCGCGCTTGCTCGCCACGATCTTCACCCACTGGGTTATGCACCTGTAGCAGAACGAGTGCAGGCAGGCGTCGAGGTACGCCTCGTCTTCGATGGCTTCGAGGCAGATGGGGCAAGCGCCCGCAGCCGCCGTGTTGCTGCGGCCGCTGCCGGAGGGCGACGCGGATGCGGCGGCCGCCATGTTCGGAACTGGAAGTCGAGACGGGCCGGCGCCGCCTTCCGGTTTTGGGGCTTGTCTCGTCCCGGTTCTATGGATTCGTACATAGTGCAGGCATATGCATATGTACAGATATATAGGCGTGCACAACGCGAGGAAAAAACAGAAGACCGGACTCGGACTGCGATACGACCACGACAAGGAACCTGATCGGCCAGTTTTAATCCTTACCGCTGACAATTCACCCTAACCGATCCAGTGAATTCGCAGGCGAGGCGGCAGCCCGTCCCGTCTCGCCCCCGCTCTCCCGGTCTCCGCCGCCGGCCACCACAGTACCCCGCCTCCATCCCTTCTGTAACACCCCACCCCACCACACGCCAGCCGTCCGCTGCGGCCAACACTGCTCTCGGTTGCCGTCGTCTCCTGCGACTGCCACCGCCCGCACCCTGGCCGTCCGCTCGGCCACCACCACTCTCCTCCGCCGCCGGCCACCATGGCCATCGCTCTCCTTCGTTGCCGCCACCTCCGCTTCGGCTATTATGCCCGACTGCATTTTTTTAGAACGAAGCTTTATTATTATGCCTGACTGCATTTTTTTAGAATGAAGACGCTAGGAGCGTCCGGCTTTATATATAGATTAATAAAGCCCACAACTGGCAGCGTAACCACCAAGTCAACCTTAACAGAACATAACGACGAGCACACATTTCAGGCCAAACTGACGCAACGAGTTTAAGAGTTCTAAGCGGCCAAAAGAGCGAGAGTGTTACATGGCACCAGGGCCAGTCATCAAGCACGCAGGCTCTCACCCAACCAAACCAAAAGGGCTACTCCCCTTCAAGGAGTAGCAGCAGGCTCCCTAGCCTTTTTGTAAACATGGCGCAGACGATCTTGGGCTTGCTGCAGCTGATCAACATCCTTGCGCCTCGCTAACGGACTCCACTGCTGCAGGAAGATGATGCATTTGAAGATGATATTAGCTGGGTGGGTTGGGAAGACCTTTTCAATAGCAATTTTATTCCGAGTAAGGCCCTGTTTGGTTCGGCTGTTGATTTCTAAAAGCAGCTGTGAAAAATCTGCTGTGGAAAAACAGCTGTGGAAAATCTGATGTGAAAAAGATGTAAGTCATTTGGCAAACCAGCTGATACAGCTTTTTCAGATTTTAGCCCGCAGCGGAATCAGATTTTGGAAAGCACGTCCTGGGCTGCTTCCGCTTTTGGTTCAGATTTTGGCAGCGGATTTCTGGTGAAACCGTAGGAAATTTTTTAATTTTCTGCAATGTTCCCCAACAGCGAGAGAACGCCGTAGTTAAGTCTAGTGATACCTACAGTTCCTCACATGAAGCCGTTGCACACCTCAAAGATGGGCTCGCGGAGAAGAGGCCAGAAGGCTTGAACATGGCCACCGGCCACCCATCTGGACCCGGCGCCATGTCAGATTTCATGCCATTCAGAGCATCATCGATCTCCTTGGGAAGAAACGCCAGTCCCAACTCGGCGTTCTCACTGTCCAGTACCCGTTGGAAAGTCAGTCACACGTCTGCGCGGAGGCCAGCCCTCTACTCCTCTCTAGTTCCCATCAAATTGATGTAGAACTCGTATACGTGCGACACGATGTCAGCTTGGCGTAACAGGAGCCCCTGCTCCGATTGCAGCCTGAGGATCGCGCATTTCCGTATTCTCCCATTCGCGTAAGCGTGGAAATATTTGGTGTTAGCTTCCCCCTTAAGAGTCCACTTGAGGCCAACCCTGCGCCTCCAGTACACCTCCTCGCTCTGGAGAAGAGCCTCGACTTGCCCTTCCAGGGCATAACGATGAGCCCATTCCTGTTCGGAGAAGGATCTCATGTCGGCCTGGGCGTCGAGACACGCAATCTCATCGACAAGTCTCGCCCTGAGAAGCTTGCCGTCTCGCCCTTGGTTAGCGCCCCAGCCCTTGAGGCACGCGCGGAGGCGGCCCCCTGCCGCTATCCAAAATTCCATTGGGTCGTGATGTGGACCTATTTGGTGCACACAGGAGCTCCATTTTTCCCTAAAAACCGGAGTTGAAACCTGGTATCTCGAACCATGTCGTCTCAAAAAAGAAACGTGGGCTGCGGCAAATCCTGTCCTCCCCTGAGGACAAGATTAAGGGCACGTGGTCGGACCCGATGTGCGTTTCCGCAATGAGCGAGCACATGGGGTACATCACCTCCCAGTCCGGTGACATGAACGCATGATCCAGCACCGAACGCACCCGAGCAAGCTACTTGTTTGTCCACGTATACCTAGCTCCTGTCCTGGCCACTTCTTGAAGTGCCATTGACGCGATAGCGTTGTTGAACATAGCCACCCTTGGCCAGTTAACATTGTTGTTGTTCTTATCCGCTCCCGAGCGAATCAGATTGAAATCACCTCCAACCAGCAGAGGGGTCTGTGGTGCGGAGATCGCGAGCACCTTGGCTTGGAGTTCTCCCAAGAACTCAGCCGAGCGGGAGTGGTCCGCTGGTCCGTAGACCTGGACAACCGCAAGGGCGCGTAACAACGCGCGAACTCGAATGGTAGCCGCTATGAAGAAGGAGCCCACATCCCAGTCCAGAATCTCGTAGGTGGCAGCGCAGAAACCTAACAGCATGCCGCCGGAGTGGCCCGTAGCTAGGGCATGGTGCCAAGCAAAACGTTCCAGGGGATCTACTGCCAGGATATCTTGGTGGCGAAACTCCGTTCTGATCGTTTCCTGGAGCCCTATGATGTCGACTGCCTCCTTCCTAATATACACTTTGAGCTGGGTACGGCGACCCGCTTGGCCGAAGCCACGAATGTTCCAGAATAGGGCCCGCATCTAAAGGATTCCGTTCTGCAGACGAATACCCCTGGAGGTGATCGCCTTGGCCACTCGCCGCAGCTTGCCGCAGCAAGGTGGAGGGAGGGTGCAACCCCTGTTGCATAGTCCCCGTTGGGCCGGACTGCTAGCACGTCCGAGGCCCCTGCCTCTGATGCCAGCAGGTCCGCGTGATTGGCCGCCGCCGCAGCAACCGCTACCTGCGCCACTTCTTTGTCGTGAATCAGAGAAATCAATTCCCTGTCAAAGCCACCCAATGCCTCCACTCCGCTCTCCCCTAACACCTCGCCCAAGTGCTCATCTGAAAAGGAATCAAGGATAGTAAGGCAAGGGAGGGGATTACCTGAGTTCTCCAAGTTCTTCTGGGCTTGTAGGAGTTGAGCGCGCTGCAGGGAAGGCATGTTCCCTTTGGCACCCTTGGAGCGAGAGCTGGCCCTCACCGGCGCCATCTGCGCCACCACCACCGTCTTGGAGCGCTTGGCCTTCGGGATGGGCACCGTCTTGGTTGCTTCCTGCGCGAGAGTGATGGAGATTGGCACCGCCGGAGCCATCACGGTCTGACGAGGCGTCACTGGCGCCCCCAGCTGCTCCGCCAGACGCGTCGCCTCCGCAGTCACATTGCGCACCGCCACCTTCCTGGACTGCTGCGTGGAGCTCGCCTTGTTGCTGCTGTGCCCGCCCTGGGTCGGAGAGTGAGAAGGAGGGGGAGCAGCAAAGTATCGACCGACATGGCCAATGGAGTATGCGCTCCCGCCAGCACCGCAGCGTCGGCCAGGTCCAAAGGAGTGCCGTCCACCCCCCGCGCCGGAGGAGAGGTCACCGAGCCCAGGTTGGAGCCGTACTGGTTGGGGATGGACAGTGCCAGCCCATTGGACAGCTCGTCCTGCGCCGGAGCCACCGGCGCTTGCCGGGGAGGGACGGACCCCCCCCCCCCCCCGCGCGCGCGCTCAGTGATGCCCAGCTTCTCCCAAGCCGCCGTGTCGATCGACTCATCGTCCATGTTTGCGTCTTAGTCCTTGTCCATGTCGCCGTCATGTCCCTGCCCGTCCGTGTCGGGGCCCTTGCAGTTGTTGGGAGGGGAGGGAGAAGGCAGAGCTGGAGCCGCCAGCCGGGCCGGACCGAGCTCCGGCTCGACGGAGATGTTGAGGCCCGCCCATTAAACCTGATATGCGTGGTGCCCTTGAGCTTGGTCGGATTGCGGCACGCGAAGCACATGCGGACTGGGCCTGGACTGACCAACGACTCCTCGTCGACCAAAATTGGCCGGCCCAACATGGTAGTGGCCGCCATGAGCCTGTCAAAGCGTCGTTGCTTGGGCGGCACCCCCCGCAAATTGACCTAAACCTCGCCTGATTGCATTTGGGGCGAAATAAGGTCAGTTTGTTGATCCGATCAGCCATGAAGGACAAAAACGGCTTGAATGTAAGTGTTGTTTCTTTTGTGTCTGACTGATTGATGTTTGTCCTACTGTGACGCCCCCGATTTAATCGTACACTAATCATGCACGCAAACGTGTACGATCAAGATGAGGGACTCACGGGAAGATATCACAACACAACTCTAAAAGTAAAATAAGTCATACAAGCATCATAATACAAGCCAGGGGCCTCGAGGGCTCGAATACAAGTGCTCGATCATAGACGAGTCAGCGGAAGCAACAATATCTGAGTACAGACATAAGTTAAACAAGTTTGCCTTAAGAAGGCTAGCACAAACTGGGATACAGATCGAAAGAGGCGCAGGCCTCCTGCCTGGGATCCTCCTAAACTACTCCTGGTCGTCGTCAGCAGCATGCACGTAGTAGTAGGCACCTCCAGTGTAGTAGTCGTCCTCGACGGTGGCGTCTGGCTTCTGGACTCCAGCATCTGGTTGCGACAACCAGAAAGAAAGGAAAGGGGGAAAAGGGGGGAGAAAGCAACCGTGAGTACTCATCCAAAGTACTCGCAAGCAAGGAGCTACACTACATATGCATGGGTATATGTGTAAAGGGCCATATCAGTGGACTGAACTGCAGAATGCCAGAATAAGAGGGGGATAGCTAATCCTGTCGAAGACTACGCTTCTGGCAGCCTCCGTCTTGCAGCATGTAGAAGAGAGTAGACTGAAGTCCTCCAAGTAGCGTCGCCAAGTGGCATCTCCAAGTAGCATCTCCAGTAGCATCGCATAGCATTAATCCTACCCGGCAATCCTCTCCTCGTCGCCCTGTTAGAGAGCGATCACCGGGTTGTATCTGGCACTTGGAAGGGTGTGTTTTATTAAGTATCCGGTTCTAGTTGTCATAAGGTCAAGGCACAACTCCGGGTCGTCCTTTTACCGAGGGACACAGCTATTCGAATAGATTAACTTCCCTGCAGGGGTGCACCACATAACCGAACACGCTCGATCCCATTTGGCCGGACACACTTTCCTGGGTCATGCCCGGCCTCGGAAGATCAACACGTCGCAGCCCCACCTAGGCACAACAGAGAGGTCAGCACGCCGGTCTAAATCCTATGGCGCAGGGGTCTGGGCCCATCGCCCTTTGCACACCTGCACGTTGCGTACGCGGCCGGAAGCAGACCTAGCCTAGTGGCGTTCCAGTCCAATCCGGCGCGCGCCACTCAGTCGCTGACGTCACGAAGGCTTCGGCTGATACCACGACGTCGGGATACCCATAACTACTCCCACGTAGATGGTTAGTGCGTATAGACCAAATGGCCAGACTCAGATCAAATACCAAGATCTCGTTAAGCGTGTTATTATGAAGCAACCGCGGACGCCGACCAGGGCCAGGCCCACCTCTCGCCTAGGTGGTCTCAACCTGCCCTGTCGCTCCGCCACAAAGATCCACATAGAGGGCCGTCGGGACAAAGGTCCTTTCAGCCCCCAATCCGTGAATCACTCGCGGGTACTCTTCGAGCGGACCCGACTTTGGTCACCATCTGAATAGTATGTATGTATGTATAGTATATACCCGTGATCACCTCCCAAGTGATCACGGCCCGATAGTATAGCAAGGCAGACTAACAAGAATGTAGGGCCAATGATGATAAACTAGCATCCTATACTAAGCATTTAGGATTGCAGGTAAGGTATCAACAGATGTAGCAACAATGTCAGGCAATGCATCAGAATAGGATCAACGGAAAGCAGTAACATGCTACACTACTCTAATGCAAGCAGTATAGAGGAGAATAGGCGATATCTGGTGATCAAGGGGGGGGGGGGGGCTTGCCTGGTTGCTCTGGCAAGAGAGAGGGGTCGTCAACTCCGTAGTCGAACTGGGCAGCAGCAGCGTCGGTCTCGGTATCTAGCGAGAGAAGAGGGGGAAGAAACAATAAATATTTAAGCAAGCAGATGCATAGCGATGCATGACATGACAAGTATCGGTGCTAGAGGTGCCCTAACGCGATATGAGGTGATACCGGTGAAGGGGGGCAACATCCGGGGAGGTATCCCCGGGGTTCCGTGTTTTCGGGCAGAGGAGCCGGAGGGGGAAAGTTGCGAGCTCGATAGGTTAGGGGGGTGTGGCGGACGAACGGGTTGCGTATCCGGAATCGTCTCGTCGTTCTGAGCAACTTTCATGTAGAAAGTATTTTCATCCGAGTTACGGATTAAAAGATATGATTTTCTAAAGATTTAAATCATTTTCTGATTTTAATTATTTATTTAATTCCAACATTATCCAAAACAGTGTGTGATGACGTAGGCATGACATCAGAGTGATGTCAGCAGGTCAACTGGTCGGTTGACCAGTCAAACCAGACAGGTGGGTCCAGTGGGACCCACATGTAATTGACATGGTAATAACAGGGGGTTTTAGACTAATAATTGGGTTAATTAGTGGGTGGGACCCAGTAGTCAGTGGCTGTTTAGTTAATTAAATTAATTAATGAAATAATTAGCATTTTATCTATTTACAAAATGTTTTAACTAACGCGGGCCCGCATGTCAGTGGCAGTAGCTGCCACATCAGCGTAGTTGACCCGGTCAACTTGGCAAGTTGGGCCCCCAGGCCCACAGGCAGTGACCCAGTGGGTGGACCCCACGCATGCCACATCAGCCGGCCGGCGTTTAGACGCCGGCGAGTCCGTTTCCGCGGCGGCGCGGCTCGGGAGAGTGGCGGGTTTCGCCCATAGGGCACCAAATCGAGCGGGACCGGTCGCGTTCAAACGGCAAGACGACGGCGGAGTGAGTGGGGGTGGTTGTAGAGGCGGTGGTGGCTGGAGTCGAGCGCCACGGGCTCGTCGGCGGCGAGGTGGTTCGGGCGTGAAATGAAGATGGCGACACAGCGCGCTTCGGGGCGAATAGAAAGGCTAGGGTGGACCTGCGCGACATGCAGAGCACAAAGGGCTCGGCCCCGTGACCATTTGGTCACCGGAAGGGCGCCGGCGACGCGCGCAGGCGGCGGCGCAGTCGGGTCCCCGGCGGGAAACACGCTAGGAGGCACGGGGAGGCTCATGCGCGGGCGCGTAGGGCTCCGGTGAGCATCAGGAGCACGATGCCGTGCTCAGACGAGCACGACGGAGAGCATGGCCACGGCGGCGAGGCGATCCGCGGCGACGGCTCGCGGCCACGGCGATGAGGTAGCTACTATGCGCGAGGGGCTTAACGAGAAGGAGTAGGAGGCGGAGGAGCTCACCGTGCGGCACGCAAGATGGCCCGTGGTGGTTTAGTAGCAGCAGGGGGCGTCGTCGGAGTTGGTGAAGAATGGCGGTGACCGGAGATGTGGAAGGAGGTGAACCGTTGCAGCAGCGCCTCCTAGCTCCAGCTGTAGCCACCGGTGGACGAGGAAGACGATGGCGAAGCCGACGGACACGCTGGCGAGGCGAGGCGATGGTTGTGTCTGTGCGTTCACGGCGGCGGGTCCCTGGTAGCGCTCGGACGCGATGGGAAGGAGGAGAGCGGGGTGGATCTAAGGGGAGGGGGAGTGGCGCAGGAGCCGAGGCGAGTGTGGGGGCGAGTGGGGAGGGGAGACTGAGGGGGCGCGGCGTGGCGACCTTATCCCCTCGTCTCGTCGCCGGCGAGGGGGGGTTCGGCTGGGACGTGCCCTGTTCCGACCCGGGTCGGGGGAACAGGGGAAGGGGACGCGGTGCGGGAGCTGGGCCGGCTGGGCCGGCCAGGCTGGCTGCGGGCCAGGTGGGTTGGGCTGCCTGGTCCAGGGGGCTTCCCCCCTTTTTTGTTTTTTTTGTAATTTCTTCTTTTATTTATTTTCCCTTTCTGTTTTATTTAGTTTTAGGGCATTTAGGCATTTTATAAAAGGGTGTTTGCTTCACCATAATTACCAGTGCAATATTTGGCAACCCCCGAACATTTTCGCTTTGACTTTTGAAAACTTAGGGTGTTTGTCACTAATTCATATTTTGAATTCGCAATGATTTTGAACTCCCACTTGATTAGCAACAGAAACACAGATGACATGGCATCAGTAGAAGAGTTTTGTTGTAGCCTAATTATCCGGGCGTTACAAATCTCCTCCACTACAAGAAATCTCGTCCCGAGATTTAGGAGGTAGAAGGAAACAGTGCGGGGTATTCATCACGCAGGCGATCCTCACGTTCCCAAGTGGCTTCATCTTCAGAATGGTGCGACCACTGGACTTTGAGGAACTTGATCGCCTTCTGGCGTGTGCGGCGTTCAGCTTGGTCGAGAATGCGGACCGGATGCTCTTTATAGGAGAGATCCTGTTGCAGTTCGAGCACTTCATGATCCACTCCTCGGATCGGGTCCTTGAAGCAACGGCGGAGCTGTGATACATGGAACACATCGTGAACCTGAGAAAGGTTCGGCGGAAGCTCCAGTTGATATGCCACTTTTCCACGCCTCTCGAGAATAGTGAATGGGCCAATATAGCGAGGAGCTAGCTTGCCCTTGATCCCGAAGCGGTGAGCACCCTTCATTGGTGTAACTCGAAGATAGGCCTTTTCGCCAGGTTGATAGACCATGTCTTTATGATGACGGTCATAATTACTCTTTTGGCGTGACTGAGCAGTCTTGAGATTCTCGCGAATAATGCGGACTTGATCCTCGGCATGTTGGATAATATCCGGACCGAAGAGTGGACGTTCCCCAGTTTCTGACCAGTTCAGAGGGGTTCGGCACTTTCGTCCATATAACACTTCGAAGGGGGCCATCTTCAGACTAGCTTGATAGCTATTATTATAAGAGAACTCAGCATACGGGAGAGATTCCTCCCATTTCTTGCCGAAGGAAATGACACAAGCTCGAAGCATGTCTTCGAGAACTTGGTTGACACGTTCAACTTGCCCTTGCGACTGAGGATGAAAAGCAGTGCTGAAAGACAGATGAGTGCCCATAGCTTCTTGGAAACTTGCCCAGAATCTTGAAGTGAATAAGCTGCCACAGTCTGAACTGATTACCAATGGAATACCGTGAAGCTAGACAATTCTGGTCATGTAGAGGTTTGCCAGCTGACTAGCAGTGATCGTTTCCTTGACAGCCAGAAAATGTGCAACTTTAGAAAGTCGGTCAATGACGACAAGAATAGCATCATTGCCTTTCTGCGATTTGGGGAATCCAGTGACGAAGTCCATTTCAACATGGTCCCATTTCCATTCAGGAATAGAGATAGGTTGCAGAGTTCCAGCAGGCCTTTGATGCTCTGCTTTGATACGACGACAAACGTCACACTCAGCAACATAGCAAGCAATGTCTTGCTTCATATTAGACCACCAGAATCTCTGACGGATGTCTTGGTACATCTTTGTACTACCAGGATGGATACATAGAGGCGTATCATGAGCTTCTTTCATAACCTTTTGAGTCATATCCAGGTTTTCCCTCTTACTCGGAACTACTAGGCGACCTTTGAAGAATAAGGTGCCATCATCAGCAACAGTGAAGAATGAGGGCTTTCCTTCTTTGAGGTCGCGCTTAATCTTGTGGACTTCATCGTCACATTTATGTATCCATTTGATGGTGTCCACAAGATCTGGTTTCGCAACCAGTGTATTGAGAGAACCCCTAGGAACAACGTGGAGGTTCATCTTGCGAAACTCCTTAGGAGGGGGAGCGAGCGCACCCGGAGGAACAATATGGAGGTTCAGCTTTCGAAATTCTTCAACAAGTGAGGGTTGAACCTTGTGAATCTGGAGGTGGTTGTAGTAAGACTTGCGGCTCAAGGCATCAACCATTACATTAGCCTTGCCTGGTGTATAGGAAATACCCAAGTCAAAGTCTGCGACAATCTCCATCCATCTCTGCTGACGGAGGTTCAGGTCTGGCTGAGTAAACAGATACTTCAGACTTTGGTGGTCAGTGAAGATCTCGCAACGATTACCGAGAAGGTAATGTCGCCACTGCTTCAGTGCATGAATGATAGCAGCAAGCTCGAGGTCGTGAACTGGGTAGTTCTCTTTGTGAGGGCGCAATTGTTGAGAGGCATAGGCAATCACTTTGCGCTCCTGCATTAGGACACAGCCTAATCCCTGACGGGAAGCGTCGCAGTAAATGACGAAGTCCTTATTAGTATCAGGAGGAGCTAGTACTGGGGCAGAAGTCAACTTGTCCTTGAGTGCCTGGAAGCTTTCCTGACATTTATCTGTCCATTGGAACTTGACGCCCTTATGAAACAGGTTAGTCAGGGGCCTGGCAATCTTGGAGAAGTTCTCGACGAATCGACGACAATAGCTGGCGAGACCGAGAAAACTTCTGACTTGCTTGACATTCTTCGGAGGAGTCCAATCGAGAATAGCCTGAACTCGTTCAGGGTTAACGGCAATACCATCCTTAGAGATGACATGTCCAAGATAGGTTACTCCGGGAAGCCAGAATTCACATTTGGAGAACTTGGCGTATAGCTGATGCTCTCGTAGCTTTTCCAGCACAAGACGAAGATGTTCAGCATGTTGTTCTTCATTCTTGGAAAATACCAGGATATCATCCAGATAAACCACGACGAACTTGTCGAGGTAATCCATGAATATATAGTTCATCAGGCGAGAGAAGGTGGCTGGAGCATTGGTTAAGCCGAAAGACAAGACGGTGTACTCGTATGAACCATAACGAGTCACAAATGCGGTCTTGGGTATATCCTCTTCACGAACACGGATCTGGTGGTAACCCAACCTCAAGTCGAGTTTAGAGAACACTGACGAACCAGCCAGTTGATCATACAGATCATTGATCCGAGGAAGAGGATACTTATTCTGAATGGTAGCTTGGTTAATAGGACGGTAGTCTTGGACCAATCGGTTTGTCCCATCTTTCTTCTTGACAAAGAGAGAAGGTGCTCCCCAAGGAGAGCAACTTGGGCGAATGAAACCACTTCGAAGAGATTTATCAATTTCCTCCTTAAGCTCAAGGAGTTCATGCGGCGGCATCTTGTAAGGTCGTTTGGCTATAGGAGTGGTGCCTGGTTTCAAGTCGATGACGAATTCGATAGCTCTAGCAGGGGGAATCCCTGGGAGTTCTTCAGGAAAGACGTCGAGGAAGTCACGCACGACGGGAATGTTTTCAATGCCCTCGAGGGGTGCGGCATTCAATGCATTCAATGCATAGAGCCTTGCCTCGGCATTCTGAACAAGACGAGCATTGTAGCTTATTATTTCATCAGAAGGGTGTAGCAGATGGACGGTCTTGGTGGCGCAAACAATAGAAGCAGTATGCGCCTTTAACCAATCCATTCCCAGAATGAGGTCAATGTTAGACGACTTCAGGATAATGGGCGAGGCGCGAAATTCCAACCCTTCGATTTCCACAGGGACGTCGATGCCAACCATGGAGGTTTGACATTGTCCCACGGGGGTTTTTACCACTACCGAAGTGTTCATCTCCTCACACTTAATGTCGTACTTATATGCAAAATCTTCTGACATGAATGAATGCGATGCTCCTGAATCGAATAAAACAGATGCAGGTACTGAATTTACGAGGAGTGTACCCATCACAGTAGCAGGCTGGTCTTGAGCTTCGTTCAGATCAACGTGGTTGGCATGAACACGACCATAGGACTTGGCATTGTTGTTGCGGGGCTGGTTGTTCCCACGGCCAGTTGCTGGAAGGGCCAGTTGATTCTGTTTCTGGTTGCATTCCCTAGCACGGTGCCCTGGTTGTCCGCACCTGAAGCACAAACCATTCTCGGGAGTAGGAACAGGAGCTTGGGGTGGTGGAGCTGGAAGCCTCGGCTGCCTAGTTGGAGCAGTAGGCAGACGAGGTGCAGCATAGGACTACCTTGGGGCAGGTGCATTCGGCTGGTACATGCTGTTGGGAATCCATATCTTGCGCTTCTGCGAGGATGGGCCCGAAGATGAGCCCGTGTCACGGCTGTGCCTGTGAGAGCTCTGGTATTCCTGCAGACCAGTCTCGACATTGATGGCCTTGTTCACCAAGGTGGCGAAATCGGCAAAGTCATGCACTAGAAGTGCGAGCTTGATGTCAGCTTGAAGGCTGTCACGGAACTTCTCCTGTCTACGTGCATCAGTTGCAATGCCTTCTTCAGCATAGCGGGACAAGTCCAGAAACTCCCGCTGATAAGCTTCCACAGTTTTGTTGCCCTGTGTGAGGTTGCGGAACTCACGCTTCTTCCTGTCCATGATTCCCTGAGGAATGAAGCGGGCACGGAAAGCAGCTTGAAAGTCTGGCCAGGTGATGATTGTCCCAACGGGCAGAGTACGCCTGTGGCTGTCCCACCATTGAGCTGCGGGTCCCTTCAGAAAGAAGGAAGCAAAGGTGACATAGCGGGCAGGGGCTACTTCAGCAGACTCCATCTCATAGGTGATGTCACGGAGCCAGTCATCAGCATCCAGCGGCTGAGTTGAGCTGCGGTACACGGTTGGGTTGAGGCGCATGAAATCCTGCAGAGTCACTTGGGCTGGCTGCTCGTTCATATTGGGGCGAGGGAACTGAGCCATCACATTCTCCATGAACTGGCGATTCATCTCAAGCTGTTGGATCATACCAGCCATGTACTCAGGTGGGGGTGGGAAGTCGTCACCACGACCACGACCAGCTGGTCTAACCATCCTGCTAATATATAACAGGGGTAGTTCAGCAATTGAGAAATTTGCATAGACAAGAATCATTTATGATGAAACATGCATAATGAAAGGGGCACGACAGATACCACATAGTAGTCGGCACAACTTACAAAAGGGGTCGGACATAGAGTTCAGTACACAGAGTTCAGTACATAGACTAAGTCATCAAAGGCGGCACGCAGGCTCGCGAATGCATCTAATACTAATAAGCAAGACTACATCAGTCCCAGGAGGTACTGTGGAGGTAGTCGTAGCCCGACAACTGGTAGTGAGGCAACGGATAGTCCACGTCAGCGGCCTGGGGGCCGCGGATACTCTGGTGTAGAACCCGACGCTCAGGTGGCAGAAGAGGAATAAGTGCGGGAGAGTAGCCTCCCACCTCTAGCCAACCGACACCGTCGGGCATCACGGTCCTGGCTGGGTAGATCGCAGAACGCGGTAGCTGTCTAGATAGAACAAAGGGGTGCAACAACGTCAGAGCCCTGTAAAGGTGCCGACGAGTGGTGTACAACTCGTGGCGAAGAGCTCGGTTAGCTCGGTCCAACCCATCAGCATGTAGAACCAGTCTCTGATGGTGGAAGGGCTCTCGAGTGACGGTGGAGTAGGCAGCAGTGTAGTATCCCTCCGCACCAACATCGGATGCGATAGCAATGTGCCTTAAAGGGGAAGTGTCCAACGCCTGATACTCTCCATGAAGACGTGTCAGAGCAGCATAGGCAGCATCGTGAACTGCCATCTCGATGGTCACTCCAACACCATGAGCGGTGTGCAGCACGGTAGTGGAGTCATACTCCCGAGAGTAGAGGTGGACGATGGCACGGTACTGCTCCTGGTTAAAGTCCTGGTACTCCTCATAGACGGTGTACTCAGGGTGCCAGCGATAACCCAGATAGGTCATCATCTCAGCTAGCACAGCAGGTGATCCTGAGGCACCAATGGCCGCCGTGTGGCGCACGACCTGCCTCGTGGGTTCCATCTGAAAACAAAAATGTTTCAATGGAGTCAAATGACAATGTGGGTACTATTCAAAATACTATCCTACAGAATAGCTATGGCTTATCCAACTTTGGGGTGAACGTGGTAATGGGATCCTAATGTTAGAGTTAGTAAATTTGTTTAACCCGAGTAGAAGAGAGTTCAGAGTCCCAGAGTAAAGGTCGAGGAGTAAAAGATCCTAGTACCACCCAATGGCGACGTGGGCCTGTAAGGCTCACAACCATGTTAGTAAAAGTTTTGTAGTGACTAGACTCGACTTCGGCCAAGGAGTGTGGAAGGGGGATTCCTATAGGCAGTCGGCTCTGATACCAACTTGTGACGCCCCCGATTTAAGCGTACACTAATCATGCACGCAAACGTGTACGATCAAGATCAGGGACTCACGGGAAGATATAACAACACAACTCTAAAAGTAAAATAAGTCATACAAGCATCATAATACAAGCCAGGGGCCTCGAGGGCTCGAATACAAGTGCTCGATCATAGACGAGTCAGCGGAAGCAACAATATCTGAGTACAGACATAAGTTAAACAAGTTTGCCTTAAGAAGGCTAGCACAAACTGGGATACAGATCGAAAGAGGCGCAGGCCTCCTGCCTGGGATCCTCCTAAACTACTCCTGGTCGTCGTCAGCAGCCTGCACGTAGTAGTAGGCACCTCCAGTGTAGTAGTCGTCCTCGACGGTGGCGTCTGGCTCCTGGACTCCAGCATCTGGTTGCGACAACCAGAAAGAAAGGAAAGGGGGAAAAGGGGGGAGAACGCAACCATGAGTACTCATCCAAAGTACTCGCAAGCAAGGAGCTACACTACATATGCATGGGTATATGTGTAAAGGGCCATATCAGTGGACTGAACTGCAGAATGCCAGAATAAGAGGGGGATAGCTAATCCTGTCGAAGACTACGCTTCTGGCAGCCTCCGTCTTGAAGCATGTAGAAGAGAGTAGACTGAAGTCCTCCAAGTAGCGTCGCCAAGTAGCATCTCCAAGTAGCATCTCCAGTAGCATCACATAGCATGAATCCTACCCGGCAATCCTCTCCTCGTCGCCCTGTTAGAGAGCGATCACCGGGTTGTATCTGGCACTTGGAAGGGTGTGTTTTATTAAGTATCCGGTTCTAGTTGTCATAAGGTCAAGGCACAACTCCGGGTCGTCCTTTTACCGAGGGACACGGCTATTCGAATAGATTAACTTCCCTGCAGGGGTGCACCACATAACCCAACACGCTCGATCCCATTTGGCCGGACACACTTTCCTGGGTCATGCCCGGCCTCGGAAGATCAACACGTCGCAGCCCCACCTAGGCACAACAGAGGGGTCAGCACGCCGGTCTAACTCCTATGGCGCAGGGGTCTGGGCCCATCGCCCTTTGCACACCTGCACGTTGCGTACGCGGCCGGAGGCAGACCTAGCCTAGTGGCGTTCCAGTCCAATCCGGCGCGCGCCACTCAGTTGCTGACGTCACGAAGGCTTCGGCTGATACCACGACGTCGGGATACCCATAACTACTCCCACGTAGATGGTTAGTGCGTATAGACCAAATGGCCAGACTCAGATCAAATACCAAGATCTCGTTAAGCGTGTTATTATGAAGCAACCGCGGACGCCGACCAGGGCCAGGCCCACCTCTCGCCTAGGTGGTCTCAACCTGCCCTGTCGCTCCGCCACAAAGATCCACACAGAGGGCCGTCAGGACAAAGGTCCTTTCAGCCCCCAATCCGTGAATCACTCGCGGGTACTCTTCGAGCGGACCCGACTTTGGTCACCATCTGTATAGTATGTATGTATGTATAGTATATACCTGTGATCACCTCCCAAGTGATCACGGCCCGATAGTATAGCAAGGCAGACTGACAAGAATGTAGGGCCAATGATGATAAACTAGCATCCTATACTAAGCATTTAGGATTGCAGGTAAGGTATCAACAGATGTAGCAACAATGTCAGGCAATGCATTAGAATAGGATCAACGGAAAGCAGTAACATGCTACACTACTCTAATGCAAGCAGTATAGAGGAGAATAGGCGATATCTGGTGATCAGGGGGGGGGGCTTGCCTGGTTGCTCTGGCAAGAGAGAGGGGTCGTCAACTCCGTAGTCGAACTGGGCAGCAGCAGCGTCGGTCTCGGTGTCTAGCGAGAGAAGAGGGGGAAGAAACAATAAATATTTAAGCAAGCAGATGCATAGCGATGCATGACATGACAAGTATCGGTGCTAGAGGTGCCCTAACGCGGTATGAGGTGATACCGGTGAAGGGGGGCAACATCCGGGGAGGTATCCCTGGGGTTCCGTGTTTTCGGGCAGAGGAGCCGGAGGGGGAAAGTTGCGAGCTCGATAGGTTAGGGGGGTGTGGCGGACGAACGGGTTGCGTATCCGGAATCGTCTCGTCGTTCTGAGAAACTTTCATGTAGAAAGTATTTTCATCCGAGTTACGGATTAAAAGATATGATTTTCTAAAGATTTAAATCATTTTCTGATTTTAATTATTTATTTAATTCCAACATTATCCAAAACAGTGTGTGATGACGTAGGCATGACATCAGAGTGATGTCAGCAGGTCAACTGGTCGGTTGACCAGTCAAACCAGACAGGTGGGTCCAGTGGGACCCACATGTCATTGACAGGGTAATAATAGGGGGGTTTTAGACTAATAATTGGGTTAATTAGTGGGTGGGACCCAGTAGTCAGTGACTGTTTAGTTAATTAAATTAATTAATGAAATAATTAGCATTTTATCTATTTACAAAATGTTTTAACTGACGCGGGCCCGCATGACAGTGGCAGTAGCTGCCACATCAGCGTAGTTGACCCGGTCAACTTGGCAAGTTGGGCCCCCAGGCCCACAGGCAGTGACCCAGGGGGTGGACCCCACGCATGCCACATCAGCCGGCCGGCGTTTAGACGCCGGCGAGTCCATTTCCGCGGCGGCGCGGCTCGGGAGAGTGGCGGGTTTCGCCCATAGGGCACCAAATCGAGCGGGACCGGTCGCATTCGAACGGCAAGACGACGGCGGAGTGAGTGGGGGTGGTTGTAGAGGCGGTGGTGTCCGGAGTCGAGCGCCACGGGCTCGTCGGCGGCGAGGTGGTTCGGGCGTGAAATGAAGATGGCGACACAGCGTGCTTCGGGGCGAATGGAAAGGCTAGGGTGGACATGCGCGACACGCAGAGCACAAAGGGCTCGGCCCCGTGACCATTTGGTCACCGGAAGGGCGCCGGCGACGCGCGCAGGCGGCGGCGCAGTCGGGTCCCCGGCAGGAAACACGCTAGGAGGCACGGGGAGGCTAGTGCGCGGGCGCGTAGGGCTCCGGTGAGCATCAGGAGCACGATGCCGTGCTCAGACGAGCACGACGGAGAGCATGGCCATGGCGGCGAGGCGATCCGCGGCGACGGCTCGCGGCCACGGCGCTGAGGTAGCTACTATGCATGAGGGGCTTAACGAGAAGGAGTAGGAGGCGGAGGAGCTCACCGTGTGGCACGCAAGATGGCCCGTGGTGGTTTAGTAGCAGCAGGGGGCGTCGTCGGAGTTGGTGAAGAATGGCGGCGACCGGAGATGTGGAAGGAGGTGAACCGTTGCAGCAGCGCCTCCTAGCTCCAGCTGTAGCCACCGGTGGATGAGGAAGACGATGGCGAAGCCGACGGACACGCTGGCGAGGCGAGGCGATGGTTGTGTCCGTGCGTTCACGGCGGCGGGTCCATGGCAGCGCTCAGACGCGATGGGAAGGAGGAGAGCGGGGTGGATCTGAGGGGAGGGGGAGTGGCGCTGGAGCCGAGGCGAGTGTGGGGGCGAGTGGGGAGGGGAGACCGAGGGGGCGCGGCGTGGCGACCTTATCCCCTCGTCTCGTCGCCGGCGAGGGGGGGTTCGGCTGGGACGTGCCCTGTTCCGACCCGGGTCGGGGGAACAGGGGAAGGGGACGCGGTGCGGGAGCTGGGCCGGCTGGGCCGGCCAGGCTGGCTGTGGGCCAGGGGGGTTGGGCGGTGGCCGTGCGGGTGGGTTGGGCTGCCTGGTCCAGGGGGCTTCCCCCCTTTTTTTTGTTTTTTTGTAATTTCTTTCTTTTATTTATTTTCCCTTTCTGTTTTATTTAGTTTTAGGGCATTTAGGCATTTTATAAAAGGGTGTTTGCTTCACCATAATTACCAGTGCAATATTTGGCAACCCCTGAACATTTTCGCTTTGACTTTTGAAAACTTAGGGTGTTTGTCACTAATTCATATTTTGAATTCGCAATGATTTTGAACTCCCACTTGATTAGCAACAGAAACACAGATGACATGGCATCGGTAGAAGAGTTTTGCTGTAGCCTAATTATCCGGGCATTACACCTACACGCCAGGTTCATCCTCAAAATGATGATTATTTCTTGTTCGTTCCAGCTAAATCCAACGCAAGAAGAAAATCGCAACGCTGGCAATGGAGGAGACAGGCTTAGCAAGGTGCCAATGACCTTTTGCTCAACATTCTGGAGAGGGTGGACACACTCGATGCTATAAGGGTCTGCATACTCTCCAAGCAAATGTTGAAGCTCCCTACCATGCTCTCACAGCTCTTCCTAAGTGTTGGTTCCATTCCAGGCCACCATGATAAAGCTCGTGTTTTCAGTCTTGGTGAATTCCTCCAAACCAACCGAGTTGTGGCTCATGTAACTGATAACATGTTGAGTACAAGGTGCCCGGATATCACCATCACCAAACTCAAAATCAGACTTGTGTTGATGCAACACGACTCTCTCACCATTTGCAGATCTGTTGCCTGCGTCATGTCAACCAAGAAAGTTGTCGCGACTGAATTTCAGATCACAACAGAGAAGGCTCATAAGATCTGCTCTTCTGCAGATTTTCTCCACTTTGGCAAGTAGTTCAATGATCTTATCGGTGCTTGTCCAGATGCATTTGTTGGCCTTAGGCGCCTGTGGCTGCGCAATATGAGATTTGGTGAACTCGACATCCCCAACATCCTCAGCACTTGCAAGCTTTTGGAGTCTTTGTGTTTAACCGATTGCGACTCTGGGATCTATTATATGATGCAAGTAGAACATGCTCAACTTGTTGAGTTCGAGGTTGACATGGGGAAATTTGAGAGAATTGAACTGACATATCTACCAAAACTGAGTGAATTGCAAAAAACCACCACATTTGGGGCATCGTTTGCAGAAAATCATGAGGTCGCTAATCATTTGCAAAAAACACCGCACATTCAGCAAACTTTTTGCAGTTTGCACTGATCAACCGATTTGCTTCGTTTGACTGCGTTTCCGACAGCTGGGACTTGCATTCCCCTACGTGGCATAATGGACGGCAGGTGGCGCCATCCGGTCAAGACGACTTGGTCGGCTCGCGTCGGACGGACCGACCGCGCCGCCCCCATTCCACTTCTCACTCTCTGCTCTCCCTCGGGCTTCCATGGAGAAGGCGAAACCTGGTGGTGGCGACGGCCTCGGCGGCGGCGGCGGCGCTTCCGCTGGCGATGCTAGTGGTGGTGGTGATGGAGACCCACTCGAGCTCTGCGGGAGCTCGAATCCTTCTCAGGTGCTGCCTCCTCCCCAATCACCGAAGTACGCACCGGCTAGGGCATTCGCCAAGGCGGTGAAGGCAAATCCAACGGGCAGCTAGCACTTTGCATCCTCCTTCGGCGGTGTGGTGTAAGCCATCCATCCTCTCCCCCTCCTCACTGTTTCCTCGATCTGGATTCTAGGGTTAGGGTTCTAGGGTTAGGGTGTAACTGTTACAGAGTTGGGGATTATGTTGTAGGTATTTGATTAGGATTATATGCTCATAGTAACGGTTGAGAACTGCAAATTAGCTTGCCCTTAATTATTCAGTCATGCTAACTGAATTTGAACTCCAAAGCTCTTTTTAACTTAATTGTAACACTAATTTTAACAGAATGGCTTAGTAGTTTTAATTTGCAATTGCACACTAGTTTTGGACATAATGGCTGAGCAGTCAGTTGTAAATGAAATTTACCTGAATTTTGTAACACTAGGTTTAACTAAATTTTAACTAAAAATTTTAACACTAGGTTTGACTAAATTTTATCTGTACTGTTCAACACTAGTATTATCTGAATGTTAACAACTATGTTAAATGAACTAGGTTGGATGATTAAGAATGGGAAGTGAGGTTCCATTTCTTGGATAGAGATAATTTGGAAAGAACCATTTGCTTATCAGACATAACCTAGTGGAATCTTGTTGCACTAATAGAGTTGGAAGGCTTTAGTTCAAGAGATTTTATGTATTATGTCGGAGATCTAGGAGTTGGGGTGTCAGGAATGGAAGAATCAACTAATGATGACAAGGTGGAAGAAATGTTGGATGACATAACTACTAAAGGAAATTATGTGGTTAGCATTACAGTTATGAGAAGTGATGCACCCACACCAGCTGGCCTGAACATTGGTCATGTTTATGAAGAGCATGTCCCTTTGTCTGAATTAGGTGCACCACTCGTCTATGAGGTAGATACTTCAGGAGTTCTTTTCCCCAGTCCAGTGAAGCCCCAACCACAGCCTGTCCAGGTCATGAACACCCAAGAGAGTTCATGTTTGAAGCTTAAGGGTCCAAGTGAACCAGAGTTTGCATTGGACTATGGTAATGAGAGACATGAGTATTTCATGGAGACAGATCAAGAGCAAGAGAAGATTGAGCATATGATGGAGCGGAAGAAGAATGAAGAGATTCAAAAGTTCAGGAGCAATAATAAACTAAAAGAGAAGTACAAGGCAGCAAAAAGAAGACTTCCAGAGCTGCTTGCTGAAGAGTTCACTGACAATGATAGTGACAATTAGCTTTTAGAAGATGATGACATAATAGCTAGGCTGGATGCAATGAAGAGGCATAGAGATGATCCTCTCCATCACTTTGAAGGAGACACTGATGTAGAAGAGCTTTATGAACCAGATGAGGAGGAGTGGGAGGATGAAGCAGGAGAGGAGGAGGTAGGACAGGATGAGCAAGCTGAGGAGGGTAAGAAAGGAGGAAGCACTATAGGAGGAAGTAGTGCAGGAGGAAGCAGCAACACAGGAGGAATCTAGAGCAAGGGGCCAACAACTAGATCACATGGAAGTCTTGACCAAATCATGGAGCAAGATTGGATACCTTCGTCTGATGAGGAGAGCAACCCAGGTGACTTAAGTCAGGATGATAATGATGGTGCTCATCTTCCAACATTTAGGCAGCTAAATGGTAGGAAGAGCAGGGCCAAAAAGCAGAAGCCTAGGGTTTGGTATGATGAGAAGAGGGAGAATCCACAAGAACAATTTGTGAAAAAACTTTGTTTCATAGATGTCCAGCAATTCAGGAGTGCACTTCTTACATTTCACATCTCACAAAACAGGAACTACTCTTTTCATAGAAACTGCTCAGATAGAGTTATTGCAGTTTGCAGTACAGAAGACTGTCCTTTTTCATTGTTGCTTCTCAAATTGCACATGAGGAAAAAAATTGTATAAAGAAGATGAACTTGTACCACAATTTTGCTGCTATAGGAGAGAGCACCAAAGTGACTGCAAGATGGTTGGCACATGAGTGTGAGGAACAGTTGAGGGCAGACATGAACACACCAGTCCAGACAATAATAGCCAATTTGAAGAATAAACATGGAAAAGAAGTGTCCATTCACATGGCCTACAGAGCAAGGAAAGCAGCTAAGAGTGTTGTCCAAGGATATCAGAGGGCACAATACACAAGGATAAGGGATTACCTCCAAGCTGTGTTGGATACCAATCCAGGAAGTAGATGCATTGTTACAACAAAGCAATTGAAGGACCATCCTAGCATAAATCCTAGATTCCATGGCTTGTTCATGTGCATGAATGCTTTCAAAGAGGGTTTCCTAAATGGCTGCAGACCTTCATAGGTACTTATATTAATTTGTGCAAACACAATCATTTATGTTGTCCTAGTACTAATGTAATATGTGCTGCTATAGGTGTTGATGGGTGCTTCATTAAGTTGACCACATGGCAGCAAATACTGGCTGCAACTGGTAGATATGGTAATAACAACATCTTTCCCATTGCATTTGCAATTGTTGACAAGGAAGACACTGCCAGCGGGTCATGGTTTCTAACACAACTGAAGTATGCTCTTGGCGGTGTGTCAGGGAAATATGGCTACTACACTATCATATCTGATAGACAAAAGGTAACTCATACACCATCACTCTATATGTAGTGCAAATTAGACCATGCTTACTACTTACAAATAGTGTCTTGTGGCATCATATTCAAACATTATTAGTTTACTTTCATAAGGTCTTCTTAAAGCAATAACCAATGTGTTCCCAAATTGCCCTCAAAGATTCTGCCTTAGACATATTTATCAGAACTTCCAAACAACTTGCTTTAGAGGTGAAGAGTTAAAGAAATACATGGATCAGGCTAGTTATTAATATACTGAGCATGGATATGATCAAGCAATGGATTGTATGAAGATAGAGAGTCAGGCAGCTTGGAAATGGCTTAGTAAGATACCAAAGCATACATGGCCTAGACATGCCATGGACACAAATTGTAAAACTGACTTGGTTTTGAACAACATAAGTGAAGTATTCAATAAAATGATACTTGATGTGAGAGGGAAACCAATTAAAACCATGGTTGATGGCATCAGAACCAAATTGTTAGTTAAGTTCAATGCCAATAGGACCAAGACAGAGACAGCTAAGTGGCAGATATGCCCAACATATGTTGAAAATCTGGAAGAAGTTAAACATCATTCCAGATTCTGTCAACCAATCAAGGCTGGACCTGATCTATACCAGGTTACAAGGGAAGAAAGCACATATGCAGTAAATCTGAAAGATCATACATGTGGGTGTAGAAAATTGGACATGACTGGGGTTCCTTGCAATCATGGTGTTTCAGCAATTAACAAGGCTAAACTACATCCAGAAGATTTTGTTAATGCTTTCTTCAAGAAACCAATGTATCAAGAAGCCTACAGTCCAATTGTCTACCCTGTTCCTGGGCCTGGTCTATGACCAAAGACTGGGACCCCTGACATAGAGCCACCTATTTTCAGAGACAAGCCAGGAAAGAAGCAGACAAAGGGGAGAAAGAATCAGTTTGAGAAGCCATCTCCCAAGGATACTTCTAGGATGGCATCAATCACTTGTAGTATTTGCAATTTGAGTGGACATAGGTACACTAGCTGCCATAAAAACCTTAAGCTATCCCTTGCAACGAGAAGGAACCTGAAAGTGCTAGTATCGACTAGAGGGGGGTGAATAGGCGATTTTTATGAAAGTCTTCAAAACTTGGAAGTTTCGAAGACAAACAATAGAAATGACCTAGTTGATATGCAGTGGAAGATAAACTACCATAAGCAAGCCATAGTCAAGTATGCAATGATGTGAAAGTACAGGACTAATAGCAGCCAAGTAGTAAGGATCAGGATGGAAGATAGTATGAAGCCAATCAACAGTAGTAGTCAAGCAATGAAGTCAAACAGATGCGATAGATAGGCAATGACTTCACGAAGACAAAATTAAGTAAAGGAGGGGATAGGATAGAACCAGTCACTTGTTGAAGACACAGGATTTGTTGGACCAGTTCCAGTTGCTGTGACAACTGTACGTCTGGTTAGGGAGGCTGAGATTCAACTCAGAAGACCGCGTCTTCACCTTATTCCCCTTGAGCTAAGGACACCCAGTCCTCGCCCAATCACTCTGGTAAGTCTTCAAGGTAGACTTCCAAACCTTCACAGACTTCGTTCACCGGCAATCCACAATGACTCTTGGATGCTCAGAACATGACGCCTAACCGGCTGGAGGATTCACAGTCCTCAAGTGTAATAAGTCTTCAGGTCACACAGACAGAAAGACTTCAGTGATGCCTAACACTCTTTGGCTCTGGGTGTTTGGTCTTTGTCCTCGCAAGGATTTCTCTCTCTCAAAGACTTCGAGGTGGGTTGCTCTCAAACGACAAAAGCCGTGCACTAACTCTGAGCAGCCACCAATTTATGGTGTAGGGGGTGGGCTATTTATAGCCACTGGGCAACCCGACCTGATATGTCCGAAATGACCCTGGGTCACTAAGGAACTGACACGTGTTCCAACGGTCAGATTTCAAACACACACGGCAACTTTACTTGGGATACAAGCAAAGCTGACTCATCCAGCTCTGGATAAGATTTGCTCTCATTGTCTTTGCTCGAAGACATAGGATTTGGGTTGAGCATCACTTCAGTCACTCTGACTTAGTTCACTTGGACCCCACTTAACAGTACGGTGGTTCCTATGACTCAACAAAGAAGAAAAGGAAACAACAAAGCCACACAGTCTTCGCGCTCCATAGTTTTCACGCAATGTCTTCTCATGTCATAGACTTCAATATGAGTATCTTCTCATACCACCATTGTCTTCAATGTCTTCATACATTTTTATGGGTCATCTCCGGTAGGTAAACCGAATCAATGAGGGACACTACCTGCGTTATCCTGCAATTCTCACAAACGCATTAGTCCCTCAACCAACTTTGTCGTCAATACTCCAAAACCAACTAGGGGTGGCACTAGATGAACTTACAATCTCCCCCTTTTTGGTGATTGATGACAAACTGGTTGAAGTTTTCAACGGGGATAAAGTATGTGAAATTGTAAGGATAGGGAATTGTCTTCATAAGTAGCAAGGGCTCCCCCTGAAGATGTGCATATAAGTAATTTGCTTTTGGAATGCAAACGCACATGGCAGGTTGTACTTGTGGAGATCCTCTTCAACTTATGAAGATAATTCATCATGCATGAAATGATATAGCAAATAGAATGACATGCATAATGAAAAATGGACGTCTGCAGAATGATCTAAGTACGAAATTTATCATCGCACTTGCGGAATTTATCATCGCATCACAGTAAAGCAAATAAGTAGCAGACGACCATCAAGTTTAGGTGTTACAACTCAAAGAATCAAATTTTTCAAAAGCAAGAGTTGTAAGCACGAGGCAAAATATAATGCAACCGCCCATATGAACCCACTTGAAGACTATCAACTCATACGCTTCTCCCCCTTTTGTCAGTAAGGACCAAAAAGGTTTGAAGACATTGAGCATCTACTCGTCCAGCAGGGTTGTCGTTGTCGATTGGCGGTGCAGACGTACTTGGTGCAGTGTCGATGCGTGCAGTAATAGGAGGTGGTGAAGTAGCATCATCTTCATCATCGATCACTCTGGCATTTACAGTTGCCGCGGAGGAAGAATAGTCAGAGTCTTCAAGGGATGGAGTTCGACATAGGACAGCAGTCCGTGGAGGAGTGGAGTCAAACTGGAATCTTTCATTGAAGCCATCGTCTTGAAGATCTGCTTCAGCACTTAGTAGCGTCAAACTCTTCCATGATCGCCGACAAGTCTCATGAGCAACAAATGCATTCTTGGTGGCAAGGTTTCGAATGTGATTGACATCCACCAAGAGGCTTTTGCATCTGTCTCTTGAGCCAATAGTGATGCTTATCTTGTTTCTGATGAAGGGCCACAAGAAGTTCTCGGTCATTGATAACGCGAGAGCGCTTCCGAGGCCTTTGGGCAATGGTGCTTTCAGTGGCTTCAGTAGGTGCACGATGAGGCAGACGAGTATTTCCAGCCATTGGATAAATTCGTGTTGCAGCTTGGACGCCTTCAATGGGTTGAGTGAAGCTTTGGTGCTCGACATTCTGAAGACAAAGAGGCTTCTTGGCAGGGTCAGAGTATATGGCTTCAACTGACATAGCAACCTCTGGCAAAAAGATCAGATGATTGCGAGCAGAGGGCTGATAGTTGACAGATGAGTGTCGCTTGATGAGGCGCATGACCCATGGAGCATAAAACTTCAGACCAAAAAGGTCAGATCCAGAAGCAGCAAGTTTCCTGATGAAGAATTCTTGAGAATTGAAGCTGATGCCATTGAGGATGTAGAAGACCAATGTCTTCATGGCTCCTTCAAGCTTTGCAGCTGATGAATGTCCTTTGATAGGCCATAGAGTTCGCCTGATGATATGATATATGGTGCGAGGCAGATACTCAAGGTCATCAACAAAGAACTCCGTTGGATAGTCAGCGTCAGATGGCAAAGGCTTCATCATGCTCAACATCTGGCTCATATTGGGTTCAGGCTTATGGAAGATGCTCTCCTGTGCATTGCGGTGTAGTTGATAGTCAGGTTCATAGAGATCTCCGAGGGTGGATAGGCCAATAAGCTCAATGATATCAAGAGCTTTGGCTTCATGATGAACATTTCCAGTCATCCACTCGAGAACCCAGGTCTTGATTCTCTGTTGTAGCCGCGAATGTGGAGGGTAGCATAGAATTGAAGCAACAGTTCTTCATTCCAGTGTTCTTTGTCAGTCACAAAGCTGAGCAGGCCAGCATCACGAAAGCAGTCAAGTGCTTCTTCTAAGCACGGCAGTCCAGCAATGGCTTCAGTGTCGAGGCGCATATGAGGGAAAATGCGGCCTTGATCATACAGAACGCAGGAGTAATAGCTTCGCTGTTGATAGCTCCAGAAACAATCTGATGATATCCTTGGCTTTGAGTAGGGTTCTTGGCACTGTCAAAGAAGGTATTGTGGCTTTTGAAGCCATTGGCATTGAAGGACCCTGGTGAGTTTACAGTACCTGGAAACCTTGGCAGTCTGGGCTTTGGTTTCTGGACCTGAGGCCTATGCTCAACATGATAATCGAATTGAGGTCCAGAGACAGTAGGCGGAGGTACCAGAATGGGCCATCGGACCGTGGTTAGCTGACCATGACTGTATGCTTGCTCAATTGTATGGGGCCTTGGTGGCGGAACAGGAGCAGGGCAACAGCTGAGGCTTCAGGCTGCACAACAGGTGCTTCGGGAGCAGTTGCCTCATTAGCTTCAGGTGCAGTGGCCTCATTAGCTTCAGGCACACTGGTTGGTTCAAGCTCCACATTAGCTTCAGCCATGACTACGTCATGGGCTTCATTGGCGTTGGTGGTGGCAGCTTCAACATTTTCAACCTCCACTTGATGAACAGGAGGGTCGGACACTGGCACGTTCACATCAGGAACAGCTTCTTCAATAACTGGGGGAGTAGGGACACGTACGTCTTCTTGATTCTCATCGGCTGATGCAGCCGGAATGTCTTCAGCAGCTTGGGCTTCAGACACGGAGACATTCACAGTAGGAGTGGGTTCAGAAAATACTTGACGTGCAACAGGCTGGCGTTGCACTTCTCCTTCTGGAACGCTCGACAGAGGGACTTGAGGCCTTTGTCCTTTGTGAAGCCTGCGAAATGCTGGCAACGCCTTTGGAGATGGAGTTGGCTGGGCCTCAAAGTCTTCATCTTCTTCTTGCACGGGTGGTGTAGCTTGTTGTTGTTGTTGGAGAGTACTTGGGAAGTCTTGTTGTTGTGGGTGATCAGCCCACAATGCATCCTGAGCAGTTGGCGTCAGAGGACGACCAATGCTGATGAGTTCGATGTTCATTAGAACAGGCGATGATACCACGTTGTGTTCGATCTAAGGAAGAACTTCATGATCTTCAACATTGTCATCATGACCAATGTCTTCAGCAGCGGTGGGTTTAGCTGCTGGAATGTCTTCAGCTTCATGAGCCTCTGTGGGAGCAGGCTCATGAACTATCATCCGTTTTTCTTGATGTTCAGACGCAGGGCGAACAACTGAGATGGGTTCAACAACCAAGGGCTCTGTGGGAGCAGCCCTAGTCTTCTTGGTCTTGCGCTTCTTCATGGAGGGAGCGGCATCAGAGGCTTCAATATTCTTCCTTTTTCTGGCTTCAGCCTCGGTAGCCCTCGTCTTCTTCTGTTCTGAAGCGGTTATGGTGACCTTTGGCTTCGAGCCAGTCATGCTGCTTGGGAAGATAATGCGAGGGGCTTCTTGACTTGAAGGCGCAGGTGGAGCGGTAGATGGCTTCTTCTTCTTTGCAGCCATCCTGGGGTCAATGCCAGGACGGCCAAGAGATTTGCGCTTCTCTGCCTCATTGTAGGCAAGCACACACTTGTCAGCCAAACTCTTCATGCGCTCACGAGAGCCTTGAGCTTCTTCACGCTTCTTAAGAAAAGCTTCTTTAAGCTCATGCAGCATGACCTTGAAATTTTTGACATCTTGCACACTGAGCTTCGCCACATGCTTCTTGAACTGAGCCTTTTCATAGTCAATCTTGTTCTTCAGCTCAACGATGCGCTGAGCAAGAGCTAGCTCGGAAGCAATGGCGCCATTGAAAGAGACGCTGAGGCCAATGGGAAGCTGCAGATCTTCAAAGCTGAGATTTGGTGTGTCAAACCACTCATCAATGAAGTTATGGATGATTGCCACATCGAAGAGAGGCAGGTTGTTGAAGATTTCTGCTTCTTCCTTGCTCTTTATCAGTTGCTCAAGGGCGCCATCAGAAAGATCTTCATCACTGGACAGATCAATGAGTTCTTCACGCAGAATGGCAGCAGGAGTCAAGGTTTGATCAGTATGCCTGACAATTTGCCTTTTCTTCTCCGTTCTCTTGGAGATACGTGATTGATCTTCAGACTGCACACTGTCTTCAGGAGGTGCAGTGGTCAGTGGCTTCGCACAAGAAGCTTTTGGAGGTGCAGCTGATCTTGAAGCCTTTGGCTTCTTTTGCTTCTGTGGCTTCGGAGGAGGAGCTGGAGCTTCATCAGTGTCAGCATCATTATCAGAATGATCTACTCTGGCACCCTGGACCAAGATGTAGGTGATGAGGCCGTCAAGGTTGGAGAAGGGGCCGATGACATTAGGTTCTGCATCACGAGAGCCGTCAGCACGGGGAGCAGAGGGGCCAGGGTTGAAGTCTAATCCCAATGACTTCTTGTTTTTCTTGGCCGAAGCTTGGGCGTACTGAAGGTTGCGCTTGAAGAGAGCATCGTCACGACACCAGAGTAATGATGTGGGATCGGCGTTCTCAGGCTGAGGTCCACGGACCATGCAAGGATAGAAGCCTTGCGCAATAGCTTCAGCTCTGTTCTTGGGTTGAAGGCCTCGATAGAGAATATCACCCCAAGGTCTCTTGATAGCATTCTTCTATGCATATTCCTTGGTCACAAACTTGTACTTGAACCATTCTTCAGCCCAATAGCGTCGAATCCATTGGATTCGTGTCTTGCGCTGATGATAAGTCTCTTCAGGATCTGTCTTGTAGAGCTCTGCTAGGTCATCAGGCAGATCTTTGGATGTTCCCTCTCGGCGCTGTCTGCCACCTTTCCTTGCTGATTTTTCTGCAGCCATGAACTTCAAACTGAATGGCTTCAATATGTTCAATGGCTTCAGACACTTACGCTTGCTGGTCAAGCAGGAACTGGCTTCAGGAGAATTAATGTGATGTCGTAAGTATTCTGCAAACAAATGCAGACTATGAGAACCAAGGGATTCTCCCACGGACATGTACCTGTGACAGCATTAGAGATGCGAGGGAAGGGGAAGAGGTCATATGCATTCTTAGAAGATTTTGAAGATAAATCAGTTTGAAGACATTGACCTCATGATGCGAAGACATTCACTTATATGAGGTGAGTTGGTTCCAGATTTGTACCAATCCGTGAATAAGTACAAGTGAGGAATCAAACTAGATAGGAAATCTAAGTGAATAGACTAGGCAGTATGAGATGCAGACAGAATAGATCTAACATTGAGTAGGTAGAAACCACTTTCGGTAAATAGGATGAAATCTTGAAGATCAAAAAGGTGGTAAAAATAGAGTTATAATTACCGCACGAAGAACTGCTAGATGGGATGAATAGGAGACCGAGCAGTTCAGCCCACCGTGCCCTAACTTGGCGACGGAGGACACCTACGGCGACGGCAGAGAGGATGATGTCTGCGACCGGCGTGAGGACGGCGTCGAAGAAGTCACGGCAGCTAAGCGCTTCGTCGCCGGTGTCGTCGAGAGCTAGTGGTGGCGCTAGGGTTTTGTCGAGGTGGAGAGGTGGAAGAAGGATTTCTTTACCGCAAGGGACAAGTATTTATAAGTAGGTGTGCGGCACAGTGCAATTACGCTGGTGCCCCTGGCGGTTCACATCTGAGGGGCACGTGGCAAGCATGCAACATACTCAGAGTTGTCCCACGTTCCCACGCCCGCCAGGCATGTCGGATGGTTGTTCCGGCTTCTCCGGATTTCAACAATAAAGATGAGATATTTAAAACAGACTTAATGTTTGTCTCTGTGCCTTCTGCTGACTAGGACGCAGAGAAGACATTCAACAGTTTCAACAGAATGCATATGATTTGGACAGATAGAGTTTGAGATTGAAAGCATAGAGAGGTTAGGGTCCGATCACATTCACTTAGTTCAAAAGATTCAAATCGAAGACATAGCTATAAGTGAATGCTGTAGAGGACAGAACACTAGTATATGTATATATCAGAAAGCAATCAAATCATCATAGTGCAGAAAATCATGAAGATAAATTGAAACTGAAGACAAACCAAATGCAAAGTCATTGAAAAAATAACACCATGAGTGAAACACCTCAAACAGAGAAATTTGGTGGTGGCGTTACCCACCGTATAGGAGTATTAGACCCAGACACGGTGCACAATTATCGTGGCGCTCCGAAGTCAAATTCCATGTTAATGTATTCACACTCAGAGTGTAAGTCTTCATTGATTGAAGATATACATTACTTTGTGTGTTGCACATCTAAGTCATCAACATGCATAAGTGTTAGGATGTGTGCTTGTTCACAGGACATTAGAGGATTCCAAGATATTTAACTCACACCGTAACTTGCAAAACCTTTTCTCATCCAAGGGCTTTGTGAAGATATCTGCCAGTTGCTCTTCAGTGTTGACATGAATGATGTCGATATCTTTCTTCATGACATGATCTCTAAGAAAGTGATGACGAATTTCAATGTGCTTTGTCTTCGAGTGCTGGACTGGATTGTTGGCTATCTTGATGGCACTTTCGTTGTCGCAGAAGAGAGGTACTTATTTCAGGTTGATGCCATAGTCCTTGAGAGTTTGCTTCATCCATAGAAGCTGAGCACAACAGGATCCAGCAGCAATGTATTCAGATTCAGCAGTTGAGAGTGATACACAGTTCTGCTTCTTTGAAGACCAACAGACAAGTGATCGACCAAGAAAGTGACATGTGCCTGATGTAGACTTGCGATCCACCTTGTCACCAGCATAATCAGCATCTGAGAATCCAACCAAATCAAATTTTGAGCCCTTTGGATACCATAATCCGAGTGTTGGGGTGTAAGCCAAATATCGAAGAATTCGCTTCACAGCTAAGTGATGCGATTCCTTTGGTGCCGCCTGGAATCGAGCACACATGCAAACACTAAGCATAATATATGGCCTAGATGCACATAGATAAAGTAAAGAACCAATCATGGAACGGTATACCTTTTGATCGAACTCTTTACCATTGTCGTCGGGACCAAGATGGTGTTTGGCTGGCATTGGCGTCGTGTAGCCTTTGCAGTCTTCCATTCCAAACTTCTTCAGACAATCTTTGAGGTATTTTTCTTGAGATATGAAGATGCCATTCCTTTGCTGACGAATTTGAAGACCAAGGAAGAACTTCAGCTCACCCATCATGGACATCTGATATTGCTCTTGCATCATGTATCCAAACTCATCAGTATACTTCTGGTTGGTGCAGCCGAAGATTATGTCATCCACATATATTTGGCACACAAACAGTTCACCATCATATGTCTTCGTGAAGAGTGTGGGATCAGGGGATCCAGGTTTGAAGCCTTTGCTCTTCAGGAAGTCTTTGATCGTATCATACCATGCACGAGGAGCTTGTTTGAGGCCATATAGTGCTTTGTTTAGCTTGTACACCATATCAGGATGTTTTGGATCTTCAAAGCCAGGTGGTTGAGCGACATATACTTATTCTTCAGTCTTGCCATTGAGAAATGCACTCTTCACATCCATTTGATATAGCAAGATGTTGTGATGGTTAGCGTAGGCTAGCAGTATGCGAATAGCTTCAAGCCTAGCAACAGGAGCAAATGTTTCATCGAAATCAATTCCTTCAACTTGAGTATATCCTTGAGCCACAAGACGTGCTTTGTTTCTGACAACTTGACCATGCTCATCTTGCTTGTTTCGATATATCCATTTTGTTCCAATAATATTATGCTTGCGAGGGTCAGATCGCTTGACAAGTTCCCAAACATTGTTCAGTTTGAACTGTTGAAGTTCTTCTTGCATAGTTTGAATCCATTCAGGTTCCATAAAAGCTTCAGCAACTTTCTTGGGTTCTGATATTGACACAAATGAAAAGTGCCCACAAAAGTTTGCTAACTGTGTTGCTCTTGAGCAAGTAAGTGGACCAGGCGCATTGATGCTGTCAATTATCTTCTCGATTTGTACTTCATTTGCAACACGGGGATGAACCGGACGAAGACTTTGCTCTTGCTGATCATTGTCATCATTCGGAGGATTGTCTTCGGTCTGAGCATTGTCTTCAGGTTGACTTGGAGCAGAGATGATAAGTTCCTCTTCAGGTTGTGCTTCAGAAGGCATGATTTCACCAGTTCCCATCAGCTTGATAGATTCGCTGGGCGGAGCTTCATCTAGTGTACTTGGCAGGAGTTCTCTTTGTGAACCATTGGTTTCATCAAATCTCACATCCACAGTTTCGACGATTTTGTAGAGATAGAGGTTGAAGACTCTGTAGGAGTGTGAGTCCTTTCCATAGCCAAGCATGAAGCCTTCGTGAGCTTTAGGCACAAATTTTGACTTGTGATGGGGGTCCTTGATCCAGCACCTTGCTCCAAATACTCTGAAGTAACTGACATTTGGCTTCTTGCCAGTAAGGAGCTCATAGGATGTTTTGTTCAGAAGCTTATGGATGTAGACACGATTGATGATGTGACATGCCGTATCAATAGTTTCAGGCCAGAACTTTCTTGGTGTCTTGTATTCATCGAGCATTGTTCGAGCCATCTCAATGAGGGTTCTGTTCTTGCGTTCAACGATGCCATTTTGCTGAGGTGTGTATGGAGCAGAGAACTCATGAGTGATTCCCATTGTATCCAGATAAAGATCAAGACCGGTGTTCTTGAATTCAGTGTCATTATCACTTCTGATATGCTTGATCTTCACACCATAATTGTTCATTGCTCGATTGGCGAAGCGTCTGAAGACATCTTGAACTTCACTCTTGTAGAGAATTATATGAATCCATGTGTATCTTGAGTAGTCATCAACAATGACGAAGCCATAGAGACAAGCAGTTGTTGTGAGGGTGGAGTAGTGAGTAGGTCCAAATAAGTCCATGTGTAACAGCTCGAAGGGTTGAGATGTTGTCATGATTGTCTTCGAGGGGTGCTTTGCCCTTGTCATCTTTCCAGCTTCGCAGGCACCACACAGATGATCCTTCTTGAACTTGACATCTTCGATGCCTATGACATGCTTCTTCTTGACGAGTGAGTGCAAGTTCCTCATGCCAGCATGCCCTAGCCTTCGATGCCAGAGCCAGCATTCTGAAGCTTTTGTGAGAAGACATATGGCAAGCTGTGGACCTGCTGAGAAATCTACCATGTATAGATCATCTTTTCGATACCCTTCAAAGACTAGAGACTTGTCAGATTCCATTAGTACAAGGCAGCGATATTTCCCAAATAGCACAATCATGTTCAAGTCACAAAGCATTGAGACAGACATTAAGTTGAAACCAAGGGATTCAACAAGCATCACTTTATCCATGTGTTGATCCTTTGAGATTGCAACTCTACCTAGACCCAATACCTTGCTTTTACCAGTGTCAGCAAACGTGATGTGACTCTTGTTGGATGGACGTAAGGTTGAGTCCATGAGAATACTTTGATCACTAGTCATATGATTTGTGCATCCACTGTCCATAATCCATTCTGAAGCTTTTGGTGATGTACCCTACAGTGCAGTTAGGAGGATAGGCTTCACAAGAGTGTTGTGAAGCATAAGCATTTGGCACATATAGGGATTGTCACAGCTTATATCAAGATTAGGATACATAGTATGACAGGTAAGCGATTCAGATGTGAAGTATATAGAATGACATTTTATTATGCGTCCTTAATGTGTTTTAGGTCCCCAGCAATAGTATCGGACGCCATTGATTTCAGGCTGGAGACCCTTCTCTGCAAAAGAAAGTTAATTCTTCTTCGCCACCCACATCTTCAGGGGTGGCTTAGAAGCAATGAGTCTAAGTGCAGCATCTGAGAATTTTGGCTTCGGGGCCCTAGCAAATAGCCTTGCAGGAGATGAATGATACTCATATGAATAAGCAGAAAAGTTCTTAGTCCTATGAACATCGCGGTTCGAAGACACGCGCTCATATTCATAAGTCTGAGCATGATTTCCCTGCAAAACATTGGCGTTAGGGTGACTCATGTGAGTCCTGTATCTGTATGAAGCCTTTGGGACATATGAAGCTATAGGTCTGGGGTTTGTCTTCTTCCTTGGTGGTGTCATGACGACATTCACAGGAAGATTCTCAATGTACTGCTTAGGTACCCAGATCTTCTTCATAGGTGGTCCATTCCTGCAGTTAGTACCAATGTACCTGGCAAACACTTCACCATTCTGATTCTTGAACAGTTTACAGTTTGCATGGATTCATCAATGATAATAGGATTAGCACAGGTAAAGCCAAATAAAGTGGATGGATCTACTGAAGGTTCCTTTGCAGCAACCCATGTGGTTTTGGGGTACTGCTCAAGCTTCCAGTACGAGCCATCAACATTCATTTTCCTCTCGAACCCAACACCCTCTTTCCTAGGGTTTCGGTTCAGAATCTTCCTTTTGAGGACATCGCACAGTGTCTGATGTCCCTTCAAACTTTTGTGCATCCCTGTTTCAAGTAATGTCTTCAACATAGCATTTTCATCAGCAATAGCAGTGGTATCCTCCGCAGAGGGGTTAGTAACCACATCAGTTGATGAAGACAATGAAACAGTAGCAGCAGTGGAACATTCAGCAACAGATGTAACGTTATCACGCTCAATGCATTTTAGACATGGTGGTTCAAATCCATCCTGAGCGGAACTGATCTGTTGAGCGCGAAGTGACTCATTCTCTTTTTGAATATCTTCATGAGCCGCTCTCAATTTCTCAAGCTCTTGTTTCCTTTGAAGATAATCATAGGAGAGCCTTTCATAAGTAGTTGAGAGCGTTTCATGACGACCTTCAAGTTCTTGGTACTTAGCATGAAGATTTTTTATGTCTTCAACTAAGGACTGTGAACGTGTCATTTCCGCGTCCAACAGGTCATCGCTTTTGTCTAATAGTTTTTGAGTATGTTCCATAGCCTTTTGTTGTTCAGTTGCAATTTTAGCAAGTGTTTTGTAGCTAGGTTTGGATTCACAATCAGAGTCATCTTCACTTGATGTTTGAAAGTAAGCATCACGTGATTTTACCTTGGCACCACGTGCCATGAAGCAGTAGGTGGGAGTAGGATCGTCTTCGTTATCAGCTTCAGCGTTGGTGTGGAAGTCATAGTCTTCAGTGTTGAAGATGGACTTGGCAACATAGGTTGTGGCTAGAGCCAGACTTGCAACGCCAGGGTCAGACTCCTCTCCAGACTCCACCTCCGCCTCCTCAGAAGCAGACTCCTCCTCTGAATCCATTTCCTTGCCAACAAAAGCACGAGCCTTGCCAGATGAGCTCTTCTTGTATGATGAAGACTTGGAAGAAGACTTAGAAGAAGACTTTGAGGATTTCTTCTTCTTCTTGTCATCAGAATCATATTCCTTGCTTTTCTTCTTCTTCTTCTCATTGTCCCACTGTGGACACTCAGATATGTAGTGACCAGGTTTCTTGCACTTGTGGCAGGTTCTCTTCTTGTGGTCATGGGTGGAAGCTTCATCATTCCTTAAGCTAGATCGTGGAGACTTTCTGAAGCCTTTCTTCTTGGTGAATTTCTGAAACTTCTTCACTAGCATAGCAAGCTCCTTTCCAATGTCTTCAGGATCTTCAGAACTGCAGTCAGATTCTTCTTCAGATGAGGAAACAACTTTTGCCTTCAAAGCGTGAGTCCGGCCATAGTTTGGGCCATAGATGTCTCTTTTCTCAGAAAGCTGGAACTCATGTGTGTTGAGCCTCTCAAGTATATCAGACGGATCGAGTGTCTTGAAGTCAGGACGTTCTGGTATCATGAGTGCAAGGGTGTCAAAGGAGCTGTCAAGTGATCTCAGCAGTGTCTTGACGATTTCATGCTTGGTAATCTCAATTGCGCCAAGAGCTTGAAGCTCATTTGTGATGTCAGTGAGGCGATCGAATGTGAGCTGGACATTCATTGTCGTTTCTCTTGAAGCGGTTGAAGAGGTTGCGAAGAACACTGATCCTTTGATCTCTCTGGGTTGAGATGCCTTCATTGACCTTGGATAGCCAGTCCCAGACTAGCTTCGACATTTCCAGAGCACTCACACGGCCATACTGTCCTTTGGTCAGATGACCACAGATGATGTTCTTTGCAGTAGAGTCCAATTGAATGAACTTCTTGACATCAGTAGGGGTGACACCTTCACCAGTTTTGGGAACACCGTTCTTGACGACATACCAGAGGTCGACATCAATGGCTTCAAGATGCATACGCATCTTATTCTTCTAGTAGGGATATTCAGTTCCATTGAACACGGCGCAAGCAGCGGAGACCTTGATTATCCCTGCAGTCGACATAGCTAAAACTCCAGGTGGTTAAACCGAATCGCACAGAACAAGGGAGTACCTTGCTCTGATACCAATTGAAAGTGCTAGTATTGACTAGAGGGGGGTGAATAGGCGATTTTTATGAAAGTCTTCAAAACTTGGAAGTTTTGAAGACAAACAATAGAAATGGCCTAGTTGATATGCAGCGGAAGATAAACTACCATAAGCAAGCCATAGTCAAGTATGCAATGATGTGAAAGTACAGGACTAATAGCAACTAAGTAGTAAGGATCAGGATGGAAGATAGTATGAAGCCAATCAGCAGTAGTAGTCAAGCAATGAAGTCAAACAGATGCGACAGATAGGCAATGACTTCACGAAGACAAACTTAAGTAAAGGAGGGGATAGGATAGAACCAGTCACTTGTTGAAGGCACAGGATTTGTTGGACCAGTTCCAGTTGCTGTGACAACTGTACGTCTGGTTAGGGAGGCTGAGATTCAACTCAGAAGACGGCGTCTTCACCTTATTCCCGTTGAGCTAAGGACATCCAGTCCTCGCCCAATCACTCTGGTAAGTCTTCAAGGTAGACTTCCAAACCTTCACAGACTTCGTTCACCGGCAATCCACAATGACTCTTGGATGCTCAGAACGCGACGCCTAACTAGCTGGAGGATTCACAGTCCTCAAGTGTAATAAGTCTTCAGGTCACACAGATAGAAAGACTTCAGTGATGCCTAACACTCTTTGGCTCTGGGTGTTTGGGCTTTGTCCTCGCAAGGATTTCTCTCTCTCAAAGACTTCGAGGTGGGTTGCTCTCAAACGACAAAAGCCGTGCACTAACTCTGAGCAGCCACCAATTTATGGTGTAGGGGGTGGGCTATTTATAGCCACCGGGCAACCCGACCTGATATGTCCGAAATGACCCTGGGTCACTAAGGAACTCACACGTGTTCCAACGGTCAGATTTCAAACACACACGGCAACTTTACTTGGGCTACAAGCAAAGCTGACTCATCCAGCTCTGGATAAGATTTGCTCTCATTGTCTTCGCTCGAAGACATAGGATTTGAGTTGAGCATCACTTCAGTCACTCTGACTTAGTTCACTTGGACCCCACTTAACAGTACGGTGGTTCCTATGACTCAACAAAGAAGAAAAGGAAACAACGAAGCCACACAGTCTTCGCGCTCCATAGTCTTCCCGCAATGTCTTCTCATGTCATAGACTTCAATATGAGTATCTTCTCATACCACCATTGTCTTCAATGTCTTCATACATTTTTAGGGGTCATCTCCGGTAGGTAAACCGAATCAATGAGGGACACTACCTGTGTTATCCTGCAATTCTCACAAACGCATTAGTCCCTCAACCAACTTTGTCATCAATACTCCAAAACCAACTAGGGGTGGCACTAGATGCACTTACAGAACCAACATCAGGTTATTTGTCCAAACTCCAAAAAATTTAGTTTATGATTGTATTCCCTATGTATGTTCTAATCTTTGTATGTTTACACTTCAGGAAAACAGAAGAGTTGATGCAGCTCCATTAGCCCCAAGGGAAGCTCCATCAGCTCCAACAGTACCCAAGGCAAGAACTATAGTTCCATCAGCTCCAGCAGTTCCCAGGGCAAGACGTACAGCTCCACCAGCACCTAGGAAAACTCCATCAGCTCCTCCTGCAACTAGGGGAGCAAGTGCATCTACTGTTGGTGCTTCTAGACTAGGTTCAACTAGTGCTGCAACTACAAGGCCAAGTTCTTTACTGCTGCAAAGCCAAGGGCAGAGAAAACCTTCATACCACCTAGAGCTTCAGGTACTGGAAGGCTAAGAAAACCTTCTTACAAGATGTCTGAGTGGTTCAATTGTTCTCAAGGTAGCAAGAAGAAGTAATTTCATGATGGTGATGTTGAAAACAATTTTTCGTTTGTGATGTTGAAAACATCCGTGAGTTTATCATGTTGAAACCAGTTTAATTCAGCCTATTTTGGCTAGTTTGTGATGGCACTATGCAAGTTACCTAATTATGGTTGTGATCAAGACTTTTATGCATGAGGATGTCATGTAGACTATGATAATGATTATGTTCTCTATGATGCTATCATTTAAACTTCCTTGCATCAAGCTTTCATGTACACTATGATGATGATGATCTTGTTTATGATCTTCTAGTTATGATGATGAGGAGGCTGTCATGTATAATATGGTGTTTATAAATTAGTCATTTAGGATGGCTCGGCGTCGACCAACCCCTAAGTGAAGCAAATTTGTCATTTAGGATGGCTCGGCGTCGACCAACCCCTAAGTGAAGCAAATTTGTCACTCAGGATGGCTCGGCATCGACCAACCCCTAAGTGAAGCAAATTTGTCATTTAGGGTGGCTTGGCGTCGACCAACCCCTAAGTGAACCAAATTTGTCATTTAGGGTGGCTCGGCGTCGACCAACCCCTAAGTGAAGCAAATTTGTCATTTAGGGTGGCTTGGGGTCGACCAACCCCTAAGTGAAAGCAAATTTGTCATTTAGGGTGGCTCGGCATCGACCAACCCCTAAGTGAAGCAAATTTGTCATTTAGGGTGGCTCAGCGTTGACCAACCCCTAAGTGGAGAAAATTTGTCACTTAGGGTGGCTCGGCATCGACCAACCCCTAAGTGAAACAAAATTTTCACTTAGGGTGCTCGGCGTCGACCAACCCTAAGTGAAGCAAATTTTTCATTTTAGGCTGGCTCGGCATCGACCAACCCTTAAATGAACCATTTTTGTCACTTAGGGTGTCTCATTGTCGACCAACCACTAAATGAAGGATCCAAACTACAAACAGACCTTTCATCACAAACCAACATAAAAATAACACTACAAACACCTTCATTAAAGGATCCAAACTACAAACAGACCTTTCATCACAAACTAACATAAAAATAACACTACAAACACCTTCATTAAAGGATCCAAACTCAACCCATTACATGCCATGCCATACTTCAAATCTTAGTTCAACAGATTCAAACTTAGCACACATTAGAAGCCATAGTTCAATGCTTCAAAAGTATCTTAGTTCAACAGATTCAAACTTAACACACTACAAGCCATAGTTGAAAGCTAGTAACTAAAGACAATGACCCACATGGTCATATGACAACCCAAATATCCTTGATTTCCTTCAGCTTCCTCTTGTTACTTTCACCAGCTTTCTTTAGGTCAGCAACAGAACACTGCAAAGTACTCTTCTCAATGCTCAACTTCTCCTTCTCTTTAATCAATTCATCAATGTAACAATCCAGCTTCTCCTTCTCTTTCTTCAGGTCAGCAAATCTCAACTCCAAAGTACTCTTATCAGAGCTCATCTTTTCCTTCTCTTTCAGATGATTGAACTTCAAATTCCTAATGGCATTGCCTTGAGAAACATGAATGAACTTCAACTGATCAACAACTACCTTCAATTTTTTTATCTCAACATCCTTTTCCATACTACTGTCAGCAACATTCAGATCATTTACTTGTGGCACATTATCCTGGGAATCCAAGAGGTTGTTCACATCTTCAACAAGCTTCTCATAAGTCTCATGCAGCTCTTTTTTCTGTTGTGTTAGATCGTGCACAGTAAATGAATGCTCCAGCCATGCCATTTTATTGGCCTGGTTGCTATCCTCATACATAAGCCATAGTTTGTGGAGGGCATTGTGCCGATGATCTGGCCACTCCTCATCTACCCACTACACTAATCCATAGTTATTAGCTCCCTGCAATACAAAATAAAGTAGTTCAAACATTTTGTCACATGTTACACATTCAGTTAAGTTAAGGGTACAGTTAAGGTGCAGATTTAGTTAGATCAATTAAACTGACAAAATTAAACAACAATCACTGTGAGCATGCTCCCTAACATGAACAGTGACTATGAACAAAAGTCAATATCTATGAACTTTGAATAGGAACTATATGAACAATGAACAGTAAACCCTAGAACATGAACGGTTAACCCTAGAACAGATGAGCTGTACTACACAGGAGAGGTGTCAGTTTGCAACTAATTTGCTAACTTACTTCTAGGGCACAAGCAATGAACCTCCTCCCAGTGCTTATCCCCTAGAATGCAACATATTTCTTCCCTGGCTTGCCATGCTCGCACATCACCCTCAAATCGTCAGCAACACCAGTGAACAATGGGTCATCGATTGTTGGTGGGATCTGGGCAACACAAATGTACTGGTTCAAATCGCGCTGAAACCCTAAATCCAAAATGCCCAAATCGAAACCCTAAATGCAGTCTTGGTGGAACCAACTGACCTCAATAGGGGAGTCGCAGGAAGAGATGAACTGCACGTCGGAGTCTTCACTGCTCTCGCCATCGCTCCAAGACACCATGGCGGCCGATGGTGAGTGGAGATGAGAGGAGGAAGAGCAAGGTTGAGAGCATGAGGAAGAGCAGAGGAGTGAGTGAGTGAGAAGTGGAGTGGGGACGGCACGGGCGGCCCGACCGACGCGAGCCGACCAAGTCGTCTCGAGCAGACGACACCGTCTGCCGTCCATTATGCCACGTAGGGGAAATGCAGGCCCCGGCTGTTGGAAACACAGTCAAACGAAGCAAATCGATTGATCAGTGCGAACTGCAAAAAGTTTACTAAATCTATGGTGTATTTTGCAAATGATTAGCGACCTCGTGGTTTTTTGCAAACGATGCCCCAAATGTGGTGGTTCTTTGCAATTCACTCACCAAAACTCCAAAGGGTGTGCTATAATAGTTGGTACTCTTATGAAGATTTCCTGTATTTTCTTTTTGTACCACAGCTTTCGAAGCTCACACTTATGAAATATATCGACTGTATGCAAAAGACCCTTGAGTTAAGTCAGCTCCTTGCTAATATTCCTTCCGTAAGTGACCTACATCTGGATTTTGCAAGTGAAAAGGTATGAATTAGTCATTTGAATCATATCTGTCCATTCTCGCTCTATATATGATGGTATATGCAAAAATATTAACTTGAGTGGGTCTTCTCCCCCAATTGAGCAGCCACGTAATTTATATGCAACTTGCACTGAGTTCGCTAACTGTTTTTTTCTATCCCAGATTTGGGTTCTACCAGAATCCCCGAAGCTACTTACTCATGTGCTCAGCAAACTGTAGCATGTGAATCTGGGTCATCTTTCTGAAGGATGTGATTTAGCTTGGACAATGTTTATTCTTGAAGCTGCACCATCCCTAAAAGAGCTCTGCATTAGAGTATGGGATCATTGGTGCAAAAAGCTGACACACAAAGAGTTACAGAAGAAATATGGTTTGTCCGAAAAGGCAGAGGTGAAGTGGAAGCCATATGCCCCTGATTTCAAGCACAAGAATCTGGCTAAGTGCTACGTCTTGAGCTTGCGTTGGTTTTCCTCGAAGAGGAGAGGGTGATGCAGCAATAGTAGCATAAGTATTTCCCTCAGTTTTTGAGAACCAAGGTATCAATCCAATAGGAGGCTCCTCAAAAGTCCCACGCACCTACACAAACAAACAAAGAACTCGCTACCAACGCAATAAATGGGTTGTCAATCCCTTCACGGCCACTTGCGAAAGTGAGATCTAATAAAGATAGTATGATAAGATAAATATATTTTTGGTATTTTATAATATAGATGCAAAAGGTAAAGATGCAAATAAAAGTAGATTGAAAGCAAATATGATAAGAGATAGACCCGGGGGCCATAGGTTTCACTAGAGGCTTCTCTCAAGATAGCATAAGTATTACGGTGGGTGAACAAATTACTGTCGAGCAATTGATAGAAAAGCGCATAGTTATGAGATTATCTAGGCATGATCATGTATATAGGCATCACGTCCATAACAAGTAGACCGACTCCTGCCTGCATCTACTACTATTACTCCACACATCGACCGACTCCTGCCTGCATCTAGAGTATTAAGTTCATAAGAACAGAGTAACGCATTAAGCAAGATGACATGATGTAGAGGGATAAACTCAAGCAATATGATATAAACCCCATCTTGTTATCCTCGATGGCAACAATACAATACGTGCCTTGTAACCCTTTCTGTCACTGGGTAAGGACACCGCAAGATTGAACCCAAAGCTAAACACTTCTCCCATGGCCAAAGATAACTCAATCATACATAAAAGAATTCAGAGAAGATTCAAATATTATTCATAGATAAACTTGATCATAAACCAACAATTCATTGGATCTCGACAAACACACCGCAAAAAGAGTTTACATCAAATAGATCTCCACAAGAGAGGGGGAGAACATTGTATTGAGATCCAAAAAGAGAGAAGAAGCCATCTAGCTAATAACTATGGACCCGTAGGTCTGTGGTAAACTACTCACAACTCATCGGAGGGGCAAGGGTGTTGATGTAGAAGACCTTCGTGGTCGATTCCCCCTCCGGCAGAGTGTCGGCGAAGGCTCCAAGATGAGATCTCGTGGATACAGAAGGTTACGGTGGTGGAAATTGTGTTTCGTCCGCCTCCTGGATGTTTTCGGGATACGTAGGTATATATAGGAGGAAGAAGTACGCCGGTGGCCGCCCGAGGGGCCCACGAGACAGGGGGCGCGCCCTACAGGGGGGGCTCCCTCCTATCTCGTGGGAGCCTCGGCTGCTTCTTGACCTGCACTCCAACTCCTCCGGATCACGTTCGTTCCAAAAATCACGCTCCCGAAGGTTTCATTCCGTTTGGACTCCGTTTGATATTCCTTTTCTTCGAAATACTGAAATAGGCAAAAAAAACAGCAATATGGTCTGGGCCTCCGGTTAGTAGGTTAGTCCCAAAAATGATATAAATGTGTAAAATAAAGCCCATAAACATACAAAAGGGGTAATATAATAGCATGGAACAATCAAAAATTATAGATACGTTGGAGACGTATCACTAAGCTCACCATCTATGGCTTCCAGCCTGACGATAACTTTGTGACCTACATCACGCGTGTTGTGGAAGCTGCGATTAATATGGCAGAGATAAACCTACATGACAGGAAGGTGTGTGGGTGTTGTAGTGACCTGGATCCTGCGATCAAGGGCAAGGTTTGTCCATCAAGATATCCATGAACCACTAAGGAGAGGAAGCAGACAACTGAGGGTTGGGTTTGGCTTCGCATGTTGTGATTCACTTTCTGTCCTAAATGAAAAATGATGTACTTTGAAAATCACCTATCCTATCATCTTTTACTTGGAAGGAGTTCCTGAACTCTATAATTCTGTAGTTACCAAGTCTGTACTCTTTCTTTCCTTTCAGTTGAGGCTTGTACCTTTAAAATCGCCTGTCCTAATTGTGGAAACATTTATTAAGTTTGTAGTATATATTTGCGGCACCTTTTTATGTTAAAACCAAATGTTCGTGATTAGAGATTACATTGTGACCCATTGCCAATCGACCTATGCTTTCTGAAGATATTATTCTGAACCCTTTTTGAACATGTTCCCCAATGTAATGTGTTGGGAGGCGACAATGGCAGGGATTTGGTGCCCGGGGGCTGTGGAGGCAATGTGTTGGGAGACGACAATGATAGAGATTTGTGTCCGGGGGGTTCTGGAGGCTATTGTGAGAAAGATTTGATAGAGAAGCCACTAAAGGGCGCATGACAGATTCCAGATATGGGCCTCAATGGTAATACTCATGATGATTATGTCTGGGTGATAGTGCGACATGACATCCGACAGCTGCTCACTAAGTTTGTAAGCATCGTTCCACCAAAAATAAGTGGTAGTTGTACCTTGTCAGATATGAGGAAACCGGCGAGATTTTGTAAATTGTGTGGCTTAGTTGGTAACGAGTTCAAGGAGTGTGGGACTAAAATATATGAGGAGAAAAGCAAGAAATATGGTGATTGGCTTTATGCTGATCCTCCGAACAGGCCACGTCCTGATGTGAGCGAAGGGAAAGAACAATAGCCTTCCGGGACGTCTTATGCTACCGCTTTTTGGATTACGTTTGGTTGCTCACATCAAGCCCAACCAGGCACGCACGGAAAGAAAACAGGTTGTTGGTTGCCTGGACTACATTAGATTCTTTGCCTGCACGAACCTTAAAGCACTCCTCACACATGCCTATTTGGAACGGCTGAATCGATCGTTTCCACCAAACCAGACTCGAGCGATGCATGGGAGAGGACCACAAGTCTGACCTCCTAGGTCCACGGATATGGTGGAAGCATGCTAGGAGTTGTTTCCATGTTGGTAAGGATTGATACCTAGCGGTGATGGATGGATTGGTAGTATGCTTGATTTGTTGTAGTATGCTAGTATGTGTGCTAGTTTATTGAACTCTTTGCTATGATTTGAGCTATTATGTTGAACTAGATCATCTGTATGTACATGTGGCAGTGCTCTTTATACTATCCATATATAGTGTTCGTTCATATTGTCCATGTTTAGTGTTAGTTCCTACTATTGATGTGTAGTGTATGCCACTCTTGCTGATACGTACGCTTGTAGGACATGAGCATGCAAGAGTTTAGTCAGGCCCTTGTCGTGTCCTAGAGCCAGTTCACTGTTGGAAATATGCCCTAGAGGCAATAAAAAATTAGTTATTATTATACTTCCTTGTTCATGATAATCGTTTATTATCCATGCTATAATTGTATTGATAGGAAACTCAGATACATGTGCGGGTACATAGACAACACCATGTCCCTAGTAAGCCTCTAGTTGACTAGCTCGTTGATCAATAGATGGTTACGATTTCCTGACCATGGACATTGGATGTCGTTGATAACGGTATCACATCATTAGGAGAATGATGTGATGGACAAGACCCAACCCTAAGCCTAGCACAAAGATCGTGTAGTTCGTATGCTAAAGCTTTTCTAATGTCAAGTATCATTTCCTTAGACCATGAGATTGTGCAACTCCCGGATACCGTAGGAATGCTTTGGGTGTACCAAACGTCACAATGTAACTGGGTGGCTATAAAGGTGCACTACGGGTATCTCCGAAAGTGTCTGTTGGGTTGGCACGAATCGAGACTGGGATTTGTCACTCCGTGTGACGGAGAGGTATCTCTGGGCCCACTCGGTAGGACATCATCATAATGTGCACAATGTGACCAAGGGGTTGATCACGGGATGATGTGTTACGGAACGAGTAAAGAGACTTGCCGGTAACGAGATTGAACAAGGTATCGGGATACCGACGATCGAATCTCGGGCAAGTACTATACCGCTAGACAAAGGGAATTGAATACGGGATTGATTGAATCCTCGACATTGTGGTTCATCCGATGAGATCATCATGGAACATGTGGGAGCCAACATGGGTATCCAGATCCCGCTGTTGGTTATTGGCCGGAGAGTAGTCTCGGTCATGTCTACGTGTCTCCCGAACCCGTAGGGTCTACACAGTTAAGGTTCGATGACGCTAGGGTTATAGGGAATAGATGTACGTGGTTACCGAATGTTGTTCGGAGTCCCGGATGAGATCCCGGACGTCACGAGGAGTTCCGGAATGGTCCGGAGGTAAAGATTTATATATGGGAAGTCCTGTTTTGGTCACCGGAAAAGTTTCGGGTGCTATCGGTAACGTATTGGGACCACCGGGAGGGTCCCGGGGGTCCACCAAGTGGGGCCACCAGCCCCAGAGGGCAGCATGGGCCAAGTGTGGGAGGGGACCAGCCCCAGGTGGGCTGGTGCGCCCCCCCCCCCCCACCAGGGCCCAAGGCGCCTAGGGTTTGGGGAGGGGGCGCCTCCACATTACTTGGGGGGCACGTTTCCCCTCTCCCCCCCTTGGCCGCCACCCTAGATGGGTTTGGGGCTGCCGCACCCCTTGGGGTGGGAACCCTAGAGGGGGCGCAGCCCCCTCCCTCTCCCCTATATATACTTGAGGTATTGGGGGCTGCAAAGACATGAGTTTCTCTCCCTCTTGGTGCAGCCCTACCTCTCTCCCTCCTCGTCTCTTGCGGTGCTTGGCGAAGCCCTGCAGGATTGCCACGCTCCTCCACCACCACCACGCCATCGTGCTGCTGCTGGACGGAGTCTTCCTCAACCTCTCCCTCTCTCCTTGCTGGATCAAGGCATGGGAGACGTCACCGGGCTGCATGTGTGTTGAACGCGGAGGTGCCGTCCGTTCGGCACTAGGATCATCGGTGATTTGCATCACGACGAGTATGACTCCATCAACCCTGTTCACTTGAACGCTTCTGCTTAGCGATCTACAATGGTATGTAGACGCACTCCCCTTTCCCTCGTTGCTAGATTACTCCGTAGATTGATGTTGGTGATGCATAGAAAATTTTGAATTTCTGCTACGTTCCCCAACAGTGGCATCATGAGCTAGGTCTATGCGTAGTTACTATGCATGAGTAGAACACAAAGCAGTTGTGGGCGTAGATGTTGTTAATTTTCTTGCCACTACTAGTCTTATCTTGCTTCGGCGGCATCGTGGGATGAAGCGGCCCGGACCGACCTTACACGTACGCTTACGTGAGACAGGTTCCACCGACTGACATGCACTAGTTGCATAAGGTGGCTAGCGGGTGTCTGTCTCTCCCACTTTAGTTGGAGCGGATTCGATGAAAAGGGTCCATATGAAGGGTAAATAGAAATTGGCATATCACGTTGTGGTTTTATGTAGGTAAAAAAACGTTCTTGCTAGAACACCTATAGAAGCCATGTAAAAACTTGCAACAACAATTAGAGGACGTCTAACTTGTTTTTGCAGCAAGTGTTTTGTGATGTGATATGGCCAAAGGATGTGATGAATGATATATGTGATGTATGGGATGATCATATTCTTGTAATAGGAATCACGACTTGCATGTCGATGAGTATGACAACCGGCAGGAGCCATAGGAGTTGTCTTTATTTTTTGTATGACCTGCGTGTCATTGAAGAACGCCATGTAAATTACTTTACTTTATTGCTAAACGCGTTAGCCATAGAAGTAGAAGTAGTTGTTGGCGTGACAACTTCATGAAGACACGATGATGGAGATCATGATGATGGAGATCATGGTGTCATGTCGGTGACGAAGATGATCATGGCGCCCCGAAGATGGAGATCAAAGGAGCAATATGATATTGGCCATATCATGTCACTATTTGATTGCATGTGATGTTTATCATGTTTTACATCTTATTTGCTTAGAACGACGGTAGCTTAAATAAGATGATCCCTCGAAATAATTTCAAGAAAAGTGTTCCCCCTAACTGTGCACCGTTGCGAAGGTTCGTTGTTTCGAAGCACCACGTGATGATCGGGTGTGATAGATTCTAACGTTCGAATACTACGGGTGTAAGCCAGATTTACACACGCAATACACTTAGGTTGACTTGACGAGCCTAGCATGTACAGACATGGCCTCGGAACACGGAAGACCGAAAGGTCGAGCATGAGTCGTATAGAAGATATGGTCAACATGAAGATGTTCACCGACGTTGACTAGTCCATCTCACGTGATGATCGGACAGGGCCTAGTTGACTCGGATCATGTAATCACTTAGATAACTAGAGGGATGTCTATCTGAGTGGGAGTTCATAAGATGAACTCAATTATCCTGAACATAGTCAAAATGTCTTTGCAAATTATGTCATAATGCTCGCGCTTTAGTTCTACTGTTTCAGATATGTTCCTAGATAAAAATTTAGTAGAAAGTTGATAGTAGCGATTATGCGGACTAGGTCCGTAAACTGAGGATTGTCCTCGTTGCTTCGTAGAAGTCTTATGTCCTTAATGCACCGCTCAGTGTGCTGAACCTCGAACGTCATCTGTGGATGTTGCGAACATCTGACATACACGTTTTGATAACTATGTGATAGTTCAGTAATGTTAAACGGTTTAGAGTTGAGGCACCAAAGACGATTTCGAAACGTCGCGGAACATATGAGATGTTTCGAGGGCTGAAATTGGGATTTCAGGCTCGTGCCCACGTCAAGAGGTATAAGACCTCCGACGATTTTCTTAGCCTGCAAACTAAGGGAGAAAAGCTCAATCGTTGAGCTTGTGCTCAGATTGTCTGAGTACAACAATCACTTGAATCAAGTGGGAGTTGATCTTCCAGATGAGATAGTGATGTTTCTCCAAAGTCATTGCCACCAAGCTGCTAGAGCTTCGTGATGAACTATAACATGTCAGGGATAGATATGATGATCCTTGGATATTCGTGATGTATGACACCGAGAAAGTAGAAATCAAGAAGGAGCATCAATTGTTGATGGTTGGTGAAACCACTAGTTTCAAGAAGGGCAAGGGCAAGAAGGGATACTTCATGAAACGGCAAATCAGCTGCTGCTCTAGTGAAGAAACCCAAGGTTGAACCCAAACCCGAGACTAAGTGCTTCTGTAATAAGGGGAACAACCACTGGAGCAGAATTGCCCTAGATACTTGGTAGATGAGAAGGCTGGCAAGGTCGATAGAAGTATATTAGATATACATTATGTTAGTGTGTACTTTACTAGTACTCCTAGTAGCACCAGGGTATTAGATACAGGTTCGGTTGCTAAGTGTTAGTAACTCGAAATAAAAGCTACGGAACAAATGGAGGCTAGCTAAAGGTGAGATGACGATGTGTGTTGGAAGTGTTTCCAAGGTTGATGTGATAAGCATCGCATGCTCCCTCTACCATCGAGATTGGTGTTAAACCTAAATAATTGTTATTTGGTGTTTGCATTGAGCATAGACATGATTGGATCATGTTTATCGCAATATGGTTATTCATTTAAGGAGAATAATGGTTACTCTGTTTATTTGAATAATACCTTCAATGGTCTTGCACCTAAAATAAATGGTTTATTGAATCTCGATCGTGGTGATACACATGTTCATGCCAAAAGATATAAGATAGTAATGATAGTACCACATACTTGTGGCACTGCCACTTGAGTCATATTGGTATAAAACGCATGAAGAAGCTCCATGTTGATGGATCTTTGGACTCACTCGTTTTTGGAAAAGTTTGAGACATGCGAACCATGTCTATTGGTGTATATGCATGAAGAAACTCCATGCAAATGGACCGTTTGGACTCACTTGATTTTGAATCACTTGAGACATGCAAATCATACCACATGGGCAAGATGACTGAAAGCCTCGTTTTTCAGTAAAATGGAACAAGAAAGCAACTTATTGGAAGTAATACATTTTGATGTGTGCAATCCAATGAGTACTGAGGCACGCAGTGGATATCATTATGTTCTTACTTCACAGATGATTTGAGTAGATACTAAGTATATTTACTTGATGAGACACAAGTCTGAATTATTGAATGGTTCAAGTAATTTCAGAGTGAAGTTGAAGATCATCGTGACAAGAGGATAAAATGTCTATGATATGATCATAGAGATGAGTATCTGAGTTACGAGCTTTGGCACGCAATTAAGACATTGTGGAAATTGTTTCACAATTAATACCGCCTGGAACACCATAGTGTGATGGTGTGTCCGAACATCATAGTTGCACCCTATTGGATATGGTGCGTACCATGATGTGTCTTATCGAATTACCACTATCGTTCATGGGTTAGGCATTAGAGACAACCGCACTCACTTTAATAGGGCACCACGTAATTCCGTTGAGACGACACCATTTGAACTATGGTTTGGAGAAACCTAAGTTGTCATTTCTTAAAAGTTTGGGGCTGCGACGCTTATGTGAAAAAGTTTCAGGTTGATAAGCTCGAACCCAAAGCGGATAAAATGCATCTTCATAAGACACCCAAAACTGTTGGGTATACCTCCTAATTCAGATCCGAAAGCAATAGGGATTGTTTCTTGAATCGGGTCCTTTCTCGAGGAAAAGTTTGTCTCGGAAAGTTGAGTAGGAGCATGGTGGAGACTTGATGAGGTTATTGAACCGTCACTTCAACTAGTGTGTAGCAGGGCACAGGAAGTTGTTCCTGTGGCGCCCACACCAATTGAAGTAGAATCTTATGATAGTGATCATGAAGTTTCGGATCAAGTCACTACCGTACCTCGTAGGGTGACAAGGATGCATACTACTTCAGAGTGGTACAGTAATCCTGTCTTGAAGGTCATGTTGCTAGACAACAATGAACCTACGAGCTATGGAGAAGCGATAGTTGGCCCATATTCCGACAAATGGTTAGAAGCCATGAAATCCGAGATAGGATCCATGTATCAGAACAAAGCATGGACTTTGGTGGACTTGCCCGATGATCGGCAAGCCATTGAGATAAATGGATCTTTAAGAATATGACGTACGTGGACGGTAATGTCACCGTCTATGAAGCTCGACTTGTGGCGAAGAGTTTTTTCACAAGTTCAAGGAGTTGACTACGATGAGATTTTCTCATCCGTAGCGATGCTTAAGCCCGTCGAAATCATGTTAGCATTAGCTGCATTTATGAAATCTGGCAAGATGGATGTCAAAACGAGTTTCCTTACCAGTTTTCGTAAGGAAAGGTTGTATGTGATACAATCAGAAAGGTTTTGTCGATCCTAAGGATGCTAAAAGGTATGCTAGCTCCAGCGATCCTTCCATAGACTAGAGCAAGCATCTCGGAGTCAGAATATGCGCTTTGATGGAATGATCAAAGATTTTGGGTTTGTACAAAGTTTATGAGAAACTTGTATTTCCAAAGAAGTGAGTGGGAGCACTATAGAATTTCTGATAAGTATATGTTGTAAACATATTGTTGATCAGAAATAATGTAGAATTCTAGAAAGCATATAGGGTTATTTGAAAAGTGTTTTTCAATGGAAAACCTGGATTAGGCTACTTGAACAATAAGCATCAAGATCTATAAGATAGATCAAAATGCTTAATAGTACTTTCAAATGAGCGCATACCTTGACATGATCTTGAAGGTATTCAAGATGGATCAGTCAAAGAAGGAGTTCTTGCCTGAGTTGTAAGGTGTGAAGTTAAGACTTAAAGCTCGACCACGGCAGAAGAGAGAGAAAGGACGAAGGTCGTCCCCTATGCTTAGACGTAGGCTCCATAGTATGCTATGCTGTGTACCGCACCTGATGTGTGCCTTGCCACATGTCTGGCAAGAGGGTACAAAGGTGATCAAGGAGTGGATCACCAGATAGCGGTCAAAATTGTCCTTGGAGTAATAAGGACATGTTTCTCAATTATGGAGGTGATAAAGAGATCGGCGTAAAGGGTTACGTCGATGCAAGCTTTAACACCTATCCGAATGACTCTGAGTAGCAAACCGGATGCGTATAGTGGAGCAACCATTTGGAATAGCTCCAAGTGGAGCGTGGAAGCAGAATTTACAATATGACCTAGAGATTTGCGAAGTACATACGAATCTGAATGTTGCAGACCCGTTGACTAAAACCTCTCTCACAAAGCAAAACATGATCAAACCCCAGAACTCACTGAGTCTTAATCACATGATGATTTGAACTAGTTTAGTGACACTAGTAAACTCTTTGGATGTTGGTCACATGGCGATGTGACCTGTGAGTGTTAATCACATGATGATGTGAACTAGATTATTGACTCTAGTGCAAGTGGGAGACTGTTGGAAATATGCCTAGAGGCAATAACAAATTAGTTATTATTATATTTCCTTGTTCATGATAATCGTTTATTATCCATGCTATAATTGTATTGATAGGAAACTCATATACATGTGTGGGTACATAGACAACACCATGTCCCTAGTAAGCCTCTACTTGACTAGCTCGTTGATCAATAGATGGTTACGGTTTCCTGACCATGGACATTGGATGCCGTTGATAACGGGATCAAATCATTAGGAGAATGATGTCATGGACAAGACCCAATCCTAAGCCTAGCACAAAGATCGTGTAGTTCGTATGCTAAAGCTTTTCTAATGTCAAGTATCATTTCCTTAGACCATGAGATTGTGCAACTCCCGGATACCGTAGGAATGCTTTGGGTGTACCAAGCGTCACAACATAACTGGGTGGCTATAAAGGTGCACTACGGGTATCTCCAAAAGTGTCTGTTGGGTTGGCACGAATCGAGACTGGGATTTGTCACTCCGTGTGACAGAGAGGTATCTCTGGGCCCACTCGGTAGGACATCATCATAATGTGCACAATGTGACCAAGGGGTTTATCACGGGATGATGTGTTACGGAACGAGTAAAGAGACTTGCCGGTAACGAGATTGAACAAGGTATCGGGATACCGACGATCGAATCTCGGGCAAGTACTATACCGCTAGACAAAGGGAATTGAATACGGGATTGATTGAATCCTTGACATCGTGGTTCATCCGATGAGATCATCGTGGAACATGTGGGAGCCAACATGGGTATCCAGATCCCGCTGTTGGTTATTGGCCGGAGAGTAGTCTCGGTCATGTCTACGTGTCTCCTAAACCCGTAGGGTCTACACACTTAAGGTTCGATGACGCTAGGGTTATAGGGAATAGATGTACGTGGTTACCGAATGTTGTTCGGAGTCCCGGATGAGATCCCGGACGTCACGAGGAGTTCCGGAATGGTCCGGAGGTAAAGATTTATATATGGGAAGTCCTGTTTTGGTCACCGGAAAAGTTTTGGGTGCTATCGATAACGTACCAGGACCACCGGGAGGGTCCCGGGGGTCCACCAAGCGGGGCCACCGGCCCCAGAGGGAAGCATGGGCCAAGTGTGGGAGGGGACCAGCCCCAGGTGGGCTGGTGCGCCCCCCCACCACGGCCCAAGGCGCCTAGGGTTTGGGGAGGGGGCGCCTCCACCTTACTTGGGGGGCAAGTTTCCCCTCTCCCCCCTTGGCCGCCACCCTAGATGGGTTTGAGGTTGCCGCACCCCTTGGGGTGGGAACCCTAGAGGGGGCGCAGCCCCCTCCCTCTCCCCTATATATACTTGAGGTATTTGGGGCTGCAAAGACATGAGTTTCTCTCCCTCTTGGCGCAGCCTACCTCTCTCCCTCCTCGTCTCTTGCGGTGCTTGGCGAAGCCCTACAGGATTGCCACGCTCCTCCACCACCACCACGCCGTCGTGCTGCTGCTGGACGGAGTCTTCCTCAACCTCTCCCTCTCTCCTTGCTGGATCAAGGCATGGGAGACTTCACTAGGCTGCATGTGTGTTGAACGCGGAGGTGCCGTCTGTTCGGCACTAGGATCATCGGTGATTTGCATCACGACGAGTACGACTCCATCAACCCCGTTCACTTGAACGCTTCCGCTTAGCGATCTACACGGGTATGTAGATGCACTCCCCTTTCCCTCATTGCTAGATTACTAGATTGATCTTGGTGATGCATAGAAAATTTTGAATTTCTGCTACGTTCCCCAACATTCACGGCGTCCTATGTCGAGGACTCCCAGCCTGCAAAAACATCACGTCTTGACCATATCACATCACAACATGCCCTGCAAAAACAAGTTAGACGTCCTCTACTTTGTTGTTGCAAGTTTTACGTGGCTGCTACGGGCTTAGCAAGAACCGTTCTTACCTACGCATCAAAAACCACAACGATAGTTCGTCAAGTTGGTGCTGTTTTAACCTTCGCAAGGACCGGGCGTAGCCACACTCGATTCAGCTAAAGTGAGAGAGACAGACACCCGCCAGCCACCTTTAAGCACGAGTGCTCGTAACGGTGAAACCAGTCTCGCGTAAGCGTACACGTAATGTCGGTCCGGGCCGCTTCATCTCACAATACCGCCGAACCAAAGTATGACATGCTAGTAAGCAGTATGACTTGTATCGCCCACAACTCACTTGTGTTCTACTCGTGCATATAACATCAACGCATAAAACCTAGGCTCGGATGCCATTGTTGGGGAATGTAGTAATTTCAAAAAATTTCCTACGCACACGCAAGATCATGGTGATGGCATAGCAACGAGAGGGGAGAGTGTTCGTCCACGTACCCTCATAGACAGTAAGCGGAAGCATTAGCACAACGCGGTTGATGTAGTCGTACGTCTTCACGATCCGACCGATCCAAGCACCGAACGTACGGGGCCTCCGAGTTCAGCACACGTTCAGCTCGATGACGATCTCCGGCCTCCGATCCAGCAAAGCTCCGGAGATGAGTTCCGTCAGCACGACGGTGTGGTGACGATGATGATGTTCTACCGGCGCAGGGCTTCGCCTAAACTCCGCGACGATATGACCGAGGTGGAATATGGTGGAGGGGGCACCGCACACGGCTAAGGAACGATCCGTAGATCAACTTGTGTGTCTATGGGGTGCCCCCTACCCCCGTATATAAAGGAGTGGAGGAGGGGAGGGCTGGCCCTCTTCTATGGCGCGCCCTAGGGGAGTCCTACTCCCACCGGGAGTAGGATTCCCCCTTTCCTAGTCCAACTAGGAGTCCTTCCATGTATTAGGAGTAGGAGACAAGGAAGGGGAAGAGAAAAGGGAAGGAAGGAGGGGGTGCGGCCCCTCCCCCTAGTACAATTCGGACTAGGCCATGGGGGGGCGCGCGGCCTGCCCTAGGCAGCCCCTCTCTCTTTCCCGTATGGCCCAATAAGGCCCAATACTTCTCCCCGGCGAATTCCCGTAACTCTCCGGTACTCCGATAAATACCCGAATCACTCAAAACCTTTCCGAACTCCGAATATAGTCGTCCAATATATCGATCTTTACGTCTCGACCATTTCGAGACTCCTCGTCATGTCCCCGATCTCATCCGGGACTCCGAACTCCTTCGGTACATCAAAACTCATAAACTCATAATATAACTGTCATCGAAACCTTAAGCGTGCGGACCCTACGGGTTCGAGAACTATGTAGACATGACCTAGAACTATTTGTGGTCAATAACCAATAGCGGAACCTGGATGTCCATATTGGCTCCTACATATTCTACGAAGATCTTTATCGGTCAAACCGCATAACAACATACGTTGTTCCCTTTGTCATCGGTATGTTACTTGCCCGAGATTCGATCGTCGGTATCCAATACCTAGTTCAATCTCGTTACCGGCAAGTCTCTTTACTCGTTCCGTAATACTTCATCCCGTAACTAACTCATTAGTTACAATGCTTGCAAGGCTTAAGTGATGTGTATTACCGAGAGGGCCCAGAGATACCTCTCCGACAATCGGAGTGACAAAACCTAATCTCGAAATACGCCAACCCAACATGTACCTTCGGAGACACCTGTAGAGCACCTTTATAATCACCCAGTTACGTTGTGACGTTTGGTAGCACACAAAGTGTTCCTCCGGTAAACGGGAGTTGCATAATCTCATAGTTGTAGGAACATTGTATAAGTCATGAAGAAAGCAATAGCAACATACTAAACGATCAAGTGCTAGGCTAACGGAATGGGTCAAGTCAATCACATCATTCTCCTAATGATGTGATCCCATTAATCAAATGACAACTCTTCTGTCCATGGCTAGGAAACATAACCATCTTTGATAAACGAGCTAGTCAAGTAGAGGCATACTAGTGACACTATGTTTGTCTATGTATTCACACATGTATTATGTTTCCGGTTAATACAATTCTAGCATGAATAATAAACATTTATCATGATATAAGGAAATAAATAATAACTTTATTATTGCCTCTAGGGCATATTTCCTTCACATCATTGGTCTAAGTAAGCATGTAACTCCTCATGCCGATGGTGAACTAGTGGTGGTTGGATAACATCCTCTTTTGCATGTGGTGGTAGGATGACACCATAGTAGTGGCGGGATGAACTTGTTATGTTGTATGATCATGCATGCTTACTTATGTTTCATGTCTATTGTGCTCCATTGCTCGCGGCTTGAATTGTTGCTCTTCTGCCATGCTAGGACAAGTGCTATGTGGTGTTCCGAGGGAGGGTTCCAGGGGTTTACAGTTCATGGGAAGCATGCAATGAACAAGTGTTCCGAGGGCATGGCGGCTGTCAGTGGGTCGTTCTCGGATGTGTCGACCTCCTCATCTATGTCCTCGATCACATCCACGGGTTCTTCCAAGATGCTGGTTAGATCCTCGACATTGGCCACAAGATGGGTGGTGGGTGGTTCGAATGAACTGAATTTCCCGGGGACTCCTAGATTCGATCGTACACCAAGATCGGGCCATCTGAGATTACAAGCTTCTAGAACCGATCTGATATCAAAATCAGGGGCATCGGCTTTGGAGCAGACGTCGTACGTTCCTCTTGGGCCAGATAGGACTTCGGGACCAGGGTAAGCTTCCTTAAAGTGGGATATAACATCAACCTTGGGTTCTCACGCTCTTTAGTGGCTTGATCTGACGTTGGGGCCAGGAGAAGCGACTTCGAGATCGGATGTGACACCGACCTCGTGAAGGGGTTCTCATGCTCCTCTACGGCTAGATCCAGTGCCTGGTTGGAGGAAAGTGGGTCATGTTGTTCCCGGGGTTGGCATGACACCAAACTCGAGAATGCCAGCTCACAGCGGATGTCCACGGTTTACTTCTTGCTGCCAAACCAGATGGTCCGACCTGGAACAAAGAAATTGACCTAGCCGAGGTGGCCACCCGAGTTGGCGACGAGGGCAACACCGTCGAAGACAACATCTAGCCCGACACAAGGATTGTGATGGTGCCAATCTGAGCATTGAACTTGACTCCCATCACTCCGCGACGATCACCTAGCAGGACCTGCATGGCTGACCACGGACAGGGCTAAATCCGACAGGTTTCAGGGTAGGGGATCTGAAGCTAGGTTTCTAGAAATGGTGGTAATAAGAACACATGATTTTAGCCAGTTTTGGAGTCTCCGGGGAGATAATATGCTACGTTTTGTATGTGTTTATTGTGTTGGAGTAAGTGCAAAGTATAGGTAATCTACCACAAGATTGTATGATGCCTAATGTCTTCTCTACGAGTTTGGCCCCTCGGTTTATATAATATACCGGGGGGGTCCTAAGGTACATGATCCTAGTCAACTACGAACAGGGGGGCAGAGTCCTACACTGATCCAGCTTCTTGGAGTATACATCAAGTCTTTTGCAACCTTCTAATTATATACCATGGGCCGCCCGATGTGGCCCACGTCGGTATCGGCAAGGGGTCTTCAGCCAGGCCCAACAGGCTGGGACTCGACATGATGAGAGGCCCCTAGCTGGGACAACATCAGTGGTGTTATAACTAGAACACGATTATTGTCATGTGTTGCACTACTGGTGGGCTAACAAAAACAATAATCACGACATGCACATGGTGCATAATTAAGCAAGGACTTGAACGGTATTAAATTATTAAATAAAGAAAAAATAGTGTGTTATGTAAATATGCTCTCGATGGTCTCTTATTTTTGCTTATTTGGTGTCACAGTTATGATATAGTCAGAGGTAGAACACTCGAACTGTCCTAAGTGGCATGCCAGCCTAATAATGTCAGACAGAGGGAGGGCAATATAAGCACTGAAGACTTGTGCAGTACCATCAACTCTAAGACTCATTTTTATGACTAATATGTGGCTGATATGCATTTCTTCTAGACCTTAGTGTCTCCCTGCTACCGGGTCGCATCTACCAGATGTTGTCGTGTTACATCGGCGGAGGTTTTGGTGGACAAAGCAATCATGATTTTCTTTCTTGCGAAGCACGCGGCACTGTGCTTGCACACATGTTCTCATTAAATTTACGTACACATTAATCTTGACTCCCGTTGCACTCCCGTTGCAACGCACAGATATATGTGCTACTCCCTCCGTTCCTAAATACTTGTTTTTCTAGAGATTTCAACAAGTGACTACATACGGCGCAAAATGAATGAATCTATACTTTAAAATATGTCTACATACATCCGTATGTTGAGTCCATTTGAAATGCCTAGAAAGACAAGTATTTGGGAACGGAGGGAGTAGTTTCTATTTTTCATCTGTTTTGGATGTTTAAAATATAATTGATAGATAGGTAGATTTAATCCAAGAAAAAATAAGAAAGGTCTAAATATAGGTCGACATGTCTTGTGGTTTTGAGCTGCTCTACTCCTCAAGAAAATCAAAATACATCCAATACAATTGGTGAAACACATCGAAACTTGTTTGTGCAGAAAATGATGGCGATGGGTACGAGCAATCGACCAGGCTTCACATGACACCAAAGCAAGTAAATAAACCAGAAATGAGATCCTTGCGAAAAGGAGTTTTTCTTTTCTGCGAAAAGGATTATGTATTAGACAAGGAATTCAATCTCTATCGGTGAACACTTGTAAACACGAGGAATATTCAGCTAGGGTAGTCGCCAACAAAAACATGTTGGGCCTGTGGACCTCTGCTTCTCACCGGCAAGTTTGAAAACCAGGACAACATATTTTTTTTGTGGATCACTGAAATTGACTGGCTACGATGACCACTGACACGTTAACATCAGCTGAAATCACACCAGTGCATTTCTCCTCTCTTTTTTTACCTTTTAAGCATTTTTTTCACTTCTCCTATTTTTTAACCTTTTAAAAAACATTTTTTTTTAGCATTGCTGCTGCAAACGAGAAAGAATCCGGTTCCATTCCTTCCCTTTCTCCTCCTGACCAAACGATGGAATCCAATGGGCAGAATCCGGGTGTCCCCGCGCGACACACCACCCCTTCCTCGCCCCGAATCTTCCCTTTCCCTTCCCCGCCCCACACGGCACAACAGAACCAAGCGCTCACCTCCAAAGTCCCCAATCCTGCCGCTCACGCCCCACGAACCCATCAAACCCTAGCGTCATCGCCACCCCCCTCGAGATGGACGGCCGGGACGCCACGGCGGACCTGCAGGAGTGGGAGCTCCTCCTCGCCTCCCCCACCGCCGCCGCGGCGCCCGGGCCGTACGCCCCCGGCGGGGAGGCGGTGGTGGAGGACGACGCCGCCGGGGCCATCAAGTACGACTACTTCGACCTCGGCTCCGACGCCAAGTACGCCCGGAGGGCGTCCCTGTCGGCGGGGGCCGAGGAGGAGGGTAAGGAGGAGGAGGGGACGGACGAGGAGGCCGGCGAGGCGAGCTGGGTGGAGCCGCACCCGGGCGCCCTCGCCTTCCCAGCCCGCGACCGCGCCGCGCTCTGGTCCGACTCGTCGTCGGACGGGGAGCGGCGCGAGGACGCCGAGGCCACCGAGCCGCTGGTGGAGACGCCCCGGGAGGCTGCGGCGGCGGACGAGGGGGCGGTGGCGAAGGGAGGGCCCGCGGCGGCGGCGGCGCGGTGGTGGAGGCTGCCCGTGGAGGTGCTGCGGCTGTGGGCGGCGCGCGCGGCGAGGAGCGCCTGGTCGGTGCCCGTCGCCGTCGCGCTGCTCGGGATCGCCGTGCTGGGCCGCCGGCTGTACCGGCTGCGGCGGCAGAGCAAGGCCGTGGCGCGCGTGCGGCTCGTCCTTGACGATAAGGTCAGGCCCTTTGCCCCTTTCCGCCCCATGTCGCGTCCCAATCGCTTGATCTTGCGCCGCTGCGCTTGCGTAGGCGTCTCACTCGTGGGTCTAGTGTTGTTGAGACGTTGCGTCGTGTATCACCTTTAGAACCTGTTCCCCGCTGCTGAGCTTAGCAACAGGCAGCTGCACGACGGCCTAGGTGCTACTGACATACATGATGTAAGAATAGTGTCACCTTAAAGGAGAAATTCTAGGGAAGCTCCTTGTAAAATTCGTTCTAGGAAGCTCCTTGTATTGTTTAAGCTGAAGGTAGAGCATTTCATGGATTTGCTTCCTCGCAAAAAAGGAAAATAAGAACTCTGGTTGCTTCTGTTGCCATGTTTTGTTGTGTGCTCGGTCAGGAAATGCATGGCAGTAGCATTTATTTAAAGATGACAATAGTTAATACGCGAACCAATGTGAATTGTGGCTGACAGTTGAACTGATTGGATTACTGGATTGATGTTGTTCTTGACAGTTGACACTATTATATACCTCACCATTGCTTATCCATGTGCGAATCTGCAAAATTGCATAGTATTTGTGTTGCCATCTTCTTTATTGCTTGAGTATTTATATTTTCATCATCCCTGCAGAAGGCATCTCAATTCAAGGTCCAGCCGATGTTACGGCGAGCTCCGATGATAAAGCCTATGCTTCCAGCCAATGGAGTGACCCCATGGCCTGTGCTGGGGCACCTGTGAGATTGTGAGATCCGCTACATAGAGCTAGAAATACAGTTGGCTTGTGAGCATACTATGCAGTCCCCTGCAGATTTATACCCTACTAGAAGTGCATACTTGTGGAAGACAAAACGATGCTTAAGTGACTCATTTAGTATATCTTTTCTGCTTGATGTTTGTACTGCACCTGTGTGTATATTTTTCTTCTGTAACCTTGTTTTACCTGATGTGCTTGAACAATGTGGCTGTGTATATATGACACATAGTATCTGAATATGGTCGAGCTTCCTTTCAGCACCACATTTCTCTTGTTGCTTTCTTTTCTCGCTGGAAAATGGTGCTGACTGCGAATTCAGCACACTGGAAAGGATAGTATTATCTACGAAATCAGCCGATGTTTCTGAATGAGAGGTCTGTTATTCCTATGTATTTTCACCAAATGATTGATAATATGGCCTCATTGGTTTGCACCGTCGAGAAAGTAGGAACTTTTTTCGGGTGAGGAAGCAAGCAATTTGATGAGACACGACTCAGGGAAAGAGAAGACTCAACATGGAACTGCCGCAGACATTTTATTAGGGTCGATCGTGGTTCCAAGTTACTTATTACTTGAAGAGCGTATGGGCAAAATTTTCATCGAAGTGGTCGTGCCGGAGTGGTTATCGGGCATGACTAGAAATCATGTGGGCTTTGCCCGCGCAGGTTCGAATCCTGCCGACCACGATTTTTTTGCCATTTCCGTACAGGGTCAAAGTATAGTAGATTTGCAAGCATTTTTCCCCTTTAATTACTTTCTTGCAAAAAGAAATGTAAACCATAATATCGTGGCCACGATTTTATTTTTTTTGGCCATTTTCTGTAGGTAAACGTTTGTGGCCGGCGGACCAGCTAAATTTTCGGCCGGTCGCTGGCTACTTGTTCGATTCAGCCAATCGTACTCCCCGTGACAGGCTAATCATCCGGTTCCGCACCACTTCGCTGTGGGGCCCAATATCGCTTAATCAATCTTATGGGGCAACTAATTAACAAGCGCTCCTTCGGGAGCCTAGCAACGATCAGCGCCACTTGACGCACTCTCAGCCATTCGCCACGTGTCGTGCTCTGGGCGTTCCCTCCGGATTATGTTTTTTTATTTTTCCGCAGAGGGTCAAAGTATAGTAGATTTGCAAGCATTTTTCCCCTTTAATTACTTTCTTGCAAAAAGAAATGTAAACCATAATATCGTGGCCACGATTTTATTTTATTTTTGGCCATTTTCTGTAGGTAAACGTTTGTGGCCGGCGGACCAGCTAAATTTTCGGCCGGTCGCTGGCTACTCGTTCGATTCAGCCAATCGTACTCCCCGTGACAGGCTAATCATCCGGTTCCGCACCACTTCGCTGTGGGGCCCAATATCGCTTAATCAATCTTATGGAAGCAATTAATTAACGAGCGCTCCTTCGGGAGCCTAGCAACGATCAGCGCCACTTGACGCGCTCTCAGCCATTCGCCACGTGTCGCGCTCTGGGCGTTCTCTCCGGATTATGTTTTTTTATTTTTTCGCACGCGTTTTCGGCTTTTTAAACATTTTTTCCCCTTTTTTGTCGTTTTGGTTTTCCACCGGTCTTCCCTAGCTTTTCAATCAATTTTTTTTGAAAAAACAAATTTTTTTTGCGCAAAAAAACGTATTTTTTTTGCGAGAGGCACGGTTGTGCTTTCGCGAGAGGCGCGGCCGTGCCTCTTGAAAACGGAAAAAAACGTGTTTTCTGTTTTTTTTTTCTTTCGAGAGAGGCGCGGTTTTGCTTCCGCGAGAGTCAGGGCCGTGCCTCTTGGAAACAAAAAAACACATTTTCTATTTATTTTTTTCTTTCGCAAGAGGCACGGTTGTGCTTTCGCGAGAGTCACGGCCGTGCCTCCTCGGAAACGGAAAAAAACCCGCTTTCTGTCTTTTTTTCGCAAAAGGCACGGTTGTGATTTCGTCAGAGGCACGGGTGTGCCTCTTTCGGAAAGGGAAAAAACCCCGTGCTCCCAGTTCGGTTTTTTCTTCTGGTTTTTTTCGTGAAAAAAAAGTTCATCAAAACCTATTAACATGGGATCTAGTTTTGAAGATCTCGACGCGAGGAATACAAAGGCGAAAGCGGTTCAAGATTTGGACGCACGGTTTAAGAGATAAAACGTTTTGAATAAACGGATCTACGAAAAAAGGAAAAACTCCCGGGTTGCGACAAGTGGCGCACATACTGCGCGCCACTTGTCGCAACCTTGGGAAGTTGGAGTGATCTCCGCAAAGAGTACTCCTTAACTAGTGATTTCACAATCTTATCCCCATCGCTTCCCTCGTCTTCAACCTTCATCTCTCTCCCCAACACTGCATCTCCACCTTCATCTCTCTTCCCCGTTGCTTTTGCCTTCACTCCGTCAAGCAAGCCCCTGCGCCTGAATCAAATTTGTTGCCCACATAATCTAATTTTCTCCTCACCTCTCCTTTCCCCCGCGTTGCTGCATCAAGGAGCTGCAGGGAGATGTTGGTGACGAGACCGCGTGCTCCTGCTACTGCGGTGGTTGTGGAGCCGGGGAGACGTCCACGACATGGTTGCTGCTTCTACGACGACGCCACGACGAGGCTGCTGCTTTTTGCTACAATGGTCGTGATGCTGCTACGACCGGCACCCGTGCGCATACATGCCACCGCTCGATGCTACAACTGCCCCCTGTTTTGCTGGAACCAGCTATGCTATTTGCTGGAAGCAAGAGTCACCAGTGCTGGAAGCAATTCACAACACGGCTTATGCTAGAACAACACTGCGGTTTTTGCTGGAACCAGCGAGAATTTTTACTACCAGAGGCCGACGCCGGAGCTGGTACCAGCACAAGCGTTCTGCTACAACCGATGAAGGTCCGATTTAGAACCAGCAGAAAAATTTGCTACAACCGCTGAAGCCCCGAGCTGGGACCAGCACATTTTTTTGCTACATCGGCTTGAGAGTTTCTACGGCGGCGACGGTAAACCTTGATTTTTGTTGCAACCGACCACCATAAAAGCTTCCACCCATAAGATTTTTTGCTACGATGGGAAGCTGCATCTGGCTGCGTGGCTGTTATGGTTCCTCGATGGCCACGGCGACTTTTTTCGCTTGCAAGGTGCTGGAACCGGACCAACGCCGGTGCTGCAACCAGCCAACCATTATAGGTGGAAGCTACAACTGGCCATGGCAAGCTGCGACCTCGCGCACAGGCTGCAGCCGGCTGGCGAGCTGCGCTGGCGTGCGGCGACGGCAAGCCGACGGCATGCGGCGACGGCGAGCGGCGCGACGGAAGCTGCAAGTGGGGAGGTTGTGCGAGGCGTCAAACAAGCACGGTAGGATGGAACTGCGACAGGAAAGAACAAGAATCCTGTACGTGGGAGGGAGCGACGTCAAACAAGCAGGGTAGGATGGAATTGCGGCAGGAAAGAACAAGAATCATGTACGTGGGAGGGAGCGACTTTAAATTGGGAATTAATCCGGCGGTTGCTAAAGCACGTATCGTGCGGGTGCGCGGTGACCGGCCCAAATTTGGGCCGGCGCACCGGCGCCTAGCGCTGTCCTTTTCTGTAGGGTCAAATTAAGCATTTGTCCACTTTACTTTCTTGCAACAAAGAAATGATCACCATCGTCTCAAAACGATAAAAGAACGATCACCATATATCATGTTTCTTTGTTGCGATTACAAGAACCCCGACACATAATTTGAATGACATAGCTCGTTCGAATCCTGCTGACCACATTTCTTTTTTCAGGAGGGTCAAATTATAGTAGATGTGCAAGCAGTTTTTTTTTTCATCTTTACTTCCTGCAACAGAGAAATAAACCACGATTTTTTTGCCATTTCCGTAGAGGGTCAAAGTATAGTAGATTTGCAAGCATTTTTCCCCCTTAATAACTTTCTTGCAAAAAGAAATGTAAACCATAATATCGTGGCCACGATTTTTTTTTGTCCATTTTCTGTAGGGTCAAATTATAGCAGAATTGTAAGCATTTGTCCACTTTACTTTCCTGCAACAAAGAAATGACCACCATCGTCTCAAAACGATAAAAAAAATGATCACCATATATCGTGTTTCTTTGTTGCGATTACAAGAACCCCGACACATAATTTGAATGACATAGCTCGTTCGAATCCTGCTGACCACATTTCTTTTTTCAGGAGGGTCAAATTATAGTAGATGTGCAAGCAGTTTTTTTTTCATCTTTACTTCCCGCAACAAAGAAATAAACCACATTTTTTTTGCCATTTCCATAGAGGGTCAAAGTATAGTAGATTTGCAAGCATTTTTCCCCTTTAATTACTTTCTTGCAAAAAGAAATGTAAACCATATATCGTGGCCACGATTTTATTTTTTTTGGCCATTTTCTGTAGGGTCAAATTATAGTAGAATTGTAAGCATTTGTCCACTTTACTTTCCTGCAACAAAGAAATGATCACCATCGTCTCAAAACGATAAAAAAAAACAATCACCATATATCGTGTTTCTTTGTTGTGATTACAAGAACCCCGACACGTAATTTGAATGACATAGCTCGTTCGAATCCTACTGACCACATTTCTTTTTTCACGAGGGTCAAATTATAGTAGATGTGCAAGCAGGTTTTTTTCATCTTTACTTCCCGCAACAGAGAAATAAACCACGATTTTTTTGCCATTTCTGCAGAGGGTCAAAAGTATAGTAGATTTGCAAGCATTTTCTCCCTTTAGTTACTTTCTTGCAAAAAGAAATGTAAACCATATATCGTGGCCATGATTTTATTTTTTGGCCATTTTCTGTAGGGTCAAATTATAGTAGAATTGTAAGCATTTGTCCACTTTACTTTCCTGCAACAAAGAAATGATCACCGTCTCAAAACAAAAAAAACGATCACCATATATCGTGTTTATTTGTTGCGATTACAAGAAACCCAACACATAATTTGAATGACATAGCTCGTTCGAATCCTGCTGACCAGATTTCTTTTTTCAGGAGGGTCAAATTATAATAGATGTGCAAGCATTTTTTTTTCATCTTTACTTCCCGCAACAGAGAAATAAATACCATATATCGTGTTTCGCAAAATTTAGTAATTGGCAAGGCAGGTTATTAGCTAGTGCTAGGAGGATCACACTTATCTAGTCATCATCAACATGTATATCATATTTCATTTTGTCCTTTTATGGACTCCCAATCGGGCTCGATAAGAGGATTCACAGTTTTGGTGTGAGTTGATTAAGCATCAGGAACATTTTCTGTCTTTGTGCAGATTTGTAGTGGGGATGGTAAAAATGTAAGATTCAAGGAGGATAGTGTTGGAAATAGGGCCTAGAGGCAATAATAAAATGGTTATTATTATATTTCCTTGTTCATGCTATAATTGTCTATTGTTCATGCTATAATTGTATTAACTGGAAACCATAATACATGTGTGAATACATAGATCACAACATGTCCCTAGTGAGCCTCTAGTTGACTAGCTCATTGATCAATAGATGGTTATGGTTTCCTGACCATGAACATTGGATGTCATTGATAACGGGATCACATCATTAGGAGAATGATGTGATGGACAAGACACAATCCTAAGCATAGCACAAGATCGCGTAGTTCGTTTGCTAAAAGCTTTTCTAATGTCAAGTATTATTTCCTTAGACCATGAGATTGTGCAACTCCCCGATACCGTAGGAATGCTTTGGGTGTGCCAAACGTCACAACGTAACTGGGTGGCTATAAAGGTGCACTACGGGTATCTCCGAAAGTGTTTGTTGGGTTGGCACGAATCGAGACTTGGATTTGTCACTCCGTGTGACGGAGGGGTATCTCTGGGCCCACTCGGTAATGCATCATCATAATGAGCTCAATGTGACTAAGTAGTTAGTCACGGGATCATGCATTACGGAACGAGTAAAGTGACTTACCGGTAATGAGATTGAACGAGGTATTGGGATACCGACGATCAAATCTCGGGCAAGTAAAGTACCGATTGACAAAGGGAATTGTATACGGGATTGCTTGAATCCCCGACATCGTGGTTCATCCGATGAGATCATCGAGGAACATGTGGGAGCCAACATGGGTATCCAGATCCCGCTGTTGGTTATTGGCCAGAGAGCTGTCTCGGTCATGTCTGCATGATTCCCGAACCCGTAGGGTCTACACACTTAAGGTTCGATGACGCTAGAGTTGTTATGAGAATTAGTGTGTAGTTACCGAATGTTGTTCGGAGTCCCAGATGAGATCCCGGACGTCACGAGGAGTTCCGGAATGATCCGGAGGTAAAGATTTATATATGGGAAGTCCTATTTTGGCCACCGGAAAATGTTCGGGATTTTTCGGTATTGTACCGGGAAGGTTCTAGAAGGCTCCGGAGTGGGGCCCACCTGCATGGGGGGACCCACATGAACGTGGGTAGTGGGGGCAAGGCCCCACACCCCTGGTCAAGGCGCACCAAGATCCCCCCTTAGAAGGAATAAGATCATATCCCGAAGGGATAATATCAGGATCCCAAAAAAAGGGGGATAACAATCGGTGGGGAAGGAAATGATGTGATTTCTTTCCTCCCACCTTTGTCAACGCCCCAATGGACTTGGAGGGCAAGAAATCAGCCCCCTCCACCCCTATATATAGTGGGGAGACGCATGGGAGCTTCACCCCTTGCCCCTGGCGCAGCCCTCCCCCTCTCCAAGTCCACCTCCTCCTCAGTAGTGCTTGGCGAAGCCCTGCCGGAGAACTGCAAGCTCCACCACCACGCCGTCGTGCTGTCGGAGCTCTCCCTCAACTTCTCCTCTCCCCTTGCTGGATCAAGAGGAGGAGACATCCCCGGGCTGTACGTGTGTTGAACGCGAAGGCACCGTTGTTCGGTGCTTAGATCGGATTCGGCCGCGATCTGAATCTCTTCGTGAACGACTCCACCGACCACGTTCTTACAACGCTTCCGCATCGTGATCTTCAAGGGTATGAAGATGCACTTCCCTCTCTCTCGTTGCTAGTCTCTCCATAGATTGATCTTGGTGATGCGTAGAAAATTTTGAATTTCTTCTACTTTCCCCAACAGTGGCATCATGAGCTAGGTCTATGTGTAGTTTCTATGCACGAGTAGAACACAAGTTGTTGTGGGCGTTGATTTTGTCAATTTACTTGCCACTAGTAGTCTTATCTTGATTCGGCGGCATCGTGGGATGAAGCGGCCCGGACCGACCTTACACGTACACTTACGTGAGACAGGTTCCACCGACTGACATGCACTAGTTGCATAAGGTGGCTAGCGGGTGTCTGTCTCTCCCACTTTAGTCGGATCGGATTCGATGAAAATGGTCCTTATGAAGGGTAAATAGCAATTGGCATATCACGTTGTGGTTTTGGCGTAGGTAAGAAACGTTTTTGCTAGAAACCTATAGCAGCCACGTAAAAACTTGCAACGACAATTAGAGGACGTCTAACTTGTTCTTGCACCATATGCCATGTGATGTGTTATGGCCAAAGGATGTGATGAATGAAATATATGTGATGTATGAGATTGATCATGTTCTTGTAATAGGAATCACGACTTGCATGTCGATGAGTATGACAACCGGTAGGAGCCATAGGAGTTGTCTTAATTTATTGTATGACCTGCGTGTCATTGAATAACGCCATGTAATTACTTTACTTTATTGCTAAACTGTTAGCCATAGTAGTAGAAGTAATAGCTGGCGAGACAACTTCATGAAGACACGATGATGGAGATCATGATGATGGAGATCATGGTGTCATGCCGGTGATGATGATGATCATGGCGCCCCGAAGATGGAGATCAAAAGGAGCAAAATGATATTGGTCATATCATGTCACTATTTGATTGCATGTGATGTTTATCATGTTTTTACATCTTATTTGCTTAGAACGACGATAGCATAAATAAGATGATCCCTCGCTAAAATTTCAAGAAAGTGTTCCCCCTAACTGTGCACCGTTGCGAAGGTTCGTTGTTTCAAAGCACCACGTGATGATCGGGTGTGATAGATTCTAATGTTCGAATACAACGGGTGTAAGTCAGATTTACACAAGCAAAACACTTAGGTTGACTTGACGAGCCTAGCATGTACAGACATGGCCTCGGAACACAAGAGACCGAAAGGTCGAACATGAGTCGTATAGCAGATACGATCAACATGAAGATGTTCACCGATGATGACTAGTCCGTCTCACGTGATGATCGGACACGGCCTAGTTGACTCGGATCATGTATCACTTAGATGACTAGAGGGATGTCTATCTAAGTGGGAGTTCATTAAATAATCAGATGAACTTAATTATCATGAACATAGTCAAAAGGTCTTTGCAAATTATGTCGTAGCTTATGCTTTAGTTCTACTGTTTTAGATATGTTCCTAGAGAAAATATAGTTGAAAGTTGATAGTAGCAATTATGCGGACTAGGTCTGTAAACTGAGGATTGTCCTCGTTGCTACGCGGAAGGCTTATGTCCTTAATGCACCGCTCGGTGTGATGAACCTCGAACGTCGTCTGTGGATGTTGCGAACATCTGACATACACGTTTTGATGACTACGTGATAGTTCGGTAATGTTAAACGGTTTAGAATTGAGGCGCCGAAGACGATTTTTGAAACGTCGCGGAACATGTGAGATGTTCAAAGGGCTGAAATTGGGATTTCAGGCCCGTGCCCACGTCAAGAGGTATGAGACCTCTGACGAGTTTCTTAAGCCTGCAAACTAAGGGAGAAAAGCTCAATCATTGAGCATGTGCTCAGATTGTCTGAGTACTACAATCACTTGAATCGAGTGGGAGTTAATCTTCCAGATGAGATAGTGATGGTTCTCCATAGTCACTCCCACCAAGCTATTAGAGCTTCGTGATGAACTATAACATATCAGGGATAGACATGATGATCCTTGAGCAATTCGCGATGTTTGACACCGCGAAAGTAGAACTCAAATAGGAGCATCAATTGTTGATGGTTGGTAAAACTACTAGTTTCAAGAAGGGCAAGGGCAAGAAGGGATACTTCATGAAACGGCAAATCAGTTGCTGCTCTAGTGAAGAAACCCAAGGTTGAACCCAAACCCGAGACTAAGTGCTTCTGAAATAAGGGAAACGGTCACTGAAGCAGAACTACCCTAGATACTTGGTAAATGAGAAGGCTGGCAAGGGCGACAGAAGTATATTGGATATACATTATGATGTGTACTTTACTAGTACTCCTAGTAGCACCAGGGTATTTAAATACCGGTTCGGTTGCTAAGTTTTAGTAACTTGGAATAAAAGGCTACGGAATAAATGGAGACTAGCTGAAGGCGAGGTGACGATATGTGTTGGAAGTATTTCCAAGGTTGATGTGATCAAGCATCGCATGCTCCCTCTACCATCGAGATTGGTGTTAAACCTAAATAATTGTTATTTGGTGTTTGCGTTGAGCATAGACATGATTGGATTATGTTTATCACAATACGGTTATTCATTTAAGGAGAATAATGGTTACTCTGTTTATTTGAATAATACCTTCAACAGTCTTGCACCTAAAATGAATGGTTTATTAAATCTCGATCGTAGTGATACACATGTTCATGCCAAAAGATATAAGATAGTAATGATAGTACCACATACTTGTGGCACTGCCATTTGAGTCATACTGGTATAAAACGCATGAAGAAGCTCCATATTGATGGATCTTTGGACTCACTCGTTTTTGAAAAGATTGAGACATGCGAACCATGTCTATTGGTATATATGCATGAAGAAACTCCATACAGATGGATCATTTGGACTCACTCACTTGAGACATGCAAATCATACCACATGGGTAAGATGACTGAAAGGCCTCGTTTTTCCAGTGAGATGAAACAAGACAACAACTTGTTGGAAGTAATACATTTGATGTGTGCAATCCAATGAGTGTTGAGGCACGCAGTGAATATCATTATGCTCTTACTTCACAGATGATTTGAGTAGATTCTAAGTATATTTACTTGATGAAACACGAGTCTGAATTATTGAAAGGTTCAAGCAATTTTAGAGTGAAGTTGAAGATCATTGTGGCAAGAGGATAAAATGTCTATGATATGATCATAGAGATGAATATCTGATTTACGAGTTTGGTACACAATTAAGACCTTGTGAAAATTGTTTCATAACTAATACCGCCTGGAACACCATAGTGTGATGGTGTGTCCGAACATCATAAATGCACCCTATTGGATATGGTGCATACCATGATGTCTCTTATCGAATTACCACTATCGTTTATGGGTTAGGCATTAAATACAACTGCATTCACTTTAAATAGGGCACCACGTAATTCCGTTGAGATGACAGCGTATGAACTATGGTTTAGAGAAACCTAAGCTGTCATTTCTTAAAAGTTTGGGGCTGCGAAGCTTATGTGGAAAAGTTTTAGCCTGATAAGCTCAATCCCAAAGCGGATAAATGCATCTTCATAGGACACCCAAAACAGTTGGGTATACCTCCTATTTCAAATCCGGAAGCAAAAGTGATTGTTTCTAGAAACGGGTCCTTTCTCGAGGAAAAGTTTCTCTTGAAAGAATTGAGTGGGAGGATGGTGGAGACTTGATGAGGTTATTGAACCATCACTTCAACCAATCTGTAGCAGGGCACAGGAAGTTGTTCCTGTGGCGCCTACACCAGTTGAAGTGGAAGCTGATGATAGTGATCATGAAACTTCGGATCAATTCACTACCAAACCTTGTAGGTCGACAAGGACGCGTACTGCTTCGGAGTGGTACGGTAATCCTGTCTTGGAGGTCATGTTGCTAGACAACAATGAACCTACAAGTTGTGGAGAAGCGATGGTGGGCCCGGATTCTGACAAATAGCTCGAGGCCATAAAATCCGAGAGAGGATCCATGTATAAAACAAAGTGTAGACTTTGGAAGAACTACTTGATGGTCGTAAGGCTGTTGGGTACAGATGGATTTTAAAAGGGAAGACGGACAATGATGGTAAGTGTCACCATTAAGAAAGCTCGACTTGTCGCTAAGATGTTTTTCGACAAGTTCAAGGAGTTGACTACGATGAGACTTTCTCACTCGTAGCGATGCTGAGAGTCTGTTGAAATTATATTAGCAGTTCCAGCATTATTTATGAAATCTTGCAGATAGGATGTCAAAACATTGTTTCCTCAATGATTTTCTTGAGGAAAGGTTGTATGTGATACAACCAGAAGGTTTTGTCAATCCTAAAAGATGCTAACAAGTATGCAAAGCTCCATCAATCCTTCTAAGGACTGGAGTAAGCATCTCGGAGTTGGAATATACGCTTTGATGAGATGATCAAAGATTTTGGGTTTATACAAAGTTTATGAGAAACTTGTATTTCCAAAGAAGTGAGTGGGAGCACTATAGCATTTCTGATGAGTATATGTTGTTGACATATTGTTGATCGGAAATGATGTAGAATTTCTGGAAATCATATAGGGTTATTTGAAAAGTGTTTTTCAATGGAGAACCTGGATTAAGCTACTTGAACATTGAGCATCAAGATCTATAAGGATAGATCAAAATCGCTTGATAGTACTTTCAAATGAGTACGCACCGTGACAAGATTTTGAAGGAGTTCGAAATAGATCGGCAAAGAAGGAGTTCTTGGTTGTGTTATAAGGTGTGAGTATTGAGTAAGACTCAAGACCTGACCACGGCAGAAGAGAGAGAGAAAGGACGAAGGTCGTCCCCTATGCTTTAGACGTAGGCTCCACAGTATGCTATGCTATGTACCGCACCTAAAGTGTGCCTTGCCATGAGTCAGCCAAGGGGTACAAGTGTGATCCAGGAATGGATCACAGGACAGCAGTCAAGGTTATCCTTAGTAACTAGTGGACTAAGGTATTTTCTCGATTATGGAGGTGGTAAAAGAGTTCATCGTAAAGGGTTACGCCGATGCAAACTTTGACACTAATCTGGATGACTCTGAGTAGTAGACCGGATTCGTATAGTAGAGCAGTTATTTGGAATAGTTCCAAATAGCGCGTGGTAGCTGCGTCTAGGAGATGACATAGAGATTTGTAAAGCACACATGGATCTGAAAGATTCAGACCCGTTGACTAATAACCTCTCTCACAAGCGAGATATGATCAAACCCAATGGGTGTTGGATTCATTACAATCACATAGTGATGTGAACTAGATTATTGACTCTAGTGCAAGTGGGAGACTGTTGGACATATGCCCTAGAGGCAATAATAAAATGGTTATTATTATATTTCCTTGTTCATGATAATTGTCTATTGTTCATGCTATAATTGTATTAACTGGAAACCATAATACATGTGTGAATACATAGACCACAACATGTCCCTAGTGAGCCTCTAGTTGACTAGCTCGTTGATCAATAGATGGTTATGGTTTCCTGACCATGAACATTAGATGTCATTGATAACGGGATCACATCATTAGGAGAATGATGTGATGGACAAGACCCAATCCTAAGCATAGCACAAGATCGTGTAGTTCGTTTGCTAAAAGCTTTTCTAATGTCAAGTATTATTTCCTTAGACCATGAGATTGTGCAACTCCCGGATACCGTAGGAATGCTTTGGGTGTGCCAAACGTCACAACGTAACTGGGTGGTTATAAAGGTGCACTATGGGTATCTCCGAAAGTGTCTGTTGGGTTGGCACGAATCGAGACTGGGATTTGTCACTCCGTGTGACGGAGAGGTATCTCTGGGCCCACTCGGTAATGCATCATCATAATGAGCTCAATGTGACTAAGTAGTTAGTCACGGGATCATGCATTACGGAACGAGTAAAGTGACTTACCGGTAACGAGATTGAACGAGGTATTGGGATACCGACGATCGAATCTCGGGCAAGTAAAGTACCGATTGACAAAGGGAATTGTATACGGGATTGCTTGAATCCCCGACATCGTGGTTCATCCGATGAGATCATCGTGTAACGTGTGGGAGCCAACATGGGTATCCAGATCCCACTGTTAGTTATTGGCCAGAGAGCTGTCTCGGTCATGTCTGCATGATTCCCGAACCCGTAGGGTCTACACACTTAAGGTTCGGTGACGCTAGAGTTGTTATGGGAATTAGTGTGTAGTTACCGAATATTGTTCGGAGTCCCGGATGAGATCCCGGACGTCACGAGGAGTTCCGAAATGGTCCGGAGGTAAAGATTTATATATGGAAAGTCCTATTTTGGCCACCGAAAAATGTTCGGGATTCTTCGGTATTGTACCGGGAAGGTTCTAGAAGGTTCCGGAGTGGGGCCCACCTGCATGGGGGGACCCACATGAACGTGGGTAGTGGGGGCAAGGCCCCACACCCATGTTCAAGGTGCACCAAGATCCCCCCTTAGAAGGAATAAGATCATATCCCGAAGGGATAGGATCAGGATCCCTAAAAAAAGGGGGATAACAATCGGTGGGGAAGGAAATGATGAGATTTCTTTCCTCCCACCTTTGTCAACGCCCCAATGGACTTGGAGGGCAAGAAATCAGCCCCCTCCACCCCTATATATAGTGGGGAGGCGCATGGGAGCTTCACCCCTTGCCCCTGGCGCATCCCTCCCCCTCCCCAACTCCACCTCCTCCTCAGTAGTGCTTGGCGAAGCCCTGCCGGAGAACTGCAAGCTCCACCACCACGCCGTCGTGCTGCCGGAGCTCTCCCTCAACTTCTCCTCTCCCCTTGCTGGATCAAGACAGAGGAGACGTCCCCGGGCTGTACGTGTGTTGAACGCGGAGGCACCGTTGTTCGGTGCTTAGATCGGATTCGGCCGCGATCTGAATCGCTTCGTGAACGACTCCACCGACCGCGTTCTTGCAATGCTTCCGCATCGCGATCTTCAAGGGTGTGAAGATGCACTCCCCTCTCTCTCGTTGCTAGTCTATCCATAGATTGATCTTGGTGATGCGTAGAACATTTTGAATTTCTTCTACGTTCCCCAACAGATAGATGGGTTGGGGGAAATCCCTTGAGGAGAATTTCCCTGAACTTTATAACATGTGTTTTGACAAAAGTAAGTTTCTTGGTGAGATATTGGGTAAAGGGCTTGATGATGTATAGTTAAGAAGAACACTTTATGGGGATTCTCTTGAACTTTGGAATCACATCAAAGAGGTGTGTGTGTTGTAGTGACTTTAACACATCAAAAAGATAGGATCCAATGGACCTTAACAAAAAATGGTATATACACTATTAAATCATATTACAAACACTTGATTGAGAATGGATGAGATGTCCACATGATTTTTGTGGAAAATCAAAATACCCCCTAGAGTTAAAGTGTTTCTTTGGCTAGTTCTTCGAAATAGTATCCCTATAAAAGACAATCTGCTTAGAAGAGGATGGTCTGGGGACAGGAAATGTCCTTTTTTGTGACAGAGATGAGAACGCTGTTGATTTGTTTTTTGATTGCTCTGCAGCCAGACTTCTACGGAATATTATGAAATGTGCTTTTGATTTACCTATTAGTATTGAAAACATGTTTGATGTGTGGCAGAAGGAATTCAATAAAAATAATAGAAATTTCGCAGTTACTGGGATATCTTTGGTATTTTGGGCAATATGGAAGTTAAGGAATGGGATTATTTTTTAAAATAACAAGGTTGTTGACTCTTATCTTCCTGATAATCTGGCAGTTAAAATGCTCCATGATTGGTTTGTTTTGCAGACAAACCCAGAAAGACAAAAGGTGTTGAAGTGGGGCATAAGAAGAGCTGAAATGATCACTGGGGAAAGTCTTCAAAGCTGCGCATGGATGGAGGACCTCGCTTCGGATCACGGCTGGCTGAATGGGGGCTCTCTTTTACCCCGATAGAGCTTTCGTTAATCTCTCCCTATATTTTGCGTTGCGCTTAGAACTATCTGTGAGAACTTTTGGTTGGTGTTAGCCGGTCTCTAAATAAAGTATAATATTATCCTGGAGATTCCAGCATGTGGGTCTCCTAGGATGGAATTGTTATGTTGGCACTAGAACCTTATTAGCTTGCTCTAGGCTTTGCGGCAGTTATTTGTTTTAGCCTTTTTGTGGTTTGGATGGATAGTTGGGGATAGGCTGGCTGAAGCCATCTTCAAACCATTCATCATTTACCTTTTTTTACTTTTCTGTTGCTGCTGGTAGTTTGTTTGGGGAAGACCGGTAAATGGAAATCAAGAGGAAGCTCTCTTTTTCAAAACAAAAATAAAAAAAATATTGTGTTTCTTTGTTGCGATTACAAGAAACCCCGACATATGATTTGAATGAACATAGCTCGTTCAAATCTTGCTCACCACGTTTATTTTTTCAGGAGGGTAAATTTATAAGAGATAGATCTGCAAGCATTTTTTTTCTTTACTCTCCCACGATGGATGAATAAACACTATATATATCATGTTTCTTTGTTGCGATTACAAGAAACACACACTCATGCAGCTCCGATGCACAATCCTTTTTAGCTGAATGACATAGCTTGAGGTAAACATTTTTTCTCATTAAGAGCATCTACAGCTGGACTTGGCTAATACAACCCCTATACGTCCGCGGGCGCGTCCGCAGACAACGCCCACTGGCCCCTCATATCTTGTGCCCGACATCCACATATCTTAACTCCGAACTCTCAAATCCATGCATGTTCATCATACACGTCAATGTCGCATGTAAATGAAAAATGTTGATATCGAAAATACATAGGTCTTAAATAAAACTTTTTTAAATGCACAACTCAAATATTAGCTCACTTATTTTCATTGTGGGCCCATGTATGCTCCACAAGGTCATTGATAGTTGCGCGTGCACCTGATGATCTCAAAGATTTAGATGCATCTGTAGAAAGTTCATAAATTGAGCTGCATCTTGGTCTTCCGGGATTTGAACTTGTTATCCAAGTGCTTCAAAATCATTGGCTTGGACTACGCCATCATTCTCATCCTCGACAATCATATTGTGTAAAATAACACAACATGTCATGGGTTGCCACAAAGTTTCTGATTCCCACATCATTGCAACTCCATGAACAATTCCCCAGCGAGCTTGAAGCACTCTGAATGTGCTCTCCACGTCCTTCATAGCTGCTTCCTACATTGTTGCAAAGTGGCTTTGTTTGTTGCCCTGTGGTTCAGATATGGTCATTACAAACGCCGTCCACTAAGGATAGATGTCGTCGGCAAGATAGTGCCCATGTTGTACTCACGACCCATGTTGTATTCATGGCCGTTGACAATGTAGTTGCACGACGACGATTCCCCATTGCAAAGTTTCCTAAAGATCAGAGATTGTTGAAGCACATTGATGTCGTTGTGAGATCCTGGCATTCCCAAGAAAGCATGCAAAATTCACTAGTCATGTGATGCCACTGCTTCTAGTTTGATGGTGGCCTCTTTGCTGTGAGCTTGATACATTCCCCACAAACCTTTGGGGCAGTTCTTCCATTGGCAATGCATGCAATCAGTTGATCCGAGCATTCGAAAACCCTCTAGCCTGTCCAATAGCCAACAATCTTTCCGTGTCCTGCGCATTTGGTTCTCTCAGATACTCTGCTTCAAACACCTGCACCATGGCGCGAGCAAACTTGACAATAGTCTTCACGCATGAGCTCCCCCCCATCCTGACCATCGCATCAACGACATATGCGGGAGTACCAATTGCAAGCATCCTCAGGGCAGTCGTGCGCTTCTGCTTAGCAGAGAGAGAAAATTAGCAACAATCCCTTTTGAGCTTGAAGTAGTCACCGTGTGCCTCCACTCCCTCCATAATGCGCAAGAACAATGATTTCCGCATGCGAAAACGACAACGAAACTATGGATCATCCGGAAAAGTTGGGTTCGAAGCAAAGTAGTCCTTCTGCAATAGCCATGCTATGGGCACCTATCCCGACCGATCACTCTTCTTTCTTTGATTGAGCCTCCAAAGTTGAGAATATGCTCCGACTGCCGGTCCATTTCCTCTTGCATGCTCATCAGCATGATCATGTCCACTTCTTCGTCTGAATCTGAGGAATCGAAGACCTCATCTTGAATCATTTGATCAAGCTCTATCAGTCCATATTCCTCGTCTGACAAAGCATCAAAATTCACTGTTTTCTCTAATAAAGTCACAAAAAATCCGGTCAGTCAATGTGTCGAACACATAGAGCGCAAGGCGGAGCCAGAGAGTTGTCGGACGTATCGCGGTGGCGTCCGGGCGACGACGACGTCCCCGGCGGTGAGGACGGGAGAGAGGACAGCCGTGCCAGTGCTGACGGCGCAGAGGCTAGGTACGGCTGCAGAGCGCGCGCAGCGGTGGAGCGGCAAGACAGACGTCGATGAGGAGAAAGAAGAGAGAAGAGAACGAATGGATTTGGTGTTTTTTCAGGTGGGGGCGGACTGTCGGGTCCGACATGACGGGCGCGTCCGGGCGCCTGTATATCCTCCCCATATTTGGATTGAATATGAGGGATGCCGTCAGGCCAGACGTTTAAGGCTCGTTTAAGACGTCCGTATAGTATATTCATGATCGGTCAATGATTGGGCCGTCCGAACGTTTGAGCGACACCTGGCTGTGGATGCTCTAATTTCCTTCAACAAAGAAATGATCACCATGTAGCATGTCTCTTTGTTGCGAGAGGACAGGGAGCTCCATACGCAGCATGGCAGCATGAGAATGGGAGCAGAGCATAGAAGCGTGCCCAGAGGAAGACGCGCCGGTACCGTTCGACCAGGTTGCCCGATCGATGCTAGGCAGTTCCTGGTCCCAGACCTGGCGGAGCTCCGTTTCCCCGTCGGGGCAGGCAGGTGATACGCAGTAACACAGATCGCGTGGTCGCACTGCACGGAAACGGAAAAAGTCCATTTTAAACCTTAAACTCGTAGCCGTTCGGCGAAACGAACCCTCAAATCGAAATCCCGGTCGATTGCACCCTGAACTATGCAATCCCGGTCTAAATCAAACCTTCGAGTTGTTTGGATGGGCGGGATTGCTGGGATTTCGCTGAGGGCACACACCTGCATCCTGCTGGGCCGGCCCGCTTTAGTTTTCCTTTGTTAAATAATAAAAATTTACAAAGGGCCCTACACCTTGCTCCTGCTGGGCCGTCCCACTTTTAGTTTTTGTTAAAAATTTGTTCAGAATGCTTTTTCCTATATTTCTTAAAACTTTTTAAAGAAATGTTCGGGATTAAAAAAATATCTCTGTTTCAAATATTGTTCACCAATTTAAAAAATATTCATGCGTTCTAATTTCGTTTCGGAGATTCAAAAAACATTCCTTGTTCGATTTTCTGTTTTTCTGTTTCATTTTGCTTTCTCTTACCTTGTTGATTCTTTTTTTTTTCTGTTTACAAATATTTGTTCTAAACTAAAACATAGAACTACTTCAAAAAACCATTTTCTTACAAAGAAGTTCAATGAAATTTAAATATTGTTCAGTGGATATCACAAAAATGTTCAACATGTATTAAATACTGTTCAAAGTATATCACGAAAATGTTCAATTTTTATTTAAGAATTTTTAACAATGAACTTTATTCAAATTCGTGAACCTTTTTTCTAATTCGATGAATTTTTTCAAAATCAATGAACTTTTTTGTCGAAATTGCTGAAAATTTCAAATTCGATGAACTTTTTTAAAATTTGATGAATTATTTTAAATTAACAAACTTTTTCCATTTTTGCGAATTCAATTGGTACTATTCTTTTTCAAAATTTTGATTTCTTTCAATTTTTTGTTTTTGTGAACAGTTTTTAAATTTATGTTTTCTTTATTCAAATAATTTATAGCTGGTTTATAATACAGCTATATGTTTACTGTTTGTACTGAAGATAGGGTCAAATAGTGTTGTTTCCTTTCATAAATAGCAACGTGAGCTTGTCATATTGGTTGACGTACGTGGCGTGCAAATTGGTGGCCGGAGTTCGATTCCCAATCCGGCCGAACGAAACTGTATTTTTTTCTGCTTCGCGTTTTTCCTGTCAGCAGCTTGCTGGGCCGGCCCGTCGCGCGTCGCGCGCGGCCGCCAGCAGCTCGAACCGGCCTAAGCGCTGAGTACTTTTTTTTGCAGGGGCCTAAGCGCTGAGTACGAGGTCCCGCTCTTACTGTGCGTACGTCGAAGTTCTGCCGCAAAGAATTTTTTTTGAGCAAGCAAAAAAATAAATGGGCTGGCCCAGTGCGGAGGACGGTGCTCCTTGGCCCACCAGCTAGACAAATCCCGGTTGAAATTTGTCAAGATTTGATTTAGACCGGGATTGCATAGTTTAGAGTGCAATCGACCGGGATTTCAATTTGAGGGTTCGTTTCGCCGAACGTCTATGAGTTTAGGGTTTAAAATGGACCTTTTCCGCACGGAAACGGGGCTGGCGTCGGGCCTGTACACCACAGCGCCAGCGCGCACATGCAGCGCCGGAAGCCGTCAGACGTCACGCGAACGACCGCGACCCCGCCCGCCACGCGGCGACGGGCCAGGCGACACTTGGCTCTGCCGCCCCGCGCGGCCTCGACCGGAAACGGCCGCTCCCCACCTGAACCCCGACGCTCCACCGCACCCCACTCAACCCCGCGGCTCTCGCTCGCTCGACTCCTCCCCTTCACCTCCCAGGGCGCATTAACACCTTCCTAATCAGTTTCCCCTTCGCATCCCCGCTCCAATCCGCGCCGCGTTCCAATCCATTTCCGCCCCCTCCAATCATCCCCAAACCCTACCCGCCGCCGCCGCCGCCGCGTCCCCGCCCGCCGCGCGGGGGCAGGGAGGCAGGGAGGAGGAGGAGATGGGCCGGTGGGGGATGAAGCTCGGCGACATGGCCGAGTTCCTGTGCTTCGTCTGCAAGGACGCCGGCGATGTCCGCGTGTGCGACGCCAGGTGAGCGCCGCCCCTCGCCGCGCCCCAGGGTTTTCTCCCTCCTCTGTTCCGCGGGAAACCCGCGCCGCGTCGGCGGCCGGCGAATCGCCCGGTGACAATCGCCGCTGACAATCTCGCTGGATATTAATTGCCCTGCCGTGCTGCCTTTCAGGAACTGCCTCAAGAGCTACCACCCGGGCTGCGTGGGGAAGGAGGACGACTTCATTGATTCCAGTGACCAATACGTCTGCGGTGAGCGCCTACGCGTAGTCGCCCCTGCTTGTTTTACCACGCGTGGCCTGCTACGGGAATCGGCGCTACGTCTGTGCGCCTGTTATGCTGCGTGTCCACATTCAGTCATCCATTATTCCTTGGTCACGGCCGAGGATCCTAGATCATGTCCTGCACCTGTCAAACGAAACACCTGCTCTTCATGTTCCTGTCTTTTTCTTCCATGTAAACAGGAAACTGCTGGATGCTTATTAACCTTCTAGGACACATATGTTATTATCATCGTCCCATCATCATGCAGCATGATAGTAAAACTGTGTTCCAGCGCTGCAATATCTCCATCTAGAAACTTTGCAGACATAAGCACAACATGTTGCAATGGGAACACATTTTCTTGATGTTCACTTCACAGCCTTGATTATGCCAAACACTACATGACTCTCCCCCTGACTTCAATTTATCAAATGCTTCTTTTACTTCTGTCCTGACTTCACAGCCTTGATTATGTCTATTTTTAACTATTTTCAGATTGGCATAAATGTTCTAATTGTGGAAGTGATGCACTCTATTTATGCTTATGCTGTCCAAGTTCCTCTGCTTGTGGAGACTGCTTTGGAAAAGTTGATTTTGTCCCAGTGAAGCAGAGCAACGAATTCAACATGGGATTCTGCCGCAGCTGTTTTAATATGGCAATAGCGACTGAGAAAGATGATGCTGAAGAGGTAACGACATGCATATGGAATATGGTCATATGCATACCCCCCCCCCCCCCCCCCCCCCCAAGCTCATTTTTTAATTACAATAACAAGCTTCCATTTTTCAAAGTGGCACTAAGTTCGAATTAGCATGCATGCTATTCCATTAGTTGTCGCCCCCCCCCCCCCCCCAATTCCCCCCAAAAAAATTAACAGCCTTGTTCCTTACCATAAAGCTATTCAGTGTATATTTACCTGCAAGTTGCCCATCTGCACTTGTGTTGGATTTCTTAGTAGATAGAAGTCAGGCTGGCTTAAATAAAAATGCCAGTTTACTCATCCAATATGTTTTTTCCCTTTTGTCTTTTTCTGACAAGAGTTCATGTGCATCTCCAGGCAAAGGTTGTTTTCGGAGGTACCCCGGAGCACTATCAAATATTGTTTAAAGATTACTGGACAATACTTAATGACAAGGAGTGTTTTACATTGCTCGACTTGCAAATCGCAAGTATTCGTCATAAAAGAAGCCTACAGTGTAAAGAAGGGAAGGATTCAGACGACTATCACAAGACAGATGGAAAGCCATTGGGTGACAATGATGGTGCTAGTCCATCATCTCTTCTTGACACAATGGACAAACCAAATGAAGTGCAAGCAACTCTGAAGAGAAAGAAACTGGAGAAGAGAACATATGTTGGGTGGGGTTCAAAAGAGCTAACAGAATTCCTATCATGTATTGGTAAGGATGCAAGCACGCCTCTTGACCATTTCAAAGTTGCTGAAGTTGTCAGGGAGTATGTTCGACAGAACAATCTTCTAGATGGTAAGAAGAAGAAATCTGTTATGTGTGATGAGAACCTGCATTCTTTATTTAACAAAAGGAAATTTAAGTACAACATGATCCATAGCCTGGTGGAAATGCATCTTTCTGCAAATGCGATTTCAGAGGATGAAAGTGATGGATCTGTGGATGATAATGGTTACACGGTGAAAAAGAAGCCTCGGAATAGTTTGGAGCCAAAAATACCTAAGAGTGTTTCAGGAATAGACCCAATAATTCCTAAGAGTGTTTCAGGAATAAACAAGAAATGTCTTGCTGCTCTCAGTCCGAATAACCTGAATCTGATTTATCTGAGAAGAACCTTAGTTGCAAAACTTTTGACTGAGCCAGACACATTTGAACAGAAGGTTATTGGCTGTTTGGTCAGAGTGAAGAATGATCTCAAGAGTTATAATTATATGATGACTAAGAAATATTACCAGATTGGACTAGTTACAGGTAATGTCCAGTTGAATCCACTTGTCTTCTGATGATCCTGCTATTTTTTTCCCCATTTTTAGGAAGGCCTTAATTTTCTCACCCCGTGAAAACATCCATAACAGGCATTAAGAAATCTTCAGAAGAATACAAGATTAAGAATACATGTACAGATGTTCTTTTATGTGTTTCCGGTATGTGGGATGATGTCAAGATCTCAATGCTATCAGAAGAGGACTTTGAGGAGGTATGTTTTGTTCACTCCAGTAGGATTTATTTTAGCATTGGCCTCGTCACCTACTCCAAATACAGCCTTCTTTTTGAACTGGCCTGGTCAAATAATTCTCTTTTATTCTTGATAACAGGATGAGTGCAATGATCTTCTGAAGTCGGCCAAGAAAGAGCTCTTCAAAAGGCCTACTGTGGTAAGTTCTCTTTTTTAACTGCAATGTTTGGCCTCCTTGTGCTATGCGTCTGTAGTCAAATTGGTCTAGGCATTTATTTCTCTTTCTTCTCTGTTCCCATTTGATGCATCCATGACAAACAAATAATACTCCCTCCGTTCCTAAATACATGTCTTTGTAGAGATTTCAACAAGTGACTACATACGGCACAAAATGAATGAATCTACACTTTAAAATATGTCTACATACATCCGTATGTTGAGTCCATTTGAAATGCCTAGACAGACAAGTATTTGGGAACGGAGGGAGTACTTGAGGAGGAAGATCAGGCCTACATTATTTAGTCATAACTCATAAGGAAGGGATTTGTTTTTAAGGAATTGACCGTCGGTAGTCCTTTTGGATACTGCTCCCTCCATCTCAAAATGTAAGACATTTTCTGATACTCCCTTTGTATCAAAAAACGCCTAACATAGTTACATTTTGAGACAGAGGGAGTATTTCTTTCTCTGACATTATGTAGGATAGAAAATGTTGAGTGTCTCATCAGGAAACTCCTGTGTTTGTTAATACCTGATCATTGATATATTTAGTCTACTCCTTTTGGTCATAAAATAAATGTCATTCTCGGCAGTAAGTTCTCCAAATGCAGTTTGGATCAGCAGCTTCTCCTGTAACAATTGTAGAACCAGATTAAAATACAAATTATGAAGTATTTTTGAGATAGATCTGCCCATACGATTTTCCTGAAACGAAATCAATCTAAGTATTTTAATATTCGCGACTACATTCTTGGCCAAAATTTAGACTCCATGTGTCCCAAGGTGTCACTCTTTGATTGGAGGGGGTAATGTAGAAAGTGCACATGAGATCAGACAGCAAATATTTTGGTACCGTACAAACCAGCTTGTTAATTTTGTGCTTTTTAGTTTCTAATATATTGAAAATGTTTGAAGGGCTTATTCTTTATCCCTTTTTATTGTCATTCAGTCTCCTGTTTTACTTAAGCCTTTTAAAACATTCGCGTGCTTCTCTTAATGCTCAGGTTTGTGCTTTTTGACAGGCTGAGTTAGAGGAAAAAGTGGCAAGTGTACATGCAGACATAGTAAATCATGTAAGTGCATTCTGATCACTTCAATTTGGAACTTATTGTGGTAAATATTGAATGAAAATACACATAAATGGGAAAAATTTATAACTAATTGGTTATCTGAAGCAATATAGAAAGAGGCCAGCTGATTATAAATCTTTTTGAGTAAAATAGTGCATGACTCAGCAAAAGATTCTTATGTACTCTTTTAAGTCTTAACTCTAACTGCATAAAGGAGTATCCCACTTTCAACCTTGGCCTGTGTTGAACTTGTATATATTTACCAGTAGTTGTTTTGTCTTTGTCTTTAGTTTGATATTTGAAGTCTTCTAGTATTATAAGTTTAGGGTAGACTTGTTCATGCTCAGGTGAGTCGGTCTGGACTGTTTTTTTTGACACCTGAACAGTTTCAGCCTTCTCCGAATCCTGATAAAAGGTAAAATGTAATAGACAGATATTGTATTAAGAAGATTATGAATGCAATATTCTTCCCTGAAAATCAACAATGTTTTTAGTGTGAACATGACCTTTTAAGATCAGGCTTTAGGTTCGGCGCTGGAATGACCTCTAGCTAGGTGGTTGGATATCATTTCCTAAGTTGGCTGGATTTAATGGCGTACTCATGGGGTTATTAGATTTTCCCAACCATTCTTCAAAAGGAAACTTTTTAGATGTTTTTAGTAGAATGCTACCTTCATTGCATGCTAAATTGCTTATGTTTGTTATATAGATACCATATGGAGCTTGAAAGAGAAAATCTGGGTTCTCATCAAACTGAATAGTAGTGCTCCCTACTACTCCCTCCATCCCATAATGTAAGATGCTTTTTGACTCTAGTGTAGTGTCAAAAAACTTCATACATTATGGGACAGAGGGAGTAATATATATCGTTTCTTTCTCGATATCCATATGCTTCTACGCAATAATTGGCAAAGTTGCCTTTTTTTTTTCCTTTAGTGGTTTGATAAGGAGCTTCGAAAATTGGAAATGGAGTTGGAACGAGCGCGTGAGAAGGGGTGGCGCCAGGAATATCCTTTCCAGATTGACTGTAATGATCATGCAGCAGTAACTTGCCATGCTTGTGATTCGTAGTTTTGTATAATTTTTCATATTATTTTACTATCGTGTATTGCCAGCCTATGAGTTAATGCACAGGAAAGAAACTTTGTGTGGTTCTTTTTTCCTTGACCAATTCTTACTATCCATGACATAAGTTGTCAAAAAATGCTTCTAAGCACACCAGAAGAAAGACAGCGCCGTCTTGAGGCGATCCCGGAAGTTATACCAGATGCTGAAGAGGAGAGTAAAGAAACTGGGATTGAATCAGCAGCGAACATTCCTTTTCAAGGGAATCGAGGTACAAATTTAAATATATAATACTAGTTGTTTTTCTCTTTCATTCTAAAAGCTTTATATTCATAATGCTGCCAAATATGTTCAAAGCAGAAGAAAGACAGCCACGTCTTGAGGTGATCCCCGAAGTTATTCCAGATGCAGAAGAAGGGAGTAAAGAAACTGAGATTGAATCAGCAGCAAGGAGCCCTTTTCAAGGGAATCGAGGTACAAACGCTTGAAACTTCTGTTCTTAATTATATAGATATTTTTTTTATCTTTCATTCTATAAGCTGTATATCCTCAATGCTGCCAAATATGTTCAAAACATTGCATCCTCCATCCAATATCTCCCCATTGGTTCCCATTATGGAAACCAACATTACAGAAGTTATTTCTTTGCTGATTCTTTGGAGAACTTTTAGTTGTTAATTATACTGTCACCAACTATTTGATTTTGTCACTGCACAATTCTCGTGTGAAGTTGCATCATAAGTTTTCCATATCATTTTTTCTAAGTCCAGCATTTGATTGTATTTACCCTTGTAGAAGTTTATTGTTTATTACATCATTGCATGGGAATTGTTTGTCAGGGAAGATTGTGATTTAGTATTTACAAGCAGGCAAGTAAATGAAACGTAGTGCAGAGGTGAATGAATTTTGAGTGAATATGACTAATACTGCCTAAGTATCAGAATTTATGCATGTGTCTGTGAATGCATATAGTATGTATGCTTAGGGGTTGGTACGATGTACTCCCTCCGTTCCTAAATATTTGTCTTTTTAGAGATTTCAAATGGACTACCACATACGGATGTATATAGACATATTTTAGAGTGTAGATTCACTTATTTTGCTCCATATGTGGTTACTTGTTGAGATCTCTAGAAAGACAAATATTTAGGAACGGAGGAAGTATAAGAGTAGACATCAGACTATGAAAACCCGCTGTAAACATTCAGTTGACATAGCATAATATGACTACAAGGGAATGCCAAACATCAACTCCTCTAAAACATAGTCTGTTTACATCCACATTTCCACATCATCCAGAACTTAAAAGTAGTGTACTTTATCTTGGATGACTCATCTATTAGTTGATCTGAAGTTATTTACCATTGAATTTGGTCGTGTTTTAAACTATTCCTGAACTGTTTCTCCTTTCAATATATTTATAGTCTTGGTCCTTAAACTGCCATCTTATTTAGGTTCAACTGCCAAGTAACTTACCTCTGCAGAGGTGTTTCAGAGATCCCCATGAAGACGCCTTACATCAGTTCTTTTATGATCTTTTGAAATACTAATCCTTTATGTGAAAAAGGAGCTGTCACCTATTTTGTAACATGGTCGATGCAGAACATGTGCATGTGTGTTAGAAGTACGAGTCAACACAGGTCTTGTGTTTCAGAAGTTATGCTCATTTGAAAAAAGGAAACGTTTTGGATTTTTTTTGCTTTTGTTGTATAAACTATAAATATTGACTTTGTGACCTGTTTACCAAACATTGTGGAGTCAATTGATTGAACATTACGGGACGGAGGGAGTATGTTCACATTGGCCACTTCCTTTTTGCACACAAGTTTTTTTTTTTCTATTTCGAGAAAACATCAAAGATTGTTATCTCGATGCATTGATAAAAAATGCCAAAACAGCAAGGTTTATGTACATGTACATGCCTAGGGATAGGCCATCCCTCCGTAAACACGGAAAACCATTTAACTGCCAATGTCAGGGAGAAGCCAAACTCCTGCGACGCCCACCAATTTTTGACATAGATAGTAATAGACTGGCCTTTTCAATTGCATGCCTAAATGTTATAACACTTATCTTATATATTTAAAACATGAATGTTACCTTCTGAAACAACTCCATTTAACACCAATTATTGATGCATCATGAGTGCTATCAAGAGACATTTGTAGTCCTAGAAGAAAGCTGAGATAAGTTGTCGGCCACCTCCATCATTCAGTAGCCCATTGAAACCAGTCGTTAGTTGCATCTGCACTAGGAGGCATCTGCATTAGGAGGGCTCCCTGTAAAACTTCTGCGACACCTGCACTTGAAACTAGCGCATGGAGGAGTGGCCAACACAAATTGGTAGTATGTACACGTGGTTACTGAACTCCTGACATGACAACTGTGGATAATTTGAGCAATACTGCACCAATGCGTGCAAGTGGCAATAAGGCCTAAACTGCTTGAGCACTTTAGCTGGTGAGGCCTATATGGTTAGGTCGAGCAATATTTAGCAACTATCCCGATGCAATCTCGGTTCATCTAAATTTAGCTGTTGAAGCCTAAATTATTTGCTCAATCAGTACCTTAGCTACATCCTGGTGATCAAACTAAAGCATCGTCTGATTTTCATAGATTCTCAAGCTTCGTTAAATAAGGAAACAACATGTAATATAACCCCAGCTCGCAATTTCTGCTGCAATTTGACTGGAGCAACTAGTCAAACCTAGATGATATTCTAGCAAGTTTAACTTAAGTGATGGTGTAACCTGCTATTAGATTTGGCATAATACGCCTTCAATGTTTTGCAGCTTTTATTCTCACCATATTACCACCAATGACTCAGATCGCATGCTCCGTATTAAACACCGGGTTGTGAGTATATAGGTATATTAAAATAAAGCAGTGGGCCCTAATTTTAAGCGAATAGGTATTGTGTGAACAAATTTGTCGCCAGATTGCGTTTAAATTGTGTTTGCTGATGCTTTTTTTAAAGACCGACCTGGCGCAGTGGTGAAGTACTCCCCACTTGTGCCAAGAGGTCCCGGGTTCGACGCAGCCCTTCTGCAATGCACTCTGCAGGGTGAAGGCATGCCTCATATAATCCTTCCCTAGATCCCACCTGGTGTGGGACCTTCTAGCACTGGGTCTTTCCTCTTTTTGTTTTGTTTAGATGCCTTATATATTTTCATAACAAATACTAGATTTTCTTACCGGAAAGTACTTGACTATTTCTGTAGTGTTGCAATATTACTTCAACGTATAATCTGGATCCAACATAAATTATGGTTCATATTTCTTCCCAGTTTCATATTTGCTTATGCTTTCCTTTTTTAGCTTAGATACCTAGTGTGCAAACTTTTAAAGTGTTGAGTGTAAATTTGTTTGTATTCAGAATTGCACCTTTATAATCTGGAGTTTTATTTTTGAGGTGCATGTCATGAGTCGATTCATATTTTTGGAGTTGAGTTTATTTTCACCATGTTTTCTCCCTTAGGGTTCCATTCCATGTATATTTTCTATTCGTCACCTCTACTTTTCTACCTAACAATAAGTTTCATTGCTTAAGCCTTTACTTCTTACTATTAGATCAAACTTTTCAATATAAAGATCTACTCTCCTTTCTTTTCTTAGGTGTGATACAGACAGTAGCTGACCCTTCGGAAGTTGGTATAGATGCATCGCTAGAAGGTTTGTATTTGGTAACCAGATATGGGTTTTTCTGAAAGCTTATGTTTGAAGAGACTATTATACACATCTTTTCTTTAATTAACGTACTGGCAATCTTCTCTCTGTCTTCAGGTGCATCTCTGCAACATGACGCTGCTTGTGAAGTTGCTTTTGAAGGTACTCTACAGCAATTCTTTCTTTCCTTATTTGCATCTTTTGCATTGTTAGTAGCCATTGCCAAGTATCTATTCTTATGTAGTAGACTGCAAATAAAATAAAATCTGCATGCCCTCTCTATACTGCTACCTGAAAATGGAATAGCAAATCAGTACTCGTTTGGCGCTTAGAGAAAAAACTACTTAAATATCAGACAAATTGCAAGGAACTAATGCTATACATTCCACTTTTGTAGCCACTATTAACATTTGACTTACAACGTACGGTACCCCCCCCTCCCCCCCCCCCCTCCCGCGGCTGTTGCCCAGTAAAGTTCAGTATGATCCTTGTGAGGAGTTAGCACTTAGCACTATGTCTGATCCCTATGAAGAGTTCTACTTTCTTGTGTCTAACATGCTGATATAATGTCTGTAAATAAGAATATTCACATATGAGCATAGTTTATCTGTTTCCGAGGATTGGTGATTGTGTCTGCTATGAGTTGTCCTCTTATTTTAGTATTTTACTCTTATCTATTTTCTTCCATGGCTCCTGATTTATTGATTGCATGCAATTGCTATTGTTAGAGTTGGATCTTTATGTATCCATGTTAATCCTTGCAGCTGCCGGCAAAGCCCTCTGCAATGGTGGCACTCCTGGTCCTGGATTGCACACTCCATTGAACAAAGGTCAAATTTTGCTACTCGACCCATTCGATAGTTATGAACATATTAACTTGCCGGAGGCTTTTTATGCTGCATATTGAGTTACTGGTCTTGTGAGGAGTTAGCACTATGTCTGATCCCTACGAAGAGTGCTACTTTCTTGTCTCTAACATGCTGATATAATGTCTGTAAATAAGAATATTCACATATGAGCATAGTTTATCTGTTTCCGAGGATTGGTGATCATGTCTGCTATGAACTGTCCTCTTATTTTACTCTTATCTATCTACTTCCATGGATCCTGATTTATTGATTGCATGCAATTGCTATTGTTAGAGTTGGATCTTTATGTATCCATGTTAATCCTTGCAGCTGCCGGCAAAGCCCTCTGTAATGGTGGCAGTCCTGGTCCTGGATTGCACACTCCATTGAACACAGGTCAAATTTTGCTACTCGACCCTTTCGATAGTTATGAACATGTTAACTTGCCGGAGGTTTTTTATGCTGCATATTGAGCTCCATTTTCCATCAATTTATGAGTTCGGTCCTATTAATAACACAAGTATAATTAGATTGCAGTGGACTGTGAAAAAGATGCTTAGCATTTAGCTTGCATTTTACCTGTTCGTACATACATGGTTTACTATTCTGGTTGTATGGAGGGAGGTTTGATCAATACCACCTTATTAAATGCATTGAAATACTATTCCTAAACCATGTGATAGTAACTGCTTTTCTGCCTGTTTCCCTTCCCTAATACTAAAAAATAATCTTGCGAAGTTATTGCAGTTACTGGAGTCATTGATATCGACAACGAGGAGGATGGAAATGGTCCTAGTCATCACAATGGTGGTGACGAACAAGACATCATCGTGGTCAGTGATGACGATGAGGATGTTCACATGGAGCAGCGTGAGGCAGAACGGGCAAGATGTGATGGACCAGAAGCCGTCAATGGGATCGCTGCGCATGCACATGATGGACCGGAAGCCGTCAATGGGGTCACCATACCTACAGTCCGTGCTTCCGATGATCTGGATGGAAACACGGGGCCTGCATGCAGTACGTCACAAGCCATGGCGCGTGATCCCGAAACCGTGAATGGGACAGGCAAGTCAGATCAAGGGTGGCTGTACAGGGATCTTCAGGGGCGAGAGCATGGGCCATACCCAATGTCTCAAATGCGGGAGTGGCAGCAAAGTGGGTACTTCCCTGAGGGCTTCCGCGTGTGGAGAGCAGGGAAATCAAGGCGGGGGAGAGGCTCCATCTTGCTGATAGATGCCATGCGGCTGCACTAGTGCAGTGGCCTCTTTGCGTTGCATTCTGCTTGGAAAGCCTTGGGGAGTACAATTTTGTTCGTTGCTTTGCTCAACCGTAACTGAGCCGGGCACCATTATAGTTGATATGTTATTGTGGATATTTGGTTTGGGTAGGAGATGGTCCAGAGTGGAAAACTCTCTTGCTGTACAGCCAACTCCTTGCTCCAATCCATTCCAGCAACATAGTCATTTTTAGCAGACTCTGATGCAGTTAATTCCCATAGCATTGAAATTCAGATTTGTTGTGTTGTCAGTGTAGATTGGATCCTGACAGCAATAGTTTGGGCCTATTTGATTCATGCCCGCACTTTGTTGAATAAAAGCTGGCAAACTTTTGACTTTTCATGGCAATTGTTTTGCTTATCACTGTTATTGTAAATCTATGGCTTGACATAATTTTTGTTAAAGTTAGTTATGACCAAGTAACCACACCGCAGCCTAGTTTTCCTATGCCATACCGCTGAGGATTCCTGGATTGCGCCACGAAATGTGATCGGATAGTATATATAGATTGATAATGAGCTGCTGGTTTTGCCCATGCTTGCGCTGGCACCCGTTGATCTTCAGTCGTCAGTGCAGGAGGGCAGAGAAAGCGACGTAGCATCTCTTTGCCATCCGATAAGTACCCGACGAGATTAGATGCATCTTTAGCGGTTAGCGCCCATTCCGGCCTGCCCAAAGGGAAGGGCTGCGACTTTTAGGAGATAAAACACTCAGCACAAAGCCTCACATGATTCATTCTTTTAGCTACTACTCCATCCATTTCCAAATATAAGCACTTTTAGATATTTACATAATTCAGAGTGTAGATTCACTCATTTTGCTTCATATATATAGTTCATATTGAAATCTCTAAAAGTTCATATTGAAATCTCTAAAAGGACTTATATTTAGGAACAGAGGGAGTACCAGTCTAGCAAGCTTATATCATGCATAAAGCAGGAAACATCTCAAAAATCACGCACCTTATGCAGAGTCTAAATTTTACACCGATATGGATAACCGCTGCACCCGGGCGATATGTACATAAATCATTTTTAAAGAGTTAATATGGGGATATGTTCGACTGTTTAATAATAATAATAATAATAATAATAATAATAATAATAATAATAATAATAATAATAATAATAATTGCTTGTTTCGTTATTTCATATAATGGAACTTGGCTCTCATCTGGGAGGCGTATGAAAAAAATAATGAACATGTTATCAATTAAGCATCGAGCTATTTAGCGTGTATTTAGTCCATTCTCCTCTATCTTATCCATGATTCCAACAAAAGCCGGTAACCAAGGACCAAACAAACATAAAAGTTCAATTGGAGTTCTGGCAAAAAAAAGTTCAGTTAGAGAGAAAAAGGGAGGAGGAGGAAATCATCAGCCTGCCATTAGATAGAAATCTATAGGAGAGTGGTGGGAAGAGAAAGCGGGGGCACCGGAGAAAGAAGCCCACCACCGGCTTACCGATGGCACTGCTGGAGCCTGAGAAGGGGAGGTGAGTAGCCCACCGCCAACTTGCCACCAACTGCTGAATTTGGTGGCGCTGCCAATAGTGACTACAAAAGAGAGAAATAGGATAGGGAGTTGGAGTTTAGACACCGGGATCGGGACAATCCGTGGTTAACATATGCCCCTTAGGGCTTTGACTGCGCTAGTCGTATCAAGGAAGTATCAAAAATATAGCTACATTAAATTTATTGTCTATATTTATCGACACTCCGTTGATACGTATCAGGACGTATCAGTAATGAATCAGTATCGGATACGGTATCTAACACATATGTGATGGTTGGTGGTAGTATGGGTGTTTTGGAGTAGTCAAGCAAAAATTTCTAATGGGATCGAGCTCCATGGAGCCTGGAATTTGATAAATTCAAATATTGAATTTTAGAGTTTCAAAAAATCTTTCCTACTCATAAAGATTGGTGTTGGTGATGAGTTCACATATGGGTCGAACATCCTTTTCAAATAAACAAATACACATCCTATATGTGAAACTAGATACCTTCCAAGAGACATATAAACAAATGTATTTTACTCATATGTGAGATCTATCATAAATAAACAAATACACTACTTTCATGCGAGACAAACTTCTTTGTAAAAGGAACAAACTAAAAAGATAAAAATGTGACTTCAAAAAAAAAACTCAAAATCAACCTTGGTTTTAGTTCTCTTCCCAACCTACTATGGTCATTTAAAATTCTCTGACACTGCATGTCTCTCACTGTATTTTTGCTATCTTTTTTAGTTGTAAATCAAGCAGCGGTCATAAAGGATAGTGGCGTTATTTCACCACCTCCAAGACAATGGTTCCGTGGCAACGCACAGGCATCATGCTAGTTATGATTTTTTTACACCTGTACATAGCATGTTTTCCGCGGTGTGCAAAGTTTCATGATGAAATACACTATGATGTGAGCTACACACAAAAATTTGTATAAAAAAGTCATGTATTTTTAGCGCATGTACAATTCACCATAAAAAGTTCATGATTTTGTCAGTTTTGTGTAGATCACATAGCAATGTATTTCATAATGAAAGTGTGCACACTTGTAGCCACCTACCCTATGAACATGCACCTTTCTTTCCAGATTTTCTCGGAACTTTGAAATGTGGTTTTTGAATTGCTCAAAATTCGAGATCCATGGAGTCCGAGAGGATAAATTCCACTCTCGCAGTCAAGCACACATATTAATTGTATAACAAGAAAATGCAGTTTTCCGTACTTAAATCAAGCACACCTTTTCCAAACTTATTTTGTCCACCGAATGCGTTGCACGCCAGAGCTTCATTCTAATCTTGTGCGGATATGAATATTGTCCACTTGTGTTACTGTTATCTGAATACTGCGGGGATACTGTGGTCACAGTGATGTTCATCTTTCTGGACAACTCTGCAGAGGCCTAGGCCAAGATCATTATCATTCATCTCAAACTAGGTAGGAAGTGCGGCTTACCGTACCCGACAGCGGTGCTGCCGGGTATAGTCATATCCAACCCGATAATACAATCATTGAAACATTGCAAATATAAAAAGAATACCATAATCCAGTTATGTTTATCAATCTAAACCGCACATTGGCACGCGGTGCTTGGCTCAACTCATTGCCGAGCATGTAAACAAAGTTCAAATTGTTGCAAAAATAGTTGCCAAGAATGGATCATTTTAATGCATGAAATTGCTTTCATAGATAACATAATTGTGTCCTATATAGGGAGTTTGCCTCGTCCAACCCTATGTTCCAGCACACATATCTAAAATTAGGGCATCTGTGACATAGCCACAAGAAAGTAATACTACTTTGGGGCACACTACCTATCTCAGGTTGATCCAGTATTTGACATTTCGTAATGAAAGAGGTAGGAGAAAGCAGAATACATGCATCTCATACAACATGGTACTGTAGTACCAAGTCTATTACATATGATGATAGGTTTTCTTCATCCAATTCAAAGATACACTGATACACCAAAAGCAAGCCATAGTGGCAGTCCAGGATAACAGATTTATATGGTTCTTCTATGTCATAGTGATAGCAGTAAAAAGATGGCTTTGTTTGAACGCCTTGCCATCTGGCTCATCCTGCGTGTTGCGCTGCAAGGATCTACTTATGGAGATTCATATAACAATGTGTTTAATGGACAGCGAGAATATAATTTATGACCTCAAAACTTATGAATAGAATTTACGCACCACATGTTTCCTCATCACCGGAGTTATAAAATAAAATGTCTATCATGTATGTTATAATTCCTAATTGAGCGACCGATTCAAAAGAAATTCACAGGATTCTGCCCTCGTATGAGTAAATCTAAATACTTTTTAGCGCACATTCAGTATTCTGCGAGCAAAAGTTTGATCTTACACTGCAAAATTTGAGCCTTCTCAATAGAGTTAGAAAACAGAACATCAAGTGTTGATTACTTACTCTTACGATAACTTCAATTAGAGCCAAGTATGGTGGGATTTGTCCTGAAAATAAGTAAGAAAAACATACAAAATGGCATTAGATACAAACAGAATCATAAGACCATTGCTCTAAGAAAAACCTGGACAACAAATGAGAAGGATGAGACATCACTGCAATTATAATTTATAAATTGCATGGAATCTCTAAAAGGCTTATATTCAGGAACGGGGTGAGTATTCCACAAGCATGCCCCAAAAACCACAACATTACTAAAAACGTCTTCCTAGTTTTGATGGAGGTACTGCCAAAAGTAGGGCAAGAAATATCAAATTAGACAACAGGAAGCAAACCTTAAAAATGCATATTTATATTGGAACAAAGAAAATAACATAAAGCAGACCTGATAAATAAACCGCTCAATGCAAGGGTGAAAAAAAGGAAAAATATGCAACCGAACTTGTCTCAATAATGATCTGTGATCGAGTAATTTTAGACATGTTGTTTCGAAGAGAATATATTAAATAGAGCAGTGCATGCATTTCTCATACTACGTGAAAAGAAAAGGCCATACTATGCAAACTACATATGGGCATATTTTTAGAAGGAAACTTTCTCAAGTTCGACCAGACATAATTTCATTTTGTTCTTAAGACGACATATGTATATATTTTAGAAGTAAACTTTCTCAGGTTCGACCAGTCATAATTTCATTTTTGTTCTTAAGACAACTTCCGTTCCAACAAAAAACTTGGCGACAAAAGAGACCTTATTTTGGTTCTAAAATACACACAGAATGACATCACCTGACAATAGAGCCTATTTTACCGGAGGCAGGTACTGGTGGTAGATGGTACCTACATATGGAATGGAAAATAAAATAATTAGATATCTATTCACATAGGGAAAGGCAAACACAGATGGTGTGTGCTACCTCTTGAGCACTGCGTTGGTTTTCCCTTGAAGAGGAAAGGGTGATGCAACAGAGTAGCGTAAGTATTTCTCTCAGTTTTTGAGAACCAAGATATCAATCCAGTAGGAGGCTCCACACACGTCCCTCGTACCTACACAAACAAATAAGAACCTCGCAACCAACGCGATAAAGGGGTTGTCAATCCCTTCACAACCACTTGTGAAAGTGAGATCTGATAGAGATAATAAGATAAGATAGATATTTTTGGTATTTTTATGATATAGATTGAAAAGTAAAGATTGCAAAATAAAGTAGATCGGAAACTTATATGATGGAAAATAGACCCGGGGGCCATAGGTTTCACTAGTGGCTTCTCTCAAGATAGCATAAGTATTACGGTGGCTGAACAAATTACTGTCGAGCAATTGATAGAAAAGTGCATAGTTATGAGAATATCTAGGCATGATCATATATATATGCATCATGTCCGCGACAAGTAGGCCGACTCCTGCTGCATCTACTACTATTACTCCACACATCGACCGCTATCCAGCATGCATCTAGAGTATTAAGTTCATAAGAACAGAGTAACGCATTAGGCAAGATGACATGATGTAGAGGGATAAACTCAAGCAATATGATATAAACCCCATCTTTTTATCCTCGATGGCAACAATACAATACGTGCCTTGCTGCCCCTGCTGTCACTGGGAAAGGACACCGCAAGATTGAACCCAAAGCTAAGCACTTCTCCCATTGCAAGAAAGATCAATCTAGTAGGCCAAACCAAACTGATAATTCGAAGAGACTTGCAAAGATAACCAATCATACATAAAAGAATTCAGAGGAGATTCAAATATTTCTCATAGATAAACTTGATCATAAACCCACAATTCGTCGGATCTCGACAAACACACCGCAAAAAGAGTTACATCGAATAGATCTCCAAGAAGATCGAGGAAAACATTTTATTGAGATTCAAAGAGAGAGAAAAAGCCATCTAGCTAATAACTATGGACCCAAAGGTCTGTGGTAAACTACTCACAACTCATCGGAGAGGCTATGGTGTTGATGTAGAAGCCCTCCGTGATCGATTCCCCCTCCGACGGAGCACCGGAAAAGGCTCCAAGATGGGATCTCACGGGTACAGAAGGTTGCGGCGGTGGAAATAGGTTTTTGTGGTGCTCCTCGGTGTTTTCAGGGTATGCAAGTATATATAGGAAAAGGAAGTCGGTTAGGGGATCCACGAGGGGCCCACGAGGGTGGGGGGCGCGCCCACCCCCCTAGGGCGTGCCAGGCACCCTCGTGGCCGCCTCGACTGCTTCTTGACCTCCACTCCAAGTCTCCTGGATTGCGTTTGTTCCAAAAAGATCGCTCCCGAAGGTTTCATTCCGTTTGGACTCCGTTTAATATTCCTTTTCTTCGAAACACTGAAATAGGCAAAAAAAAACAGCAATTCGGGCTAGGCCTCCGGTTAGTAGGTTAGTCCCAAAAATGATATAAAAGTGTAAAGTAAAGCCCATAAACATCCAAAACGGGTAATATAATAGCATGGAACAATAAAAAATTATAGATACATTGGAGACGTATCAAGTATCCCCAAGCTTAATTCCTGCTCGTCCACGAGTAGGTAAATGATAAAAACAGAATTTTTGATGTGGAATGCTACCTAGAATATTTCTCAATGTAATTTTATTTATTGTGGCATGAATGTCAGATCCAAATGATTCAAGACAAAAGTTCATTTAACATAAAAATAGTAATACTTCAAGCATACTAACAAAGTAATCATGTCTTATCAAAATAGCATAGCCAAAGAAAGCTTATCCCTACAAAATCATATAGTTAGGCTATGCTTCATTTTCATCACACAAAATACTCCCATCATGCACAACCCCGGTTTCAGCCAAGCAATTGGTTCATACTTTTTAATGCGCTTCAGCTTTTTCAACTCTCACGCGATACATGAGCGCAAGCCATGGATATAGCATTATATGTGGAATGGGATGGTGGTTGTGAAGAAGACAAAAGGGAGAAGATAGTCTCACATCAACTAGGCGTATCAACAGGCTATGGACATGCCCATTAATAGATATCAATGTGAGTGAGTAGGGATTGCCATGCAACGGATGCACTAGAGCTATAAATGTATGAAAGCTCAACAAAAGAAACTAAGTTGGTGTGCATCCAACTTGCTTGCTCACGAAGACCTAGGGCATTTTGAGGAAGCCCATCATTGGAATATACAAGCCAAGTTCTATAATGAAAAATTCCCACTAGTATATGTAAGTGACAACATAGGAGACTCTCTATCATGAAGATCATGGTGCTACTTTGAAGCACAAGTATGGAAAAAGGATAGTAACATTGTCCCTTCTCTCTTTTCTCTCATTTTTTGGTGGGCTTCTTTGGCCTCTTTTTCCTTATTTGGGCTTCTTTGGCCTCTTTTATTTTTTATAAAGTCCGGAGTCTCATCCCGATTTGTGGGGGAATCATCGTCTCCATCATCCTTTCCTCACTTGGGACAATGCTCTAATAATGAAGATCATCACACTTTTATTTACTTACAACTCAAGAATTACAACTCAATACTTAGAACACAATATGATTCTATGTGAATGCTTCCGGCGGTGTACCGGGATATGCAATGAATCAAGAGTGACATGTATGAAAGAATTATGAAGGTGGCCTTGCCACAAATACGATGTCAACTACATGATCATGCAAAAGCAATATGACAATGATGGAGCGTGTCATAATAAACGGAACGGTGGAAAGTTGCATGACAATATATCTCGGAATGGCTACGTGAATGCCATAATAGGTAGGTATGGTGGCTGTTTTGAGGAAGATAAATTGTGGGTGTATAATACCGGCGAAAGTTGCGCGGCATAAGAGAGGCTAGCAATGGTGGAAGGGTGAGAGTGCGTATAATCCATGGGCTCACATTAGTCATAAAGAACTCATATACTTATTGCAAAAGTTTATTAGCCCTCGAAGCAAAGTACTACTACGCATGCTCCTAGGGGAAGGGTTGGTAGGAGTTAACCATCGCGCGATCCCGACCTCCACACATAAGGAAGGCAATCAAAAGAGCACCCCATGCAACAAATTTGTTACACAACTTTTACCATACGTGCATGCTACGAGACTTGCCAACTTTAACACAAGTATTTCTCAATTTCATAATTACCTAACTAGCATGACTCTAACATTATCACCTTTATATCTCAAAACAATTATCAAGTATCAAATTGATCATAGTGTTTAATGCACTCTCTATGATAGTTTTTATTATACCCAACTTGGATGCCCATCATTCTAGGACCAATTTTATAACCATAGAAAATACCATGCTGTTCTAAAAGGCTCTCAAAATAATATAAGTGAAGCATGAGAGATCAATAATTTCTACAAAATTAAGCCAACGCCGTGCTCTAAAAAGATATAAGTGAAGCACTAGAGAAAAGTTGTCTAGCTCAAAAGATATAAGTGAAGCACATAGAGTATTCTAATAAATTCCGAATCATGAGTGTCTCTCCCAAAAGGTGTGTACAACAAGGATTATTGGGTAAACTAAAAAGCAAAGACTCATATCATACAAGACGCTCCAATAAAAACACATATCATGTGGCAAATAAAAATATAGCTCCAAGTAAAGTTACCGATAGACGAAGACGAAGGAGGGATTGCCTTCCAGGGCATCCCTGTAGGACCTTGAAGTATGTCTAGAGGGGGGGTGATTAGACTACTTGACCAACTAAAAACTTAACCTTTTCCCAATTTTAGAGTTTGGCAGATTTTAGCTATCTTGGGACAAGTTAAGCAATCATCACTCAATCAAGCAAGCATGCAAAGAGTATATAGGTAGCGGAAATTAAAGCATGCAACTTGCAAGTAAGTAAAGGGAAGGGTTTGGAGGATTCAAACGCAATTGGAGACACGGATGTTTTTGGCGTGGTTCCGATAGGTGGTGCTATCGTACATCCACGTTGATGGAGACTTCAACCCACTAAGGGTAACGGTTGCGCGAGTCCACGGAGGGCTCCACCCACGAAGGGTCCACGAATAAGCAACCTTGTCGATCCCACCATGGCCGTCGCCCACGAAGGACTTGCCTCACTAGCGGTAGATCTTCACGAAGTAGGCGATCTCCTTGCCCTTACAAACTCCTTGGTTCAACTCCACAATCTTGTCGAAGGCTCCCAAGTGACACCTAGCCAATCTAGGAGACACCACTCTCCAAGAAGTAACAAATGGTGCATTGATGATGAACTCCTTGCTCTTGTGCTTCAAATGATAGTCTCCCCAACACTCAACTCTCTCTCATAGGATTTGGATCTGGTGGAAAGAAGATTTGAGTGGAAAGCAACTTGGGGAAGGCTAGAGATCAAGATTCATATGGTAGGAATGGAATATCTTGGTCTCAACACATGAGTAGGTGGTACTTTCTCAGAAATGGTAAGTTGGAAGTGTAGGTTTGTTCTGATGGCTCTCTCCACGAATGAAGAGGAGGTGGAGGGGTATATATATCCTCCACACAAAATCTAACTGTTACACACAATTTACCAAACTCAGTGGGACTGATTCAACAGACTCGGTCGGACCGATTTAGTAAACCTAGTGACCATTAGGATTTTCGGTGGGACTGACATGCAACTCGATAAGACCGATTTGGTTAGGGTTAGGGCATAACGTAATCTCGATAAGACCGATCACACAACCTCGGTGAGACCGATTTTTGTAATAAGCTTTCCAGAGAGTTGGTCAGGTAAACTCGGTGGGACCGATTTGCTCTTCTCGGTGAGACCGAAATGTTACAAAAGGGAAACCGAGAGTTTACATTGCAATCTCGGTGGGACTGATCGCTCACTTCGGTTAGACCGAAACGTTACGAAGGGAAACAAAGAGATTACAATCCCATCTCGGTGAGACCGAGATCCCTATCGGTAGGACCGATTTGCCTAGGGTTTGTGGCAGTGGCTATGACATTAGAACTCGATGGCGCCGGATAGAAAGAATCGGTGTGACCGATTTTGGCTTTAGGTTTAGGTCATTTGTGGATGTGAGAAAGTAGTTGAGGGTTTTTGGAGCATATCACAAAGCACATGAAGCAAGAGGCTCATTAAGCAACACCTCATCCCTCCTTGATAGTATTGGCTTTTCCTATAGACTCAGTGTGATCTTCGATCACTAAAATGTAAAATGAAGAGTCTTGAGCTTTTGAACTTGAGCCAATCCTTTGTCATTAGTATTTTGAGGGATCCACTTTCATCATCCATGCCATGCCATTCATTGAGCTTTCCTGAAATAATAGTCTTGGAATAGCATTAGCTCAATGAGCTATATGTTGTTATGAATTACCAAAACCACCTAGGGATAGTTGCACTTTCAGTCTCCCCCTTTTTGGTAATTGATGAAAACATATAGATCAAAGCTTCGACAAATGATAATAAGATTGAAAAACATCGTCGCTTTGAGAAGTATGTGATAAGCAAGAGCTCCCCCTAAATTTTTGCATAGTTTAAGATTTGCTTTGGACTGCAAATGCACAAGGAATTAGGCTCATGGGTTACTCTTCCATGTCACATACATCTTGGTGGAGCGCTCAAAATGATAAAGATTGAATACATGCACTCATCACCAAGCAAAGTGAATGATCACATATGGATAAGATAAGATAATATCATCAAACATGCATATGTGTAGCTTATGATCAAACACATGATCATCAATGTCTCACAAAAACAGCATAGTATCTTAAGCGATCAAAAGCAAACAAAGTTAACCACCAAAGCAAGAGAGAACAAAAGCAACACACTCTCTCTCTCGAAGCCTATGATCTATACATTTTTCTCCCCCTTTGGCAACAAGTTACCAAAAAGTTCATAGAAAATGCATAGTGCTAGATCGACTCTCAGGCTTGATCTTCAGGTGGTGGTGTCCGGATAACTGCAAGAACGAAGGCTTCAGTTGAAGTGGATGGAGCTGGAGGAGTTGGTGCTGGAGCTGGTTGCACTGGAGCTGTGGCTGGTGCAGATGATGTGGCTCTGGTGTCTGTCATAGGCATTGCAGCTGACCTCTGAGCTCTAGGCACTCTGGCAAATACATTAGTGGTAGTCTTGCCCTTCCTCTCCTGCATGTCATCCTGTAGCTGCTCCATAACTGACTGAATCTCAGTTACTTTGACATCTAGATCATAGAATTTTTGTTCCATGATTCTTTCCAAGCTCTTCTAATTTTGAGTGAGGGTGGCCAATCCCTTCTCAATCCTCAGTGTTGATGCTATCAAGTAACCAAGCTGCTCCTGCTTGTTCTTCAAAAAGTACTCAGATGCCTCCTCTTGAGTTGGCATCTTGGCAGCCTTCTCTTTCCTTGCCTTCTCCTTCTTCTCTTGAGCTTGTACTGATGATGGTTCATTCTCATTCATGACAACCTGATTGTCCTCAAAGTCTGGATAGAGAGGAAAATGTACCTTATCCAATAGATACTTTCCTGTGCCCATCTTTGAGTTAATCAACTCCTGAATCTGAGGGGCATATCCACAACTTCTCTTTTGGTCTGCTGCAGTCCTCTTAATGGTCTCAACCATAAGGCTCATGACCTTGAATTTCTGTGGCACATCAAACAAATGCAACATGTTGATTGCATGCCCTCTAATCATGTTGTGGTCACCAGACTTGGGCAACAGAGTGTGCCTTAGGATCCAGTTGATTGTTGGCAGCCCTGACAGAAGAAAGTGGACTGACCCAAACTTATGTGTCTCAATGGCTTTGTCTGGGATCTCCTTGTACATGTGTGCCATGGAATTGTGGTCCATCTTCTTCTTGGCATAAACATCCAAGTCATCTTCATTTTCCTTTGGGGCATTGATTAGTTTTTCCCACTCCTCAATGGTTGACTGGTACCTTGTACCTTCAGACATCCAAACTATCCTCCCATCTGGATAGAAGTGAGCTATGGAGTAGAATTGCATAATGAGTTCATCATTCCAGTTGGTTAGCTTTTGCCCAACAAAATCTGCAACTCCACAAGCAACAAAACTGTCTTGCACTCCAGGATAGTGTTCTTCATTGTCTTTCATGTAGGTCCAGTCGACCCACCTCATATCACACACTATGGGCTTCTTGTCCAACAAGATTGTCTCACAGAAGTCCTGCTGTTCCTTTGTATGGAACCTGTAATCAACAGCAGTCCTTCTCCTTGTGGCATATGGATCTGTCATCCTTCATAGCCTCAACCCTGAGTCTCTTCTGATCTTCATGTCCTCAGCCATAGGATGGGCATCATTATGGTCTGGTATCTTGGGCTTGAGCTTCCTTAGGACCTGTCCTTCTTCATCTTCCTCATCAGCAACTTCAGGCACTGGGGCCTTGTTCTTCTCAGCAGCTAGAATACTCCTGGTATTCCTCTTTGGTGCAAGCTTGGGCTTGGGGGCAGCTTTGGGTGCTTCCTTGGGCTTTGATGTTGCAGCCCCTGATCTAATAGCATCACCCATAAGCTTTTGTGCCTTGGGTGCTGGTGCAGCAACCTCTTCTTCCTCTTCAGAGTCTCTCCTCATTGAGGGATTTCCAAGAACCTGGGCAGTAGTGGTTCTGGCTCTTTTCTTCTTCTTATCCTGAGCAGCAGCTTCATCTTCTGATTCAATGGTAAACTTCATAGTTTCTCCAGTGGGAACTTTCTTGGGTTTGGAAGTTGTGACTCTCTTTGCAGGTGCCTCTTTGGGTTCAGACTTTTCAGGCACTTGAGTAGATCCTCTGACCTTCAGCATAGGTGTCCTCTTGGCAGGAACCTTCCTATTGAGTCCAGGTTTAGTGTTCTGTGCCGAGGCATACTCCTTTTTGAGCACTACCTTCTTGGAGGTAGCCTCATCCTCTTCTGCTCTATAATCCTCATCCTCAGAATCTGAGGTTCTCTTCTTCCTTGTCCTAGTGGCAGCTTTAGGCAGATTGCTTGGGGTGCTCCTGCTGCCTTCATCTGAAGTGCTAGAGGGACTAGTGCCCTCACTCATGTTATTGTGCTCTTCTGACCTGTTTTGACTATCACTTTGGTTTGACATGCTGCAAATCACTGACTGCTGACCCTGTGAAGAGTTATAGATGAGATAGAGTGGATGAGCATCACAAAATGCAGAGATTTTTGCAAAACAATGGTTCAAAAATTCAGTTTTAGTTTTCCACAGAAAGCATTTCGGATCAACCGATTTTCAAACTCGGTGATACCGAAGCAGTTTTGGAACCTAAACTGACGAACTCGGTTGGACCGAGTCATAGTTCGTTGGCACCGAGACTGCTAGGGTTTCACAAAGTCCTAAAATCGGTCTCACCGATTAGCAATTCTCGGTCAGACCGAGAGTTACTAGTGCAATGGCATTAGCCAAATCGGTGGGACCGAGTTTTTCAACTCGGTGGGTCCGAGATGGTTTCTGTGGAAACCTAACCCTAAATTTTCGAATCTCATCTAATCTAAGTATTGCATTGACTGGATAGGAGTGTTTCAATCGTGGCAAGAATCATTAAGAACACAATGTGCTAGGAATCGGACGAGGATAGCACAGTGATCGAGTCCATACCCTAGCTTGGCGATGAACTCGCTATGGCGGCAACGGCGGGGGTGAAATCCGTTGACGGCGGCGGAGACCAGCGACAGGAGGCGGCCGGTGACGAGGAGACGATCCGGAGACCCTGATGGCAGAGCGAGCTATTGCGCGGGCGAAGAGGTTCGGAGAAATTTCCAAATTTTTGCCCGTGACTATATATAGCCCGACCCTGTCGGTGTGACCGAGTGGAACAACTCGGTGGCACCGAGATGCATAACTGTGTACAGTTACAACAACTCGGTGTGACCGAAAAGTTCAAATCGGTTGCACCGAGATTGAAAACCTAGATCGACTTAGTGATCTTGGTAGGACCAAAATGGAGGAATCGGTCAGACCGAGAATCACAAAGAAGTTTTAGAAGTTTAAGTCTATGACGAATCGGGGACTCCGAGTGCTCCTCACATAGAGTGGTTCAAATCTGACTTGATCAAATTTTGTGATGTAGCATGAATAGAGTTTGAGATGAGAAAAGCATAGATAGCTAGAGAAGGTTCTTAGGCATTCTTGTCCATCCACTTGGCAAAAAGAAAAGAAAGTCAATCACTCAAAACAACAAGTGGATGTCCTTGAATGAGTAAAATATGCACCAACATGCTCACACAATAAGATGGTAAATGAAATATGTAGCAAAACATGCACAACCAATTCTAGCATCTATCAAACAATTGGCGATGACTAGGTCATCTATATATGAGTATATTGACTTAGGAGTCAAATGAAAACATTTGATCATAGGTCATACTCATCGTTTAAGCTCAAGTGGGGTTACCACTTTTACATAATGCATTGATGTGTTCACACCATTAGAGTTGCTTTGACTCAATTCTTAGAGTTAAGCTCCCCCTAGATGTGAGATCCCCTTTTAGAGGGATGAACTAACCTTGGGTTTTGTCGATCATGACTTCACGTAGGTGTTGAAGATGTGGATGCTCAATGTTGATGTAGATCATTTGGAGCAATCCTTTGGAGTGAGTTGCACTTTCAACATACCTACATGGGTTAGTCCCACAAGGAACAAACAAGAATATCCATAGACATAGAGTGAAGCACACACAAGATGATGTCCATGAAATCATTAGGTTACCTTGTCCCTTGCCTTACCAATATGAGGGTTTGTGACTCCTTGAACTAGTGCAAGATGTGGAAGTTGATTGCACTTGTTCTTGCCATAATGATATGAGTGAAGAATGTTGGCGGAGTCACCCTCAAGAACTCTCTAGTTCTTCTTCTTCGGGATCCACATCATCTTGATGGGAATCCTTGGAGTTGTAGTTGTACTTGATGAAGTAGAACTTGACGTAGTCTTGGGAACCCACTTGACCGAGACCTTAGGTGCTTCTTCAAATGCATCAATCTCTTCTTGAAGCTTGTCCTTGCCTTTGTTCTTATGGTCTTGTAGTGGAAGATCATCTTGTGCTTGTGTTCCTTTGAAGGAAGTAGGATCATACTTCTCTTGTTGAGGAACAAACTTTGTCTTGGGGTATTGATCTTCTTCCCACTCAACTCCATTGGCATTGAACTTTCATTTAAAACCAACACCTTGATTCTTCCGGTGCCTTCCTTGCTTGCGTACAATTTCCTCGAATTGCTTACTCCCGACAAGGCTCTTGTAAACACCTTTCTCTATAATTCCCTTCAATAAGCTATTTTCTTGCTCAAGTGTAACTTGGCTAAGAGAATCATTAGTGGAATCAAGAGAACTACTAGAAGTAACAATATTGGATTTGATATTATTATTGTTACTACTAGAGGAAGTATCTTTCGTGTACTTGTTACTAGACTTGACTTGAGGCATGTAAGTAGATAAGAGTAAACGCTTGGCAATGTAAGAAGAACTTTTCTTACGGAGATCATCATTGATGGCTTTTAAGAACTCATGCTCTTGCTCAAGATTGAGCTTTTCAAAGCGTAACTTCTCATGAGCCCTTAAAAGTTCTCGATGATCTTCGAAGATAGTTTCATGAGCCAACTTAAGAGTGTTTAGTTCTTTAGTTAGAAGCTCAATCTTCTCCTTATGATTGTCATTCGTTTTATCTTGATTAGCATGATTAATTGACGTTTCATCATAGTATTCATCACTAGAGTTGTCAACAAGTAAATCATCATCCACAAGTAAGTCATCTTCATCACTATTGAAATCAACATACTCAGGATGTGTTACCTTTGGACCTTTGGCCATGAAGCATCTTCCAATTCCTTCATTTGGTGAATCAAATATGTCGTAGGAGTTGGTTGACACAAGTGCTAGACCGGCAACACCTTCATCTTGAGTATATTCGGAGTCAGAGTGATAGCTTCTCTCGGAGTGATTGTCAGAGCCGGAGCCGGATACCCATTCACCAACATGAGCTTGATGTCTTCGTTTTGTGTAGCTCCTTGATGACTTGTCCTTCCTTTCCGAATCCTTGCTTCTCCGTGAGGGTCTTCGTTCATAACGATCATCTCTACTCCTCTCTCTCTCGGTGGTGATTCTTCTCTTTTGCTTCTTCTTTTTGGAGATTCTTCTCTTCTTTTGTAGGGTGCCGTACACTCATTGGAACAGTGTCCGAGTCTCCCACAATTGTAGCAATTGCGCTCTCGACTAGACTATCTTTTGTCATTGTAAGACCTTGACTTGGAGCTTCTTTCTTTGCTTCTACTCTTGTAGAATTTGTTGAAGTTCTTCACCATTAAGCTCAATTCTTCATTGAAGATTTGTTTCTCACTTGATGATGTGGGGGCTTCACTAGAGGATTTGTAAGCACCACTTGACTTGTTGTGAAGTTCCTCCTTATCCTTGAGTGACATCTCATGAGCAACAATTCTTCCAATGACTTCCGTTGGCTTGAGATCTTTGTAGTTTGGCATCATTTGGATCAATGTGCACACGGTATCATACTTTCCATCCAATGCTCTTAATATCTTCTTGATGATGAATCTGTCGGTCATCTCTTCACTCCCTAAGCCGGCAATCTCATTTGTGATAAGTGCAAGCCTAGAGTACATTTCAGTGACACCTTCACCAGCCTTCATTTTGAACTTGTCAAGCTGACTTTGGAGCACATCCAACTTGGATTCCTTGACGGAGTCGGTACCTTCATGCATATCAATCAAAGTATCCCAAATTTCCTTTGCATTCTCAAGACGGCTGATTTTGTTGAATTCTTCGGGGCACAATCCATTGAAGATGATATCACAAGCTTGAGCGTTGTATTGCAGCATCTTCAATTCTTCCGCATTAGCTTCATGGTTCGGCTCTCTCCCATCAAATAATTCACCTTGCAAGCCAATACAAATAATTGCCCAAACGGCAGGGTTATGCCCGAGAATATGCATTTTCATCTTATGCTTCCAACTAGCAAAATTAGTACCATCAAAGTAAGGACCTCTACGGTGATAATTTCCCTTGCTAGACGCCATACTCTCCTAGGTTGTGAAACCAAGGCTATTACCACCAAAAGCTTTGGAAATCAAAGCAAATGGAGACCAAAGCTTTGATACCACTTGTAGGACCTTGAAGTATGTCTAGAGGGGGGGGGGTGATTAGACTACTTGACCAATTAAAAACTTAACCTTTTCCCAATTTTAGAGTTTGGCAGATTTTAGCTATCTTGGGACAAGTCAAGCAATCATCACTCAATTCAAGCAAGCATGCAAAGAGTATATAGGCAGCGGAAATTAAAGCATGCAACTTGCAAGTAAGTAAAGGGAAGGGTTTGGAGGATTCAAACGCAATTGTAGACACGGATGTTTTTGGCGTGGTTCCGATAGGTGGTGCTATCGTACATCCACGTTGATGGAGACTTCAACCCACGAAGGGTAACGGTTGCGCGAGTCCACGGAGGGCTCCACCCACGAAGGGTCCACGAAGAAGCAACCTTGTCTATCCCACCATGGCCATCGCCCACGAAGGACTTGCCTCACTAGCGGTAGATCTTCACGAAGTAGGCGATCTCCTTGCCCTTACAAACTCCTTGGTTCAACTCCACAATCTTGTCGGAGGCTCCCAAGTGACACCTAGCCAATCTAGGAGACACCACTCTCCAAGAAGTAACAAATGGTGCGTTGATGATGAACTCCTTGCTCTTGTGCTTCAAATGATAGTCTCCCCAACACTCAACTCTCTCTCATAGGATTTGGATCTGGTGGAAAGAAGATTTGAGTGGAAAGCAACTTGGGGAAGGCTAGAGATCAAGATTCATATGGTAGGAATGGAATATCTTGGTCTCAACACATGAGTAGGTGGTACTTTCTCAGAAATGGTAAGTTGGAAGTGTAGGTTTGTTCTGATGGCTCTCTCCACGAATGAAGAGGAGGTGGAGGGGTATATATAGCCTCCACACAAAATCTAACCATTACACACAATTTACCAAACTCGGTGGGACCGATTCAACAGACTCGGTCGGACCGATTTAGTAAACCTAGTGACCGTTAGGATTTTCGGTGGGACTGACATGCAACTCGGTAAGACCGATTTGGTTAGGGTTAGGGCATAACATAATCTCGGTAAGACCGATCACACAAACTCGGTGAGACCGATTTTGGTAATAAGCTTTCCAGAGAGTTGGTCAGGTAAACTCGGTGGGACCGATTTGCTCTTTTCGGTGAGACCGAAATGTTACAAAAGGGAAACAGAGAGTTTACATTGCAATCTCGGTGGGACTGATCGCTCACTTCGGTTAGACCGAAACGTTACGAAGGGAAACAAAGAGATTACAATCCCGTCTCGGTGAGACCGAGATCCCTATCGGTAGGACCGATTTGCCTAGGGTTTGTGGCAGTGGCTATGACATTAGAACTCGGTGGCGCCTGATAGAAAGAATCGGTGTGACCGATTTTGGCTTTAGGTTTAGGTCATTTGTGGATGTGAGAATGTAGTTGAGGGTTTTTGGAGCATATCACAAAGCACATGAAGCAAGAGGCTCATTAAGCAACACCTCATCCCTCCTTGATAGTATTGACTTTTCCTATAGACTCAGTGTGATCTTTGATCACTAAAATGTAAAATGAAGAGTCTTGAGCTTTTGAGCTTGAGCCAATCCTTTGTCATTAGTATTTTGAGGGATCCACTTTCATCATCCATGCCATGCCATTCATTGAGCTTTCCTGAAATAATAGTCTTGGAATAGCATTAGCTCAATGAGCTATATGTTGTTATGAATTACCAGAACCACCTAGGGATAGTTGCACTTTCAATCCCCAAGTAGGCTTTTGGTTGTCCTTGAATTATCTTGGGGTGCCATGGGCATCCCCAAGCTTAGGATCTTGCCACTCCTTATTCCATAGTCCATCAAATCTTTACCCAAAACTTGAAAACTTCACAACACAAAACTCAACAGGAAATCTCATGAGCTCCATTAATGCAAGAAAGAAAAATCACCACTTAAGGTACTATAATGACCTCATTCTTTATTTATATTGGTGTTAAACCTACTGTATTCCAACTTCTCTATGGTTCATACCCCCTGATACTAGCCATAGATTCATCAAAATAAGCAACCAACACACGAAAAACAGAATCTGTCAAAAAGAGAACAGTCTGTAGCAATATGTAACTTTAGAATACTTCTGGAACTCTAAAAATCCTACCAAAATAGGAAGTCCTAGGAAATTTGTCTATTGATCTACTTAAAAAAGAATCCACTAAAAATCATGTTTCTGTGATTTATTAAAATTAATCTCGTGCACGAAAAAGTTTCTGTTTTTCAGCAGAATCAAATTAACTATCACTGTAGGTTATCCTATAGGTTCTACTTGGCAAAAACACTAATTAAAACATAAACCACATCTAAACAGAATCTAGATGAAATATTTATCACTAAACAGGAGCAAAAAGCAAGGAACAAAAATAAAATTGGGTTGCCTCCCAACAAGCGGTATCGTTTAACGCCCCTAGCTAGGCATAAAAGCGAGAATAGATCTAAGTGTTGCCATCTTTGGTATTGGTCTTTTTAATGGAGTTATGCTCGGATCCGGGAGGTTCCCTATGTTTTCCTTCATGCTCGGAGATCTTTAGATCTAGAGCATCCAACCGCTTATTGCAAAGTGTAATCAAAGTATTCATGCGGTTGAGATCCCACCAACATTTTTAAGAGGTTCAATAAATTTTTGCAATTGACATAATTTCTCTAAGATTTGGGTTCCTTCTTGAGTAAGGGGTGATCCCTTTTGTAGGGGAAGTACTGCTACTATCCCCTCTATAATTTCATATGCAAAACTAGGATCAATTTCAATAAAACTCCTTTTGGCGGCAAAATCAAGGAGTTGTCTATGGGATATGGTTAGCCCAACATAAAAATTGCGAAGTAAAATCTTGAAATCTCCTTCTATATTGCAACTATGATAGGATTCTAACATCCTAAACCAAGCATCTTTCAAGTTTTCTCCTTGTCTTTGTTTGAAGTGGAGGACTTCAAAATCAGGAGACGAAGGGATGAAGACCGAGCTAGCCATGACGACAAAATAAACGATCTAACACACAAGCACACAAGAGGCAAGCAAAAAACAGAGGCTAATGGGAAAGAGAGGGCGAATAAAACAGCAAGGGTGAAGTGGGGGAGAGGAAAACAAGAGGCAAATGCCAAATAATGTAATGCAAGGGAGATGAGTTTTTGATGGGTACTTGGTATGTCTTGACTTGAGCGAAGACCTCCCCGGCAACGGCGCCAGAAATCCTTCTTGCTACCTCTTGAGCAATGCATTGGTTTTCCTTTGAAGAGGAAAGGGTGATGTAGCAAAGTAGCGTAAGTATTTCCCTCTGTTTTTGAGAACCAAGGTATCAATCCAGTAGGAGGCTCCACACACGTCCCTCGTACCTACACAAACAAACAAGAACCTCGCAACCAACGCGATAAAGGGGTTGTCAATCCCTTCATGGCCACTTGCGAAAGTGAGATCTGATAGAGATAATAAGATAAGATAAATATTTTTGGTATTTTATGATATAGATTGAAAAGTAAATATTGCAAAATAAAGTAGATCGGAAACTTATATGATGGAAAATAGACCTGGGGGCCATAGGTTTCACTAGTGTCTTCTCTCAAGATAGCATAAGTATTACGATGGGTGAACAAATTACTATCTAGCAATTGATAGAAAAGTGCATAGTTATGAGAATATCTAGGCATGATCATGTATATAGGCATCACATCCGCGACAAGTAGACTGACTCCTGCCTGCATCTACTACTATTACTCCACACATCGACCGCTATCCAGCATGCATCTAGAGTATTAAGTTCATAAGAACAGAGCAACTCATTAGGCAAGATGACATGATGTAGAGGGATAAGCTCAAGCAATATGATATAAACCCCATCTTTTTATCCTCAATGGCAACAATACAATACGTGCCTTGCTGCCCCTGCTGTCACTGGGAAAGTACACCGCAAGATTGAACCCAAAGCTAAACACTTCTCCCATTGCAAGAAAGATCAATCTAGTAGGCCAAACCAAACTGATGATTCGAAGAGACTTACAAAGATAACTTAATCACACATAAAAGAATTCAGAGGAGATTCAAATATTTCTCATAGATAAACTTGATCATAAACCCCACAATTCATCAGATCTCCACAAACACACCGCAAAAAGAGTTACATCGAATAGATCTCCAAGAAAATCGAGGAGAACATTGTATTGAGATTCAAAGAGAGAGAGAAAAAACCATCTAGCTAATAACTATGGACCCAAGGTCTGTGGTAAACTACTCACAACTCATAGGAGAGGCTATGGTGTTGATGTAGAAGCCCTCCATGATCGATCCCCCCTCCAACGGAGCGGCGGAAAAGGCTCCAAGATGGGATCTCACGGTACAGAAGGTTCCGGCGGTGGAAATAGGTTTTTGTGGTGCTCCTCGGTGTTTTCAGGGTATGCAAGTATATATAGGCCAAGGAAGTCGGTCCGGGGAGCCACGAGGGGCCCACGAGGGTGGGGGGCATGCCCACCCGCCTAGGGCGCGCCAGGCACCCTCGTGGCCGTTGAGGGAGTCCTGGATTAGGGGGTATCCGGACAGCCGGACTATATACTTTGGCCGGACTGTTGGACCGTGAAGATACAAGACTCAAGACTTCGTCCCGTGTCCGGATGGGACTCTCCTTTGCGTGGAAGACAAGCTTGGCGATCCGGATGTTAGATCTCATTCTTTGTAACCGACTCTATATAACCCTAGCCCCCTCCGGTGTCTATATAAACCGGATGGTTTAGTCCGCAGGAGGACAATCATAATCATCATAGGCTAGCTTCTTGGGTTTAGCCTCTACGATCTCGTGGTAGATCAACTCTTGTAATACTCATATCATCAAGATCAATCAAGCAGGAAGTAGGGTTTTACCTCCATCGAGAGGGCCCGAACCTGGGAAAAACATCGTGTCCCCTCCCTCTTGTTACCATTAGCCTTAGACGCACAGATCAGGACCCCCTACCCGAGATCCGCCGGTTTTGACACCAACATTGGTGCTTTCATTGAGAGTTCCTCTGTGTCATCACTGCAAGGCTCGATGGCTCCTTCAATCATCAACAACAACGCGGTCCATGGTGAGGCTTTTCTCCTCGGACAGATCTTCGTGTTTGGCGGCTTCACACTGCGGGCCAATTCGCTTGGCCATCTGGAGCAGATCGACAGCTACGCCCCTGGCCATCCGGTCAGGTTCGGAAACTTGAACTACATGGCCGATATCCGTGGAGACTTGATCTTCGACGGATTTGGGCCTACGCCAGGAGCGCCGAATAGTCACGACGAGCATGGCTTAAACCTGCTATCAGACAATACTCGGGATATCGCACCTGCAAGAGCTCCGGACCTAAATCTGGGGCAGATTGCGTCGTCCGAGGACGGGCGGATGGACCCCGCCCTGGAGGCCGCATACTCATCAGCGGTAGAGCCGAACACGGACTCCACCCCCAAGGAAGTCTATGTCACTGGACCCCCGGACTTGTGTCCGGCTATAGGTTCCAGACCGCGCGCCCCCGAGCCCGCCGAATCTGGTTGGGCTCCGGTAATGGAGTTCACTGCTGCGGATATCTTCCAGCACTCGCCCTTTGGAGACATGCTGAATTCATTAAAGTCTCTCTCTTTGTCAGGAGACTCTTGGCCGAACTATGTCCGGCTCGAGTGGGAAGTAGGCGACGAGGAAATTCGTTGCCCACCCACCACCCACTTCATTGCCACTGTCGATGATTTGACCGACGTGCTTGACTTCGACTCTGAAGACATTGACGGTGTGGACGACGATGCAGGAGAAGAAGAGGAACCACCGCCCACGGGGCGCTGGACAACCACCTCCTTGTATGATATATATATGGTGGACACTCCCAAAGAAACCAATGGCGATGAGGCAATGGAGGATAACCCCTCAAGGAAGAAAGCAAAGCATGGGTGTCATCGGCGCCGCTCCAAGCCACGCCACAGCAATACCGGCACAGGAGATGAAAACAATCCGGATGGTGCCGAAGATGAATACAAACCCGATCAGCCTCCCTTCGAGCAGGCCGAATAGGAAGACGGGCAGGTCAGCCCAGACGAACAGGCGACGGACGGATACCCGGAGGAGGACAACTACATGCCCCCCTCCGAAGACGAGGTGAGCCTCGGCGACGATGACTTCGGCGTGCCTGAGGACCCCGTAGAGCAGGAGCGCTTCAAGCGCCGGCTTATGGCCACTGCGAGAAGCCTGAAAAAGAAGCAACAGCAGCTCCAAGCTGATCAAGTTCTACTCATAGACAGATGGACTGAAGTTCTGGCAGCCGAGGAATATGGACTGAAGTTCTGGCAGCCGAGGAATATGGACTCGAGCGCCACACCAAAGGTTACCCAAAGCACAAGTTGCTACCTCAACTCGAGGAGGAGCCTATACTACCAGCACAGGACGAGGCTGACCAGCCACCTTGTGGCCGGGATAAAACGGCGTACCAGCCCGAATACCAGCCCGCACCCCCACGCCAATACACTACGGCCTGGGGAAATAGGCAGGACCTGCGAGACATACTGGAAAACAAGGCAGGATAGCCAAGATCGATCTACGGATCGCTAGGGCGCACCCCAACACGTGACGACGATCGTCATGCCGGATACACTATCAGCAAGTCCGGCCGGGCCGAACATAGCCGACCAGACTTATTCGAACCGCGTAGCAACATAGCCCGGCATAGAGGTGCTGCACACCCCCTCTGCTTCACAAACGAAGTAATGGATCACAAATTCCCATAAGGGTTTAAACCCGTAAACATTGAATCATACGATGGCACAACAGACCCTGCGGTATGGGTTGAAGATTTCCTCCTCCACATTCACATGGCCCGCGGTGACGATCTACATGCCATCAAGTATCTTCCCCTTAAACTCAAAGGACCGGCCGGACACTGGCTGAATAGCCTGCCAGCAAATTCCATCGGCAGTTGGGAAAACCTAGAGGACACGTTCCTCGACAACTTCCAAGGCACCTATGTGCGACCACCGGATGCTGACGACTTGAGTCACATTACCCAACAGCCTGGAGAGTCAGCCAGGAAATTCTGGACTCGGTTCCTAACTAAAAAGAACCAAATCGTTGACTGGCCGGACGCCGAAGCCTTGGCGGCCTTTAAGCATAATATCCGCGATGAGTGGCTCGCCCGACACCTCGTCCAAGAAAAACCGAAGTCCATGGCGGCCCTCACGACACTCATGACCCGCTTCTGCGCGGGCGAGGACAGCTGGTTGGCTCGCAGTAGCACCATGCCTAGAACCTCCGGCACTTCAGATGTCCGCGATGGTAACGGCAAGCCACGGCGCAACAGACACAAGCGTCGGAACCAACACCGAAGACACGACAGTCAACGCCGGATTCGGTGGCTCAAAATCCGGTCAGCAGAAAAAGCCGTTCAAAAGAAACAGTCAGGGATCGTCCAGTCTAGACCGCATACTCGATCGCTCATGCCAAATTCACGGCACCCCTGATAAGCCAGCCAACCACACTAACAGAGATTGCTGGGTGTTCAAACAGGGCGGCAAAATAAATGCTGAAAACAAGGACAAGGGGCTGCACAGCAACGATGACGAGGAGCCCTAGCGTCCGAACACGGGGGGCCAGAAGAAATTTCCTCCCCAGGTGAAAACGGTAAACATGATCTATGCCACCCACATTCCCAAACGGGAACGAAAGCGAGCACTAAGGGACGTCTATGCGATGGGGCCAGTCGCCCCAAAGTTCAACCCATGGTCAACCTGTCCGATCACTTTTGATCGTAGGGATCACCCTACCAGCATCCGTCACGGCGGTTCAGCCGCATTGGTCCTTGACCCAATCATCGACGGATTCCACCTCACGCGAGTCCTTATGGACGGTGGCAGTAGCCTGAACCTGCTTTATCAGGACACAGTGCGCAAAATGGGCATCAATCCTTCAAGGATCAGGCCCACCAAACCACCTTCAAAGGTGTAATTCCAGGAGTAGAGGCCCGTTGTATGGGCTCCATAACACTGGAAGTGGTCTTCCGATCCCCGGATAACTTCCGAAGCGAGGAGTTAATCTTCGATATCGTCCCTTTCCGTAGTGGCTATCATGCACTGCTTGGACGAACCGTATTCGCTCGATTCAATGCGGTACCACACTATGCATACCTCAAGCTCAAGATGCCAGGACCTCACGGGGTTATAACAGTCAATGGAAACACAGAGCGCTCTCTCCGTACAGAAGAGCACAATGCGGCCCTCATGACAGAAGTACAAAGCAGCCTTCTACGGCAAACCACCAATCCGGAGACAACAACCCCGAACACCGTCAAGCAAGTCCGGAGTACCGTGCAACAGGATTACCAGGCACACCAAGATCGCGACTAGCAGTCCGGCCTCCATCCTAGCCCCATTCAGGCACATTTGTGCCGCGCGTACACAATTATGCACCCAAAATACCATGGGCACAGGCGGAGGCGCAACGGTGATGCGGTCCACAGTGCTGTTCAACCGCCACATACTTTAAATAACCTTCTTTCTCTTTCAGGACCCTACTTTCGGGCAGCCCCCTCAGAGAACCAGATCATCGGGCTTATCACAGGAGAGAAAACCAAGGAGGCAAAAGGCTTTGTGCACACAGGGAATACCCAGGTGGTATCTGTCAATGATCGTCATACCTGTTTTACATACCCGCATGCGGCCCGCCCTTGGATAGGACATGTCAAATAGTCCTATTTGCTTCTGCTTAATGCATTAATTGTACACATACACTTGGGCGTGTTATTTAACAATGGGAAATAATATATAGCGTCAACTTATTATTCCTATCTTCACATTTTCCCTAAAAATGTTTATTATTGAATCCGTACACTTTGGTACGTTCAGTTTGCCAGGGGCTTCTTATGGTGCCCCATAATACGACAAGATAAGTCCGAACACTTTCAATAGTGCGTCACCCCGAACTTATAGCATTATATGCATCAGCTCCGAATCATGTCTTGGGTCAACAGTTGGGTTTGCCCGGCTCCCTTGTTTTGGTACCTTATGTTCCGTTATATCGGCTAAGGTAGCGCAGGGAGAACTACTGCAATTGTGTCCCGGTTCTTCCGGACGAGCACCTCAGTAGAGAAAGCCGAAAACTGACTGTCATGATGCGGCGAGAGCTGGTCGCTGTTCGAGAGGTCTTAAAATCCTTAAAGATTTTTTCCGCTTCAGGCGAGGAATCGTCCTTGTCCAATTTAGGCGTGTATAGCGCCCCAATTCGGTTCTCCGAACTCTAGGGGCTTCACCGAAATTTAAAATTGTAGACTTCTATGGCTAAGTGAGAGTTATAAAGCCGCATAGTCCGATTGCCTTGTTCACTGCGCCAAACACCTCCTTCAAGGACCAAAAATTTGGATAAAGAGTGTTTGGGTTTTCCACGAACACCCCAGTACTAGTTACGCTGGGGCAGAAGCCGACGACTGGCCTACTTTTAGAATTTTATAAATAGCCGCACATAAGGTAATATTTTAAATCAACAAAGCGCCATATAGCACAAACAAATTCGTTTTCGTATTACAAAGACAACATGAGTACATTCACTCAAAGATTGTGTCCTTGGTACATTCATCGGCCACGAGACGAGCGCCTTTCATCACGCCATCATAATATTTCTCGGGGTAGCGATGCACCTTGCCCTCCGGCGGTCCATCCTTCACCAGCTTCTCTGCATCCAGCTTGGCCCAATGCATTTTCGCACGGGCAAAGGCCCGACGGGCACCCTCAATACAAATGGATCGCTTGATAACTTCAAGCCGCGGACAGGCATTTACCATCTGCTTTATAAGGCCGAAGTAGCTGTCGGGCAGGGGCTCACCAGGCCACATCCGGACTATGAAGTCCTTCATGGCCACTTCGGCCGCCCTATGGAGTTCAACCAATTGCTTCAGTTGGTCACTCAGAGGCATTGGGTGTTCGGCTCTAGCATACTGAGACCAGAACAACTTCTCCGTCGAGCTCCCCTCTTCGGCACGGTAGAACTCCGTGGCATCTGATAACCCACAAGTATAGGGGATAGTTGTAGCCTCTTTCGATAAGTAAGAGTGTCGAACCCAACGAGGAGCTAAAGGTAGAATAAATATTCCCTCAAGTTCTATCGACCACCGATACAACTCTACGCACGCTTGACGTTTGCTTTACCTAGAACAAGTATGAAACTAGAAGTACTTTGTAGGTGTGATAGGATAGGTTTGCAAGAAAGTAAAGAACGCGTAAATAAAAAGTAGGGGCTGTTTAGATAAAGACACAACTAAATTAGTAAAATTAAAGAGCTTGTTGTCACGAGAAAGTTATTTGTCCCTAGGCAATCGATAACTAGACCGGTAATCATTATTGCAATTTTATTTGAGGGAGAGGCATAAGCTAACATACTTTCTCTACTTGGATCATATGCACTTATGATTGGAACTCTAGCAAGCATCCGCAACTACTAAAGATTCATTAAGGTAAAACCCAACCATAGCATTAAAGTATCAAGTCCCCTTTTATCCCATACGCAAACAACCTACTTACTCAGGTTTGTGTTTCAGTCACTCACGCAACCCACTATAAGCAAATCATAAACATATTGCAAACCCTACAGCGGGAATCCCTCACGCTTGTGCGACACGGAGGGCACCATAGGACAACACCAATAATAAAACATACAACTCAAACCAATCACGATCATCAAATATCCATTAGGACAAAACAGATCTACTCAAACATCATAGGATAGCCATACATCATTGGGAAATAATATATAGCATTGAGCACCATGTTTAAGTAGAGATTACAGCGGGTAAGAGAGAGGTTACACCGCTGCATAGAGATGGGGGAAGGTGATGGAGGTGTTGGTGAAGATGGCGGAGGTGTTGGTGAAGATCTCGGTGATGATGATGGCACCCGGCGGCGTTCCGGCGCCACCGGAAGCAAGGGGGAGAGAGCCCCCCTTCTTCTTCTTCTTCTTCCTTGACCTCCTCCCTAGATGGGAGGAGGGTTTCCTCTCTGGTACTTGGCTCCCATGGCGTGGGAGGGGCGAGAGCCCCTCCGAGATTGGATCTATCTCTCTGTTTCTGCGTTCTCTGCGTTAGCCCTTCACCGTTTCTTAAATATCCGGAGATCCGTAACTCCGATTGGGGTGAATCTTTCGCCCAGATCTTTCTCATAAAATTATCTTTCTTGCGCCAGAAGAAGAGCATCAACCACCTTACGGGTGGACCATGAGGGTCAGGGGCACGCCTGGGGGGGAGGGGGGGGGGGGGGGGGGGGGTAGGGCGCGCCCCCTACCTCGTGCCCACCTCGGATACCGTTTCACGTTGATTTTACTTCCAAAAAATCATAAATATTCCAAAAAATATCTCCATCCGTTTTTTTCCGTTTGGACTCCATTTGATATTCGGTTTCTGCAAAACAAAAAACATGCAACAGACAGGAACTGGCACTGGGCACTAGATCAATATGTTAGTCCCAAAAATAATATAAAAAGTTGCCAAAAAGTATATGAAAGTGAATAATATTGGCATGGAACAATCAAAAATTATAGATACGACGGAGACGTATCAGCATCCCCAAGCTTAATTCCTGCTCGTCCTCGAGTAGGTAAATGATAAAAAAGAATAATTTTTGATGTGGAATGCTACCTAGCATAATCTTGATCATATGTCTAATCATGGCATGAATATTAAGACACGAGTGATTCAAAGCAATAGTCTATCATTTGACATAAAAACAATAATACTTCGAGCGTACCAATAAAGTAATAATGTCTTTTCAAAACAACAAGGAAAAAGCAAGCTTATCCCTACAAAACCATACAGTTTGGCCATGCTTCATTTTCGTCACACAAAATGCTCCCATCATGCACAACCCCGATGACGAGCCGAGCAATTGGTTCATACTTTTTAACGCGCTTCAGCTTTTTCAACCCTCACGCAATACATGAGCGCAAGCCATGGATATAGCACTATAGGTGGAATAGAATATAATGATGGAGGTTATGTGGAGAAGACAAAAAAGGAGAAAGTCTCACATCAACTAGGCATATCAACGGGCTATGGAGATGCCCATTAATAGGTATCAATGTGAGGAGTAGGGATTGCCATGCAACGGATGCACTAGAGCTATAAGTGTATGAAAGCTCAAACTAAAACTAAGTGGGTGTGCATCCAACTTGCTTGCTCATGAAGACCTCGGGCATTTGAGGAAGCCCATCATCGGAATATACAAGCCAAGTTCTATAATGAAAATTCCCACTAGTATATGAAAGTGAAAGCATAGGAGGCTCTCTCTATGAAGAACATGGTGCTACTCTGAAGCAGAAGTGTGGTAAAAGGATAGTAACATTGCCCCTTCTCTCTTTTTCTCTCATTTTTTAATATTTTTTTGGTGGGATTCTTTGGCCTCTTTTTTTAATTTGGGCTTCTTTGGCCTCTTTTATTTTTCATAAAGTCCGGAGTCTCATCCCGACTTGTGGGGGAATCATAGTCTCCATCATCCTTTCCTCACTAGGGCAATGCTCTAGTAATGATGATCATCACACTTCTATTTACTTACAACTCAATATTACAACTTGATATCTAGAACAAAGATATGACTCTATATGAATGCTTCCGGTGGTGTACCGGGATGTGCAATGGTCTAGCATAGCAATGACATAAAAAAACGGACAAGCCATGAAAACATCATGCTAGCTATCTTACGATCATGCAAAGCAATATGACAATGAACGCTCAAGTCATATATATGATGATGATGAAGGTTGCATGGCAATATATCTCGGAATGGCTATGGAAATGCCATAATAGGTAGGTATGGTGGCTGTTTTGAGGAAGGTATATGGTGGGTGTATAGTATCGGCGAAAGTTGCGCGGCACAAGAGAGGCTAGCAATGGTGGAAGGGTGAGAGTGCGTATAATCCATGGACTCACATTAGTCATAAAGAACTCATATACTTATTGCAAAAGTTTATTAGCCCTCGAAGCAAAGTACTACTATGCATGCCCCTAGGGGGATAGATTGGTAGGAAAAGACCATCGCTCGTCCTCGACTGCCACTCATAAGGAAGACAAGCAAAGAAACACCCCATGCTTCAAATTTGTCACACAACGGTTACCATACGTGCATGCTACGGGACTTGCAAACCTCAACACAAGTGTCTCTACAATCCACAACCACCCACTAGCATAACTCTAATATTACCATCTTTATATCGCAAAACTATTGCAAGGAATCAAACATATCATATTCAGCGATCTACCAGTTTTATGTAGGATTTTATGACTAACCATGTGAATGACCAATTCCTGTCATCTCTCTAAATAGATATAAGTGGAGCAAGAGAGTTTAATTCTTTCTACAAAAGATATGCCCACGCTCTAACAAGTATAAGTGAAGCAAAAGAGCATTCTACAAATGGCGGTTGTCTATATGAAGAGAAACAGGCAATCCAGACTTCAAATGATATAAGTGAAGCACATGAAGCATTCTATAAAGCCACACTCAAAAGATTTAAGTGAAGTGCAATGAGCATTCTATAAATCAACCAAGGACTATCTCATACCAGCATGGTGCATAAAAGAAAAGTGAAAACTACATGCAAAAGACGCTCCAAGACTTGCACATAATGCACGAACGAAACGAATTCGAAAACATACCGATACTTGTTGAAGAAAGAGGGGATGCCTCCCCAGCATCCCCAAGCTTAGATGCTTGAGTCTCCTTGAATATTTACTTGGGGTGCCTCGGGCATCCCAAAGCTTGAGCTCTTGCCTCTCTTCCTTCTTCTCACATCGAAACACCCTCAATTAGACACTACATCCACACAAAACTTCAACAGAAAACTCGGTAAGATCCGTTAGTATAATAAAGCAAATCACCACTCTAAGTACTGTTGCAAACCAATTCATATTTTGTTTTTGCATTGAGTCTACTGTAATATAGCCTCTCCATGGCTTATTCCACTGATATAAATTGATAGATTCATCAAAACAAGCAAACTATGCATCAAAAACAGAATCTGTCAAAAACAGAACAGTTTGTAGCAATCTGAAGATCCACCATACTTCTGGTACCCCAAAAGTTCTACAAAAATTAGTAAAAATAAGCAAGTTGTACATCAAGACATTGCAAAAGGAATCAGAACCAATTGACGTTCCAGTTAAAAATGTAAAATCGCGCACTACAGCCAAAGTTTCTGTCCTGCACCGTGCAAACCAACAAACATTGTAAACATCCTAAAGGCAAACCTTGGCAAATTATTTTTATAATACAATGGAATTGTACAAGGGGATAATTATTTTTATAGAAAAGTTTCTGTAATCAAGATTCACAAATTTCCCATGGGCATGAACAAAGTCCAAGGCTAGCTCCCACTTCAACAATGCTTGTCTCTCTCACTTTCACTTCTCTTTTTGAAAAGTTTTGGGTTCCCCTCTTTATTTTTGTTGTTTTTAAACTATACGAAAGCACTCAACAGAAATAAATGACTCTATAAAACTTCCGGGTTGTCTCCCTGGCAGCGCTTTCTTTAAAGCCATTAAGCTAGGCATAAAGTGCTCAAGTAATGAATCCACCCGGATCCCAAGGTATATCAAAGCCAATTTTAATTAACAATGATTTGTAATTTAGTAGTGAGCACAAATTAACATATATCAAGTAACAACGAAGTCTAACTCTCTTTCTATGCATCGGCATGTCATAAAAGAACAATTCATGCACACATAGTAAAGGCCAATGCATAGTATAAGCAGTTTCTTGCAATTCTAGCGTATGGGAAACATAGAGAGGTGGAGATATAGTTCCTCTCTCATAATAATTGCAAGTAGGAGCAGCAAGCACATGCATATTATATTCATCAAAATCATCATGAGCAATGGTAAAAGGCAACCCATCAATATAATCCTTAATAAGCACAAACTTCTCCGATATAGTGTAGTAGGGAGAATTCAAAAAGATAATAGGACTATCATGCGTGGGTGCAATAGCAACAATTTCATGTTTAACATAAGGAACTATAGCAAGTTCATCTCCATAAGCATAATTCATATTGGCATCTTGGCCACAAGCATAGCAAGCATCATCAAAAAGGGATATTTCAAAAGAATCATAGGGGTCATAACAGTCATCATAGCAATCATCCTTCGGTAAGCACAAAGGGGAATTAAACAATGTATGAGTTGAAGAGTTACTCTCATTAGAAGGTGGGCACGGGTGATCAATCCGCTCTTCCTCCTCTTGTTCTTCGCTCTCCTCCTCATATTTTTCATCCAATGAGCTCATAGTTTCATCAATTTCTTCTTCCATAGATTCCAGCAAAATATTAATCTCTTCTTGGACAGCGGAGACTTTCTTAATAAGTGCATTAATTTCATAATTGTATTTATAATTCTCATAGCAATATTTGAGGATAGCTAAATTTTCAGATCTATCAACAACATCATCATAATCCTCAAACTCTTTACACATAGCTTCAATTTCATAAGCACCCATAAAAGCAACAAATTCTTCTATTTGTTCCACATCATAGTAATCATATATACCATTAGCATAAGAAGCTAAGGTTTTATTATCATTAAATTTGCATGAAAAGGGAAGGTGTGGAGCATTCATCCTAGAGCAACAAGTATAATCATATTCCATGCATAGTTTCCAAGCATACCACTTCAATATATGAATTTGATCCCATAATAGTTTCCCTTTTTGTGTTAAGCGATAACTAAAGATAGAGTAAAACTAAGAACAACAAATAAAAATTACTTAGTGATAAAGCAAACAAGCACACACGAGAATATTCACCCCATGCTATTGGTCCCCGGCAACGGCGCCAGAAAAAGGTCTTGATAACCCACAAGTATAGGGGATAGTTGTAGCCTCTTTCAATAAGTAAGAGTGTCGAACCCAACGAGGAGCTAAAGGTAGAATAAATATTCCCTCAAGTTCTATCGACCACCGATACAACTCTACTCACGCTTGACGTTCGCTTTACCTAGAACAAGTATGAAACTAGAAGTACTTTGTAGGTGTGATAGGATAGGTTTGCAAGAAAGTAAAGAACGCATAAATAAAAAGTAGGGGCTGTTTAGATAAAGACACAACTAAATTAGTAAAATTAAAGAGCTTGTTGTCACGAGAAAGTTATTTGTCCGAAGGCAATCGATAACTAGACAGGTAATCATTATTGCAATTTTATTTGAGGGAGAGGCATAAGCTAACATACTTTCTCTACTTGGATCATGTGCACTTATGATTGGAACTCTAGCAAGCATCCGCAACTACTAAAGATTCATTAAGGTAAAACCCAACCATAGCATTAAAGTATCAAGTCCCCTTTTATCCCATACGCAAACAACCTACTTACTCGGGTTTGTGTTTCAGTCACTCACACAACCCACTATAAGCAAATCATAAACATATTGCAAACCCTACAGCGGGAATCCCTCACGCTTGTGCGACACGGAGGGCACCATAGGACAGCACCAATAATAAAACATACAACTCAAACCAATCACGATCATTAAATAGCCATTAGGACAAAACAGATCTACTCAAACATCATAGGATAGCCATACATCATTGGGAAATAATATATAGCGTTGAGCACCATGTTTAAGTAGAGATTACATCGGGTAAGAGAGAGGTTACACCACTGCATAGAGATGGGGGAAGGAGATGGAGGTGTTGGTGAAGATGGCGGAGGTGTTGGTGAAGATAGCGGTGATGATGATGGCCCCCGGCGGCGTTCCGGCGCCACCGGAAGCAAGGGGGAGAGAGCCCCCCTTCTTCTTCTTCCTTGACCTCCTCCCTAGATGGGAGGAGGGTTTCCCCTCTGGTCCTTGGCTCCCATGGCGTGGGAGGGGCGAGAGCCCCTCCGAGATTGGATCTATCTCTCTGTTTCTGCGTTCTCTACGTTGGCCCTTCACCATTTCTTAAATATCCGGAGATCCGTAACTCCGATTGGGGTGAATCTTTCGCCCAGATCTTTCTCATAAAATTATCTTTCTTGCGCTAGAAGAAGAGCATCAACCGCCTTACGGGTGGACCACGAGGGTCAGGGGCGTGCCTGGGGGGGTAGGGCGCGCCCCCTACCTCGTGCCCACCTCGGATACCGTTGCGCGTTGATTTTACTTCTAGAAAATCATAAATATTCCAAAAAAAATCTCCGTCTATTTTTTTCCGTTTGGACTCCGTTTGATATTGGGTTTCTGCGAAACAAAAAACATGCAACAGACATGAACTGGCACTGGGCACTGGATCAATATGTTAGTCCCAAAAATAATATAAAAAGTTGCCAAAAAGTATATGAAAGTGAATAATATTGGCATGGAACAATCAAAAATTATAGATACGATGGAGACGTATCAGCATCCGATATGTTGCGTGGCAGATCTGTGAATGCCCCTGGAGAGCTCCGAATTCGGGTAAGTAAAAGAAATGTCTCCTCCACATGCTTGCTTTGCATAATGAATGCCTTACCCGCCGCTATCTTCTTGGCCGCCTAGATTTCCTGTTGGGCGTTTTGGGCTTCGGCCTTGGCTTCTTTCGTGCTCAGAAGGGCCTTCACAAGCTCAGACTCTTTCGTCTTGAAGACACGCTCCAAGGACTCGGACTTCTTGCCGAGCTCCTGTAGCTCTTGCTGTACCTCGCCCACCCTAGCATCTTGCTTTTCACGCTCAATGCGCTTCGTGGCCGCCTTGTCTTCGGCCTCGGATAGCGCTTTCTTCAGGGCCGCCAGTTCGGTCGTGGCCCCTATTAAAAAACATGACGCTTTTTGTTAGCGCCACCAATTTTTTCTCCTCTATACGACACATGAACAGGGTATCACTCACCTTTGTTCTCTTCGAGCTGCCTCTTCGTAAGGCTGAGCTCCTCTTCGGCCTGCTTCAGGTCCCGTTCGAGTCCGGTGACCTCCGCTGTGCGGGTAGCAGCGGCAAGCAGCACCGCCTGCTTATTCACATAGGCACATTGTAGGACCTTGATAAGAGGTGTCTAGAGGGGGGGGGGGTGATTAGACACTAAGTACCAAAGTTGCAGTTTTTAAGTTTCCTTAAGTTTAAGTGGAGTTTAGGCACAAGTTTAACATTCACAATACATATCAAGCAAGCATGCAAAGAGTATATGAGCAGCAGAAAGTAAAGCATGCAACTTGCAAGAATGTAAATGGAAGGTGTCGGTGTCAAAACCGGCGGATCTCGGGTAGGGGGTCCCGAACTGTGCGTCTAGGCGGATGGTAATAGGAGACAAGGGACACAATGTTTTTACCCAGGTTCGGGCCCTCTCGACAGAGGTAAAACCCTACTCCTGCTTGATTGATATTGATGATATGGGTAGTACAAGAGTGGATCTACTACGAGATCAAGGAGGCTAAACCCTAGAAGCTAGCCTATGGTATGATTGTTGTAATGGTTGTTGTCCTACGGACTAAAACCCTCTGGTTTATATAGACACCGGAGAGGGCTAGGGTTACACAGAGTCAGTTACATTGGTAGGAGATCTACATATCCGTATTGCCAAGCTTGCCTTCCACGCCAAGGAAAGTCCCATCCGGACACGGGACGGAGTCTTCAATCTTGTATCTTCATAGTCTTGGAGTCCGGCGGACGATGATAGTCCGGCTGTCCGAACACCCCCAAGTCCAGGACTCCCTCAGTATCCCCTGAACCAGGCTTCAATGACGATGAGTCCGGTGCGCATAATGTTCGGCATTGCAAGGTGGGTTCCTCCTCCGAATAATTCATAGAAGATCGTGAACACCAAGATATTGTCCGGCTCTGCAAAATAATTTCCACATGCCACCGTAGAGAGAATAATATGTACACAGGATCAATCTGCTGACGTATTTCGTGGCATGACGTCAAGCCACTTCCAAGCCTTTACTTGAATCATTTTTTATTATACCACCTCAGCGCGTTTAGCGAAGCGGTTTCCTTGGCACGTCTTGTCGAAGCAGAGATCGTGTTCCCCTTATTCCGGGATTCCCATCAATACGGACGTGGGTAACCCAACCGCGCCATTGATGGTGGCGCTTGGGAGATAAGCGAGTTTTACCAGGCCGGTGGGGACGCATAGTCTTCGTCCGCCTATATATAAGGGGATAAGGATCCACCTTTTTACCTACGCCTTCTTCCTCCTTTGCTTATCCATCCCCGCGCACTCGAGCTCCAGCGCCCAAGTTCGCACATCTCGTCTCGACCTTCTCCGACCATGTCTGGAGCGGGAGGCAAATGGTTGGCCTCCTCCGTCACGGAGGAGCACATCGCAAAGCTGCGCAGCGCCGGATACCTTTCCGGCGACATCGCGCACCGGCTGCCCGACAAGGGGCAGCTCATCCCCACCCCCAGGCCCCACGAGAGGGTCGTATTCCTTACCCACTTCATCCGCGGACTGGGCTTCCCGTTGCATCCCTTTGTCCGGGGGCTCATGTACTATTACGGCCTGGACTTCCACGATCTGGCACCAAACTTCATCCTCAACATCTCGGCGTTTATCGTCGTGTGCGAGGCCTTCCTCTGCATCCAGCCCCACTTCCGCTTGTGGCTCAAGACCTTCAACGTCAAGCCGAAGGTAGTGAAGGGCATCCAAGCGAAGTGCGGAGGCGCCATGTTGGGCAAGATGCCCAACGTCATCTGGCTCGAAGGGGCCTTCGTGGAGTCCGTCAAGGGGTGGCAATCGGGGTGGTTCTACATCACCGAGCCGCGTGACCCAAAATGGGCGGCAGCCCCCGAGTTTAGATCTGGTATCCCGATGCAGCTCACCTCCTGGAAAGAGAAGGGCTTGCCATGGGGCAGTTCGGAGGAGCTGACAGGACTCCAGTCCTGTCTTCAGACCCTGGTGAACAAGAAGCTTAGGCTTGTCAATGTGATCCAGGTCATGCTCATCCGCCGGATTCTCCCCCGCCAACAACGGGCCTTCAACCTGTGGGAGTTCGATCCGGCACAGCACCGAACTCTGAGCGGGCTCTTCGACACGACGTATGAAGCCGTTTGGAGGGTGCTATTCAAGGGCGGAGAAGCCCCCGCGTCCGCGACTGAAGATCGCGGATTCAGCACCCGGCCGGTGAGGTAAGATTCATTATCCTCTATGGGACAGTTGTTTTCTTTCACAGTTTGACTCTATGTGGGATCTAAAACTCCCAATGCCTTTGACAGGACTGGCAGAGGACGTCCGGACAGGTAGACTATCCGGCTCCCCTTCCCGAAGACCCAGTGGACGCCCGCCTAGCGGGGCTGCTGGTCCCGGCACTCTATGTGGTGCCGGAGAAGAAGGCCAAGAAGAAGGCCACGGGAACTCGAAGAAGTTCCCGGCACCAGGTGATATCGGACTCATCGTCCGATGGTTCCGAGGCGGACTCCTCCCCCGAAGATGAGGAGGAGAAAGAGGACTCTCTACCAGAGGAGGGAGAGAGGAAGAGGAAGGCTTCCCCAACAGGGGAGGCCGAAGGGTCCAAGAGGGGAAGAACTATTCCTCCGGACAGCTCCGCCAACGCCAACGTTGGCGACGAAGAGTGGCCCTCAAGGGCCAGGCCTCCGGCAAGATCGTAAGTATCTGGATTCCTGAATGATTTATAATTTCTCTTTTGTGTCACATAGTGTCCTTCTAATGCCGCACACTGCCTGCAGTCCGGCCGATGATGATCTCCCCGCTTCATCGAGCGGGTCGTTGGCTCCGTCGGATGTAGATTCCATCCCGACTGCCTCCACCCCTCGAGATGCTGAGGACGCCGAGGTGGGATCCCAGGAAGGTACCCATCAGGAGGAGGCTCCGGAGGCGCCGCAAGGCAGCCTCCCGGACTTTGCGCCGGACTCCACGCCGGAACCCGCAGTGGTTCCGGAGTCCGGCAGGCGGCCCCTTCACAAGAAGGGCAAGACCGTGACGCCGGCGGCCCCTGTCCAACCGGAGGCGCCGGACAACTTGTTGGAGGCGCTCAAAGGCGCTTCCATCGAGGAAGAACACCGCACTATCATGAGTGCGGTGATTCAGAAGGTTCAGCTCGCCAAGAGCGGGCTGACCGAAGCCTGCAGTAGCCTTCTAACAGGCTTTGAGGTAAGAAGTTTAAAATGTGTAATGTAATACCGCATAGACAGTAGCCCCTGATGCTCGGTTCAGTGTTCGGAAAGAAAAGCCGGACTGAGGATCTAGAAAAGATATACATAGGGTTGCTAAAAATTATGTCAATATGGGTTTGCAGGCTGCGCTACTGACCTCTGCCGCACTGACTGCGGAGGTCGGTGCTTTGAAGCAGGACCTCAAGCGGTCCGAGCAAGAGCTCGGCCGTGCCAAGAAGCAGCTCCAGGACAAAGAAGGTGATTAACACCACTTTGAATTTTTACCTTACAGAAAAGGATTTAGGTTGCGACAAAAATAACCAGGATAACGTGGGTACTGCAGGGGCCACGAACGAGGTGGCAACCCTGAAGGAGGCTGTGTCCGCGGCCGAACGCAATGTGGCCGCGGAACGGGCAGAGCGAGAGAAACAGGAGGCACGGGTGGCGGAGGTGCGGCAAGAGCTCCAGGCTCTCATGGAAAAGCATGAGAGTTTGGAGCGCGACTCAAAGACTCGAGAGTCCGAGCTTGCCTTGGCTCTCGAAAGTGCCAAAGCCGCTAAGGCCGAGGCCCATAAGGCCCTCCAGGAGATTGAGGCGGTGAAGAAAATAGCGGCGGGTAAGGCATTTTTCATGCAAAGCAAGCATGTTAATGTAAACTACCTGACACTTACCCGAATTCGGAGCTCTCCAGGGGCGTTTGCAGATCTGCCTCGCAGCGTGTCCGATGCTGCCGCATTCTACCGTGGCGAGGAGGGGAGCTCAACGGAGAAGGTCTTCTGGTCTCAGTACGCTGAGGCCGGGCATCCAGTGCCCCCTAGCGACCAGCTGAAGCAGCTGGTCGAGCTCCACAAGGTGGCCGAGCAGGCCATGAAGGGCCTCATAGTCCGGCTGTGGCCTGGAGAGGCCATGCCTGGGAGCTACTTCGGCCTTGTGCGGCGGATGGTGGATGCGTGCCCCTAGGTGGAGGTTATCAAGCGCTCCGCCTGTATTGAAGGTGCTCGTCGGGCCCTTGCACGCGCAAAGGTGCACTGGGGCAGGCTGGATGCGAAGAGGCTTATCACTGACGCGCCGCCAGCGGGCAAGGAGTATCGTACGCCTGAGATGTACCATAAGACTGTCCTGAAGGGTGCCCGCAAGATTGCGGATGAGTGCCCCAGAGATGTAATTATTGAGTAAATTCGCAATGTGTTATCCTGTGCGCTGAAAACTTTGTTCATATGCGCTAAGCAACGCTTATTGATTTAAAATATTACCTTCTGTGCAGCCGTTTATTAAATCTGAGAGATGGCAAGTCGTCGGCTTCAGCCCCCATGCCACGAGTGCTAGGGTGTTCGGGATAAACTTGAGCACTCTTGTTCCCATTTTTGGGTCCATCTAGGGAGGCGCTCAACACAACGAACAAGGCAACCGGACTTATAATGCTTGAACACTCTCACTTAGCCATAGAATTCTATAATTTTAAATTTCGGCGAAGCCCCTAGTATTCGGAAGACCGAGTTCGGGGCGCTATCCACGCCTTGGCCGGACATTATCCGGTTCTTCGCTCGAAGCGACATAAGTCTTTAGGGACTCGAAAAGACCTCTCGAACAGTGACCAGTCTCTCGCCTTATCATGACAGTCAGTTTTAGCTTTCTCCACTGAGGCGCTCGCCCAGCTCAACCGGGGCGCAATCGCAGTGGTTCTCCCAGTGCTACCTTAGCCGACAGAACGGAACGTAAGGTACCAAAACATGGGAGCCGGGCAAACCCAACTATTTACCCAAGACATGATTCGGAGCCGATTCATATAATGCTATAAGTTCGGGGTGCCGCACTTGTGAAAGTGTTCGGACTTATCACGCCATAATGCGGGGAACATAAGCCCCTGGTGTATTCGGCCGTACCAAAATATACGGGTGCAAGATGTCGTTAATGAACATATATGTAAAGTAATGCAATTATAGGCAAAAAGTGCTGCATTATTTATTCAAGGAATTCTGCTATGAGTGCGGAATGATACAAATAGTGCGGTAAGCGACTAATTAGACGTGTCTCCCTCCAGGGGTAGGCTGCGGAATGGTGTATTTAACAAATTTAATGCTCGTAATGGAGACCACCTGAGTGTTCGTCGCAGCCTTTGTACCTCCCTGGCTGTTGCATCATGAGTTCGGCAGGTTCGCCACCGGACAGAGCCTCTGGTGAACGGAGTCCTGTGTATAAAAAGAAGGAAAATAAAAATAAAAAGAGCGACACACTTGGGAGCCCCTGGTGTGGTCGAGCCGCACTCTGGGTCTGTTGTGGTCGTGCCCCTCCCCCTATGCCCATGGTATCTCCAAAGCGTAATGATGTACGCGGAGGGCTGGTCTTACAATCATGCGAGGGCTGGGGTTGGGGCCGCATTGCTACGCATGCTCGGAACGTGCCAGGTGGTCTTGATTGATGTTGCTCCGGGCGCGTTTGGCCGTGTCCAGTCGTTTAACGGCCGGACTCGAAAATTGCCTTAAAAGGCTGCTCTATACTTCTGCCGCGAGAGCCGCTATATGTTCCTCCGTTCGGAGGGAGCATTCCGTATTTCCGTTGACCGTGATGACTCCACGAGGGCCTGGCATCTTGAGCTTGAGGTATGCATAATGCGGCACCACGTTGAACTTTGCAAACGCGGTTCGTCCGAACAGAGCGTGATAGCCGCTGCGGAACGGGACTATGTCGAAGATCAACTCCTCGCTTCGGAAATTATCCGGGGATCCGAAGACCACTTCCAGTGTGACTGAGCCTGTACAATTGGCCTCAACACCTGGTATGACGCCTTTGAAGGTCGTCTTTGTAGGTTTAATCCTTGAGGGGTCTATGCCCATCTTGCGCACTGTATCCTGATAAAGCAGGTTCAGGCTACTGCCGCCGTCCATCAGGACTCTCGTGAGGTGAAATCCATCGACGATTGGGTCTAAGACCAATGTGGCGAATCCGCCATGGAGGATGCTGGTCGGATGGTCTCTTCGATCGAAAGTGATCGGGCAAGAGGACCATGGATTGAACTTCGGGGCGACTGGCTCCATCGCATATATGTCCCGTAGTTCATGCTTCCGCTCCCTCTTGGGTATATGGGTTGCGTATATCATGTTTACCGTCCGCACTTGTGGGGGGAAGCCCTTCTGTCCTCTACTATTCGGCGGCCGAGTCTCTTCCTCGTCATCGCTGTGCAGCCCCTTGTCATTGTTTTCGGCAATTAACTTGCCTGCCTGCTTGAATACCCAACAATCTCTGTTGGTGTGGTTAGCTGGCTTTTCGGGGGTGCCATGTATCTGGCAAGAGCGGTCAAGTATTCGGTCCAAATTGGACGGACCCGGGGTGGTTCTTTTGAATGGCTTCTTCCGCTGACCGGGTTTAGAGCCTCAGAATCCGGCGTTGACTGCCGTATCCTCATTGTTGTCGCTGTTAATGCGGCGTTTGTTTTTGTTTCGACGTGACCTGCCATTGTGGTCCTTGGTATCCGGACTGCCAGCGTTTTTGTTGAGGTTGTTGCTGCGAGCTAGCCAGCTGTCCTCTCCCGCATAGAAGCGGGTCATTAATGATGTGAGGGCTGCCATGGATTTCAGCTTTTCCTGTCCTAGGTGCCGGGCCAGCCATTCGTCGTGGATGTTATGTTTGAAGGCTGCGAGGGCCTCTGCATCTGGACAGTCGACGATTTGATTTTTCTTGGTTAAGAACTGTGTCCAGAACTGTCTGGCTGATTCATCTGGCTGCTGAATTATGTGGCTTAGGTCATCGGCGTCTGGTGGTCGCACATATGTGCCCTGGAAGTTGTCGAGGAATGCGGCTTCCAGGTCCTCCCAACACCCAATTGACTCTGCGGGCAAGCTGTTGAGCCAATGCCGAGCTGGTCCTTTAAGCTTGAGTGGGAGATACTTGATGGCGTGGAGATCGTCGCCGCGAGCCATATGGATATGAAGGAGATAATCCTCGATCCAAACCGCGGGGTCTGTTGTGCCATCGTAGGATTCAATGTTGACGGGTTTAAACCCTTCAAGGATTTGATGATCCATTACTTCGTCTATGAAGCATAGTGGGTGTGCGGCGCCTCTGTATTGAGCAATATCACGACGTAGCTCAAGAGAGCATTGTCTGCTGTGTTCGGCCCGACCGGGGTTGCTGTATCCGGCACGACGGTATTCGTCGTGGGTCGTGGGGCGCCTACGTGATCCATAGATAGATCTGGATTGTCTTGCCTTGTCCTCCAATATATCCCGCAAGTCTGGCGCGTTCCCCGTGGCTTCGTACTTTTTGAGCGATGCCGAGGTATGGTCTTGGTGGAGGGCCTAGGCACCTCTCTGTCGCGACCATGGGGTGGTCGGTCTGCCTTATTGTGCGCTGGTGATGAAGGTATATATGCTTCCTCCTCTAATCGGGGGAGCAACTTGCGTTTTGGGTAGCTCTTGGAGGGGCGTTCGAGTTCATACTCTTCGGCCGTGAGGACCTCGGTCCATCTGTCGGCCAGCAGGTCTTGATCAGCTTGAAGCTGCTGCTGCTTTTTCTTTAGGCTTTTTGCTGTGGCCATTAGCCTGCGTTTGAAACGCTCTTGTTCGACGGGATCCTCAGGCACGACGAATTCGTCGTCGTCGAGGCTTGCCTCGTCTCTGGAGGGAGGTATGTAATTATCATCCTCGACCTCTTCGTCTGCTGCTCTCTCGTGAGGGATGGCTTCTGCGTCCTCCTGTGTTGAATCTTGCTGGAGGGGGTTGTCTTCGGCACTCTCTGGGGTGTTATTATCTTCGGTGCCGGAATCTCCATTCTTGCTGTGGCGGGATTTAGAGCGGCGCCGCGGACGTCGGCGCTTGGGCTGTTTCTTTAAGGAATCTGCCTCCGCTACTTCTTCGCCGTCCCCAACTTTTGGGGTGTCCACCATGTATATGTCGTATGACGAGGTGGTCTTCCAGTGTCCTGTAGGCGCTGGTTCTTGATCGTCTCCGGCATCGTCGTCCATACCGTCGATGTCTTCGGAGCCGTAGTCTAGCATGTCGGTTAGATCGTCAACAGTGACTACAAAGTGGGTGGTGGGTGGGCTTTGAATTTCTTCGTCGTCCGCATCCCAACCATCCTGGCCGTAGTCCGGACAGGGCTCTCCGGATAGCGAGAGATGCTTTAGCGAATTTAGGATGTCGCCAAAGGGTGAGTGCTGAAAGATGTCCGCAGCGGTGAACTCCATGATCGGCGCCCAATCGGATTCGATTGGCAGGGGCGCAGGAGGTTCGGAGTCCGGCACCTCGGAGTCACGAGCTTTATAAGGGACGAGGTCAGCGTTCGGCTCCATCGCCGTGGAAGTTGCAGCTCCCGAGGCGGTGTCCAGCCACCCGTCCTCGATCTGCACGATCGGCTCCGGACTATGGGTCGGAGCGGATTCGTGTGCGGCCTCCAAGGTACGTTCGGTGGCAGAGCTAGATCATGCCCATCGTGACAGTGCGGCACGCTCCGCTGCGGCTCAGATCCATCGAAGATCAAGTCTCCGCGGATATCCGCCGTGAAGTTTAGGCTCCCAAATCTGACCTAATGGCCAGGGGCGTAGCTTTCGATCTTCTCCAGATGGCCAAGTGAATTGGCCCGCAGTGCGAAGCCGCCGAATACGAAAATCTGTCCGGGGAGAAAAGTCTCACCCTGGACGGCGTTGTTGTTGATTGAAGAAGCCATCAAGCCTATCGGTGACGACACAGAGGAACTCTCAATGAAAGCACCAATGTCGGTGTCAAAACCGGCGGATCTCGGGTAGGGGGTCCCGAACTGTGCGTCTAGGCGGATGGTAACAGGAGACAAGGGACACGATGTTTTTACCCAGGTTCGGGCCCTCTCGACGGAGGTAAAACCCTACTCCTGCTTGATTGATATTGATGATATGGGTAGTACAAGAGTGGATCTACCACGAGATCAAGGAGGCTAAACCCTAGAAGCTAGCCTATGGTATGATTGTTGTAATGGTTGTTGTCCTACGGACTAAAACCCTCCGGTTTATATAGACAACGGAGAGGGCTCGGGTTACACAGAGTCGGTTACAATGGTAGGAGATCTACATATCCGTATTGCCAAGCTTGCCTTCCACGCCAAGGAAAGTCCCATCCGGACACGGGACGGAGTCTTCAATCTTGTATCTTCATAGTCTTGGAGTCCGGCGGACGATGATAGTCCGGCTGTCCAAACACCCCCTAGTCCAGGACTCCCTCAGAAGGGTTTGGAGGATTCAAACACAATTGGAGACACGGATGTTTTTGGCGTGGTTCCGATAGGTGGTGCTATCGTAAATCCACGTTGATGGAGACTTCAACCCAAGAAGGGTAACGGTTGCGCGAGTCCACGAAGGGCTCCACCCATGAAGGGTCCACGAAGAAGCAACCTTGTCTATCCCACCATGGCCGTCGCCCACGAAGGAATTGCCTCACTAGCGGTAGATCTTCACGAAGTAGGCGATCTCCTTGCCCTTACAAACTCCTTGGTTCAACTCCACAATCTTGTCGGAGGCTCCCAAGTGACACCTAGCCAATCTAGGAGACACCACTCTCCAAGAAGTAACAAATGGTGCATTGATGATGAACTCCTTGCTCTTGTGCTTCAAATGATAGTCTCCCCAACACTCAACTCTCTCTCATAGGATTTGGATCTGGTGGAAAGAAGATTTGAGTGGAAAGCAACTTGGGGAAGGCTAGAGATCAAGATTCATATGGTAGGAATGGAATATCTTGGCCTCAACACATGAGTAGGTAGTTCTCTCTCAGAAAATGTATGCTGGAAGTGTAGGTTCAGTCTGATGGCTATCTCCACGAATGAATAGGAGGTGGAGGGGTATATATAGCCTCCACACAAAATCTAACCGTTAGACACAATCTACCAAACTCGGTGGGACCGAATCGTTAAACTCGGTCAGACCGATTTAGCAAATAATGTGACCGTTAGGTTTTTCGGCGGGACCGATATGCAACTCGGTGAGACCAATATGGTTAGGGTTAGGGCATAACATAATCTCTTTTTAAACTTGGTGAGACCGATTTTGGTAATGAGCTTTCCAGAGAGTTGGTCAGGCAAACTCGGTTTGACCGATTACACAAACTCGGTGGGACCGATTTTGGTAATGAGTCAACCAGGAAGTTTGCATTGTAATCTCGGTAGTACCGATTGCTCAAACTCGGTGAGACCGATTTTGGTAATGGACATACACAGAGAGATTACAATCCCATCTCGGTGAGACCGATATCCCTATCGGTGAGACCGATTTGCCTAGGGTTTGTGGCAGTGGCTGTGACATTCAAACTCGGTGGCGCCGGATAGAAAAATCAGTGGGGCCGAGTTTGACTTTAGGTTTAGGACATATTTGTGGAAGTAGGAAAGTAGTTGAGGGTTTTGGAGCATATCACTAAGCACTGTGGAGCAAGAAACTCATTAAGCAACACCTCATCCCTCCTTGATAGTATTGGCTTTTCCTATAGACTCAATGTGATCTTGGATCACTAAAATATAAAATGAAGAGTCTTGAGCTTGAAGCTTGAGCCAATGCTTTGTCCTTAGCATCTTGAAGGAGTTCCCACATCCTTTAGTCCATGCCACTCCATTGTTGAACTTATCTGAAACATGCTAGATAAAAGTGTTAGTCCAACAAGAGATATGTTGACATTAATTACCAAAACCACCTAGGGAGCACTTGTGCTTTCAATCTCCCCCTTTTTGGTAATTGATGACAACATACATCAAAGCTTTAGGTAAAGATATAAAGAGTAGCAATTAAAGCTTTGGAAAGACATGTAACAAGCATAGGCTCCCCCTACATGTATGCAATCATGTAAATATGGAATATAGAAGCATGTGAGAGCATAACCATGATAGAGCAGGCAATGTGTTACATGTATCTTGGCCATATGCATCAGAGCAAAGAATATTAAAGAAAATACCTTCATGCTCATGTGTCCCTCTTGCAAACAGTATGTACATCAGCAAGAATTCCTCATACACATGATTGTGATGCATATACTTACCTTGTAGTCTTGAGTTGGCTTAGGATGGAATGAACCTGCGTAAACAAGGTTAGATAACACAGATGCACCTACTAGCTAGAGCAAACAAAAGAAACCACAAGAATACCAAGACTGGGATGACATGTAGAGAGTGAGTACTGAGTACCACATTGGATTAGACATGTCCCCAAGAGTAAAGATATGCAATGAATTTAAATGATTTCTTTCCCTTAGATGTTTTGCTCCCCCTGAATCTAGCATGGGATACTGGGAGAAGATAGGGAACAGAAAATCAGAGCTGAAAGATATGAATGATGAACAGAGCTAATGCAAGCTAATGCAAATAAGCACAACAGATCATATGAACATGTCTCTCCCCTCAAGAAGACATGTGGGCATCTCTCCTCTTGAACACCAAGCATCTGGGATCCTTGAGAAATACTTTCTACTTAAGTATTCTCTCCCCCTGGAGATCTCTCTCTCTCCCCCTGAGGATCTCTCTCCCCCTTGAGGATCTCTCTCCCCCTTAAGAAGGTGATATACTCTTTCTCTAATGTGATCTCTCTCTAAATGATAATCTTTGATGTGATCTCTCTCTCCCCCTTTGACATCAATGTCCAAGAAGGGTTTTCTGGAATCTGTTGAATGGGTTTGGTCCTTGAGACACAGCACAAAGCAATGATAAAAATGTGATGCTTGTAGAGGACAAGATTCATTGAGTGGAGCTGGATCAGAAGAAACATGAATAAGTGGCAAACTGTTTTCCTGATGTGAAATCGGTGGCACCAAGTGGTATGCTTTGGTTGTACCGAAAGGATTCAGTTGTACCGAAGACAATAAATCGGTGAAATCGAATTCGCCGCAGAGAAAACACTTGTCACCTCAGCTCACTAGACTAGTAAGATCTCACAAAGACTTGCAAGGAATTTACTGAAAGATATGCAAGGAATTGGATGCAGAAAATGCAGAGCAAACAGAAGTAAATCTAGATGAAGTGAAAGGGGAAACATATATGCATGAGACAAATGCAAAAAAAAGAAAAGAACACAAGAGAACTTCATCTAGAGGTGGTCGGCGACAAAGTCACCTATGTTAGAGTATATTGACTTAGGAGTCAAGTGAGATCACTTGATCATAGGTCATAGTCATCGTTTAAGCTCAAAATGGGGTTGCCATTTTTCGTTTAAGCATCTTGATGTATTCACATCTTGTCGATTTGCTTTAGCTCATGACTTGGAGTAAAGCTTCTCTAAGATGGAATAACATACCTTGGTTGGTGGTGTTGTCCATGTAGTTGAACTTGTGTGGGTTGCTCAAGGTTGATGTAGCCCATCAAGAATTTGGAGCAACACTTGGAATTTGAATCCATCTACCTACATTGGTTAGTTCTTGCAAGGAAGAGCACTTGTGTATCCAAAAATGACAATCATGAAGCTCAACATAGAATTTGTCAAAGGATATGTTTGAGTGGTTCCATGCTTCCTTGTCTTCAACCACCATAGTGTAGAGACTTGGTGATGTAGAGATTGCTCAAGATGTGAGTAGATTACAATCTCATGGAATTTGATTCCACCAAGTACCTACATGGGTTAGATAACATGCAAGATGCAAATATATCCAAGACATAAGATTTTCATCATCAGAGAAATATCAAGGATTAGTCATAAGCTCATGCCTTGCATGTATCCAATGGAGTTTCTACTCCAAGTTTGAAGCATCGATGATGTTCAATTCTCCTCTTAACCTGCAAAACACTTTCTCATCAAGAGGTTTAGTGAATATATCCGCTAATTGCTTTTCGGTGTGAACATGCTTAAGATCAATGTCACCCTTAGCAACATGATCTCGAATGAAATGATGACGAACTTCAATATGCTTAGTTCGAGAGTGTTGCACGGGATTATGACCAATTTTAATAGCACTTTCATTGTCACAAAGCAATGGAACATGTCTCACATATATCCCATAATCTTTAAGAGTTTGGGTCATCCAAAGTAATTGAGCACAACATGAACCAGCAGCAATATATTCCACTTCGGCGGTGGATAAGGATACCGAGTTTTGTTTCTTGGAGGACCAAGACACAAGAGATCTACAAATAAATTGACAAGTACCCAAAGTGGACTTTCTATCAACCTTGTCTCCGGCATAGTCCGAGTCAGAATAGCCAACAAGATCAAAACAGGCCCTCTTAGGATACCAAATGCCAAAATTTGGTGTATGGATTAAGTATCTCACTATCCTTTTCAAGGCCTTAAGATGACATTCTTTAGGAGCAGCTTGATATCGTGCACACATGCACACACTTAGCATGATATCAGGATGTGAAGCACATAGATATAACAATGAACCAATCATAGAGCGATAAACCTTTTGATCAACCGGTTCACTATCTTTGGTCAAGTCAAGATGTCCACTAGTAGGCATGGGTGTAGACATACCTTTACATTCTTGCATATTGAACTTCTTGAATAAGTCCTTGGTGTACTTCGTTTGAGAAACAAAGGTACCTTCCTTAGTTTGCTTGATTTGCAACCCAAGAAAGAATTTGAGTTCACTCATCATAGACATCTCAAACTTCTCCGACATTAGCTTCCCAAACTTCTCACTAAAATGAGGGTTAGTTGAACCAAATATAATATCATCAACATAGATTTGGCACACAAATAGTTCTCCATTAACCCTTTTAGTAAAAAGAGTAGAATCAATTTTCCAATTTCAAAGCCTTTTTCAATAAGGAACTTGGTCAAGCATTTATACCATGCTCTAGGATCTTGTTTAAGACCATAAAGAGCTTTGTGAAGTTTGTAAACATGATTGGGTTTCTTAGGATTGACAAAGCCGGGAGGTTGCTTAACACAAACTTCCTCCTCTATTTCACCATTTAGAAAAGCACTTTTAATGTCCATTTGGTACAAGGTGATATCATGATGATTAGTGATACGTCTCCAACGTATCTATAATTTTTGATTGATCCATGCTACTTTATCTACTGTTTTAGGCAATATTGGGCTTTATTATCCACTTTTATATTATTTTTGGGACTAACCTATTAACCAGAGGCCCAACCCAGATTTGCTGTTTTATGCCTATTTCAATGTTTCGAGGAAAAGGAATATCAGACGGAGTCAAAACGGAACGAAATCAACCGGAGAAGTTAATTTTGGAAGGAAACCAACCAGATGGGCTTGGAGTGCACGTCAGGGGATCCCCGGGCTGCCCACGAGGGTGGGGGGCGCGCCCCTCCCCCTGAGCGCGCCCCTACCTCGTGAACCCCTTGGAGGTCCACCGACGTACCCCTTTCACCCATATATACCTACGTACCCTAAAACTTCCAGAACAGAAGATAGATCGGGAGTTCCGCCGCCGCAAGCCTCTGTAGCCACCAAAAACCAATCGGGACCCCGTTTCAGCACCCTGTCGGAGGGGGATCCCATCACCGGAGGCCATCTTCATTATCCCGGCGCTATCCATGACGAGGAGGGAGTAGTTCACCCTCGGGGCTGAGGGTATGTACCAGTAGCTATGTGTTTGATCTCTCTCTCGTGTTCTCTCTCGTGTTCCATCTATGATACGATCTTGATGTATCCCGAGCTTTGCTATTGTAGTTGGATCTTATGATGTTTCTCCCCCTCTACTCTCTTGTGATGAATTGAGTTTCCCCTTTTGAAGTTATCTTATTGGATTGAGTATTTTATGAACACTTGATGTATGTCTTGCGTGGGATAACCGTGGTGACAATGGGTTATTCTATTGATCCACTTGATGTTTGTTTTGGTGATCAACTTGCGGGTTTCGTGAAACTTGGGAACCTATGCATAGGGGTTGGCACATGTTCTTGACTCTCCGGTAGAAACTTTGGGGCACTCTTTGAAGTACTTTTATGTTGGTTGGATGAATCTGAGATTGTGTGATGCATATCGTATAATCATGCCCACAGATACTTGAGGTGACAATGGAGTATCTAGGTGACATTAGGGTTTTGGTTGATTTGTATCTTAAGGTTTTATTCTAGTACAAACTCTTTTATAGATCAATCCGAAATAATAGCTTTGTGGTGGTTTCGTACCCGACCATAATCTCTATGTTTGTTCTCCGCTATTAGTGGCTTTGGAGTGACTCTTTGTTGCATGTTGAGGGCTTGCCATATGTTCTATCTATGTTATTATTGTTGAGAGAACTTGCACTAGTGAAAGTATGAACCCTAGGCCTTGTTTCCTATCATTGCAATACCGTTTACGCTCACTTTTACCGCTCACTACCTTGCTGTTTTTATTATTTCAGATTACAAAAACCTATATCTACTATCTATTTTGCACTTGTATCTTCATCTCTTCGCCGAACTAGTGCACCTATACAATTTACCATTGTATTGGGTGTGTTGGGGACACAAGAGACTTTTTGTTATTTGGTTGCAGGGTTGTTTGAGAGAGACCATCTTCATCCTACGCCTCCTACGGATTGATAAACCTTAGGTCATCTACTTGAGGGAAATTTGCTACTGTCCTACAAACCTGTGCACTTGCAGGCCCAACAACGTCTACAAGAAGAAGGTTGTGTAGTAGACATCAAGCTCTTTTCTGGCGCCGTTGCCGGGGAGGTTAGCGTTTGAAGGTATATCTTTAGATCTTGCAATCGAATCTTTTTGTTTCTTGTTTTAGCACTAGTCTAGTTTATAAAAGAAAATTACAAAAAAATGGAGTTAAGTTTGTCTCAAACGCTTCACCTTTTTAATATCTTTCGTGAGTATGATGGAAAGGAAAATTGTGCTCAAGTACTAGAAGAAGAATTACATAGAATGCTTTGCATAAAATATGTGAATGATGAGCATGATTGCAATGTTGTTAGTATGAATTCCTTGAATATCCATGATGTTAATGATATGCAAAGCCACAAGCTTGGGGAAGCTATGTTTGATGAATATAATATTTTTTGTTCCCCAAGCTTTGACGAGCAAATTTACTATGATGAAAGCATGCCTCCTATCTATGATGATTATTGTGATGATACGTATGCTATAAAGAAGAAGTTTGCTTATGTGGAGAGTAGTAAATTTTCTATGCTAGTAGATCATGAAAAGAATGCCTTAGGTGCTGGTTATATTGTTGAATTCATTCATGATGCTACTGAAAATTATTATGAGAGAGGAACATATGCTTGTAGGAATTGCGATAATATCAAGTTTCCTCTCTATGTGCTTAAATTCTTAAATCTATGCTTGTGTTACCTTCCTATGCTAGTTGATTATTGTTCTCATAAGTTGTTTGCTCACAAAATCCCTATGCATAGGAAGTGGGTTAGACTTAAATGTGCTAGTCATATGCTTCATGATGCTCCCGTTATGTTTCAGTTCTTATCTTTTATGTGAGCATCATTGCCATCGTCATGCCTAGCTAAAAGGCATTAAAGAAAAGCGCTTGTTGGGAGACAACCCAATATTTTTCCTTACTGTTTTTGTGTGCCACATGATTATGCTACTGTAGTAATCATGTTTTATAGCTTTTGTTTCAATAAAGTGCCAAGTAGAACCTTTGGAAAGACTTGGGTGAAGTTTATATGATCTTGCTGTGAAAAACAGAAACTTTAGCGCTCACGAGTTTAGCTGCCATTTTTTTACTGGAGAGTGCTTTTAGGTTGATTCTTTTTGCAGATGATTAATAGACAAATTTCACAGGTCCATAAATTTATTTCATAATTTTTGGGGTTCGAGAAGTATACGTTTGATACTGATTACTACAGACTGTTCTGTTTTTGGCAAATTCTGTTTTCTATGTGTTGTTTGCTTATTTTGATGCATCTATGGCTAGTATTAAGTGGTATGAACCATAGAGAAGTTAGAATACAGTAGATATTACACCAATATGAATTTAGAATGAGTTCATTACAGTACCTAAGTGGTGGTTTTATTTTCTTATACTAATAGAGCTTACGAGTTTTGTGTTGAGTTTTGTGTGGTTGAAGTTTTCAAGTTTTGGGTAAAGATTCGATGGACTATGGAATAAGGAGTGGCAAGAGCCTAAGCTTGGGGATGCCCAAGGCACCCCAAGGTAATATTCAAGGACAACCAAGCAACTAAGCTTGGGGATGCCCCGGAAGGCATCCCCTCTTTCGTCTTCGTTCATCGGTAACTTTACTTGGAGCTATATTTTTATTCACCACATGATATGTGTTTTGCTTGGAGCGTCATTTTCTCTTGTTAGTTTTTGCTTGCTGTTAGTTATAATAATGTTTTGCATCTTTAGTTTCAATAAAAAAGTCAAGGATAGCCTTTGCCATGCTTATTTTGCTAGTAAACATGTTGCTGTTTGAAAACAGAAAGTTTACCGCTGTTGCAAAAATTCCCTAGAAAAGTCAGAGAGTGGTATAATGTTGAATCTTTTTTCATATTGAGCTCTGATAAATTTATTACAGTGTGAATTTTAGTTCATAATTTTTGGAGTCAGGGAAGTATTGATACTCTTGCATTCTTTACAGACTGTACAGTTTTGGCAGATTGCTGTTATGGTTGCATTGTTTGCATATGTTTGCTTGATTAATGATTCTATTTGAGGATAGGAGTATTAAATATGCAGAGGAATTTAGTATGCAATGTTGAATAATAATTTTAGTGATTTGTTACGGTATAAAATGATAAGGTTTTGCATTGGTTTATACTAACCTATCTCACGAGTTCTTGTTGAGTTTGTTGTGAATGAAGCTTTTGATAAAAAGAGAAACCATGATATGCGAGCAATTAAGGAGACACAAAAGCTCAAGCTTGGGGATGCCCAAGGCACCCCAAGATAATATTTCAATAAGTATCAAGCATCTAAGCTTGGGGATGCCCCGGTAGGCATCCCACCTTTCTTCTTCAACAACTATCGGTTAGTATCGGTTGAGCCTAAGTTTTTCCTTCTTCACATGAGTTGTGCTATCCTTGCAATGTAGTTTTCTTTAGATTTTCTTGCTGTTTGAATAAAGTATCAAGATCTGAATTTTTTTAATGATATAGCGCCATACATGAATTGGAATTCGCTAGAATACTCTATGTGCTTCACTTATATCTTTTGAGCGTGATAATTTTTGCTCTAGTACTTCACTTAGATATTTTAGAGCATGGTGGTGGATTTGTTTTAAAGAAACTATTGATCTCTCATGCTTAACTTAGATTATTTTGAGAGTCTTTAATAGCATGGTAATTTGCTTAATGTTAATATACTTAGTGTTCAAGATATGTGAAACTTTCTTTTGAGTGAATTGAGTACTAAGATAAATTTAATGCTTAATAATTGTTTTGAGATATGGAGGTAATAATATCAAAGTCATGCTAGTTGAGTAATTGTGAATTTGAGAAATACTTGTGTTGAAGTTTGCAAGTCCCGTAGCATGCACGTATGGGTAAAGTTGTGTAACAAATTTGAAGCATGAAGTGTACCTGGCTTGTACATCCTTATGAGTGGCGGTCGGGGACGAGCGATGGTCTTTTCCTACCAATCTATCCCCCTAGGAGCATTGTGTGTAGTACTTGATTTTTGATGGCTTCTAAATTTTTGCAATAAGTATATGAGTTCTTTTGACTAATGTTGAGTCCATGGATTATACACACTTTTACCTTTCCACATTTGCTAGCCTCTTCGGTACCGTGCATTGCCCTTTCTCACATTGAGAGTTGGTGCAAACTTCGCCGGTGCATCCAAATCCCGTGATTGGTACACTCTTTCACACATAAACATCCTTATATCTTCCTCAAAACAGCCACCATACCTACCTATTATGGCATTTCCATAGCCATTCCGAGATATATTGCCATGCAACTTCCACCATCATCATCATGTACATTACTTTTGTCATATTGCCATTGCATGATCATGTAGTTGACATCGTATTTGTGGCAAAGCCACCATGCATTATTTTTCATACATGTCACTCTTGATTCATTGCACCATCCCGGTACACCGCCGGAGGCATTCATATAGAGTCATATCTTGTTCTAAGTATCGAGTTGTAATTGTTGAGTTGTAAGAAAAATAAAGTGTGATGATCATCATTATTAGAGCATTGTCCCAAGTGAGGAAAGGATGATGGAGACTATGATTCCCCCACAAGTCGGGATGAGACTCCGGACAAAAAAAAAATAAAAGAGGCCATAGAAGCCCAAATAAAAAAAGAGGCCAAAAAAAAGAGAGAAAAGGCCCAAATAAAAAAATAAAAAAAATAAAAATGAGATAAAAGAGAGAAGGGACAATGCTACTATCCTTTTACCACACTTGTGCTTCAAAGTAGCACCCAGATCTTCATGATAGAGAGTCTCTCATTTTGTCACTTTCATATACTAGTGGGAATTTTTCATTATAGAACTTGGCTTGTATATTCCAATGATGGGCTTCCTCAAAATGCCCTAGCTCTTCGTGAGCAAGCAAGTTGGATGCACACCCACTTAGTTTCTTTTGTAGAGCTTTCATATACTTATAGCTCTAGTGCATCCATTGCATGGCAATCCCTACTCACTCACATTGATATCAATTGATGGGCATCTCCATAGCCTGTTGATTATCCTCGTCAATGTGAGACTTTCTCCTTTTTTTGTCTTCTCCACACAATCCCCATCATCATATTCTATTCCACCCATAGTGCTATATCCATGGCTCGCGCTCATGTATTGCGTGAAGGTTGGAAAGGTTTGAGATTATTTGAGTATGAAACAATTGCTTGGCTTGTCATCGGGGGTATAGAAGTTGGGAACATCTTTGTGTGACGAAAATGAAGCATAGCCTAACTATATGATTTTGTAGGGATGAACTTTCTTTGTCCATGTTATTTTGAGAAGACATGATTGCTTTGATTAGTATGCTTGAAGTATTATTATTTTTATGTCAATATGAACTTTTATCTTGAATCTTTCGTATCTGAATATTCATACCATGATTAAGAAGATTTACATTGAAATTATGCCAAAGTATCACTCCGCATCAAAAATTCTTTTTTATCATTTACCTACTCGAGGACGAGCAGGAATTAAGCTTGGGGATGCTTGATACGTCTCCAACGTATCTATAATTTTTGATTGCTCCATGCTACTTTATCTACTGTCTTAGGCAATATTGGGCTTTATTATCCACTTTTATATTATTTTTGGGACTAACCTATTAACCGGAGGCCCAGCCCAGATTTGCTGTTTTATGCCTATTTTAGTGTTTCGAGGAAAAGGAATATCAGACGGAGTCAAAATGGAACGAAATCAACTGGAGAAGTTAATTTTGGAAGGAAACCAACCAGATGGGCTTGGAGTGCACGCCAGGGGATCCCCGGGCTGCCCACGAGGGTGGGGGGCGCGCCCCCTACCTTGTGAACCCCTTGGAGGTCCACCGACGTACCCCTTTCACCCATATATACCTACGTACCCTAAAACTTCCAGAACAGAAGATAGATCGGGAGTTCCGCCGCCGCAAGCCTTTGTAGCCACCAAAAACCAATCAGGACCCCGTTCCGGCACCCTGCCGGAGGGGGATCCCATCACCGGAGGCCATCTTCATCATCCCAGCGCTATCCATGACGAGGAGGGAGTAGTTCACCCTCGGGGCTGAGGGTATGTACCAGTAGCTATGTGTTTGATCTCTCTCTCTCGTGTTCTCTCTCGTGTTCCATCTATGACACGATCTTGATGTATCCCGAGCTTTGCTATTGTAGTTGGATCTTATGATGTTTCTCCCCATCTACTCTCTTGTGATGAGTTGAGTTTCCCCTTTTGAAGTTATCTTATTGGATTGAGTCTTTTATGAACACTTGATGTATGTCTTGCGTGGGATAACCGTGGTGACAATGGGTTATTCTATTGATCCACTTGATGTATGTTTTGGTGATCAACTTGCAGGTTTCGTGACACTTGGGAACCTATGCATAGGGGTTGGCACACGTTCTTGACTCTCCGGTAGAAACTTTGGGCACTCTTTGAAGTACTTTTATGTTGGTTGGATGAATCTGAGATTGTGTGATGCATATCGTATAATCATGCCCACGGATACTTGAGGTGACAATGGAGTATCTAGGTGACATTAGGGTTTTGGTTGATTTGTATCTTAAGGTGTTATTCTAGTACGAACTCTTTTATAGATCGATCCGAAAGAATAGCTTTGTGGTGGTTTCGTACCTGACCATAATCTCTACGTTTGTTCTCCGCTATTAGTGGCTTTGGAGTGACTCTTTGTTGCATGTTGAGGGCTTGTCATATGTTCTATCTATGTTATTATTGTTGAGAGAACTTGCACTAGTGAAAGTATGAACCCTAGGCCTTGTTTCCTATCATTGCAATACCGTTTACGCTCACTTTTACCGCTCGCTACCTTGCTGTTTTTATTATTTCAGATTACAAAAACCTATATCTACTATCTATTTTGCACTTGTATCTTCATCTCTTCGCCGAACTAGTGCACCTATACAATTTACCATTGTATTGGGTGTGTTGGGGACACAAGAGACTTTTTGTTATTTGGTTGCAGGGTTGTTTGAGAGAGACCATCTTCATCCTACGCCTCCTACGGACTGATAAACCTTAGGTCATCCACTTGAGGGAAATTTTCTACTGTCCTACAAACCTGTGCACTTGCAGGCCCAACAACGTCTACAAGAAGAAGGTTGTGTAGTAGACATCAATTAGCATAGGCAAGTAAGATGCGAATGAACTCAAGTCTAGCAACGGGAGCGTAAGTCTCACCATAGTCCATACCTTCGACTTGTGTGTAGCCTTGGGAAACGAGACGTGCTTTGTTGCGAACTACTTGTCCATCTTCATCTTGCTTATTGCGAAACACCCATTTGGTACCGATGACGTTGTGGTTGTTGTCGGGCTTCTCAACCAATGTCCAAACTTGGTTCCTCTCAAAGTTATGTAGCTCTTCATGCATGGCATTTATCCAATCCGGATCTTCCAATGCTTCTTCAACCTTCATAGGTTCAATGCTAGAGATGAAAGAATAGTTTTCACAAAAGTTAGCTAAACGAGTTTTAGAGCGAGTGATTCTCCCGGTTTGAATGTCATTGTAGATTTGCTCGACGGGATGATCTTTAGCAATTCTTGCTCGAACTCATGAAAGCTTTTGCTTGGGTCTTTTTTGAACATCTTCTTCATCTTGTTCTTCTTCTTGGCCTTCTTCATTGTTGGCATTGTCGTTCTTTTGTCATGGTGGAGAAGGAGGTTGTTGACGTTCATCTTGATGCACTTCCTCGTTTTCTTCATCTTGGTGTGTTCCACTTGTGGATGCTTCCGTATCAACTCTTGGTTCGCCTTGTCGTGAAGTAGAAGCTTCCACTTGGACGGACGAGGTACTCTCCTTCACCTCCGTTGGACGAACCTTGCCAATAGCCAAGTCTTGGATTGCTTCCGAAGGATCTTTATCTCCTACATCAATTGGCAATTGCTCTACTTGCAAGCCGTTAGATTCATCAAACTTCACATCTACCGTCTCTTCAACCTTTCGGGTGAAATTGTTGTAGACACGGTAAGTGCGAGAGTTTGAGCCATAACCTAGTAGGAAACCTTCATGAGACTTAGGAGCAAATTTAGAACGACGATGCTTATCAAGAATGTAGCACTTTGAGCCGAATACTCAAAAGTATCCAACTTGGGGTTTGTTACCGGTGGGGAGCTCATATGCCATCTTGCCGAGTAGCTTGTGAAGATACAAGCGATTTGTTGCATGACAAGCTGTCTCAACCGCTTCTGCCCAAAAGTGCTTCGGTGTCTTGTACTCATCAAGCATCGTTCTCGCCATTTCGATGAGCGTCCGGTTCTTCCTCTCAACAACTCCGTTTTGTTGAGGTGTGTATATAGCCGAGAACTCGTGTGAAATCCCTTCTTCGTCAAGAAAGGTGTCCACATTTGCGTTCTTGAACTCCGTTCCGTTGTCGCTGCGAACCTTCTTGATCTTCACTTCAAATTGATTTTGGGCCTTCCTAGCGAAGTTTCTGAAGATCTTTTGGACATGCGATTTATCATCGAGAAAGAACACCCACGTAAATCTTGAAAAATCATCAACTATAACTAGACCAAAAGAATTTCCACCGAGACTCTGGTAAGAGTTGGGACCAAAGAGATCCATGTGAAGTAGCTCGAGTGGCCTCCTTGTGGTCATGATGTTCTTCACGGGATGCCTTCCTCCAACCTGTTTACCTGCCTGACAAGCACTGCAAATTCTATCCTTATCAAATATGACATCATTAACTCCAAGGATATGATTTCCTTTAATAAGCTTGTCAAGGTTTCGCATACCAACATGACCTAATCGTCTATGCCATAGCCAACCTTTTGAGGATTTAGCAATGAAGCAAGTTTTAGGTTGAGACTTTTTAGTGAAATCAACAATGTATAGATCACCTCTACGCACACCGGTAAAGATCATTTTATGATTGTCTCGACGAAACACTTGGCAATCTACTTCAGTAAATAGGACATTGAAACCGAAATCAGCAAGTCTAGATACTGAAAGTAAGTTGTATCCAAGAGATTCAACGAGCATGACATTTTGTATGGAGCTATCATGTGATATGGCCACCTTACCGAGGCCAACCACCTTACCCTTTGAGTTGTCACCAAAAGTGACATACTTTCGAGGACTATCATTATCAGCAAGCTCACGAAACATGTCTTTATCTCCGGTCATGTGATCGGTACATCCACTATCAAGAACCCATTCCTTTCCTCCTGACATATATCCCCGAAGATTTGCCATAAGACCAAAATGTCTCATTGCATCATCAAGACCGAAATCACTATCATCATCCTCATCATAGTATCCATGTTCAACATCGTCATGTGGTGGATCAAATCCTAGAGAGGGTAATTCATTAGAATGAGTTTGACAATGATCTTGCTTATGAATTTTTATAGCTTCGGAGATAATATCACTAATAATTCCAACATCTCCTTTGGCATGCATAAGGTTTGTAAGCTCAAATAGACGATCACCAAACATAGGATCACTAGTATTCATCTTACTCAAGGCAATAGACTTATGAAGAATTTCTTCAAGATTTTTCAAAGAATAATTTGGAAAGTGTTCCTCAAGAAATTTTCATATAGTGTAGGCACACTTAAGAGTAGGCAAACATCCAATCAAGTTTCTAGGCAATCCTCTAATGATAAGTTCGGCAGTTCTAAGATTCCTAATCATGTCAATTGACTCATCATGGGTAGGATGCATAGAATCAACATGTGGTGCACAAGGGCTAGCAATGTACTTGTTCAAATGATATTGATTGAAAATTACAAGCATCTCATTTTTTCACTCATGAAAATACTCTCCATCAAGAATAGGCACTCTATGTCTAAGACTCCCCAAAGTAGATTCATCCATCTACCTCCAATGGTGATTAAACCAAGGCAATGGAGACCAATGCTCTGATACCACTTGTGGGACCTTGAGAAGAGGTGTCTAGAGGGGGGTGATTAGACACTAAGTACCAAAGTTGCAGTTTTTAAGTTTCCTTAAGTTTAAGTGGAGTTTAGGCACAAGTTTAACATTCACAATACGTATCAAGCAAGCATGCAAAGAGTATATGAGCAGCGGAAAGTAAAGCATGCAACTTGCAAGAATGTAAAGGGAAGGGTTTGGAGGATTCAAACGCAATTGGAGACACGGATGTTTTTGGCGTGGTTCCGATAGGTGGTGCTATCGTACATCCACGTTGATGGAGACTTCAACCCATGAAGGGTAACGGTTGCGCGAGTCCACGGAGGGCTCCACCCATGAAGGGTCCACGAAGGAGCAACCTTGTCTATCCCACCATGGCCATCGCCCACGAAGGACTTGCCTCATTAGCGGTAGATCTTCACGAAATAGGCGATCTCCTTGCCCTTACAAACTCCTTGGTTCAACTCCACAATCTTGTCAGAGGCTCCCAAGTGACACCTAGCCAATCTAGGAGACACCACTCTCCAAGAAGTAACAAATGGTGTGTTGATGATGAACTCCTTGCTCTTGTGCTTCAAATGATAGTCTCCCCAACACTCAACTCTCTCTCATAGGATTTGGATCTGGTGGAAAGAAGATTTGAGTGGAAAGCAACTTGGGGAAGGCTAGAGATCAAGATTCATATGGTAGGAATGGAATATCTTGGCCTCAACACATGAGTAGGTAGTTCTCTCTCAGAAAATGTATGCTGGAAGTGTAGGTTCAGTCTGATGGCTCTCTCCATGAATGAAGAGGAGGTGGAGGGGTATATATAGCCTCCACACAAAATCTAACCGTTACACACAATCTACCAAACTCGATGGGACCGAATCGTTAAACTCGGTCAGACCGATTTAGCAAATAATGTGACCGTTAGGTTTTTAGGTGGGACCGATATGCAACTCGGTGAGACCGATATGGTTAGGGTTAGGGCATAACGTAATCTCGGTAAGACCGATTACACAAACTCGGTGAGACCGATTTTGGTAATGAGCTTTCCAGAGAGTTGGTCAGGCAAACTCGGTTTGACCGATTACACAAACTCAGTGGGACCGATTTTGGTAATGAGTCAACCAGGTGTCGTGGGAAACGAACACCTATGGGGCAGGGCCCCTTTCGGTCTGGCAGGGAGCGGAGGCCGCACGAAGAGCGGATCGAGGCGAGGCACGCGAGCGATTTTACCCAGCTTCGGAGCTCTCCGGAGAGATAATACTCCTACTGCTGCTTTGTGGTTGTATTATGTTCTTGCTTGAGAGCGTGGGTGTGTTCTAGTTTCGAATGAGTCGAACCCCCTCTACGTTGCGCATGGGCCTCCTTTTATAGGCTCAAGGGGTCATCGACAGGTGGCAACGCATGCAGGGGTAAAAGTGTAAAAGGTGTGGTTGGTACAACTGCTTCTACAGTGGATCCTACCTAACTCTGACGGCAGGGGACGAGAGCATTTAATGCCCGTCCGCGTCGCCCAAACAGTGTAGAAAAGCGACCGTTAAGGGCGCCACCATTCTCCACGATGGCCATCTTGTCATCTTCGCTCACCACCTCGCACCGCTTGGCTACACAGCCTCTCGCCACGTGCGCCTGGAATGGTCCTGTGGCGACACGTCGACGGATGCGCTGGAGCGTAGGCACAGAGTGGTGGCTTCGCCGCGGCAAGCGCCTTGCCGCGGTCATTGTCTTGCCGCGCCCGGAAGCTTGTCGCTCGCCGGGTCTTGCCGGGACGCGCGGCGCGTCGCGGCAAGTTATTTGAAATGCCTTAGCTGGCCTTCCCGGCAAGCTCCTCTTGCCGGGGCCTTGTCCTTCCCGGCAAGCTCCTCTTGCCGGGGCCTTGTCTTCTCAGTTAAAACACTTTGTTCTTGAATGGCTCCAATAGGAACTACGGAGGATCTTGGCGGCCACCCGGCAAGCCTTGCCGTGGGGCGCTCCGACTGCCCGTGCACAAGTTCGGGATACTAAGGTACCCCTACTTTAGTACACCGACAGGAGCCCCCGGGCCTGGGCCACACACGGTGCCGAGCGCTGTTGGGCCAGGCCCAAAACAGGGCACGGGCACACGCGGCCTGGGTCCACACCGTATCTGACTCCGTATCCACCGCGCCCTCCCGTAACGGCACGCGTCAAATGCGGCGTCGTGGGAGAGATCGTGGGTGATTCTTTATTCGAAAAAAGCGTAACGTTCGCCTCCTCCTCTTTATAAGCAGGGGAAACAGGGGCCGTTCCCCCACCTTCTCCACTTGCGGTTCCAATCTCGGAAATCTCCGCCGCCCCCCTTCGCTTCCAAAGCCGAAAGAGAGCAGCGCTCCGCCCCCCACCGCCGCCGTCGCCGCCAACGCCCTCGATCTCTCCCACCATCTCCGCCATGGCTCCGAAGACCGGGAAGGGCGCGAAGTCGGCCGAGGCGCTGCGGCTTGAGGCGCTGCAGAAGGAGCGGGCAACTTTCCCCCCTGAGCTCTCCGCGAAGGAGCTGAGGGAGTGGTTCTATCTCTTCTGGTCGACGGAGACGCAAGCGCATCCGCGCACGCAGGTACTTTCCGCCGCCGCTTCCACTTCGAAACGGGCTCCAAAAGGACACCCCTTCTTCGCACTGTTCTTCTATTGAGGGCTCTTCCCGCTCTTCTCTGAATTCTTTTGTGACATCATGAACACCTACGGGTTCCACCTCCTTGATTTCACCCCCAACGCCGTTCTGACCATGGCGGTTTTTGCACATCTCTGTGAGAACTTTGTCGGAATCCACCCAAACGTAGCCCTTTTCCGCCACTACTTCATGCCCCGGGTCGAGAGAGGAGAGCCCTTAGCTGGCGGGATCGCCTGGATCTCGAGAGCCGGCATGAAGGAGGTCTATCTGGATTGGGAGCTCCGCAGCAAATGGGAGGAGTGGAGAGCGGAATGGTGTTGGATCGTTGATGAGAACCCGCAGCCGTTCACTACCCTGCGCCAAACTCCAGTATAGCGCGACAACGATTGGAGCGCCCTGGCGGCGGACGATGCTAGACTGAAGATCGCCACCACCCGGATCTTGCGACTTAGGCTTGCCGGGCTCACTGTAGGCGCTGTTGGCGCGGACTTTCTTCGCCGCCGCATCGCCCCTCTCCAGGAGAAGGGGACACCCGCCTGGCTGTTCGGGGGTCTGGCGGACATCATGAGGCTGTGCCCGGGCCTCAACTTCAATTTCACTGTTTTGGAGTTGGATGGGATGCTCAAGGAGCTGTTAAAGCACGACCCCAATCATCCCGAGTGGTTCAGGCTGCCGCAGGGCGTCGTCCCGTTGTGCAACAACTCCTCGCTCGATCGCATCCGCGCAATGATGCCGGAGTGCGACTCGCATGGAATTATTCCAACTTGGCAGGAGCCCGCCGGCAACGTCGTGCAGCAGTTCTTTGATAGCTTGGTGGAGGTGGCGGTCCGCGCCGACGAGCAGAGGAGCCTCACCCGCGACACCACCGAAGATGAGATGCGGCGCATCGCCACCAGGGCGGAAGAGGCGGCGGCTGCCGCCGCCGCGGGCGAGTTTGGGTTTACTGCGGAGGAGACAGAGGCAGCCGCGGCGGCAAGCCTTGCCGATCGAGACGAGCTTGTCGGGGAAATCGTCGGCGAGGGAGGGTCCGAAGCCGAATCGAGTGAGCCCACCGAGGGTGCAAGCGGCCAGCCGTCTTCAAGCAACTTGCCGCAAGCGGAGCTCCCAGTGCAGCCCCCAGCTCCACCAAGAAGGCACCTCCGCAGGACCGGGGACGTAGCAGGGCGGCAGACGGGTCAACAGCCGCCGCGCCGCGAGACACGCTCCACCACGACAAGCACCGTTGCTGCGGGAGCGTCTCACGCCGCTGCGGCAACTGGAGCGGGGTCCTCTCAGGCCGCCGCTTCTGATCCTGCCGCAGCTCCCGCCAAGCGGCCAAGGGAGCCTACTCCTCCGCCTCGTCGTGCTGAAAGAGTACCGGACTTCGACCTCTCCGCGCTCAGCTCCGACGAGGAGGAAGAAGAGGAGTAAGTTTCTCTGTTGTACTTATATTTCTTCAATTCTTGCTGTTTCTTGTCTTGTATTTGATCTGCTTTCTTCTGAACCTTGTTCCTTTTCAGGACTCTGGCCCAGAGAGCGGCGAAGAGAGCCAAGGTCCCCGTGGTTGTCATCGAGGACGATCCCGCTGTGACGCAGAGGGTGCGTCCGAGACTACCTTGTCGGACCCGGCAATCACTCCTCGAAGCAGCCCCCAGCGCAGCCCCCAGCGTAAGTATATAATTTTACTTTCCGCTGTTAGGCGTGCATGGGTGTTCTTTCTTTGCTGATATCTTGACTGTTGGTTTGCTTGTGTAGGAGCAGAACAGCCCCACCAAGAGCCTCCAGAAGCCGCCCCTGAGGTACTATCTGCTTCAACTACGCCGCCAAGGGAGGGTTCCCCGGCAAGGGAGCGTTCTCCGGCAAGGGAGAAGTCCCCGGCAAGGGAGGAGTCTCCGGCAAGGGGCAGCACCAGCGACCCCCCGGTGGTGGAGCCCATGACCGTGGATCCCAGTACTGGTAATTTTCCTTGCTTGAAACTTCCCTTGGGTTCTTCTTTTTCTGATTTGTCTTTTTGGATATTTGCTTGACTCTTCTCCCTCTTCCATCTGCCAGATCCACCTTCCACAGAGCCGATGGAGACTGAAGCCACCGGCAAGGAGAACGTGCGCGGCAACACTGACGATGCCGCCGCCACCGAAGAAGAGGCCGGCGCTGATGATCCCGCCGACGAAGAGGCCGCCAAGGCTGCCGGCGCAGGAGCTGGCGAGGGGCCCGGCGATCGTATTGACGACCCTGGGGCCGCAGGAGCGCAAGGCGCTACGCCGACTGCCGACCCCTCCGCCGCTGACGCAGCGCCAGGCTCCGAAGAGCCCCAGCCCGGCGCCTACTTGAAGGCCGGCGATGGTATCTTCATCAAGCTCCCCTGGGCTTCAAGCTCCAGGGCGCCGGTTGAAGGAGAAGTTTTTGACGGAGAAGTGCTTGCCTCCGCTGGGTTGACAATGGTCGATGCACCAAGCAGCAGCAGCGGCGAGCCTGAGGAGGAACAGCTGCTGTGGAGGCTGCTATCACTATACCGCGCCCGACAAGCCAAACTGGAGTCCCGGGAAGCGCTTGTCGCACAAGTGGGAGTGGACATTGAGAAGCATGCGGAGGAGCTCCAGAGCCGCAACCAGGAAGCCCTCCGGTCCATTGCGGAGGAGAGGGCGCAGCTTGTTGAGGCGCGGAAGGCTTTCCTCCTCGAGAAGGCTGAAGCCGAAGAGCAACAGCGGCTTGCCGCCGAGGAGCTGTCCGTACGAGAAGGCGAGTTGACGCAGCGGAAGGTCAATCTGGACAGCTATGAGGAGGAGCTTGCTACGCGTGAGGAGACACTTGGCGGGGCCCTCAAGGAAGTGAAGGATGCTGCTGCAGCTGCCGAGGCCGCCAAGAAGGAGCTGGAGGTGAAAGTGGTGCAGCTAGAGGCCGATCTGAAGACGAGAAATGAGGAGCTTGCCGCGCTCCACCGCGAGCGCGAGAAGGACGCCCTCGCCCACGGCGAGCTGCAGGGTCGCCTCCTCGAGAGGGGCAAAGAGCTGAACGCCGCCAAGGACTCCAATGCCGATCTCGAGTTGAAGCTGGCCACGCTGACTGAGACGTTGGACGGCGCCAAGAAGCGAGAGGAGGACTTGAAGGGGGAGATCAAGGCCAACGAGGCGCTGCTGACGAGGGCCGCCGAGACCCAGAACACCTTCAGGGCTACTGTGGAGCTCTGGACGGAGGGGCTCGTGAACATCGCCGCGGTCATCGACGAGGAACTGGCGCAGCTGGAAATGGAGGGTTTCGGGTACTCCTCCGACGAGAACCTCCAGCCCAGCGCCAAGCTCACTCTGTTCTTCAAGGGCGTGTCGACGGCCCTCTAGCAACTCCGGGAGAGGATCCCAAAGCAGCTGGCCGACGAGTCGCGCACGATCTGCTCCAGAGTCTTGGAAAAGGTGTTGGTGAAGGTGGCCTTCCACAACCCAGGCCTCAACCTCACCAACGTCCTCAAGAAGCTGCCGACGGGTGTTGATCTTGAAGAGCTCAAAGCCCTTGTCGCACCCATTGTGCACAAGGTGAATGAAGTCAGGAGGGTTGATGGTGGCCGCGTAGATTAGGCCGCCTGTTTTCTCTTTTTTCTTGCCGCTGCTAATCATGTTATGAAAAACAATCTGTTAGAGCTGCGACAAGTTATTTTTGTAATATAACTTTTATCTTGGGCATCAATTGCTATATTATTTCCTCTACTTGATTCCTTCCTTTGTATGTTTCTACCCTACGCTTTCAGGGAACTTGCCAGCGCAGGCACCCTTGCCGCGAGCGCTGAGTGCGGAACATCAGCAGCTTGCTGGCGGTGCTGCTTCCGGCAAGAAACCTTGTCGCAACTAGTTGCAGCACACTTAAGTTGTTGAGCGGACTCGAAACAAAGTAAGGGCGCAACTAGCTATGAGTTGGTTCCTCCGCGCACAAGTTTTCCATACAAAGCACGGTCGTTCAAGGAAGATAACTTAAAAATTTTTAAAACTGATTGTGCTCAAACTTTGGCCACTTAGCTTTTCTGTCGCTTGCGTCCCGGCAAGGCGATACTTTCTTGAACGACGCCTGGTCCACACCATTATCTTCTCCTTCCCCCCCGGCAAACTTGTGGGCGAGGGAACCTTCCTTTTGAGAAAAAGAAAGAAAAGAAAATAGAGATATGGAGCCTTAAGGCTCGTTTCTGCTTACCGGGGGTAGGTGCTGCACAAAGTGTCAGATAATACATGCAAGAAATAAAAAGCATGAAATTTGACAAGATGTGCGGAGCATATGATCTTTATTTATGCACGAGATCTATGCCCGGCTTTGTACAAAGGGTTACATGCAACAACGGCAAGGCTTGTACAAAAGGTGGTTGCTGGAACAGGTTCCGGCAACCGCGCCTTATGGGTAAAACTTGCGAAGATGCTCTATGTTCCAGGAATTGCTCACCGGAAAGCCATCTTCGGTCTCAAGGCGGACAGCGCCAGGCCTAGTGACTCGCTTCACCCGATAAGGGCCTTCCCACTTTGGCGTCAACTTGTTAGAATTCTTGGCGGATTGAACGCGCCGAAGAACAAGGTCGCCTTCCTCGAGACTTCTGGCATTAACTTTGCGGCTATGGTAGCGGCACAAAGCTTGCTGGTATCGAGCAACTCGTACAGCAGCCTGAAGACGATCCTCCTCAAGGAGCAGCGCGTCATCTTGTCGCAGCTGCTCTTGCTCAAGCTCATCATAAGCGAGCACTCGAGGCGATCCGTATACGAGTTCCGTGGGGAGAACTGCCTCTGCTCCATAGACTAGAGCGAAAGGTGTCTGGCCAGTGGCTCGATTTGGCGTCGTCCTGATCGACCAAAGAACCACCGGTAGCTCTTCGATCCAGTTCTTTCCGCACTTGTGCAGCCTGTCAAAAGTCCTGGTCTTGAGCCCGCGCAGCACTTCAGCGTTTGCTCTCTCCGCTTGACCGTTGCTTCTCGGGTGAGCAACAGAAGCGAAGCAGACCTTGGCGCCAAGATCTTGGACGTATTGCATGAAGGTGCGGCTCGTGAATTGCGTGCCGTTGTCCGTGATGATCCTGTTAGGGATTCCGAAACGGCAAACAATCGACCTGAAGAACTTGACTGCTGACTGTGCCGTCACCTTCCTCACTGCTTCCACTTCCGGCCACTTTGTGAACTTGTCGATTGCAACGTACAAGTACTCAAAGCCCCCGACAGCTCGGGGAAAGGGGCCGAGGATGTCGAGCCCCCAGACCAAAAATGGCCAGGATAAAGGGATCGTCTGGAGAGCTTGAGCTGGCTGGTGTATCTGCTTGGAATGGAACTGGCATGCTTCACACTTGGTTACTTGTGCAGTTGCATCCTGGAGAGCTGTTGGCCAAAAGAAACCTTGCCGGAACGCTTTGCCGGCAAGTGCTCTTGCGCCAATGTGATGACCACATATGCCTCCATGTATCTCCGCCAACAGCTTCTGTCCATCTTCCCGGGGAATGCACTTCAATTTCACTCTGTTGAATCTTCTTTTGTACAGTATGTCGTCGACAAACTGGTACATACTTGATTGCCAGGCTACTCTCTCTGCTTCTTCTTGCTCTTCGGGAAGTTCTCCTGTCTGAAGGAAACGGACAATCTGCTGTGCCCATGCTGGAGCTTGCGGCTCGACAACAAGGACTAAAGGCACGTATGCTGCTGCGGGAACATCTGCTTCTACGGCAAGAACCTGCAGCTCAGCCGGAGCTTGATGTTCCCCGGCAAGCTTGCCGGAGAAAAACTTGTCGGGAGCGTCTGCTGCAACGGAACAAACCCTAGGGCTTGTCGGAGCAGACTGCCCCTCAGCACTCTTTATGTTGATCTTAGGGACCTTCTTGGCGGCGGCTTCGGGGAGCTCTGCCGGAAAGTAGTCATTGGGAATCAACTTCCTCTTCTTGCTCTGTCCAGTTGATGGCGTTACAGATGGTTGAGTTAGCTTGAGCACAAAGGTCCCTGGTTCCACAGGTAACTTTAGTGCAGCACACTTTGACAGGCCGTTGGCAATGTCGTTCTGAGCTCTTGGAATATGTTCCATTTGTAGGCCGTCAAAGTGCTCTTCTAACTTTCTCACTTCATCAATGTAAGCTTCCATCAACGGACTATGATAATCTTTGTTCACTTGGCGGACGACAAGCTGCGAGTCACCCCTGACAACGAGCTTCTTGATCCCAAGGTCTGCAGCGATCCTGAGTCCGGCAAGCAAACCTTCATACTCTGCAGTATTGTTTGTTGCTTGCTCCTTGGGAAAGTGCATCTGGACTACGTACTTGAGGTGCTCTCCGGTGGGTGCGACAAGCAGTATGCCCGCACCGGCGCCTTGCAGCGAAAAGGCACCATCAAAGTACATGAGCCACTCTTTGCTCGCCTCCTTGACGGGGATGCTCGTCTCTGGAATTTCCTCATCTGGTGTTGGCGTCCACTCTGCTATGAATTCTGCCAATGCTCGGCTCTGGATAGTTGAAGTGCTCTCAAACTTAAGGCCAAAACTTGACAGTTCCAGTGCCCACTCGACAATCGTGCCTGTTGCTTCTGGATTCTGCAGTATCCTCTTCAGCGGAAAGCGAGTGACGACTATGATCTCATGTGCTTGGAAGTAATGGCGCAGCTTTCTCGAGGCCATGATAAGGCCGAAAAGCAATTTCTGCACACCAGAGTACCTTGACCTAGCCCCTTGCAGAAGGGAACTGACAAAGTAAACTGGGTGCTGCATGATCATTTTCTGCTTCTCTTCTTGTGTCTACGCAGATCCATCTTTGTCGGGACCAGAGCTTGTCGGGGAAGCCCCCTGCTTGTCGCTGGATGCACTTGCCGTGGTCGCTGGCTCATCATCCGCCTCCCTCTCCGCTACTAACGCAGCACTAACCACTTGATTGGTTGCCGCTAGATACAGCAGCAACTTCTCTTCTGGCTTAGGTGCGACAAGTATTGGAGTGGAGGACAGGTATCTCTTCAAGTCCTGCAGTGCAGCCTCCGCTTCCGGAGTCCATTTCATTGGACCTGCCTTTTTCAATATTTTGAAAAACGGCAGGGCGCGCTCAGCAGACTTAGAGATGAACCTACTGAGAGCAGGCACGCAGCCGGCAAGCCTTCGTACATCCTTGACGCGCTTCAGTGCTTCGATCTGCTCAATGGCCTTGATCTTGTCGGGGTTGGCTTCAATTCCCCGCTGAGACACAAAGAACCCGAGAAGCTTGCCGGAAGGAACTCCAAACACGCACTTCTCGGGGTTAAGCTTGAGGTTGATCTTGCGCAGATTTGTGAAAGTTTCATCCAAATCCTGAATCAGAGTTGCCCTATCCTTGCTCTTGACCACTATGTCATCCATGTAGGCTTCCACATTTCTGTGTAACTGTGGCTCAAAAGCATGACTGACTACTCTTGCAAACGTTGAACCAGCATTCTTCAAACCGAAGGGCATTCGTACGAAACAGTACGTGCCACACGGGGTGATGAATGCGGTCTTCTCCTCATCCTCTTCTGCCATGAAGATCTGATGGTATCCTGAATATGCATCAAGAAATGAAAGCAAATCACATCCTGCCATGGAGTCGACAATTTGGTCAATGCGCGGCAAGGGAAATGGATCTTTCGGACAAGCTTTATTAACATCGGTAAAGTCAATACAAAGCCTCCATTTTCCGTTTGCCTTGCGCACGACTACAGGATTGGCCAACCACGTAGGATGGAGCACTCCTCTGACAAGGCCTGCTGCTTCCAACTTCTTGATTTCTTCTGCAATGAATTCTTGGCGCTCCACTGCTTGCTTCCTAACTTTCTGCTTGACGGGCCGCGCGTGAGGACAAACAGCAAGATGGTGCTCAATTACTTTCCTGGGAACACCGGGGATGTCAGACAGTTGCCATGCAAACATGTCGACGTTCGCCCGCAGGAAAGCAACGAGCGCGCTTTCCTATTTAGGGTCAAGCATGGCACTGATGGTGAAGGTACCACCAGTGCCGTCCTCCTTGGCGGACACCTTCTTGGTTTCTGGCGGAGCTGCCTTCGCCTTCTTACACTTGCCGGTGGAGCTCGATGGTGCGTCCTCGACGGTAGCGCAGCACTCCGAAGAGGTGCGCTTGCCGGAGTGGGCATCAGAGCTCTTGCCGGACTTGGTCTTCTTCTTCCCCCCGGGAGCTTCAGCGGCAAGTGGCTTGCGATCTGCTGCGGTTGCTGCTTCTCGGTAAATCTTGTCGGTGCAGATAAGAGAATCTTTCTTGTTGCCAGGGACAGAGATGACACTTATCGGACCTGGCATCTTGAGCACGTTGTAGGCATAGTGAGAGGCTGCCATAAACTTGGCGAGCGCTGGACGGCCAAGTATCCCATTGTAAGGTAATGGAAAATCAGCAACGTCAAAAGTGACCCTCTCAGTCCTGAAGTTCAGCTCGCTGCCAAATGTCACCGGCAACGTGATCTTCCCTTTCGGCTTGCTCCTTCCCGGGTTGATTCCTTGGAATGTGCCGGTCTCCTCGAGCTCGCTGTCAGGGATCTGAAGCTTCTGGAGTACCGCGGAGGAGATCAGATTCAAGCCAGCCCCGCCGTCAACTAGCATCTTTATGACTTTGAGGTTGCGGATAGTTGGTGAAACCAACATCGGCAAGCACCCGACCGCAGTTACGCGATCAGGGTGGTCCTCAAAATCAAAGATGATAGGCGTGCTGGACCACTTCATAGGCTTGCATGACTCAACTGGAGGTTCTGCTGCATTAACCTCCCTCACCCACTGTTTGAGCTGACGGTGCGAGGTATGCAGAGAAGCACCACCGTCAACACACAGAACGTCTGTGGCTTTCTGAAACTCCTGCTCGTCGGCCTCATCTTCATCCATCTCTTCATCATCGTCTTCATCTTCGTCCTTGTCGCGGCCGCGGGGAGGTCTGTCTCCTTGCCGCTATTTAGCCTTGCCGCGGCGTCCTCCCCGGCCGGGGCGCTTCTTGCCGGATCCTCCAGTGCCTTCCTGGGCCTTCTCCTTGTCGCGTCGCTCGTACTCAGCTTTCTGCTGCTCGACAAGCTGTTCAACCTTCTTGCAACTCTGGAGATCATGGCCCTTGGTACGGTGGATCTTGCAGTACTGCTTGTCGGAGCCGCCCTGCTTGTCGGCGGCCGCCACAGGTTCGGCTTCCTTGGCAGCACCTGCGTTGCCGGACTGCTCAACAGCTAGTACATCTTTCCCTTTCCATCTCCTGTTGTTCCGCCGCCGGTTTTTCTTTGCCGGGGCGGCATCCTCACTGTCAGATCCTCCTGTTCCTGCATTCTCTCCGGGGAGTTTCCTCCCTTCTTCAACACGTGCACACTTGTCGGCCAGGGCGTACAGCTCACTGACGTATCTAATCTTGCACATCGCCATCTCCTCCCGCATCCCGCGGTTACGCACGTTCTGATGGAACGCGCTGATGACCGCGGCAGGGTGGACATCTGGGATGTTGCGCTGCACTTGGCTGAATCTTTGAATGTACCTGCGCAGGGGCTCTCCTTCCTTCTGGGCGAGCAGATGAAGATCGCTCTCCTGGCCATGGGGCTTGTGGCCGCCTGTGAAGGCGCCGACAAACTGATGGCACAGATCCGCCCATGAGGAGATGGAGTTATCCGGCAAGTGCATGAGCCAGGATCTGACATTGGGCTTGAGCACCAGTGGGAAGTAGTTGGCAAGGATCTTCTCATCGCTCCCCCCGGCAGCTTGCACCACAATGGTGTAGATGCTGAGGAACTCCGACGGATGCAACCTGCCATCATACTTCTCTGGTACATCTGGCTTGAAGTTCTTGGTACTGGGCCACTGGACTTGCCGCAGCTCACGAGTGAATGCAGGGCAACCTACCGCATACGGCAAGTCGCCTGGTTCCCCTGGCGCATGCAAATCGACAGTGGGGCCAGCGCGCTGGTCTGATTGGCGCCGCACTTCTCTTCAACGCTCGATGCGAGTACGAGCATCCTCTTGTTGCCGTTCTTGAAGAACTTGACGCTGGTCACGATGAGCTCGCGGATTTGATGACGCTGTGGAGTCAGTGTCGAGGTTGACCCGGCGAATCGGCGATCTTGGCCTTCGGGGTGGGGAGTGTACGGTGGTTGCACCCCCACTGGTCATGTCGCCATCGGCTCGCGGCCGGCAATCTTGCCGCGGTTGCGACGCATTCGGCTGCCGTGGGGTGTCGCCGTTGGCGAAGCCGATGAGGCTTTGGATGGTGGCCCTCCAATCGTCGATCTTGTCCGCCGTTAGAGGGTAATCCAGGAGCAGTTGGGCTCGAGCCAACGCTTCTTCTGGAGTCTTCGGTGGCGGTGGTGAACGGTGTGAGGAGCGGGATATGCTCGGACTTCTAACTATGTTAGAAGGAGCAGGATCCCGTCCAGGCGACCGCGTCTTGCTCGTGCCAGCAGGTTGGCGTGCATGCTGGTCTTGAGCATCTCGAGATCCGCCAGCTCGATCTCGATCCAACGAGCGTATGGTACCGCGAGTACCATGACGCTGTTGGCCCCGCGCCTCCTGAGACGGGCGCGGTGCATGTACGGACGCCGAGGTTTGCGCGGCCTTGTCCTTGGACCTGGCGGCAGCATGAGCTCCCTCGTCGGCGCCCGTTCCTCCGCCGGCATCTACCCCACCGCTCGTTTGCTCCGGTGGCGGTGGGATCGACGTGGACGGAGCTGCCACCTCCGAAGCCTTCTTCTTCGGTGCATGTCGATGAAGATGATGAAACAGATGAAAATCTGGCTCGCGCGAACGCCGGATCGGGTTCACACAACCTCGACCACCCCTACCTGGCGCGCCAAAGATGTCGTGGGAAACGAACACCTATGGGGCAGGGCCCCTTTCGGTCCGGCAGGGAGCGGAGGCCGCACGAAGAGCGGATCGAGGCGAGGCACGCGAGCGATTTTACCCAGCTTCGGAGCTCTCCGGAGAGATAATACTCCTACTGCTGCTTTGTGGTTGTATTATGTTCTTGCTTGAGAGCGTGGGTGTGTTCTAGTTTCGAATGAGTCGAACCCCCTCTACGTTGCACATGGGCCTCCTTTTATAGGCTCAAGGGGTCACCGACAGGTGGCAACGCATGCAGGGGTAAAAGTGTGGTTGGTACAACTGCTTCTACAGTGGATCCTACCTAACTCTGACGGCAGGGGACAAGAGCATTTAATGCCCGTCCGTGTCGCCCAAACAGTGCAGAAAAGCGACCGTTAGGGGCGCCACCGTTCGCCACGATGGCCATCTTGTCATCTTCGCTCGCCACCTCGCACCGCTTGGCTACACAGCCTCTCGCCACGTGCGCCTGGAATGGTCCTGTGGCGACACGTCGATGGATGCGCTGGAGCGTAGGCACAGAGTGGTGGCTTCGCCGCGGCAAGCGCCTTGCCGCGGTCGTTGTCTTGCCGCGCCCGGAAGCTTGTCGCTCGCCGGGTCTAGCCGGGACGCGCGGCGCGTCGCGGCAAGTTATTTGAAATGCCTTGGCTGGCCTTCCCGACAAGCTCCTCTTGCCGGGGCCTTGTCCTTCCCGGCAAGCTCCTCTTGCCGGGGCCTTGTCTTCTTAGTTAAAACACTTTGTTCTTGAATGGCTCCAATAGGAACTACGGAGGATCTTGGCGGCCACCCGGCAAGCCTTGCCGCGGGGCGCTGCGACTGCCCGTGCACAAGTTCGGGATACTAAGGTACCCCTACTTTAGTACATCGACACCAGGAAGTTTGCATTGTAATCTCGGTAGTACCGATTGCTCAAACTCGGTGAGACCGATTTTGGTAATGGACATACACAGAGAGATTACAATCCCATCTCGGTGAGACCGAGATCCCTATCGGTGAGACCGATTTGCCTAGGGTTTGTGGCAGTGGCTATGACATTCAAACTCGGTGGCGCCGAATAGAAAGAATTAGTGGGCCGAGTTTGACTTTAGGTTTAGGACATATTTGTGGAAGTACGAAAGTAGTTGAGGGTTTTGGAGCATATCACTAAGCACTGTGGAGCAAGAAACTCATTAAGCAACACCTCATCCCTCCTTGATAGTATTGGCTTTTCCTATAGACTCAATGTGATCTTGGATCACTAAAATATAAAATGAAGAGTCTTGAACTTGAAGCTTGAGCCAATCCTTTGTCCTTAGCATCTTGAAGGTGTTCCCACATCCTTTAGTCCATGCCACTCCATTGTTGAACTTATCTGAAACATGCTAGATAAAAGTGTTAGTCCAACAAGAGATATGTTGACATTAATTACCAAAACCACCTAGGGAGCACTTGTGCTTTCACACATATTGTTAGATTCCTGCGGTTTAAAGTTGACCCTCCGTTTGGCTTTTCTTTGCGAACACCAAACAGAGTATCAGGGGCTACTGTCTATCGGGTGATAATTTCTCACACTTTTGATTACTTACCTCAAAGCCTGTCAGGAGGCTGGTGCAGGCTTCGGTCAATCTGCTTTTGGCGGACCGAACCTTCTGAATCACCGCACTCATAAGAGTACGGTGCTCTTCATCCATGGAAGTGCCGCGAAGCACTTCCAACAAACTATCCGACGCCTCTGGCGCAACGGAAGTCATAGGCACGGCCGGCTCGCCCTCCTTAGCGAGGGGCTGCCTACCCGAATCCGGAACCTTTGGAGGTTCCGGTGCAGTGTCCGGCTGGGAGCCCAACTTGCTGCGGCTCTCGTCAGCATAATCTGTGGAGATCTTACTCCCCATGAGCCCGGTGTCTGGAATTTCGCCTTGGGGCGTCTCCAGAACCGCCTCCCCCTACTCTGGTACCCTTTGGGACCACACCTACGTGTCATCCGCAGGCCGAGGGGAGGTGGCCGTCGGGAGCGAATTCATCGCCGAATCGCTCAGAGACCCATCCAAAGAGGATACCTCGGGATGGGCCCTGGCCGGACTGCATATACGTGTTCGGCATCATAACAAACTATGAAGCTAAGTCGCACTAAAAGTATTGCAGAGTGCGGATACTTACGATCTCACCATGGGCTTGCCCCTGGGTAGCCACTCCTCCTCGCTATAGGCGGCGGTTGTGGAGTGGTCCGGAGGGAGGGTCCATCCCTTCTTGGACCCTTCGGCCTCTCCGGAAAGGGTGGCCTTCCTCTTCTTTCCCCCTTCGTTTTTGAGGAGAGGGTTTTCCTCCTCCTCCTCCTCGTTGTCGTTGGAGGAGTGCGCCCTGGTGTCTTCGGACGATGAGTCCGGCACCACGTTGCGCCGGGAACTTCTTATGGTCCCCGTAGCCTTTTTCTTGGCCTTCTTCTCTGGCACCTCATAGGGTGTCGGAGCCAGCATCTCCGTCAGGAGTTCGTCTACTGGGTCCTCAGGCAACAGAGCCGGATAGTCGATCCGCTCCGCCGTCGCCACATATTCCTGTTAAAATCAACACAGTGGCCTAAGTTTCTCCCACGAATATACTGAGGAAAAGCACGTCTTGCGAAATGTAGAATGCTTACCGCATTGGCCTGGCGCCTAGCACTGAGTCCGAGGTCCTCGGAGGTGGGGGGAGGAACTTCGCTGGCCTTGAACAACACCTTCCAGGCGTCTTTGTGCGTCATATCAAAGAGCTCTTGCAGTGTCTGGTGTTGGGCCGCGTCGAACTCCCACAGGTTGAACGCCCGTCTCTGACATGGGAGAATCCGGTGAAATAGCATGACCTGGACCACATTGACCAGCTTGGTACTCTTGGTTATCATGTTTTGGACGCAGTTCCGGAGTCCGGTCAGCTCCGCGGATGAGCCCTAGGCCAGGCCCTTCCTCTTCCAGGAGGTGAGCCGCACAGGGATGCCGGACCAGAATTCGGGGGCCGCCGCCCAGTTGGCGTCACGCGGCTCAGTGATGTAGAACCACCCCGATTGCCACCCCTTCACGGTCTCTGCAAAGGAGCCTTCAAGCCAGGTGACGTTGGGCATCTTGCCCACCATGGCGACACCACACTCCGCCTGCTGGCCGACCACTATCTTTGGCTTTACGTTGAAGATCTTTAGCCATAGGCCAAAGTGGGGCCTGATGCGGAGAAAGGCCTCGCACACGACGATAAATGCTGAGATGTTGAGGATGAAGTTAGGGGCCAGATCATGAAAATCCAGCCCGTAAATAGAACATGAGCCCACAAACAAATGGGTGGAGGGGGAATCCCAATCCGCGGAAGAAGTGGGTGAGGAACACGACCCTCTCGTGGGGTCCCGGAGTCGGAATAATCTGCCCTGCGTCCGGCAGCCGGTGCGCGGCCAAGTATCCGGCCGCCCGGAGCTTCATAATGTGCTCCTCCTTGACGGTGGAGGCCACCCATTTGCCTCCCGCTCCGGACATGTTTGGCTGTGCGGAGAAGGCGTGAACTAGGGCGCTGGAGCTCGAGGGTGCGAGAATGGATAAGCAAAGGAGGAAGAGGGCGTGGGTAAAAATGGGGGATCCTTATCCCTTTATAGAGGCGACGAAAATGGTGCGCCTCCCCATTTGCCCGTTAAAAATCACTTATTTCCAAGCGCCACAATTGATGGTGCGGTTGGGTTACCCATACCCGTATTGATGAGAATCCCGTGATAAGGGGACATGATCTCTGCTTCGACAAGACGTGCCGAGGAAGCTGCCTCGCAATATGTGCGGTGGCTGGTTGTGGGAAAACGGTTCGAATAATGACTCGACCGTGGTGTGATGGCATGTTATCTAAAGTTGTCAGCAGGTTATATTTGTGGAATATCGTTCTCTCTACGGTGGTATGTGAAAATCGTCTTGCAGAGCCGGACACGATCTAAGTGTTCGAGACTTACTTTGGAGTATTCGGAGATGGAACCCGCCTTGCAATGCCGAAGACAAACTGTGCGCTGGACTTATTGTCATTGAAGCCTGGTTTAGGGGCTACTGAGGGAGTCCTGGATTAGGGTGTATCCAGACAGCCGGACTATATACTTTGGCCGGACTGTTGGACCGTGAAGATACAAGACTCAAGACTTCGTCCCGTGTCCGGATGGGACTCTCCTTTGCGTGGAAGACAAGCTTGGCGATCCGGATGTTAGATCTCCTTCTTTGTAACCGACTCTGTATAACCCTAGCCCCCTCCGGTGTCTATATAAACCGGAGAGTTTAGTCCGTAGGAGGACAATCATAATCATCATAGGCTAGCTTCTTGGGTTTAGCCTCTACGATCTCGTGGTAGATCAACTCTTGTAATAATCATATCATCAAGATCAATCAAGCAGGAAGTAGGGTTTTACCTCCATCGAGAGGGCCCGAACCTGGGTAAAACATCGTGTCCCCTGCCTCCTATTACCATTAGCCTTAGACGCACAGATCGGGACCCCCTACCCGAGATCCGCCGGTTTTGACACCGACAACCGCCTCGGCTGCTTCTTGACGTCCACTCCAAGTCTCCTAGATTGCATTTGTTCCAAAAAGATCGCTATCGGAGGTTTCATTAATTCCGTTTGGACTCCGTTTGATATTCCTTTTCTTCGAAACACTGAAATAGGCAAAAAAAACAGCAATTCGGGCTGGGCCTCCGGTTAGTAGGTTAGTCCCAAAAATGATATAAAAGTGTAAAGTAAAGCCCATAAACATCCAAAATGGGTAATATAATAGCATGGAACAATCAAAAGTTATAGATACGTTGGAGACGTATCAGTGTGCACCTCTACCTTTTTGGATATGGTTAAAAACCACCATATATATACAACAAATAGTAAATTTTATGACAGTGCATTATTGATATACCTTTGGATTGAAGACTATAGAACATCATCCACCTCTTGTCATTTATCAAAAATAATAAGAAGAATATGCTCCAGAAAGAGTTCTTCAGATGCCTTTAGTGCAACATGCAATTCTATGAGATAAGGCTATGTCCATTGCCTTTTTATATAAGATTGTAACTGAAAACAAAAAATTAAATTATGCCCTCCTTTGGTGTTCTTTTTACCCCCCCCCCCCCCCCAACTACTATCAAAGGAGCATCCATGACATAAGGGATATTCTTTTGCATCAACAATGAGAAAATTTTAGTACATGCCTTCAAAGGAAGAGCATTGCTACAAAGACGATAGTCCTCACATGATTTATTGATGACAGAGTCAGCTGAGCCTTGCATCACGTCTGGTGCGTGGATTTGCACCTTTGTATCATCAGTCGTGCAAGGATCATGCAAGGAACGTCGTGCATAAAGTAGTTTCATCGAAGGAAAACCGAACTTGCAGAGTGTGAGTTCCAATTCATTCATGAAGCAAATAAACCATCTTTGGAAAATAGACCTCAAAAGACCACTGCGAACAACTTCACTCAAATATGTGCTTATAGTACAGCTCAGCAGTTCCTCAATTAACTTAATTTACCATACACAAAACAAATGTAATGATGAAGTTATCTAATCAACATTGTATGTATCGAACATCTGGTACACGTGGGACTCTGATGCTTCCACTACTCACAATAGCTATAGAGGAGTTCTAGTGGCTTCAGTATAATTATACTCTTGCCATCTCTAGTTTCGCCTCCTTCTACGGAGGTTATATCTTTTTCTGTTGACTGGCATACTGATAGCAGAAACAATTAATCCAAAACAAAAAACATGATTAAACCTTACCTACAGACACAAGCTGACGGACGCGGATAGTTTAGAAGCAAGATTGACTAAAATACAAATATGGAAGTCTGAACTAGAAGAACCAAAAAATGTAGGGACAATTGCATTTTTACCCCTAGTTGGTTCCTACCCATGGGTTTTGCCCTTAATTTTCGAGCTTGCTCAGTTTTGCCCTTACTTTTTCCATCAAGATCCCTCGAATGCCCTTTGACCGTTTGACCAAAGCTTTGAAAATTCATAACTAATTCATATGAACTCAGAAAAATGCAAATAAGATATCAAAATGTTCATATAAACATTACCTTTATGGGCATATCATTTGCATTCAGGACAAAAGCATCATTTAAACTACCTGAGGTAATTAATGTTATTAACATTATTAAAATAAAATAGGTATAAACAATATTTTTTTTCGTGAATAAAAATTATACGCAAATGTAGGTGATGTTTTCTGATCATCCTGATACCTTATTTGCATTTTCCTAAGTTCGTATCAACTTGTTATGAAGTTTCCAAATAATGGCCAAAGTCATTAGAACATTCATAACAAGTTGATGCAAACTTAGAAAAATGCAAATAAGTTATCAGGATGTTTAGAAAACATCACCTATATTTGCATGTAATTTTTATTCATGAAAAAAAATATTGTTTATACCTATTTATTTTTAATAATGTTAATAACATTAATTACCTCAGGTAGTTTAAACGATGCTTTTGTCCTGAATGCAAATGATATGCCCATAATGGTAATGTTTATCTGAATATTTTGATATCTTATTTGCATTTTTCTGAGTTCGTATGAATTAGTTATGAATTTTCAAAGTTTTGGTCAAACGGTCAAAGGGCATTCGAGAGACCTCGATAGAAAAAGTAAGGGCAAAACTGAGCAAGCTCGAAAAGTAAGGGCAAAACCCGTGGGTAGGAACCAACTAGGGGTAAAAATGCAATTGTCCCAAAAATGTAACTCTTAACTGCGCAAAAAAAATATCTATTGACCCACACTGCTCTTCTTACATAGGTGAAATTGCATATCAATTGGGAAACAAAGGCTTCTAAATATACTTATATCTCCATGATATATTGTTGATCTCCTAATGCCTTATGTGGCCATCGGTTACAGTTCATTGTTCAGGCTGTTATTGAAAATTATTTAGAGGAATCAAATCTAGTGAAGTTCTAAGAAAGCACAAATTAACCAAAAAAATGGAGGCAATTATCCAGTCTATACAAACCTTCACGTGGAAGAAACCATCCGTCCATATCGATAAAAAGGGCATGGGTGGCAACATTGATGGCAACGGCCTCATGTTTAGCCAATAAAAGTATGTGTATACTTCAAAGATAATTACCTCGAGAATGTTGTGGTATGGATGGGGCGTTGATCATGGAGCGATCCGGATGTAGAGCAGTGGGGAGAAGAGTTGTGGGCAGATCACTTTGTGGGAGCAGAACTCATGGTCGCATTGGGCCTCAACAAGTCTGAGGAAGGCCGACAGGAACGCAGCTTAGCATCGGGGTTGGGAGCTCAACCGGTGCTTCTTCGGGATGGCAGCCCAGCGCTGCCGGAATGGGAACCAGAGCGTCGAGCTTCCGGTGCTGCTGGCCCTTATTCAAACCTTGAGAACTGAAGTCTCATTAGTATCAACTTGTAAATCATTAGGAACAAATAATAGGTGGATGCAAATACGAATTAAAAATAGGAACCAAGCAGCTTAACTGGATGCAAATTAGAAGACTTTTAATCTATATGCATCGAAAGAGTCTCTTGTGGTCTAGGGGCTTAGTGAATAACTTCACAGAAGCAACACACGATTGTTATATATATAGTGAGAAAAACAAATAAGCTCACAGAAGAGCAAAAAGTAGGAAGAATACATGACAATACAAATAAAAAAGCTTCATTTTCAGGTGAAAGATCTGAGCATTAAGCATGATATAAATACCAAATTTTCTTGCGGGTTATATAAATACCAATTTATATGAATCATATCAAAGATTCTGTAGCAAAATCAGTCATGACCTCGATATGATTTTGACAGCATGCATCAGACTCTATGGACCATGAATTCTGGAAATCACACCACACGAATATAAATTGCTGATAATCCCCAAGTACAGGGAATCATCGTAGCAATTTCTAAAGGTGGAAGAGATAAGTATGGAGTGTCAAACCCACAAGGAGCTAAAGGTAAGATCAATATTCTCTCAAGTCCTATCTGCCACTGATACGACTCTACGTACACCGAACGTTTGCTTCCAATTAGAAACGAGAAATAAAACTATGCTGTGGGTATGAAGAGGATAACTTTGCATGATATCGGAGAGCTAAAAAAGAAAAGTAGGTGTTGTTATCATAAATTTAGAATATATTACTAAATATTATAAATAGTGAGTTTGGAATAATGATGGGTCGGTGTGCGGAATTATCCTAGGCAATTGTTAACAAGATCGGTAATAACTATTGCAATTTCATATGAGGCAGAGGCATAAGCTAACATACTTTCTCTTCTTGGATCATATGCACTTATGATTGGAACTCTAGCAAGCATCCGCAACTACTAAAGATCATTAAGGTAAAACCCAACCATAGCATTAACATATCAAGTCCCCTTTATCCCATACGCAACAACCCCCTTACTCGGGTTTATGCTTCTGTCACTCATGCAACCCACTATAAGCGAATCATGAAGGTACTACAACACCTACAACGGGAATCCCTCACACTTGCGCGACACAGAGGGCACAATAGGACAACAGCAAAATAAAACATACAACTCATACCAATCTAGATCATCAATCAACCCAAAGACAAAGGATATCTATTCAAAACATCATAAGATGGCAACACATCATTGGATCATAATATGTGGCATAAAGCACCATGTTCAAGTAGGGATTACAGCAGGGTGCGGGAGAGTGGACCGCGTAAAAGAGATGAGGATGGTGATGATGATGGTGATGTTGATGAAGACGATCACCGCGTGTAGGATCGAAAGTATGTCTAGAGGGGGGGGGTGATTAGACTACTCGACCAAATAAAAACTTTTCCTTTTCCCAATTTTAGTCTTTGGCAGATTTTAGCTATCTTACCACAAGTCAAGCAATCTTAACACAATTCAAGCAAGCATGCAAATAGTATATGAGCAGCGAAAAGTAAAGCATGCAACTTGCAAGAATGTAAAGGGAAGGGTTTGGAGAATTCAAACACAATTTGGAGACACTGTGATTTTTGAGCCGTGGTTCCGATAGGTGGTGCTATCGTACATCCATGTTGATGGAGACTTCAACCCACGAAGGGTAACGGTTGTGCGAGTCCATGGAGGGCTCCACCCATGAAGGGTCCATGAAGAAGCAACCTTGTCTATCCCACCATGGCCGTCGCCCACGAAGGACTTGCCTCACTAGTGGTAGATCTTCATGAAGTAGGCGACCTCCTTGCCCTGACAAACTCCTTAGTTCAACTCCACAATCTTGTCGGAGGCTCCCAAGTGACACCTAGCCAATCTAGGAGACACCACTCTCCAAGAAGTAACAAATGGTGTGTTGATGATGAACTCCTTGCTCTTGTTCTTCAAATGATAGTCTCCCCAACACTCAACTCTCTCTCACAGGATTTGGATTTGGTGGAAAGAAGATTTGAGTGGAAAGCAACTTGGGAAGGCTAGAGATCAAGATTCATATGGTAGGAATGGAATATCTTGGCCTCAACACATGAGTAGGTGGTTCCTTCTCAGAAACAGCAAGTTGGAAGTGTAGGTTTGTTCTGATGGCTCTCTCCACAAATGAAGAGGAGGTGGAGGGGTATATATAGCCTCCACACAAAATCTAACCGTTACACACAACTTGCCAAACTCGGTGGGACTGAATTGGTAAACTCGGTCAGACCGATTCAGCAAATCTAGTGACCGTTACGATTTTCGATGGGACCGACATGCAACTCGGTAGGACTGATATGGTTAGGGTTAGGGCATAATGTAATCTCGGTGAGACCGATTACACAAACTCGGTGAGACCGATTTTGGTAATAAGCTAACTAGAGAGTTGGTCAGGTAAACTCGGTGGGACCGATTCGCTCATTTCGATGGGACCGAAATGTTACGAAAAGGAAACAAGGAGTTTACATTGCAATCTCGGTGGGACCGATCGCTCATCTCGGTGGTACCGAAACGTTACGAAGGGAAACAGAGAGATTACAACCCCATCTCGGTGAGACCGAGATCCCTATCACTGAGACTGATTTGCCTAGGGTTTGTGGCAGTGGCTATGACATCTGAACTCGGTGGCGCCGGGTAGAAAGAATCGGTGGGGCCGAGTTTGACTTTTGGGTTTAGGTCATATGTGGATATGAGAAAATGGTTGAGGGTTTTGGGGCATATCACTAAGCACTGTGGAGCAAGAGACTCATTAAGCAACACCTCATCCCTCCTTGATAGTATTGGCTTTTCCTATAGACTCAATGTGATCTTGGATCACTAAAATATAAAATGTAGAGTCTTGAGCTTTTGAGCTTGAACCAATCCTTTTATCCTTAGCATTTTGAGGGATCCACTTTTCTCATCCATGCCATGCCATTCATTGAGCTTTTCCTGAAATATTCATCTTGGAATGATGTTAGCTCAATGAGCTATACGTTGTTAGGAATTACCAAAACCACCTAGGGATAGTTGCACTTTCAATCTCCCCCTTTTTGGTAATTGATGACAACATATAGATCAAAACTTCGACAAATGATAATAAGAGTGAAAAACATTGTCGCTTTGAGAAGTATATGATAATCAAGAGCTCCCCCTAAATTTGTGCATAGTTTAAGATTTGCTTTGGACTACAAATGCACAAGGAGTTAGGCTCATGGGTAACTCTTCCATGTCACATACATCTTGGTGGAGTGCTCAAAATGATAATAACTGAATACATGCACTCATCACCAAGCAAAGTGAATGATCATATAGAGATAAACGAGATACTGTGATCCAACAAGCATAAATGTGGCATATGATCAAACACATGATCATCAAGTATCACACAGACATAGAGTATCTCAAACAAGCAAGTAGAGTTTAACCACCAAAGCAAGAGAGAACAAAAAGCAACACTCTCTCTCGAAGCCTATGATCTATACATTTTTCTCCCCCTTTGGCAACAAGTTACCAAAAAGTTCATAGAAAATGCATAGCACTAGATCGACTCTCAGGCTTGATCTTCAGGTGGTGGTGTAGATAAAATGCCAAGGACGAAAGCATCAGTTGATGTAGATGGAGCTGGAGGTGTGGGTGCTGGAGCTGGTTGCACTGGAGCTGTAGGAGATGTAGTTGGTGCAGATGAAGTCGCTCTGGTGTCTGTCACTGGCACTACAGCTGATCTCTGAGCTCTAGGCACTCTGGCAAATGCATCAGTGGTTGTCTTGCCCTTCCTCTCCTCCATATCATCCTGAAGCTGCTCAACAACAGACTGGATCACAGTTACCTTCACATCCAAGTTATAGAACTTCTGCTCCATGATCCTCTCCAGGCTCTCCTGGTTTTGAGTCAAGGTGGCCAGCCCTTTCTCAATCCTCAGAGTGGATGCAATAAAGTAGCCTAGTTGATCCTGTTTGCTCTTCAGAAAGTACTGAGATGCCTCTTCCATCGTTGGCATCTTGGTAGCCTTCTCTGTCCTTGCGTTCTCCTTCTTGGCTTGAGCATGCACAGAAGATGGCTCATCTTCATTCATAACCACTTGGTTATCCTCAAAGTCTGGATAGATAGCAAAATGTTCCTTGTCCAGCAAGTATGTGCCTGTGCCCATCTTGGAGTTCATCAGCTCCTGGATCTGTGGGGCATACCCACAACTTCTTTTCTGGTCAGCTGCTATCCTCTTGATAGTCTCAACAATGAGGCTCCTGACCTTGAATTTCTGTGGCACATCAAATAGGTGTAGCAAGTTTATTGCATGGCCTCTGATCATGTTGTGGTCACCTGACTTGGGCAAGAGAGTGTGCCTGAGGATTCAGTTGATGGTTGGCAGTCCTGATAGAAGATAGTGTACAGATCCAAACTTATGTGTCTCAACTGCAGCATCTGGGATCTCTCTCTACATATGTGCCATAGTGTTGTGATCCATCTTCTTCTTGGCATAGACATCAAAGTCATCTTCCTTCTCCTTAGGTGCATTGATCAGATTTGCCCATTCCTCAATAGTTGATTGGTACCTTGTACCTTCAGACATCCACACTATCCTGCCATCTGGTTAGAAGTGTGTTGTGGAGTAGAATTGCATTATGAGCTCATCATTCCACTTTGTGAGCTTCTGCCCAACAAAGTCTGCAACTCCACAAGCAGTGAAACTGTCATACACTCCAGGATAGTGTTCCTCATTTTCCTTCATGTAGGTCCAGTCCACCGACCTCATGTCACAAACTATAGGCTTCTTGTCCAACAATACTGTCTCATAGAAATCCTGCTGTTCCTTAGTATGGAACCTGTAGTCAACAACAATCCTTCTCCTGATAGCATAGGGATTAGACAACCTCCACTGTCTGAGTCCTGCATCCTTCCTCAGCTTCATGTTCTCAGCCACAGGATGAGCATCATTGTGGTCTGGAATCTTTGGCTTCAACTTTCTCAGAACATGCTCTACATCTACTTCTTCTTCAGTAGCAGTTTCAGGCACTGGGGCCTTGTTCTTCTCAGCAGCAGATATGTTTCTGGTATTCCTCTTTGGTGTAGTCTTTGGTTTGGGGGCAGCTTTGGGTGCTTCTTTGGGCTTTGATGATGCAGCCCCTGACCTAATAGCATCACCCATAAGCTTCTGAGCCTTAGGTGCTGGTGCAGCAACCTCTTCTTCCTCTTCCTCTTCCATCATGGAAGGCTTTCCAACAAATCTGGCCATGGTCTTCTTGACCCTTTCCTTCCTTTTCTTCCCTTCTGCAGCAGCCTCTTTGGGTTGGGATTCCAAAGGTACTTGAGTAGAGGCTCTGGCTTTGGACATGAGAGTTCTCTTTGCAGGCACTTTGATCTTCATACCAGGCTTAATGGATGCAGTTGTGCCATACTCCTTTTTGAGCACTTTCTTCTTGGAAGTGGCCTCATCCTCTACTGCCACATAGTCTTCATCCTCAGATTCTGAGGTTTTCTTCTTTCTGGTTCTGGTGGCAGCTTTAGGTAAGTTGCTTGGGGTGCTCCTACTGCCCTCATCAGAGGTACTAGAGGGACTAGTGCCCTCACTCATCTGAACCTGCACCTCTTCCCTGTTCTGGCTGTCACTTTGATCAGACATGTTGCAAACACTGACTGCTGACCCTGTGAATAGATATAGATGAGATAGAGTGGATGAGCATCACAAAATACAGAGGTTTTTGCGAAAGAATGATTCAAAAACTTAGTTTTAGTTTTCCACAGAAAGCATTTCGGATCAACCGATTTGCAAACTCAGTGATACCGAAGCAGCTTTTGGAACCTAAACCAGTGAACTCGGTCAGACCGAGTCACAGTTTGGTGGCACCGAGACTGCTAGGGTTTCACAAAGTCCTGAACTCGGTCACACCGATTTGCAATTCTCGGTCAGACCGAGAATCACTTGTGCAATGGCCTTAGCCGAATCGGTGGAACCGAGTTCTGCAACTCGGTGGGTCCGAGATGGTTTCGGCGGAAACCTAACCCTAAATTTTTCAATTCATTACTAATCTATGGATTGTTTTGACTGGATAGAGTAGTTTCAATCGTGGCAAGAATCATGATGAACACAATGTGATAGGAATCGGACGGGGATAGCACTGTGATCGAGTCCATACCCTAGCTTGACGATGAACTCGCTATGGCGGCAACGGCGGGGGTGAAATTCGTTGACGGCGGCGGAGACCAGCGACTGGAGGCGGCTGGCGACGAGGAGAACGATCCAGAGACCCTGGAGGCAGAGCGAGCTATGCGCGGGCGAAGGGGTTTGGAGAAAGTTTCCAAATTTTTGCCCGTGAGTATATATAGCCCGACCCTGTCGGTGTGACCGAGTGGAACAACTTGGTGGCACCAAGATGCATAACTGTATACAGTTACAGCAACTCGGTGTGACCGAAAAGTTCAAATCGGTTGCACCGAGATTGAAAACCTAGATCGACTTAGTGATCTCGGTATGACCGAAATGGAGAAATCGGTCAGACCGAAACGCACAAAGACGTTTTGGAAGTTTAAGTCCATGACGAATCGGGGACTCCGAGTGCTCCTCACATAGAGTGGTTCGAATCTAACTTGATCAAATTTTGTGATGTAGCATGAATAGAGTTTGAGACGAGAAAAGCATAGATAGCTAGAGAAGGTTCTTAGGCATTCTTGTTCATCCACTTGGCAAAAGAAAAAGAAACCAATCAATCAAAGCAACAAGTGGATGTCCTCGAATGAGTAAAATATGCAACCAACATGCTCACACAATAAAATGGCAAATGAAATATGTGGCAAAGCATGCACAACCAATACTAGCGTCTATCAAACAATTGGCGATAACTAGGTCATCTATATATGAGTATATTGACTTAGGAGTCAAATGAGAACATTTGATCATAGGTCATACTCATCGTTTAAGCACAAGTGGGGTTACCACTTTTACATAAAGCATTGTTGTGTTCACACCATTAGAGTTGCTTTAGCTCAGTTCTTAGAGTAAAGCTCCCCCTAGATGTGAGATCCCCCCTTAGAGGGATAAACTAACCTTGGGTTTTGTCGATGATGACTTCATATAGGTGTTGAAGATGTGGATGCTCAATGTTGATGTAGATCATTTGGAGCAATCCTTTGGAGTGAGTTGCACTTTCAATACCTACATGGGTTAGTCCAACAAGGAACAAACAAGGATATCCATAGACATAGAGTGATGCTCACACAAGATAATGTCTATGAGAGCATTAGGTTACCTTGTCCCTTGTCTTACCAACAAGAGGGTTTGTGACTCCTTGAACTAGTGCAAGATGTGGAACTTGATTGCACTTGTTGTTGCCAAAATGATATGAGTGAGATATATTGGCGGAGTCACCCTCAAGAACTCTCTAGTTCTTCTTCTTCGGGATCCACATCATCTTGATGGGAATCCTTGGAGTTGTAGTCGTACTTGATGAAGTAGAACTTGACGTAGTCTTGGGAACCCACTTGACCAAGGCCTTAGGAGCTTCTTCAAATGCATCAATCTCCTCTTGAAGCTTGTCCTTGCCTTTTTGCTTGTTGTCTTGTGGAGGAAGATCATCTTGAGCTTGTGTCCCCTTGAAGGAAGTAGGATCATACTTCTCTTGTTGAGGAACAAACTTCGTCTTGGGGTATTGATCTTCTTCCCACTCAACTCCATTGGCATTGAACTTTCGTTCAAAACCAACACCTTGGTTCTTCCGGTGCCTTCCTTGCTTGCGTACAATTTCCTCAAATTGCTTACTCCCGGCAAGGCTCTTGTAAACACCTTTCTCTATAATTCCCTTCAATAAGCTATTTTCTTGCTCAAGTGTAACTTGGCTAAGAGAATCATTAGTGGAATCAAGAGAACTACTAGAAGCAACAACATTGGATTTAGCATGATTATTGTTACTACTAGAGGAAGAATCCTTCTTGTTATTGTTAATGGACTTGACTTGAGGCATGTAAGTAGATAAGAGTAAACGCTTGGCAATGTAAGAAGAACTTTTCTTACGGAGATCATCATTAATTGCCTTTAAGAACTCATGCTCTTGCTCAAGGTTGAGCTTTTCAAAGCGTAACTTCTCATGAGTCCTTAAAAGTTCTCAATGATCTTCTAAGATAGTTTCATGAGCTAACTTAAGAGTGTTTAGTTCTTTAGTTAGAAGCTCAATATTCTCCTTATCATTGTCATTCGTTTTATCTTGATTAGCATGATTAATTGATGTTTCATCAAAGTATTCATCACTAGAGTTGTCAACAAGTAAATCATCATCACCTAGCAAGTCATCTTCATCACTATTGAAATCAACATACTCGGGGTGTGTTACCTTTGGGCCTTTAGCCATGAAGCATCTTCCAAGTCCTTCATTTGGTGAGTCAAATATGTTGTAGGAGTTGGTTGACACAAGTTCTAGACCGGCAACACCTTCATCTTGAGTATATTCGGAGTCAGAGTGATAGCTTCTCTCGGAGTGATTGTCGGAGTCGGAGCCGGATACCCATTCACCAGCAAGAGCTTGATGTCTTTGTTTTGTGTAGCTCCTTGATGACTTGTCCTTCCTTTCCGAATCCTTGCTTCTCCAGGATGTTCTTCATTCATAACGATCATCTCTACTCCTCCTCTCTCTTGGTGGTGATTCTTCTCTTCTACTTCTACTCTTGGGTGATTCTTCTCTTCTTTTGTGGGGTGCCGTACACTCATTGGAATAGTGTCCCAGTCTCCCACAATTGTAGCAATTGCGTTCTCGACTAGAAGATCTTTTGTCATTGTAGGACCTTGACTTGGAGCTTCTTTCTTTGCTTCTACTCTTGTAGAACTTGTTGAAGTTCTTCACCATTAAGCTCAATCCTTCATTGAAGGTTTGTTTCTCACTTGATGATGTGGGGGCTTCACATGAGGCTTTGTAAGAACCACTTGACTTGTTGTGAAGTTCCTCCTTATCCTTGAGTGACATCTCATGAGCAACAATTCTTCCAATGACTTCCGTTGGCTTGAGATCTTTGTAATTTGGCATCATTTGGATCAATGTCCACACGGTATCATATTTTCCGTCCAAAGCTCTTAGGATCTTCTTGATGATGAATTTGTTGGTCATCTCTTCACTTCCTAAGCCAGCAATCTCATTTGTGATAAGAGCAAGCCTAGAGTACATTTCAGCGACACCTTCACCATCCTTCATTTTGAACTTGTCAAGTTGACTTTGTAGCACATCCAACTTGGATTCCTTGACGGAGTCGGTACCTTCTGATACGTCTCCAACGTATCTATAATTTTTTATTGCTCCATGCTACTTTATCTATTTTTTTGGACTATAATGGGCTTTATTTTACACTTTTATATTATTTTTGGGACTAACCTATTAACCGGAGGCCCAGCCCAGAATTGCTGCTTTTTGCCTTTTTCAGTATTTCAAAGAAACAGAATATCAAACGGAGTCCAAACAGAATGAAACCTTCGGGAACGTGATCTTCTAACCGAACATGATCCAGGAGACTTGGACCCTACTCCAAGAAGCGCCAGAGGCGGTCACGAGGGTGGAGGGCGCGCCCCCCTACCTCGTGGGCCCCCTGACGCTCCACCGACGTACTCCTTCCTCCTATATATACCTACGTACCCCCAATAGACCAGAGACAGAGCAAAAAAACCTAATTCCACCGCCGCAACCTTCTGTATCCACGAGATCCCATCTTGGGGCCTGTTCCGAAGCTCCGCCGGAGGGGGCATCCACCACGGAGGGCTTCTACATAAACACCATAGCCCCTCCGATGAAGTGTGAGTAGTTTACTTTAGACCTTCGGGTCCATAGCTAGTAGCTAGATGGCTTCTTCTCTCTTTTTGGATCTCAATACAATGTTCTCCCCCTCTCTCGTGGAGATCTATTCGATGTAATCTTCTTTTTGCGGTGTGTTTGTTGAGACCGATGAATTGTGGGTTTATGATCCAGCTTATCTATGAATAATATTTGAATCTTCTCTGAATTCTTTTATGTATGATTGAGTTATCTTTGCAAGTCTCTTCGAATTATCTTTTTGGTTTGGCCAACTAGATTGGTAGTTGTTGCAATGGGAGAAGTGCTTAGCTTTGGGTTCAATCTTGCGGTGTCCTTACTCAGTGACAGAAAGAGTTGCAAGGCACGTATTGTATTGTTGCCATCGAGGATAGCAAGATGGGGTATTTATCATATTTCATGAATTTATTCCTCTACATCATGTCATCTTGCTTAAGGCGTTACTCTGTTTTTAACCTAATACTCTAGATGCATGCTGGATAGCGGTCGATGAGTGGAGTAATAGTAGTAGATGCAGAATCATTTCGGTCTACTTGTCTCGGACGTGATGCCTATATACATGATCATACCTAGATAACCTCATAACTATGCTCAATTCTGTCAATTGCTCAACAGTAATTTGTTCACCCACCGTAGAATACTTATGCTCTTGAGAGAAGCCACTAGTGAAACCTATGGCCCCCGGGTCTATTCTCATCATATTAATCTCCATCACCTATTTACTTGCTTTGCCTTTACTTTCTACTTTGCATCTTTATACCAAAAATACCAAAAATATTATCTCTATCATATCTCACTCTCGTAAGTGACCGTGAAGGGATTGACAACCCCTAATCGCGTTGGTTGCGAGTAGCTATCGTTTTGTGCAGGTACGAGGGACTTGCGCACGACCTCCTACTGGATTGATACCTTGGTTCTCAAAAACTGAGGGAAATACTTACCCTACTGTGCTACATCATCCTCTCCTCTTCGAGGAAAACCAACGCAAGCTCGAGACGTAGCAAGAAGGGTTTCTGGCGCCGTTGCCGGGGAGACTTACGCAAAAGTCAACATACCAAGTACCCATGACAATCCCTATCTCTCACATTACATTATTTGCCATTTGCCTCTCGTTTTCCTCTCCCCCACTTCACCCTTGTCGTTTTATTCGCCCTCTCTTTCCCAATCTCCTCATCTCTTTCCGTTGCCTTTTCCTCATCCTTTTGTTTGCTCGTGTGTTATTTTGCTTGCTTGTCGTGATGGCTCAAGATGCCACCAAATTGTGTGACTTCACCAATACCAATAATTATGATTTCCTTAGCACTCCGGTTGCTCCTCTTGCCAATACTGAATCTTGTGAAATCAATACTGCTTTGTTGAATCTTGTTATGAAAGATCAATTCTCCGGCCTTCCTAGTGAAGATGCCGCTACTCATCTGAATAGCTTTGTTGATTTATGTGATATGCAAAAGAAAAAAGATCGATAATGATGTCGTTAAATTGAAGCTATTTCCTTTTTTGCTTAGAGATCGTGCTAAAGCGTGGTTTCCATCTTTGCCTAAAAATAGTATTGATTCTTGGCACAAGTGCAAAGATGCTTTTATCTCTAAGTATTTTCCTCCCGCTAAGATTATCTCTCTTAGAAACGATATTATGAATTTTAAGCAACTTGATCATGAACATGTTGCACAAGCTTGGGAAAGAATGAAATTAATGCTATGTAATTGTCCTACTCATGGTTTGAACTTGTGGATGATTATACAAAAATTTTATGCTGGATTGAATTTTTCTTCTAGAAATCTTTTAGATTCGGCCGCGGGTGGCACTTTTATGGAAATCACTTTAGGAGATGCTACTAAACTCCTAGATAATATTATGGTTAATTATTCTCAATGGCATACTGAAAGATCTACTAATGAAAAGGTGCATGCTATAGAAGGAATCAATGTTTTGAGTGAAAATATGGATGAACTTAGGAATTTATTTGCTAAGAGTGTTTCTTCTGATCCCAATAATATGCCTTTATCTACTTTGCTTGAGAATAATAATGAATCTATGGATGTGAATTTTATTGGTAGGAATAGTTTTGGTAACAACGCGTATAGAGGGAATTTTAATTCTAGGCCTTATCCTAGTAATCCTTCTAATAATTATGGAAATTCCTACAACAACTCTTATGGAAATTTTAATAAGATGTCCTCTGAATTTGAGAGTAGTGTTAAAGAGTTTATGAATTCACAAAAGAATTTTAATGCTTTGCTTGAAGAGAAATTGCTTAAAGTTGATGATTTGGCTAGGAACGTTGATAGAATTTCTCTCAAGATTGATTCTTTAAAGCTTAGATCTATTCCTCTTAAGCATGATATCAATGAGTCTCTCAAAGCCATGAGAATTTCCATTGATGAGTGCAAAGAAAGAACCGCTAGGATGCGTGCTTCCAAAGATGCCTTTATTAAATCGTGTTCTTCTAATTCCTATGAAAATCAAGATGAAGATCTAAAAGTTATTGATGTGTCCCCTATCAAATCTTTGTTTTGCAATATGAATCTTGATGAAACTGAATATGATCTTCCTTTACCTAGAAGGCGTTCTAAGAATTCTGAGTTGTTGGATCTTGATGATGAAATTGATAAAAGTGGGATTGAAATAAATAGAAACCGTGATGTTGCTAAACCCACTATTTTGGATCTCAAGGAATTTAATTATGAAAATTGCTCTTTGATTGGTTGTATTTCCTTGTTGCAATCCGTGCTAGAATCTCCTCATGTTTATAGTCAAAATAAGGCCTTTACTGAACATATTGTTGATGCCTTGATGCAATCTTATGAAGAAAAACTTGAGATGAAAGTTTCTATCCCTAGAAAACTCTATGATGAGTGGAAACCTACTATTAAAATTAAAATTAAAGATTTTGAGTTTCATGCTTTATGTGATTTGGGTGCTAGTGTCTCTACTATTCCCAAAACTTTATGTGATTTGCTAGATTTCCATGATTTTGATGATTGCTCTCTAAACTTGCATCTTGCGGATTCCACTATTAAAAAACCTATGGGAAGAATTAATGATGTGCTCATTGTTGCAAATAGGAATTATGTGCCCGTAGATTTTATCGTTCTTGATATAGATTGCAATCCTTCATGTCCTATTATTCTTGGTAGACCTTTCCTTAGAACGATTGGTGCAATTATTGATATGAAGGAAGGGAATATTAGATTACAATTTCCCTTAAAGAAGGGTATGGAACACTTCCCTAGAAAGAAAATAAAGTTACCATATGAATCTATCATGAGAGCCACTTATGGATTGCCTACCAAAGATGGCAATACCTAAATCTATCCTTGCTTTTATGCCTAGCTAAGGGCGTTAAACGATATCGCTTGTTGGGAGGCAACCCAATTTTATTTTATTTTTTGTTTTTGCTTCTGTTTAGGAATAAATAATCCATCTACCTACTGTTTGGATGTGGTTTTATGTTTTAATTAGTGTTTGTGCCAAGTAGGACCTATAGGATAACCTACGATGATAGTTGATTTGATTATGCTGAAAAACAGAAACTTTGCACGCACGAATTTAGTTATGATAAATCACAGGAACGTGATTTTGCGTTGATTCTTTTTTCTGCTGATCAATAAACAAATTTTATGGGACTTCCTATTTTGGTAGAACTTTTAGAGTTCCGGAAGTTTGCGTTAGTTACAGATTGCTACAGACTGTTCTGTTTTTGACAGATTCTGTTTTTCGTGTGTTGTTTGCTTATTTTGATGAATCTATGGCTAGTAAAATAGTTTATGATCCATAGAGAAGTTGGAATACAGTAGGTTTAACACCAATATAAATAAATAATGAGTTCATTACAGTACCTTGAAGTAGTATTTTGTTTTCTTTCTCTAACGGAGCTCACGAGATTTCTGTTGAGTTTTGTGTTGTGAAGTTTTCAAGTTTTGGGTGAATTCTTTTGATGGATTATGGAACAAGGAGTGGCAAGAGCCTAAGCTTGGGGATGCCCATGGCACCCCCAAGATAATCCAAGGACACCAAAAATTCAAAGCTTGGGGATGCCCCGGAAGGCATCCCCTCTTTCGTCCACTTCCATCGGTAATTTACTTGGAGCTATATTTTTATTCACCAACATGATATGTGTTTTGCTTGGAGCGTCTTGTATTATTTGTGTCTTTGCTTGTTAGTTTACCACAATCATCCTTGCTGTACACACCTTTTGAGAGAGCCATGCATGAATTGAAATTTGTTAGAATACTCTATGTTCTTCACTTATATCTTTTGAGCTTGATAGTTTTGCTCATAGTGCTTCACTTATATCCTTTTGAGCGTGATAATTTTTGCTCTAGTGCTTCACTTAGATCTTTTAGAGCACAGTGGTGGATTTGTTTTAAAGAAACTTGATCTCTCATGCTTCACTTAGATTATTTTGAGAGTCGTTAATAGCATGGTAATTTGCTTAATGTTAATATACTTGGTATTCAAGATATGTGAAACTTTCTTTTGAGTGCGTTGAATACTAAGATAAGTTTGATGCTTGATAATTGTTTTGAGATATGGAGGTGATAATATCAAAGTCGTGCTAGTTGGGTGATTATGAATTTGAGAAATACTTGTGTTGAAGTTTGCAAGTCCCGTAGCATGCACGTATGGTTAAAGTTGTGTAACAAATTTGAAACATGAAGTGTACCTGGCTTGTGCATCCTTATGAGTGGCGGTCGGGGACGAGCGATGGTCTTTTCCTACCAATCTATCCCCCTAGGAGCATAAGCGTAGTACTTGATTTTTGATGACTTCTAAATTTTTGCAATAAGTATATGAGTTCTTTTGACTAATGTTGAGTCCATGGATTATATGCACTCTCACCTTTCCACCTTTGCTAGCCTCTTCGGTACCGTGCATTGCCCTTTCTCACCTTGAGAGTTGGTGCAAACTTCGCCGGTGCATCCAAACCCCGTGATATGATACACTCTATCACACATGAACCTCCTATTATCTTCCTCAAAACAGCCACCATACCTACCTATCATGGCATTTCCATAGCCATTCCGAGATATATTGCGATGCAACTTCCACCATCATCATCGTGACATACATTACTGTCGGTGTCAAAACCGGCGGATCTCGGGTAGGGGGTCCCGAACTGTGCGTCTAGGCGGATGGTAACAGGAGACGAGGGACATGATGTTTTACCCAGGTTCGGGCCCTCTCGATGGAGGTAAAACCCTACGTCCTGCTTGATTAATATTGATGATATGGGTAGTACAAGAGTGGATCTACCACGAGATCAAGGAGGCTAAACCCTAAAGCTAGTCTATGGTATGATTGTTGTAATGTATGTTGTGTCCTACGGACTAAAACCCTCCGGTTTATATAGACACCGGAGGAGGCTAGGGTTACACAGATTCGATTACAATGGTAGGAGATCTACATATCCGTATCGCCAAGCTTGCCTTCCACGCCAAGGAAAGTCCCATCCGGACACGGGACGGAGTCTTCAATCTTGTATCTTCGTACTCTTGGAGTCCGGCGGACGATGATAGTCCGGCTGTCCGGACACCCCCTAGTCCAGGACTCCCTCAGTAGCCCCTGAACCAGGCTTCAATGACGATAAGTCCGGCGCGCATAATGTTCGGCATTGCAAGGCGGGTTCCTCCCTTGAATAATCCAGAGAAGATCATGAACACCAGGATAGTGTCCGGCTCTGCAACATAAATTCCACATTCCACCGTAGAGAGAATAATGCACATAAATCCAATCTGCTGACGTTTTACGCGGCATGACATCACACCGCTTCCAAGCCTTTATTTGAATCGTTTTTTATTATACCACCTCAGCACGTTCAGCGAAGCGGCCTTGGCATGTCTTGTTGAAGCAGAGATCGTGTTCCCCTTATTCCGGGATTCTCATCAATACGGACGTGGGTAACCCAACCGCGCCATTGATGGTGGCGCTTGGGAGATAAGCGAGTTTTACCAGGCCGGTGGGGGACGCATAGTCTTCGTCCGCCTATATATAAGGGATAAGGATTTACCTTCTCACCTACGCCTTCTTCCTCCTTTGCTTATCCATCTCCGCGTACTCAAGCTCCAACGCCCAAGCTCGCGCATCTCGCCTCGACCTTCTCCGAATATGTCTGGAGCGGGAGGCAAATGGTTGGCCTCCACCGTTAAGGAGGAGCACATCACCAAGCTGCGCAGCGCCGGATACCTCTCCGGCGATATCGCGCATCGGCTGCCCGACGAGGGGCAGCTCATCCCTACCCCCGGGCCCCATGAGAGGGTTGTCTTTCTTCCCCACTTCCTTCGCGGACTGGGCTTTCCACTCCACCCATTCGTCCGGGGGCTCATGTTTTACTACGGCCTGGATTTCCACGATCTGGCACCAAACTTTATCCTCAACATCTCGGCGTTTATCGTCGTGTGCGAGGCCTTCCTCTGCATCCGGCCCCACTTCGGCCAGTGGCTCAAGACCTTCAACGTCAAGCCGAAGGTTGTGAAGGGCACGCAAGCGGAATGCGGAGGCGCCATGTTGGGTAAGTTGCCCAACGTCCTTTGGCTCGAAGGGGCCTTCGTGGACTCCGTCAAGGGGTGGCAATCGGGGTGGTTCTACATCACTGAGCCGCGCGAGCCCACATGGGCGGCGGCCCCCGAATTTAGATCTGGCATCCCCATGCAGCTCACCTCCTGGAAAGAGAAGGGCTTGCTGTGGGGCAATCCTAAGGAGCTGACGGGACTCCGAGCCTGCATCCAGAAACTGGTGAATAATAAGCTCAGGCTCATCGACGTGGTCCAAGTCATGCTCATTCGCCGGATTCTCCCATGCCAAGAACGGGCATTCAATCTGTGGGAGTTCAATCCGGAACAGCACCAGGCGCTAAGCGGGCTCTTCGATACGACATATGAAGGCGCCTGGAGGGTGCTGTTTAAGGGCGCCGAAGCCCCCGCATCCGCGATGGAAGATCGCGGATTTTGCTCGCAGCATCCGGCTGACGAGGTAAGTGATGCAACCCCTTTACGGGACACTTGTGGTAATCAAATTGATTCTAAGAGGGTTTCAATCTCTCTTTTCCTTTGACAGGAATGGATGGAGAAGGCCGAGCAGCTCATCAGCCCGGCTCCCATGCCAGAGGACCCAGTGAACGCCCGTCTAGCAGGGCTACTGGTTCCGGCACCGCACGTGGTGCCGGAGAAGAAGGCCAAGAAGGTGGCCGCGGGGACTCGAAAGAGTTCCCGCAATCAGGCGTCCGACGACGAGGCAGACTCCTCCCCCGAAGACGAGGAGGAGGAAGAAGACTCTCTCCCGGAGGAGGGAGAGAAGAAGAGGAAGGCTTCCCCAATAGGGGAGGCCGAAGGGTCCAAGAGGGGGAGAACTATCCCCCCGGACAGTTTCGCCAACACCATCGTTGGCGAGGAGGAGTGGCCTTTAAGGGCCAGGCGTCCGGCAAGATCGTAAGTATCCGGATCCCTGATATGCAATTTCTTTCGTGTCGCGTAGTGTCCTTCTAATGCTGCATTTTGTCCGTAGTCCGGCCGATGATGATCTCCCCGCTTCATCGAGCGGGTCATTGGCCCCGTCGGATGTGGATTCACTTCCGACTGCCTCTACCCCCCGCGCCGACGAGGACGCCGAGGTGGGATCCCAGAGAGGGACCCATCAGGAGGAGGCTCCGGAGGCGCCGTCAGGTAGCCTCCCGGACTTTGCGCCGGACTCTACATCAGAACCCACAGTGGTTCCAGAGTCCGGCAGGCGGCCCCTTCGAAAGAAGGGCAGGACGGTGACACCGGCGGCCTCCGTCCAACCGGAGGCGCCAGACAACTTGTTGGAGGCGCTTAAAGGCGCTTCCATCGAGGAAGAACACCGCACTCTCATGAGTGCGGTGATTTAGAAGGTTCAGCTCGCCAGGAGCGGGCTGACCGAAGCCTACAGCAGCCTTTTAACAGGCTTTGAGGTAAGAAGTTAAAGTTATGTAATGTAATACCGCATAGACAGTAGCCCCTGATGCTCAGTTCGGTGTTCGGAAAGAAAAGCCGGACTGAGGATCTAACAAGATATACGCAGGGTTGCTTAAAATATGTCAATATGGGTTTGCAGGTTGTGCTGCTGACCTCTGCCGCACTGACTGCGGAGGTCGGTGTGTTGAAGCAGGAGCTCGAACGGTCCGAGCAAGAGCTCGGCCATGCCAAGAAGCAGCTCGAGGACAAAGAAGGTGAGTAACACCGCTTTGAATAATTACCTTACAGAAAAGGATTTTGGTTGCAATAAAATTAACAAGGACAATATGGGTATTGCAGGGGCCACGAACGAGGTGGCAGCCCTGAAGGAGTCTGTGTCCGCGGCCGAACGCAGTGCGACCGCGGAACAGGCAGAGCGAGAAAAGCAGGAGGCACGGGTGGCGGAAGTACGGCAAGAGCTCCAGGCTCTCATGGAGAAGCATGAGAGTTTGGAGCGTGACTCCAAGACCCGAGAGTCCAAGCTTGCCTCGGCTCTCGAAAGTGCCAAGTCCGCCAAGGCCGAGGCCCGTAAGGCCCTTCAGGAGGTTGAAGATGTAAAGAAGATAGCGGCGGGTAAGGCATTTTTCATGCAAAGCAAGCATGTTAATGTAAACTACCTGACACTTACCCGCATTCGGAGCTCTCCAGGGGCGTTTGCAGATCTGCCGCGTAGTGCGTCCGATGCCGCCGCATTCTATCGTGGCGAGGAGGGGAGCTCGACGGAGAAGGCCTTCTGGTCTCAGTACGCTGAGGCCGGCCATCTGGTGCCCCCAAGCGACCAGCTGAAAGAGCTGGTCGAACTCCACAAGGTAGTTGAGGAGGCCATGAAGGGCCTTATAATCCGGCTGTGGCCTGGACAGGCCATGCCTGGGAGCTACTTTGGCCTCGTGCGGGGCTGGTGGATGCGTGCCCCTGGGTGGAGGTCATCAAGCGCTCCGCCTGTATTGAAGGTGCTCGTCGGGCCCTTGCCCGCACGAAGGTGCATTGGGGCAGGTTGGATGCGGAGAAGCTTCTCACGGACCCATCGCCACCGGGCAAGGAGTATCGCACACCCGAAATGTATTATAAAACTGTCCTGAAGGGAGCCCGCGATATTGCGGATGAGTGCCCCAGAAATGTAATCTTTGAGTAAACTCGCTATGTATTATCCTGTGCGCTAAAAACTTTGTTCATATGCGCCTTTAGCAACGCTTGTTTAATTTAAAATATTACCTTCTGTGCGGCCGTTTATAAAATTTGAGAGATGGCAAGTCGTTGGCTTCAGCCCCCGAGCCGCGAGTGCTGGGGTGTTCGGGATAAACTTGAGCACTCTTGTTCCCATTTTTGGGTCCATCTAGGGAGGCGCTCAACACAACGAACAAGGCAACCGGACTTATAATGCTTGAACACTCTCACTTAGCCATAGAATTCTATAATTTTAAATTTTGGCGAAGCCCCTGGTATTCGGAAGACCGAATTCGGGGCGCTATCCACGCCTTCATCGGACATTGTCCGGAACTTCGCTCGAAGCGGCGTGAGTCTTTAAGGACCCGAAAAAAACCTCTCGAACAGCGACCAGTCTCTCGCCTTATCATGCCGGTCAGTTTTAGCTTTCTCCACTGAGGCGCTCGCCCGGCTCAACCGGGGCGCAATTGTAGTGGTTCTCCCAGTGCCACCTTAGCCGACAGAACGGAACGTAAGGCACCAAAACGTGGGAGCCGGGCAAACCCAACTATTGACCCAAGACATGATTCGGAGCTGATTCATATAATGCTATAAGTTCGGGGTGCCGCACTTATGAAAGTGTTCGGACTTATCACACCATAATGTGGGGAACATAAGCCCCTGGTGTATTCAGCCGTACCAAAATATACGGGTGCAAGATGTCATGTAATGAACATATATATATAAAAAGTAATGCAATTGCCGTCGAAAAGTGCTGCATTATTTATTAAAGAAAATCTGCTATGAATGCGGACTGATACAAATAGTGCGGTAAGCAAGGGATTTGGACTAATTAAACATGTCCCCCTCCAGGGGTGAGCTGCGGACTTGGTGTATATAATCAAATTTAATGCTCGTAATTGAGACCACCTGAGTGTTCGTCGCAGCCTTCTTTCTTCCCTGGCTGTTGCATCATGAGTTCGGCAGGTTCACCGCCGGACAGGGCCTCTGGTTAACGGAGTCCTGTGTACACAAAGAAGGAAAATGATAATAAAAAAGGGGGCACACTTGCGAGCCCCTGGTGTGGTCGAGCCGCACTCTGGGTCCATTGTGATCGTGCCCCTTCCCCTTCGCCCATGGTATCTTCAAAGCGTAATGATGTACGCGGAGGGTTGTTCTTGCAATCATGCGAGGGCGGGGGTTGGGGCCGCATTGCTACGCGTGCTCTGATCGCGCCAGGTGGTCTTGGTTGGTATTGCTTCGGGCGCGTTTTGCTGTATCCGGCCGTTTAACGGCCGGACTCGAGAATTGCCTTAAAAGGCTGCTCTGTACTTCTGCCGCGAGAGCCGCTGTATGTTCCTCCATTCGGAGGGAGCGTTCCGTATTTCCGTTGACCGTGATGACTCCGCGAGGGCCTGGCATCTTGAGCTTTAGGTATGCATAATGCGGCACCGCGTTAAACTTTGCAAACGCGGTTCGTCCAGCAGAGCGTGATAGCCGCTGCGAAATGGGACTATGTCGAAGATTAACTCTTCGCTCCGGAAATTATCCGGGGATCCGAAGACCACATCCAATGTGACTGAGCCGTACAATTGGCTTCCACACCTGGTATGGCACCTTTAAAGGTTGTCTTTGTAGGTTTAATCCTTGAGGGGTCTATGCCCATCTTACGCACTGTATCCTGATAAAGCAGGTTCAGGCTACTACCGCCATCCATCAGGACTCTCGTGAGGTGAAATCCATCGACGATTGGGTCTAAAACCAATGCGGCGAATCCGCCATGGCGTATGCTGGTCGGATGGTCTCTTCGATCAAAAGTGATCGGACAAGAGGACCATGGATTGAACTTCGGGGCGACTGGCTCCATCGCATAGACGTCCCTTAGTGCGCGCTTCCTCTCCCTCTTGGGTATATGGGTTGCGTAAATCATGTTCACCGTCCGCACTTGTGGGGGGAAACCCTTCTGTCCTCTATTGTTCGGCGGTCGGGTATCTTCCTCGTCATCGCTGTTTAGCCCCTTGTCATTGTTTTCGGCAATTAACTTACCTGCCTGCTTGAACACCCGACAATCTCTATTGGTGTGATTAGCTGGCTTTTCAGGGGTGCCATGTATCTGGCATAAGTGGTCGAGTATTCGGTCCAAATTGGACGGACCCGGAGTGGTTCTTTTGAATGGCTTCTTCCGTTGACCGGGTTTAGAGCCTCGGAATCCGGCATTGACTGCCGTATCCTCCTTATCATCGTCGTTAATGCGGCGTTTGTTTTTGTTTCAACGTGACCTGCCGTTGTTGTCCTTAGTATCCGGGCTGCCAGAATTTTTACGGAGATTGTTGCTGCGAGCTAGCCAGCTATCCTCTCCCGCGCAAAAGGGGGTCATTAATGATGTGAGGGCTGCCATGGATTTCGGCTTTTCCTGTCCTAGGTGCTGGGCTAGCCATTCATCGCGGATGTTATGTTTGAAGGCTGCGAGGGCCTCTGCATCCGGACAGTCGATGATTTGGTTTTTCTTTGTCAAGAACCATGTCCAGAATTGTCTGGCCGATTCGTCTAGCTGCTGAATGATGTGGCTTAGGTCATCGGCGTCTGGTGGTCGCACATACGTGCCCTGGAAGTTGTCGAGGAATGCGGCTTCCAGGTCTCCCCAACACCCAATTGACTCTGCGGGCAAGCTGTTGAGCCAATGCCGAGCTGGTCCTTTAAGCTTGAGTGGGAGATACTTGATGGCATGGAGATCGTCGCCGCGGGCCATATGGATGTGGAGAAGATAATCATCGATCCAAACCGTGGGGTCTGTTGTGCCATCGTAGGATTCAATGTTTACGGGTTTAAACCCTTCAGGGATTTGATGATCCATTACTTCGCCAGTGAAGCATAGCGGGTGTGCGGCGCCTCTATATTGAGCAATATCACGACGCAGCTCGAGAGAGCGTTGTCTGCTGTGTTCGGCCCGGCCGGGGTTATTGTATCCGGCGCGACGGTATTCGTCATGGGTCGTGGGGCGCCCACGTGATCCGTAGATGGATCTGGATTGCCTTGCTTTGTCCTCCAATATATCTCGCAAGTCCCGCGCGTTCCCTCTTGGCTTCGTACTTTTGGAGCGATGCCGGGGTACGGTCTTGATTGGGGGCCTGGATGCCTCTCTGTCACGACCACGGGGTGGTCGGTCAGTCGTATCGTGCGCTGGTGATGGAGGTACGTATGCTTCCTCCTCTAATCGGGGGAGCAGCTTGCGTCTTGGGTAGCTTTTGGAGGGGCGTTCGAGTTTATACTCTTCGGCCGCGAGGACCTCGGTCCATCGATCGGCCAGCAGGTCCTGATCAGCTTGAAGCTGCTGCTGCTTTTTCTTTAGGCTGTTTGCCGTGGCGATAAGCCTACGTTTAAAACGATCTTGTTCGACGGGATCCTCGGGGACGACGAATTCGTCGTCGTTGAGGCTTGCCTCATCTTCGAAGGGAGGCATATAGTTATAATCCTCAACCTCTTCGTCTGCCGCCCTCTCGTGAGGGCTTGCTTCTGCATCCTCCTGCGCTGAGTCTTGCTGGAGGGGGTTATCTTCGGCACTCTCTGGGGTATTATTATCTCCCGTGCCGGAATCTCCATTCTTGCTGTGGCGGGATTTAGAGCGGCGCCGCTGACGCCGGCGCTTGTGTTGTTTCTTTAAAGAATCCGCCTCCGCTGTTTCTTCGCCGTCCCTGTCTTTTGGGGTGTCCACCATGTATATGTCGTATGACGAGGTGGTCTTCCAGTGCCCTGTAGGCGCTGGTTCCTGTTCGTCTCCGGCATCGTCGTCCATAGCGTAGATGTCTTCGGAGTCGTAGTCTAGCATGTCGGTTAGATCGTCGACAGTGGCTACAAAGTGGGTGGTGGGTGGGCTCTGAATTTCTTCGTCGTTCGTATCCCAACCATCCTGGCCATAGTCCGGCCAGGACTCTCCCGACAACGAGAGATGCTTTAGCGAATTTAGGATGTCGCCAAAGGGCGAGTATTGGAAGATGTCCGCGGCGGTGAATTCCATAACCGGCGCCCAATCCGATTCGATTGGTAGGGGCGTGGGAGGTTCGGAGTCCGGCAAGGAGTCCGGCACCTCGGAATCACGAGTTTCGCGAGGGACAAGATTAGCGTTCGGCTCCATCACCGTGGAAGTTGAAGCCCCCGAGGTGGTGTCCATCCACCGATCCTCGATCTGGGCGATCGGCTCTGGACTAAAGGCCGAAGCGGATTCGTGTGCGGCCACCAAGGCACTGTTCGGCGGCAGAGCTAGATCATGCCCATCGCAACAGTGCGGCGCGCTTGGCTTTGGCTCGAGCCCGTCGAAGATCAAGTCCCCGCGGATGTCGGCCATGAAGTTGAGGCTTCCGAATCTGACCTGATGGCCAGGGGCGTAGCTTTCGATCTGCTCCAGATGGCCAAGGGAATTAGCCCGCTGTGCGAAGCCGCCGAATACGAAGATCTGTCCGGGGAGAAAAGTCTCACCCTGGACAGCGTTGTTGACCGAAGATGCCATCGAGCCTATTGGTGACGACACAGAGGAACTCTCAATGAAAGCACCAATGTCGGTGTCAAAACTGGCGGATCTCGGGTAGGGGGTCCCGAACTGTGCGTCTAGGCGGATGGTAACAGGAGACGAGGGACACGATGTTTTACCCAGGTTCGGGCCCTCTCGATGGAGGTAAAACCCTATGTCCTGCTTGATTAATATTGATGATATGGGTAGTACAAGAGTGGATCTACCACGAGATCAAGGAGGCTAAACCCTAAAGCTAGCCTATGGTATGATTGTTGTAATGTATGTTGTGTCCTACGGACTAAAGCCCTCTGGTTTATATAGACACCGGAGGAGGCTAGGGTTACACAGAGTCGGTTACAATGGTAGGAGATCTACATATCTGTATCACCAAGCTTGCCTTCCACGCCAAGGAAAGTCCCATCCGGACACGGGACGGAGTCTTCAATCTTGTATCTTCGTAGTCTTGGAGTCCGGCGGACGATGATAGTCCGGCTGTCCGGACACCCCCTAGTCCAGGACTCCCTCAATTACTTTTGTCATATTGCCATTGTATGATCATGTAGTTGACATCGTATTTGTGGCAAAGCCACCATGCATTATTTTTCATACATGTCACTCTTAATTCATTGCACCATCCCGGTACACCGTCGGAGGCATTTATATAGAGTCATATCTTGTTCTAGTATCGAGTTGTAATCCTTATGTTGTAATCAATAGAAGTGTGATGATCATCATTATTAGAGCATTGCCCAAAAAAAAGAGAAAGGCCAAAAAAAAGAAAGGCCCAAAAAAAATATAAAAAGGGCAATGCTACTATCTTTTTTTCCACACTTGTGCTTCAAAGTAGCACCTTGTTCTTCATGTAGTGAGTCTCATATATTGTGCTTCAAAGTAGCACCATGTTTTTCATATAGTGAGTCTCATAAGTGGTCTTTTTCATACTAGTGGGAATTTTTCATTATAGAACTTGGCTTGTATATTCCTACGATGGGCTTCCTCAAAATGCCCTAGGTCTTCATGAGCAAGCAAGTTGGATGCACACCCACTAGTTTTATTTCGTTGAGCATTCATAGCTCTAGTGCATCCGTTGCATGGCAATCCCTACTCCTTGCATTAACATCTATCGATGGGCATCTCCATGCTCATTGATTAGCCTCGTTGATGTGAGACTTTCTCCTTTTTTTGTCTTCTCCACACAATCCCCATCATCATATTCTATTCCACCCATAGTGCTATATCCATGGCTCACGCTCATGTATTGCATGAAGGTTGAAAAAGTTTGAGATTATTTAAGTATGAAACAATTGCTTGGCTTGTCATCGGGGGTATAGAAGTTGGGAACATCTTTGTGTGACGAAAATGAAGCATAGCCTAACTATATGATTTTGTAGGGATGAACTTTATTTTTCCATGCTATTTTGAGAAGACATGATTACTTTGATTAGTATGCTTGAAGTATTATTATTTCTATGTCAATATGAACTTTTCTCTTGAATCTTTCGGATCTGAATATTCATACCATGATTAAGAAGATTTACATTGAAATTATGCCAAAGTATCACTCCGCATCAAAAATTCTCTTTTTATCATTTACCTACTCGAGGACGAGCAGGAATTTATGCCTGATACGTCTCCAACGTATCTATAATTTTTGATTGCTCCATGCTACTTTATCTATTTTTTGGACTATAATGGGCTTTATTTTCCACTTTTATATTATTTTTGGGACTAACCTATTAACCGGAGGCCCAGCCCAGAATTGCTGTTTTTGCCTTTTTCAGTATTTCAAAGAAACAGAATATCAAACGGAGTCCAAACGGAATGAAACCTTCGGGAACGTGATCTTCTCACCGAACATGATCCAGGAGACTTGGACCCTACTCCAAGAAGCGCCAGAGGCGGTCACGAGGGTGGAGGGCGCGCCCCCCTACCTCGTGGGCCCCCTAACGCTCCACCGACATACTCCTTCCTCCTATATATACCTACGTACCCCCAATAGACCAGAGACAGAGCAAAAAAAACCTAATTCCACCGCCGCAACCTTCTGTATCCACGAGATCCCATCTTGGGGCCTGTTCCGGAGCTCCGCCGGAGGGGGCATCCACCATGGAGGGCTTCTACATCAACACCATAGCCCCTCCGATGAAGTGTGAGTAGTTTACTTCAGACCTTCGGGTCCATAGCTAGTAGCTAGATGGCTTCTTCTCTCTTTTTGGATCTCAATACAATGTTCTCCCCCTCTCTCGTGGAGATCTATTCGATGTAATCTTCTTTTTGCGGTGTGTTTGTTGAGACCGATGAATTGTGGGTTTATGATCCAGCTTATCTATGAATAATATTTGAATCTTCTCTGAATTCTTTTATGTATGATTGAGTTATCTTTGCAAGTCTCTTCGAATTATCTTTTTGGTTTGGCCAACTAGATTGGTAGTTGTTGCAATGGGAGAAGTGCTTAGCTTTGGGTTCAATCTTGCGGTGTCCTTACTCAGTGACAGAAAGAGTTGCAAGGCACGTATTGTATTGTTGCCATCGAGGATAGCAAGATGGGGTATTTATCATATTGCATGAATTTATTCCTCTACATCATGTCATCTTGCTTAAGGTGTTACTCTGTTTTTAACCTAATACTCTAGATGCATGCTGGATAGCGGTCGATGAGTGGAGTAATAGTAGTAGATGCAGAATCATTTCGGTCTACTTGTCTCGGACGTGATGCCTATATACATGATCATACCTAGATAACCTCATAACTATGCTCAATTCTGTCAATTGCTCAACAGTAATTTGTTCACCCACCGTAGAATACTTATGCTCTTGAGAGAAGCCACTAGTGAAACCTATGGCCCCCGGGTCTATTCTCATCATATTAATCTCCATCGCCTATTTACTTGCTTTGCCTTTACTTTCTACTTTGCATCTTTATACCAAAAATACCAAAAATATTATCTCTATCAAATCTCACTCTTGTAAGTGACCGTGAAGGGATTGACAACCCCTAATCGCGTTGGTTGCGAGTAGCTATCTTTTTGTGCAGGTTCGAGGGACTTGCGCGTGACCTCCTACTGGATTGATACCTTGGTTCTCAAAAACTAAGGGAAATACTTACGCTACTATGTTGCATCATCCTCTCCTCTTCGGGGAAAACCAACGCAAGCTCGAGACGTAGCACCTTCATGCATATCAATCAAAGTATCCCAAATTTCCTTTGCATTCTCAAGACGGCTGATTTTGTTGAATTCTTCGGGGCACAATCCGTTAAAGAGGATATCACAAGCTTGAGCATTGTATTGCAACATTTTCAACTCTTCCGCACTAGCTTCACGGTTTGGTTCTCTCCCATCAAAGAATTCACCTTGCAAGCCAATACACACAATAGCCCAAACGGCGGGGTTATGTCCAAGAATATGCATTTTCATCTTATGCTTCCAACTAGCAAAATTAGTACCATCAAAGTAAGGACCTCTACGGTGATAATTTCCCTCGCCAGACGCCATACTCTCCTAGGTTGTGAAACCAAGGCTATGACCACCAAAAGCTATGGAAATCAAAGCAAATGGAGACCAAAGATCTGATACCACTTGTAGGATCGAAAGTATGTCTAGAGGGGGGGTGATTAGACTACTCGACCAAATAAAAACTTATCCTTTTCCCAATTTTAGTCTTTGGCAGATTTTAGCTATCTTAGCACAAGTCAAGCAATCTTAACACAATTCAAGCAAGCATCCAAAGAGTATATGAGCAGCGGAAAGTAAAGCATGCAACTTGCAAGAATGTAAAGGGAAGGGTTTGGAGAATTCAAACACAATTTGGAGACACGGTGATTTTTGAGCCGTGGTTCCGATAGGTGGTGCTATCGTACATCCACGTTGATGGAGACTTCAACCCACGAAGGGTAACGGTTGCGCGAGTCCATGGAGGGCTCCACCCACGAAGGGTCCACGAAGAAGCAACCTTGTCTATCCCACCATGGCCGTCGCCCACGAAGGACTTGCCTCACTAGCGGTAGATCTTCATGAAGTAGGCAATCTCCTTTCCCTTACAAACTCCTTGGTTCAACTCCACAATCTCCAAGTGACGCCTAGCCAATCTAGGAGACACCACTCTCCAAGAAGTAACAAATGGTGTGTTGATGATGAACTCCTTGCTCTTGTGCTTCAAATGATAGTCTCCCCAACACTCAACTCTCTCTCACAGGATTTGGATTTGGTGGAAAGAAGATTTGAGTGGAAAGCAACTTGGGGAAGGCTAGAGATCAAGATTCATATGGTAGGAATGGAATATCTTGGCCTCAACACATGAGTAGGTGGTTCCTTCTCAGAAACAGCAAGTTGGAAGTGTAGGTTTGTTCTGATGGCTCTCTCCACGAATGAAGAGGAGGTGGAGGGGTATATATAGCCTCCACACAAAATCTAACCGTTACACACAACTTGCCAAACTCGGTGGGACCGAATTGGTAAACTTGGTCAGACCGATTCAGCAAATCTAGACGGTGGGACCGACATGCAACTCGGTAGGATCGATATGGTTAGGGTTAGGGCATAACGTAATCTCTGTGAGACCGATTACACAAACTCGGTGAGACCAATTTTGGTAATAAGCTAACCAGAGAGTTGGTCAGGTAAACTCGGTTGGACCGATTCACTCATTTCGGTGGGACCGAAATGTTACGAAAAGGAAACAGGGAGTTTACATTGCAATATCGGTGGGACCGATCGGTCATCTCGGTGGTACCGAAACATTATGAAGGGAAACAGAGAGATTACAACCCCATCTCGGTGAGACCGAGATCCCTATCGGTGAGACTGATTTGCCTAGGGTTTGTGGCAGTGGCTATGACATCTGAACTCGGTGGCGCCGGGTAGAAAGAATCGGTGGGGCCGAGTTTGACTTTTGGGTTTAGGTCATATGTGGATATGAGAAAGTGGTTGAGGGTTTTGGAGCATATCACTAAGCACTATGGAGCAAGAGACTCATTAAGCAACACCTCATCCCTCCTTGATAGTATTGGCTTTTCCTATAGACTCAATGTGATCTTGGATCACTAAAATATAAAATGTAGAGTCTTGATCTTTTGAGCTTGAGCCAATCCTTTTATCCTTAGCATTTTGAGGGATCCACTTTTCTCATCCATGCCATGCCATTCATTGAGCTTTTCCTGAAATATTCATCTTGGAATGATGTTAGCTCAATGAGCTATATGTTGTTAGGAATTACCAAAACCACCTAGGGATAGTTGCACTTTCACCGCGGCGATGATTCCCCTCCCGATAGCACTCCGGCGCCACCGAGAGAGAGGAGGAGAGGTTCTCCCCCTTGTGCTTCCTCCTCCATGGCCTCCCCTGGATGGGGAGAGGTTCTCCCTTTGGTCCTTGGCCTTCACGACGATAATGGCCCCTCCAAGATCCTTCCCCATGGCCTCCGATGATGATGGCCCCCTCCGGCAGGGTGCCAGATAGGGCCTCGATTGATTTCTCGTGGCTACAGAGGCTTGCGGCGGCGGAACTTCCGAGCTCCCTTCTGTTCTGGGGTTTTCTTGATTTATAGGAGGAGTTGGCATTGATTTCACGTCAAGGGGGTCCACGGGGAGTCCACGAGGCAGGGGGCGCGCCCTAGGGAGTTGGGGGCGCCCTCCACCCTTGTGGTGCCCTCGGGACTCCCCTCCAGTAGATTTTCGTTCCAGTATTTTTATATTTTCCAAAAAAAATTCTGTTGATATTTAGCGCATTCCGAGAACTTTAATTTCTGCACAAAAACAACACCACGATAGTTCTGCTGAAAACAACGTCAGTCTGGGTTAGTTCTAATCAAATCATACCAAAATCATATAAACTATTGTAAACATGGCATGAATACTTCATAAATTATAGATACGTTGGAGACATATCAGCATCCCCAAGCTTAATTCCTGCTCATCCTCGAGTAGGTAAATGATAAAAGAAATAATTTATGAAGTGTGAATGCTAGCAGGTGCTTAAGTTTGATCAATTATAGTTTCAATCACTTTTTTCTAGCATCATTATATATCATAACAGTAGCTCAACTCATAAAACTTCTCATGATCAAGTAACAAGCTATTCACATGTTAAAGTATAGATCATAAACTTTCTTGAAAACTAACAAACCATGCTCTTAGTCATCAAACAATTGCAATTCATCTTATTTTTGGGAAGGGTCTATGTAAGAGCTTTGATTCAGCAAACTCCACATACTCAACTATCATTTAATCTTTCACAATTGCTAACACTCATGTTATATTTATGGGTTCAAAGTTTTAATCGGACACTGTCGTGGATTTGTCACGGCAGATGTCCTAGTGAAAGGACTTAGTCGCGAGGCCAGCGCATCTATGTGGTAGCTTGAGAGGGGTTGAGCGGAATCGAGAGACGCAACACAAGACAAGGGTTTAGACAGCTTCGGGCCCCGGGAAACATCATCCGGTAAAACCCTACATGCTATTTGAGGCTAGGTCTCATTATCATCACGAGGGAGTCGTCGTAAACCGGCTCTCCTCTAGTTGTGTCTAGCCCTAGAGATTGTTTCTTGCTTGTAGCTTGTAGCTTGTCCCTCTTTGGGGAGCCCCGCCCCTCCTTATATATGTTGAAGGGGCGGTTTACATGACTACTCCTAGTTGGATTAGGATTACTCTATTACAAGTGGAGTCCTAGTCTTGCTTCCTTTGTAGGAGAATAGTCCTTATGCTTTCCTCATAAACCGGCCCACCATTAAACGTGAACCGGCCTTCTGGGCCATGGGCCTCGTCATCCATCTGACCCGCCCGCTGGGTTACGAATGAACCGCCAAGACCGGGCGGGTATCCCGTGAACCGCCAAGCTCCGGGCGGGTTACCAGTGAGTCGTCCAGTCCGGCCGGGTTAAACTTCCGGCTGGTTTACACCACGGGGTATATCCCCGACATTAGCCCCCAGTTTAATTTGGATTTATCCATGTTAAACTAATCCTGTAAAATAAACACAAGAACAAACTTGATAGGTCGTGCTCCGGGTTAAGAATTCTTGTAAACCGACACCTGATCATCCTTAAGTCCTTGTCATTTCCTCCTTCTAGAAAATCTAGGTCAATAAGCCAGCGTCATACTCAATTTGCTGACATTGGTTTCTCACAGAAAAATATTGTGAAGAATAATCCACTTGAGTCGGCTTCCAAAGCGCCAGTTTAAGAAATATTGGTCTTGAAATATTCATCTGATATTCAACCGGTTTGAAGATGCAGAACTTGCCGGTTTTATCATTGCCAAAGATTGTCGGGTTATAAAAACTAATAATTCCAGGTCATGATTGTTGCAGACACCGGTTCATGATTGTTGCCAACACCGGTTTATGATTATTGATGACACCGGGTTGCAGCCACAGGGTCATAATGATTGGTGACGCCGGGTCAATCTAGTTTGCTCAAATAGAGCACTTGAAAATATTTCCTTGATAATAATATAATACCTGTAGCCCCCAAGTCTTGAGTAGAACAAAGTGATGGCTTAAGACTTGCTTCAGTATAAATACTGTCACTATTGAAGAAATCCATGTTGTCCATCCCAGTCACTAGCAAAAACTGAATATTCCATATTATGTAGCCCCCAAGTGCCGGGTTGTCATGCTTGCAGCGACCTGGGACTTGTAATTTCCTGATGCTCATAAAAACTTCAACCAGTGTAACCCCCAAGGGCCGGTTCAGTAAGATAATATTGAGCTGGGACTTGATATATACTTCAAATGAAAATAACACCATATGATGTAACCCCCATCATGGGGCTTGAATCCACGTCCATAAGGTTAAGAGCCTGGTGCTTTACCAACTGAGCAGTGGACCCTTCAATATAATGAATAAAAAGCTTTGTACCTTGAATTGTTGACATGAGCAATTGGTAGCCCCCAAGGGCCAGCTCCTTATAATGTGATGAGTCGGGTCTTCAATAATATGAGCAAAAAATGACTTTGCATTAGCCCCCAAGTGTCATGGTGCATGCTTGCAGCGACATGAAACTTGCATATTTGATGTAATCTCAACTTAAATAATGTAGCCCCCAAGTGCCGGGTTGTAAGCCTGCAGCAACTTGGGACTATTCCTTCAATGTAGAATAAAAATCATATCCATCGATAATATGATAGCCATTGCGCTAAAGCGACTTTGAAAACCTCAATCATAATATTAATAACCATAATAAAAATCCAGCCATGTTGGCTATTTGAATAATATACCCAATGATTTATAAGCGCATAATTCCAACGGCGCAATCCAAATATATGCTGGCGACTTATAGTCCAAAGCCAGGCCGGTTTAATAAACACCGGACAATCTCTCATCATAGACTGGCGATTTATCGTCTTAAAGCCGGGCCGGTTTAATAAACGCCGGTGACTTAGAATCATGCTTTATTCAACCTGTTTCTGCATACAACAAGTTTAAAGTGTCCTGGCGGTTTACCGCTGGACGGGTCATAATGCCCAACAGATAACCTAGGTTTATAACCAAGGCTGCACTCAAGAATAATCAAATATGAACTATATCATACCTGTGATATTGAATCACATAGTCGGTTTACCAACTTTTTGTAGTAGGGAAATTTTTAATAATATTAACTCCTTTCATACTGTGCCGGTTTATAATAAAACCGTACCGGGTTGTGATAAACACCGGTTTAACAATATATAATACTGGCAACTTGTAGTAAAACCAGACCGGGTTAATAATCGCCGGATTATAATTTGATCATGTACTGACAACTTGTAGTTGAAAGCCGAGACGGGTTGACAAACACCGGTTTACTCCATAATAGGATGGTAACAGAAAATCAAACCGGGCACATAGTCTCCGGATTAAGATTTGACCGTGTTCCGTCAATTTGTAATTGACAGTTGAACCAGATTAAAACATTGTCGGTTTAAAAAACGCAACAAAAATCGAATAACAGTTATGAAAAAAATATGGAAGCAAAGGCAATGATAAAACCGTTTGCAAAAAACATGCTATACTGAGCTGATCAGATGGTGTTACCGTGGTCGGACATGACCAAGCCCCCAATAGGAGTGACAATGGTTCAAGTCAGCCAGGTCCCCAAATGAAACCGTGGCATATATGCCAATCAAAAGGCGTGGCAATGGTTCGGGTTCGACCAAGCCCCCAAGTGATTTTGTGGCCTTAGGCCGATCAAGAGGCGTGACTGGTTCAGACTTGACCATGTCCCCAAGTGATCTGGTGGCTTTCGCCTATCAAAAGGTGTCGCGTTGGTTCGGACACGACCAAGGCCCCAAGTGATATAAAAAGCAAATTTCAAGGGGTAAACCGGAGGCCGCTTTAAAACAGAACCACTCCATGTAACCACGCATGATATAAAAAGAACAGAGACCCCGCTTTATGAAGCAGAAGCCCCCATGTGATCAATAATATGTCGGGCCAATAAAGGCAGGATACCCATGTTTGAACCGCGCATCCTGGCAGCAGGTCCTCTTCGGCAATTTTTAACTTTTTGCAAGAGATAAATTCTTCTTGAACCGGGATCTTGAACCGGATATTGAGAGCTTCAAAGCTCTGTGGGAGACATTTTCCCCTTGAGCCGGATATTGAACCGGAATCCTCATTTTCAGCCGGAAATTTTCTGACGGCCTTTGAACTTGCGAGAAGTTAATTCCTTTTTGAACCGGAAATTCTTAAACCGGATTTGAGAGCTTCAATGAGACTGGCTTCCCTTGAGCCGGATTTTAAACCGGAATCTTTTCTGATGACCCGGAACTTCTTCATTGAGCCGGGATTTTGTAATTGTCATATACTTTCTAAGCCGGAAATTTTCTGACGGCCTTCAAATAACAGTAGCCTCCGGGACCGGGTTTATCTTTCCCTCCATTGTCCTGGGGTTTTTAAATTTGCTGAAACTGGCAAGACTTGTTGCGTCACATCATCGTATCCCCCGAGTCTCAAGGTGACTCGAAGAGTTGGCTTGCGATTCTCCATATATGACCGTGATGTAAACCGGCATAAGTTGTATATCATCGGTGTTGATAGCCCGATGTGAATCCACAGAAGGTTGAGGTGACTGCGGCGGGTTATAAATGATCCCGTATGAGTCGTGTCAGCAACTCGGCCAATGGTTCCTTCCAACTGGCGATTTGAAGTTAACCAAACTGTAGTGGCGGCGACTTGTGCGCCTGCCCATTGAACCATCCAGTGCAAACGGCGGTTGATAGTATATGATAATTTGCCTCCAATTTGAAAGAAAACCGGGCTACCCAAGTTGTGACTTGCTCATGCAGACATGTGCGGCCTGGTATGTTGATGTAGACCAGGCCGAGAGAGACGGATGGCAAGGACGACCGCATCATCAGAAGCGGCTTAGACAGATGAACCGGACACGGCGTTGCAAGCCGGCGCGGACGGGAGAGTATGTGAACTTGTGTTTTGGTAACAAACAAAGTCCATTTTTTCACAAATTCTGGCTTGATAGCCCCCGAGGCTTGAGGCGACTCGAGGAGTCGTTTTCAAGCTCTTTGTTCCTGAAATAAAACACATGAATGCATTACACCGTTCGTGATATATACAACAAAATTAAATAATAATTTTGATGACTTTGTCAACTTGTGTTCAAGTTGTTAATCGTTTGCCTCGACTAAGTAGGCTCACGCGTGGACTTTTTTCGTGGAATATGATATGTTCAAGGTCGACAAAGTCCATGATAAGCATCAGAGTCGATTGACAATACCATACCCACTACTTGGTCGGTTACGAGTTGCATCTGACTTAGTAAAGAACGAACATAAAATTATTTCGCTGATATGTAGGGCACCCATGTTTGAACTGTGCATCGTGGCAAATAGTTCTCTTTGGTAACCTTACGACTCAACTTTATGAGAAGAAATGATAGCCCCCAAGATTAACTCAAAGGTGTCGGATATATTTAATTGGCTGGAAAAAATGAAATTTAAATGTAAAAGTGACTTAGCTTGTTTTTATGATGTGGCATAAGCCGGCGAAGTCGGAGATGGTCCAGCGGGAGTCGTAAGCCGGTGCGGACGGGCAAGTTGTCCTCCTCATTGTAAACCGGCGCGGACGCGTGAACCGGTCGCGAGAGCAGACGGGCGAGTCGTCCGTGGCGTTGTAAGTCGGTGCGGACGCGCGAGTCAATTACAGGCGCAGTCCCGGCTAGTTTACGTAGACCGGGTCGTACGGGCGGCAACTTGTGCCCACCTGTTGACCAGTAAGCGGTCGCATATGCCGTTGCATGATGATGCTGCTGCACACTCCATGGATACGGCATTACACCATCTGATATTGTTTTAGACGATAGCCGAGCCTGTTCCATGAATAATTTCCAATACATGCAACGATAATTTAGCCACTCTCTTCTGTGCTTGAAAAAAAAAATGTCCGGCGACTCAATATGGCCCTGGCGGCTCAGCACGGCCGCGGCGGGTTCTGCGCAGGGTAGGCTCAGAAACTGCAGCGGCAGCGCGTTTGAGGCGGCGGCGGCGGCTTGCAACGGCGCGCGGTGGTTTACCAATACCTCGGACTTGGTGACAGCGGGACGGACCCACCCAGGGGCGAGGAGAGGCCACGGTTACTCAGCAGGGTGACGGCTCATGATGCAGTAGCGGAAGGCCGGGTTGTGACAGGCAGGCGGATCACGGCAGCTGCAGAAGTGATATATCCGCGCTGGTCGCTGCAGTGACAGAGAAGGCAGAGCTGTATTTTCCTTCTTCAGACTGATGATAATTTTGGCAGCAGTGTAGGTGTACTGTCCACGTACATCAGCTTTGGCGATTGGAAATAGCGAACCAGCCTAGTCCTTCACGTGAGATGAATTTTTAGGCAATAAGGCCAAACGGTTCAGAGGCCGATGGCGACTTGAATCAGGCACAAAGCCGGACGGTGATGGCGACTTGAGGCGGAGCCAGGCGAGGCCAGCTTGGCCCAGCAGCCACGGCATTTTAACGAGGCAGCTTGGAGGTGAAGGCGAGGCCGGCTTGGTGTAGCTGCGGCTGACGAGGCAAAACGGGACAGCAGCAGCAGCTTTGCAGCCGCGAGGCGCAGGCCAAGACCCAGCTTGGTATCGCCACCAGCAGCTTGCAGCAGAGGCAGGGGTGAGTCAACGGCGGAGCCCGAGTTTGCGGAGACAGTCTGTTTCCGGGTTGTAGCTGGATTCATTGGCTTACGTCTGTGTCCTCTTCCCAGTCGCGGTCTTCTTTCCTCTTCTTATTTTGGTAATTGAAAAATCAATGCTACCAAGAACTCCACGTACTAGTACTATTTGCTTGTTGGACAGATTACTCTTCCTCAAAATCCGAGCTTTTACGTGGATAATACTCAAATACTCAGCGGATCTTTTTACACAAACTGTAGCCGCAGAGCAGCATTGCAATCACATTGCCTCAGGGTTTGTCCTGGGTCTTTAATATGCGCGTGTTGATGCAGATTGATCTGTCATGGCGTATGGCGTCTGCAGTCTGATTCCTGTCGGCCTCGGCGACCAGCAATTATAGCAGCGAAAAATTAACCTTCTACGGATTCGACGGATCCCCTTGGACTCAAAACTTGTTCACGTCGGCCTTGGTTGCCACCGAAGTTATTTCTTTGACCTTTCAATTTGATTGACGAACTCGTAGTCGATGTACTTTCACGCCGGTTCTTCCTGATCCGGCCGATCGCGAATTTCTCGATCCTTTAAGAGATCCCTCCAAGAACTCATCACCAACGTGCACAGGCCCCACGGTGGGCGCCAACTGTCGTGGATTTGTCACGGCAGATGTCCTAGTGAAAGGACTTAGTCGCGAGGCCAGCGCATCTATGTGGTAGCTTGAGAGGGGTTGAGCGGAATCGAGAGACGCAACACAAGACAAGGGTTTAGATAGCTTCGGGCCCCGGGAAACATCATCCGGTAAAACCCTACATGCTGTTTGAGGCTAGGTCTCATTATCATCACGAGGGAGTCGCCATAAACCGGCTCTCCTCTAGTTGTGTCTAGCCCTAGAGATTGTTTCTTGCTTGTAGCTTGTAGCTTGTCCCTCTTTGGGGAGCCCCGCCCCTCCTTATATATGTTGAAGGGGCGGTTTACATGACTAGTCCTAATTGGATTAGGATTACTCTATAAAAGTGGAGTCCTAGTCTTGCTTCCTTTGTAGGAGAATAGTCCTTATGCTTTCCTCATAAACCGGCCCACCATTAAACGTGAACCAGCCTTCTGGGCCATGGGCCTCGTCATCCATCTGACCCGCCCGCCGGGTTACGAATGAACCGCCAAGACCGGGCGGGTATCCCGTGAACTGCCAAGCTCCGGGCGGGTTACCAGTGAGTCGTCCAGTCCGGCCGGGTTAAACTTCCGGCCGGTTTACACCACGGGGTATATCCTCGACAGACACAGAGAAAGATAGGGGCTTATAGTTTCGCCTCTCAACCTTTTACCTCAAGGGTAATGTAAACAATAATACTTTATGAAAACCTACATCCAAGTGGATATATATATTCAGATCGCTCCAACACAAAGTTCTTGCCAAAGGAAAAAGTGTAAAAAGGAAAGGTGAAAATCACCATGACTCTTGTATAAGGGTGGAAGGTAAAAGTAAAAGATAGGCCCTTCGCAGAGGGAAGCAGAGGTTGTCATGCGCTTTTATGGTTGGATGCACAAAATCTTAATGCAAAAGAACGTCACTTTATATTGCCGCTTGTGATAAGGACCTTTATTATGCAGTCCGTCGCTTTTATTTCTTCCATATCGCAAGTTTGTATAAAGCTTATTTTGTTCGCACTAATAGATCATAAATATTTAAGGAGCAATTTTTATTTCTTGCACCGATGACAACTTACTTAAAGGATCTTACTCAATCCATAGGTAGGTATGGTGGACTCTCATGGCAAAACTGGGTTTAAGGGATGTTCGGAAGCACAAGTAGTATCTCTACTTGGTGCAAAGAATTTGGCTAGCATGAGAGGGAAAGGCAAGCTCAACATGTTGGATGATCCAAGACAATATAACGTCTATTCAGATATAGGAAAACATAACCCATTAAGTTGTCTTCCTTGTCCAACATCAACTTTTTAGCATATCATATTTTAATGAGTGCTCACAATTAAAAAAGATGTCCGAGATAGTATATTTATATGTGAAATCTCTCTTCCTTCAATATTCTTTCATGAATTGTTCAAGTGACCAATACTACATTTGCTAAATTTCAATAAATTTACCATCTATACTTATAATGTGTGAATTCATTACTCCCCATGGTATAAGCATATGAAACATATATAAATTCAGATTTATGATATTCAATTTATTTTCTCATAGGATATACGTGAAGCACGTGAGCAAATGACAAACTACTCCAAAAAGATATAAGTGAAGAACACCGAGTAGTGAAATTATTAACTAGCCATGGGAGGATTCTCTTTCATTCAAGATTTCAGATCCAATGATTTTATTCAAACAGCAAGTAAAACTGAAAATACGCTCCAAGCAAAACACATATCATGTGACGAATAAAAATATAGCTCCGAGTAAGGTATACCAATAGTTTTGAAGACGAAAGAGGGGATGCCTTCCGGGGCATCCTCAAGCTTAGCCGCTTGAGTATTCCTTGAATATTACTTTGGGGGGCCTTGGGCACCCCCAAACTTAGGGTCTTTCTACTCCTTATTCTCCTCATATCGATATCTCAACCAAAGCTTCAAAAACTTCAATCACACAAAACTTAACGAAACTTCGTAAGATGGGTTAGTATGATAAAGAGTAAACCATTCACTTTGGTACTGTCAAAGACAAGATTCATAATTGTTCTCACATAATTACTACTATACCATATCATTTGTACAACTTATATTGAGAAATATAAGCCATAGAAACTACAAAACAAGCAAACTATGCAATGAAAACAGAATCTGTCAGAAACAGAACAGTCTGTAATAATCTGAACAGCAATCATACTTCTGCTACTCCAAAAATTATGAAATAAATTTCTCGACGTGAGGAATCTGTATATTAATCTTGTGCAAAAACAATCAACTCAAAATCACTCCTCTGTAAAAAAAATGACAGCTAATCTCGTGAGCGCAAAATTTCTGTTTTTTACAGCAAGATCACATTAACTTTCACCCAAGTCTTCCCAAAGGTATTACATGGCACTTTATTGAAACAAAAGATATAAAACATGATTAATACAGTATCTTAATCATGTGAACACACAAAAACAGTAAGGGTAAATATTGGGTTGTCTCCCAACAAGCGCTTTTTTTAATGCCTTTTAGCTAGGCATGATGATTTCAATGATGCTCACATAAAAGATAAGAATTGAAACATAAAGAGAGCATCATGAAGAATATGATTAGAACATTTATACCTAACCCACTTCCTATGCCTAGGGATTTTGTGAGCACACAATTTAAGGGAACAACAATCAACTAGCATAGGAAGGCAAAACAAGTATAACTTCGAAACTTTAAGCACATAAAGAGAGGAAACTTGATATTATTATAACTCCTACAAGCATATATTCCTCCCTCATAATAATTTTCAGTAGCATCATGAATGAATTTATTAATATAACCATCACATAAAGCATTATTTTCATGATCTACAAGCATAGAAATTTTACTACTCTCCACATAAGCAAAATTCTTCTTATTCGGAATAGTGGGAGCAAACTCAACAAAATAACTATCATGTGAGGTGAGGGAGTCCTGGACTAGGGGGTGTCCGGACAGCCGGACTATCATCGTCGGCCGGACTCCAAGACTATGAAGATACAAGATTGACGACTTCGTCCCGTGTCCGGATGGGACTTTCCTTGGCGTGGAAGGCAAGCTTGGCGATACGGATATGTAGATCTCCTACCATTGTAACCGACTCTGTGTAACCCTAGCCCTCTCCGGTGTCTATATAAACCGGAGGGTTTTAGTCCGTAGGACACACAACCATTACAACAATCATACCATAGGCTAGCTTCTAGGGTTTAGCCTCCTTGATCTCGTGGTAGATCCACTCTTGTACTACCCATATCATCAATATCAATCAAGCAGGAGTAGGGTTTTACCTCCATCGAGAGGGCCCGAACCTGGGTAAAAACATCGTGTCCCTTGTCTCCTGTTACCATCCGCCTAGATGCACAGTTCGGGACCCCCTACCCGAGATCCGCCGGTTTTGACACCGACATTGGTGCTTTCATTGAGAGTTCCTCTGTGTCGTCACCGATAAGCTTGATGGCTTCTTCAATCAACAACAACCCGGTCCAGGATGAAAATTTTCTCCCCGGACAGATCTTTGTATTCGGCGGCTTCGCACTGCGGGCCAATTCACTTGGCCATCTGGAGCAGATCGAAAGCTACGCCCCTGACCATCAGGTCAGATTTGGAAGCCTAAACTTCACGGCCGACATCCGCGGAGATTTGATCTTCGACGGATTCGAGCCACAGCCGAGCGTGCCGCACTGTCACGATGGGTATGATCTAGCTCTGCCACCGGACAGTACCTTGGAGGCCGCACACGAATCCGCTCCGACCCATAGTTCGGAGCCGACCGCACAGATCGAGGACAGGTGGCTGGACACCGCCTCGGGAGCTGCAACTTCTACGGCGATGGAGCCGAATACTGACCTTGTCCCTTATAAAGCTCGTGACCCCGAGGTGCCGGACTCCTTGCCGGACTCCGAACCTCCCGCGCCCCTACCAATCAAATCCGATTGGGCGCCGATCATGGAGTTCACCGCTGTGGACATCTTTCAGCACTCACCCTTTGGCAACATCCTAAATTCGCTAAAGCATCTTTCGTTATCAGGAGAACCCTGGCCGGACTGCGGTCAGGATGGTTGGGATGCGGACGACGAAAAAATTTAAAGCCCACCCACCACCCACTTTGTAGCCACTGTCGACGATCTAACCGACATGCTAGACTACGACTCCGAAGACATCGACGGTATGGACGATGATGCCGGAGACTACCAAGAACCAGCGCCTACCGAGCACTGGAAGGCCACCCCAACCCATGATGTATACATGGTGGACACCCCAAAAGGAAGCGATAACGAGGAACAACGGGACGCGGCAAAGGATAATTCCGCCGACAAACAACCAAAACGGCGACGCAGACGCCGCCCTAAGTCCCGCCCCGACAAAAACAGCACTCCCAATGACCCAGCAATAGAGCAGGGCAAACCAGTGGACGACGAACATGCAACCAAGCAACCATCCGAACAGGACGAATCGGATAATCAATCCATGCCCGGCGAAAACAACAGTCCAGACGATCTCACGCCGGACACACCACCGGAGCATAAGAACCTTCACAAAAGACTTGTCGCCACTGCAAGAAGTCTGAAAAAGGAAAAACGGAAGCTCAAAACAGCGGAAGACATACTCAGAATGAGGTGGACCAAAGTACTCAAGACCACGGACAAATATGGCAATAGCCACCAAACAAAGAGCTACCCGAAGCGCAAGCTCCTGCCAGAATTCGACGAGGAGGCCATAGAGCCCCCACAGTCAAAAAGCAAAGAGGCCGCCGGGCCGGATAGACGACCAGATGACAGGCCAAAAGCGACAAGTGGCACCGCACACAAGACAACACACGATCCTCGCAAAACAGATGGCCCGGTCAGGTCCATTTACGGGCCAAAAAAGAGGGCCCCAGGAAGCAACACAACACGCCGCATGTTTGAAGATAACGGCACGCCTAAATACAGGGGCGCCGCACACCCACTATGTTTCACCGATGAGGTGCTGGATCATGAATTTCCAGCGGGATTCAAACACGTAAACATAGAGGCATACGACGGAACAACAGACCCCGGAGTCTGGATTGTGGATTACATACTACACATACACATGGCTAGAGGAGATGATCTCCATGCCATAAAATATCTACCCCTCAAGCTCAAAGGGCCATCTCGGCATTGGCTCAAAAGCCTCCCAGAAAATACTGTTGGAAGTTGGGAAGAGCTCGAGGACGCGTTTAGAGCAAATTTTCAAGGGACTTATGTCCGACCTCCGGATGCAGACGATTTAAGTCACATAACTCAACAGCCCGGAGAGTCAGCGCGCAAATTCTGGAACAGGTTTCTTACCAAAAAGAACCAAATAGTCGACTGTCCGGACGCCGAAGCCTTAGCAGTTTTTAAACATAATGTCCGAGACGAATGGCTCGCCAGACACCTCGGCCAAGAGAAGCCGAGAACAATGGCCGCGCTAACAAGCCTCATGACCCGCTTTTGCGCGGGGGAAGACAGCTGGCTAGCAAGACGCAACACCAGCGACCCGAGTACATCCGAGATCAGAGATGGAAACAAAAAATCACGGTGCAGAAAGGACCAGCGCCGAAATAAAGAAAAAAGTCCAAAGAATACGGCGGTCAACGCCGGATTCAAAAGCTCGCGGCCGAACAACAAAACACTGCCTCTTAAGGATAACAGTGAAGAGCTATCCAACTTAAACAAGATTTTGGATCGGATATGTCAAATCCGCAGCACCTCCGGAAGGCCTGCAAACCACACCCACCGAGATTGTTGGGTCTTTAAACAGTCCGGCCGACTCAACGCCGAACACAAGGGGCTCGACGCGCCAAGCGAGGATGATGACGAACCCCACCAGCAGAGCGCCAGAAAACAGAAGACTTTCCCGCAAGAAGTCAAAACAGTAAACTCACTTCATGTGATAATACGGAACAACAATGCGGCACTCGCCAAAGTAGGTGTCGCACGGTCCACCCCAGCGGAACCTCGAGATTGGATGTCAAAACCAATTACTTTCGACCACCTGGACTATTCCAGAAGTATTCGAAATGCAGGATGGACTGCTCTGATATTGGATCCTATAATCGACGGACTACAATTTACACAAGTCCTGATGGACGGCGGCAGTGATTTAAACCTGCTATATCCGGACACAATCCGCAAGTTGGGGATAGACCTTACTAAAATTCGACGTAGTCGCACTTCCTTCAAAGGAGTGACGCCAGGCCCTTACGCCAAGTGCACGGGCTCCTTACTACTAGAAGTTGTGTTCGGATCACCCGACAACTTCCGACGCAAAAAGCTAATCTTTCATGTCGCCCCATTCAAAAGTAGCCATCAAGCACTATTGGGACGTGAAGCTTTTGTCCTCTTTAATGCAATACCACACTATGCGTCTCTTACACTTAAAATGCCCGGTCCACGCGGCATCATCTCATTAAAAGGTCGTTTAAGACCCCGGACACGGCTAGACGAGTTCGGCATAAATAAGCCAGGGGCTCCCTAACCGCACACCCCTTTACAAGGGGTTGTGCGTATGAGCTAATATAAGCTCAGCTTTATTCATTCATTTATATTTCGATTTTTAATTCATTTTTTGCACGATTACTTTTCAAACTAAGTTCCTCTCTTTTACAGATGAACAGCGTGTTACACCCGTCCAGGATACAGCACATGGAGACACATGCGCAGACGTGCAGTAGGGACCCGTGGCAAGGATTCTTTTCAGATTAAGACCCTGCGTAAACCTTTTTTACTGTCTCTTGTTGCTATATATCCCCTGGTTTCTCATTATAACCAGAGAGGAGACTGACGTTTTGGCATCGGCCGCGTCAGAGGACCTTGCGTGTACCTGGACACTAGGGGCTTAGGGCATTGTTCTGCCCGCTATCATAAAGACCGAATACCTTAGGGAGTGTTCGGCGTCTTGAGTTAGGCCTTATATGCATCAGTTCCGAATCATGTCTTTGGTAAAATGTTGGGTTTGCCCGGCTCCTGTGTTTTGCTGCCTTACGTTCCGTATCATCGGCTAACGCGGCACCAGGAGAACTACTGCGATTGTGCCCCGGTTTGGCCGGGCGAGCACCTCAGTAGAGAAAGCCGAAAACTGACTGTCATGATACAGCGAGAGACTGGTCAACCGCTCGATCGACTACCGGAATGTTTAGAATTCCTACGCTTTGACGAAGGACCGTTTCCCGGTCAGGCACATACGCGCCCCGAATTCGAAGAGCGCGGTGCCACTAGGGGCTATATCATAGCCCCACCCTCGAACTCCTATGGCTAAGTGAAAGTGATAAAGCATTATAGTCCGGTTGCCTCGTTTGCTACGCTACCACCTCCTTCACAGGACCGAGACGTCGGATCAAGTGTGAAAATGCGCTATTTTTGCGAACACCCTCGCACCTTGTACGTGGGGGCTGAAGCCGACGACTGCCATCTTTCAGGTTATACACACGTATACATAAACGGCCGCACAGGAGATATTTTAATACTTGAACGCATAAGTACAAAAAAGCGCTTACATCATAAACATCGTTTTACAAACCAAAACGTTCATTTGAACGTGACATTTTTTGAGCACTGCGACTCTATTACACGAGCACCACGCAGAACTTCCCCAAAATAGTGCTCGGCGGGTAACCGGCTCTCGTCCGAACCCTGGGTCGCAATAGCGGTGGCATCCATCTCTGTCCAATGTGTCTTCACACGGGCGAGGGCCATCCGTGCACCCTCTATGCAGGCCGACCGCTTCATCGCCTTGATATGCGTCACCGCCCCAAGAAATTGCTGCAATAAGCCAAAATAACTCTTCGGCTTGGGCCTATCCGGCCAGACATGAGTCACGATATCCGTCATGGCAAGTCCAGACAATCTATTCAGCTCAGCCCACTCGGCCAACCGATCGGTCGGCGGAAGTGAACGCTTCGGACTATGGAATTGAGACCAAAACAGCTCTTCCGTCTTGTGATCCTTCTGACTTCGGAAGTGCACAACGGCATCTGCCGCACTCGCCGGTAAGTCCATATAAGGATCCTCTGGACCCCACAGCTGGCCAAGCTGAGCATACTTTGGATCTGTAAACCTTTGGCGCAGCAGAAAGGGCTTGCCAGCCACAATGTCTCCGGCCTGGCGCAGCTCCTCCTTTATAGCCCGCATTGCAGAACGGGCATCCTTGGCTTCGGCGGTGGCCTTCCCCAGGTCTTCTCGCTCCGCTAGGCGCTCCTTTTCAAGAACCTCATTGTGGTCGGTAGCATCCTTTAACTTCACAGCCATTTCGGCCATCTCCTCCCTGCTTCGGCAGTGTGCAGCCCTTTCGGCTTCTAGCTCTTCAGCCGCCCTTGAGGCAGCCGCATCACTCCTCCTGGCTTGCTCCTTGGCTTGAGAAAGTTCTGCCCGAAGGCTCTCCACAGTAGCGGTACCATCTGCATTTAGCACACATGTTGTAAGGAGTGGGCTTCGACTCCCTTACTAGGTGACCACGGAGAAAAAACCTACCTTGCGACTCGTCAAGTCATTTATTGACCAGCGCGATGTCCGCATCCGCAACGTCGAGCTGCCGCTTTAGTTCGGCAACTCCATCAGTCCGGCTAGCCACCGAACTATCCGCCACCTGCACAGGAAAGGCGAAAATCAATACCTGGGATTTTGATCCTCGGCATGCTGTCGTTCTCGATACCCTACCGAGTCTCAGGGGCTACTATCTATACAGGGCGCACTTTATGTGTAAAACTGTCAAAGGGTATGTCATTTTTGCATACCTCAAACCCCGCCAGCAAACTCCTGACGGCATCACGCAATCTGCCTTCGGCGGATGAAATTCTTTCAATCACCGTACTCATCAGTGTACGGTGACCTTCTGAGATGGATGCCCTCTCAAGGAGATCCTTCAGCTCCCCCGGCCGCACATCAGTTGGTGCCGAACTATTCGTCCCTGCCGGACTCGGAGATACCCTCCGTGATAACACTTCAGGATCGTCCGCCCTATCCGATGGTGCGGCAGATGGAGGCGTCTCGCTCTCCATCATCTCCGGACGGAGTTCCCCCGAAGACGAGCTCATCTGAGAAGGACGGAGATCCGAACTACAAGGTAAAAACTTAAGTTATCCTCAGAAGCACAAATAGGGATGTCCCTTATCACAAAACTCCCTTTTTTGTACTTACGGCTCGCTGGAGGGCTGATTCTTTAGGGGAGACTGTGCGGCCGGAGCCTCTCCGGACGCAGGACCCTTTGGTGAAGATCTCTTCCCCCGCTTCGGGGCTTTGGCCTCCGGGTTTTCGGAGGCGGTCCTCTTCTCCCCTTGGAAGGAGGGATTCTCGATCCCCCCTTCCTCAAAAGCCTCCTTGGTTGAGGCGGTAGTTCCTCTGTTCTCCCCTTCGCCTTCCTCTGAAGGCGCAACCTCCAGCATCCTGACCAGCACGGGATCCGGCGCGGTCTCTGGGAGGGGGGCCGGACACCGTATCAGTTTTGCTTGTGCTATCCACTCCTGTTTAGAGGACAATTGGTCAAAAGGCGAATCATAGAAAGGCAAACAAACGGTATGTCCAAACACGGAGCTACTTACTTGTGTATCCAGGTGATTGCAGCTTAGGCCGGCATCCTCGGTCAATTTCGGACACGCCTCTCGTGATCCGAAATACAAGCCTTGGTCCCATTGTAAAGAGGGAGAATACCAAGAGCCGTCCCCGTGACCGTTCGGGACTCGCCTCCGATAGCGGGGGCGTGGCAACGGGCACGGTTGGGTTACCCATGTCCGTATTGATGGGAATCCCGGAATAAGGGGAACACGATCTCTGCTTCGACAAGACGTGCCAAGGAAACCGCTTCGCTAAACGCGCTGAGGTGGTATAATAAAAACGATTCAAGTAAAGGCTTGGTAGTGGGGTGACGTCATGCCACAAAATACGTCAGCAGATTGAACTTGTGTACATATTATTCTCTCTACGGTGGAATGTGGAATTTATTTTGCAGAGCCGGACACTATCCTGGTGTTCACAATCTTCTATGAATTATTCGGAGGAGGAACCCGCCTTGCAATGCCGAACAATATGCGCGCCGGACTCATCGTCATTGAAGCCTGGTTCAGGGGCTACTGAGGGAGTCCTGGACTAGGGGGTGTCCGGACAGCCGGACTATCATCGTCGGCCGGACTCCAAGACTATGAAGATACAAGATTGAAGACTTCGTCCCGTGTCCGGATGGGACTTTCCTTGGCGTGGAAGGCAAGCTTGGCGATACGGATATGTAGATCTCCTACCATTGTAACCAACTATGTGTAACCCTAGCCCTCTCCGGTGTCTATATAAACCGGAGGGTTTTAGTCCGTAGGACACACAACCATTACAACAATCATACCATAGGCTAGCTTCTAGGGTTTAGCCTCCTTGATCTCGTGGTAGATCCACTCTTGTACTACCCATATCATCAATATCAATCAAGCAGGAGTAGGGTTTTACCTCCATCGAGAGGGCCCGAACCTGGGTAAAAACATCGTGTCCCTTGTCTCCTGTTACCATCTGCCTAGACGCACAGTTCGGGACCCCCTACCCGAGATCCGCCGGTTTTGACACCGACATGAGGCATACTCCAATTGAAAATTAAAATCATGATGACAAGTTTCATGGTTAACATTATTCTTTATAGCATATTGTCATCACAATAACAATTATAGATATCAACTTTTGTTCTCATAATCAATTGGAACCTCTTCCGAAATAGTGGAATCATTAATAACTAAAGTCAAGACCTCTCCAAATCCACTTTCATAAATATCACACTAAGATTCAACACCCTCCAAAATAGTGGGATCACTAATTCCTAAAGTTGACAATCTTCCAAACCCACTTTCGATGATAGTATTATTCATACTCCAAAAGATATAAGTAAAGTGAAGGAAATATGCCCTAGAGGCAATAATAAAGTTATTATTTATTTCCTTATTTCATGATAAATGTTTATTATTCATGCTAGAATTGTGTTAACCGGAAACATAATACATGTGTGAATACATAGACAAACATAGTGTCACCAGTATGCCTCTACTTGACTAGCTCGTTGAATCAAAGATGGTTAAGTTTCCTAGCCATAGACATGAGTTGTCATTTGATTAACGGGATCACATCATTAGGAGAATGATGTGATTGACTTGACCCATTCCGTTAGCCTAGCACTTGATCGTTTAGTATGTTGCTGTTGCTTTCTTCATGACTTATACATGTTCCTGTAACTATGAGAATATGCAACTCCCGTTTGGCGGAGGAACACTTTGGGTGCTACCAAACGTCACAACATAACTGGGTGATTATAAAGGAGTACTACAGGTGTCTCCAAAGGTACATGTTGGGTTGGCGTATTTCGAGATTATGTTTTGTCACTCCGACTGTCGGAGAGGTATCTCTGGGCCCTCTCGGTAATGCACATCACTATAAGCCTTGCAAGCAATGTAGCTAATGAGTTAGTTACGGAATGATGCATTACGTAACGAGTAAAGAGACTTGCCGGTAACGAGATTGAACTAGGTATTGGATACCGACGATCGAAACTCGGGCAAGTAACATACCGATGACAAAGGGAACAAAGTATGTTGTTATGTGGTTTGATCGATAAAGATCTTCGTAGAATATGTAGGAGCCAATATGGGCATCCAGGTCCCGCTATTGGTTATTGACCAAGAATAGTTCTAGGTCATGTCTACATAGTTCTCGAACCCGTAGGGTCCGCACGCTTAAGGTTTCGATGACAGTTATATTATGAGTTTATGAGTTTTGATGTACCAAAGGAGTTCGGAGTCCCGGATGAGATCAGGGACATGACGAGGAGTCTCGAAATGGTCGAGACGTAAAGATCGATATATTGGACGACTATATTCGGAGTTCGGAAAGGTTCCGAGTGATTCGGGTATTTTCGGGGGTACCGGGGAGTTACGGGAATACGAGGAAGAAGCAATGGGCCTCATGGGCCAAGTGGTGGAAGAGAGGAGGCAGGGCGCGCGGCCCCCCTAGCCCAAACCGAATTGGACTAGGGGGCCGGCCCCCCTTTCCTCCTTTTCCTCCCTCTCCTTCCTTCTCCTTCTCCTTCCCTTCCTTCCCCTCTCCTACTTGGACTAGGAAAGAGGGGGGAATCCTACTTGGAGTAGGATTCTCCCCTTTAGGGCGCGCCTCCTCCCCTTGGCTGGCCCCCTCCCCCTTGCTCCTTTATATACGGGGGCAGGGGGCACCCCATGACACACAAGTTGATCTACGGATCGTTCCTTAGCCGTGTGCGGTGCCCCTCTCCACCATATTCCACCTCGGTCATATCATCGCGGAGTTTAGGCGAAGCTCTGCGCCGGTAGAGCATCATCATCGTCACCACGCTGTCGTGCTGACGAAACTCATCCCCGACACTTTGCTGGATCGGAGTCCGGGGATCGTCATCGAGCTGAACGTGTGCTGAACTCGGAGGTGCCGTACGTTCGGTACTTGGATCGGTCGGATTGTGAAGACGTACGACTACATCAACCGCGTTGTCATAACGCTTCCGCTTACGGTCTACGAGGGTACGTGGACAACACTCTCCCCTCTCGTTGCTATGCATCACCATGATCTTGCGTGTGCGTAGGAAATTTTTTGAAATTACTACGTTCCCCAACAGTGGCATCCGAGCCAAGGTTTTATGCGTTGATGTTATATGCACGAGTAGAACACAAGTGAGTTGTGGGCGATACAAGTCATACTGCTTACCAGCATGTCATACTTTGGTTCGGCGGAGCGGCCCGGACCGACATTACGCGTACGCTTACGCGAGACTGGTTTTACCGCCGTGCTTTGCACACAGGTGACTAGCGGGTGTCTGTTTCTCCAACTTTAGTTGAACCGAGTGTGGCTACGCCCGGTCGTTGCGAAGGTTAAAACAACACCAACTTGACGAACTATCGTTGTGGTTTTGATGCGTAGGTAAGAACGGTTCTTGCTCAGCCCATAGCAGCCACGTAAAACTTGCAACAACAAAGTAGAGGACGTCTAACTTGTTTTTGCAGGGCATGTTGTGATGTGATATGGTCAAGACGTGATGAGATATAAGTTGTTGTATGAGATGATCATGTTTTGTTGAAGTTATCGGCAACTGGCAGAAGTCCTATGGTTGTCTCTTTGTTGCATAAGATGCAAGTGCCAAATAATTGCTTTACTTTATCGCTATGCGATAGCAATAGTTGCAATAGCAATAGTTGGCGAGACGACCATGTGACGACACATTGATATAGATCAAGATGATGAAGATCATGGTGTTGTGCCGGTGACGATAGAGATCATGACAGTACTTTGGAGATGGAGATCAAAGGCGCAAGATGATCGTGGCCATATCATGTCACATATTTTGATTGCATATGATGTTTATATGTTATACATCTTATTCTGTTTTGTTTGACGGTAGCATTTTAAGATGATCTCTCACTAATTATCAAGAAGTGTTCTCCCTGAGTATGCACCGTTGCGAAAGTTCTTCGTGCTGAGACACCACGTGATGATCGGGTGTGATAGGCTCTACGTTCAAATACAACGGGTGCAAAACAGTTGCACACGCGGAATACTCAGGTTAAACTTGACGAGCCTAGCATATACAGATATGGCCTCGGAACACAGAGACCGAAAGGTCGAACGTGAATCATATAGTAGATATGATCAACATAGTGATGTTCACCATTGAAACTACTCCATCTCACGTGATGATCGGACATGGTTTAGTTGATTTGGATCACGTAATCACTTAGATGACTAGAGAGATGTCTGTCTAAGTGGGAGTTCTTAAGTAATATGATTAATTGAACTTAAATTTATCATGAACTTAGTCCTGGTAGTATTTTGCAAATTATGTTGTAGATCAATAGCTCGCGTTGTTGCTTTCATATGTTTATTTTGATATGTTCCTAGAGAAAACTGTGTTGAAAGATGTTAGTAGCAATGATGCGGATTGGATCCGTGATCTGAGGTTTATCCTCATTGCTGCACAGAAGAATTATGTCCTTAATGCACTGCTAGGTGACAGACCTATTGCAGGAGCAGATGCAGATGTTATGAACGTATGGCTAGCTCAATATGATGACTACTTGATAGTTTAGTGCACCATGCTTAACGGCTTAAGAATCGGGACTTCAAAGACGTTTTGAACGTCATGGACCATATGAGATGTTCCAGGAGTTGAAGTTAATATTTCCAGCAAATACCCGAGTTGAGAGATATGAAGTCTCCAACAAGTTCTATAGCTAAAAGATGGAGGAGAATCGCTCAACTAGTGAGCATGTGCTCAGATTGTCTGGGTACTTCAATTGCTTGAATAAAGTGGGAGTTAATCTTCTAGATAAGATAGTGATTGACAGAGTTCTCTAGTCACCATCACCAAGTTAGTAGAACTTTGTGATGAACTATAGTATGCAAGGGATGACGAAAATGATTCTCGAGCTCTTCGTGATGTTGAAATCGACGAAGGTAGAAATCAAGAAAGAGCATCAAGTGTTGATGGTTGACAAGATCACTGGTTTCAAGAAAAGGGCAAAGGAAAAGAAAGGGGAACTTCAAGTAGAATGACAAGCAAGTTGTCACTCCCGTGAAGAAGACCAAAGTTGGACCAAAGCCTGAAACTGAGTGCTTATACTGCAAAGGAAATGGTCACTAGAAGCGGAAATGCCCTGAATATTTGGTGGATAAAAAGGATGGCAAAGTGAACAAGGGTATATTTGATATACAGGTTATTGATGTGTACCTTACTAGTGTTTATAGTAGCCCCTAAGTATTTGATACTTGTTCGGTTGCTAAGATTAGTAACTCAAAACAGGAGTTACAGAATAAACAGAGACTAGTTGAAGGGGAAGTGACGATGAGTGTTGGAAATAGTTCCAAGATTGATATGATCATCATCACACACTCCCTATACTTTCGGGATTATTGTTAAACCTAAATAAATGATATTTGGCGTTTGTGTTGAGCATGAATATGATTTGATCATGTTTACTGTGATACAGTTATTCATTGAAAGTTTAGAGAATAATTGTTATTCTGTTTACATGAATAAAACCTTCAATGGTCATACACCCAATAAAAATAGTTTGTTGGATCTCGATCGTAGTGATACACATATTCATAATATTGATTCCAAAAGATGCAAAGTTAATAATGATAGTGCAACTTATTTGTGGCACTGCCGTTTGGGTCATATCGGTGTAAAGCGCATGAAGAAACTCCATAAAGATGGATCTTCGGAATCACTTGGTTATGAATCATTTGATTCTTGCGAACCGTGCCTTTTGCGCAAGATGACTAAAACTCCGTTCTTCGGAACAATGGAACAAGCTACTGACTTATTAGAAATAATACATACTGATGTATGCGATCTAATGAGTGTTGATGCTCGTGGCAAGTATCGTTATTTTCTGACCTTCACAAGATGATTTAATCAGACATGGGTATATCTACTTGATGAAACATAAGTCTGAAATAGTTGAAAGGTTCAAAGAATTTCAGAGTGAAGTGGAAAAATCATCGTAACAAGAAAATAAAGTTTCTGCGATCTGATCATGGAGACGAATATTCGAGTTACGAGTTTGGTCTTCAATTAAAATAATGTGGAATAGTTTCACAGCTCACGCCACCTGGAACACCACAACGTTATGGTGTGTCCGAACGTCGTAACCGCACTTTATTAGATATGGTGCGATCTATGATGTCTCTTACTGATTTACCACTATTGTTTTGGGGTTATGCATTAGAGACAGCTGCATTCACGTTAAAAGGGCACCATCTAAATCCGTTGAGACGACACCGTATGAACTATGGCTTAGCAGTAAACCTAAGCTGTCGTTTCTTAAAGTTTGGAGTTGCGATGCTTATATGAAAAAGGTTTTCAACCTGATAAGCTCAAACCCAAATCGGAGAAGTGCGTCTTCATAGAATACCCAAAGGAAACTGTTGGGTACTCCTTCTATCACAGATCCAAAGGCAAAACATTCGTTGCTAAGAATGGATCCTTTCTAGAGAAGGAGTTTCTCTCGAAAGAAGTGAGTGGGAGGAAAGTAGAACTTGATGAGGTAACTGTACGTCCTCCCGAATTGGAAAATAGTTCATCACTGAAATCAGTTCCAGTGATTTCTACACCAATTAGTGAGGAAGCTAATGATGATGATCATGAAACTTCAGATCAAGTTACTACAGAACCTCGTAGGTCTTCCAGAGTACGGTCCGCACCAGAGTGGTATGGTAATCTTGTTCTGGAAGTCATGTTACTAGACCATGATAAACCTACGAACTATGAGGAAGCGATGATGAGCCCAGATTCCGCAAAATGGCTAGAGGCCATGAAATCTAAGATAGGATCCATGTATGAGAACAAAGTGTGGACTTTGGTGGAGTTGCCCGATGATCGGCAAGCCATATTATATAAATGGATCTTCAAGAGGAAGACAGATGCTGATAGTAGTGTTACTATCTACAAAGCTCGACTTGTCGCAAAAAGGTTTTCGATAAGTTCAAGGTGTTGACTACAATGAGATTTTCTCAACTGTAGCGATGCTTAAGTCTGTCCGAATCATGTTAGCAATTGCCACATTTTATGAAATATGGCAAATGGATGTCAAAACTACATTCCTTAATGGTTTTCTTAACGAAGAGTTGTATATGATGCAACCAGAAGGTTTTGTCAATCCTAAAGGTACTAACAAAATGTGCAAGCTCCAGCGATCCATCTATGGACTGGTGCAAGCATCTCAGAGTTGGAATATACACTTTGATAAGTTGATCAAAGCATATAGTATTATACAGACTTGCGGTGAAGCATGTATTTACAAGAAAGTGAGTGGGAGCTCTGTAGCATTTCTAATACTATATGTAGATGACATATTGTTGATCAGAAATGATATAGGATTTCTGGATAGCATAAAGGGATACTTGAATAGAAGTTTTTCAATGAAAGACCTCGGTGAAGCTGCTTACACATTGAGCATCAAGATCTATATAGATAGATGAAGACGCTTGATAAGATTTTTTCAGTGAGTACATACCTTGACAAGTTTTTGAAGTAGTTCAAAATGGAACAGTCAAAGAAAGAGTTCTTGCCTGTGTTGCAAAGGTATGAAATTGAGTAAGACTCAAATCCCGACCACAGCAGAAAATAGAAAGAGAATGAAAAGTCATTCCCTATGCCTCAGCCATAGGTTCTATAAAGTATGCTATGCTGTGAACCAGACCTATTGTATACCTTGCTCTGAGTTTGATAAAGGAATATAATTTTGATCTAAGAGTAGATCACTGGACAGCGGTCAAGAATATCCTTAGTGAGGACTAAGGAGATGTTTCTCGATTATGGAGGTGATAAAAGAGCCCGTCGTAAAAATTTACAACGATGCAAGCTTTTACACCGATCCAGATGACGCTAAAGTCTCAATCTGGATACATATTGAAAGTGGGAGCAATTAGCTAGAGTAGCTCCGTGCAGAGCATTGTAGACATAGAATATTTGCAAAAGACATACGGCTAATGTGACAGACCCGTTGACTAAGCTTCTCTCACGAGCAAAACATGATCACACCTTAATACTCTTTGGGTGTTAATCACATAGCAATGTGAACTAGATTATTGACTCTAGTAAACCCTTTGGGTGTTGGTCACATGATGATGTGAATTATGGGTGTTAATCATATACAGATATGAATATTGGTGTTAAATCACATGGCGATGTGAACTAGATTATTGACTCTAGTGCAAGTGGGAGACTGAAGGAAATATGCCCTAGAGGCAATAATAAAGTTATTATTTATTTCCTTATTTCATGATAAATGTTTATTATTCATGCTAGAATTGTATTAACCGGAAACATAATACATGTGTGAATACATAGACAAACATAGTGTCACTAGTATGCCTCTACTTGACTAGCTCGTTGAAACAAAGATGGTTAAGTTTCCTAGCCATAGACATGAGTTGTCATTTGATTAACGGGATCACATCATTAGGAGAATGATGTGATTGACTTGACCCATTCTGTTAGCCTAGCACTTGATCGTTTAGTATGTTGCTATTGCTTTCTTCATGACTTATACATGTTCCTGTAACTATGAGAATATGCAACTCCCGTTTGCCGGAGGAACACTTTGGGTGCTACCAAACATCACAACGTAACTGGGTGATTATAAAGGAGTACTACAGGTGTCTCCAAAGGTACATGTTGGGTTGGCGTATTTCGAGATTAGGTTTTGTCACTCCGATTGTCGGAGAGGTATCTCTGGGCCCTCTCGGTAATGCACATCACTATAAGCCTTGCAAGCAATGTAGCTAATGAGTTAGTTACGGAATGATGCATTACGTAACGAGTAAAGAGACTTGCCGGTAACGAGATTGAACTAGGTATTGGATACCAACGATCGAATCTCGGGCAAGTAACATACCGATGACAAAGGGAACAAAGTATGTTGTTATGCGGTTTGACCGATAAAGATCTTCGTAGAATATGTAGGAGCCAATATGGGCATCCAGGTTCCGCTATTGGTTATTGACCAAGAATAGTTCTAGGTCATGTCTACATAGTTCTCGAACCCGTAGGGTCCGCACGCTTAAGGTTTCGATGACAGTTATATTATGAGTTTATGAGTTTTGATGTACCGAAGGAGTTCGGAGTCCCGGATGAGATCGGGAACATGACGAGGAGTCTCGAAATGGTCGAGACGTAAAGATCGATATATTGGACGACTATATTCGGAGTTCGGAAAGGTTCCGAGTGATTCGGGTATTTTTGGGGGTACCGGGGAGTTACGGGAATACGAGGAAGAAGCAATGGGCCTCATGGGCCAAGTGGTGGAAGAGAGGAGGCAGGGCGCGCGGCCCCCCTAGCCCAAACCGAATTGGACTAGGGGGCCGGCCCCCCTTTCCTCCTTTTCCTCCCTCTCCTTCCTTCTCCTTCTCCTTCCCTTCCTTCCCCTCTCCTACTTGGACTAGGAAAGAGGGGGGAATCCTACTTGGAGTAGGATTCTCCCCCTTAGGGCGTGCCTCCTCCCCTTGGCCGGCCCCCTCCCCTTGCTCCTTTATATACGGGGGCAGGGGGGCACCCCATGACACACAAGTTGATCTACGGATCGTTCCTTAGCCGTGTGCGGTGCCCCCCTCCACCATATTCCACCTCGGTCATATCGTCGCGGAGTTTAGGCGAAGCCCTGCGCTGGTAGAGCATCATCATCGTCACCACGCCGTTGTGCTGACGAAACTCATCCCCGACACTTTGCTGGATCGGAGTCCGGGGATCGTCATCGAGCTGAACGTGTGCTGAACTCGGAGGTGCCGTACGTTCGGCACTTGGATCGGTCGGATCGTGAAGACGTATGACTACATCAACCGCGTTGTCATAACGCTTCCGCTTACGGTCTACGAGGGTACGTGGACAACACTCTCCCCTCTCGTTGCTATGCATCACCATGATCTTGCGTGTGCGTAGGAAATTTTTTGAAATTACTACGTTCCCCAACATAAAGTTCATGGAGCATTCTACAATTAATATAGACTAACCAATATCCAAGCTCAAAATATATAAGTGAAGCACATGAAGCATTCTATAAAACCATACTCAAAAGATTTAAGTGAAGCACAAAGAGCATTCTATAAGATCATTGAAGGGCTATCTCATACTAGCATGGTTCCTAAAGAAAAAGAAAAACACAAAGGACACAAATCATGCGAACAAAACCAAAAACCAAGGTATACCGATAATTGTTGAAGAAGAAAGATGGGATGCCAACTGGGGCATCCCCAAGCTTAGATGCTTGAGTATCCTTGAAATATTTACTTGGGGTGCCTTGGGCATCCCCAAGCTTGAACTCTTGCCTCTCTTTATTCTTCTCACGTCGATAACTCCTCGTTCTTCGAACACTTCATCCACACAAAACTTAACAAAAACTTTGTGAGATCTGTTAGTATAATAAAGCAAATCACTACCTTTAGGTACTGTTGCAAACTCATTTCAATTTAATATTAGCATTATATATACTGTATTCCAACTTCACCATGGTTCATACCCCCCTGATACTACCCATAGATTCATCAAAATAAGCGAACAACACATAGAAAACAAAATCTGTCAAAAACAGGACAGTCTGTAGTAATCTGGAAATTTAGTATACTTCTGTAACTCCAAAAATTCTAAACAATATATGAAAATTTTAAAAAATTGTACATAAGTACTGTGCAAAAAGTTTCAGACCCATTTGACTTTCCAGCAAAAAGTGTAAATTCACGCGCTACAGCCAAAGTTTCTGTTTTTGCACTGCACATAGTAAACAAGCAATCTAATCATCCTAAAATCAAAGCTTGGCACATTATTTTTATAATACAATGGATATATACAAGGGGATAATATTTTCAGAGAAATTTCCATGAATTTTTTTACATTGCTTCCATGAGCATGAACACAAGTGTTCAAGGTCGACCCTCACTTCTCCAATGCATAACTTTCCAATCACTTCTCTTTTTGAAAAACTTTTTAGGCATGAGAGGCAAGTAATTTTTTTGTATTTTAATTTTTAAATTTTTTGTATGTTTCACCCACAACTAAACGGAAACAAAAGGGAAAACAAAAATCTACTTAGTGAAGAAAGCAAACAAGCACACACGAGTATATCAACCCCACGATATTGCTCCCCGGTAACGGCGCTAGAAAAGAGCTTGATAATCCCCAAGTGCAGGGAATCATCATAGCAATTTCCAAAGGTGGAAGTGATAAGTATTGAGTGTCGAACCCACAAGGAGCTAAAGGTAAGATCAATATTCTCTCAAGTCCTATCTGCCACTGATATGACTCTACGTACACCGAACGTTTGTTTCCAACTAGAAACGAGAAATAAAACTATGTTGTGGTATGAAGAGGATAACTTTCCATGATATCAGAGAGATAAAATACAAAAGTAGGTGTTGTTATCATAAAGTTAGAATATATTACTAAATATTATAATATAGCAAGTGTGGAATAATGATGGGTCGGTGTGCGGAATTATCCTAGGCAATTGTTAACAAGATCGGTAATCACTATTGCAATTTCATATGAGGGAGAGGCATAAGCCAACACACTTTCTCTTCTTGGATCATATGTACTTATGATTGGAACTCTAGCAAGCATCTGCAACTACTAAAGATCTTTAAGGTAAAACCCAACCATAGCATTAACATATCAAGTCCCCTTTATCCCATACGCAACAACCCCCTTACTCGAGTTTATGCTTCTGTCACTCAAGCAACCCACTATAAGCGAATCATGAACGTATTGCAACACCCTACAACAGGAATCCCTCATGCTTGCGCGACACGGAGGGAACAATAGGACAACACCAAAATAAAACATACAACTCATACCAATCTAGATCATCAATCAACCCAAAGACAAAGGATATCTACTCAAAACATCATAAGATGGCAACACATCATTGGATCATAATATGTGGCATAAAGCATCATGTTCAAGTGAGGATTACAGCGGGGTGCGGGAGAGTGGACCGCGTAAAAGATATGAGGATGGTGATGATGATGGTGATGTTGATGAAGACGATCACTGCGGCGATGATTCCCCTCTCGATGGCACTCCGGCGCCACCGAGAGAGAGGAGGAGAGGTTCTCCCCCTTGTGCTTACTCCTCCATGGCCTCCCCCTGGATGGGGAGAGGTTCTCCCTCTGGTCCTTGGCCTTCACGACGATGATGGCCCCTCCGAGATCCTTCCCCATGGCCTCCGGTGATGATGGCCCCCTCCGGCAGGGTGCCAGATAGGGCCTAGATTGATATCTCGTGGCTACAGAGGCTTGCGGCGGCGGTACTTCCGATCTCCCTTCTGTTCTGGAGTTTTCTTGATTTATAGGAGGAGTTGGCGTTGATTTCACGTCAAGGGGGCCCACGGGGAGTCCATGAGACAGGGGGCGCGCACTAAGGGGGTGGGGGCGCCCTCCACCCTCGTGGTGCCCTCAGGACTCCCCTCCGGTAGATTTTCGTTCCAGTATTTTTTATATTTTCCAAAAAAAATCTCCATTGATTTTCAGTGCATTCCGGGAACTTTTATTTCTACACAAAAACAACACCACGGTAGTTCTGCTGAAAACAGCGTCAGTTCAGGTTAGTTTTAATCAAATCATACCAAAATCATATAAAACTATTGTAAACATGGCATGAATACTTCATAAATTATACTCCCTCCGTCCCAAAATTCTTGTTTTAAATTAGTCTAGATACGGATGTATTTAATACTAAAACGTGACTTGATACATCCGTATTTAGACAAATCTAAGACAAGAATTTTGGGATGGAGGGAGTAGATACGTTGGAGACGTATCAATTATCAAGACAGAGGTCATAAAGCATTTTCCCCAGTCCTAGTGGAATATTACCAATATATAACTATCACAACCCATGGATAACAACATGCATATAGGCCTTTACCTTTTCTGCATCTTCCAAAAGTACATTAGGTTACTTAAATAGCCACCTTTTGTGAATCTTCGTTCACAGTAAAAATGCTCTGAGCACTCAACTGGGTTTATCACTACAAGTAAACTAAAATACCACTGACGCAACAACAGTAAGGATACTATTAACATAAAGCCTGCGTAGGTACGTCACAACAACAGAGCATGTAGTATTAAATCTAGCAAGCAACACCTAAGTAAGTGCAACATAGCTTCTGGTCATAACATCAATTCTAATTAAGGCTAACAGGAATGAAGAAGATATATCGCTTTATTAGGTTTCATTGCGGAGGCAATCACAATACAAATGCCAAGGTGAAGGCCGGAAGAGCATGTAAAGCATGCAACCATGAATAAGCTACATTCAAATAATAGCTAAAGCCAGAATGCAAATAAGGATATTCGGATGCAAGGAGGCATGAATATTAGAAAGGAACACATGCGTCGTTCTATACCTGACTATACCTGACGAAGGCCAAACAAGAGCAGAGAAACCTGAGCGCATAAACTGCAGTGGCATCACGTTCCATTGCTTCTCATTTATAAAGCATTGGGACTCTCCTATACATGAAAGCTATCTGCAAATTGGTAAGCTAGTCAAACAATTGTTTCAATCGTCCAATTAACAGTAAAGAGCTTGAATTTGATATACACTTCACCAATTACACATCTATAACCAGTCTGTACAACACAATGGTATGGAAGGTGACTCCTGCATGTTTTCTCACCTACTGATTATGAATAGGAAGCATAGTATCAAACCTAAATTTATCCTTTGATTATGTGCATGCCATGTCATAATATTGTGCATGAAACCAAAATTGACATGAGAGGGTGGGGATGGAGCGGAGAGGAAGAGGTAACTGAAGCCACATATGACACTATTGATATTCTTAACAAAGGCATCATGGCCTAAATCCAAGTAAAACAATAGCTTCTGAAAGAACAAAAGAGTTCCTAAATGAACTTACTTGGCATTCTGGTTGTCCCACCCTCTCAGGATATTCTCCTTTCATTCCAGCAGAGGGAATAGCCTACAATAAGAAGATCGATTGAGAAGAAAAATGTGAGATGAAGCAACGACAATTAGCATATCAAGAAATTATTTTACAGAAAATTGGCAGTTAGTACTACAATGCCGCTAAGGAATACAAACGATATGCAGCTCACAGGTGGCCATTATGAATTATCCAAAAGAAAGTGACATGCCAGTGACAATTATCCAAAAGGGAAGTGATTCTATCAATCATGACACATGAGTAACATATAGATATAGAAAACTTCATCAAATGCAGATAGAAAGGTACAAGGAATCATAGACTATTTGACACTCACCAAGCTAAAACCTTTTTAGTATATCTATGTGCCACCAAATGAGAAAACACTTAAATATCTAAAGGTGGTCTTATGAATCATGATACAGACCATATCAAGCATGATCAGGCATCCTATTGGCTAAATCAATCTTCTAGAAACATGCATTTAGGATAACATGAGCAACTCAAGCACATGTAGCAGCAACATACAGTCGTTACAGAATTTTATATACATCCACCTCAAGCATGACTGCATTATGACTCTAAACAATAAAATAAGGACCTACAATATATGCACTAATTATCAATCACTCAACTCGCATCCTTCCTTTTTGTCCCATCACTCAATATGTGAAAAGAAAAATCCCAATAGGGAGCAAGTAAGTCAGATTTGCTACAAGTGGATCATGGTCAGGTCACCTGGCTCATATTTCTATGAGTTCTCTTCCTCCCTGGCTGGAAGATCATTAGAACCTCTTCCATCACTACAAAACACTAAAAAGGAAACAATTCGGTAATTATCAAAAAGTTAAACTGCACAAGATGAGCATACATCAAACATCTTGAGGTAAAGAACCATGAAGCGAGCATATAGTTATAATACATGACTCTTGCATAGCACCTGCAAAAAGCACAATCTGGATGGAACTAAAGCCTCTCATCCCCAGTGAATGTATCTATTCAATATTGACCAATTCTCCATCCCATTCTGCAAAAAACAAACAATAATATTTGTCTGCAACTTGCTTGGATTTTCATCAAATACTTCTCAGTTCCGAGTTCAGAAATGATGTGACTGCAATTTACAAGCCAATGAAGCCCAATAATTCATTAATAGGAACATTTCATCTTCACAACTAATATTAAGTAAGTGTTTGTATTTCAGCAACTTGGTCAACTAATTATTGGAATGTTTCTCAGCTCTAATCACAATATGTCAGCTGCATCTCACAATAGCGTTTGTGAAACTACCTGCAACAGGAGGAGATTTCCATGGATATGTCCATTTTCGTATCATCACAGATGCAAAAATGTAGCCAATAATCACACCAGAAGGACCAACAACACTAAATTGGCTAGGCTCCTCACTCCACCCAATACATACATACTGCAAGGAAAGCTTTGCATAATTAAGAAGCAGACCTTGCAAATACTTGGGATGATCAGGTGGATCTGAAAAGTATACTGTTTGTCCTCACCTCATGCAGTCTTGATCCAAATGCCTGTGTACCTCGTCACCTCCTCATGTAGTCCCTTGACAAATGCTCAAAGATGGTATGGTGGAGAAGGAGGCGTGTCATAGTGAGGCTTCACGTTCCTCTGCTTGAGGGCGACCGCCCTGACATTAAAGGAAGAAGGAACCATTGAGGCGAGAGGATGAGCAGGAAAATCCGACGCGCGCGCGCGCGAGAGAGAGAGAGAGAGAGAGAGAGAGAGAGAGAGAGAGAGAGAGAGAGAGAGAGAGAGAGAGAGAGAGAGAGAGAGAGGAGGAGGGAGGGAGGGGAGGGAGGGAGGGAGGGAGGGAGGGGGAGGGAGGGAGGGAGGGAGGGAGGGAGAGAGAGAGAGAGAGAGAGAGAGAGAGAGAGAGAGAGAGAGAGAGAGAGAGGAGAGAGAGAGAGAGAGAGAGAGAGAGAGAGGGAGGGAGGGAGGGAGGGAGGGAGGGAGGGAGGAGGGAGGGAGGGAGGGAGGGAGAGGAGAGAGAGAGAGAGAGAGAGAGCAATCACCGCTGCCTTATCGACGTCGTCGCCGGTACCTCCCCTGCCACCGAGGTGTCAGCGACAGTGTTGATGCCGAGAGAGAGGAAGCAGAGCAGGTCATTGGAGGCGCGGCCGGTGGTTCCTGCGCTCCTCCCGTTGACCGTGATTGCGCCAACTCCGACTAGCGCTCCTCCCGGCGATGACGACGGTGAGTAGCAGCGGCAAGGTCGGCGATGAAAGAGGGACGGAGGAGGAGAACCGGTGGTTCAGGAGGACGGCAAGAGCCACATGAGCGCCGGTGGGAGAGCGACTGGGCGACGGAGAGGAGCACGGCGGGAGGAGGAAAAAGGGTTGTGGCGGCTGGGAAGGGAGAAGAGACACGAGATGAGAGAAACCCTAGGCATGTCACTGATTGGGGACGGAGCGACGAATCAGAGGAAGCAACATGGCACCGGGTTAGATGAAATTCCACTGATACCCTCGGCGGGGCAACGGAATATCAGGAGGTGGCACCGCACTCGCCCAGATACGGTCACGCACCGGCAGCAATACCTAGCCACAGCCATTGACGGGCGTGACCCACAGCGCCTGAGCCCCTCGTGTCAGCGTGGTACGCGAAGGAAGCGAGAGTGTAAAAACGCGGGATACTATTCATGGTAGCAGTGCTGGTATCAATCGGGAGGCCAGAATCGAGTGCCGGGCTCGATCCGACGGCCAGAATCGCTCCACCCAGAGATCCAACGGACAAGATTCATTCGGGAGCGCGATCCGACGGGCCATGTGGCCTGAGGAGGCTTCCATTTTTCTCAGACTTTAATAATGGGATTGCAGAAGCAGTGGGCAAGGTCAAGCGCAGCGAGTAACCAGTGTCGACCACCCCCAGATAAGAAAGAGGTAATAGCACCCAGGTACCCTAACTTGCACAGAATGTGACGATTTAGTCCCAAACTTGCAAAATTTGACTCCATCATACCCCAACTTGCACCTCATGTGATGATTTAGTCCCAGACCAATGAGAACTCGACAATTGGCAGCCAGGTGGCTGGACGGTCAGCGCATGCACTTTTGCACAAAACCCCCTCCCGTTTCCTTTAATTAACCCACACTCACCTTCACCTGAATTTGCCGTGGCATTGATCAATCAAAACTGTCTTTGCCGTGGTGGGCGGAGCAAATCATTCTTGCATGCATGCATGGTCGCTGAGTGGAGATGTACGAGAGAGTACGGTGGTTCAGAATTCTCGGATGAGTGATGAGTGGATTCAAAGCTGGAATCATATTACCACTTCTTTCGATAGAAAAAACAGAAACAGAAAGGAAGCCATGCACAATGCACATTGCGCGGGAGCACCATCAGCTTCAGTAGCACCTCCCATGCAAATTCTAGCAGGCAGCCAAGGCTATAGTGACGAACTGGGCATCGAATTAATGAGGCAAACAGATTTTATTTCACCTTGACAACTGATTAAAGTACATAATGAACCGTACAATCTGTTATTTTACAGGATTGGATCAACGACAGATAGCCAGCAAGCACTAATGGCATAACGAGAAACGATAAGACTTGACAAACTTAGGAGTGACAGCTTAGAGCTAAAACAGCTGCCCTAAGCAAACAAAGTACTAGAACAAGAACTGGACTGAAGAACATTCCCAAAACTGATCCATAATAAGCAGCTAGTTCAGAGGTTTCATGGTCTGGAGTAGAGAGGACAAATCCATCTCGTGCAGGCAAACCTGCGAGATGTAGGCTGTATCGTTGTGGTGGTAGACGACAACCGCCTCTTTTGTGGCAAGGTTGAGCCGAATGAGCCCAACTCTACCCACATATAAGATGACAGTGCCACTCCTCAGTCCGAACCCCCTCGAACCTGAACTGAGCTGTGCACGCCCCAGTCCTGCCTCGAATCTTCGTGGAGGTGAAGAAGGCCTCGCCTGATCCCCTAGATGATTCTGAACCTGTGCCCCCAGGTAAGCTCTTGCTGCCTCGCAGGATCTACGCGCACGCACATTGGTAAGGAGTAGTACGTAAACTCTTGAAACTGAATGTCACTTGTAGTATAACAGTCTGAAGAACTAGGTACCGACCGAATAGAATCTTGTCGAGGCTTCTGTTGAAGAGGAACTCGTAGACGAGGAGCATCTCCTCCTCTTGGATGCAGCAGCCGAGCAAGCGCACCAGATTCTTGTGCTGAAGCTTGGCCACTAGCACAACCTCGTTCCTCATATCCACGAGCCCTTGCTGGGAGGTCTTCGACAGCCTCTTCACCGCGATCTCCTGCCCATCCCACAGAATGCCCTGACCGACCAAACCACATCAAGTCGATTGTTCCATTCAGACATGGAAAATCAATTGGAGAGTGGATGCTCATGTTCCAAGTTCAGTGTACGTTATTTTGTAGACCGGCCCGAACCCGCCTTCCCTGAGCTTATTTTCTTCAGAGAAGTTGTCAGTGGCAGCCCTTAGAGTGCTGAAATCGTACAACAGAGACTCTGAGCTTCCCATGTCTCCTCCATACTCACTGTCTGCTCACAAAAACAAACAATATATATAGAGGGAGAGAGAACAATTAAGCCTCGGTGTTCTTCCTTTTCGGGGATTTGAAATGATCGATCGAGAAGCACTCACCCGCGCTGGATATCTGCACATGTTCGTGTGGTTTCTTGTTCTTCCTCTTGCAGAGATACAAAGCAACCGTCAACAGCACCAACAGCACGACAGCAATAGGAATGGAGACGAACAGAGCTATCTTGGCTGTGGCGTCGTCGTTTCCTGCACCCCCAGGGAAGATTCGTCGTCGCCGCTCTCGGTCAAAAGGAAATTCAGAATAGTTTACCCTATCTTCTAGTGGGCCTGGGCGTTGTAGAAAGGATACAACTCGTACCGGATGGAGCAGCTCCGGGTGGCGACCCGTCCTCCCTCCCTCCCGTCGCAAAATTTCGGGATGTACGAGACGGCTACGGCGAGGCAGCGGTTGCAGTCGTCGCTGGCGAGGTCGCGCGTGCACTGGGACATGTCGTGGATCTTGGTGAAGGGCGTCAAGTCGATCGTGTCGGCCGCGAACAATCGCGGGGACGACGCCGCCCTGCTGCTGAGGTTGTTCATCAGCGCGCCCAGCTGCGTCTTGAACAGCTCGGGCTGCGTCGCGTTCACCGCGTTGCATAAGCCGATCAGCCACGACATGTCGGCGACGCCGAAGAAGCTCACGTTCTAGTGGCGCAGGAGGCAGACGTCGTAGAAGAGCGTGGACTTTTTCTGGCCGGGGCACTTGATGGCTGCGTCCCGCGCCAAGGTGTCGAGGCACGAGCGGCACTCGGATGCATTGACGTCGGCGCGGCAGTGCGTGAGACCGTACGCCTCGTCGGGCGCTGTGCCGGTGGTGTTCTCGGCCAACCCGGACGCGTCCGACGCAGCGGCGAGGAGGAACAAGAGGAGGTCGTCGAGGCTGTCCTGAAAGACGCCGCCGCGGGTGTAGTTTGTGTCGCTCGGGCAGTCGGTGGACCAAGGGTCTGCGGCGGCCATGGTTGCGTCGGTAAGGAGGAGGAGGAGAGAGTACAGGGGGCTCAGGCTACGCATGACCCGGAGCCCACGCGCCGCCACCGCCGCAATCCCCGCGTCCGCCTTGGTCTCGGCGAGCACGGCCTTCCTTGCCTAGCTCCGCCCGCAGCGCGTCCGCCTCGGCGGTGTAGCGTAGGTTAATTAGATAAGACAGCAGGGTGTTTTGTGCAAAAGTGCAGGCAACGACTAGTCCGGTGACCTGGCTGCCATTTGTCATGCTGTGATAGGCCGAGGACCAAATCGTCACATACAATGCAAGTTGGGGTATGATTGTGTTGCATTTTGCAAGTTTGGGACTAAATCATCACATTGTGTGCAAGTTAGGGTACCTGGGTGCTATTACCTCGATAAGAAACCCCGGAAAAACACACCCCCAATCAAAAGCCGCGCACAGATCATGCCGGATCCTGTCTGCGTGTCAGGAATCAGGAGACACGATTTATATATACCATCCAGCTCTGTCAGACTGTCACAAACCACGTACGCATTGTTTATCAGCCACTAATCAATGGTCCACTAATCGAGCCCGATCATTATACTAATCCGACGTGCTCATCCAGCCAAGCAAGCAGGCGCAGATAAACAGACTAATAAGCCATGGATGGAGGCTTCGGGAGCTCCACATCGCCATTGGAGTACAATAATGGAGAGCTGAGGTCACGGAGTTAGGTCAGCGACCGCTTTCGCCGCTGAATTATAAACGGAATCAGGTAGGCGCCATTAGTTTTCGCCCGATCAGTGGTGCCGACTGATCCAGAGACAGCCTGGGTGATTGTAATAAACTAGTGGGGGAAATAATGCTTGCATCGGCAGCACTGCTATCGTCTTTGGAAGCATCCAGCGATCGGCTCAGGATCAGGATTAAAAAAAGTGCGTCTGTAAGCAGATTGGAGGCTTATGTTAGTTTATCCTGAGTAGTGAGGATCACACCCAGGATCCATGAAGTTACGTCAATCAGAGAAGCGGCATGTAAAGAATGGGTTCGTTCTCTGCCATGCGGAGGTGAACACGCGCTCTGTCAGTGAGGGAAAAGGGTGCAATCATGAATCATGGCTGCATATATGGGCCATCACAGCAATCGGCTAATGTTTGTCTACTCACCATTTTCGTTGTATTTTTAGAGATATGTGCTACTCCCTCTGTAAACTAATATAAAGCGTTTTAGATCACTACTACAGAGGGAGTAATAATTAAGTGAAAACAAGCAATATAGTTTTTTTGCGTGGAACAAGCAATATAGTTTAGAGAAGAAACTTATTTTCTGCCGAACAAGAGGAAGAAGAAGGAACTAGTAATTTATTTCTGATAGGAAAACGAAGAAATTCAGAGTGTTGTTAACGAAAGTGGGCTTGTCCTGGAAGCAACTTGGTCGTGATGCTTCTTTAAATCAGCATCAATCAAGTAAAAAGCATTCACTAGTCGGCAGTACGCAGCAGTATCTTCTCACACTAGGCTAGATCCTTTCTGTAATTTTGTCAGTCAGCAGGCTCGATCCGACGTTGAAGAATATTTATTTCTCGACATCTGTAGTTCTGACCGATCCACGCCACAGGTGCCAACCGACGGATCATGGGTTGGATATATATTTTCCTCAGGCACCTTGAGCAGGCACACGCGTCCCGCTCCAGCACGAAACAATCAAGCACGGTTTGCGTGCGTGCGTGATTGGACGTCGCGGATCCACCTGCACGTTCGCCGAAGCCCCGGCGATCGAATCGCAGTCGCACCAAGAAAATCGGAGACGAAAAGGAAACAGGCGCGCGGTTGACGGGTCAGCACGCCATCTCTTCTGCTACCGGGGACCTCGCGCACGCTCGTGCAGCCTGCGCGCACAGGAGCACGAGCACGCTGGCGGCGCTGCCAATGACTGCGGCAAATTTGACAATTTTGACCTATGAACGAAATCAATTCACGGAATGAACTGGCCGTGAAACTATTTCACAGCTCTAATCTTTTTGTGTAGCGCCCGCCACGACGGCGCCACACTCTACGGTGCAGCGCCTAGCCCGGGGGCGTTGCACACCAGTCCACCGTGGCAGCCCCTGGGCCCGCACCCAGCAGTGCAACGCCTCCGAGCTAGGCGCCACACTTGTAAAGTGCAGCGCCCAGACCGTAGGCGCTGCACTATGACTTAGACGCCAGGTGCCCGCTCCCCCTCCCGCACCCCACCCATTGGTCGGTTTTGAAGTAACAGAAGCAGCGGCGCGGCAGGTTCCTCCTCTCCCCCTCTCAATCCCCTCTCCCAAATCCTTCAGATCCGACGATTTGGTCCGTGCATTTCTTCACCAATCCATCCTAGAAGGTACTCTCTTCCGATCCCCTTCTTTCTATCCATAGAAAATATGATATTTTGGAGATTTGGGGAATCCTTGTTTGATTAGATTAGATTTGAATCTTGCATGTATTAGAACTTTGCATGTATTGATTTGTTTGATTGATTTGGGGAACCCTTGTTTGTTTGATTTGTGGAACCCTAGTTTAGTGTATGGAAGAGTTATTTTTATGAAGTAGGCATAGTTTATGGAAAAGTTATTTGTATGAAGTAGGCTAGTTAATTGTGGAACCCTTTTTTATTAGTTATGTTTGATTTGATATGGTTGGGTACATAGATTGGTATGGTTGCATCTAGTAGGCCTACTTTAGTTTTTTTGTATTCAAAAGATAATCGTGTTGACAAGAAAGCTTTCTTGCAAATTGCTAGGATGGTTTGGCTTCTCAATGATCATTGGGATCTACAACACCGGTCGTACGCTATATCGGTGAAGCAGCAGGTAATAATGAAAGTTGCCGGTGTTATGATTTTTGTGTTTTTTTTCAAACACATACCCCCCATATGTAATGATTTGTTTGTTTTCTTGTAGGAGCTTGCACCTCTGAAGCTTCGGGCTCACGGGGTCAACCTTGGGTGGATGCGCTATGATGAGCGGTACACGCCGTATGTTAGGGAGACAGGACTTCTCCCTTTCATTCAGTTGGTCAGCAGGTCGACGCCACCCAACAATGCTCCAGCACTCACCGCGCTTATTGATCATTGGAGGCCGGAGACACACACTTTCCATCTTCGGACCGGGGAGATGACCTTGACGCTCCAGGATATAGCTATGATCACCGGTCTTCCTATCGATGGGAAACCTCTATGTATGAGCACCGATTCTGATGGGTGGCGCGAGCAAATGTTTGCCCTTATCGGTATGGTTCCTCCGGAGCCGCGGGAACCAGAGGTAGAAGGCAAGAAGAAGGAAAGAGTCGCAGCCGGTGCTACTTTCACGTGGATTGTATCAAACTTCAGTAATTGCCCTGAGGATGCTAATGAGGACACGGTGAAGACATATGCTCGTGTCTACATGTGGTACGTGATATCCAGGACTATGTTTGCTGATGGCACAGGCAAGAATGCTCCATGGATGTGGCTCAAGGCGTTGACCGTCTTCGATAGCAAATGGAGTTGGGGTTCGGCAACACTGGCTTACTTGTATAGACAGGTATGAAGTTGTTTCTGTTTCAATTCATTGGTACATTATGAATGCGATCTTGCTTTTAATTCAACCATGTTCTCTTTTATGTGCAGTTGGACGAAGCCTGTTGTAGGCTATCTGGAGGTATTGGTGGTTGTTTGCTCGCACTTTCCATATGGAGCTGGGAGCGTTTGCCGGTTGGACGACCGAAGAAAGTGAAGTTCGAGGATTGGGACGATAAACACGACCCACTACGGCGCGCGACTTGGGCTTACAAGTGGGATGTGTTAAATGAGATGACGGATGATCCCTCGGTCATGTACAAGCTGTACAGGAGCGAGATGGATGCCATCACGCCTGAGCAGGTGAATTGACATTGCATAAGTTATTATCATGCTTCCATCGTAAGTCGATATCAATTTTTCATTCTATCCAATTTTGTAGGTTGTATGGGAACCTTATGGAACAGGAGATAGTTTTGGGAACCCTATAGAGTTCACGCTGAATCCGATGTGCACTAGAGATAGGGATCTCTGGCATATGCGGTGTCCACTCATATGCAACTGGGCGGTTGAGCTTCACATGCCACATCGGGTGTACCGGCAGTTTGGTTTGTTCATGCCACACCCGCCGGAGTTTGTGGACACGGATATAGTGCTACACGCGTAAGATATAATCAACCTTGAGCAATTAGCAGCTTCTCGGCGGTTTCGATGATGCTAATATTATGTTTCTAACTTGCAGGTTGGATAGGAAAAAGCAGCGGAAGATCAAGGATTGGGCCAAGCATCACAACAAGTATGTCATACAGTGGGAGCTTGCTTTGGAGCAAGCTAGGGCTGGAAAACGAGCCAAGCTTCGTGAGCACTGCCCGATTGCGTTCAACAACTATCTCACATGGTTTCTAGGCGTCACTCGTGTGGAGGTATGCAAGCCGGCGTATGATGATAAGATTTTGGAAGAACCCACCGTCTTTGATGAGGTAGCCCAGCACCAGTACAACGCATTAGTCAGGAAAGGCAACTCCGTGATCCCTGCGGGGCCAATGATGAACTTTGTGGTATGCGCCCTTTTTGCTTTTCAATTCGCAATATTCACATCTTCACTTGCCTAACACGTTGATACCTTTTCTTTTCATAGCGTGCCCAGATCAAGAAAGCAGCTGATGAGACCGACACTATTCTGGAAACAACCCCGGCTGGCAAAAGCGATGGGGAAGGTGCACTTCGAGAATTCATTAAGGTTCACATCTCCTTCAAACTAGCACTTAACATGTGTTGCTACGTTCGATGTCTCATTCACTTGTTCATGTTGCAGCGCCAGGGCCAAAAGTTAAGGCGGCTGTCAAACCTTTTCGGTTGTCATGACCCCGAGTATGTATCACCAGAACGTTCTAGGTCGGCGACACCATCAGATCCAACTTCTGGCCATGATAATCCTTTGGACGATGAGGATGTGGGTGTGGTCACCCAAGATGTGGGTGTGCTCACCCAAGAGGTATGGCCTGAGGTTATATATCCAATTGTTGATGCATTTGCTAACTATATTCTCACAAACGGTCTTTCCATATCTTTTGTGGATGCATAGGTCTCTGATGATATGACCTTGGAGACCTACAAGGTTCGGTCTGCATACGAGTTAAAGCCTAGGAAGGGAATCAACAAATACACACCTGAGGACTTCACCCAAAGAGGAAAAAGGACGGTCGGCACCTCGCGGATGGCTGCTTTGGACGACTATTTGGATGACGATGTGGATGACGATGTGGATGACGTGGAGGAACAGGAGCCAGAGCAGGAGCGGGTTCGTCTTCCTAGGAAAGTGAAGAAGATACCCTCCAAGAGAGGGGGAGGAACCAGCAAGCGCGGAAGGAAGTAGTCGTCGTTCTCTTCTAGTAATGGTAGTAATGGTAGCTATGTTGGTGGTAATGTCGAACTTGTCGTGATGGTCATTCTTGAACAATGTAGTCCGATGATCCCGACCAAATACCTTCTCGAAAGCTTCGGCTTCCTTCACCGTGAACCCCTCCGCATCAACTTGTTCATCCGGACCATCGTCATCCGAGTCCGATGCATATGCACGGGAAAAAGGGATGGAAGGGTCCATTGTCTCTTGCAAGTGATATTTGTCGAGATCACCCACATTGTTGTCATGGAGATCAACTTCATTGTCATCGTCCGCATACTCATTATTGTCCTCTTGCAAAGCTTCATCTTGGTTGTTTGTAAACGGGCTCAATGTTGGCCTCACTTCTTGGGTCAAAAGAGGTTCAACAATTTCATCTCGCTTCAAAGGTGTGGGGCTACTAGCAACCAAAGGGGAGGGGTTCCGGTTCAAGTCCAAATGCAAACTTGAATCAACCTTCTTTGTTGCAAATAACTCAAGAGCCTTGTCTAGTGATTCGGCCACCGTCTCCTTGTATGCAACCCAACGTTGCTCCGAGTTGACACGCATTGTCTTCCAACGGATGTGCATTCCAAAACCAACATTATGCCTTCCCTCCAACTCTATGATATCACTAGGGTCCGTCCAATTCAAATCTTCCCTAACTTGTTGCAAGAGCTCCGCATAGCTAGGACTACTATCAAACACAATGTCAACCTCATCCGGGTCCGGTTCTACATTGCCTTTCAAAAATGCGTCCTTGTCCCCATGATGAACAAACACACATGTTCTTCCCATCCCTATAAGCATTCCAATAACACAAGGTAACATTGCTTCCATGAGTACTAATACAAGGATTAACACGGAATAGAAACCCTAATATATATATCAAACAACAACCCTAACCATAACCATAACCATAACCATAACCATAACCATAATCCTAGCCCTAAACCTAACCCTAGCACCAACATAAGAACACCCATAAGAATAACCCTAGCATACTAACAAAACCTAACCATAGAAATTGGCAAACAAACATCTCATATTTCCATGCATATCTCTAGATCCAAACAAAACTAGGGTTTCCCCAAACAAGCAACAAATGAGCAATGGGGAACTTTACTTGGATCAAACAAGGGGAATGGAGAATATTACCTTGAGGGAGGGTTTGACTTCGAAATCCACGGACAAAATCTTCAAATTTGCAAGATTTGAGGGAGGATTTGAGAGGGGGAGAGAGGGGGAAAGGGGGCAAAGCTCGGGGGAGGAGAGTGGGAGAGTGTGTGGTGTGGGGGTGGGGGAGGGGGGGCAGCCGAGTGTCTGGATAAGTCACAGTGCAGCGCCTAAGAGCTAGGCGCTGCACTTAAGAAGTGTGGCGCCTACCTCGGAGGCGTTGCACTGCTGGGTGCGGGCCCAGGGGCTGCCACGGTGGACTGGTGTGCAACGCCCCCCTGGCTAGGCGCTGCACCGTAGAGTATGGCGCCGTCGTGGCGGGCGCTACACAAAAAGGTTAGAGCTGTGAAATAGTTTCACGGCCAGTTCATTTCGTGAATTGATTTTGTCCATAGGTCAAAATTGTCAAATTGCCCAATGACTGCAGCGCAGCGCAGCCCACGGGACGCGCGCGGCGAGATCCGGAGCAGTTGTATCCGGGGCATATTCCTTCCCCCGCGCGTGCCTGGCTGGACAGTGGGCGCACTTACTTTTTCTCAGCCCATGGGCCATGGCCGGATCTGGATAGGCCTGGATGGTCCTTTCGTGTCGGTTTTCTGCCCCGGGGACAAACCAAGAGAGGCGGTCGATTGATGGACTGATCGATCGAGCCTGCTGGAATCTATCTATCCTATCCGTCCGTCCATCCATCTGCGCGCATTTCCACATCACCCGTGCCATGCCATGGATCCAAAGCTGCAGGCAGCTCCTCAGCAGAATACCCTAGCACACTGTACCGTACCTGCCGATTGCATAGTCTTCTCCACCCAAGACCTACCAACCCCCAACTACACGTACGTACGCCCAACACACACACACGCACACAACGCATCGTCGTCTCATCATCGTCCTCATCGTCGCCCCGTCGTCGACCGGCACGACACGACTCATCCTTATCCACCACGTCCCCGACGCCCGGCCCGCGCACACGAGCACCGCACCCGTACGTACCACCACGCCGCCGGTCCCGACCCAGGACGGACGTGTCGCGACGGCACGGGCCACGCGCGCGGTCCCCTTCCCGAAACGGAACGCCCGTCCGTCCGTCCGCGTCAGCCGCCCCCGTCCAAGCGCCCTGACGTAAGCCATGACAGAAGCGGCGCCGCCGATCGGGGCTCCACGTGTCCCGATCAGCCGGTCAGCGCCCCCGCCCCTCCCCGCACCACGTGTGCCCTGCCCCGCCCGGACCACACGTGTCGCGCCCCTCGCCCTTATAAATCCCCCCCGCCTCGCCCGGAACAAGTTTCAGGCCTCCTCTCCCCCCTCCTCCCACCTAGAGCAGCAGCACAAGAGAAGAGAAGAAATAATTCAGTAGCAGTAGAATTCAGAGCAGCAGCAGCAGAACTGCGGCGAGCTGATCCAGCGAGAGAGTTACAGCGAGGTTTGCTGGATCGCCGACCCGACCGGAGATGAGCGGCGGACAGGAGCTGAATCTGCCGCCGGGCTTCCGGTTCCACCCGACGGACGAGGAGCTGGTGACGCACTACCTCTGCCGCCGCTGCGCCGGCGCGCCCATCGCCGTCCCCATCATCACCGAGATCGACCTCTACAAGTTCGACCCCTGGCAGCTCCCGAGTGCGTTCTTCACCAATCCTCCACGCGCTTGATCCGTCCAGCTATATGTTTTAATCTTTGGAATTACTAAGCATGTTCTCGTGATCTGTTGTGCAGAGATGGCGCTGTACGGCGAGAAGGAGTGGTACTTCTTCTCCCCGCGGGACCGCAAGTACCCCAACGGGTCCAGGCCCAACCGGGCCGCCGGGTCCGGGTACTGGAAGGCCACCGGGGCCGACAAGCCCGTGGGCACCCCCAAGCCGCTGGCCATCAAGAAGGCGCTCGTCTTCTACGCCGGCAAGGCCCCCAAGGGCGAGAAGACCAACTGGATCATGCACGAGTACCGCCTCGCCGACGTCGACCGCTCCGCCCGCAAGAACAGCCTCAGGGTAAGCAAACCATGCCAGCCTCGCAGCAGTAATTCCAGTATCTTGTACTAATAAATCGCCTCGTTAATTAATTAAAATGAAATCGCCGTAGATAGATTAGATCGACGGGGGATATTTTAGTGCGATATTTCCACGATATGCCAATTACGACGGCACAGTGGGTTGTTGCTTTCGAAATAAATGGGCGGATAGGCGGCGCCCGTGGATTTGGGCCGCGGGATTTCACGGCGGATGGGCCAGGGGGGCCGCACCCCGGTGCAACTTGCTCAATGATTCGCGCGGTGTGAATGCGTTCGATGCCATCACCTCATCCCTTTCAGTTTGAGGGCCCATGACTCGTGCAGCCATGGGAGCCCATGCGACGGCGACGGCGACGGCGCCGACGGGAACGGCGCTGTATCGGTAGAGAGCATCACAGCAACTGGCCGACTTGATAATGCTAAAATAATGAAGCTGTCAGTGTGATCGTCATCTGTGATCTGTGATCGTTTGTCTGACATGTTTGTGGTTTTCTTGGGTGCAGTTGGATGACTGGGTGCTGTGCCGCATCTACAACAAGAAGGGCGGCATGGAGAAGCCGGCGTCCGTGGACCGCAAGCCGGCGGCCATGGGCGGCTACGGTGGTCCTGGGGCCATGGTGAGCTCCCCGCAGGAGCAGAAGCCCGTCATGGGGATGAACGCCAACGGCGGCGGCGGCGGCGTGCAGCCGTTCCCGGACTTCGCGGCGTACTACGACCGGCCGTCCGACTCGATGCCGCGGCTGCACGCCGACTCGAGCTGCTCGGAGCAGGTGCTGTCGCCGGACTTCCCGGCCGGGGAGGTGCAGAGCCAGCCCAAGATCAGCGAGTGGGAGCGCTCGTTCGCCTCCGGCGGCGACCCTGTGAACCCGGCGGCCGGCTCCATGCTCGAGCCCAACGGCGGCTTCGGCGGCGACCCGCTCCTCCAGGACATCCTCATGTACTGGGGCAAGCCGTTCTAGGCAGCAAACAAACCGATCGGTCGAAGCGAGTACCTCCTATCCTTGGCGTTCGGGGCGATGAAACGGGCGAGCCGCCATTGTTGACCTGATGAAGGGGAGATAATTTAAGAAGATATTAGACGGGAGATAAGACAAAATCAGGTGCTTGATGACGACGACGACGAAGAAGATTGGAAGGTGGCGGCGATGATACCGTGGGTCCCCGGGCTCTCTCTCTCTCACCAGCATGACATGACCGACGCCCAAGATGCTTCCAAGCGTTCGCCGCATTGCATCATCGGGCGGGCGGTTGTGCGCTAGCATGCGTGCATGCGTGTGTGTATATGGATGGGTGTACATACATGGAGATTATGATTGGTTCGGTGCATGGGTTGCTGTTTTTTCTTGATTGGTTAGTTGCAAGGGTTTATTGATAAGTTGATACCTATAGTCCGATGGTACTGTAGTGTAAGCCATTCATCAAATGAAACTGAATAAGTATATTATTATTCTTGCCCCTCCACCTGCTGAGATCTCTCGAGAAAAATCCTTCGCCGAGCTGCGGTTGGTGATCTCCGGAGAAAAATCGGTGTGTAAACAGTGATTTTCTTGGCGTATTTTTACCCACTCCCGAAAGCGCACGCTTCACCGACGCTAGCTAGCTGCATGCGCTCCGGCTGTGGGGGAGATAAGCCTCCGTACGGAGGAAACGTGTTTGTGGCCGCACCTTCCAGGAAGGAGGAGGGAAAAACGTGATGGAAATCAGCGGTGCAGGCGTTGAGCGGACTTTTAACCTTGGACGCACGTACTGCTGATGCTTATCGGGGAAGACCGTGTGCACGTGTGTGCGGGCGGGTGGACCCCGAGAATTCACGGCGCCGTACGTGCGCCTGGACCGGCCGATTTCCACGTTCACACGCGGGTGGATCACGTTGGACAACCTCGTGCTTATCGCCTCCGGTCCGCCGGGCGGCGCGACGAGACGCCGTCAAGGCTCACCCCTCCGCCAGACTATTCCTTGGTGATCAGGCCGAACAAACCTGCTATACACGATTGCGTTTTCGTTGAAGCACGCCACAGAACTCCCGCGAAAAACAGTTCGGTGGCGCATGCTGATGCATGGATTCGGTGGCCAGCATTTTATTTCAGCATGCAATCGACTAGTACGTATAATACACAAGACTGCGATGTCTCCGGCTGGCTGGATCGCTGGGATTAGTTCGGGAGGGATCGTCCAGGTGCTCCGCACCCCGGAACGGCCAGAGCGGCGGCGGCCGCCGCCGCCGTTGTTCCGCGGAGACCACCGCCCGACCTGATCCTGCTATGGGTGTGTGTGCACACTGCTTTATGCCGAGGACAAAACTGCTGACTGCTACTGCTGGGATGAGGTTAATCTGGCATATAAAACCAAGCGGCGGCGTCGCCTTCCTCGAACTTTCGTCTTGACACCTTCGTCGTCCACTGGGCCGGGAGGTTCGCTGCTCCGCTTTCTGGGGTTGAGCGGCAGCGGTTTGCTGTTCGTGTGCTGGTTGTGTTCACCGGTCTGAGCGGAAGGTGGCGCTAGTAGGTGGGGTGATACCTACTTCGCGAATCTGCAACTAGACGCTTTGGGCATGTATATTAAGCTCATGCGAGTGACTAACAGCATCTTCAATAAATGATTATCTTACAGTATCAAATTGTGGTCGGAGTAATATAAATCATCTGGTTTTTTTACATTATCAAAAAGCTCTAACTCCAACGAATAATGTAAAATAGGGAACTGGTGCTTGAATAGGTGATGTAAAACAGGGCATTCAGTTTTTTCTTTTTTTTTGCAAACATACCAAATTCATTTCGGACAAACATAGTTCATATTACAAACAATCACCGACTACTTCATACCAATTCTACTTGAACTACATCACCCTGGTGTAACGTTTAGAAAACAATCGGGGCCGCTCTCTTGACCCAGCCGTCGTAGGTCCGCCTCGTGGCTTTATGGCCATGGGGGCGCGGTGGATTCCGGCCCTTGCCGGTGGGAGAGCTCCATTTTCAGACGTGTCTTCGAGATTTTTTTAGGGTTTTTGTCCTGCTTAGAAAGGCGAGACGGCGGCGGCTTTCTGAAGATGGAATAAGGTTCTCCCGGCCTAGCCCCCGTTCTGGTCGTGCATCTGGCATCGTCGTGGGCATGTGGAGGTGTGTCTCCGGTGAATCTGTCTTTGGTGGATTTGCTCGGATCTATTCGTCGTTCATCTATGTTCGTATGTCTTCAGGTTGGATCCTTCTGGTCTAAGCTACGGTAGTTTTCATTGGCGCGGTTGTTGTTCTTGTGCGCTAGTCTTATGGGGCCTTAGCATGACGACTTCCTGACTGTCTACTATAAAAAGTTTTGCCCGGATCCGGTGATGGAGGGGCGATTACTGCGGCGCGCGTTTGGCTTGTTTTAGTGCTTGTAGTCGTCGCTAGGTGGTCTATGGATCTGGGTATAATTTTTATTATTTCTGGTGTTGTTGTACTCCCATGATTGAAGATGAATAGATCAAATGTTTTCCCGCAAAAAAAACTACATCACCCTAAACATAAACTACTTGTTGGACTCGGGTCGCTCAGGAACGAGTCTCAGAACGCGTCGGAACCGGGGTCATCAGAGTCATAGTCCTCCTCCTCACCGGACTCGATTTGGATCGTCGTAGAGGGGCCGGCCTCGCTTCCTGCTTCACCCGCTTCTTCTTCTCGGCCTCACGCTTCCAGTAGAACTCCAACTCGTTTTGAACATACTGTGGATTCTCCGGCGCAAACCTTGCCATCGCCACTTCATCGCTCTCGCCTGGAGCAATGTGGACCCAGTCTTCTTCTTCTTCTCGTTATTGATTTGCCGAATGCTCACATTCTTCGGCCCGCTTGCTCCAAAATCTTGATCTCCTGAAAATTCATCTCATGGATCGGCCGACTAAAATGCCACGCGACAATGTCCACGGAGTCGATGGTGCCGAGCCAGTAGCAACGGTTGAGCGGGTGTGGCATCGACGAATGAAGTGGCGTAGACGGAGTGTGGCAGGGTACCGTGGTGGTAGTGCAGTGTTAGAATCGGGCGGTGCAGTTGTGCGGCGGCCGATTCAGTCGATTCGGAGTCATGCGGCAATGGGGAAGGTGCAGATTCAACGACAGCGGGGTGCGACAAGTGGGTTTCGGCGGCGACACGCGCGTTTCGCGTGGGTGAAATAAAAATGAAAGTTCATGGGGTCAATTGGGCATTCGCGCTGTTGGTTTGGGTTTTACTCGACCCACATAGGTGATGCAAATTTGCATCACGAAGTGCCCTATTTTAAGACAAGGGGAAAAAGGGAGTATTTTTTTCATCTACATCATATGTTGGAGCATTGTGTTGGTGCATTGATGATATAAACCATTGTTATTTTTACATCTACATCATCTATTGAGATGCTCTAAATCATGTTCTTTGAACCATTCATGAGGAAAGAAATGAAGATGTGAATTTGTCTAGAAATATCTTCGTTCGGTTTATATCGAGCCAAATTAGATAAGCATGTAAAGTTTACTGGAGTAATAGTAAGAATGTACTCACTTAAATTCAAAATAAATGTTGTGGTTTTAATTCAAATTGACACAGAGGAAGTAGAACTTTCTAAAAAAGGAAAGAGAAAACTATTGGCCACTGTAAGGCCTTTTCCAGTGCCCCACAGTGTAGAGGTGCTAAGGATGTCACATGGGCAAAAAAATGATATGACAAAGCAATTAAAAAGGGAAGAGAGAGCATAAGGCTGGCCATAGTGGAAGTAACTTAATTAGCTAGTAACATAACGCCCCCAATGCAAATTTGCTTATGTGACAAGTAGTTAATGAGGGGAGAAATGTTTGTGGTAACATAATATGTTAGTGTAACATATCAACATGGCGCCCATAGGGTTTGGTGCGGGTAATTCTCACCCAAACTCACATCCGTCCCAATATTTTTTGCCCAAACCCGAACCCGCGCCTCGGGTTTCATATTGTTCTCATACCGTACCGGCCAGGTGCGGGTGATCCACGAGGGTAAAAATACCCATATTTGTCACCTTTCAATTCATATTTTACCATGTATAATTTCATCATTTTAGTATGTAAAATATAATATTTCAGCATGTATAATTAGCATTTCAGCTGAGGTGATCGTGCGCTCCATGGTTGATTCTGCTCTTTGTGTGCTGCGAGCTCTAGCCGAACGTAGAAGGGCCTCCCGGTCCATAGATTGTCGTACGTTGTTTACCCAGGTTCAGGCAGCTGAGAGGCGTAAAACCCTGCTCCTGCTTTGATGGATTATGAATGTGTAAGAACCCTGAGATTACAAGAGAGCGCGACCTTGCAGGCAAGTGCTCGGGAGGTGCAGCTAGCTATTCGACAGGGTGTCAACCCTTGCAAAGGCCCATGCGCCTCCTTTTATAGATGAAAGGTACTACCATAGTGGCAAAATGGCAATTACAGAGGGTGAATAGTGGCTACAATGCTATCATACCTAACTGGTAACTTTTTTCTTTTTCATTTTTTTTCTTTTTTCATTTTTAATTTTCTCGATTCTTTTTAAATTCATGAAATATTTTTCAAATCCACAAACTTTTACAAATTTGTGAACATTTTTCAAACTGGTAACTTTTCTAAACTAATGAACTTTGTAAAATTCCAAATTGGGAATTATTTTCAAATTCACAAACATTTTTTCAAACTCATGAACTTTTTAAAATTTAAATTCCGGAACAATTTTTAAATTTACAATTTTTTTCTCAAACTCATGAACTTTCTTCCAGTTCATGAAGTTCTTAAAGTTTTGACTCATAAACAATTTAAACTTTTTAAAATTTGAACTCGTGAACGTTTTTATTTCACAGTTTTTGTTAAAATACTATATAAGCGGGATGTTTTTTTCCAAGCAGACCAAATGCGAAAAAAAATAAAAAAATAACTAGCTTTTTTAGGGAAAGAAAAAAAATAGCTGCGAGCAAGTTGGCACAATATTTGACTGGGGGCTATTTCCATGCGCGCGAGCGCCGCTTTCTTTTGCCTATGAACGCACACACGCACACCCTACCCCTATGAACACCTCCGAAAGACTGAGCCGGCATATTATCTTGAAATTACAAAGTCACCGTAGGCACCTCATTGTCGATGGAAACGTCTCCTTTCATTGAATGCGCATCGCCGAAAATCCTGAAATAATCCAGGAATAAATGCGAGCATCAGAGCTTGAACCCTGATGAGCTGGGATACCACAGTCCCTCTAACCAACCAACCACATGTTGGTTCGCACGAGCGCCACTTTCTAACCGATGATTAAAGCGCTGACTAGGAGCTCTCTACGATACATCAGCGCGCGTTGCTTAGGTCACCAGCTCAAGGTGCTAACTAGCCTACCTGCACGCTACTACATGTGCCTCGCCTAGCTCGCGGCACCAACTAGCCTACACGCAAGCTAGCATAAGGTGATTCTTTAAGTGGTGTCATTTCAATGGGCGGTGCTAGGCATCGGCGCGCCGGCCGAAAGTTTCGGCGTGTCGTCTAGCAGCCGCCTGATCTGCCTGCTTGAGGCCCTTTGATCTGGTTGCCCGCGTCCTTCGTCTTCCTCCCAGGGACATTTTACACAACGGAAAAAAATTCCCGAGATAATTGCATCTATAGTCCTCGTAGTCGCTGGCAACGTCCAACTTGGTCCTGGAACTAGCATATTGCTTCATTACGGTCCTTGTACATGACAATCCGTGCTCAATACAGTCCCTAAGGTTGAAACAATAGTCCTAGCTCTACATGTTGCATACGTATCTTGTATTTCTATAGCTGACGGACCCATTTTTCTGTGGGCCGAGAAATAAAAAGGATTGGCGGTGGGCCGAGAAATAAAATAAAAAATGAGTGGCGTGGAGATTCAAACCCGCATGCTCGCCACCATCGCTCGGCGTGCCAACCATCAAGCAAAGTACGTTCGCATGTTTTATGTGGGGATGCATTCTCTGTTATATTCATACGTCCTTTAAAAAATCATCAATTTATAAAATGTTCAGTAGTTTAATTTAAAAAACGTTCATCGATTTAAAGATTGTTCCTGATTCGAAAATAACAGTTCGTGTCTAGAAAAAATGTCACTGAAATTTTCTAAAATATTCAAAACAATGTTCGGGAATTTTAAAAAAGATTTCCATTTTCTTTTAAATGTTCAAAGATTCAAAAAACTATTCATGAATTTTTCGAATTTCAAGAAATGTTTGGGTATGCAAAAAAACTTGTTGACGAGTTCTAGAAAACATGTATGCAGTTTCAGAAAATGTTCTTGAATTTAAAAAATATATAAATTTGTAATAAAATTCAAAATGTTCGCATCTTCAAATTTTTGGTGAACATTTTTTCAATTCGATGAATAAATTGGAAATTCGAAAAATTTCACCCCAATTTGTAAAACTGATTACTGATTTGAAAAACTGTTCATGAAAAAGATATTCGCAATTTCCAAAAAAAATTATATGTAGTTAGTTTAGGGAGAGGTCCTAGTCGGCGCCTTAAGCGCCCCGAAGCGAAACTGGCTCTCACAGGAGAACCTACTGGGCCGGCCTATGAACAGTTAATGCACCGAAATATTGTAGCACAAAAACATATAGGGGGTTGAACTCACGCCACGACAGTACTGCAAAAGACTAGCTACCATTGTATCACTCGCATGCTAGTGATCAAAAGCAGCGCGCGTTTCTAAAAAACTATTGCGCACAAGTTCACTAATTTGAGAAACAATGTTCACCAATTGAACGGTGTCACTAGTTGACCGTTGACTGTTCAAAAAATATGTGTATGCTTTATCGAAAAATCAGGAATTAAGAAAATCATTCACAACAAAAAGTTCACCGGTTAAAAAAAGGTTGACAAATTTAAATGAAAAAAATGAAAATAGTCCATCGAATTTGAAAAAAGTTCATCGATTTTGAAAAAAAGTTCATCGATTTTGAAAAATGTTCATCAAATTTGAAAAAAGTTCATTGTTTTGGAAAAAAGTTCATAGATTTTGGCAAAAAGTTCACCGAATCTGAAAAAAGTTCATCATTTTGGAAAAAAGGTCATCAAATTTGAAAAAATTCCATCGGATTTGAAAAAAGGTTCATTGATTTGGAAAATAGTTCATCGATTTTGAAAAAAGTTCACCGAATCTGAAAAAAGTTCATCGGATTGAAAAAAAGTTCATCGGATTTAAAAAAAGTTCATCGGATCTAAAAAAGTTCATAAAAATTGAAAAGAAATTCGTTGGTTTCGAAAAATGTTCACAGAATTTGAAAAAGGATGAGGAAAAAAGAAAAAGAAAAAGAAAACAAAAAAACTGAACTGACGTGGACAGTAAATAACTGGACTGAAATGTGTATTTACAGAAGCAGTCATGGCCGGGTGGCGAGAGCGTAGCGCTCGCAGCTATGAGGTTCTGGGTTCGATCCCTTGTTCTTCTCATGCACTTTTTTGACGTTTCTCTAAAAACAGAAGAAGAAAAAAAAAGCAAAACGGGCCGAGCCCAGCTAACTCGTTTTTAAATTGCACTGTAACAGACGCCTGCAGCGCCGAACAGGCGCCCGTTAATGTGCATTCTGCAAACGGGCGCCTGCAGCGCCCCCCGCTGGGCCGGCCCATCTAGTAATTCACTTTCCCAAAAAAATGCTCGCAGCTATGAGGTTCTGGGTTCGATCCCTTGTTCTTCTCATGCACTTTTTTGACGTTTCTCTAAAAACAGAAGAAGAAAAAAAAAGCAAAACGGGCCGAGCCCAGCTAACTCGTTTTTAAATTGCACTGTAACAGACGCCTGCAGCGCCGAACAGGCGCCCGTTAATGTGCATTCTGCAAACGGGCGCCTGCAGCGCCCCCCGCTGGGCCGGCCCATCTAGTAATTCACTTTCCCAAAAAAATGCCGCGACGAGGATTCGAACCCACAACCTATCCGGGGCGAACTGTTCGTTCCTACCAGCAGGCTACAATGCAGTTACTGAACCGTTGTACTCTTTTTCACTTCTTCTTTAGTTTCATTCGTTTTTTTTGTTTTACTTTTTTCTTATCTGTTTCTGTTAATTTTTTTTGTTTTATTTAATGCGCGCTTTTTAAAAATTTGTGAACCTTTTACCTAAATTGACAAACATTTTTTCATATTCGATGAATTTTTTTAAATATGATAATATCTTTTTAAATGTCGATGAACATTTTTTCAAATTCGATAAAGTTTTTTCAAATTTGATGAACTATTTTTCAAATCCGAAGAACTTTTTCGAAATTCAATGAACTATTTTTCAAATCCGATGAACTTTTTTGAAATTCGATGAACTTTTTTGAAATTCGATGAACTTTTTCCAAATTTTGGTGAACTTTTTTCAAATTCGATGAACTCTTTTTCAAATCCATGAACTTTTTTCGAACTCATAGTCATTTTTAATTGTTGTGAACTGATTTTTCAAAATTATTGAACTTTTTTTTCATTTCATGAACTTTTATTTTTGAATTCATGAACTATAAAGAATATATGAACCATTTTTTACATCGGTCAACTTCTTTATGCATGTTCATCAACTTTCCAAATTCGTTCACGTATTTTCCATACATTCACTTTTTTTATTAATGTTTACAAATAAGTCAATATGTAAGCGCGGGGCTATACAATAAGTGCCGCTGCTACGTTGGAATGAATCACTAGCAGGCAGTAGGTGTACTGCTTGGCCAACCTCGAAGACGAGAGTGAGTGCGTGAGTTCGAATCGCAGGGAGCGACTTTTCTGGATGTCTTTTCACGTAATAACCTTTTTTCTGCGTGCGCGTTCGTGGGCCGGCCCAGCAGGCGCTGCCACAGGCGCCAGCTGCCTTCGGCGGCGCTAATCAGCGCTGCACGCGCCGGTTGGCGCTACCGGCGCTCGCTAGCGACGCCTAGCGGGCCGGCCCACCAACCGATTCAATAAGGAAAACACGGAAAAAAAGAAACTAAATCTAATCGAGAATAAAGGGTCAGTGGAAATCGAACCCAGCACCTCAACACTAACAACTTGACGCAATAACCACCAGACCATGCATGATATTTTGCATACAGAAAGGAACCCATCTTAGTTATTCTTTTCTTTTGTGAACGTTAATGTATGACCGATATAAACCTTTTGGAAAGGAAAAAAGGATAAAATATCATCGAAAACTTCAGAAATTTAAAATGTTTCCGCTTTTTTTTAAAACAATCATTGAAAAATAGTTCATCAATTTTTAGAAAGTTCATCGATTTTGAAAAAAGATCATCGATTTTGAAAAAGAGTTCATCGATTTTGAGAAAGAGTTCATATATTATGAAAAAGAGTTCATCAATTTTGAAAAGAGTTCATCGATTTTGAGAAAGAGTTAATCAATTTTGAAAAGAGTTCATCGATTTTGAAAAGAAAAATCATAGGTTTTGAAAAGAGTTCATAAATTTTGAAAAAGAGTTCCACGATTTTCAAAAAAGTTCATCGATTTTGAGAAAGAGTTCATCGATTTGGAAAAAAGTTCATCGATTCAATATAGCAAAATGAAGAAAAAACAGAACACAAACCGTCCGAAAAAAAAATAAAAAAATAAAAAGATAAAAAAAACAGCACCAAAACTATTCCCAATAAAAAAGAGAGACGAAAAAATAAAAAGGAAAAGGAAAACAGTTCACCAACTTGAAAAACAGTTCATCAAATTTGAAAAATGTTCGTGTATTGAAAAAAGTTCATCGAATTAGAAAGAGTTCATCGATTTTAGAGAAAGTTCATCAAAATTGGAAAAAGTTCATGGATTTTTTAAAAAAATTCATTGAATTTGAAAAACAAAACGTTGAATTTGAAAAATAAGTTCATGGATTTTTGAAAAAAGTTCATTGAATGTTCAAAAAAGTTCAAAAATTTTGAGAAAAGTTCATCGATTTGGAAAAAAGTTCATGGATTTTATAAAACAAAATCGTTTATTTTGTCGAAAAGGTTCATTGTTAACAATCTTGCATTTCAGAAAAATAAATAAATAGGAAAATAAAAAATAAAAGAAGACAACAGAATGTAAAATTAAATGCGAATTGGAGAAAGAGTAAAAATAACGCAAGAACTTACCATGCACAAGCTTGTTGTTGGCCAAATGGTTGGCGCTGTTTGCTGGTAACGTATAGATCTTCAGTTCGATTCCTCATTACGCAATGGGCCGGCCCATATCGCGACAGTGGAAGTGCGCTGCAGGCGCCCATTTGCAAAAACACCTGTGACGGGCGCCTGTGGCGCTAAATAGGAAACGCCGCTAAAAATGAACACAGGCGAAATTGCAGAACACACAGAGACAGCTGGGCCGTAGTTTTCAAACAAAAAATACAGGCCCGTCCAGCCCAAAAGAAAAGACTTTGTATACCTAAATAGATTTCTTTTCTAAAAACATAAGTAGATTTATTTTCACTCGAAAAACCTAAATATATTTCTTATAGAAAAGACAACATATATAAGAAAGTGCATCTCCACACATAACACACACACACACACACACACACACACACACACACACACGCTTGGTCTGGTGGTTAGCACGCGCTTTAAGGGCACGATGACGGTTGAAGCATTTTTATTCTACGGATGAAGCTTTCCGCAGTGTGTATTGGCTGGTCCCAGATTCGCTGTTCTCCGATGGAAGCTTTTTCCACACCGATTGTATCTTTTTGAGGCGCCGGTTGTAGCTTAATTATTAGCTGGTTGCAGCTCCCTGCTTCGCGCGATGGCCCTCTCAGTTTCCTGTCATCTCTTCTGTTGAAGCTTTTATAGCTTTATCAGATGACGCTCGTAGCTCTACCGATCGCTGGTTGCAACCTTGTTACGTCGGTATCCATGGCGTACTAGCATGGGAGTCACTCGTTCCAGCCAACGATGAGCGCGATGATGCAGCCATGGAGAGCGGGTAGCCATGGAGAGGGGGTAGCCATGGCGAGGTCGAGGGGGCAGCCATGGCGAGGTCGAGGGGGCAGCCATGGCGAGGTCGTGGGGGTAACCATGGATAGAAGAAGGGGTTAGCCATGGAGTGAAGAAGGAGGTCACGTGTGGCTGGGGAAGAAGATAAGATTGGGGGAGAACAGGCAGGGCGTGGGGCCACAACAAGCACATGGTGGGGCATTTCTTGATCAGGATGAATCGTACGAACCGCACACAATCGGGATGGACGAGCAACCGGCCGAAGTTTCGGCCGGTGCGCCGTGTATAAGAGTTTACCCATTTCAATTCAATATAATCCAACAATTCAGAAAAGCCGTACCCAAATTAAAGAAATGTGCATAAAAAGAAAAATTGATCACAAATTTGAAGAAAAAAGAATTACAAATTCAAAATAAAATTCTTGATTTTATAAATGTTTATGAATTCCAAAAGTGCTCATGAATTCAAATAGAAAATCATGAATTGAAAAGAACGCCACTGAATTAAAGAAATGTGCACATTAAAAATTGTTCAGAAATTTGAAAAAATGGATCACAAAATTTAATTTTTTTTCTTAAATTCATATACGTCCATGAATTCAGAAAATGCTTATTAATTAAAAAAATCATGAATTCAAAAAAAAGTTCAGGAATTTTAAATATGTTCATGAGTTCAAAACATTTCTTTCGTGAACGTTAATGTATGACCGATATAAACATTTTGGAAAGGAAAAAAGGGTAAAATATCATCGAAAACTTCAAAAATTTTAAATGTTTCCGCTTTTTTTAAAACAATCATTGGAAAATACTTCATCAATTTTGAAAAAAGTTCATCAATTTTTAGCAAGTTCATCGATTTTGAAAAAAGTTCATCGATTTTGAAAAAGAGTTCATCAATTTTGAAAATAGTTCATTGATTTTGAGAAAGAGTTCATCGATTTTGAGAAAGAGTTCATATATTTTGAAAAAGAGTTCATCAATTTAGAAAAGAGTTCATAGATTTTGAGAAAGAGTTAATCAGTTTTGAAAAGAGTTCATCGATTTTGAAAAAAAAATCATAGGTTTTGAAAAGAGTTCATAAATTTCGAAAAAGAGTTCAATGATTTTCAAAAAAGGTCAACGATTTTGGAAAAAGTTCATCGATTTTGAGAAAGAGTTCATCGATTTTGAAAAAAGTTCATTAATTCAAATTAGCAAAATGAAAAAAAAGAAAAGAATAAAAACACAACACAAACTGTGTTAAAAAAAATAAAAATAAAAACAGCACCAAAACCATTCCCAATAAAAAAGAGAGACGAAAAAATAAAAAGGAAAAGGAAAACAGTTCACCAACTTGAAAAACAGTTCATCAAATTTGAAAAATATTCGTGTATTGGAAAAAGTTCATCGAATTAGAAAGAGTTCATCAATTTTATAGAAAGTTCATCAAAATTGGAAAAAGTTCACGGATTTACAAAAAAAATTCATTGAATTTGAAAAACAAAACGTTGAATTGAAAATAAGTTCATGGATTCTTGAAAAAAGTTCATTGAATGTTTAAAAAAGTTCACAAATTTTGATAAAAGTTCATCGATTTGGAAAAAAGTTCATGGATTTTTGAAAACAAAACCGTTTATTTTGACGAAAAGGTTCATCGATTAACAATCTTGCATTTCAGAAAAATAAATAAATAGGAAAATAAAAAATAAAAGAAGAAAACAGAATGTAAAATTAAATGCGAATTGGAGAAAGAGTAAAAAGAAAGCAAGAACTTACCATGCATAAGCTTGTTGTTGGCCAAGTGGTTGGCGCCGTTTGCTGGTAACGTATAGGTCTTCGGTTCGATTCCTCGTTACGCAATGGGCCGGCCTATCTCGCGACAGTGGAAGTGCGCTGCAGGCGCCCGTTTGCAAAAACACCTGTAACGGGCGCCTGTGGTGCTAAATAGGAAACGCCGCTGAAAAATGAACGCGGGCAAAATCGCAGAACACACAGAGATAGCTGGGCCGTAGTTTTCAAACAAAAAATACAGGCCCGTCCAGCCCAAAAGAAAAGACTTTGTATACCTAACTAGATTTCTTTTCTAAAAAAAAATAAGTAGATTTATTTTCACTAAAAAAACCTAAATATATTTCTTATAGAAAAGACAACATATATAAGAAAGTGCATCTCCACACATATAACACACACACACACACGCTCTGGTGGTTAGCACGCGCTTTACGGGCAGAATACACTGTACATAGTTTGCATAGTTTCATTAAGTTCCAACAAGGTTCATAAAATGTTTATTCCCATTCTAAAAATAAACGTGATATTTAAAGGAAATACTCACATATTTCCAACTTATGTATGTGAAATTTTCCAAAATGTTTATACAATGCAAAAAAAAAGTTTGCATAGTTTACAGATAATGTATGTTAAAATTTCAAATGTTTATACACTGAAAAAAAGCGTTTGCATCTTTTACAAATAATGTATGTGAAAATTTCAAATGTTTATACAATGTAAAAGAAAAGTTTGCATAGTTTGATTAAATTCCCCATAATGATGGACCAATAAAGGTTTTTGGAACTCGTCATTTTTTTTGGATAGACGAACATTTTTCTTGTAATTGGGAAACAACTTTTGAAATTCCGAAACATTCTTTGTTTATGACGAACATTTTATGAATTCATAAATTTCTTTTGAACCGGTCAACATTTATTAAAAATTCCCAAACATTGCTATGGATATTTAAAAAAATTCATGGACATATTTTCGTGTACACAAAATTTTATTTTTGAATCATGAAAAAAATTTGAATTGGTTAATTTTTATTTTAAAATCTCATGAACATTTTATAAATTCATGGTTTTTTTAAAGACAACTATATATCCAGATAACATATGGAGCATCAAAATAGTAATAAAGGGCGTATAGCTACCCCAGCAATGTGCAAGAACATCCTCGAAAACGTCTGATGTGACTTCACCTGAAAGTGCATCTGGAACCGCTCCCAGTGCTGATTTAGATGCTGTAGGAACAAACAAAGATTGTGGTGCTGAAACAAACGGACAACAGGATCTGTCCTCTATTGGCGTTTGATAGCTCATTGCTACCTCGCCGGAGGGATGGGGAGATAGACTCTGACCCAGATCTCGCTATAGCCGCCAACGGATCAATTCATTAAGGGCACACCCAGGCAGGGAAGAATTCTCAATTAGTTCAATGAGAGCGCTCGAGCCGAGCTAGCCAAGTTCGAATCCCCACAATGTCCGTCTCTTCTTTATTTCTTGCGTGTTTTTTTTATTTCCTTGCCCCAAAGACAAATGGGCCCTGCGTGTTTTTTCTTTTATTTCTCGGCCCACAGACAAATGGGCCCGTCAGCTATAGAAATACGAGATAGTATGCCACTTATAGAGCCAGGACTGCTGTTTCAACCTTAGGGACCACATTGAACACGTATTTTCTTGTACCGGGATCGTATTGAAGCAATACGCGAGTTCCAGGACCAAGTTGGACGTCGCCAACGACTACGAGGACTATAGATGCAATTATCTCAAAAATTCCCCGCCTCTGCGCATCGACTCCATCTTTCGTGTGTGGCTCCGGCGAGGCAACGGCCACCGGCCGCCGGCCTCTCACACCCTGATGCCTCGCAGCCCCTCCGCTACTCACCGAGTTACCCATTCCCTGCTCATCAATTTCAGCAGCTACGCCGTTGACAGGTTGCAACTCCGCCATCAATCGGTTGCAAGTCCCGCCGTTGCTCTGTGGTTGCAGCACCCCCGATGCCGCCTCGCCCCTCCCTGTCGATGCTCGTTGCACAGGATTGTGTGAACGATGACCACCTGTCGACACCATTGACTGGATGTAGCAAAAAAATCACCGATCGTAGCAGAAAACAAGATCGGTTGCAGCAAAAATCGTCTCACCGCCGTCGTGGGGCACAGCTCCGCCATGATAGATGTACTAAAACACGATGACGGTTGAAGCATTTTTATTCTATGGATGAAGGTTTCCGCAGTGTGCATTGGCTGGTCCCAGATTCGCCGTTCTTCGATGGAAACTTTTTCCACACCGATTGTACCTTTTTGAGGCGCCGGTTGTAGCTTAATTATTAGCTGGTTGCAGCTCCCTGCTTCGCGCGATGGCCCTCTCAGTTTCCTGTCATCTCTTCTGTTGAAGCTTTTATAGCTTTATCAGATGACGCTCGTAGCTCTACTGATCGCTGGTTGCAACCTTGTTACATCGGTATCCATGGCGTAGTAGCATGGGAGTCTCTCGTTCCAGCCAACAATGAGCGCGATGATGCAGCCATGGAGAGCGGGTAGCCATGGTGAGGGGGTAGCCATGGCGAGGTCGAGGAGGCAGCCATGGCGAGGTCGTGGGGGTAACCATGGAGAGAAGAAGGGGGTAGCCATGGAGTGAAGAAGGAGGTCACGTGTGGCTGGGGAAGAAAAGGCAGGGCGTGGGGCCACAACAAGCACATGGTGGGGCGTTTCTTGATCAGGATGAATCGTACGAACCGCACACAATCGGGATGGACGAGCGATCGGCCGAAGTTTCGGCCGGTGCGCCATGTACAAGAGTTTACCCATTTCAATTCAATATAACCCAACAATTCGAAAAAGCCGTCCCCAAATTAAAGAAATGTGCATAAAAAGAAAAATTGACCACAAATTTGAAGAAAAAAGAATTACGAATTCAAAATAAAATTCTTGATTTCATAAATGTTTATGAATTCCAAAAGTGCTCATGAATTCAAATAGAAAATCATGAATTGAAAAAAACGCCACTGAATTAAAGAAATGTGAACATTAAAAATTGTTCAGAGATTTAAAAAATGGATCACAAAATTAAAAAAATTCTCAAATTCATATACATTCATGAATTCAGAAAATGCTTATGAATTAAAATATTCATGAATTCAAAAAAAAGTTCAGGAATTTTAAATATGATTATGAGTTCAAAACATTTCATGAAATCAATTTTTTTTCATGAAATCAAATATGTTTGAATGTGCATAATTTTCAAATACGTTTAAGAATTCAAAAAATGTTCATAAATTCACAAAAAGTTATGAATATAAAATTTGTTCATTGTTTTTTTAAAAAAATTGTGAATTCAAAAAATGTTCATGGATTTGGAAAGACGTGGGTGTACTAAAAAATTCTAGCAACATGTCTTGAAATTATGAATATTGTTTGAAATTTTGAACATTTTTTTAAATTGATTGTTTTTTTGTGAAATTAAGAGGCATTTTTGGAAAAAACCTAACCCCCTCGGTCCCATAATATAAGAGCGTTTTGACACTACACTAGTGTATAAAACGTTCTTATATTATGGGGCAGAGGGAGTAACATTTTTTAAACTATCAGATTTGTTTTGAAATTTTGATTAATTTTCTGAAATTTTGAAGAAAAATAGACAAACAAAGAATAGAACAAAGAGAAGAAAAATCCAAAAATGTAAAAAATTCAAAAGAATACTGAAAAGTACACTAAATAAAAAAGGTTCAGAAATCCTATAGAAAGTTCCCGAAATTTCTTAGGAACCTTCCAGAAGGTTCTTATAATTGGCCGACCTGTCTAGCCTACGCTATTGAGCTATAGATAAGCAAACATTTACTATAAGAGATATATAGCAGCTGTGTTGGCTTAATTTATTTTTGAGAATTGCCAACACTTTACTGATTAAGTGGATAATAGAAGGGTCATGCAGAGTAATGAGCCACAAGTGGCGACCTTGATCAAGCAAAGCTGAGTATTTGGCAAGAAAATGAGCTTCTCTATTCGAAGCTCTACCTTCAAAAGTAACTAAGCAACTAACTGAATTACTAGCCCGCATATCGAAGTTCTTTACAATGGCCTCCTAAGTGTTGGGAAATGTTGCATTGGAAAATAAAAAATTGTTTACGCACATGAAAGATCTATTCATGGAGATGCATAGCTACGAGAGGGGGAGAGCATCTACATATCCTTATAGATCGCTAAGCGGAAGCGTTTATCAACGCGGTTGATGTAGTCGTACACCTTTGATACGTCTCGAACATATCTATATTTTTTTATTGTTCCATGTTGTTATATTATCATCCTTGGATGTTTTATATTCATTTTGTATCAACTTTATATCATTTTTTAGGACTAACCTATTGACATAGTGCTAACTGTCAGTTGTTGTTTTTTGCTTGTTTTTTACTTCGCAGAATATCCATATCAAACGGAGATGAGATTTGTGATTAGGAACCTGATAGATGTTGATGATGTCTCCCCGGCAACGGCGCTAGAAATCCTCTCTTGATGGCTCGTGTCTGCGTTAGTATTTTTCTCGAAGAGGAAGGGATGATGCAACACAACTACGGTAGGTATTTCCCTCAGTGATGAGACCAAGGTTATCGAACCAGTAGGAGAACCACATAACACTATGTAAACAGTGCCGGCATACAAAGAACAAATACTTGCAACCTGACATATAAGAGGGGTTGTCAATCTGTCCCGGGTAAAAGATAGATAAAATTGTAGTAGATTGGATAAATAGATCTCGCGTAAACACGAGATGAAATAAATAACAAAAAATTGCAGCAAGGTATTTTTTGGGTTTTTGGATTAGAATATCTAAAAATAAAAGAGGCAAATAATAGATCGGAAAACAAATATGATAAAGAGGAGACCCGGGGGCCGTAGATTTCACTAGTGGCTTCTTCCGAGAAAAATAGCATACGGTGGGTAAACAAATTACTGTTGGGCAATTGATATAACTTCAAATAATTATGACGATATCCAGGCAATGATCATTATATAGGCATCACGTCCAAGATTAGTAGACCGACCCCTGCCTGCATCTACTACTATTACTCCACACATCGACCGCTATCCAGCATGCATCTAGTGTATTAAGTTCATGGAAAAACGGAGTAATGGAATAAGAACGATGACATGATGTAGACAAGATCTATTCATGTAGGAATAGAGACCATCTTGTTATCCTTAATAGCAACACAAAGAACCTCTTCCCATGGCAAGAAAAATCGATCTAGTTGGCCTAACTAAACCAAAGATTCGAAGAAGAAATACGAGGCTATAAGTAATCATTCATATAAGAGATCAAAACTCAAATAACTCTCATGGATAAAATAGATCTGATCATAAACTCAAAGTTCATCGGATCCCAACAAACACACCGCAAAAAGAGTTACATCAAATAGATCTCCAAGAGATCATTGTATTGAGAATCAAGAGAGAGAGAGAGAGAGAGAGAGAGAGAAATTCATCTAGCTACTGCCTACGGACTCGTAGGTCTACAATGAACTACTCACGCATCATCGGAGAGGCACCAATGAGGATGACGAACCCCTCTGTGATGGTGTCTAGATTGGATTTGGTGGTTCTGGAACTTGCAGCGGCTAGTATTGTGTTTCATCGACTCCCCTAGGGTTTTTGGATTTTCGCGGTATTTATAGAGAAAAGAGGCGGTGCAGGAGGCCACCGAGGTGGGCACAACCTACCAGGGTGCGCCTGGGCCCTCTGGCGCACCCAGGTGGGTTGTGCCCCCTGTTCGACGACTTTTTGTGCTGATACATAAAATAATATATTTTTTAATAAGTTTTGATGCAGATTATATAAGGAGGCGGATTTGATCCGGAGCATTTGGGCATGGCAAAGCTAAGTACATACATATGGCCATGCATGTGTGCATGCATTGCAAAGAAACCACGTACAAGCTTCCATACTTGCATGCGATTCATGCACGTAACCTGGCATGCGCGAGTACACGGAAAAAGTACTACTGTAGCGGCAATATTCACACGCGCACGTGCCTGAATACCCGCAAGTATGCATACACTATGTATGTATTCGGGTATTTGCGGCCGGCCGGCAAGCGCGCATGTATTTATACCCGAATACCCGATGCAAGTCAAATTTGACAAAAATTGGAAACAAAGGCAACCGACTTTGTGGATCATCGTTGGAAAATATGCATGGTTTAAACAAGGTAAGTACTAGATATTTTTATTTACTAGTGCAAAACGTGGAGGGCAAGAAGATGAAGTATTGGAAAGAAAAGTTTAAGATGGAAAGCTTCGGATGTGATAGCAACGCGCAGCAGTTTTGGAAAGTTTGCACCCACGTACAGCGGCCGAGGGTTCTGACTACTGCCTATAAATACACGAGCGGCGGCGTCGAGCAAGAAAAAAGAGGCCGAAGGCATCCATCGATCCAGCACAAGAGGATTTAGAGGGAGGTGCTGCCTCGGCGGCCGCGTCCGACTGACGCATCGTGGTGCCGAGCACGTTGCCAAGATGACGGCTGTGCATTGCAATGGATAGCAACTGCATGCATGCATCTATGGTACGTATAATACTTTTTTTAAGCAGGTTTATCGCGACGTCGATTGCACGAAGGGAAAGAGATGGGCTGAGGCGGCAGCGTCGAGCAAGAGAAAGGAGGCGAGAACACATCCACAAGAGCCAGCAACAAGCACACATCCGCAGGCTCCCGCACGCACAGAGAAGACGAGGAGACGCGCCCCTGGCCACAACGTCGAGGATATCGGAGGGTGCGCCCATGCGGTGGCGCGTACGCCAAGGGGACGCAACGACGACATCCTCACACGGAATCAGAGCATTGACGAGCAGATGAATGTGCCTGCGGGAGGACTTTCGGCGGTGCAATAATCTTTCTTTTTCTATGTGTTATCATCTATTTTGCAGAATGACCTCCGCACGACGCGCCTAGCAGAGGTGGTCAAGGACGATGCAACACTCTTCTCAGAGTTGAGGAGGCAAATGACACGCCCGACGGAGGTGGCCATGGATGAAGAGGCATTCTTCTCGTACCAGGTGCTATCGAGGCGGCGGATGACGCGCCCGGCGGTGGTGGCCGCGGACGAAGTGGCACTCTTTCTTGTACCAGATGCAATGAAGACGGCGGACGACGACGCAAGACAAGGAGACTGCATCAACAATGCTAGGCCCATTGCCAACATCATCAACCCAGTGCCGCGGAGGATTGCGGTGTGGAGCTCGCAAGGAGGACGTAGGTGTGGCGCTCGTTGGGGACGCCATCTACGTCTGCTTCGTCAAGATGGAGCCCGGAGGCATGGAGGCTCGCGAGGATGCCGCCGCCTTGCCGCGGTGGATGGACGGAGCTCGCTAGGATGACGTCTGTCGTCTTCTTCATCAAGCTGGCACCACGGGAGACGAAGGTGTGGAGGCTCGCGAGGATGCCGCCGTCGTGCCGTTTTGGATGGCGACACCGAACTCGCTAGGACAACATCCATCGTCAACATCAACAAGCTGATGCGACGGAGGCGTGGAGCTCGCAAGACGACACCACCGATGTCTACCTCATCAAGACCGAGCCCGTGACCCGGAGTCCATGAGGATGACACACGCCTCCGGTGCTGCCCGCAACACGGAGCCCACGATACGAAGAAGATGGTGCTACGCGATGACACGTCTTCACCGACCCTTACCATGATCATGCGATGTGTTTCCTTTGTCTTGGAGGACCACCGAATACGGCGTCCAGCCGAGACAAGGTGCACTCTTCCTGGCGTACAGGTCTCGGCGTACAGGCAGCGTGCCCCTTGTCTTAGCATACCACCGAATACGACGTCTAGCTAGGACGGGGTATCAACCACGCCATTCCATGATGTCACATTTCTTCGGCACCGCGATGCTTTGCCCTTGTCTTGTTGGACCACCGAATACGGCGTCCAAACGAGACGAGGTGCACCCTTCATTGCATCAGGTCTCGTTTGTCGTACGGGTGGCATGATCCTTGTCTTAGCAGACCACCGAATACGGCGTCTAGCTGACACGGGGCATCAACCACGCCCCTCCATGATGTTACCTTTCTTCGTCCCCGCGGCGTGATCCTTGTTTTGGCAGACCACCGAATACGGCGTCTAGCCAAGATGAGGCATCCACCATGCCCCTCTAAGATGTTACCTTCCACAGTCTCGTGAGGCGGAGTCTTTGTCTTCACAGACTGTCGTAACCTCAGTGTCTATTCAAGACGAGACACCAACCACACCGGCCATGCCTATGCGAGTGTGCGTTGGTTTTACACAAACACCGGTCTTCACAAAAGAATACTCCCGCGAGGCAACCCCTTGCGTACCCCGACGAAGCCGCTATATCGTCAAGAAGTCCGAGTAGAGCAGGATCCATGAAACTTCAACACCAACTACATCAACGCTGTCAAGATCGATGAGGCGCGACGACGAGGGCGAACGTGGCTAGCACAAAGCCATGTTTTGAGCGGCACGTGTACCGATGAGGACACGAGCTTTGCCGTTGCCCACACCACACACACCATCATCATCATGCATGGAGAATGCTGTAAGGGCATATTTATCCCTTAAGTGTTTTGGTGATTGATGACAATGCTTTTGCGGACTAATCGTGTGCCTTGAGTCTCTCAGATACTTCATCACTAGGCACAAGACGATTCGCTGCCCCTCGGAGACTATTGAAGTCGGCGTTGTTCTACGTTTCTCTTTGTTGGAGTTGAGTCGTAGGAGAGCCGTACTATTAAGAGGGGGTCCGCGTCGGAAAGGTTTGGGTGGAATCAACACGTACACTTGTCCCTCCTTTCCCTGCACTTTGGAGCTGCCATCCGTTATCTTGGGTATGCGGAAACCTGGCGACTACTGCTGTACTTGCGGTAGTACCGCAAGTACAAGCGGTAGTACCGCTGGGTGTCACGGTAGTACCGCCCCTCTGGAGCGGTAGTACCGCGGCACCCGGGCCGTGTGCCGCTCCGGTGTGGTAGTAGGGGCGGATGTAATTTTTTACATCCGCGCCCACCACGGTAGTACCGCTCGGCTAGAGCGGTAGTACCGCGGGGGCTCACGGTAGTACCGCTCCCTTAGAGTCGTAGTACCATGGTCCTTCGACCTAGTACCATAGTGTCACGGTAGTAGGCGCGGATGTAATTTTTTACATCCGCGCCTACCACGGTAGTACCGCGCCTTGTGAGCGGTAGTACCGCGTCAGGTTTTTGCACCACCTCAGTTTCAGCGGAAGTAGGCACGGATGTAATTTATTTCATCCGCGCCCTTCCCAGGCCGTGACTCTCCTGCCTTGCGGTAGTACCGCAAGGGGGAGCGGTAGCACCGCGCCAGCGGTAGTACTGCCCCTTATACAGGCTAGTTCCGGCCTGTGCTGCTGCCGCGGTAGTACCGTGGTCGCCCACGGTAGTACCGCGCAGCCTCGCGGTAGTATCGCCTCCTTGGAGCGGTAGTACCATGCGTCGCGGGCTGAACATGTGGATAACGGTTGGATTTTTCCGACGACTATATAAGGGGTGTCTTCTACCTCTAGTTGACTACCTCGTCCACCTCTAAGCTCCATTGTTGCTCCAAGCTCCATTTTCGCCCGATCTCTCTCCCTAGCCAATCAAACTTGTTGATTTGCTCGGGATTGGGTGACAAGGGCCCGATCTACACTTCCACCACAGGATATTTGATTCCCCCCACTTATCCCTTGCGGATCTTGTTACTCTTGGGTGTTGAGCACCCTAGACGGTTGAGGTCACCTCAAAGCCATACTCCATTGTGGTGAAGCTTCGTGGTGTTGTTGTTGTTGTTGGGAGCCTTCGATTGTTGTGGAGATTGCCCCAACCTTGCTTGTAAAAGTTCGGTCGCCGCCTTCAAGGGCACCAATAGTGGAATCACGGCATCTCGCATCGTGTGAGGGCGTGAGGAGAATACGGTGGCCCTAGTGGCTTCTTGGGGAGCATTGTGCCTCCACACCGCTCTAACGGAGACGTACTTCCCTTTAAAAGGAAGGAACTCCGGTAACACATCCTCGTCTCCATCGGCTCCACTCTTGGTTATTTCGTGCCTTTACTTCCGCAAGCTTACTTATTGTTACATCTCTTGCTTGCTTGTGTGCTAGTTGTTCTTGCATCATATAGGTTGCTCACCTAGTTGCATATCTAGACAACCTATTTTGTTGCAAAGTTTAATTTGATAAAGAAAAGCTTAAAAATTGTTAGTTGCCTATTCACTCCTCCTCTAGTCAACCATATCGATCCTTTCAATTGGTATCAGAGCCTCGTCTCTTTATTAAGGACTTTGCCGTCCGAAGAGTATGGTTGACACCAAAGATGGTGCGGAGGAACACTCCGGTGTGAATCCCATCTCGTCTTCAGCCGAAGGGGGAACCTCGGTCTCTCGTGAGGAATTCAATGTGGCTTTAGACACATTGAAAACCTCCATGAAGGCCGAGGTTAAAAGCATGTTTAATGATTTTCTAGAGGGACTTAAACTATCTACCGCGCCAATGAAAGTGGGTGATCCTACTAACAAGGTGACGGATGCTATCTCCGACAAGGGGGAAGCTAACAATGAAAAGAGTCCTTCTACTAGTGGTAGAAATGGCACCGACATCTTTGCCCATGTGGAACCCCCGGTTTATGGAGGGCCAATCCCCTCCACTCATTTGAATCATGCCGGTCCACCTCCTAAATATGAGAAACATGAAGATTTTGATAATTGGGTCTATCGCTTTAAGCGTCATTTGAAACATGTGAACACTAACCTTTAGAGAATTATTGAAGAAGGTTTTTATCCTCATGACCCAAGCAACTTCACCCCTCGAGAGGCCGTGGACAATCAATTCAATGAGAGTGCTCTCTTCATCATCCAAGATGCAATCCTTCCCGAAGATCTCCCTCATCTTCGACCCCATGTCGTGGCTAAAGAAGCATGGAAATGTGTCGAGGGTCTCTATCGTGGAAGTGCTAGCATTCAATGCTCCAACTATGAAGTGGTGCAAGATGAAGCCGATGAGTTTGCAATGAAAGAAGATGAAGAACCTCGTGAGCTCTTCCGAAGAGTGACCAAACTCGCGGTCGCACTTCGAGATCATGGAAGCAAGGACACGGATGACAATTGGATCAAGCGGAAGTTCCTCAAGGCCATGATGCCCTACAACAAGGCCATGTCCTCCTTCATTCGTCAACGACCGGACTTCCACACCATGACCTCAAGTGAAGTGTTGGATGAGTTCGTTGCAATGAGCATCTTGGACAAGACCGCCGACAATGCGGTGCTCCGTTCTCAAAGAGCAAAGAAGCCTAACCTTGCTTTGAAGGCCAAGGTTACTATGGAAGAAGAGGAAGAAGTGGAAGATGAGGAAAGCAACCCCGAAGACACCAAGTTTGACTACCATGAGCACATGGCCCTTGCTTCAAGACAATTTTGGAGCAAGAAGAGCTCAAGACCCAACTTCAACAAAAACAACTCAAGTGGCGTCAAGGGCAAGCAACGAGTTAGAACTTGCTTCAACTGTGGCAATGTGAGCCATTTCGTTGTGGATTGTCCTTACGAGAAGCGGGAAGACAATGGTGGCAAGTTCATTCGGAAAGACAAAGCCAAGTCCTTCCCCAACAAGAACAACTTCGCCAAGAAGACTCCCACTCGTGGGTTGGTGGTTCAAGAAGAATACCAAGAGGATGACGATGATGATGAAAATGAAGAAGCAACGGCCATGGCGTCCATTGCTATTGCTACTCCCCGGGTGTCTCTCTTCAAATCACCCAACGAAAACATCACCGCTAGATGCCTCATGGCTAAAGCTTCAAACAAGGTAACCCCCAACATCACAACCACCATCATTACTAATCCCTCCTTGGAGGATTGCATTGATGGACATGTTGAGTCTAATGAGGAAGTGAATGAATTTGAGTCTTTTATGAGTAAGCTCAAGGGAAAGTCCAAGAAGCACTTTGTTGCTCTCTTGGAACAACTTGGTGAGGCCAATGACATGATCGAGGATCACGAAGAAACCATCTCCAAGATGGAAGGTCATAGTCGTGACTATGCCGATGAGATATCGGATCTCTCTAATGCTCTCGAGGAAGAGCGTGTGCATCGTTTGACTCTTGAGGAGTCACACAATGATGACCATGCTAAGTTAAAGAAAGATCTTGATCATGCTCTTGTCATGTCTCGTGTGCTAACCTCCGAGAAGGCTAAACTTGGGGTTGATCATGCTAGACTCAAAGAGGAGTTTGAGATACTTGACAAGGCCCACAAGGTCTTGAAGGGTACTCATGCTAGCCTCAAAGAGTCTCATGCTCAACTTCAAGTTAAGCTAATCAAGGAAAAGGCCACCTTTCCTCATATGGTATTAATTGATAATGCATGTGCTACTAACCCTTGTTGTGAGCATGTGCATCTTGTGGAGGAAAATGCCAAGTTGAAGGATCAACTTGAGAAAGGCCTTGTGTCTTGCATTCAAGGTGAGAAAAACCTCAACGACCTTTTGAGCAATCAAAAGGAAGTTGTGGCCAAAGAAGGAATTGGGTTTGCACCCAAGTCCAAGAGCAAGAAGAAGAAGAACAACAAGACCAATTGTCCTCCTCCTCTCAAACAAACGTTCGTGAAAGAGGGAGAGGGTGCTCCTAAGAAGAAGAAGGAGAAAGTGAAGGAAGTTGATGTCCAAAAGGGCAAAAGCATTTCCTCAAACAAAGCCGGCGACTTTAACCCGTCATATGTGTTGTGCCGTGCTAGTGATGGACATGTTTATGCTAGATTTGTTGGTTCTTCTTATGAGTACATTGAATGGTCTATTTGGGTTCCCAAGACCCTTGTTACTAACATCAAAGGACCCATTACTAAATGGGTACCTAAAACCAAGCATTGATCTCGTGTAGGTGTTTGCTTCCGGTGGGGGATCATGGTTGCTCGATAGTGGAGCAACAAATCATATGACCGGGAGCAAGGACTTGGTGGTGGACGTGCAAGAGATTCCATCTATGCCCACCAATGTCGAGTGGGGTGATGCATCACATTCTAAGGTATTGGGTCTCGGCAAAGTTGTCATTTCTCATGATCTAACAATTGAGAAAGTCATGCTTGTTGAGTCCCTTGCATTCAATCTACTTTCCGTTCGTCAACTTGCACTCATGGGCTTTGCTACATTCTTTGATATTGATACCGTGGCCCTCTTGTGGAGCAAGACTCTTAAAGTAGCCTTTGTTGGGCATGTCGAGAACGGTCTCTATGTGATTAACTTCTCGGAGCGACCCACTAAGACCGCGACATGCCTAATGGCTAAAGTTGACGTGGGATGGCTTTGGCATCGCCGTTTAGCCCACGTCAATATGAGATCTTTGCAAAGTCTTCTCAAGGGGGACCATGTTCGTGGACTAACGAATGTTAGTTTTGCCAAAGATTGTGCGTGCAGTGCTTGTATCAAAGGAAAGCTTCATGAAAAGGCTCACCCTCCCTCAACCATCATCTACTCAAAGAGACCCTTGGAGCTCCTTCACATGGATCTCTTCGGGCCTCCATCTTTTGATAGTCTTGGAGGAAGAAAGTATTGCTTGGTGATTGTGGATGATTATTCAAGATACACTTGGGTATACTTCTTCAAGAGGAAGAGTGAGACCCAACAAACCATCATCAACTTTGCAAATGAAGCTCAACGTCAACATGATGCAAAGATCTTGACAATAAGAAGTGACAACAGCACCGAGTTCAAGAACTACACCTTGGATGAGTTTCCTAGCGATGAGGGGATCAAGCATCAATATGCGGCACCTTATACCCCTCAACAAAATGGTGTTGCGGATAGGAAGAACCGGACATTGATGGATGCAGCAAGGACCATGATGGCGGAGTTCAAGTCTCCATACAACTTTTGGGCCGAAGCCATCAACACCGCATGTCATGCATCCAATCGGCTCTATCTTCGCAAAGGCTTGAACAAGACTCCTTATGAGATACTCATCGGCAACAAGCCCAACCTCAAGTACTTCTGGGTGTTCGGGTGTAAGTGTTTCATTCTCAAGAAAGGTGTTCGTTTGTCTAAATTTGAGGCTAGAGCTCATGAGGGCATATTTGTTGGTTATGCTACAAACTCTCATGCTTACCGTGTCCTCAACAAGTCCACCGGACTCATTGAGGAGACGTGTAACGTGGAGTTTGACGAAAATAACGGCTCCCAAGTGGAGCAAAGTGGTACTTGTGATATAGGTGATGAAATTCCTCCCCAAGGCATAAGAAGAATGGGTATTGGTCAAATCCTACCCATTGAGGAACCCCTTGTGGCCGAAGGAGAAGGACAATGCTCTACTCAAGTAGAGCCATCACCTCATCAAGACCCACACGCTTCCGAAGAACAAAGTGAAGGCCCTCAACCTCGTGAACAAGACCAAGGGCAAGATCAACCTCAAGACGGTGGTGAACCTCTAAATGATGCCCAAGGTCAAGTTCTCCCCCTCGAGCGAGTTCAAGATCAAGAGCAACCTCAAGATCAAGAACAAGCTCAAGACGGCGCTCAAGATGATCAAGTCAACCCTCCTCCTTCCACATCCGAGGAGGTATTAGAGCGTCATGCCGCGAAGATTGCTTCCAAGCTCACCACCCAAGGCCATCTCATGGAAAATGTGGTTGGAAGCCTAAGAATGGGGGTAAGCACTCGTAGACAATTGGCAAACTATTGTGAACATCACGCGTTTGTCTCTTGTGTTGAACCCCAAAAGGTCTATGAGGCGCTCGAAGACTCGGATTGGCTCAATGCCATGCATGAAGAACTCAACAACTTCGAGTACAACAAGGTGTGGAGATTGGTGCCAAGACCATCCGGGAACCACAACATCACTGGAACCAAGTGGATCTTCAAGAACAAGCAAGATGCTCATGGGAACATCATTCGCAACAAGGCAAGATTGGTAGCACAAGGCTACTCCCAAGTCGAGGGTATCGACTACGGTGAAACCTTTGCTCCCGTTGCTCGTCTTGAATCCATTCGTTTGTTGATTGCTTATGCTTCCCATCACAACTTTAAGTTGCAACAAATGGATGTGAAAAGTGCTTTTCTTAATGGTCCTATTAATGAGTTGGTCTATGTCAAGCAACCCCCCGGGTTCGAGGATCCCTACTTTCCGGATCATGTGTAACAACTCAATAAGGCACTCTATGGCCTTAAACAAGCCCCACTTGCATGGTATGACCACCTTACCGAGTTGTTACAAGATCGTGGATTTGAGGTGGGGCTAATCGACCCCACTCTTTTTACTAAGAAGGTCAACGGGGAGTTGTTTGTATGCCAACTATATGTTGATGATATTATCTTTGGTTCCCCTAACAAAGCTTTCAATGAAGAATTTGCCGCTCTCATGACCTCCAAGTTTAAGATGTCTTCGATGGGAGAGTTGAAGTTCTTCCTTGGTTTCGACATCAAACAAAGAAGAGAAGGAACCTTCATCAACCAAGCCAAATACACTCAAGACATGCTTAAAAGATTCAAGCTAAGTGATGTCAAGCCGGCTACTACACCAATGCCTACCAAGTGCCAACTTGACATCGATCCCAATGGTAAAGCGGTGGATCAAAAGGTATATCGCTCCATGATTGGCTCCTTGCTTTACCTTTGTGCATCTAGACCAGATACCATGTTGAGTGTGGGGATGTGTGCACGTTTTCAAGCCGCACCAAAGGAAAGTCACTTTGTGGCGGTCAAGCGAATCTTTCGATATTTGGCTCATACCCCAAACTTTGGCTTATGGTACCCAAGAGGAGCAAACTTCAAGCTTGAAGGTTTCACGGATTCCGATTGGGCGGGAGACAAAGTGGATAGGAAGTCCACTTCCGGAGGGTGCCAATTTCTTGGTTGCTCTTTGGTAAGTTGATCTTCCAAGAAGCAAAGTTGTGTGTCTCTCTCGTCCACCGAAGCGGAGTATGTGGCGGCCGGTAGTTGTTGTGCTCAAATCCTATGGATGAGGCAAACTTTAAAGGAGTACGGTGTCATTTGTGACAAAGTGCCTCTTTGGTGTGATAATGAAAGTGCCATCAAGATTTCTCTCAACCCGGTGCAACACTTCAAGACGAAGCACATTGAGATTCGGTATCACTTCATCCGGGATCACATTAGGCGAGGGGAGATCGAGCTCAAGTATGTCAACACTCATGATAACCTTGCAGATATTTTCACGAAGCCCTTGGATGAAGCAAGATTTCGTGAGTTAAGGCATGAGCTAAATATCATTGATTTGAGCAATGTGACTTGAACCCGTGCACCCCCACCACACTCAACTTGTTGTCTAGTTTAGGTGTAGGCATGGACATAGGGGGAGTGTTGTTCTCTCAATGAACTCTCCCTCCCCCCATTATGCATAAATAGATCACCTCTTTCACATTAGCCATTTTTGATGGTACTTGTGCTTCAAAGATGAGTTTTGGTCATGGGCCCAAGGATAATTCTTCGCGGTGCCATACCATCCAACTCAAACATAGGTGGCTTCGGCCACTGCCCTCTCTCCTCGAGAGGCTTTGTCGCTTGGGGATTTCCTGTTGTACCTCTGGTCTGTGCATGTTCTTGTGGTTTCGTGTGTGTGTGTCAAATTTCCGTGCAAAGGCGTTTTTCTCTCTTGTTTGAAACCTACGGTGTCGTGAGCTCACGGTACTACCGCGGTTGGCCACGGTACTACCGCAGCCTGCCACGGTTCTACCACAGATGGGAGCACGGTACTACCGTCCCCACGCGGCAGTAATTTTTTACTGCCGCCTGGTTGAGCGGTACTACCGCCTCGGCGCGGTACTTCCGCCCGAGCGGTACTACCGCGATGACCCGCGGTACTACCGCACCGGTTCGAGCGCATGGGGATAAGGACGGGCAGGGGGAGTTCTAACTCCCCATACCCATTCGTGTCCTCTCTCTCCACGTCGTCTATTCCTCTCCCGTGCTCACGAACGGAACCGGCGTTCGTCGCCGGATCTCCTTCACCGGCTGCCCTCCCGTGATTCCGTCCGGTGGGATCGTTCCCCACTACGCGCTCTTGCTATGGACCAAGGTTTTTTCCCCAAATCCCTCTCCTTTTGATTGTGTTTGGTGCTTTTAGGTTTTGGGGGAGACTTGTGTGTTCTTGAGATTCCTAGACTAAATCTCTGCAAGAGTAGGATGAAGGAGTGTGGTATTGCATAGGATTTACACTTGTATTGTTGTCTTGCGCTAGATCTGATCACCGTAGCACCGCCATGGTTTTGCGGTTCTTTTCAGATTCAAATCATGTTAGATCTGACGCGACGCGGTACTACCGCTTGCACGGTACTACCGCCCCTCGGGAGCGGTACTACCGCGCCCCGTGCGGTACTAAGAGCCTACTATTGCTCCAGCCACGGTACTACCGTGACCCCGCACGGTACTACCGCGTCTGGAGCTGTACTAATCCTTTAGTACTGCAGACAATGGCAGTTCTACCGTGGCTCACATCTATCGCATGCCAACTTACTCGTATGCCTCCTATGAGTTTCTTGTGCTATTTCATGGCCTTTGCATTAATCTTCTTCGCGTTTTTGTTTTGGTGCTTTGCGTGTGTGTCTCAGGTGGTGGCTCTCGCCGGTCCAATCCCATTCGTGACACTGGCTCCAAGCGTCTGCGCAACCCAGGAGAAGTTCCAGAGGGATCATCTGCATCCAAGCGCAATGTCAAGACCATAGCTAGCAAGCACAAGGAGCCCGCCAGGGGTATGGATGAGATAGCCCCTACTGAGTATGTCCGTCTCAGGCAGCTTCACCCCTATGTGCACCCGCGCTCCACTGTCAGAGGCTGTGAGCTGTTCTAGAATAAGACCCAAACCCAAATCTATTTGGATGTCATCAAGAACAAGCAGAATACCTATGTGGAGGTGAAGTGGATTGATATGCACCACATGAGGAAGGACAAGTTCCGTGACTACTTTGGGGAGGCTCTGGACTTGGTGGAGCAGTTTGGCATTGAGCATGTGATCTCTTTCCACCTGGACTATGACCCTGAGATCATATGTCAGTTCTTTGCCTCAGTGTACTTTCACTCCAATGAAGAAAGAAGGATGACCTGGATGACCAATGGCCGTCAACTGTCTGCTACCTGGAAGGAGTTCATGGATTTGCTTCAGGTTCCTGATGAAGGACTTAACACTCCAGTCGGTGTTCGTCCCCATGGCAATGCTGCTTCTGCCAACAAGGACAAGCTCAACCCGTTCATGGTTGAGAAGGCGCTCGCCAATGGCAAGACAACTTTGGTACTCAACCCCTTTCTGGATATCATGTACCGCATCTTCCGCAACTCCTTGTTCCCACGCATTGGTGACAAAGACAAGGTTCATGCCTATATGGTGGATATGATGCTCATCTGTCAGGAGGCTCGTTCGACTCAGTCTCAGCCACTTGATGTCTCACACATCATGTGGTGTGAGCTTCGGTTTGTTGTGTTCAACCGCAAGGTGCCTATCTATGGGCCCTATTTGTTTCGGCTGATTTCGAAGACTTGGGAGAAGATGTACCCTGAGGAGGAGTTCCTTGCTCCTGACTGGATTCGCCATGAGCCCATTTGTCTTTGTATCAAGTCTAACTGGGCCAACACCGCTACTCGTGCCGAGGCGACTGCTGCTCGGGCGGCTGTTGATGAGGATGATGCTGGCGCCGAGGATGTTGCTGAGGGCCGTGCTGCTAGGCCTTCCCAGAGTGCCCCTATGCCATCATGGGCCCAGAAGCTGAAGGACAAGATGAAGACACTGTTCTGCATGCAAGCCAAGGGGCAGTACAGGGCTCACGTGGACTCCAAGGAGAGTCGTCGCCGGCACAACAAGGTCTTGCAGCTCTATGGTGAGGAAGTGTCTGGCGGGTCTGAGGAGCGCATCACTCTTGAGGCCGAGTGGATGGAGAAGCAAGGTTACAAGTGGACAGAGTCTGAGGAGGATGTCGAGGAGACCACCCCAGCTACTGAGGAGACCGACGAAGAAGGCTGGGACAAGTTCTCTGCTTGAGCCACCTCGTGTGTGTAGGTGTCCTCTCTGCCTTTTTGGCGTCTCGATGCCAAAGGGGGAGAGAGTGTAGGGATTTGCGAGTTTGCGAATCGTGTGTGTCATGTGTTTGCTGCTTTCTTGGTTGAACCATTTGCTGCTTTCTCGTTCGTACTTTGGTTACTTTACCTCGTATGGTGTAAGACATATGCTCTCTATCTATCCTAGCTAGCTTGTGCTATATTATGCTATCTTCATGCTATGCTATGCTATGCTTATTATCATGATATGCTATGCTTATTATCATGCCTTGGTCTCTAAAATATAGGGGGAGTGTTGATCCTAGTCGGTGTGCTATGCAGTCCAAAGCATTCACCTAAAGTGCACACATCTAGGGGCAGCCCGTCTATATTTTAGAGAGGTGGGGTTTGCCCCGGCTCTCAATTATCTTATCTATGTGCAAATCCCATGTTGTCATCAATCCACCAAAAAGGGGGAGATTGTAAGGGCATATTTATCCCTTAAGTGTTTTGGTGATTGATGACAATGCTTTTGCGGACTAATCGTGTGCCTTGAGTCTCTCAGATACTTCATCACTAGGCACAAGACGATTCGCTGCCCCTCGGAGACTATTGAAGTCGGCGTTGTTCTACGTTTCTCTTTGTTGGAGTTGAGTCGTAGGAGAGCCGTACTATTAAGAGGGGGTCCGCGTCGGAAAGGTTTGGGTGGAATCAACACGTACACTTGCCCCTCCTTTCCCTGCACTTTGGAGCTGCCATCCGTTATCTTGGGTATGCGGAAACCTGGCGACTACTGTTGTACTTGCGGTAGTACCGCAAGTACAAGCGGTAGTACCGCTGGGTGTCACGGTAGTACCGCCCCTCTGGAGCGGTAGTACCGCGGCACCCGGGCCGTGTGCCGCTCCGGTGCGGTAGTAGGGGCGGATGTAATTTTTTACATCCACGCCCACCACGGTAGTACCGCTCGGCCAGAGCGGTAGTACCGCGGGGGCTCACGGTAGTACCGCTCCCTTGGAGTCGTAGTACCGTGGTCCTTCGACCTAGTACCGCAGTGTCACTGTAGTAGGCGCGGATGTAATTTTTTACATCAGCGCCTACCACGGTAGTACCGCGCCTTGTGAGCGGTAGTACCGTGTCGGGTTATTGCACCACCTCAGTTTCAGCGGAAGTAGGCACGAATGTAATTTATTTCATCCGCGCCCTTCCCAGGCCGTGACTCTCCTGCCTTGCAGTAGTACCGCAAGGGGGAGCGGTAGTACCGCGCCAGCGGTAGTACTGCCCCTTATACAGGCTAGTTCCGGCCTGTGCTGCTGCCGCGGTAGTACCGTGGTCGCCCACGGTAGTACCGCGCAGCCTCGCGGTAGTACCGCCTCCTTGGAGCGGTAGTACCATGCGTCGCGGGCTGAACATGTGGATAACGGTTGGATTTTTCCCACGACTATATAAGGGGTGTCTTCTACCTCTAGTTGACTACCTCTTCCACTTCTAAGCTCCATTGTTGCTCCAAGCTCCATTTTCACCCGATCTCTCTCCCTAGCCAATCAAACTTGTTGATTTGCTCGGGATTGGGTGACAAGGGCCCGATCTACACTTCCACCACAGGATATTTGATTCCCCCCACTTATCCCTTGCGGATCTTGTTACTCTTGGGTGTTGAGCACCCTAGACGGTTGAGGTCACCTCGAAGCCATACTCCATTGTGGTGAAGCTTCGTGGTGTTGTTGTTGTTGGGAGCCTCCGATTGTTGTGGAGATTGCCCCAACCTTGCTTGTAAAGGTTCGGTCGCCGCCTTCAAGGGCACCAATAGTGGAATCACGGCATCTCGCATCATGTGAGGGCGTGAGGAGAATACGGTGGCCCTAGTGGCTTCTTGGGGAGCATTGTGCCTCCACACCGCTCTAACGGAGACGTACTTCCCTTTAAAAGGAAGGAACTCCGGTAACACATCCTCGTCTCCATCGGCTCCACTCTTGGTTATTTCGTGCCTTTACTTCCGCAAGCTTACTTATTGTTACATCTCTTGCTTGCTTGTGTGCTAGTTGTTCTTGCATCATATAGGTTGCTCACCTAGTTGCATATCTAGACAACCTATTTTGTTGCAAAGTTTAATTTGATAAAGAAAAGCTTAAAAATTGTTAGTTGCCTATTCACCCCCCCTCTAGTCAACCATATCGATCCTTTCAAATGCGAAGCAAAGACGACCACACGGCTTAATCGGAGGTATCTCGCGGAGCAACCCGCAGGAGTAATTAACCGGGAGCTTTTCGAGGCCACGGGAACCAGGAGACCGCACATCGCCATAGTCAGGCAGGCCGTGCTAGTAGGCCACAGAGCGCAACAACTTTTTATGGGATCTTGTAATTTTGTTCATCCAAAGAGATAAATGAAATACTTGTTTCGCGTATCACTTTTTTTGTGTACTACGGTACACTGGCACGCCCGCATTTCTTTTTTCCCCGGCGCATGAGAGAAATCCATACTCCCTCTCTTCCCTTCATCTGGAGTGCTAAATAAGATTTTTCTCGTGTCAAACACCCCCCTCGGGGCACCCCTTTGGTACTTCTTTGGCCCGTCTTGTTCCTTCTGGTCCAGAAAAAATCTCCAAAAAGTTTTGCTGCGTTTGGACTCTGTTTGGTATTGATTTTCTGCGAAGTAAAAAACAAGCAAAAAACAACAACTGGCACTGGGCACTATGTCAATAGGTTAGTCCCAAAAAATGATATAAAGTTGGTATAAAATGATTGTAAAACATCCAGGAATGATAATATATAGCATGGAACAAGCAAAAATTATAGATACATTGGAGACGTATCAACAACTAATACTCTAGACCCTTACTCAAGTACAATAGAATACCTTGTGCTATCCAAATGTTCCACAATTTTAGCACACCTCAAAACTTTCTGGTGTTTGTGTAATACCAATTCTATTCATTTTAAGAGTTTACCATTCTTTTATCAAATCTTATACTCGATCCTTACTACTCAACTGTCGTGATTAGCTAGCTTTGAGAGACATCAGTTCAAGTGGAATTTCATTCTATCCAAGTGTTGTAATGTTTATCCTTAAATGGTTGAAAGTTCAGTATCTTGAGCTATTGCAGTCATCCTAAGGGCATGTGCATTAACATTTCTAAGACACTATAATCACAAAAAAAGCAAGAGAATAGTGATATACATTGATCTCATATATACATTACATTAAGTTTTTTGTTCTGAAAAGGGAAACATACCTTATTAGCCTATAGAAGTGCAGTGCGTGTTCTTGTAGTAGACAGAAGAAAGTGTCTACCTTCTGGATATTCAGCATGATAGTTAATTGATAATTGAAATGCTAAATAAAAATTTTTCTCAGATCCATGTATGGGGCCGAACTCACCAAAAACCGCAAGCTGCCATTATGTGTTGCCCCATGCTGCACTTTCTTGTGACTACAGAAAGCAATATTCTAGGTGAAAAAATTATAATCTTACTGCCATTCTGCATGGAAGTAGTAAAATTTACCCAGAAACTAAGAGGAGCATGCACCAAATTTTAAGCAAAACGTGGGTGGAATTGACATGTAATTTATAAATATTTATATCTATTAACTTGCTCAAGATTCCCCAATAACCTAAATAAGATACTCCTTTCATCAGGCTCCTCTTGCAAAAGGATCTTCTCTCTTTCAATAGACTTCAACTTGACTCATTTTCCTTAATATGCCAGCAGGTAATCGTACGAATAGTCAATGGATGTAGCGGTGTGCTCCCCCATGTTAGCTATAGAGAAAAGAGAGATAGCTAGGTCAGACCAAAGCACAAAAAAGCAAAAGTGATGTGCTTCACCGTGCTGTGCTGGTTGCAGAGAAAAGAGAGTGGGGGGGGGGGTCAGATCTGCCTTGCCATTCCGCCACCGCCACCGCCGGTGAAACTCCTCCCCAACCTCGCCTAATGCGCGAGGAAGCCTCACCACTCCCTCTCTAGAGCTCGCATGGTCCCATTGTTTACACTGTGCGGTGGTAGACCATGGGTCGAGGCGGAGCTCCACTGGTGCCCCTCATTGCTCATCCTCTGACTCTGCTGATTCTCCTCTCTAAGGACCTGCTCCGCCATAGTTGTACGCTCCCGAGCCTTCCAACGCTCTCGCTCGGTGCCAGCGTTGCCCATTCACCACCGTCGTCACTCACCAAGTCAAGAGTGAGAGAGATAGAGAGAGGAAACAAAATGTAGGCAGAGGGAGGGGCAATACATTCAGAGCTCGAAGCACCGCCGCCTCGCAGATATGAAACCTAAGCCGCCGCCGCCGCTTGCTGGATCCCATCTGCCACCTCACAGATTTGTTTTGGACCAGAAGACAACTTGGGAACCAAGTAAGTGTACGAGGGACGGCCCGCGGGGCCACAACCCACCAGGGTGCGCCAGAGGCCCTAGGCACGCCCTGATGGGTGGTGGGGTCCACGGAACTCCGTTGCACCGCCTCTCAGCTCTATAAATCCCCAAATATTCCAGAACCCCTAGGGGAGTCGACAAAACATAATTCTAGCCGCTGCAAGTTTCAGAACCACGAGATCCAATCTAGAGCCCTATTCCGGCACCTTGCTGGAGGGGAACACGATCGCAGAGGGGTTCATCATCCTCATTGGTGCTCCTTTGATGAGGCGTGAGTAGTTCACCAGAGACCAACGGATCCGTAGGCAGTAGCTAGATGACTTCTTCTCTCTTTTTGATTCTCAATACAGTGTTCTCCTTGATGTTCTTGGAGATCTATTTGACGTAATGACTTTTTGCAATGTGTTTGTTGGGATCCGATGAATTGCGAGTTTATGATCTGATCTATCTATGAATATTATTTGAGTCTTATTTGATCTATTATATGCATGATTGTTATAGCCTCATGTTTCTTCTCCGAATCTTTGGTTTAGTTAGGCTGACTAGATTGATTTTTCTTGCCATGGGAAGAGGTGCTTTGTGATGGGTTCGATCTTGCAGTGTCCTCACCTTGTGACATAAGGGGTAGACAGGCACGCATGTATCGTTGCTATTAAGGATAAAAAGATGGGGTCCATTCCTACATGAATAGATCTTATCTACATCATGTTATCATTCTTATTGCATTACTCTGTTTCTCCATCAACTTGATACACTAGATGCATGCTGGATAGCGGTCGATGTGTGGAGTAATAGTAGTAGATGAAGAATTGTTTCGGTCTACTAATCTTGGACATGATGCCTATATACATGATCATTGCCTTGGATATCGTCATAATTATTTGCTATTCTATCAATTGCCAACAGTAATTTGTTTACACGGTATGCTTTTTTCTTGAGAGAAACCACTAGTGAAATCTACGGCCCCCTAATACGTCTCCAACGTATCTATAATTTATGAAGTATTCATGCTAATATATTATCATTCTTGGATGTTTTATAATCATTTTATAGCAACTTTATATCATTTTTTGGGACTAACCTATTGACCCAGTAACCACTGCAAGTTGCTGTTTTTTGCTTGTTTTTTACATCGCAGGAAATCAATATCAAATGGAGTCCAAACACCGGGTAACTTTTTGGAGATTTTTTCTGGACCAGAAGGAACCCAATGGGCATGAGTTGCACCTGGGAGGGGGGGGGTGCCCCGAGGGCGGCACAACCCACCAGGGCGCGCTAGGGCCCCCTGGCGCCCAGGTGGGTTGTGCCCACCTCGGTGGCCTCCCGCACCCCCTCTTTGTACTATAAATTCCCAAATATTCCAAAACCCTTCTAGGTTAACCTAGTTCAGAAGTTTCGCTGCCGCAAGGTCTCTGTATTCGTGAAAACCAATCTAGACCCCGTTCCGGCACCCTGCCGGAGGGGGGAATCATCTCCGGTGACCATCTTCATCTTCCCGGCGGCCACCACGATGAGGAGGGAGTAGTCCACCCTCGGGGATGAGGGTTTGTACTAGTAGCTATGTGTTTGATCTCTCTCTCTCTCGTGATCTATATCATGGGCTTTGTTAATATAGTCGGATCATATGATGTTTCTCCCCTCTATACTCTTGTTATGATGAATTGAATCTTTACCCTTCAAAGTTTTGTCTTGTCGGATTGAATATTCAGAGATGAGAACACATGATATATGTCTTGCAATATGAATACTTGAGGTGACAATGAGGTATCTTATTGATTCACTTGATATGTGTTATGGCATTCAACTCGCGGATCCCCGCGGTGATATTGGGGTAATCTATGCATAGGGGTTGATGCACGTTTTTCTCCGATGGAAACTTTGGGGGTCTCTTTATAGTTCTTTGTGTGGATTTAGTATTATGAATATGAATTTGCTTTGGTGTTATTCTAGTACGAACTCTAGGATAGATAGAACAGAAAAAATAGCTTTGCGTTATTTTAGTATGAACTCTTGAATAGATCCAACGGAAAGAATAGCTTTGAGGTGGTTTCGTGACCTACAAACAATTCCTATATTTTTTTCTCCGCTAATAGGAACTCGGGAGTGATTCTTTATTGCACTTTGAGGGATAATCATATGATCCAACTATGTTAGCATTGTTGAGAGGTTGCACTAGCGAAAGTACGGACCCTAGGCCTCATTTTTAAGCATTGCAACACCATTTTTGTGCCCGTTTACTATTTGCTACCTTGCTGTTTTTATTTATTCAGATTATAAAAATATATTTCTACCATCCATATTACACTTTTATCACCATCTCTTCGCCGAACTAGTGCACCTATACAATTTGCCATTGTATTGGGTGTGTTGGGGACACAAGAGATTTCTTGTATTTGGTTGTAGGGTCGTTTGAGAGAGACCATCTTCATCCTCCACCTCTCATGGATTGATAAACCTTAGGTCATCCACTTGAGGGAAAATTGCTACTGTCCTACAAAACTTTGCGCTTGGAGGCCCAACACGTGTCTACAAGAATAAAGTTGCGTACTAGACATCACCCCGGGGTCTATCTTTTATCATATTGTTTTCAGATCTATATTTCCAAAAACCCAAAAATACCTTGCTACACTTTTTCCAGCACTCTGCCGGAGGGGGATTCGATCATGGAGGGCCTATACATCAACCTTGCTGCCCTTCTGATGAAGCGTGAGTAGTTTACCATGGACCTATGGGTCCATAGCTAGTAGCTAGATTGCTTCTTCTCTCTCTTTGATCTTCAATACAATGTTCTCCTCGATGTTCTTGGAGTTCTATCTGATGTAATATTCTTTTGCGTTGTGTTTGTCAAATCCGATGAATTGTGGATTTATGCTTAGATTATCTATGAATATTATTTGAGTCTTCTCTGAACTATTTTATGCATGATTAAATATCTTTCTATTTCTCTTTGAGTTATCGGTTTGGTTTGGCCAACTAGATTGGTTTTTCTTTCAATGGAAGAGGTGCTTAGTTTTGGGTTCAATCTTGAGGTGTCCTCACCCAATGACATAGTAGGGGTAGCGATGCACGTATTGTATTGTTTCCACCAGTTATAAAAGATGGGGTTTATATCATATTGCTTGAGTTTATCCCTCTACATCATGTCATCTTACTTAAACCGTTGGTCTGTTCTTATGAACTTAATACTCTAGATGCAGGCAAGAGTCGTTCGATGTGTGGAGTAATAGTAGTAGATGTTGAATCGTTTCGGTCTACTTGTCACGGACATGATGCCTATATTCATATCATTGCCTTAGATATCGCCGTAACTATGCACTTTTCTATCAATTGCTTGACAGTAATTTGTTTACCCATCGTATGTTTTCTTTCAAGAGAGAAGCCTCTAGTGAAACCTATGGCCCCCGGGTCTATTTTCCATTATATATTTTCAGATATATAAACCAAAAGAACAAAAATACCTTGCTACAATTTATTTATATTTACTTTAGTTTGCCTTTTCATTTATCTTTTATACCTATCTTTATCAGATCTCACTCTTGTTGATGACCGTGAAGGGATTGACAACCCCTTTTTCGTGAAGTGTGCAAGTGTTTGTTAGTTTGTGCAGGTGCATATATTGGGGACTTGCTTGTGCTTCCTACTGGATTGATACCTTGGTTCTTAACTAAGGGAAATACTTATCTCTACTTTGTTGCATCACCCTTTCCTCTTCAAGGGAAAAATCAACGCAAGCTCAAGAAGTAGCATAGAACACACCATATCTAATAAAGTACGGTTACGACGTTCGAACACACCATTACGATGTGGTGTTCTAGGTGGTGTGAGTTGTGAAACAATTCCACATTGTCTTAAATGAAGGCCAAACTCGTAACTCAAATATTCACCTTTGCTATCAGATCGTAGAAACTTTATTTTCTTGTTACGATGATTCTCCACTTCACTCTAAAATTCTTTGAACTTTTCAAATGTTTCAGACTTGTGTGTCATCTAGTAGATATACCCATACCTCCTCCAATCATCTGTGAAGGTTAGAAAATAACGATACCTGCCGCGTGCTTCAACACTCATCGGACCGCATACATCGGCATGTATTATTTTCGATAAGTCATTAGCTCGCTCCATTGTTCCGGAGAACGTGGTTTTAGTCATCTTACCCACGAGGCATGGTTTGCAAGTATCAAATGATTCATAATCAAGTGATTCCAACATCCATCCGCATGGAGTTTCTTCATGTGCTTTACACCAATATGACCTAAACGGCAGTGCCACAAGTATGTTGCACTATCATTATCAACTTTGCATCTTTTTGCATCAATATTATGAATATGTGTATCACTACGACCGAGATTCAACAAGAATAGACCATTCACTAGGGTGCATGATCATAAAAGATGTTATTCATATAAATAGAACAACTATTGTTCTCTGACTTAAATGAATAACCGTCTCACAGTAAACAAGATCTAGATATAATGTTCATGCTCAACGCTGGCACCAAATAACAATTATTGAGGTCTAAAACTAATCCTGAAGGTAGATGTATAGGTACCGTGCCGACGGCGATCACATCAACCTTGGAACCATTCCCGACGCGCATCATTACTAGGGAAAACCTTATACACAAAAATTTAGCAGCAGCGCTGGTCAAAAAAGGGTGCTAGTGCTAGATAGCAGTAGTGAGTGAGCAAAAACCGGTGCTACAGATAAAATCGTAGCAGTAGCGCGTGCTGTCGTAAAAGCGCTACTACTAATATTCCCATTGCTAAAACAATAGGCTATGCATAGCGGGCTTGGAAGAAGCGCGCTACCGCTAGGGCATAAGTAGTAGCGTGTTTTCTACGAACAGCGCTACTGCTAATGGAAATAAAATAAAATGAAAAACAAATAGAAAAGTAAATGAAAATGAAAGAAATAGAAAAAGGAGAAAGGAAAAATAAAATAAAATGTAAAGCAAAATAAATGAAAAAGCAAAAAAGGAGAGGCATAGCAGTAGCATCTGTTCGTAAGAGGCGCTATAGCTAATGTAGCTGCAACGCGTTTCCTAAACCCACGCTATAGAAACAGAAAAGGAAATAAGAAAATGGAAGGAATTTACATAGCTATAGCAGTAACGCGTTTTGCTAAAACCGCTATAGCTACCTTAGCTATAACGCGTTTGGCGAAACGCGCTACCGCTAAGTTTGACTTAATCAAAAAACCGTTTCCCCCTGTCCACCACTTCTCCCCCAAATCCCTCGACCCACCCCGCCGCCGTCTCCCCGATTCACCGTCGCCCCACCTCGCCGCCATCTCCTGCCGACGTCGACATTCCCGGAGCCACCAGAGCCGCGCGCCGTCGACGCCACCGGAGCCACCCCCAACGCCACGAAGCCACGCGGCCTCATCAACGCCACCGAAGCCGCCGTCGATGCCACTGGATCCTCCCTCGCCACAACTGCCTCCTTCGCCGTCATCGGAGACGCCCCTGCCTCCCTCGCCACCACTGCCTCCCTCGCCACCACCGGAGCCATCCTCTGTAAGCCCCCACCCCTCCTCTCTCTCTCATGCATATATAGCACAAACACTGGACAGAGAACCTAGGTTAACTAGTTTAATTAGGTTAATTATCTAGGTTAGTGCAGAAATTTAGTTAGGGCTTTGACAGAGAAGTAGTTAGGTTAACTAGTTTAATTAGGTTAATTATCTAGGTTAGTGCAAAAATTTAGTTAGGGCTTTGACAGAGAACTAGTTATGTTGACTAGTTTAATTAGGTTAATTATCTAGGTTAGTGCAAAAATTTATTTAGGGCTTTGATAGAGAACTGGCTACGTTAACTAGTTTAGTGAGGTCATTTTGCAAAGGTTTTTGATTTTTGAAAAGACCACTATTTTTCAAGGAAAAGAATTTAGGCAAGTTTTATTTTAAAGATGATCCCTTCCTAGACTTTTATTGTTGATTATATCTTTTCATTGAAGTGGTCATGTTATATATTTTCATTGAAGTGGTTCGATTGTGCCCAAGTGGCTTTCTTGTTTCCAGGGAATGAAGCCGAGTGGCCTATGTTTTGCCGGAATGTTGATTCATTTCCGTTCCGGCAAATTTCAGGTTCTCGATTTGTCCAGTTTTTAGCAAAAGTCATGCCGAAATTTTCCGTGAAGTTCGGCATGACTTGTGCTACAAACTAGGACATATCAAGTACCCATGATTTGCCGCACCGGGAAGGAGTCAACGTTCCTGCATGTCATTATTCATTTTATTAGGTCTAAAATTAATTACTAGATTTAATCGTAGGAAACATGGTTAGCAACAATGAAGGACAGGGTTCTGGTGACTGCGACAACGTCTACCGGGCGGCAGAAGAATTTTTGAGGGACGTCGACGATCAAGAGTTGATGTTGGTGGGTCCACCTATCACATTGGAGATTGATACTGACATCGATACCGATGCTAAGACTGAGACCGACGCTGAGACTGAGACCAGCATCGAGACCGGCGCTGAGACTGAGACCGGTGCCGAGTCTAGCGGAGCCGGTATAGAACCGAAAGCAAAGAGGCAACAGCTTCCTAACAAGCTCAAGACTACTAGACTGGTGGTCACGGAGGTGGACGACGGCAATTTTGAGCCAACCGCGCCTGAGGAAGCACGCGCGTGCTACGACAATCAAGTAGGCTGCATCATACGAACAACCGCCACCATCAATGATGCGAAACTAAAGAAGATAGATAATATGAGGCCCTCCCTCCTAAAGAAGCTACACCAGATATTCTTGTTCCTGGGCCGGAATGAAAAGGATTATAAAGATCCAGATAAGGACCCGACAATGAAGAAGATAAACAAACACGCCATGACCAAGTTTAGCGACGCGTTGGTCGCCTGGAAATCAAGGGTGAAATATCGGATCGTCATCAAAAAGGAACCCTACTCCGAGATTGTAATGGATAATCCGACAATCACGGAAGAGCACTTTCAAATATTCAAGGCGGCTTGCGAGGCTAAAGCTGCCAAAAAAAGTCGAAGTACATGAAGGGGCTTTAACAGAGGAACATTGGGAGCCACCACCTCGGAAGCCGTGGTTACGGCAGGAAGAGGTCCATATGGGCCAAGGAGGACGTGGAAGCCGCAAGTCTGGGCATCCCAGACCCCTTGGCGGAGTTCACCGTCCCGCAGGAGCGTGACGTCCTCAGGGCCCGGCACAATTGGGACCCAGTGAAGAATGTTTTCGAGACGAACGGGGTCACGACGGAGTTCATGAGACTGCCGGTAATTTTAGTTTCTGATCAATTCGACTGCATGTTAGTCATATTTGTAAACGATCCATGTGCATTTTGTAGAGAGAGCAGCACAGGATTGCGGCCAAAAGCGACTCGCCATCTAAGGCGTTGGCGAGGCCCAAGTGGGACACTCCATTCAACCGGGCGTTGAACATATTGAAAGGACTCCCGGTGGAGACTCAACCGTCGTATGGACGCGTGCACGGTGTTGGAGACAGCGCCACGTGGAAGAAGTACTACCGTGAGACCACGGAGGAGAGAAAGGAAAGGTGGAGGTTAACTGAAGAAAACATCGACAAGAAGGTTGAGATTGCGGTTGAGAAGAAATCATCTGAGACAGTCGCAACAGCGGTAGCTGCCGCAAAACAGGTGGTTGTAGATGTGTCTACTACCTTGGTTCCAGCCATTTTCAATTGGACCAGGCAAAATCTAGGAAAAATTGCAGCAGACTTTCCCCTTGCTGACTTCTTGGGGAGCAGCTCGACTAGCGTTGAACCAACACCTGCAGCTGCACCTGCTCCCGCACCGGCTCCTGCACCCGCTCCCGCACCGGCTCCCGCACCTGCTCCGGCACCGGCTCCGGCATCGGACGTGCTCGGCAGTGCTTTGTCTTTGGCTGAGCCCAACGCCCTCACGGTATCTGTCACACCGGCCCTCTTCAATAAATGTATAATCTCCCGTTTTCGTTGCCTTTCGGATGTCTCATGTTGCAGACTTCTCTTTGTAGGCCGATGAAACCCCGTGCACCTTATTGTACACCATCAGTGACCAGAAGGTGGACGTGGGGAAGGCAACGATAATAGAGTCGAAGGAATCATTGTTCCACAGCCGGCTGATCCCCCCGGACATCTTCAAGGTTTCCGTGGCCAGTGTCAAACCGGGCCACGAGAATTTGGCTCCTTTGGTACTAGTGGGGAATGACGACGAGACCCCGCGGCAGCTTGGTGATTGTTGCGATGGGTGGGTCCTGTTGTGGCCAAAGAGTCTGCTTTGTCTGGAGGCGGCCGGGAGCACACCCATGAGCATGCAGTTAGGTATGAACATCAACACCTGACCTACTCAATTAGCGCTGGCTGTCGTGCTGGGTGATAGTGGAGGGGGTGAGGAAGAGGCTCCATTAGTCATTGGTGACGTCGCCATAGATGAGGATGAGGATGACGATGACACTCAACAATATGTCAATACTGGCGCCTACTTTGGGTTTGAGCGTCATGAGTCGGTGCCTGAATTGTCGCCTCTAGAGTCTGAACGTATTATGGACAACCTTCCGGTACCAAAGAATTCTAGGAAGAGACCGAGGAAAGGCAAAAAACCTAATTCTATGATCTAGCCGCCTCAGTAGCCTCGGGTTCAAGACCGTATAGATATCCCCGGTGCGGCAAAATGGCATATCGCCGGTGAACCAATCCTACCTAAAGCAGCGATAGAGGTCAGATTCAGCAATGTAAGGAGACTTCATGACGATGTGCTGCGGAGAGAGAAAGGCCTCATCGCCTTGAAAAATCCAGGATACCCACTCTACGTGGTTAACGTGCCGCGACAATTGTCGTACGCCGACACATTCCCCGCGGACAAGTTCTTCCTTTGATTCGATTACATCTTTGACATGTATCACTGGAAGAAGCTGGATTTTACGTTTGTCCGCCTTTATGCCTTGCACATGAACTACCTCATCGGGGTTGAGCAGATACCTTTTATCTGTGTCGCTGACCCGTACTTCATGCACGAGAGCTTCTTGGCAGTCTGGGCAAAGCACTGTGAATTCGCGAGGGACTACCTCATCAATTTCATGCTTGCCAATAAGGACAAGGAGGCGATTCTCGAGCCTTATCATCCCCTGTAAGTCATTCGCATGGATATCCTTCCTTCGATTTCAATCATTCATTTGCACGGTGGAGGCTAATTTATTTGAGGTGTACTTATTTTGCGCAGCGGCGGGCGCGCCGTCCTCATCATCCTCTGCCCTCGATACTCCCACACTCTTTACTTGGACTCGTCGAAGAATATTACCAAAAAGTATTATACCCACATCAAGTCTGTTCTCGACAGTGCTATATTTTACTATGGCAAAGGGGGAGAGGTCAATGACAAGAAGACAAGGCACGACAGGCCCGCCTTCAGCCATAAGACCGACTTCTGCTGCATCCAGCAACCGAGTGATTCTCTTAATGATGGATTCTATGTCCTACACCACATGCTGGAGTACAGACAGGATCACCAGAAACTTCACATGTCACCTAAATTCGGCGATGCCCATATTCTGCAATGGGCAAAGCACATAGGAGATATCAAGGATCATCGACTTCAAGCTGAGTTCTATCACATGCAACATGAACTTGCCCAAATCATCATGGAGGTCCTCGAAAAAAACAGGGATGTTCTACGAAGAAGGAGAAATGTCACGGGAAGACGTCCGAACACGCGTAGCCTCTCAGCGTCTCGACATGAAGCCTTTCACTAAGCTCAGGGACTTTCTCCCTGACATGGATGGATGACACGACATGTTGGAGTGACTGTCGATATATGACAATGTGTGTCCGTTTAGTCCATACTTTCTGTATGACAAAACTTTGTGTTATGCACGACGAAACTTTATTTGTGATGTAATTAAACCATCTTCCTCCTCGACTAGCGAAGATCACTCTAGTTAGGGCATTTTGGGTGCGACGAACTTTGTTATTTATGCTTATGATATGTTCCTTCTATTTTTGCCAAGTCTATCTCTTTCTGTTGCTCAACTATATATGTTGCATATCATCGACTCATGTGACGATGCAGGTGCATAGATCATCGATGGCGAAGAAGTGCTATGCCAGGAGTATACGACGAGTGGCCGGAGTGTCAGGCCTAGGTGTACCGGTTTCCGGTTTCTGAGCGACAGCCAGTAGTTAGTTTAGGTTCACGCTAATGCGAGAGAGGGATACAAACTCATGTACTTCATAGTTCCGCTCTCACTCATAGTGTAGCTCTTCTCGCGTATATCATTGTTTAGATGGATGACGATGTAGTTGCAAGTAATCGAGACTTGTATCCCTATTTTCGAGATGATGACGAGAGACCACTTTGTGTTGGATGATGATTATGATGATGACATGATTTGATGAGACTACTTGTATGTATTTGCTATGATTACATTTGTATGTGTATGATATGCTAAAGATTATTGTATAAAGCCTATTCAATACAAAACAAATATGCATAAAAAATAGAAACTAATAAAACTAGCAGTAGCGAGGGGAAAAAAGTTAGCAGTAGCGCTCCTTTACCAGTAGCGCTTACTTCTAAAAAGCGCTGCAGATATTAGCAGCAACGCTCTTACATAAAGCGTGCTACTGCTAGCCATGTATAGCAGTAGTGTGGGTTGACAGGAGCTAATGATACACGTTAGCTGTAGCGCCTTATCAGTAGCGCGACGTCCCACGCTACTGATAGGCAAAATACCCGCGCTACTGCTAGGGTTTTCCCTAGTAGTGCATCGCCACTTCGTCCTTAGCCAATCTTCATTTATTCCGCAGCTCCTGTTTTGAGTTACAAATATGAGCAACCAAACCAGTATCAAATACCCAGGCGCTACTACGAGCACTAGTAAGAAACACATCAATAACATGTATATCAAATATATCTTTGTCCACTTTGCCATCCTTCTTATCTGACAAGTATTTGGGGCAGTTCCGCTTCTAGTGACCATTTCCCTTGCAGTAGAAGCACTCAGTTTTCATCTTGGGTCCAGCTTTGGGCTTCTTCACGGGAGCGGCAACTTGCTTGCCGGTCTTCTTGAAGTTCCCTTTCTTTCCCTTGACCTTTTTCTTGAAACTGGTGGTCTTGTTAACCATCAACACTTGATGCTCTTTCTTGATTTCTACCTCCGCCGATTTCAGCATCGCAAAGAGCTTAGGAATCATTTTCTTCATCCCTTGAATATTATAGTTCATCACGAAGCCTTTGTAGCTTGATGGCAATGACTGAATAACTCTATCAGTAACACCCTCAACTGGAAGATCAATTCCCAACTGAGTCAAGTGGTTGTGGTACCCAGTCATTCTGAGTATGTGTTCACTAACATAACTATTCTCCTTCATCTTACAGCTAAAGAACTTGTTGGTGACTTCATATCTCTCAACCCGGGCATTAGCTTGAAATATCAACTTCAGCTCTTGGAACATCTCATATGCTCTGTGGCGTTCATAACACTTTTGAAGTCTCGTTTCCAAGCTATAAAGCATGGCACACTGAACTATCGAGTAGTCATCAGATCGAGCCTACCATACGTTCATAACGTCTGCATCAGCTCCTGCAGCAGGTCTATCACCTATCAGTGCATCAAGAACATAATTCTTATGTGCAACAATGAGGATAATCCTCAAGTTACGGACCCAGTCCGTGTAGTTTCTACCATCATCTCTCAACTTAGCTGCCATTGATCAACAACATAGATTTGCAAAGAATATTAGGACTAACTTCATGATAAACTTTAGTTCAAATAATCAAATTACTAGTGAACTCCCACTTAAATCAACACCCCTCAAGTCATATAAGTGATACAGGATCCAAATCAACTAAACCATGTCCGATCATCACGTGAGATGGGGTAGTCTTCAATGGTGAACATCTCCATGTTGATCATATCTACTATATGGCTCATGCTCGACCTTTCGGTCTCCAGTGTTCCGAGACCATGTCTGTACATGCTAGGCTCGTCAAGTTTAACCTAAGTATTCTGCACGTGCAAAACTGGCTTACACCCATTTTATGTGAACGTAGAGTCTATCACACCCGAACATCACGAGGTGCTTCGAAACGATGAACTTTAGCAACGGTGCATACTCGGGGAGAACACTTTTATCTTGAAATTAAGTGAAGGGATCATCTTATAATGCTACCATCGTTCAAGCAAAATAAGATGCATAAAGGATAAACATCACATGCAAACAAAATATGTGACATGATATGGTCGCCATTATATTGTGCTTTTGATCTCCATCTCCAAAGCAACGACATGATCTCCATCGTCACCACTGCGACACCTTGATCTCCATCATTGCGTCAGGGTCATCCCACCAACTATTGCTTCTACAACTATTTCTAACGCATAACAATAAAGTAAATCAATTACATGGCGCTTAGTGATTGACACGCAGGTCATACAATAATTAAAGACAACCCTAAGGGTCTTGCGGTTGTCGTACTCATCGACATGCAAGTCGTGAACTTATTACAAAAAATGATCATCTCATACATCGACATATGTCATATCACGTCTTGACCATATCACATCACAGCATACCCTGCAAAAACAAGCTAGTTAGACATTCTCTACTTTGTTGTTGCAAGTTTTACGTGGCTGCTATGGGCAACTAGCAAGAACCGTTCTTACCTGCGCAAAACCACAACGGTGATTATCAAGTTGCTATTTAACTGTCGGCGTTCTGGGAACGGGGGTCCCCAGACTTGCCTGCCTGCGGCCTGCAGCATGGCTAACCAGTGGCCCAGTACGGCCTGTCTTCATCAACCAACACTAAAGACCCTCGCGAGGGGCCAAGCCTCGCGGGGCGGATGATGCAAGGCCTCCTTAGGGCCGCCTCACCAAGCAGGCTCGCAAGGAGGCGGAGAGATCAAGGCAAGGGTACCTCGCGAGGTGCCCGTGACGCAAGCCATGACGATCAAGACCAGGCAGGCGTCAGCCTGCGCATTGTCCTCGTTTCCTCTTCGGTGCAAAGGGAGCAAGCGCAGGCGCGGAGTACCGAGGCATTAGGAGAAGGTTTCCACATCGGCGCAACAAGACCAAGACCAGCAGAGTGGTAGGGCGGAGGTCACCGTGGAGCCCAAGACGGCGTCATCACCAACACCTTTGGCAGTCGAAGACCACCTTTAGTCAGGATAGCTTGTACTAGCTGTCCCCTTTCAAAATGGCCGTTGTTGGATCCCTTCCCGCTCAATATTTGGGAAGAGGACCAGTGCCTCTATAAAGAGGGCTAGCCACCACAGTAGAGATATCATCTCATCTAGAGCCAACAGAGACGGATCGGTTCCTCCTCAAACACACCACCACAAGAACACCTCTCCTCGTGAGGCTGTTCTTCCTCTGTACTGTTCATCATCAACCGAAGAGGCAATCCACCACACCACACACTAGATTAGGGTATTACACCACAACGGTGGCCCAAACCAGTATAAACCTCGTGTCTCTTGTGTTGTTCATCGCACTAGCTTAGAAACCGCGGCGAGGCTGAGGGTGTGTTTCGGTAGGGAGAAGATCTTCGTGCGCACCCCAAAGTTCGAACCTTAAGGGTTTTGCCAGAACCCGATATCCGACATTTGGCACGCCAGGTAAGGGTGCGCCGAAATCTTTCCTCCGCTGATTTGCGTCCCATCGCTTCATCGCATCCATGGCAGACGCTCGCCGAGCTCGCGCCAAGCGCCGGGCTGCTCTTGCTACCCGCGTCGCCAGACGGCTCCCGTCGGTGGGCCTCCTCGTCGTTCTCCGTCGCCTGCCGCCAACGCCGCCACCGGCCCGGTGGGGAACGAGCAGCAGGCGTCTTTGCTGCATCCCTGGTGCGGCGGGAAGGCCGCACCGCCACTCCGTCGCTGACCCCAGTTGGTTCGTCATCTCACACTCGTCGCGCCCCCACGGCCGCGCAGGCCGTGTTGCTCCTGGCACGTGAGCACCTGCACCACCGCCCCGTCGACGACCTCTACGAAGAATGGCTCGCTCGCATCACCGAGCTCGTCAGCGCCGCAGGGGGCTCTCCTGCACCGTCCCTCTCGCTGCCTCGCCCTCCATCATGCATGGCGGCGCGGCTTAGGGAGCACCTCTGCCACCTCTCCCCCAAGACAGTGCCCTGGCTCCAAGGCGCGCGGCTCCAGGATGTGACCCACCGCATTCAGCACCCGCGATAAGAAAGAAGCTGCCAAGAAATCCCTCGACCTCAAGAAGGTGCTCCCGTGCTCCCTGCACCAGCATAACAAGATCGCATCCCTGCACCAACACGTCAAGATCCCGTGCTACCCCTGGCGGTAGCGCGCGGGCACCATCAGGAGCAAGCCCCGCGTCTGCAAAGGGCTCTGGTGGCCACAACAGGTTGTCGTGCCCTCACCACCGAGTTGCGCAGCGTCGCCTGGCCGGGCAAGTTCAAGCCGGACTTGCCTCCTCGCTATGATGGTACTGCCGACCCCACGGAGTTCCTGCAGCTCTACGAGTTGGGCATCGAGGCGGCCAACGGAGACGAGAAGGTCATGGCGAACTGGTTTCCCATGGCGCTCAAGGACGGTGCCCGCACCTGGCTCCTGAACCTGCCTCCCGACTCGATCTCCTCCTAGGACGAGATGCGTAACCGTTTCATCACCAACTTCTAGGGCACTCACGACCGGCCTCCGGCCGCGTGTGACCTGCGCCGCATCAAGCAACAGCCTGGAGAGACCCTGTAGAAATACATCCAGTGCTTCAACAGCGCCCGCCTCAAGATCCCTAAGGTGACGGACAAGGCCGTCATCTCAGCATTTTCTGATGGCGTCCGCGATGTCAAGATGAAGGAGGAGCTAGCCATCCATGAGGAGCTGTGCACATCTCTGGAGCTGTTCAACCTGGCGACCAAGTGCGCAAGAGATGAGGAGGGATGCCTCTCCCACCTCGAGCTTCCAGTTGCTAACCCAGAAGAGAAGAAGGCCAAGGCCAAGGACGTGAAGCGTAAAGGAGCAGCCGTGCTTGCAGCAGAACCAAACACGAAGCAACAGGGACCAGCCGGAGTCATCCAAGGGTAGCCGACCGTTCTACTCCTACCACAACCTCCACACCCACAACACCAACGAATGCCAGGAGCTCAGGGCCGTTCGAGAAGGACGCTTCGGTCGACGCCCAGAGCGCAACGACCGGGGCTACGACCGAGGAGGAGGATGATGGGACGACCGTGGCCCTCGCCAGGAGTGGCGTGACCGACCTCGTGAGGATCGCTGGCCGGACCAGCCTCGCGAGGGAGCCTGGAGGGATCAGCCTCGCGAGGACCGCCCGTAGGGAAACATAGGCCTTCCCCCTCTGCCGCCGCCACCAAGAAGGAATGACGACCACCACCAAGATGAGGGGGGTGGGGGCTTCCAGGAGCCACATGCTATCGCTTGCATCTTGGGCGGTGCCCAGGCCCGAGCCTCTCAGCGCATCTTCAAGCAGTTTGCTCGCGAGGTGAATGCAGTCCTCCCCAAGCTTGAGGCCACATGCCCGCTCAGGTGGTCCAAGTGCGCCATCACTTTCAGCTCAGCAGATCAACTCAAGTGTGCGGCTACCGCTGGCGTCCTCTATCAGGATCCCGACTCAATGCCACATCGATCTAGCATGTAACACCTCATATCGCTTTGCGGCCTCACGCACGGTATCCCCACGGGTGTCGCCTTACCTTTGCCCGGGACCGTTTGCGTCTTTTGGCACAAGTATATGATAGTGTCGCTAGCATCCATATGATAAGGAGCCCGGGCTGACATGGCTAGTCGTAAACCCAAAGTGGCACAAACTTACAGGGACAGGCATCCATGACCCAGCATTGAACGTGTCGGTCATCAGCGAGTGAATCCAGGCTGTAGCACTGGGCTAACAGGACTCCGGTGAACCGGCTGTAGCGGGCTAACAGGACTCCGGTGTTCATGGCGTGACATTTCCCCGAAGGGACAGACACAGGAACGAAGAAGGACACATGCTGGCCAGCCTAAGTGTTCCGGAGCAGTAGCACGCTACCATGGCTCAGTGGAAGCACTAGGAGACATTTCCCGGTAAGAGAGGCTACTAAGGATAAACAACTAGATAGTCAGATCCCACACAAACCAAGCATTTCAATATCATACACACAATATGCTCGATATGTGCAAATACAACATGGCATCACAACATGACCCTACAACTCAAGTATTTATTCATTAGGCTCCGAGGAGCGAGATATTACAAACATGGGTCTCATGACCCAACATTCAGAGCATACAAGTCAAAGAACAAGCAGAAGCTCAACATGTCTGAGTACAGCCATCTACAAATGAAAAAGGCTGAGAAGCCTGACTATCTACTAGATCCTGCCGAGGGCACAAGATCGTAGCTGAGGTAACAAGCTAAACATCGAAGTCCACGCAGAACTACTAGTGAGACGTAAGTCTCTCTGCAAAAACATAAAATAGGCAAACGTGAGTACAAATGTACCCAGCAAGACTTACATCAGAACTAACTACATATGCATCATTATCAACAAAGGGATGGTGGGGTTTAACTGCAGCAAGCCAGCTTTGACTCGGTGGCTATCCTGAACTACGACTGCAAGTAACTCTTTGAGGTGGCGCACACGAGTCCACATATTCACCGTATTAATACACCACTATGGATCCGCTCCCGTCTCCCTACGAGAATGCCATCCATAGCACTCATGCTTATCTTGCGTATTTTAGAGTATCCACTTTCACTTGTCTATGAACTGTACAGGCAACCCAGAAGTCCTTTACCGCGGACACGGCTATTCGAATAGATAATGTTAACCCTGCAGGGGTGTACTTCTTCACACACGCTCTCGTCACTTACCACCATGTACACGTCGTGTATCTCGGCAACCTTCAAGCGGAAGCCTGGCGAGGGAGTCGGCCACGACCTGACTAACCACACAAGTCTCTAGTCCAGGTTTATCGCCTATTCGGGTTCCATCCGCAAGGAGATCCGGCCGGGGTGTCGCTCACGGCCCCAAATGATGTGTGCAGGGTTCCCAGGTCCACCATCCGGGTGCCACTTGGTACACCGGGCCACTGTGCCTAGTCTGTCCCAAGCCCACCTGTACCGGGTGCCACTTGGTAGACTACTAACACTACCTACAAACACCAGAAACTAGTTGCAACTCCTGGACAGAGATCATGTTGATTAATAAGTCGAAAGGGGTCGAGTTACCGGAACCCAATGTGTGGTAGTAACTGTTCATGGATCACAAACACAGAACTCAGTTCCTGAGGACGGTTTCAATGAGACAACCCACCATGTACTCCTACATGGCCTCTCACCGCTACCTTTACCAAATCGCGTTCACACACATAGCTCACACACAGTAGGACATGTTCACACACCTCCGATTCATCCCCGATGAATCATACCTGACTCAATTCTAAGTAGTAGCAGGCATGACAAACAAGCATGAATGAGTAGGCACATCAGGGCTCAGACAACTCCTACTCATGCTAGTGGGTTTCATCTATTTACTGTGGCAATGACAGGTCATGCAGAGGATAAGGGGTTCAACTACCGCAGCATGTAACAATTGAATCATTGTTGTCCTAATGCAGTAAAAGAGAGCAGAGCGAGAGAGTGGGTTTGTATTACAATGAACAAGGGGGTTTTGTTTGCCTGGCACTTCTGAAGATAGTATAGTTCTTCATCGGTGTCATCGAACTCATCGTCGGAACCACATCTAGCGAGAGGGGACAAACACCGGCAAATAAGGAAGAACACAATCAATGCAATGCACAATATGATGCATGATCATGACATTGCAATATTCTGTGATTTGAGCTAATGCAACTAGCAGCAAGTTAAATGGAGTTGGTTTGGACCCTAGGTTCAAATTCAAACTCCACATGTGATTATTTAAATGCCATTCAAATGATTTGTCCTAAACAGAAGCTATAAGTTGTTCTAACATGCATGAAAATGGTACAGATGGATAGATTGGATTTTTCTGATCATTTTTCATATATAATTTATCTCATTTGGAGTTACAGTTGAATTTCTATGATTTTTACAAGTTTGGGGTATTTTCTGAAATTTATAAATCATTTCTGATTTATTTTAATTGCAGAAAACTTTACTGCGTCAGCATTAGGTCATGCTGGCGTCAGCTGGTCAACAGGACTGTCCAGGTCAAACCTGACAGGTGTGGCCCACCTGTCATTGACTGAGTACTAACCAGGGTTTAGTTAAATCTTAACTAAAGTAATTTGAAGGGTTGGGGCCCACAGTCAGCGAGTCAGTGGGTTAGCTAAAATCTAATTAGCATCTAAACTAAATTAGCAGGGCCTCGGGCCCTCACGTTAATGACCCAGGGGGGTCAAACCCTGGTCAACTCGGTCAAACCTGCCGGCGACTAACCGCCGGCGAGGTCCGAGACGGCGGCGATGCGCGGAATCGCAGCACAGGCCATGGTTCGAGGCGCGGATGGCACCGTTGGAACCCCGAGCCTCGTCCGCGTCGGCTGGTGCTAGTGGGGTCACCGGAGATGACCTAGATCGACGGTGGTGTCCGCTTCCGCGGCGGCCGGAGCTCGGTGGTTGCGGCTGGGAGGGCTAGAGCTCGCGGGCGAGGGAGCTAAGCAGGGCAGCGATGAGGGGAGGCGCTCTGGAGCATGCCTGTTGCACGGGGGCAACGAGCGGGGCATAGGGAAGGCGCGGGCTGCAAACATGGCGGAGCAGAGCTTCGGCTAGAGGTGGAGCCGCGGCTAGGGAGCGTGGAGAGGCCGGGGAAGAGGGGTAGTCGATGGTGGAGCTCACAGTGGACACGCAAAGCAGATCAGCGGGCTCGGAAAGGCGTCGGAGACGGCGAATCAACCGGCGAAGTCCGACAAGGAGATGCGGTGGTGACGAGCTCGAAGACGACGGCGTCGAGATCCTCGGCTTGCGTGGTTCGGCGAGGAGGAAGAGAAAGTCGCGGCCGTTCTTCTGGAAGTGCCGGCAAGGCAAGGGGTGCACGATGGCCGCGGTGGAGCTCGTCGGTGTTCTCGGGCTCTCGCGGACGGTCGCGGGAGAGAGGGACAGAGAGGGAAATCGCCACGGCAGAGAGAAGGAGACGCCAGGGGGGGTGCGTGGCATCCAAAGCGACGTCGGGGAGGCGGCGAGAAGCAGGAGGTGGCCGGGGCACGTGGCCGCGCGCGCGGGGCACACACCCGGCGTCCTTCTGTCCCAAGGAGGAGGACGACTGGCAGCTGGGCTGCACAGCACTGGGCCGTCCAGGAGCTGGGCCGGTTGGTGGCGCCAGGTAGGTAAGGGTCCAGGTGAGTCTCTGTTCTTTCTATTTTTTTTGTTTCTGTTTTCGAATTTATTCCTCTATTTTGAATTAGTAAAATACCAATTCATTTCATAAAATCCTGGAAATAATTATGGGTGCTTTCTGAATTATTCCAGTGACGCTTAACAATTTCCAACATTTTTGGAGCATGTAAAATATATATAGCATTTAAATAGCTCCAATTCAAATATGTTTGAATTAATTCAAAGTCCAAATATATCCTGCAAAAATGTGAACCATTTTTGGTAGATGCTTCCACCTTGATCCAGAAATGATGAACATTTTTAAAGGGCATTTTGAAATCATTGAAAAATATTTTGGTTGAACCTATTTGAATTCCTTTTGATTCTAGGGTTTGAACAATCCCCATTTCAGGTTTAAATGAAATTTAAACATGATGCAGCAACCAAGCTAGTCCAAGTGCATAGGAAGGCTAGGGATGTGACAACTCACCCCCACTAAACAGGAATCTCGTCCCGAGATTCAAGCGTAGGGTAAGATGAAGGGGGAACGCAAACTAACATAATCTTCACGATCCAGGTGGCACTTCAAAGAACGTTGACTCGATCACCATCATTGTCTTGATGTCTTGCCCCGAGAACTCCAACTAACATGACAATGAGAGGAAAAGGAAAACTCTAGAGGGATCGATCTTATCGAAGGTCGAACAAGTCATGATCAACTCACGGAGTGGGACATTGAAACATCTCTCGAGCTGAGACACAAAGAATAAAACTAGAGTGATGGTATAAGACATATGATGAAGGTTCAGCAGGTTGGCAACAATTCCACACTTAAGAAGGTGGTGAACCGTTGTCGACGTAGCGAGGAGTTGGGTTGCCATGATACCATAACAGGGCACCTTAGGGAAGGTGACTCGTAGAAATATCCCCTTAAGTGGCAAAAAGAATTACCTTTGATTCAGAGATCATTGAAACTCTTTATACCAGCCTAAGGCAATTCTCGAGCGATCATTTGAAGGAGTTCGGTAGAATGACATACTCAGACTAGAATGGGTGATGTGAATTACCTTGTTGAAAACAACACAAGGAATGATTTTAGTATCTGGGGAGAAGCTCAATAGTAGAGAGCGAGTCCACTGTTTCAAAAGTTATAGCATAACTCAGGAAACTGAGAGCAATCCCAATTAGTGCCGATGATAACACCTAGCGCTTGTGCGTGCTCTCAAGAATTGAGCATTTCCATATTCATCAAGGTTTTACCAATATCCATGTCAAGGGTCCTGGCAACACAACGTACTACCATGATGAACAACGATGGACGATGCAGAGGCAAAGGAAGATAACCTTCTCAGATTTCACCTTAGCGGGGCCAAGGGAACAAAATCTGGATGATCGACCGAGAGACATTTAGCACTCCGCTTCTAATGTTCTCCTTGATGTGCTAGCGTAACCCATTCATAGATATGGTTTGATATCTAGAACATCAAGTAAAAGGTCGGACTTCGGGAGCACAAAAATCCATAAGGAACAACTACTGGAATAAGTTCTACGAGATCCTTATGGGGAGGTGGCCAACTTCCTCAAACAAGATACTACAATAATAGGTCTTCCGGTTGGGTGTGTTGGCCACGACATCCATTTTACCGGGTTACAGAAAGACCAATATTATAGTTCTTGGGACACATTCCAACCATCATATCTGCCTGAGATTCAGATCTGGTTGATGTTAGAATATTCCAGACTCATCAGGTCTAGAAAAAATAAATGAAAGTTTGCAACACAAATCAACGAGATGGCGTTGCGTGATTCTCGGGGAATGAACTACGATAGCAAGCTCCAAAACATGAGCTGGTTCTGCTACATACATGTGAACACACTGTCCTAGACAAGCATGACCACATGGTAGTCTTACAATAAAACACTACCGAGTTCTGATTAGGAACCATCATTGCGGAGAGCGAAGTCCTGCGCACGTACCTTTGGGTCCTTAAGGATTAGCACTTAAGAACTTATATTCCTTGAACAAATCAATCAGTGGCTTGGTGTGCTAGGGATTCATATAGAATGAAGGTTGCAAGTCTTCAGACCATAGAATACTTCGCACGTATGCATGACTGAATTGGGATGATTCCAGAGGAAGCGAAACAAACTTTCTCGAATTCACGGCGGCAACTTGCATCAAATGCACATGAACTGGAGGAAGTCACTTCTTACATCCGAACATATGCTTCATGATCTAGCATGAAGAAATGCTTTCAAAAGTTTCCAACACTAGCTTAATGTTCAACAAAATTATGGAGAAGACAAGGATGTTGTTGATGGGCTCAACAATAATTTATCCAGGTTTCCATGAAGATGGAATTCCATAATTATGTGAACAAGTGATAGCATTGGTCAGACCCAAAAGATATAATGGTGTATGCTCGAGGGATCAACCACGAGTAAGACAACATTAAGAACATCGTTGGTTCTGATTTGATTTGACGATAGCCCATAATCAAATCAAGGATTGGATAAGACATAGCACCGACAACTGATCACGAGGATCAATCGATGAAGATATCATCTTTCTTCAACACACACACACAAAGATATCCCTTTGGAATGAGCTAATTCAGACAAGCTTTCATCTTCCAACTCTCCAAGTTGTTGTTTAGCTTAACCAACTAGCTCGGGGGTATGCAACACAGATTCTTGGAGAAGGGGTGGTTACAAGCAACCAACTTGCTCACGAACTCAACACAGCGGTCAGGTGACGTCCTGGTGATACTTCCAAGAGGATATTTGGAAAATCACAAACCACCGATATGTTATTAAGCTGGGGAGCAATCTTGCTTTCAGGGCAAGACGATATAATCAAAGAGCGAGGGTTTGACACAATCCTGACTCGTTGATCAAGGAGTGCACCCGGAAATAAGGACTAGGTAGCACGATCAATCTTATAATGATGATTCCATAACCAACACACTAAGAATGATATTATTGTCCATTAATCACTATGCAACATGGTTGCTAGGAATATAGATTTCACACATCATAGTTCATCTGTCAGCATTCCGGTTGCAACAACACGGAAACCGAGAAATGAAAATGATGGCGAAAAGTACCACTACGTCAAGAATTCACAAGAGCCGGTGCAACTCTCATGAAAATTCTAACATAATGACGGTAATACCTCAGGGTAGAACAGAATCAAAAGCTGGGTTGGCATTTTGATCTGCGGAGCACAACTATTTTGACCCAATCCTGGATATGGATGAGGTTCTGGAGTTTGTTTCTCCTAGTAATTCCTGAATAGAATGGCTTGACGGGCCACAAGAATAATAGGCATCGATAACACGAATGCACGACATAAACTTGGCTATCAACTGATAGACAAGGATCAGAATACAACTACAGAGGGACAACTCAAAGGAACATATATCTTTCTGAGTTGTGGATGCATAGGTTAGTATGTCGAATAAGTTCAACATATTTCTTCCGGATAACCCATGCTGAAGAGGAAGGACTGGCAGATTCACAATATAGAATGGAGAACTCATCAAGAGCACTCTCGCTGTGATCTTTTGGTTCAAAAGAACTCCTGCCAAGAATGGTTCATGGTATTTGGAAGAACGATATACCACGGACCTCGAGGACTATCGCAAAGGTTACTAACATCCTAAAGGAACTAGAAAACACTATCAACATGAAGTAGGTGGGGTGAATCTCGGGTTCAAAAACCCAGGAGTAGAATACCTACTACTAAGTTGCATCACGGGATGCTTTCGAGAATGAAGGCCAGAATCATCACAATGGGACACAAAACATGGTTCGATTACTAGGTGATACTCTAGACATCTAGGGTCATAATAATAGCTCCAACATATACGTCGAGGCAATAGAGTACCTCAACTCACCGTTTAGTGTGGTTAAACTGGCCCCAAAAGACATCGGAAACGGAAAGGAGGGATTTTGCAAATGCTTCAGACTATTTAGAAACCTGGGATGACTCGGACAGCATAACGGCTGTAAATGCTCGAAAAGATTGGAGACATGCTACAAAAATGGTGGCATAGCCACTCAGAAGCACAATATCAAGGTTTCGAGATCAACAGTTAACATACGGAAATAGTAGGAATTGAACCGAGGCTTAAGTACAACAATTCTATAAGTCTACGGATTAGTAACACGCGATCCTGATAGAAATAAGAGAAAGCCTAGTTCCTTAACCCCGTAGGAAAGATAAGATGACTCGGATCAGAAGGCATAAGGGATAAGGAGTAAAAAGAGCCTTACGTTCCATCCCACAATCAATTCCCTTATATAACTAAAGAATTTCTAGACTCAACTTCGACCAGTTTGGCTTCGTAAACCTACAGGCAGTCAAGCTCTGATACCAAAGCTGTCAGGACCCCGACTCAATGCCACATCGATCTAGCATGTAACACCTCATATCGCTTTGCGGCCTCACGCACGGTATCCCCACGGGTGTCGCCTTACCTTTGCCCGGGACCGTTTGCGTCTTTTGGCACAAGTATATGATAGTGTCGCTAGCATCCATATGATAAGGAGCCCGGGCTGACATGGCTAGTCGTAAACCCAAAGTGGCACAAACTTACAGGGACAGGCATCCATGACCCAGCATTGAACGTGTCGGTCATCAGCGAGTGAATCCAGGCTGTAGCACTGGGCTAACAGGACTCCGGTGAACCGGCTGTAGCGGGCTAACAGGACTCCGGTGTTCATGGCGTGACATTTCCCCGAAGGGACAGACACAGGAACGAAGAAGGACACATGCTGGCCAGCCTAAGTGTTCCGGAGCAGTAGCACGCTACCATGGCTCAGTGGAAGCACTAGGAGACATTTCCCGGTAAGAGAGGCTACTAAGGATAAACAACTAGATAGTCAGATCCCACACAAACCAAGCATTTCAATATCATACACACAATATGCTCGATATGTGCAAATACAACATGGCATCACAACATGACCCTACAACTCAAGTATTTATTCATTAGGCTCCGAGGAGCGAGATATTACAAACATGGGTCTCATGACCCAACATTCAGAGCATACAAGTCAAAGAACAAGCAGAAGCTCAACATGTCTGAGTACAGCCATCTACAAATGAAAAAGGCTGAGAAGCCTGACTATCTACTAGATCCTGCCGAGGGCACAAGATCGTAGCTGAGGTAACAAGCTAAACATCGAAGTCCACGCAGAACTACTAGTGAGACGTAAGTCTCTCTGCAAAAACATAAAATAGGCAAACGTGAGTACAAATGTACCCAGCAAGACTTACATCAGAACTAACTACATATGCATCATTATCAACAAAGGGATGGTGGGGTTTAACTGCAGCAAGCCAGCTTTGACTCGGTGGCTATCCTGAACTACGACTGCAAGTAACTCTTTGAGGTGGCGCACACGAGTCCACATATTCACCGTATTAATACACCACTATGGATCCGCTCCCGTCTCCCTACGAGAATGCCATCCATAGCACTCACGCTTATCTTGCGTATTTTAGAGTATCCACTTTCACTTGTCTATGAACTGTACAGGCAACCCAGAAGTCCTTTACCGCGGACATGGCTATTCGAATAGATAATGTTAACCCTGCAGGGGTGTACTTCTTCACACACGCTCTCGCCACTTACCACCATGTACACGTCGTGTATCTCGGTAACCTTCAAGCGGAAGCCTGGCGAGGGAGTCGGCCACGACCTGACTAACCACACAAGTCTCTAGTCCAGGTTTATTGCCTATTCGGGTTCCATCCGCAAGGAGATCCGGCCGGGGTGTTGCTCACAGCCCCAAACGATGTGTGCAGGGTTCCCAAGTCCACCATCCGGGTGCCACTTGGTACACCGGGCCACCGTGCCTAGTCTGTCCCAAGCCCACCTGTACCGGGTGCCACTTGGTAGACTACTAACACTACCTACAAACACCAGAAACTAGTTGCAACTCCTGGACAGAGATCATGTTGATTAATAAGTCAAGAGGGGTCGAGTTACCGGAACCCAATGTGTGGTAGTAACTGTTCATGGATCACAAACACAGAACTCAGTTCCTGAGGACGGTTTCAATGAGACAACCCACCATGTACTCCTACATGGCCTCTCACCGCTACCTTTACCAAATCGTGTTCACACACTTAGCTCACATACAGTAGGACATGTTCACACACCTCCGATTCATCCCCGATGAATCAGACCTGACTCAACTCTAAGAAGTAGCAGGCATGACAAACAAGCATGAATGAGTAGGCACATCAGGGCTCAGACAACTCCTACTCATGCTAGTGGGTTTCATCTATTTACTGTGGCAATGACAGGTCATGCAGAGGATAAGGGGTTCAACTACCGTAGCATGTAACAGTTGAATCATTGTTGTCCTAATGCAGTAAAAGAGAGCAGAGCGAGAGAGTGGGTTTGTATCAGAATGAACAAGGGGGTTTTGCTTGCATGGCACTTCTGAAGATAGTATAGTTCTTCATCAGTGTCATCAAACTCATCGTCGGAACCACGTCTAGCGAGAGGGGACAAACACCGGCAAACAAGGAAGAACACAATCAATGCAATGCACAATATGATGCATGATCATGACATTGCAATATGCTGTGATTTGAGCTAATGCAACTAGCAGCAAGTTAAATGGAGTTGGTTTGGACCCTAGGTTCAAATTCAAACTCCACATGTGATTATTTAAATGCCATTCATATGATTTGTCCTAAACAGCAGCTATAAGTTGTTCTAACATGCATGAAAATGGTACAGATGGATAGATTGGATTTTTCTGATCATTTTTCATATATAATTTATCTCATTTGGAGTTACGGTTGAATTTCTATGATTTTTACAAGTTTGGGGTATTTTCTGAAATTTATAAATCATTTCTGATTTATTTTAATTGCAGAAAACTTACTGCATCAGCATTAGGTCATGCTGGCGTCAGCTGGTCAACAGGACCGTCCAGGTCAAACCTGACAGGTGTGGCCCACCTATCATTGACTGAGTACTAACCAGGGTTTAGTTAAATCTTAACTAAAGTAATTAGAAGGGCTCGGGCCCACAGTCAGCGAGTCAGTGGGTTAGCTAAAATTTAATTAGCATCTAAACTAAATTAGCAGGGCCTCGGGCCCTCACGTTAATGACCCAGGGGGGTCAAACCCTGGTCAACTCGGTCAAACCTGCCGACGACTAACCACCGGCGAGGTCCGAGACGGCGGCGATGCGCGGAATCGCAGCACAGGCCACGGTTCGAGGCGCGGATGGCACCGTTGGAACCCCGAGCCTCATCCGCGTCGGCTGGTGCTAGTGGGGTCGGCGGAGACGACCTAGATCGACGGCGGTGTCCGCTTCTGCGGCGGCCGGAGCTCGGTGGTTGCGGCTGGGAGGGCTAGAGCTCGCGGGCGAGGGAGCTGAGCAGGGCAGCGACGAGGGGAGGCGCTCTGGAGCATGCCTGTCGCACGGGGGCAACGAGCGGGGCACAGGGAAGGCGCGGGCTGCGACCATGGCAGAGCAGAGCTTCGGCTAGAGGTGGAGCCGCGGCTAGGGAGCGTGGAGAGGCCGGGGAAGAGGGGTAGTTGACGGAGGAGCTCACAGTGGACACGCAGAGCAGATCAGCGGGCTCGGAAAGGCGTCAGAGACGGCGAATCGACCGGCGAAGTCCGGCGAGGAGATGCGATGGTGACGAGCTCGAAGACGATGGCGTCGAGATCCTCGGCTTGCGTGGTTTGGTGAGGAGGATGAGAAAGTCGCGGCCGTTCTTCTGGAAGCGTCGGCGAGGCAAGGGGTGCACGATGGCCGCGGTGGAGCTCGTTGGTGTTCTCGGGCTCTCGCGGATGGTCGCGGGAGAGAGGGACAGAGAGGGAAATCGCCACGGGAGAGAGAAGGAGAGGCCAGGGGGGTGCGTGGCGTCCAAAGCGACGTCGGGGAGGCGGAGGGAAGCAAGAGGTGGCCGGGGCACGTGGCCGCGCGCGGGGCACACGCCCGGCGTCCTTCTGTCCCAAGGAGGAGGACGACTGGCAGCTGGGCTGCACAGCACTGGGCCGTCCAGGAGCTGGGCCGGTTGGTGGCGCCAGGTAGGTAAGGGTCCAGGTGAGTCTCTGTTCTTTCTATTTTTTTTGTTTCTATTTTCAAATTTATTCCTCTGTTTTGAATTAGTAAAATACCAATTCATTTCATAAAATCCTGGAAATAATTATGGGTGCTTTATGAATTATTCCAGTGACCCTTAACAATTTCCAACATTTTTGGAGCATGTAAAATATATATAGCATTTAAATATCTCCAATTCAAATATGTTTGAATTAATTCAAAGTCCAAATATGTCCTGCAAAAATGTGAACCATTTTTGGTAGATGCTTCCAGCTTGATCCAGAAATGATGAACATTTTTAAAGGGCATTTTGAAATCATTGAAAAATATTTTGGTTGAACCTATTTGAATTCCTTTTGATTCTAGGGTTTGAACAATCCCCATTTCAGGTTTAAATGAAATTTAAACATGATGCAGCAACCAAGCTATTCCAAGTGCATAGGAAGGCTAGGGATGTGACATCCTCCCGATGCTTTGTTTCCCTGTCATCAGCAACATGCAAGTCACCAGGACCCTCATCGATGGCGGCGCAGGGCTCAATATTCTGTCTGTTGAGATGTTCAACAGCCTCCAAGTGCCATATGATCAACTTCAGCCTACCAAGCCTTTCTCAGGAGTTACTGATGGCTCCACTACCCCGATAGGGCAGGTCCGCCTCCCTGTCACCTTCGGGCAGCGCAACAACTACCACACCGAGCTTATCGACTTTGGCGTCGCCCACATCCACCTGCCCTACAATGACATCCTCGGGTATCCGGCCCTGGCCAAGTTCATGGCGGTGACCCACCATGGCGACAACGTCCTCAAGATGGTAGGAAGCGACGGAATCATCACAGTCCCTTGCAAAGAGAAAGATGCGGTGTGCTCCCTTGAGCACGCCTTCCAAGCTGCATCAATCGAGGACCCAACAGCAAGGGCGAGAACCCTCCTGAGGCAGTCCCCAAGAAGAAGAAGACATCACCCAGCTCAAGGCCTCAGGAGGCTGGCATCTCAGGAGGTGCCGCACTAGGATCCGCGCCCGTGCAAGGGACGCCTCCTTCCATCGCATAGGAAGGCGCGCCCGACGCCCTCCTCGGGCAGGGCTCGGGGGCTCTCTTCTGGAGGGCCTCGGACTTTGCCAAAATCACGAGGGAGGCGCTTGGGAACCACTTGGAGGCGTGCTTTGCAGCATGTTTCCCTCGGGAAGGCACAGGGCGTGGGAAGCCCAACCCTCAGGAGTTCATCACCAAGACCACTCAGGAGCTTCAGGAAGCAAGAGCCATGTGCGGCGATCGCCGTTTGCCTGGCGTGGCTCCCCATCCAGGCGAGGATGGTGGGCTATGCGTCTGCATCGATGTCCTAGGGCTCAACCGAGCCGCATCTCAGGAGCGCCTCTGGCCTTCGCGCGTGGGATGTTGCGAGGGTCCGCCGCCCAGCTACGTTCGCATGCCTTTCGGCCTGCCGAATGCGGCTGCTACCCACCAGCGCCATCTATGGAGCGTTCTGGCGGCTTAGGAGGCCAGTCATCACGCAGTCCTGGCGGAGATGGATATGGTCCTCGAGGAACCGCCTGGACCCCTAGAGCCTCCCGAGGCTCAGGGCTCCGGTGGCTCGTGAGGTTCGGCCTCTTCACCGCGCATCTTCAGCTACTCCAACACCCCTTCTACAATGGCACCAGGTGACATCTTCTGAGTTCATTTCAGCTGGGAGCGCCCTCAGGGCTGCATCATTCCTAGGCTACATGGGTCTGTCCCTGCGGCATGTATCCCTTTTGCTTATGTCTTTAGTTTACCTTGTTATGGGCACCCATCAGGCTGCATCATCCCCAAGCCGCTCGGGCCTGACCCAGTGGCATGAATCCCTCCTGCATTTATCTAAGCTTATTTGCCCTTCATGCTTAACCTGCCTGTGATTATCGCCTGCTCGATTGACATCTACCTTTGGAGCCGCTCGCGCCGACATGGCGCTTGCGCATGGGTCCGTCCATGCAATGTCGACAAATCTGAGTGGTCGAGCTCTGGCCCACGGCAGCCCCGCAAGCGTCACCTCACTAGGCCCTCAGTGCGCTCACCACTCTCTCGGAGAAACCAATGGCCAGCCGGCAATCATAATGGCAACCCGTGCTTTTCTCGTGTTGGTTTACAGGAACCTCCTGAGGTCTATAGCAGGTGGCACCACGAGCTCCCTCTTCCTTTCTGACGCGATCCGCTTGCGCGTTAAAATGGGGGCTCCTGAGCATCGCGACTCAGGAGCTCTTACTGGCTCTCCAGCCCTCACCACCTGGCCTTGTCCCCGGCATCGCGACCTGGCATACCAGCGGCGGATGAGCTCGCTCGAGGGCCGGGACCGGAGGACGCAGAGCCCAAAGGATAGTGTGGGGAAGAAAGGGGAATCTCGCGAGGACCTAACCTAGCTACATCCCAGCTGCCAATGCACAAGTCCGGTGCAACGCAAAGGAGTGACTCCCTGTTATCAAGATAAGTTTCATGCCTGGAGCAGCTAATCGATGCAACACAGAATCTTCACTTGATGCGGATTTGCGACGCAACATTGCCTTCCTTTCTTACCTTTCGTTGGTTGCTTGCATGCTAAAGGGGACCTCCTGAGCATCGTTCCTCAGGGGCTCTTACTGGACCTCGGGCTGCTCACCTCCTGGCCTTGACCACGGCATCGTGACCTGGCATACCAGCGACGGCTGCAGCCTGCCTGGGGACCGGGACCTATCAGCGTAGAGCGCTAAACTTTCGCGAGGTTAGAAAGGGGGAACCGAGCCGAGACAGGACAAGCATTCGCGTTGCTTCATAATAAGGATAATATCAACAAAACACATCGAGGACCCTTTACATGCCCCCTCGGAGTGTTTTCTCGATTCCTTGCAGGAACAAAAGATGGGAGTCCTAGGGAGCCCTAACTACCTGTGCCTCCATGGCTGATGCCATCATAAACAGTGGGCCACGGGAGGTCGACGCCAACCCCATCCAGATCAGTCGTGACGACGGCCTGATGCTGCCAGCTTGCTCCGGGCGCGGCGCGAGCTCGGGGGCACATAGCTGTCGTCGCTCGTCTCCGGAGTCACGAAGAGCTCGAGAGAGTCGCTGGTCTCCCAAGCATCACCGCTGCTGTCGGAGGAGCCGTTGGGGAAGCAGGCGACAGGCCTAGCCCCTGCCGCGACGATGTCCCAGCTGCCTCCCCTGGGGCAGCACTCCAGGCGGCGGCCTTCTACGTCGAAGACCTTGAAGAACAGCAAGGAGGCGCCATCATATTAAAAATGAATCACGAAGGCGCCCCTCGTTCGGCAGACCCGGGGGCTCTCGCCCCTCCTTATTTATAGTTCGAGGGAGGCCAACCGTCGACCTCCACGATCAGAGGTAATGATGACTCTTTTGCATGCAGCAGGGACTTGTCAAATCGGGCGGTTGCCGAGGCAGCAGGGGGAAGCGGAGACGCCCACGTCTAATCAATCGCCACGCGGCGACCAAGGCCGCAGGCTGATGGGGCCCGCGGCGCTCCGCACTTGCCCTTTGGTTTCGCCGCTAAGGCAAGTCCGAGCACGCCTTGGGCCCGGGGGCTACTGTCGGCATTCTGGGAACGGGGGTCCCCAGACTTGCCTGCCTGCGGCCTACAGCGTGGCTCAACCAGTGGCCCAGTACGGCCTGTCTTCATCAACCAACACTCAAGACCCTCGCCAGGGGCCAAGCCTCGCGGGGAGGACGACGCAAGGCCTCCTCAGGGGTGGCCTCACCAGACAGGCTCGCGAGGAGGCGGAGAGATCAAGGCAAGGGGTACCTCGCGAGGTGCCCGTGACGCAAGCCATGACGATCAAGACTAGGTAGGCGCCAGCCTGCGCAGTGTCCTCATTTCCTCTTCGGTGCAAAGGGGGCAAGCGCAGACATGGAGTATCGAGGCATCAGGCAAAGGTTTCTATATCGGTGCAACAAGACCAAGACCAGCAGAGCGGCAGGGCGGAGGTCACTGTGGAGCCCAAGACGGTGTCATCACCAACACCTTTGGCAGTCGAAGACCACCTTTAGTCAGGATAGCTTGTACTAGCTGTCCCCTTTCAAAATGGTCGTTGTTGGATACCTTCCCTCTCAATATTTGGGAAGAGGACCAGGGCCTCTATAAATAGGCCTAACCACCACAGTAGAAGATATCATCTCATCTAGAGCCAACAGAGACGGATCGATTCCTCCTCACACCACCACAAGAACACCTCTCCTCGCGACGCTGTTCTTCCTCTGTACTGTTCATCATCAGCCCAAGAGGCAATTTCACCACACCACACACTGGATTAGGGTATTACACCACAATGGTGGCCCGAACCAGTATAAACCTCGTGTCTCTTGTGTTGTTCATCGCGCTAGCTTAGAAACCGCAGCGAGGCTAAGGGCGTGTTTCGGTAGGGAGAAGATTTTCGTGCGCACCCCATAGTTCAAACCTTAAGGGTTTTGCCGGAACCCGATATCCGACATTAACCTTCTGCAAGGACCTTCGTAGTCAAATTAGATTCAACTAAAGTGGGAGAAACAAAGACCCGCCAGCCACCTTTATGGAAAACAAGTTGCATGTTAGTCGGTGGAATCCGTCTCATGTACGTGGACATGTAAGGTTGGTACGAGCCGCTTCATCCCACAATACCACCGAATCAAAATACAACATAGGTGGTAAGCAATATGAACATCACCATCCACAACTCCTTTGTGTTCTACTCATGCATATCATCTACACATAAACCTGGCTCTGATACCACTGTTGGGAAATGTTGCATGTAAAACAATTTTTTTACGCACACGCAAGATCTATCTATGGAGATGCATAGCTATGAGAGGGGGGGCATCTACATACCCTTGTAGATCGCTAAGAGAAAGCGTTTATCAACACGATTGATGTAGTCATACACCTTCACGACCCGTTCTGATCAAGCACCAAATGTACGACACCTCCGCATTCAGAACACGTTCTGCTCGATGACGTCCTCGTCTTCTTGATCCAGCAAGAGGGGTGAAGTAGTAGATGAGTTCCGGCAGTACGACGGCATGGTGACGGTGGTGGTGAAACAATTTCACAGGGCTTCGCCAAGCACAACAAATTTAGAGCGAAGGATGAACTAGAGGGAGAGGGGGCGCTGACACACGGCTTGGTGTATCGTGGTGCGTGGCGCCCTAGGGCGCGTGCCAAGCTGCGCCCGCCTTCCTTAGTTGGTGCATGGGGGAGGGAAGGAAAGGGGGGCCGGCGGCCCTAGGGTACCTTCCCTCCTTCTTCCTTGCGTGGAGAAAGGCAGGAGGGGGCCCGACCCCTCCTTCCTTCCTATGGTCGACGACCAGGAGGTGGGGAATGCCAGCCCCCTTGTGGACTAGTGTGCTCCCCTCCTTTTGGCCCGTTAGTCCCAACAACTCACCGTGGCCTTCTAGAACCTCTTCCGATGATCCGATGATTATCCGGTGTATTTTGGAACCCTTCTGGAGATCGGATCCTATCATCCTATTTATCAATATTTACCTCCAGACCATTCCGGAGCTCCTCGTCATGCACGTGATCTCATCTGGGATTCCGGACAACATTCAGTCACCAACATACATAACTCATATAGTACTATATCATCAACAAACATTAAGCGCGCGGACTCTACAGGTTCGAGAATGATGTAGACATGACCGAGACGCTTCTCCTGTCAATAACCAATAGCGAGACCTGGATGCCCATATTGGTTCCTACATATTTGAAAGTGCAACTAATCCCCGGGTGGTTTTGGTAATTCATAACAACATATATGTCATTGAACTAATGTCCTTTCAAGTCTAATATTTCAGAAAGTTCAATGAATGGCATGGCATGGACTAGAGACGTAGACCCCTCAGAATGCTAAGGACACATATTGGCAAAAGCTCAAGACTATTCATTTATATTTTAGTGATCCAAGATCACATTGAGTCCATAGGAAATCCAATACTATTAAAAGGGGATGAGGTGTTCCTCAATGGTCTACTTGCTCAGAATGCTTAGTGATATTGCTCCAAAGCCCTCAACCACTTTCTCATTTCTAAATATGTCCAAAACCCAAAGTCAAACTCGGCCCCTCTGAAATCTTCTATCCGGCACCACCGAGTTCATTTGACATAGCCAATGCGAGAAACCCTAACACTTTGGTCACACGGATTCGGATCTCGGTCTCACCAAGATGGCCCTGCAAACTCTCTATTTCCCTTTTGTAACATTTCGGCCTGACCGAAATGAGCGATCGGTCACACCGAGTTTGCTCGACCAACTCTTCGTCTGCTCTTTGCTGAAATCGGTCTCACCGAGTTCACGCAATCGGCTTCACCGAGATGAGGTTTTGCCCTAACCCTAGCACATCGATCCCATCGAGTTGTTCCAGTCAGTCCCACCGATATTCCTAATGTTCACATTTTGAACTGAATCGGTCTCACCGAGTTCTTCTATTCGGTCTGACCGAGTTGGGTCAAATGTGTGTAATGGTTGGATTTTGTGTGGATGCTATATATACCCCTCCACCCCCTTCTCCATATGTGAGAGAGCCATCAGAACGTGCCTACACTTCCAACTTACATTTTCTGAGAGAGAACCACCTACTCCTGTGTTGAGATCAAGATATTCCAATCCAACCACATGAATCTTGATTTCTAGTCTTCCCCAAGTTGCTTTCCACTCAAATCATCTTTCCATCATAGCCAAATCTGTGAGGGAGAGTTGAGTGTTGGGGAGACTATCATTTGAAGCACAAGAGCAAGGAGTTCATCATCAACACAACATCTATTACCTTTTGGATAGTAGTGTCTCCTAGATTGGTTAGGTGTCACTTGGGAGCCTCCGACAAGATTGTGGAGTTGAACCAAGAAGTTTGTAAGGGCAAGGAGATCGCCTACTTCGTGAAGATCTACCCGAGTGAGGCAAGTCCTTCATGGGCGATGGCCATGGTGGGATAGACAAGGTTAGTTCTTCATGGACCCTTCATGGGTGGAGGCGTGGAGCCCTTCGTGGACTCGCGCAACATTACCCTTCGTGGGTTAAAGTCTCCATCAACGTGGATGTAGGATATCACTACCTATCAAACCATGCCAAAAATCTCTGTGTCATCATCACGTTTGCACTCTCCAAACCCTTCCCTTTACCTTCATATGCAATGTTTTACTTTCTGCTGCTACACTCTTAGAATTACATGTGTAGGTTGATTGCTTGACTGGTGCTAATTGTTAAAATCTGCCCACAACTAAAATTGGGAAAATGTTAGATTTTTATTTGGTCAAGTAGTGTAATCACCCCCTCTAGACCTACTTTCGATCCTACAATATTCTACGAAGATATTTACTGGTAAACTTTATGACAACATACGTAGTTCCCTTTGTCCGTCGGTATGTTACTTGCCCAAGATTCCATTGTCGGTATCTCCATACGTAGTTCAATCTCGTCACTGGCAGGTCTCTTTACTCATTCCGTAATACATCATCTTGTAACTAACAATGTTAAAGATAATCCAAATGCAAAGATAATGCAGTCATGATGCCAAATGAAAATCTTCGAAAAGTTTTGGTGGTGGCGTTACCCACTGTATAGGAAGTATTAGACCCAGACATGGCGCACAATTATCGTGGCGCTTAGAAGTCAAATTCCATGTTAATGTATTCACACTCAGAGGGTAAGTCCTCATTGATTGAAGAAATACGTTACTTCGTGTGTTGCAAATCTAAGTCATCAACATGCATAAGCGTTAGGATGTGTGCCCATTCACTGGACATTTGAGGATTCTATGATATTTAGCTCACACCGCAGCTTGCAAAACCTCTTCTCATCCAAGGGCTTAGTGAAGATATCAGCCAGTTGCTCTTCAGTGTTGACGTGAATCTCGATGTGCTTTGTCTTCGAGTGCTGAACTGGATTCTTGGAAAGCTTGATGGCGCTTTCATTATCGCAGAAGAGTGGCACATTCTTCGTGTTGATGCCATAGTCCTTAAGAGTTTGCTTCATCCGGAGAAGCTGAGCACAGCATGATCCAGCAGCAATGTATTCAGATTCAGCAGTGGAGAGTGATACACAGTTCTGCTTCTTTGAAGACCAACAGACAAGAGATCGTCCAAGAAAGTGACATGTTCCTGAAGTGGACTTGCGATCAACCTTGTCACCAGCATAATCAGCATCAGAATATCCAACCAGATCAAATGTTGAGCCCTTTGGATACCATAATCCTAGTGTTGGGGTGTGAGCCAAATATCTAAGTATACGCTTCACCGCTAGGTGATGTGACTCCTTTGGTGTCGCTTGGAATCAGGCACACATGCAAACGCTAAACATAATATCAGGCCTAGATGCACATAAATATAGGAAAGAACCAATCATGGCGCAGTATACCTTTTGAGCGAACTCTTTACCATTGTCGTCAGGGCCGAGATGACTTTTGGTTGGCATTGGCGTCGTGTACCCTTTGCAGTCTTGCATTCCAAACTTTTTCAGGAAATCTTTGAGGTATTTTTCTTGTGATATGAAGATGTCATTGTGCTATTGATGGATTTGAAGAATGTTGTGATGGTTGGCATAAGCAAGCAGTATGCGAATGGCTTCAAGCCGAGCCACAGGAGCAAAGGTTTCATCGAGTCTATTCCTTCCACTTGTGTGTAACCTTGAGCAACGAGGCGAGCTTTGTTTCTGACAACTTGTCCAAGTTCATCTTGCTTGTTGCAATAGATCCATTTCGTGCCAATGACATTGTGCTTGCAAGGATCAGGATGTTTGACAAGCTCCCATACATTATTCAGCTCAAACTGTTGAAGCTCTTCTTGCATAGCTTGAATCCATTCAGGTTCCATGAAGGCTTCTTCGACTTTCTTGGGTTCAGATATAGAGACAAAAGCAAAGTGACCACATAAGTTTGCTAGTTGTGTAGCTCTTGATTGAGTGAGAGGGCCAGGAGCGTTGATGCTATCAATGATCTTCTCAATTTGGACTTCATTTGCAACCCGAGGATGAGCAGGACGAAGACTTTGATCTGACTGACTGTTGTCTTCGTCTTCAGCATTGGCTTCAGACTAAGCATTGTCTTCAGGTTGATTAGGTGCAGAAATGATAATCTCATCCTCAGCCTGTTCCTCTGTGGGTATGATTTCTCCAGTACCCATTAACTTGATAGCTTCACCTGGTGTGGCTTCATCTAGCACATTTGGCAAGTGCTCTCTTTGCGAGCCGTTAGTCTCATCGAACCTCACATCTACAGTTTCAACCACTTTATAGTGAAAGAGGTTGAAGACTTTGTAGGTGTGCGAGTCCTTTATGTAACCAAGCATAAAACCTTCACGTGCTTTCGGTGCGAATTTAGATGTGTGATGTGGATTTTCCAGCACCTCGCACCAAAGACTTTAAAGTAACTGACATTTGGCTGCTTACCAGTCAGAAGTTCATAAGATGTCTTCTTGAAGAACTTGTGAAGATATACTCTGTTGATGATGTGGCATGCAGTATCAATAGCTTTAGGCCAGAATTTTCTTCGAGTCTTGTACCCATCGAGCATTGTTCATGCCATCTCAATGAGCATTCTGTTCTTGCACTCCATGATGCCATTCTTCTGAGGTGTGTAAGGAGCAGAGAACTCATGTGTGATGCCCAAAGTATCAAGATAAATGTTGAGGCTAGCATTCTTGAACTCGGTGCCATTGTCACTCCGGATGTGCTTGATCTTGATGCCATAATTCATCATGGCCCGGTTTGCGAAGCATCTGAAGACATCCTGCACTTCAGTCTTATAGAGAATTATGTGCACCCAGGTGTGTCTTGAGTAATCATCAACAATAACGAAGCCATAGAGATGTGCAGTAGTAGTGAGAGTAGAGTAGTGAGTAGGGCCAAATAGATCCATGTGAAGCAGCTCGAAGGGGCGTGAGGTAGTCATGATTGTCTTCAAGGGATGCTTGGCTCTCGTCATCTTTCCAACTTCACAGGCACCACATAGATGATCCTTCTTGAACTTGACACCCTCGATGCCAATGATGTGCTTCTTCTTCGCGAGAGTGTACAAGTTCCTCATGCCCGCATGTCCTAGCCGTAGATGGCATAGCCAGCATTCTGAAGCCTTTGCTAGAAGACATACAACAAGCTGTGGTCCTGCTGAGAAATCTACCATATACAGATCACCTCTTCGATAGCCTTCGAAGACTAGAGATTTGTCAGATTCCATTAGCACAAGACAGCGATATTTTCCAAATATCACAATCATGTTCACATCACAAAGCATTGACACATACATTAAGTTCTAACCAAGGGATTCAACAAGCATCACTTTATCCATGTCCCGATCCTTTGAGATAGCAACTCTACCAAGACCCAATACCTTACTTTTACCAGTGTCAGCGAATGTGATGTGGCTCTTAGTAGATGGACCTAGGGTTGAATCCGTAAGAAGACTTCGATCACCAGTCATGTGGTTTGTGCAGCCGCTATCCATGATCCATTCAGTGGCTTTCGGAGTTGTACCCTACAGTGCAGTTAGCGGGATAGGCTTCACCAAGAGTATTCACTGGTACGCGTCGGTGCTATACAAACGGTTTAAAACCCCTTTCCGTGATGGCATTTGGAACTGTCACCTAGTGAGTGCGGGCGATTAGGGGGTCCTTCCCACACGACCCAGAAACCGTCGGGGATAGGGACCCTACAGTACTCCTTTTCATTTGTGGTCGCATTGCCATTGCAGTCATATTCTGTGGTGCTATGTTTATGATGCCCGACCCATCACAAACGGTTCACTATTATAGAACGTGTATGATAAGCATACAATCACACACATTCACTTTTCACAAACCGTATGCGGTAACTAATTAAGAAGATTAGCTAATCATCGTACGAGTGTCGGATAGGATTACGAAACGTCGGACCGTCGTAACATTGTCGTAAACGACAACTATCGCACACGCTATTCTATGGTGCAACATTTACGATGCATACTTCATCAGAAACAGTTCATGGTTGTGAATCGTGTACGATAAGGTAACTATCGCAAACGGTTAGTTTGCCAGCACCGCTTGTGATATTGTCTGACATCGCACACGCTTTGCAAAAGGCAACTTTGTGCACGCTTGCACATGTTTCCTCTCTATGAATCGTCTCGGATTATGGTGTATATCGCAAACGTTTGTATTTTACCAACCATGTGTGCCGTAACAACCTGGAGAGCATAATTTCACCGTAATTTAATTGCTTCTATATAAAATTGAAATTGAAATTGAATGTATGCTATAGCTTTATTCATATCCATCAGGTTCAGACAACCAATGAATTATTTGATTCACAGGTACACATCAAGAATTACATAAGAACCAAATAAAGAATGATGAACCACAGTTGTATACTTGTACTATTAAAGATGGTAAAGAAAGAGGCGAAATACATTCTGGCTACTGAACAAGGAGAAGCGGAATGCCCATATTGTGCCCTCCTCCATGCAGAAGGCACGCACGACTCTAGTCCAACCACTTGTGATGGCCGACCGCCCACCCTTCACAGTCTTCATGGAAACATCTAGATAATCATTATGTTCTAGTAGAAATACTTTAACCTTTGCATGCCCACCAATCATGTAGTTTGAGAGGTAATCTTTAGTAAACTACTTTGGGAACCACTGCAAAGGAAAAAAGATTCAGACATTGTCATCTAACACAACTCATTATGGGCAGTAAAAAGAAGGCTGCAGAGTTCTTACTTACCATCTTGCAGTTCGCTGTTGTATTGGATAAAGTGTAAACAAATAGTTTAATTGCCATCTTTTGACCCATTTTACTAACAATCTTTATCAGCTTCCTCACTTGATGCTGGTTCATCGATATCTCATTTCCCCATGCGCAGAAAGGGTCGATGCGCTGATCTTTACCAATGACATATGTACCTAAAAGCACCAAGTTAATATTAGAAGATAAACACCAATTGCACAATGATGTAGTACAACACTCTTATATAATATCTTATAACATCCAATATACTCACATATTAGATGAATTAACATCTTATATTATGGGCCAGAAGGAGTTTATTGCATTCTTACAAATTATTGGTTGATTAACTGCTGCTATATCCATGGGTTAGAGTTAGTTTGAGCTAGTTCGGGCTCAAATAGCCCTAAAGTATATCTAAACATGAGGGCTAGTTTGAGCTAGTTGCATCTATAACCCATCCAAAAAAACTATCCAACCCAAGAGGTGCTAATTGGACCTAGTTCTCCTAGTCCATTTATTATCAATCTAAGTATCTAATCCTGTCATCCAAACACCTCTTTGGATGGAGTTAGTTCAGGGTTAGTCATGAGCTAGAAACTAACTCTAACCTCTAAGCTCAGTTGAGTATCCAAACAGGACTGTGTTGTTGTTGTTGCTGCTGCTCTTCTACGTGTATCTAGACATCATCAGAACATTAAGGTAACACTCTTCCTTGTTGCTATGTAGCCTAGGATTGCATATGTAGACATTAAGTACAGTGCATGTTGCTATGTAGCCTCAGATATATTACATATGGTCCTAGTTAACCTAATGATAAATGGGTTGCAGATATATCCAGTTAAAAGTCAGATTCACTGATTAGTCCCTTATCAGCCCCCGTCCTATATGGTACCAGCTACCGATATCCTGAACAGTGAGCATATATAAGCCATGGGATGAAACTAACCTCGATGGAAAACAGCAGTCGTTCCCAAAATTGTCCTGTGTAGGGACATCGAGAAGCATGTTAAGCACAACAGGCTAAACATCAACCAAAATTATCCATGGCAGACAAAATAATCTCCAAAAGATAGCTTCAGTGTGCAGGTTTAAGCACGCTAGTAAAGCAAAACAAGTGAAAAGGTGTGTTAACTGCAATAGGCCTAACATTTAACAACAAGCAAACATAGTCATTCAAACTGGTATTGTGTCGGTCTAAGTACACTGGTTATTGTTAAATAAAAATGGAAAGGCGTGTTTAACTACAAGCTGCAGCAATCAAATGTAGTCATTCATGCCCTGTTCATTTCAGCTTCGCTTGGATTTTCATCACCTATGGATTCGCTTCAGTGGCGAAGCTATTTCTGCGAATCAGCTTCACCACTAAAGTACACTTTGAGGTGCTTCAGAAAATTGCACTAAAAATGACCCAAATCCAGATTCAGCTTCACTGGCAAAGCTGATTCCAAATAGCTGTTTGTTTTGGATTCCAGGTTCGGCTTCATTGGCAAAGCAGAATCTGGTCCCAGAATCCGAAAGAAACAGGGCCATAGTGGTATTGTTGAAACTGGTACTAATGAAATTGAACTGCACAGTTCATACTTGCACATATAGAACATCACGTTGTGAATAACTGGACTAAACAAAGCATATTACAAACAACCAAAGATAGCATTTGAAACTGGATATATGCTAACTACAAACAACAGAATAAGCAAAAAACTTCAAAAAAGGCATATGCTAGCTATAACAGGCTTAACAACAAGCAAATATATGCATTCCTATCGGTATGTTTAAAACTGGATTGATGAAATGTAGTGCACAGTAAATAATTGCACATACAGAGCATCGCATTGTGAACAACTGAAATAAACAAGGCATACTGCAAACGACCCGATATAGCAATTAAAACTGGACATATTCTCACTACACTACAAAAGGGACTCGACAAAACAAATCATGGGTTTCCCCCTGTGAAGAGGCATGGCAAAATAAATCATGGGTTTCCTCACTTGTCACAGATGGGCTCGTTCCCGTGGGAAGAGAACGGACCCTGGATGCGCTCCATGTTGTCGCAGATGGGCTCCTTCCCCTTGGAAGAGCATGGTTGTAGGGTGCCCTCCCTGATGTCACAGACGAGCTCTTTCCCCTTGGAAGAGCCGGAGAGGGTGCCCTCCTCGTGGTCGCCGTCGATGAGGTCTGACTTGGAAGTTGTGGATCCCAAGCCAGCGTTGCAAAATGTGTCCTTTAGAAATGACAAAAGGGGCTCGATGGCGATGTAGGATGGCAAGTTGTTGACAACGAGCTAGAGGAGATCAGCGGCGGGGCCATGCATGAGATCGACGGCGGTCGAACCCAAGGGGTTGGGGGTGGGCCACTTAACCTGTGACATAGCCCGCCTCAGGACGTCGCTGTCCATGACCTCAATGTCGTAGCCGGCGGAACAGACATGCCCGCATACTCTAGCCCGCTGCTTGAGTTCCTGCCGCCAGTAATGGTCGTCAGCTTCCTCGGCGATGTCGGGCGAAGAGACCGCGATACACCTCTTTTGGGCCAGTCGCTCTTCGAGATCCATGGGAAGCATAGCCGGGCTTAGGCTGCGATGCTCTCGAGTGGGGGATGGGGATCTGGGGGAAAAGGGGCGTTTGGCAGGCGTCATCTAAGAAAATCAGGGCAGCCTTGGTATGGAGACCTGTGGGTAAGCTGCACGGGCAAAGCGACAGATGTTGACAATGGAGGTCTCGCGACGGCGGTGGCGGCGGGGACCTTGCTAGGGTTTCGAGCAAGGGAGGGCGTGTGTGTGTATGCGCGCGCGCCCGAGGAGGTTTTGGTTGGTGTGTGTGTGTGTGGAGGGGGGGGGCAGGGGGTGTGTTTGAGGAAATGATGCGGGTACTGAAAATTTTACAAAGCAGGAGTGAAATGCCGGGGCTAATGAAAATTTTGATGATGGTGCATCCCACACGGTCTGGAGATAACAACTGTGTGTTATGAGATAGAAAAACCCTCGAGGCGGGCAGATATTTTCTAGGGGCAGGCGGGATTGGGAACAAGAAACATCGCACACGGTCCAGAGATAACAACCGTGTGTTATGAAACACAAAAACCCTCCTCGAGGCAGGCTAATATTTTCTAGGGATGCAGTGGGATTGGGAAGAAGAAACATCGCACACGGTCCGAAGATAACAACCGTGTGTTATGAAACATAAAAAACCCTCGAGGCGGGCAGATATTTTTGAGAGGGGGAGCCTCGTGGAGCCCAATGTACTGTGCGGATGTGTGCGTGACAGGGGCGCCGGCGTGGCACCCAGTTAGTTTGAGTGAACCGTGTTTGTTGCATCATCCGACTTGTCTAATGTTCATAAATTTGGCGAAAAATGATGCGGGAGAGGGTCAGAACACGAACACACTTGCATGTGGACCAAATTTATATGTATGAAAAGGGTGGTTTGATTTTCAAATACCAAATACAACTTCAATGTCGCACCTATCTCACAAAGTGCACGATATTGCTTTCTCCCTCGTGTCGGCACAAAGGGAATCCTAAGTTATGAATGCATGCCCCGCCCCTCGCCCCAACCGAGGCTCACCTAGCAAAGTGGGAAGTAGCTAGCAGCCTCCCCCCTCCCTCATGTCGGCACGAAGGGAATCCTAAGCTATGAATGCATGCCCCGCCCCCCGCCCCAACTGAGTCTCACCTAGCAAAGTGCGAAGTAGCTAGCAGCCCCCCTCCCTCGTGTCGGCACGAAGGGAGTCCTAAGCTATGAATGGATGCCCCCCCAACTGTGGTTCACCTAGCAAACTGCGAAGTAGCTAGCAGCCCCCCCTCATGTCGGCATGAAGGGGGTCCTAAGCTATGAATGCATCCCCCCAACTGAGGCTCACCTAGCAAAGTGCGAAGAAGCTAGCAGCCCCCCTCCCTCGTGTCGACAAAGGGAATCTTAAGCTATGAATGGATGCCCCCATCAACCGTGGTTCACCTAGCAAACTGCGAATTAGCTAGCAGCCCCCCTCGTGTCGGCACGAAGGGAATCCTAAGCTATGATGCCCCCAATCGAGGTTCACCTAGCAAAGTGCAAAGTAGTAGCCCCCACCCCCCCCCCACACACTTTTAAGTCAGCGAGCCAGAGAGGCATCTCACCAAGATTGATCATAAAACGGACCAAGAATAATCTACCTTGGTCGTACAACCTCTCTCTTGTTGCTGGTCAAAGTGATGGTCGTCCATGCGACCCCAGATAGGCTAGCTCACCAATAATCACGCAAGTAGCTAGCTAGTCCCCGAAGACAACCACTTCATGCGTGTGGCACAAACATATGTATGGATCAGGTGTGTTTTTTAGTACACAATGGAACAACTTTGATGTGGCACCGTGATTTTGAACTAGAAATCCCCACACTAAGTGAGGGTTAGGTTGATGATGCATATGTATGTTACACCACACTTCAAGCCGATGACGGGGATTCATGCATGCATGCGCGTGCATAGTATATGCGCTCAAACTTTAATTAGGTCCGAATCTCACCATGACCTATACTACGATAACATGAACCAAATGAAGAATATCCGCCATGGTAACCTATCTTGTTGTCGGTCAAGGTGATCATGGATGTCCACGCGGGCCCACAAATATATATATATATAGGCTTGTCGCCGATAACCACGCGAGGGAGTGTACCATTCGAAGACAACCACTACATGCATATGTATGGAGGTGATGTGTGCATGCATGTTTGAATACCATTTCTCAACATTGACGTGGCGCGTGCATCGAAAATCGTACACTCTCCCCACAAAGAGTGGGATCGGTTCATCACGTGTCGTTGTACTAGCCACTTCGACTCGATGGGAGGGATTCATGCGTACACATGCATGCGTGTGTGCTCATATAACCCCTCCTAATTAAGTCAAATTAACCACTCTCGTTGTCAGGGCAAAACTAGTGATGGACCAAGCGGGCCCACAAATGGAAAGCATCGATACCGCTGATAACCGCTTAAGTGGGTGTCAGAGGACAACCACCATCGCTTTGCAAGTGGGCCAAACATATGTTGAATATAATACATAAAATGCACAACTTTGATGTGCCACACATGCCTCAAAAACCTTAAACCATGCATCCACACAGAGCGAGGTTCATGAAGCGTACTACATATGATGGTCCCCTTCCCCCTCTTCGACGCATACTATATGCTCCTACCGTAATACAACCCAAAAAGAATCCTCATCGATGGTGAAATTAATAACCTCTCCCGACGTAGCTAGGTCAATGTGATGCACATATGCATCGACGATGGCCTCGTGGGCCCACAAATGGAAGCGTCACAAGTGAGTGTCCTAGTTAGGATAACCACCACCTGCATGCATGTGGCGCGAAGAGTTGTTGTGTGATGTTTGAATAGCCATTTTCACAATTTTGATGTGGCACGTGCCTTGGAAACTGAAAAGTACCAACACTGAGTGAAGTGTACTTGTTCACGGACGTGCACGTATAGTATATATATATATATATATATATATATATATATATATATATATATATATATATATATATATATGCTAGTCCCCTTCCACCTCTTCGATGTGTACTATATACCACCATAACACAAACAAAAAATATTCTACCTTGCTGGTCAAATTAACCTCACTACCGGCTGTTCGTCAAAGTGATGGACGATGATCTCATGGGCCCACAGAAAGCGTCATACGCGAGTATCGAGTATCGTGTAGGACAACAATCGACTGCATGTGGCCAAAACATGTATATATGAAAGGGTTGTGTAATGTTTTAAATTGCGAATTCACGACTCTGATGTGGCACCGGCCTGCCTAACAAAATGGCCAACCCACACGGTGGCTCATAACTTGTAGTGTACTACGAGCCACTCGCCACCCCCAGACGCACACACCCACACACACACCGCGAATCCACCGCAACTACGGTGCATGTTAAATTAATTATCCCATGGTGGACATATATATGTTACCAAAGGAGGGACGTTTTAATTCAAAAAAACCCAGAGATCATTAAGACGTTTTAGTACATTAATTGATTGATTTTCTACGGGTATAATGTGCAAAAATCAAATTCGAGCTACATGCACACGTGACAGTGCACCTAAATGGATTGCAAAAACACATGTGCCTCACCGGGTGCATGTTTACTCCCCGTGCAACAAATTTCAAACAATGAGAATCTTGATTTTTAAATTCTAGTACATCCAAAACTTATTTGAAGTTCATGAAACTTATCATGTTGTCATATGGACACCAATACAAAGTTGCATTGTACATTTTTTGGTCAAATTTGAGATCAGTTTTGATGTAATCATTATCTAGTTACAAATGGAAGATTATTAATAATTGGGAACTAATATCCCAAACAGACTATATATTCGAACCGTGAGCGTTAGACAAACAATGGATATGTGTCATGCTTCGGTTAAGCAAAAAATAAAGCGGCATCATTAATCATCCAAATAGAAAAACAATATACGTGCCGCCACGCGACCCGTGTACCGTGAGAGCAGACGTGAGTTGACGGGACGCATGCGAGCAGTCCGCCGCGCAGGCAGACCGGGAGGCATGCGTGCAGGTGTGTGAATTGACGTAGGTGTGCTCGCTGCACAGTGTCATCGGGACGCGTGCGAGTAGCTGTGTGAAATGAAGGTAGGCATGCCAGCAGTCCGGTGCGCAGGCTCACCGGGAGGCGAGCCAGCGGTTTGACCGCGACCCGCCTCTCTCCCACTACTCCATATTAATGGTGCGCCCGAGCGGCCGCACCCCCCATCCTCTCCACACACAAAATCCCCTCTCTCCGCTTGCATCCTCGATGCCGCTCTCAGTCATCAAAGACGTCAGTGTATGAGCATGCCGCCGAAGCGCCCCATCAGAGGGAGTGGCGACTCCGGGGCTGCTAAAGCACCGGGGCACAGCATGAAGATGGAGACAGAGGTTGCCGTCATAGATGGCATCGAGCTTCCACAACCGGAGGCGGAGTTCCACACCGACTCTGGTGACGACTCGGGCGACGACTCTGACGACCACTACGGCAACGACTCCGACGACGACAGACAATTGTTTAGTCATCTATACCCATTTATGTGTCAAATAGATCCCAGGGTTTTTCTAGTTACTCCTGCCTCCCCCTTTTTGGAATAGAAATCCTATGGTTATGTTCTCCCAATCCATGAAATTTGAGTAAGTTCCGTTAGATCCGTGTAGTGGAAAATATTGATTGTTTGAATGGTACAAGTGATAAGTGATTAGTTGTTTCATCTGTGGAAATGATTTCTGCTAGTAATCCTATTAGGGTTAGTGTTCATGCTAATAATTCCTAGCCAGGACTTGACAATTGATTTTGAATGACCTACATATGTTTGTGCCATTATTTTCTTCAAGATTGGTCTGTACATAGACGAATGTGCTTAAAAATCGAACCATAATCTCTGGATATTTATAAATGAATAGCCATAAATTCCTAATCCCACTTCACGGCATGTAATCATTGATTTTATGCCAATTTTTGGCACCTGCAAAATGTTCGCTAGAGATTAGTTTGTAACCATTAATTTGACGCCAATTTTTTTTAACTATTTGTATAGGTGCTTTCTGACGATGTGGACAACGAGGATGAAGATGTCTAGAGATGGTACAAGAGGGAAATCCTGAGGGAGCCTTATGCGGGAATGCATAACAGACATATTAGGACCTGGAACGGCAGCTATCGATGCCCATTCTGCAACCACAAGCTTGATGACGCGTATCAAAGTGTTCTGGCGCATGCAAGAGGACGGGCCGTTGACTCCTTCAAAAAGAAGTATGCTCGCAGGGTGGAGCACGACGCGTACGCCGAGTACCTGGAGAAGCTTCGGGATCGTGCCGGCTTGTGAGATGAGATGTGGGATTGAACTATATATGTACGCTTGAGCATGCTTAATGACGGTTGAACTATGCTTGTATACGTGTATGCTTATTATCTATGTCTGAGTATGTTTAATCTATGTTTACTTATGTCTAACTGTGGGATATGGATGCAATCAGTTCAGTTGATGGAATATACCTTCGTCCTCGTTTATTGGTCCCCTTTGTAATTTGTGTTAAATGTTGAGAAAAGATTTAACTGACAAAATGTTAGTGCAGGTCAGCAAATATTATATCGTTGGATGCGTATTTGAACATAGTGTTCAATCATATAATTTTTGGTGACACGCATAAACATTTCTTAGTCAAATATTTGGTCAAAATTTGGTTACATAGGGGACCAATAAACCAGGACGGAGGTAGTACGTCAATCACACACGGTTCCCAAAATTGGAATCGTGTGCAATGACTTTCATTTTTCCTGCTGCTTCAATCACACATGGTTCCCAAAATTGGAAGCGTGTGCAATGGCTTTCGTTTTGCTTCTTGTGTCAATCACACATGGTTGGCTCTAGCTAGCAAACCGTTGCCTCCGAAATTCTTTGTGGGACAGAAAACCCTCACCACCCAATTCAAAAAAGAAAAAAAGAAAACCCTCGCCATCCCCACGTCACAAAAACCCTCACCCCCGCCCGCCACCCCATGCCCCCGGTCCCCATTCACACCTGCACAAGTTCCTCCGCGTCTATGCATGGCACCGCCTATCGCGGTGGTAACCACTTAGCTCAATGCCTTCCGCCGCCGCCAGGCTGCTGGCAAACTCCACTGCATTTCACCACTTCCGCTTGCTGCCGCCTATCGCCATCGACTTTCTCGACGCTGCTCATGGTCAACCCAGCTCCGCTCGGTTGGGGAATCTGCCGTACTGAGGTTTTTTTCTCATGGACAACAAGGTAACTAATTTAATGAGATATTATCTCGTCTCTCATCCCAGTTCATCTGCCTCCTTTAATCACCCGGTGGAAATTGCCGTGAATTCATTTTTATTCGTGTTGACTTGAGGGTTTTCTTTCATTCATAGAGTGTACAGTGCATCGACACATCAGGACCTCGTGACCTCCGCCAAAGATTCCATCTCACCGTACCAGATGACTTGAGCATGTGCGCGGTATGTTCAATCTCACCCTAAATCGATTCGCATGGCCTACTTTCCTGAAGATATTATAAATATTGCTACATTTGGATAAAAGGTTCCACATGCACCATATACGTCAAATAAAGGGGATTTTCCCCTCTTCTTTCTATATTAGGCAAATTAATGTATTGCTCTTTCGATTTCTCTCATATTTCCATGACATCATGTTTACCCTATCTGTTTAATTATAGATTTTTGTCCTTCGATTTCAACTGTTGTACAGTTCTTTCAATTTGGGCCCATATTTGCATGTTACCATATTTTCTTTAACAATCCTACCATTTTCTGCAGCATCCCTTGCTATGCAACAAATTATGTAGTGCACAATTTTTCCCTTTACATAGATCAAGGCTGCATGGATGTCATACTGCACACAAACCATGGATTTGCAATCGTTGCTACTGTATTAGTTGATGAACGTGGTGACTCCTATTTTGGTGCTGGCTTTTGGAAAGAAATTTCTAAGTTTTATGTACTGAAAGCTGGCACTAAAATTGGACTGCACATAAAAGGGCCTGGTCATAAGATATATGCTAACTTCCCCGACAAAATCATCCATCCTGAGTTTGTTCGAAGTAAGTTATCTTTTCAACTATCTGCATGTTGACTTACCCAACAATGTTAAATGAATTGTGTAGTATTTAAGCAACCAATTGTTATTCCCTTTTCTTACTATATTCCTACCTAATAACTTCTAGTTACCAACACACTTTTCTACTGCCATGTTTAAACTAAATATTCCCTGTACTCTCATTTCTATCAGAAAGCGCCGCTGACAAGGAGACTCCGGAGGTGGAGAACGGGCCTGCTAACAAGCGGAGGCGGGGCAAGCTAGAATCGCAAGCGACTCCAGCAGGCATAGACTTCATCAGCAGCCTCCCCGATGATATGCTGACAGTCATCATCTCCCTCCTCCCAATCAAATGTGGGGCGTAGACAACCATCCTTTCCCGGCGGTGGCGCCCCCTATGGAACTTCACCCCTCTCGACCTCATCGACACCCACGAGCAGTGCCATGGCTATCTCAAAAGCTTGGATGCGTTCTCCAAGATCCTCGGTAGTCACCCTGGCCCAACTAGAGGCCTTAGAATGGGCAAGTTCCGTTCCAATGGCAGGGACCTAGCCAAACTTGATGACTGGTTCGGATCCTCCGCCCTAGATCAGCTCGAGGAGCTCACTTTTGATGATGGGCATATGCGCCCGCTGCCAACGTCCGCGTTCTGCCTCACGCCCACGCTGTGCGTCGCCAAGTTCAGGAACTGCCGTCCCCCCTTAATGACGCGCCCGCTCTTATTCTACCATGACTGAAGCACCTCGAGATCGTCGCCGTCTGCCTCTCAAAAGGTGACATGGAGCGCCTGCTCCGTGGCTGTACTGCACTCGAGTACCATCGTCTTCAGGTGATCAATGGGTTGAGTACATTCCACATCACCTCCATGACTCTCTGGACTATTTATGTGTGTTGCTGGTTCGGCAGGAAGACATCACAAGATGTGTACCACGGTATGGTCATTGAGGACACACCTGCACTTGAGAGATTACTTGTACTTGATCAAGTAGGTCCAACAAGAATCAATGTCATTTCTGCACCAAAATTGATAGTGCTGGGCTACTCGTCTAACCAATACTCTGAACTTGTTATTGGATCCACACCCGTTCAGGTACAATAGCCGCCTTCTACTTCTCCTTCTACAAATTAACATTATTTCTAATTTTGAAGATGTTTGTTTGTTTGTCATTCAGAAATTGATTCCGACAAGCCTGACCACGAAACTGCGCACAGTGAAGGTCTTGGCACTAGAATCTATCGGCCCCAACCTGGAGCAAGTTGTCACTTCCCTGAGATGCTTTCCGTGCCTGGAGAAGCTATTTATGGAGGTGATGTTCCTTTCTTGTTAAATGTTAACCATAAGGGAGTTCAATTTCTGACACCTTTTTCCAAGTTTATAATGACAATGTACTACGATTTTTGAAGGATTCTTTTGGAGGATTTCAGTACATACATGTCTCCTTTTCCAAGTTTACAATGACAATGCTTGATCCATATGGTTACAATCCATATGCATTTCTCCTTTGGATTCATCTGTACTAGTTTTCTTAGGGAACTTTTTATCCACTCCAACATCTTGTGAAGATGGAAGATGGCATGTTAATGCCCATGTTAATCATGTCAGATCAAAGATGGCATGTTAGTGCATTTTACAAATCCTGCAAACCAAATAGGCCTGTAGTAGTGTTCAAAACTGCATCTAGGCACTAACACGTTTTCTTCTTTTGCAGATGAGATTAGGCCCATTGGTGGATAATGTGATACAATATAACAATCACGTCGAATGCCTAGATCTGCATCTCTCAGAAATTACTTTGAACTCCTACCGAGGGACCTTACCGGAGATTATATTTGACAGGTTCTTTGTTGTCAGAGAAAGGGTGCTGAAGGTAATGAGGTTTGCCCTACATTTATTTCGGAAAAATGAATGGTTTGTTGATCAGCACCGGCGCCTGCGGCAGAATGGAATAGGCTCCAAAAATGTTGAATTTCATTTTGGAACTTCATGTTGGAAATATGCCCTAGAGGCAATAATAAAATCATTATTATTATATTTCCTTGTTCATGATAATTGTCTTTATTCATGCTATAATTGTGTTATCCAGAAATCGTAATACATGTGTGAATAATAGACACCAACATGTCCCTAGTAAGCCTCTAGTTGACTAGCTCGTTGATCAACAGATAGTCATGATTTCCTGACTATGGACATTGGATGTCATTGATAACGAGATCACATCATTAGGAGAATGATGTGATGGACAAGACCCAATCCTAAACATAGCACAAGATCGTATAGTTCGTTTGCTAGAGTTTTCCAATGTCAAAGTATCTTTTCCTTAGACCATGAGATCGTGTAACTCCCGGATACCGTAGGAGTGCTTTGGGTGTGCCAAACGTCACAACGTAACTGGGTGACTATAAAGGTATACTACGGGTATCTCCGAAAGTGTCTGTTGGGTTGACATGGATCAAGACTGGGATTTGTCACTCCGCATGACGGAGAGGTATCACTGGGCCCACTCGGTAATGCATCATCATAATGAGCTCAAAGTGACCAAGTGTCTGGTCACGGGATCATGCATTACGGTACGAGTAAAGTGACTTGCCGGTAACGAGATTGAACGAGGTATTGGGATACCGACGATCGAATCTCGGGCAAGTAACATATCGATTGACAAAGGGATTTGAATACGGGGTTGCTTGAATCCTCGACATCGTGGTTCATCCGATGAGATCATCGAGGAGCATGTGGGAGCCAACATGGGTATCCAGATCCCGCTGTTGGTTATTGACCGGAGAGTCGTCTCGGTCATGTCTGCTTGTCTCCCGAACCCGTAGGGTCTACACACTTAAGGTTCGGTGACGCTAGGGTTGTGAAGATATGTATATGCAGTAACCCGAATGTTGTTCGGAGTCCCGTATGAGATCCCGGACGTCACGAGGAGTTCCGGAATGGTCCGGAGGTAAAGAATTATATATAGGAAGTGTTGTTTCGGCCATCGGGACAAGTTTCGGGGTCATCGGTATTGTACCGGGACCACCGGAGGGGTCCCGGGGGCCCACAGGGTGGGGCCACCTGCCCCGGGGGGCCACATGGGCTATAGGGGGTGCGCCTTGGCCTATATGGGCCAAGGGTACCAGCCCCTATAGGCCCATGCGCCTAGGGTTTCCACAAGGGAGGAGTCCCACTAGTGGAAGGCACCCCTAGGTGCCTTGGGGGGGAGGGAAACCTCCCCTTGGCCGCCGCCCCCCTAGGAGATTCCATCTCCTAGGGCCGGCGCCCCCCCCCCTAGCACCCCTATATATAGTGGGGGAGAGGAGGGACTTCATACACCAGCCCCTGGCGCCTCCCTCTCTCCCCGTTACGTCTCTCTCTCGTAGTATACGCGAAGCCCTGCTACTGTGACGCCCTGCATCCACCACCACGCCATCGTGCTGCTGGATCTTCATCAACCTCTCCTTCCCCTTGCTGGATCAAGAAGGAGGAGACGTCTCCCATCCCGTATGTGTGTTGAACGCGGAGGTGCCGTCCGTTCGGCGCTTGGTCATCGGTGATTTGGATCACGTCGTGTTCGACTACATCATCCCCGTTCTTTGAACGCTTCCGCTCGCGATCTACAAGGTATGTAGATGCATCCGATGACTCGTTGCTAGATGAACTCCTAGATGGATCTTGGTGAAACGAGTAGGAAATTTTTTGTTTTCTGCAACGTTCCCCAACAGTGGCATCATGAGCTAGGTCTATGCGTAGTTCTTCTTGCGCGAGTAGAACACAATTTGTTGTGGGCGTAGATTTGTCAACTTTCTTGCCGCTACTAGTCTTTTCTTGCTTCAGCGGCATTGTGGGATGAAGCGTCCTGGACCAACCTTACACGTATGCTTACGTGAGACCGGTTCCACCGACTAACATGCACTAGTTGCATAAGGTGGCTGGCGGGTGTCTGTCTCTCCCACTTTAGTTGGAGCGGATTCGATGAACAGGGTCCTTATGAAGGGTAAATAGAAGTTGACAAATCACGTTGTGGCTTTAACGTAGGTAAGAAGACGTTCTTGCTAGAACCCTAAATCAGCCACGTAAAACTTGCAACAACAATTAGAGAACGTCTAACTTGTTTTTGCAGCAAGTGGTTTGTGATATGATATGGCCAAAGTTGTGATGAATGATGAATGATCTATATGTGATGTATGAGATGTTCATGCTATTGTAATAGGAATCACGACTTGCATGTCGATGAGTATGACAACCGGCAGGAGCCATAGGAGTTGTCTTTATTCTTTTATATGACCTACGTGTCATTGAGAAACGCCATGTAAATTACTTTACTTTATTGCTAAACGCGTTAGCCATAGTAGTAGAAGTAATAGTTGGCGAGCAACTTCATGGAGACACGATGATGGAGATCATGGTGTCAAGCCGGTGACAAGATGATCATGGAGCCCCAAGATGGAGATCAAAGGAGCTATGTGATATTGGCAATATCATGTCACGTTTAGTATTTGATTGCATGTGATGTTTATCATGTTTTGCATCTTGTTTACTTAGAACGACGGTAGTAAATAAGATGATCCCTCATACTAATTTCAAGAAGTGTTCCCCCTAACTGTGCACCGTTGCGACAGTTCGCTGTTTCAAAACACCACGTGATGATCGGGTGTTTTATTCAGACGTTCACATACAACGGGTGTAAGACAGATTTACACATGCAAACACTTAGGTTGACTTGACGAGCCTAGCATGTACAGACATGGCCTCGGAACACAGAAGACCGAAAGGTCGAGCATGAGTCGTATAGAAGATACGATCAACATGAAGATGTTCACCGATGTTGACTAGTCCGTCTCACGTGATGATCGGACACGGCCTAGTTAACTCGGATCATGTAATACTTAGATGACTAGAGGGATGTCTAATCTAAGTGGGAGTTCATTAATTATTTGATTAGATGAACTTAATTATCATGAACTTAGTCTAAAACATTTACAATATGTCTTGTAGATCAAATGGCCAACGTAGTCCTCAACTTCAACGCGTTCCTAGAGAAAACCAAGCTGAAAGATGATGGCAGCAACTATACGGACTGGGTCCGGAACCTAAGGATCATCCTCATAGCTGCCAAGAAAGATTATGTCCTACAAGCACCGCTTGGTGACGCACCCGTTCTCCCTGCAGAACAAGATGTTATGAACGCTTGGCAGGCACGTACCGATGACTACTCCCTCGTTCAGTGCGGCATGCTTTACAGTTTAGAGCCGGGGCTCCAAAAGCGTTTTGAGAGACACGGAGCATATGAGATGTTCGAAGAGCTGAAAATGGTTTTCCAAGCTCATGCCCGGGTCGAGAGATATCAAGTCTCCGACAAGTTCTTCAGCTGTAAGATGGAGGAAAACAGTTCTGTCAGTGAGCACATACTCACTATGTCTGGGTTGCATAACCGCTTGACTCAGCTGGGAGTTAATCTCCCGGATGATGCGGTCATTGACAGAATCCTCCAGTCGCTTCCACCAAGCTACAAGAGCTTTGTGATGAACTTCAATATGCAGGGGATGGAAAAGACCATTCCTGAAGTATTTGCTATGCTGAAATCAACAGAGGTAGAAGTCAAGAAGGAACATCAAGTGTTGATGGTCAATAAAACCACTAAGTTCAAGAAAGGCAAGGGTAAAAAGAACTTCAAGAAGGACGGCAAGGAGGTTGCCGCGCCCGGCAAGCAAGCTGCCGGGAAGAAGCCAAAGAATGGACCCAAGCCCGAGACTGAGTGCTTTTATTGCAAGGGAAGCGGTCACTGGAAGCGGAACTGCCCTAAATACTTAGCAGACAAGAAGGCCGGCAAAACAAAAGGTATATGTGATATACATGTAATTGATGTGTACCTTACTAGTGTCCGTAGTAGCTCCTGGGTATTTGATACCGGTGCAGTTGCTCACATTTGTAACTCAAAACAGGGGCTGCGGAATAAGCGGAAACTGGCAAAGGACGAGGTGACGATGCGCGTCGGGAATGGTTCCAAGGTCAATGTGATCGCCGTCGGCACGCTACCTCTATATCTACCTTCGGGATTAGTTTTAAACCTTAATAATTGTTATTTAGTGCCAGCTTTGAGCATGAACATTGTATCGGGATCTCGTTTAATTCGAGATGGCTACTCATTTAAATCCGAGAATAATGGTTGTTCTATTTATATGAGAGATATGTTTTATGGTCATGCTCCTATGGTGAATGGTTTATTCTTTATGAATCTTGAACGTGATACTACACATGTTCATAATGTGAGTACCAAAAGATGTAAGGTTGATAATGATAGTCCCACATACTTGTGGCACTACCGCCTTGGTCACATAGGTGTCAAACGCATGAAGAAGCTCCATGCAGATGGACTTTTAGAGTCTCTTGATTATGAATCATTTGACACGTGCGAACCATGCCTCATGGGTAAGATGACCAAGACTCTGTTCTCAGGAACAATGGAGCGAGCAACCAACTTATTGGAAATCATACATACTGATGTGTGCGGTCCAATGAGTGTTGAGGCTCGCGGTGGCTATCGTTATGTTCTCACACTCACTGATGATTTAAGTAGATATGGGTATATCTACTTAATGAAACACAAGTCTGAAACCTTTGAAATGTTCAAGGGATTTTAGAGTGAGGTTGAAAATCAACGTGACAGGAAAATCAAGTTTCTACGATCAGATCGTGGAGGAGAATACTTGAGTCATGAATTTGGTACACACTTAAGAAAATGTGGAATAGTTTCACAACTCACGCCGCCTGGAACACCTCAGCGTAATGGTGTGTCCGAACGTCGTAATCGCACTCTATTAGATATGGTGCGATCTATGATGTCTCTTACCGATTTACCGTTATCTTTTTGGGGCTATGCTTTAGAGACTGTTGCATTCACTTTAAATAGGGCTCCGTCGAAATCCGTTGAGACGACACCGTATGAATTATGGTTTGGGAAGAAACCTAAGTTGTCATTTCTAAAAGTTTGGGGATGCGATGCTTATGTCAAGAAACTTCAACCTGAAAAGCTCGAACCCAAGTCGGAAAAATGCGTCTTCATAGGATACCCAAAAGAAACTATTGGGTACACCTTCTACCTCAGATCCGAAGGCAAGATCTTTGTTGCCAAGAATGGGTCCTTTCTAGAGAAAGAGTTTCTCTCGAAAGAAGTAAGTGGGAGGAAAGTAGAGCTTGATGAAGTATTACCTCTTGAACCGGAAAAAGGCGCAACTCAAGAAAATGTTCCTGAGGTGCCTGCACCGACTAGAGAGGAAGTTAATGATAATGATCAAGATACTTCTGATCAAGCCCCTACTGAAATTCGAAGGTCCACAAGGACACGTTCCGCACCAGAGTGGTACGGCAACCCTGTCTTGGAAATCATGTTGTTAGACAACGGTGAACCTTCGAACTATGAAGAAGCGATGGCGGGCCCGGATTCCGACAAATGGCTAGAAGCCATGAAATCCGAGATAGGATCCATGTATGAAAACGAAGTATGGACTTTGACTGACTTGCCCGTTGAGTGGCGAGCCATAGAAAATAAATGGATCTTTAAGAGGAAGACAGACGCGGATGGTAATGTGACCATCTATAAAGCTCGGCTTGTCGCTAAGGGTTATCGACAAGTTCAAGGGGTTGACTACGATGAGACTTTCTCACCAGTAGCGAAGCTGAAGTCCGTCCGAATCATGTTAGCAATTGCCGCATTCTACGATTATGAAATATGGCAAATGGACGTCAAAACGGCATTCCTTAATGGTTTCCTTAAGGAAGAATTGTATATGATGCAGCCGGAAGGTTTTGTCGATCCTAAGAATGCTGACAAGGTGTGCAAGCTCCAACGCTCGATTTATGGGCTGGTGCAAGCATCTCGGAGTTGGAACATTCGCTTTGATGAGATGATCAAAGCGTTTGGGTTTACGCAGACTTATGGAGAAGCCTGCGTTTACAAGAAAGTGAGTGGGAGCTCTGTAGCATTTCTCATACTATATGTAGATGACATACTTTTGATGGGAAATGATATAGAACTCTTGGACAGCATCAAGGCCTATTTGAATAAGAGTTTTTCAATGAAGGACCTTGGAGAAGCTGCTTATATATTAGGCATCAAGATCTATAGAGATAGATCAAGACGCCTCATAGGTCTTTCGCAAAGCACATACCTTGATAAGATATTGAAGAAGTTCAATATGGATCAATCTAAGAAGGGGTTCTTGCCTGTGTTACAAGGTGTAAAATTGAGCTCAGCTCAATGTCCGACCACGGCAGAAAATATAGAAGAGATGAGTCTCATCCCCTATGCCTCAGCCATAGGTTCTATTATGTATGCCATGCTGTGTACCAGACCTGATGTAAACCTTGCCGTAAGTTTGGTAGGAAGGTACCAAAGTAATCCCGGCAAGGAACACTGGACAGCGGTCAAGAATATCCTGAAGTACCTGAAAAGGACAAAGGAAATGTTTCTCGTTTATGGAGGTGACGAAGAGCTCGTCGTAAAGGGTTACGTCGATGCCAGCTTCGACACAGATCTGGATGACTCTAAGTCACAAACCGGATACGTGTATATTTTGAATGGTGGGGCAGTAAGCTGGTGCAGTTGCAAGCAGAGCGTCGTGGCGGGATCTACATGTGAAGCGGAGTACATGGCAGCCTCGGAGGCAACACATGAAGCAATATGGGTGAAGGAGTTCATCACCGACCTAGGAGTCATACCCAATGCGTCGGGGCCAATCAAACTCTTTTGTGACAACACTGGAGCTATTGCACTTGCCAAGGAGCCCAGGTTTCACAAGAAGACAAGGCACATCAAGCGTCGCTTCAACTCCATTCGTGAAAATGTTCAAGATGGAGACATAGAGATTTGTAAAGTACATACGGACCTGAATGTAGCGGATCCGTTGACTAAACCTCTCCCTAGAGCAAAACATGATCAACACCAGAATTCCATGGGTGTTAGATTCATCACGGTGTAACTAGATTATTGACTCTAGTGCAAGTGGGAGACTGTTGGAAATATGCCCTAGAGGCAATAATAGAATCATTATTATTATATTTCCTTGTTCATGATAATTGTCTTTATTCATGCTATAATTGTGTTATCCGGAAATCGTAATACATGTGTGAATAATAGACACCAACATGTCCCTAGTAAGCCTCTAGTTGACTAGCTCGTTGATCAACAGATAGTCATGATTTCCTGACTATGGACATTGGATGTCATTGATAACGAGATCACATCATTAGGAGAATGATGTGATGGACAAGACCCAATCCTAAACATAGCACAAGATCGTATAGTTCGTTTGCTAGAGTTTTCCAATGTCAAAGTATCTTTTCCTTAGACCATGAGATCGTGTAACTTCCGGATACCGTAGGAGTGCTTTGGGTGTGCCAAACGTCACAACGTAACTGGGTGACTATAAAGGTATACTACGGGTATCTCCGAAAGTGTCTGTTGGGTTGACATGGATCAAGACTGGGATTTGTCACTCCGCATGACGGAGAGGTATCACTGGGCCCACTCGGTAATGCATCATCATAATGAGCTCAAAGTGACCAAGTGTCTGGTCACGGGATCATGCATTACGGTACGAGTAAAGTGACTTGCCGGTAACGAGATTAAACGAGGTATTGGGATACCGACGATCGAATCTCGGGCAAGTAACATATCGATTGACAAAGGGATTTGAATACGGGGTTGCTTGAATCCTCGACATCGTGGTTCATCCGATGAGATCATCGAGGAGCATGTGGGAGCCAACATGGGTATCCAGATCCCGCTGTTGGTTATTGACCGGAGAGTCGTCTCGGTCATGTCCGCTTGTCTCCCGAACCCGTAGGGTCTACACACTTAAGGTTCGGTGACACTGGGGTTGTGAAGATATGTATATGCAGTAACCCGAATGTTGTTCGGAGTCCCGGATGAGATCCCGGACGTCACGAGGAGTTCCGAAATGGTCCGGAGGTAAAGAATTATATATAGGAAGTGATGTTTCGGCCATCGGGACAAGTTTCGGGGTCATCGGTATTGTACCGGGACCACCGGAGGGGTCCCGGGGGCCCACAGGGTGGGGCCACCTGCCCCGGGGGGCCACATGGGCTATAGGGGGTGCGCCTTGGCCTATATGGGCCAAGGGCACCAGCCCCTATAGGCCCATGCGCCTAGGGTTTCCACAAGGGAGGAGTCCCACTAGTGGAAGGCACCCCTAGGTGCCTTGGGGGGAGGGAAACCTCCCCTTGGCCGCCGCCCCCCCTAGGAGATTCCATCTCCTAGGGCCGGCACCCCCCTAGCACCCCTATATATAGTGGGGGAGAGGAGGGACTTCATACACCAGCCCCTGGCGCCTCCCTCTCTCCCCGTTACGTCTCTCTCTCGTAGTATAGGCGAAGCCCTGCTACTGTGACGCCCTGCATCCACCACCACGCCGTCGTGCTACTGGATCTTCATCAACCTCTCCTTCCCCTTGCTGGATCAAGAAGGAGGAGACGTCTCCCGTCCCGTACGTGTGTTGAACGCGGAGGTGCCGTCCGTTCGGCGCTTGGTCATCGGTTATTTGGATCACGTCGTGTTCGACTACATCATCCCCGTTCTTTGAACGCTTCCGCTCGCGATCTACAAGGTACGTAGATGCATCCGATGACTCGTTGCTAGATGAACTCCTAGATGGATCTTGGTGAAACGAGTAGGAAAATTTTTGTTTTCTGCAACGTTCCCCAACACTTCAGATGATAGAGTAATCGGAACTCATCGTGTCAACCCCATACATGACATCTCAGTGGCTGACCCCTTTGCAAAAGTTGTGAGGTTTCGAAACCAGACTTAGAAGTGGTATTATTAGTTTGAACCTCTCTGATATCCATGTTCAGCGGATCAGCACGAGCGTTTGCAACTGATGAGCTGAATTTCATTTCTAATATCAGTTTAAACCTTGTAATCTTCGAATTTGAGCCATATAACTCTGGAATTTGAACCTTGTAATATTTCGAGCCTTTGTGGTACAATCGTTGAAACGGCATCGTATGAGACTCGTATATTGGTAGCACTATTTTGAACTTAATATGCAATGGTCTTAGATTTGATTTTATTAACCATTCTCGAATTTGTTTACCTTGTCGATCTCACAGCACACGATTTGTATAGCTAACTCGACTGCGATCTTGGACATTATTGCACATAGTTGGTTTCTTCCACCGATTGCCCTGTAGAGCACAAAATTAATTATCGGACTCGAGTGTCCATCATCACCCTTCTGTGTAACTTTGACCTCATCACCCACAGGTAAACTTACGACCGAAGTCATTCCACACACTTCGTTATTACAAAGCTTTTTGCCAATAAACGCCCATGATTTGTCCCTCTTCTAGCCGACGCATGGCAAACCAAGCCGGGCGGGAAGCTTGCGTGGTAAACTGCGTGGTAGCGCGGGAACAGGCTCACCGACGATACATTTCGCGCCTTTTCGATCCCACACGTGGTCAAACTATGGTGCGGTGTTGTCAAGCGTGCACTGGAATCCTCACTGCGGTGCGGTGTTGTCAAGCGTGCACTAGAATCCTCCGCTATGAACGTCGTGACAAGACGTGACGATCAGGCCGGCTGGCCCCTATTTGTTACAACGGCTATTTACCCCTTGTGTCTCTTCAACCTTTCGATCGCGCCCCACCATTGCAAGAAGCACACCCACCACGACAAATTGTTAGAAAGTATCCTGCGCGGCTCCAATGGTGCTCTGAGCGGCTGCCACGAGCAGCAGTTCACCATCCATGTCGTGGTGGACACCCACCGAAGGTTCGAGGAGTTCTCGGTGGTGTACACCAACCAACCGGTCTGGGTGGAGCACTCCATCCGCATCATGGAGCTGCTGCTTGCCGACGAGAAGTACAAGGTGGTCGGGTTCGACATCGAGCACACCCACGCTTGTGCCGGGTCTCATCCCAAGGTCGCCATTGCCCAGATGTGTGGGCCACCACATCATCGCCTACCACTACTGCCTGGCCACAAGGCCTCGCGAGCATTTCGCCAGGTTTGTCAACAGCCCCCACTACATGTTCGCTACGGTAGACATCACCTACGATGTCAAGGTGCTCAAGAATTCGGGCATCGCCTGCCAGAATCTTGTCTACATCTAGGGCCAATAAAAGATCTGGGGCAGCAAGGAGCATGAGAAGGACTCACTGGTTCACCTCGCCAAGGCCATCATCGACACCTACTATAGAGACATGAAGGATTCCTGCAACAACGACAAGCGTGCCTGACAGTCGGCCTGGATGAAGAAACTCGAGAAAGATCACGTCGTGTAAGTAGCCAAGGAGGCGTACATGTGTTACGACATGTACAGGCGGATTGTTGACATGAGGAAGTGCCTCCTTCCCCAAAACGGCGAGGGATCCAGCCGGAAGCAAAGCAATGGCAAGCATCGTTGTAACAAGAAGTAGATGATTAGATCCTCGTTTCTCCTAGTTTAGTATGCATGTAATTGCTTACTTTGTTGTGTGAAAATGTTATCTGTGTAGTCACTTGTCTAATTGTATGCTTAATTTGGTTATGCGATGCTGTCTTTTTAAGTATATTTGTTGATGCCCCTGTAGACAGAGCAAATCACATCGCACATGGACTAAACAAGGGAACCCGTCGGTGATGATTTCATCAATCAATGACGATTGTATACCAGCAATCGTTTGCTCACAACACACACGGCTTATTAACAGGAATCGTCTGTGTTGTTATCAGTGTTCCCACACATTTCTGATTATAGACCTATTTGCCGCGTATCACACACATCTTGTTAAGTTGAACCGTTTATGTTCTCTTGGCTCAACGCAAACAGTTCATCCGAGTGAACTGTATGCCGTATATCACACACACCTTCATCTAGCTGCCCGTTTCTGTTGTTTCACCTCATCACAAACAGTTCATCCGAGTGAATCGTATGATGTGTATCGCACACGCCTTCATCTGGGTGCCCGTTTCTTTTGTTCCTCCTCATCGCAAACAGTTAATTGAACTGAAACGTATGCCCTGCATCGCACACGGAACCAAAATCTGAACCGTGTTTGATGCATACGTCATCGCAAATATTTTGGACATTTTTTACGGTTCTCTAACACCACCGTTGCGATTATTGCATCGCACACAGTTTCTCGAAGGGTCTCTGATCGTAGTGTCGCGTTAGCAGCATCCTGCAGTAGTGATTGTGAAGCAGAAACATGTAGCGAACATGCATATTATCAAAGTTTAAATCCTGGTTAGGCATGATAGAATGCTCGTCAAGGAACCCTGGGATGAAATACATGATAAGACCATTTGAACATTTTATCTTGCGTCCCACAAGATGTTTTAGGTCTCCAGCATTGTCGTCAGAAGATTTTGCTTTCCAGCTGGAGACGTTTCCCTGCAAAAGAAGTTAATTCTTCTTAACCACCCACATCTTCAGGGGTGGCTTAGAAGCAATGAGTCTAAGTGCAGTATCTGAGAACTTTGGCTTGGGAGCCCTAGCAAATAGCTTCGCAGGAGGACAATAATACTCATAAGAATATGCATAAAAGTTCTTAGTTTTGTGAACATAGCGGTTAGATGAAACACACTCATATTGATGAGTTTCATAGCGATTCTCCTTCAAAACATTGGCGTTAGGGTGACCATCAGTGATCCTCTGTCTGTATGAAGCTTTTGGATCGTATGACGCCTTTGGTCAGGGGTTTGTCTTCTTCCCAGGTGGTGTCATGATGACATTCACGGGAAGCTTCTCAAGACAGCTTTTGGGCACCCAGATATTCTTCTGGGGTGACCCATTCCTGCAGTTAGTACCAATGTACCTGGCAAACACTTCACCATTCTGATTCTTAAACAACTTATAATTGCATCAAAGGATTCATCAATGATAATTGGATTAGCACAAGTGAAGCCAGATAAAGTAGATGGGTCCATTGAAGGATCCTTAGCAGCAACCCAGGTGGTTTTGGGGTACTTCTCAGGCGTCCAAATGAACCATCAACGTTCATTTTGCTCTCGAACCCAACACCTTCTTTCCTAGGGTTTTGGTTCAGAATCTGTTTCTTGAGGACATCGCACAAAATATGATGCCCTTTGAGGCTTTTGTACATGCCAGTCTCAAGCAATGTCTTCAACCTAACATTCTCATCAACAATAGTAGTGGCATCCTCAGTAAAGGGGTTAGTTACCACATTAGCAGTTGAAGATATTGCAACATCAGAGGTACTAGAACATTCAGCAACAGAGACAACATTATCGCGCTCAAGACACTTCAAGCATGGTGGAACAAATTCTACCTGAGCGGTACTGATCTGTTGGGCGAGTAGTGAATCGTTCTCCTTTTGAAGATCTCCATGAGACGCTCTCAGTTTCTCTAGATCCTGCTTCCTTTGAAGATAATCGGAGGAAAGCTTTTCATGAGAGGCTGAGAGAGTTTCATGACGACTTTCAAGATCTTCGTACTTAATGCGAAGACTTTTAATGTCTTCCATGAAGGACTGAGTTCGATTCATTTCCGCGTCCAACAGGTCATCGCTTTTGTCTAGCAGCTTTTGAATATCTTCCATAGCAGTTCGTTGCTCGGTTGCAATTTTAGCAAGTGTCTATAACTAGGTTTGGAATCACCGGAGGTTACCTTGACACTACGTGCCATGAGGCAGTAGTTTTGATCAGATGGCTCGGGTTCGAAAGACATCGTTTTAAGAGATTCTTTGAACTCGCAGAACCATGGGTCTTGACAGGTTCGATGACCCTCATAGACATCAGAAATCCGGTCCCAGATAAGCTTCGCATTGCAAAGATGCATGATGCGCCTGAACTCATCATTGGATAGACATGAGCATATGATATCCATAGCCGTGATATCCAGACGAGTGTACTTTCGAATGTCGTCAGCATTCGCCATCTTGCATAAGTCGGTGAGACCAATCTCTGTGACGGTCCACAGTTGTTCATGGCAAGGAGGCGCTTCTTCATCATTACTTTCCATTTGGGATAATCTTGACCATCAAAAATAGGACACGCAGCAGAGACTTTGATTATCCCTGCAGTCGACATAGCTAAAACTTCAGGTGGTTAAACCGAATCACACAGAACAAGGGAGTAACTTGCTCTAATACCAATTGAAAGTGCTAGTTATCGACTAGAGGGGGGGGGATGAATAGGCAATTTTTATGAAAGTCTTCAAAACACGGTGGCTTTGAAGACAACAGGTAAACTGAGCTTATATAGTAAGCAGCAGAATGAAAGCTACACTAGGCAAACATAAGTCTAACATACAACAGAATGAAAGCACGAAGACTAGTTGCAACTAGGTAGACAGGATTAGAAAGATAGATAGTACGAAGCTAAACAGATAATAGGCTTCACACTGTGAAGTCAAACATATTAGAAAAGTAAGTAAAAGTAAGTAATGACTTCACGAAGACAACTGTAAAGTAAGGAGAGTAGAGGATAGAACCAGTAGCTTGACGAAGACAAGGATTTGGTAGACCAGTTCCAGTTGCTGTGACAACTGTACGTTTGGTTAGGGAGGCTGAGATTTAACTCAGAAGACCGTGTCTTCACCTTATTCCCCTTGAGCTAAGGACACCCAGTCCTCGCCCAATCACTGTGGTAAGTCTTCGAGGTAGACTTCCAAACCTTCACAAACTTCATTCACCGGCAATCCACAATGACTCTTGGATGCTCAGAACGCGACGCCTAACCGGCTGGAGGATTCACAGTCCTCAAGTGTAACAAGTCTTCAGATCACGCAGACAGAAAGACTTCAGTGATGCCTAACACTCTTTGGATCTGGATGTTTTGGGCTTTGTCCTCGCAAGGATTTCTCTCTCAAATGCTTCGGAGGTGGGTTGCTCTCAAACGACAAAAGCCGTGCACTAACTCTGAGCAGCCACCAATTTATGGTGTAGGGGGTGGGTTATTTATAGCCAGGAGGCAACCCGACCTGATTTGTCCAAAATGACCCTGGGTCACTAAGAAACCGACACGTGTCTAACGGTCAGATTTCAAACACACGCGACAGCTTGGCTTGGGCTACAAGCAAAGCTGACTCATCCAGCTCTGGATAAGATTTGCTCTAATTGTCTTCGCTCGAAGACATAGGATTTGGTTGAGCATCACTTTAGTCACTCTGACTTTGTTCACATGGACCCCACTTAACAGTACAGTGGTTCCTATGACTCAATAAGAAAAGGAAACTACGAAACAACTATGTCTTCGCACTCCATAGTCTTCAAGTGAATAGCTTCACGCGTCATAATCTTCGTCGTGGATGTCTTCACGAACCACCATTGTCTTCAATGTCTTCACACATTTTTAGGGGTCATCTTTGGTAGGTAAACCGAATTAATAAGGGACACTACCTATGTTGTCCTACAATTCTGATAAACACATTAGTCCCTTAACCATGTTTGTCGTCAACCAACTAGGGGTGGCACTAGATGCACTTACACCTTGTCCTTCCAAAATGTCATCTACCACTGTCTTTCAGTCGCATTCAATAACGATCTTTGGGATTGAGAGGTCTTTAGCTAGTGACAATGCCTCGCAGCATTGCTATAATCTCCAACGGTGTCGTGTTTGTGGTGCCGGGCAGAACGAGAGATCAAGATCCCAAGTACATACTGTCTCTACTCCTGCAAATAGCGTGCGAAGCGCCCGTTTTGCCATCTACTGAAAACCCTTTTAGCTATATTTCGCTACCTGCGATGAGGAAGAAGCGTCCGTCTCTAGCGCCTGCATGTGTGGGTCGGCCCATTTAGGGTGTTTTGCTCTCAGTAGCTGCATTCGATGCATATTCTTCGATTTTCTTTGGTCTATGGGTTTTCCTTAGTTTTCTTCTTTTCCTTCCTTTTTCTTCTTTGATTTCTTTCCCTTTTTCTTCTTCTTCTTCTTCAGTTTCTCTATTTTTCCTTGGTTTCCTTCATTTTTTTCTTTCAGCAGGTCTCTTCCGGTTTTTAACACAACTTCACATTTTTCATAAATAGCAAGAGTTGTTTTTGTACTCATTTAACATTTATCAAATATATGATTAATATTTTTGCAATACATATGTTTTCATTTCTGGTTTTTTCATGCACATTGTATATTTTTATGCATCTAAAGTTTTCTTATATACGTTTAGTATTTGAAATATATGATTTCACACTATCCTAAATACTTGTTTTGAACATTTGTCGAACCGTAGTTAAACATTTTTCTAAATACACATTGAAACTTTTTAGTATGATACGAAACATTTGTTTGAACTCGACGAACAGTTTTTTTACATTTGGTATTTTTTTTACAAAAATGTCAGATTTTTTTGGGAAGAAGGAAACATTTTTTAAATGTAATATACATCATTTCGAATGGCATGAAACACTTTTTTACATTGTATAACATATTTGAAAAATGTCACGTACACATTTTTCAAACATGCGATTTTTTTGGATTGTCATACTTTTTTTTGCGAGTAAATGTCCATACATTTTTTGAACGGTAGATACATTTCCTAAAGTGGGGCAATTATTTTTACACTGTGTTTACATTTTTCAGTTACTTTTATTTTCATAATATATCCTTTTTTCCAAAATATAAACAAAAGAAGAACACGTGACATCAGTGTTACGTGACGATGTTGTAACTGGGTTGGCCCAGTACTGGCTAGCTGCAGGCTACCCCTCGCGTTGGCTCGCTTCAGGCGCGCAAGTTATATTGGCCAATCCTATTTGGCGCTGCAGGCGCCGGTTACAACTGTTTCTGCAAACCGGCGCCTGCAGCACGTTAGCTGGGCTCGGCCCATTATTGTTAGCAACCATCAAAGCTGGTGTTCCGATAAATTCCAAAAAATGGTGCCCGCGACGGGATATAACTCGCGACCCGAACGTTCCAAAGGACGCGGGACAACCACCAGACCACAAACCCACTTGTGCATTATTTCTTCGTTTCTCTTTTTTTTTGTTCGCCAGTTTGTTTTATTCTTTTTTATTGTTTTTTACATGTTTTCCTTTTTCTTTTATTTTTTCCTCAAATGCGCGGTTTTCTAGTTCATGAACTTTTCTTCCAAACCGATGCACTTTTTTTGAAATACAATGAACTTTTTTCAAATCCGATGAACTTTTTTCAAATCGAATGAACTTTTTTCAAAATCGGTGAACTTTTCATAAAAATCGGTGAACTTTTTCTAATCTGATTAACTTTTTTGTCAAAATCTATGAACTTTTTCAGAATTGGTGAAATTTTTTAAATTCGATACACTTTTCTTCAAAATCGGTGAACTTTTTCAAATTCGATATTTTTTTTTCAAATTTGATGATATTTTTAAACAAATTGACAAAGTTTTTTTCAAAATCGATGAACTTTTTTGAGATTCATGTTTTTTTTTTGAAATTTAACGAACTGTTTTCCATTTAAGAAAACAGACATTTTCGAAATTGTTTTCTAAGTGGTATAGTAAATGGTTGAGTAATAAATAGTGTGGCTGCGTTAGTTCTAATACTATTCGTGTTGCTTTTGTTCACTAGTGTTCTGGTGGTCTAGTGGTTAAGCTAAGCAGTGAGAGGGTGGTGTGGCGTGAGATTGATTTCCCATGGTGCATATTTTTGGCGTGGTTTTTTCGCGACCGTATCTCTTCCTGGGCCGTGCAGCCGATATTAAAAAGCCCACAGAGGGTGCGCTGTAGGCGCTATTTGTAGATTCGGGCGCCTACAACGCCGAATAGGACCTCCCTGTTATATCTCACTTATATCGAGAATAGCATGCATCTCGCCTGAAGATAGGACAGGCTCATTAGCTCAGTTCATCCGCTCGCTTGGTCGATTTATTGATTTGCTCTGTTTTTCTCGTTTTATTTTTTCATTTCATTTTCTTTTGTTTCTTCATCGGCTTTCTGTTTTTTTTGTTTCTTCATCGGTTTTCTTCATTTCAGGATTTTCACTGGTTTTTATTTCATTATCTTCTTTCTTTATTTCTTTTTGGGCTCTTGTTACTTTTTTATTTTATTTCTTTTGGTATTAGCTTTTTGACATACACCTTCAACATATTTTTTGTAAATTAGGAACATTTTTATATACGTGTTCACATTTTCCAAGTACATGATTAAAACTTTTTCAAAAAAATTTGTAAATGTTGTACATTTTTAGTATACATCAGGAACATTTTATGTGTAAGCATTTAACATTTTCCAAATACATGATTAAAATTTTTTAAACTAATATTTTTTATGTGTACTTTTTCTATAAACATTGTATTTTTTTGTATACATCAGGAACATTTTGTATGTACACGTTTAACATTTCCAAATACATGATTAACATTTAATGCAAGAATATACATGATTAACAAATTTAAAACATATTTTTATGTCCTATTTTTATACACATTGTATATGTTTTTCATACATCAAAAATATTCAGAAATATTTTGATATACATGTTTAACATTTTTGAAACCTTATATTTTTTATGTCTATATTTTTCTTACACATTGTACAACAAATATCCCATCAGGAACATTTTTACATACATGTTTTACATTGTTAAAATAGATGATTAATATTTTTTCATATATATGTTTTGATGTTTATTTTTTCATACACCTTATATAATTTTCATATGAATTAGAAACTATTTTTACACACATTTCACATTTTTTAATGCGTGACCAAATTTTTTCAACTTTTGTCTATAAAGTGATTTTTATAATAAATATATACAAAAGTGAAAGGAATATGAATCACCGGGCTAAGCAGCCATACCAGCGGCAGTCCTGGGTCGGCAGCAGTATAGCTGGCCTCCACAAGTACCACTCAAAACTCTCAAAAAAGAGCACCCCTCAAAATGCTTGCCTAAAAATAGCCCTCAATTTTATTTAAAAAACACCCCTAGAAAAGAGAGGAAAGTATACTTTTCCTCTTAAATCCGTCTTGATGGATCAAATCCCCCTTAATCACCCCTCACAGCGTGTTTGACAATATTTGGAAAGGGGAATGGAAATTTAGAGTAGGGAGTTGGGTCGAGATTAGACATGGGATAAGTCGTTTTATTCCCAATCCTCTGTTTGGTGCGTGATAGGAGTTATGTGTGAGAATTTGAGGAAAAATTGTACTCCCTTGTTTGGTTCATGGGACTTGACATGGGGCTAGACAAGGCAAGTTAGAATGAACGGTTAAGATTGACTCACTTAAACAATTCCCTTCCAACTTCCACCCCCTTCCCTGTTAATAAATCGGTGGGAATTGAAGTCTCAAGTCCCATGCCTCCAATCGAACAATAGATTTGAAGTCTTATACTCCTTCAATTCTCATTTCCTGGCTCTAATTACCCCCAACCAAACACGCTGTCAGATCTGTAATATCGAATCAATCAGGCCCTGAGTGATTTTGAACAGGATTTCAGGTGGTTTTGGAGCGGAACCGAACGATTTCGAACTTGTCGGCGGCGCCTGTACGCGGCGCCGAGGGAGTCCGTCGATGACTTTGCTACCAGCTCATTCTTCATTTGTCCGAGATCGCCATCAAGACGTATTGCAGCAGTGGCCGCGCTATGCCCATTTGGGCCGCGTGCTGGTCCCCGGCCATCCGCAGCCTGCGCGCCTCGGTGCACGCGGCCACGGCCATCGCGCCTGGGTGCACGGGCATGTGTGTTAATCTGAAGAAATCACTAGATTTCTCTCATGTGCACTAATCTCTTGTGCATTGGACTGAAGCATTTACACATGTTAGACTGTCCCGCGCTGTCCGATGTGAGTTGCACTATTCAGAACTTATACTGGTTGATTATGTCTAAACATGTACTCCCTCCGTCCGGAATTACTTGTCGCCAAAATGGATAAAAATGGATGTATCTAGAACTAAAATACATCTAGGTACATCCATTTCTCCGACAAGTATTTCCGGACGGAGGGAGTAACTGGTTCAGATTGCCTGGTCAACAAGCATGCATAAAATATGTGCCTGCAGGATCGAGCGGCTCTCGCACGAGGCTGGCGCCGCCCATCAGGCATTCTTCTCCGTGCTGGCCAGTGGCCAATAGCAATTGACCTTGTTTGGATGTGCCAATTGAGCTTCAGAATGTAGCAAACATGTATTGCTGCATGCAAAATTCAGAAAAGTGAATTAGTTATCTAAAAAGTTGGGAGAGAGAGCAACAGGACAACACTTGTTGGCTGCCTGAGCTTGAACTCACGTGAGAAATGAATCTTGGCTAGTCCTACACCCAAAGTTCATTTATCCAATGACTGAAAATGACAATGTAAACTCCTTTAAAAGCTCTCAGTTTTCTCTGAAGAAAAGAGCGTTTTACATTCTTTTCTTGAATGCCATTGTTGAGGTTCATGTGGAGTTGTAAGCTGAGTTGTTCCTTGTGTGATTCATACTGAACACTGCTTATACAACAGAATCAACAGGTGAGCTCAGAGTGTGAGTAATCTTGTACATGAATTTCTCCTGGGTGATAAAAAAACAGACCATGTCCAGGTTTACGAGAACATAATGTATTATGGTGCTCCTGGTACTCTCTGTTCAATACACAACATGTCAAAGAAAATAAGAGAAAGATATTTCGACACCTCGCTGCCAACCCAAGCCGCCGAGGCCACCGATGACAACCACATCTCTGAATTTTGCTTGTTCTTGTGTAATGTACGCCTGTAGTATGTTTGTTTCTTGTACGTGTAGCTTCAGAGTTGTGAGTGGAAATGTCAGAAGTAAACATCTAATTCTTACTGCTTGTTCCTATTGACAATTGAGGTGTTCCTTACATTCTACACGATGTAATACGCACGATGTAGATCGGATGATCCAAAACGATACAGGGATGCTGGATGCACAAGATACGTCGCCCCGCAACCGGGCCAGCGTCCAGTCATAAATGGATGCTTCTAAAGAATGGATACTTTTTCTACCTTAGAGCAAGTATAATAGAGCACACTCAGCAGGCTATAAGCCATCACACGTCATCAGAATCCCAGCTGGATGAGAGAGAATGAATGTAAGGGCATCTCCAACAATTGTAAGATAGGTGTTGGTAAATTTGCCACCTAGAACATAGTGATGATGTGGCAATGTAATAAATGTGGATTAACCAACAACCTTTGCACAAGCTCCGAGGTGCAATAGAGAGCAACCACATTTATTTTCTCACCATCTATTGGATAACTTAGATACAACCTATTGTAGTAGTTGTATGATAACTTGTTGGTTGATGACATGGACATTTTACCAACAAAACTAGCATACAACCTGTTGGAGATGCCCTAAAAGGAGGGAGTGGGTGCTTCACTAGTCGCCCGGCTACAACACAACAACCTAGAAAAGTAAGCTGCATGCAGTGACATGATAGCTAAAAAGCAGCAGGTACTTCCTCTCTTCCGATCATATGCGTTTCCTTGCCTCCTTTACATGCAAGCATTGAATGCTACCTCTCAATCTATTGTACCAATGGGCTTTTAGGAAGGCTTTAAGTGACATGGCAAAGGTATATAGCTAGCAGCGAGCTATATACCTTATACCTTATAGCCTTATAACCATGCTCTTAAGTGACATGACAAAGGTATATAGCCAGCAGCGGGCTATATACCTTATAGTCTACAGTTGTTTATCTGTACGACTATCTGACACTCCTAAATTTTACAGAGTGCACATGGTTTCTTCAAAATTAGGGATCGTAAAGGATGGGAGCATGGTACCATGATTGGTGAAAACAAGCATTGGAAGTGGAAGTACTGCCCCATGGTTGGGCGCAGCGGTGGTGTCACCAGCCTCAAGCATCATGTTGGCGGTGGCAGTAGCAGGGTAAGGCCGTGCCTATCTGCTCCCAAAGATGTCTCCAATGAGATGAAACGTTTGTTTGTTGGGAAGTAGGAGGTGGAAACCGCAAAAGTGGACGGCACAAAAAGCTACTGTTGTGCAGCCGGCTATGGCAACAGGGCCTCTGAGCCCAAGAACTCTATACCCTTGACCACACATTCGACAGAAGGTTCCATGACGGAAACAGATTCTAAGGAAAACAGTGCATTCCCCTCCTCGGCATCATTCATGACACGCCTTGTGGACATGATGCTTTCTGCTGCAGAGGTGCCGAGGGCGGAGGAGGTGGCGATGACCTCTGTAAACAAGCCATGACGAAGCAGGATGATTGGTGGAGGTCTAGTAGTAAAAAGAAAATTGTTACCTTAACCTCTGGGAGGTCAAATTTTATTTAAAGTACTTGTCAATGTAACTTGAGGATGCTTCATACAGTATTTTTCCTCTTGGGAGGATGTTGTCAGTCTTAAGAAAAGTTGCATGTTACCATTTAGAATGCCTCATGTTTCTAATTATCGCCCTTGGATGTGCTATTTTGCTACACTACACGTCACCATTGAATGCTAAAAGTTGTTCCACGTCGCATGCATCATTTCTCTCACAGTCACTCCTCTCCCTGCCTCAACCTACCGATGCATATCTGATAATGTGAATGTACACAACACTATAAGAATAGATCTGTTAAGTGCATACCTCGGTGACATTGATATGTAAACAGTATATGCATTTTACATATCGCCTTTTGTGGTTGTTTACTTAAACGAAAACAGAAGCCAATAACCTATCTAGCCTCGAATCTAGAAGACTGACAAGCCATAGTTGGAGGCAGAGCGAGTGAAAATTTCAAGATGAAACTTTTGGCTGTTCTCTATTCATGACATGATTTGTTTTACTCAAGGAAAATTTTAGCAAAAATCTTGAAATGCCTATAGTTCTTTCAGAAAGTAAGAAGATTTAGCCAAAACAATTAGTTACCTGAAACAACATAGTCCTACTGGAAGTGTTTTGGCTTCTTAAAGTGGTGTGTACATTCACATTATCAGATATGCACCAGTAGATTGAGACAGGGCGAGGAGAGATTATGAGAGAAATGATGCCTGATAGGTGCAACTTTTAGCATTCAATGGCAACGTCTCGGCATCATAGTTGTATAGCAAAATAGCACATCCAAGGGCGATAATTAGAAAAATGAGGCGTTCTAAATGGTAACATGCAACTTTTCTCAAGACTATGACAACATCCTCCCAAGAGGACAATATTGTATGAAGCATCCTCAAGTTACATTGACAAGTACTTCAAATAAATTTGACCTTGCAGAGGTTAAGGTAACAATATTATTATTTTTACTAAACCTCCCCCAGTTTTCCTACTTCGTCACAATTTATTTGCAGAGGTCATCGCCTGCTCTTCCGCACTTAGCACCTCTGCAGCAGAAAGCATCATGTCCACAAGAGGTGTCATGAATGATGCTGAGGAGGGGAATGCATTGTTTTCCTCATAATCTATCTCCATATTGTGACCAGAAGATTGTTTTGTTTAACAAACTATGAAAAACATAGCTACTTATTATTACCTATTCTAATCCTTCGCAAGTTGAATGTTCCGTTGTAACCTAGGACTATATTGCTTTCCAGTTAACTCATGTTCTTCTATGACATGCTCGATACTATGCTATTCTGCAGTCAGTTGCCATGATTTGCAATTAGTTCTTGTGTGCACCCTACATTAGCAATCTACTCTTTCCGTCCGGAAATACTTGTCGGAGAAATGGATGTATCTAAATGTATTTTAGTTCTAGATACATCCATTTTTATCCATTGTTGCGACAAGTAATTCCGAACGGAGGGAGTATATGATAAAAGTTTCAGAAAATGAATGAGCATAGATATATTATTCATCTATAATGTCGAAAGATTTCAATCAAATTCTACTCACAACATGAGAAACAGAAAAAGGTAAATCATGCTACATTTAGTCAAATTGGCTATGAACTGGACCATTAACACTACCCCAACCAAATTTGCTATGTATGTTTCTCAAGCCTTGAGTTGAACTTATTAAATTTGTACAATGTCTATGTACTCAATTATTTTCAGATTTTTTTCCAGAACTTATAGTATTGTATTTGACGTTCTGTGTTTTTACAAGAGCTCTTGGTGCTCTCTGCCATGAATAGCTCTAGGGCAGTATCCTATGATCCTATCCCCTAGAGTTTTTGTGCAACATGTACATCAAACGCCAAAAAAACATACGAGAAGTTCAAAAAAACTGAAAATGATCCTAGTACATACACATTGGATACATTTAAAATGGCATACAATATGAGCTACATGTTCAATTCACAATTCGAGAAACACAAATAAGAAATAAAGTTGTGGTGGTGCTGATGGCCCTAATTAACAACTGATTTTGAATAAACTAATGTTTATAGCATGATTTATCTTTTTTGTTTCTCAGCTGTGAATTGAATTTGTAATTAAAATTTTGTGATACGTTAAATGTATGTTCTATCTATATACTGACTTCATGCCATCAACCTCACATGGATTAATATCCGATGTACAAAAGAACCGCAACTCCACACTAAGGGAGTCAGCATATGGTTTCATGATCTTGGCCCAGGATTAAACGGCTTGCTCTCTTGAGAAATAAGTGACCTGCAAGAAGCTTCAGATTTTTCAAGTCGCCAAACTACTTAAAATCTGTTAGTGAAGAGGCACCCGTAGAGAGCTCAAAAGCAATTGTGGTTCTGTGTAAGTCCAGAATACAACTAGTAATTTTTTATCTGTGGCCACACACTTTGTGAGTCCTAGGTTCACACTCATGATTCGGTCCATCCCGCCCCTCCATCACTCCCGCGAGCCGCCGGGGCCTCCCCTTCTCCGCCATCCTCCTCCCTTGCTGCCACCAGAGGACGCTACCGGGCGAAGCCCGGCCGGCACTGATGCTGGCGGGGATCCATCGTCCTCTCGCGTGGTGGACTCTACATCGTGGCTGTGGAAGTTGCTCCTCATGGCGGTGGCGGCATGTCTCCCTGTCGGCATGGCCTTCTGGAAATGCGGCGGTGGATGCTGAGGCGGCGGCCTCGGGCGACAGAACTAGTGGTGGCCTTCTTGTCATAGTGATGGGAGGTGGTTGCCGTTGTATAGGCGGCGACATCGGCTAGCACGGCGGTGGGTGCTCCGTGTAGCGCACGGAATTGGGATGGTGGCCCCTCTTTTTCGACGCATAGACTCCATGGTCGTGTGGGCTCGGAGTCTGGATCTCAAGGTTGTGACGACCTTTCTGAGGCTGGTGGCGGTGTAGGACGTCCCCTCCATCAACAGATAGGGTTCGATGCGGGTCAGCAGGTGACACAAGTGTCTCTTCCGGGGACGTCGAGCAATGCATGTCGCCTGCAGGTGAAGCCACCGCTGCATGCGTCACTGGCCAAAGCTATGCACGACGTCTCATCTGAAGGCGCAAACTCATGCCTGCTAGAGGCAGGTGATGCATGGTGGCTCTTGTGGAGGTTCCATGTTTAGCCTGTTTGTAAGGGCATATTTATCCCCTGGTGGTTTTGGTGATTGATGACAATGCTTTTGCAGACTAATCGTGTGCGTTAAGTTCTTTCAGAGAATCATCCATTGGCACAAGACGATTTTCTCCCCTCGGTGTTTTAGTCAAGACGGTGTAGCTCCTTCGTTTCGTTGTTGGTGGACTAGTCTCGTAGGAGTCACCGTACTATTAAGAGGGGATCCGCTTTGGTAAGACTAGGGTGGAATCAACACGTACACATCCTTATCACACCCGTCGTCTTCCTTTCGCAACTCTGGAGCCGCAACTTCTCTTCCATACCTGCTTCGCCCTGTGCCAGCGGTAGTACCGCGATCTCCAGCGGTAGTACCACCGAAGCCCTCCAGCGGTAGTACCGCTCCCAGCGGTAGTACCGCTCCGTAGAGCGGTAGTACCGCTTGCGGGCTTCGGCCGAGTACCGCAGCAGTACCGCGCTACTGCCGCCTTGATTCGAGACGGTGTTTTCTCGTGTCGGGTTTTGCGGCACTAAAAGCGGTAGTAGAAGCGGTAGTACCGCTGCGAGCGGTAGTACCGCTCCTACTCCCGCGGTAGTACCGCTCTGGGGCCAGTGGCCTGGCTTCCTCTCCAGCACGGTAGTACCGCTGGGCAGGGAGCGGTAGTACCGCTCTCAGCGGTAGTACCGCCCTGCCCCAGCGGTAGTACCGCTCTGTGCGGGGCTGCACAGTGAGGTAACGGTTGGATGTGTTCCCACACTATATAAAGGTGTCTTCTTCCTCCAAGTTGACCTACCTCTTTCCCCCAAAGCTCCATTGTTGCTCAAAGCTCCATTTTCGCCCGATCTCTCTCCCTAGCCAATCAAACTTGTTGATTTGCTCGGGATTGGTTGAGAAGGCTCAGATCTACACTTCCACCAAGAGAAATTTGATTCCCCCCACTTATCCCTTGCGGATCTTGTTACTCTTGGGTGTTGAGCACCCTAGACGGTTGAGGTCACCTCGAAGCCATACTCCATTGTGGTGAAGCTTCGTGGTGTTGTTGTTGTTGTTGGGAGCCTCCGATTGTTGTGGAGATTGCCCCAACCTTGCTTGTAAAGGTTCGGTCGCCGCCTTCAAGGGCACCAATAGTGGAATCACGGCATCTCGCATTGTGTGAGGGCGTGAGGAGAATACGGTGGCCCTAGTGGCTTCTTGGGGAGCATTGTGCCTCCACACCGCTCTAACGGAGACGTACTTCCCCTTAAAAGGAAGGAACTCCGGTAACACATCTTCGTCTCCACCGGCTCCACTCTTGGTTATTTTGTGCCTTTACTTTTGCAAGCTTACTTGTTGTTACATCCCTTGCTTGCTTGTGTACTAGTTGTTATTGCATCATATAGGTTGCTCACCTAGTTGCACATATAGACAACCTATTTTGTTGCAAATTTTAATTTGGTAAAGAAAAGGTTAAAAATTGTTAGTTGCCTATTCACCCCCCCTCTAGTCAACCATATCGATCCTTTCAATTGGTATCAGAGACTCGTCACTTTTTAAGGACTTTACCGTCCAAAGAGTATGGTTGATGTCGTTGATGAGGTGGGAGAGCACTCCGGTGCGAATCTGATCTCATCTACGGGAGATGGGGGCAACTCGATCTCACGTGAGGAATTCAATGTTGCTTTGGAAACATTGAAAACCTCCATGACGACCGAGGTCAAGGACATGTTTAAGGAATTCCTAGAAGGACTTAAACAATCTACCTCGCCGATGAAAGTGGGTGATCCCACCAACAAGGTGACGGATGCTCCCTCCGACAAGGGGGAAGCTAACATTGATAAGAGTCCTTCTATTAGTGGTAGAAATGGTACCGGCATCTTTGCCCATGTGGAACCCCCGGTTTATGGAGGGCCAATTCCCTCCACTCATTTGAATCATGCCGGTCCACCTCCTAAATATGAGAAACATGAAGATTTTGATTCTTGGGTCTATCGCTTTAAGCGTCATTTGAAACATGTGAACACTAACCTTTGAAGAATCATTGAAGAAGGTTTTTATCCTCATGACCCAAGCAACTTCACCCCTCGAGAAGCCGTGGACAATCAATTCAATGAGAGTGCTCTCTTCATCATCCAAGATGCAATCCTTCCCGAAGATCTCCCTCACCTTCGACCCCATGTCATGGCTAAAGAAGCATGGAAATGTGTCGAGGGTCTATATCGTGGAAGTGCTAGCATTCAACGCTCCAACTATGAAGTGGTGCAAGATGAAGCCGATGAGTTTGCAATGAAAGAAGATGAAGAACCTCGTGAGCTCTTTCGAAGAGTGACCAAACTCGCGTCGCACTTCGAGATCATGGAAGCAAGGACACGGATGACAATTGGATCAAGCGGAAGTTCCTCAAGGCCATGATGCCCTACAACAAGGCCATGTCCTTCGTCATTCGTCAACGACCGGACTTCCACTCCATGACCTCAAATGAAGTGTTGGATGAGTTCGTTGCAATGAGCATCTTGGACAAGACCGCTGACAATGCGGTGCTCCGTTCTCAAAGAGCAAAGAAGCCTAACCTTGCTTTGAAGGCCAAGGTTACTATGGAAGAAGAGGAAGAAGTGGAAGATGAGGAAAGCAACCCCGAAGACACCAAGTTTGACTACCATGAGCACATGGCCCTTGCTTCAAGACAATTTTGGAGCAAGAAGAGCTCAAGACCCAACTTCAACAAGAACAACTCAAGTGGCGTCAAGGGCAAGCAACGAGTTAGAACTTGCTTCAACTGTGGCAATGTGAGCCATTTCGTTGCGGATTGTCCTTACGAGAAGCGGGAAGACAATGGTGGCAAGTTCATTTGAAAAGACAAAGCCAAGTCCTTCCCCAACAAGAACAACTTCGCCAAGAAGACTCCAACTCGTGGGTTGGTGGTTCAAGAAGAATACCAAGAGGATGACGATGATGATGAAAATGAAGAAGCAACGGCCATGGCGTCCGTTGCCATTGCTACCACTCCCCGGGTGTCTCTCTTCGAATCACCCAACGAAAACATCACCGCTAGATGCCTCATGGCTAAAGCCTCAAACAAGGTAACCCCCAACATCACAACCACCATCATTACTAATCCCTCCTTGGAGGATTGCATTGATGGACATGTTGAGTCTAATGAGGAAGTGAATGAATTTGAGTCTTTTATGAGTAAGCTCAAGGGAAAGTCCAAGAAGCACTTTGTTGCTCTCTTGGAACAACTTGGTGAGGCCAATGACATGATCGAGGCTCACGAAGAAACCATCTCCAAGATGGAAGGTCATAGTCGTGACTATGCCGAGGAGATATCGGATCTCTCTAATGCTCTTGAGGAAGAGCGTGTGCATCGTTTGACTCTTGAGGAGTCACACAATGATGACCATGCTAAGTTAAATAAAGATCTTGATCATGCTCTTGTCATGTCTCGTGTGCTAACCTCCGAGAAGGCTAAAATTGGGGTTGATCATGCTAGACTCATAGAGGAGTTTGAGATACTTGACAAGGCCCACAAGGTCTTGAAGGGTACTCATGCTAGCCTCAAAGAGTCCCATGCTCAACTCCAAGTTAAGCTAATCAAGGAAAAGGCCACCTTTCCTCATATGGTATTAATTGATAATGCATGTGCTACTAACCCATGTTGTGAGCATGTGCATCTTGTGGAGGAAAATGCCAAGTTGAAGGATCAACTTGAGGAAGGCCTTGTGTCTTGCATTCAAGGTGAGAAAAACCTCAACGACCTTTTGAGCAATCAAAAGGAAGTTGTGGCCAAAGAAGGAATTGGGTTTGCACCCAAGTCCAAGAGCAAGAAGAAGAAGAACAACAAGACCAATCGTCCTCCTCCTATCAAACAAACGTTCGTGAAAGAGGGAGAGGGTGCTCCTAAGAAGAAGGAGAAAGTGAAGGGAGTTGATGTCCAAAAGGGCAAAAGCATTTCCTCAAACAAAGCCGGCGACTTTAACCCGTCATATGTGTTGTGCCGTGCTAGTGATGGACATGTTTATGCTAGATTTGTTGGTTCTTCCTATGAGTACATTGAATGGTCTATTTGGGTTACCAAGACCCTTGTTACTAACATCAAAGGACCCATTACTAAATGGGTACCTAAAACCAAGCATTGATCTCATGTAGGTGTTTGCTTCCGGTGGGGGATCATGGTTGCTCGACAGTGGAGCAACAAATCATATGACCGGGAGCAAGGACTTGGTGGTGGACGTGCAAGAGATTCCATCTATGCCCACCAATGTCGAGTGGGGTGATGCATCACATTCTAAGGTATTGGGTCTCGGCAAGGTTGTCATTTCTCATGATCTAACGATCGAGAAAGTCATGCTTGTTGAGTCCCTTGCATTCAATTTACTTTTCGTTCGTCAACTTGCATTCATGGGCTTTGCTACATTCTTTGATATTGATACTGTGGCCCTCTTGTGGAGCAAGACTCTTAAAGTAGCCTTTGTTGGGCATTTCGAGAACGGTCTCTATGTGATTAACTTCTCGGAGCGACCCACTAAGACCGCGACATGCCTAATGGCTAAAGTTGACGTGGGATGGCTTTGGCATCGCCGTTTAGCCCACGTCAATATGAGATCTTTGCAAAGTCTTCTCAAGGGGGACCATGTTCGTGGACTAACAAATGTTAGTTTTGCCAAAGATCGTGCTTGCAGTGCTTGTATCGAAGGAAAGCTTCATGAAAAGGCTCACCCTCCTTCAACCATCATCTACTCGAAGAGACCCTTGGAGCTCCTTCACATGGATCTCTTTGGGCCTCCATCTTTTGATAGTCTTGGAGGGAGAAAGTATTGCTTGGTGATTGTGGATGATTATTCAAGGTACACTTGGGTATACTTCTTCAAGAGGAAGAGTGAGACTCAACAAACCGTCATTGACTTTGCAAATGAATCTCAACGTCAACATGATGCAAAGATCTTGACAATAAGAAGTGACAATGGCACCGAGTTCAAGAACTACACCTTGGATGAGTTTCTTAGTGATGAGGGGATCAAGCATCAATATGCGGCACCTTATACCCCTCAACAAAATGGTGTTGCGGAGAGGAAGAATCGGACGTTGATGGATGCGGCAAGGACCATGATGGCGGAGTTCAAGTCTCCGTACAACTTTTGGGCCGAAGCCATCAATACCGCATGTCATGCATCCAATCGGCTCTATCTTCGCAAAGGCTTGAACAAGACTCCTTATGAGATTCTCACCGGCAACAAGCCCAACGTCAAGTACTTCCGGGTGTTCGGTTGTAAGTGTTTCATTCTCAAGAAAGGTGTTCGTTTGTATAAATTTGAGGCTAGAGCTCATGAGGGCATATTTGTTGGTTATGCTACAAACTCTCATGCTTACCGTATCCTCAACAAGTCCAACGGACTCATTGAGGAGACGTGTAACGTGGAGTTTGACGAAAATAACAGCTCCCAAGTGGAGCAAAGTGGTACTTGTGATGTAGGTGATGAAATTCCTCCTCAAGCCATAAGAAGAATTGGTATTGGTCAAATCCTACCCATTGAGGAACCCCTTGTGGCCGAAGGAGAAGGACAATGCTCTACTCAAGTAGAGCCATCACCTCATCAAGACCCACACGCTTCCGAAGAACAAAGTGAAGGCCCTCAACCTTGTGAACAAGACCAAGGGCAAGATCAACCTCAAGATGGTGGTGAACCTCTAAATGATGCCCAAGGTCAAGTTCTCCCCCTCGAGCAAGTTCAAGATCAATAGCAAACTCAAGCTCAAGATCAAGAACAAGCTCAAGACGGCGCTTAAGATGATCAAGTCAACCCTCCTCCCTCCACATCCGAGGAGGAATTAGAGCGTCGTGCCGCGAAGATTGCTTCCAAGCTCACCACTCAAGGCCATCTCATGGAGAATGTAGTTGGAAGCCTAAGAAAGGGGGTAAGCACTCGTAGACAATTAGCAAACTATTGTGAACATCACGTGTTTGTCTCTTTTGTTGAACCCCAAAAGGTCTATGAGGCGCTCGAAGACTCGGATTGGCTCAATGCCATGCATGAATAACTCAACAACTTTGAGTACAACAAAGTATGGAGATTGGTGCCAAGGCCATCGGGGAACCACAATGTCATTGGAACCAAGTGGATCTTTAAGAACAAGCAAGATGCTCATGGGAACATCGTTCGCAACAAGGCAAGATTGGTAGCACAAGGCTACTCCCAAGTCGAGGGTATCGACTATGGTGAAACCTTTGCTCCCGTTGCTCGTCTTGAATCCATACGTTTGTTGATTGCCTATGCTTCTCATCACAACTTTAAGTTGCAACAAATGGATGTGAAAAGTGCTTTTCTTAATGGTCCTATTAATGAGTTGGTTTATGTCAAGCAACCCCCCGAGTTCGAGGACCCCTACTTCCTGGATCATGTGTATCAACTCGATAAGGCACTCTATGGCCTTAAACAAACCCCACGTGCGTGGTATGACCACCTTACCGAGTTGCTACAAGATCGTGGATTTGAAGTAGGACAAATCGATCCCACTCTTTTTACTAAGAAGGTCAACGGGGAGTTGTTTGTATGCCAACTATATGTTGATGATATTATATTTTGTTCTCCTAACAAAGCTTTCAATGAGGAATTTGCCGCTCTCATGACCTCCAAGTTTAAGATGTCTTCGATGGGAGAGTTGAAGTTCTTCCTTGGTTTTGACATCAAACAAAGAAGAGAAGGAACCTTCATCAACCAAGCCAAATACACTCAAGACATGCTTAAAAGATTCAAGCTAAGTGATGTCAAGCCGGCTTCTACACCAATGCCTACCAAGTGCCAACTTGACATCGATCCCAATGGTAAAGCGGTGGATCAAAAGGTATATCGCTCCATGATTGGCTCCTTGCTTTGCCTTTGTGCATCTAGACCGGATATCATGTTGAGTGTGGGGATGTGTGCACGTTTTCAAGCCGCACCAAAGGAAAGTCACTTTGTGGCGGTCAAGCGAATCTTTCGATATTTGGCTCATACCCCAAACTTTGGCTTATGGTACCCAAGAGGAGCAAACTTCAAGCTTGAAGGTTTCACAGATTCTGATTGGGCGGGAGACAAAGTGGATAGGAAGTCCACTTCTGGAGGGTGCCAATTTCTTGGTTGCTCTTTGGTAAGTTGGTCTTCCAAGAAGCAAAGTTGTGTGTCTCTCTCGTCCACCGAAGCGGAGTATGTGGTGGCTGGTAGTTGTTGTGCTCAACTCCTATGGATGAGGCAAACTTTAAAGGAGTACGGTGTCATTTGTGACAAAGTGCCTCTTTGGTGTGATAATGAAAGTGCCATCAAGATTTCTCTCAACCCGGTGCAACACTTCAAGACGAAGCACATTGAGATTCGGTATCACTTCATCCGGGATCACATTAGGCGAGGGGAGATCGAGCTCAAGTATGTCAACACTCATGATAACCTTGCAGATATTTTCACGAAGCCCTTGGATGAAGCAAGATTTCGCGAGTTAAGGCATGAGCTAAATATCATTGATTTGAGCAATGTGACTTGAACCCGTGCACCCCCCACCACACTCATCTTGTTGTCTAGTTTAGGTGTAGGCATGGACATAGGGGGAGTGTTGTTCTCTCAATGAACTCTCCCTCCCCCCATTATGCATAAAACGATCAACTCTTTCACATTAGCCATTTTTGATGGTACTTGTGCTTCAAAGACGAGTTTTGGTCATGGGCCCAAGGATAATTCTTCGCGGTGCCATACCAATTGACTCAAACATAGGTGGCTCCGGCCACCGCCCTCTCTTGAGAGAGGCCAGAGCTCGCTCTTCTTTTGTTTGGTTGCTTTGATGGAGTGGGTTCCGGTTCGGTGTTCGTGTGTGTGTTGTCTTGTTGGTCCTTTCCTTGTCTTCGCCTTGGTTGCTTTGCTTTTTGGGTGCTTTGAAGGAGTTTTTGTCTAGAAGCATGTTTTTCTGGTTGCTGGTGGTACTACCGCCGCTGGCGAGCGGTACTACCGCTCCAAGCGGTACTACCGCTCCCCAGCGCGGTACTACCGCTGAGAGGCGTGGGCGAGGGTTATATCGGGGGCAGGGGGAGTTTCTTCTCCCCCATACCCATTCGCACGCCCACACGCCTGTTCCTCTCTCTCCCCAGCAACCGGCGCCGCGGGAGGGCTCCGGCGGATCTCCCTCTCCGGGCCGTCCCTCTCCATTCCCTTCGGTGGAGACGTTCCCCACCTTGTCCTCTTGCCATGGATGCCGGTATTGCCCCCGTTCTCTTGTTCTTTTTGTCTAGGTTTCCAATCTAGCATCTTAGGGGCAGTAGCAGTTGCATCTCTAGATTTTTAGCCAAATCTAGGCTTGAGTTGGATGGAGAATGCTTCTAGGCAGTTTGGATTGATGTTTGGTTGAGTATTTTTGAATTTGGTAGGACGGTAGTGCCGGATCTGACCACGGTAGTAGGAAACTGCTGTTTCCCCGCCCCGAGCAGTACTACCACCCTCTCCAGGGCGGTACTACTGCTTGGAGCGGTACTACCGCTCCATGTGGAGCGGTACTACCGCTCATGGCGGTACTACCGCTAGCAGGTCGCGGTACTACCGCTCTCTACCAAATTCCACTCTACTTCTACCTTTCAGTGATCTTTTTGCTCGTGTTTTGTGGCTTATGCTTGTGCTTTCTGGTTGTTTGCGTGTTCTTGTGTGTGGTTCCAGGTGATGAGGTCCCTGAGCATCAGGCTTGTCGTGTCAATCCCGGACGTGCCACGTCCAAGCGCTACCGTACCACCGAGCCTGCCGGAGGATCCTCAAGTGCTCCACCTCCACCTCCACCTCCACCTCAACTCCAGAAGAAGTCAGGGGTCAAGCCCAAGCCCGGAAAAACAGTGCTAGAAATGCCGCCAAAGGAGTTCTAGGCGAGGCGCCGCCGCAACCCGTATGAAGCTGACCAAGATCCCACTTTGGTCAACCGTCCGTTCTGGAACAGGTTCCAGTTTGCAATCTTCTTCGATGTTCTCAAAGTGAAGAAGAATTTCTTTGTCAAAGTGCACTCCATCGACACCGACCATATGGAGCAAGATCCTGACTACTTTGGTGAAGCTCTTCAGATGTGCACTCAACTGAACATTCTTGGGATCATGAAATTCAACAAGGACTTTGATGCTGACATGGTGGCCCAATTCTATGCCACGGTTCACCTTGGGACTGATGAGGACAGGACACTCACCTGGATGACCAATGGCAAGTTGCTTTCTGTCAAGTGGAGAGCGTTCATGCAGTTGATTGGGGTGCAAGACCTCGGTGTTGAGTCTCCTGTTGGCTTTCGCCCGCACGCCCGCGCCCATTGCACTCACAAACAAGCTCTCTGGCCATACTGCACTCTGAAGATCAACCAGGAGACACGGAAGGAAACCTATGAGCTGCCTGCCTATCTGGATATCCTTCACCGCATCTTCAGAGAGACCCTTTTCCCTCGCATTGGGAATCTGGACCAGGTTCACTCTTATCTCGTGGACATGCTTCTTTTCTGCCAGCGTGAGAAGGAGAATCCCACCGGAGAGTCTTTGGATATCTCTCATGTTATGTGGTCTGAGCTGCTGTTTGCTATCTCCGAGCGCAAGTGCCCGATCTATGGTCCGTTCATCATGCTGCTCATTGAGAAGGCCTGGGATCATGTATATCCTAAGGTGCCACTGGAGTCTGGAGAGTTGATCTCTCACGATGTCAAGCGTCTGAGGAAGAAGGATAGCTGGGGCACTCAGGCCCCTAAGACTGGAGTTCCTTCGTCTGCTGCTGCCATGGAGACAGAGGAGGAGCCTGCAGCTGATGATGATGAGGATGATGACTACATGCCTTCTGAGGCAGAGCCCTCTTGGGCTAAGAAGCTCAAGTCTAAGATGAAGAAGCTGTTCTGCATGGAGGCTCACGGTCCGTACATGACTCATGTGGCTGAGAAGAAGGCTTGAGGTCGTCACAAGGAGCTCATGCGACAGTTGGGTGCTACAGTCAAGAGTGGATCTGAGGACCAGCTTACTGAGGAGGAGGAGTGGATTCAGCAGCACTGCCCGTGGACCGATTCTGAGGCCGAGCACTTCCAGACTGACGACTGTGGTGCCGATGATTCCGCTGGGCTCTGATGCGTGTGTCCCTCATTTGCTCTCACCTGGAGCCGTAGCAACACTCCCTCTCCTTTTTGGTGTCTCGATGCCAAAGGGGGAGAGAGTTTAGGGATTTGCGAGTTGTGTCTTTCGTCTCTTATTTGTGTCTTGTTCGTTGTGTCTTGTTCGTGTTTTCCTCGCATTTGCTTTGGTTGGTTTGTCTGTGAGACCTAAGTTCGAGTGAGACTTAAGTACGAGTCATATGGTGTGAGACATATGCTACCTTACTTTTTAGTATCATTATCTATGTCACTCTAGCTTATGAGTTGCGTGCTTTTCTTGTTATATCATCTATGCTGCTCTCATACACCATGTTTAGATTGTTGGTCTCTAAAATGTAGGGGGTGCTTTGATCCTAGTATGTGTGCTGTGCAGTCCAAAGCACTTATCTAAATAGCACACATCTAGGGGGAGCCCATCTACATGTTAGGACCGTGGGGTTTGTATGCTTACTCTATATCTTGTTTATGCAAATCCCGTATTGTCATCAATCCACCAAAAAGGGGGAGATTGTAAGGGCATATTTATCCCCTAGTGGTTTTGGTGATTGATGACAATGCTTTTGCGGACTAATCGTGTGCGTTAAGTTCTTTCAGAGAATCATCCATTGGCACGAGACGATTTTCTCCCCTCGGTGTTTTAGTCAAGACGGTGTAGCTCCTTCGTTTCGTTGTTGGTGGACTAGTCTCGTAGGAGTCACCGTACTATTAAGAGGGGATCCGCTTTGGTAAGATTAGGGTGGAATCAACACGTACACATCCTTATCACACCCGTCGTCTTCCTTTCGCAACTCTGGAGCCGCAACTTCTCTTCCATACCTGCTTCGCCCTGTGCCAGCGGTAGTACCGCGATCTCTAGCAATAGTACCGCCGAAGCCCTCCAGCGGTAGTACTGCTCCATGGAGTGGTAGTACCGCTCCCAGCGGTAGTACCGCTCCGTAGAGCGGTAGTACCGCTCGCGGGCTTCGGCCGTAGTACCGCAGCAGTACCGCGCTACTGCCGCCTCGATTCGAGACGGTGTTTTCTCGTGTCGGGTTTTGCGGCACTAAAAGCGGTAGTAGAAGCGGTAGTACCGGTGCGAGCGGTAGTACCGCTCCTACTCCCACGGTAGTACCGCTCTGGGGCCAGTGGCCTGGCTTCCTCTCCAGCACGGTAGTACCGCTGGGCAGGGAGCGGTAGTACCGCTCTCAGCGGTAGTACCGCCCTGACCCAGCGGTAGTACCGCTCTGTGCGGGGCTGCACAGTGAGGTAACGGTTGGATGTGTTCCCACACTATATAAAGGTGTCTTCTTCCTCCAAGTTGACCTACCTCTTTCCCCCAAAGCTCCATTGTTGCTCAAAGCTCCATTTTTGCCCGATCTCTCTCCCTAGCCAATCAAACTTGTTGATTTGCTCGGTATTGGTTGAGAAGGCTCAGATCTACACTTCCACCAAGAGAAATTTGATTCCCCCCACTTATCGCTTGCGGATCTTGTTACTCTTGGGTGTTGAGCACCCTAGACGGTTGAGGTCACCTCGAAGCCATACTCCATTATGGTGAAGCTTTGTGTTGTTGTTGTTGTTGTTGGGAGCCTCCGATTGTTGTGGAGATTGCCCCAACCTTGCTTGTAAAGGTTTGGTCGCCGCCTTCAAGGGCACCAATAGTGGAATCACGGCATCTCGCATTGTGTGAGGGCGTGAGGAGAATACGGCGGCCCTAGTGGCTTCTTGGGGAGCATTGTGCCTCCACACCGCTCTAACGGAGACGTACTTCCCCTTAAAAGGAAGGAACTCCGGTAACACATCCTCGTCTCCACCGGCTCCACTCTTGGTTATTTCGTGCCTTTACTTTTGCAAGCTTACTTGTTGTTACATCCCTTGCTTGCTTGTGTACTAGTTGTTATTGCATCATATAGGTTGCTCACCTAGTTGCACATCTAGACAACCTATTTTGTTGCAAATTTTAATTTGGTAAAGAAAAGGTTAAAAATTGTTAGTTGCCTATTCACCCCCCCCCCTCTAGTCAACCATATCGATCCTTTCACTGTTGCTGCTGGATCGAAGGTGGTGCAGCAGTGACGGGAGGCAGGCAGTATGGGACGTCTTTGTTTTCCTATGTTGTCTCTAGAGGTATCCAGTTATCGAGGAGTCGATAGCCGGATAAGAGATACTAGTACAGACAGCTTAAACGATGAGTATATGCACTCCGATGGATACACAAGATCTCTGATCAGGCTATGTGATTAACTTCACAAGACTCTAGTAGGATGCAAATGAGGCATAATCTACCTTAACCGTTTCCCCACAACTAACATCATTCCCAGAGGAAATCATTTGAAAAATTGCATTACCCTTCCTTTAACTAAATGTGAGTAATCACTACACTAAGGAGAGTGATTGATAGTTACCCAATATCAATCAATCAGACACATAAACTAAATGTTTCAGAACGGTGTTCATGTGAAAAAGGCTAATACAAGACTTGCCTGACCTGGAAATTCCAGTTCTGTATAATGGATGAAGGTGCTCTAGCCCGCACCCGTAAATTTGATTTGCAAATGTCATAAATCCCACCATTATAGTTAATCAAACCAATGATCTGTATTGTCTCCTTTATATTTCAAAGCATGATTTTGCAAATTCTGTTGGGATATAATAAGTAGCTAGGTAACTCATCTTTGATGACTTACCTCATGGTTGCTTTAGGCCATCTAGTCAGGCACCACGATCTATCTTCGTTGTTAGATATATGAAATGATAAGCACCAAGAGTGTTTCCATATGTAGATATGGTGGCATGTAATTGCCTCGTCATTAAGACCATGGGTAAAATTATTTAAATGCATGCTTTTGCAAATGCTTTAGGAATTTATTTGTTATGTACCTCATTTTCATCCTTGATCTTGCGATTAGTTGATCCAGTAGGGCACCATGAACCATTTTCCTCATTAGAATTATTTCACGAGGATTTACTTAGGCCCTTTGGAGCTCTGGTTAGCGATGATTGCGTGATGGTTGAAAGTGGGTACCAATGAGAGACCAGGGTGCTATCGTATATATATCTGGTAGCCTACAGCGAATCACCTCAATGTTAGAACTATGTGGAGATATATTTTTAATGCATAATTTCGCTGATCTTTATAGGATTTGCTAAGAAGGTACCTTATGAATTGTCTTCCTCTCATGATTTTGGGGTGATCCCATTGAGCACCATGATCCATCTCTATCGTGAGATCTACACCATGGGAATTCACCAAGTCCACATTAGATCTGGAGAGTAGCAACGACGGGAGGTGGTTGGTGACAGCATGGTGAGGTTGTTGCAATTTATTTGGATCCAATTGCTTGTGTCATGGCTTTTGGCTCTCAAAGAAAAAAACTAGAATGAACATATATGTGCTTTTTTCTAGCAACAAAATTGACGACGAGACATAGGGGGTAGTCGAGTGGTGAGGCTGTCGGCCGGCCATAGGCATGGTGCCTAATGGTGGCAGAGTAGGGTGTTATCAAACATGAAGAATCCATAGAGAGGATGTGTGTACAACATACAAAAGTGCTAGAAGCAATGAGGATATGTGGAGAGGGGCGGCGGTGGAGGGCAAGGGAGGGGAATGGGTGGCACGGGTGGGGATTAGGGTTGGATAGGCTTAAATACTAGAACAGTTGGATATTTTCGAAATTTTTATGCTTGTTTTGCTAGATAGTCCCTTCAATAACCTCAATTTATAGAAATGACCTTTTCAGCATACACGATAGACTCGCTAACTTTTTAATGACAAGATCGATCGTTCAGAAAGATTTGAATATTTCACGGCCCCTATAGAGTCATGAAGAAGAATATGAGATGTGAATGGACAGTAAGAGATATCTCGCGAAAGTAAAAATCCTCGTGCCACCCTAAATTAAAACCTTACAAAATTTACTCCATGATTTAATCTATGAAGGTCACTTAGTATTATCTCAAGTCAAAATGTTATAAGTTTGACCAATTTTATACAACACCCAATGAATATATTATGAAAACATATTTCTTCATAGATCTAGTGATATTTTATTTGTAGTGTAGATGTTAAAATATGTTTCTACCAACTTGGTCAAACTTTAAAAAAATGATTTTATATAAGACTATGTGCCCTTTATATGGATAAAGGAGAGAGTACCAAGATTGAAAAATCACAGGATAGAGGGAAGAAGTTTTCTCACATCGCATTGCCAAGATTATCAGAAAATGGGCGTTGGCATGTCCAGGTCAAATCAAATAGCGCTAGGACAGTTGGCCCTCAGAACTTTTAGGATATTACAACTTCTTAGTAGATTTCTTTTTTGTGGTGACAATTCAACATAGACAGTTGATTTGCATGGTTGGATTATTCTCACTACAGATACCTCCTCCGCAAATAAATGTTGATTACTAACGATACCAAGGTTAATTAATAGGTTCCTTCTATAAGAAGATCAAATCATACCATATTATGGTCATTACAACCGATTAATGATGCTACTATAGGAAAGAATAAAGTAATAATGACGTGAAATCATGTTAAAACTAGACTTTTACAATTGGTAGCACCATTGTCTATGCTCCTTCCCTAGTCTCCACAATTTGTATTGTCACAACAATATTTAGTCACAAATATGTTGAAATTGAAAATATTTAGAAAAATATTCAGGCCAATCTAGCATTTTTTTGGCACTAGAAAATTACTCATGTCAAACTAAAATAGACTCTATATATCGGTTCAAATTTTAATGTATTTTAAATTAGTATCTAATTTGGAATTTATTTTTGGTAGGCACACTGACAAAATAGAACGCCTAAATATATAAGATAATTAAAGCTTGCTAAGGAGGAGCTCTTCACGTGAGTCCGCGGTTGTGGCTGGAGGCTCTCCACTCGCTGACACGTGTTTGTAATGAACGGTACCATCGAATGAAAAGTAACCATAGATTGAGAAGTATACTTTATGAACGGTAATTGTGGGTAAACAAAAATTATGGTCGAACAATATTGTTCCATGAATAGTATTTTCGCGCCCCCCCTTTTCTTCAAGATAAAATTACCAAAAAATCTGGGAGCAAATATTACATCAAAGATGAGAAACCCTGCTAGATTTGTGAATTTTTTTGCGCCGAGACATCATTCGTGAAGGTAAAAAAAATTAGCTTGTTTTTTTGTTGCGGGTAAAAAGAAATTAGGTGGAACAATACTGTTTCATGAACAGTATGTCGTGTCCCCCCTTTTTCTTCAAGATAAAATTACCAAAAAATCTGGAAAAATATTACATCAAAGTTGAGAAACCCTTCTAGTATTGTGCAAATTTTTGCGCCGAGACATCATTCGAGAAGGTCAAAAAAATTAGCTTCTTCTTTTTGGGCTGCGGTGTAAAGTCTCCATAAATTTAGAGTTTGCAGTATAAATTTAGATTGACCATTTGTAGTAAAATTGTACTTACAACTAAATTGGTGAATACAGTGATTATATGGACATTATTCTCTACAATTCCATGTTCTTTCAATTTATATTATAGGGTAACTGTCAAAGTACCTCAATTTGTGTTTTGCCTTTTCGTAGTCAGTTATTTTTCATATAAAGTGCAATATACAAATACATGAAGTATTTTACAGACTACATCCAATTTCCGGTGGCACCGCCTTGTGTTACACATGCTGCTTTGTCTAGAAAAAACATCAATTATGCTTCCACCTTCTCTCCCAATCTCCTCCCACCTCTCTCCACTAGAATAGTCTGGCCCCAATTGTTTCACCGCCACAGGTTGGATCTCAGTCCACTATCCATGGTCTCCACAAAGTATGCACGTGCCTCGTCCCACAAAGACCTTGCCTTCGTCTCCACATCTCCGGAGCCAAGAGAACACGGAAAGGACGAGGATGAGGCAACATTGCAACGGGATGCTCTCTACCGTCACCCAAACCCTGGCGGCGCCCCTCTCGATCGATCTTCTTCTAGCGGCACTCCTTCCCGACTCTCTCCCAACAAATGAGGACGTGTAACACCGTCAAGTTCCCCAGCGAGGGTGTCAACCCTTTGCATCGGCAGTGGCTTCTCCTACTACACTTCCTCGAGCTCTCTTCATCCTCTCATCTTCACCCAGTACACTTCCTTGAGCAGAAGCTTCAACTATTTCCCTCTCTAGTTGTTAATCTGTCCCTTCTCATGGCTACTCCTATCCCCCTCCAATTGTTGCTCCCACCCCTCCCATGGCTTCTCTCCACCCTTCATGAAAACTTAGAAATTGAGCAAGCTCTCATATCGCAATTTTTTCTTGCCTGCACACAATCTGGTTCTTTTTCCCTATCTCAGATCATTTCGCAGTCGTAGACAAAGATGTGGTAGCATATGAGATCAAGGCTAAGATAATGCACATCCGAAGATCTTTTCCTTTGTCTTTCTTTCCTTGAAGTGATATTATTGTCCTGGTGCTGCTTTTAGGCATTTCTACTATGTGGAAATTTTATGCATATTCCTTTTGTTGCTACAAATGAGTTATTTTGGCTTTAATTATTTTGTTGCAATGAATGACAAGTTCATATAAAATCCCATGGCATATTTGAAAGAATAGGCTACGATAAATGTTCACGTATAATGTGAAATTTGAGCATGGGGTGATGTTTGCAACACAAACTATAAGGTTAGTCATGCATAATAAATTTGAAATTGATCATATGCAAATTTATATGTCTCTGTACAATGAATTTGATGTATAAATCCATATCTTCCTGTGTAAATTCAGGGGTTGCGGTATAAATTTAGATTTACCATTATTGATACCGAAATTGTACTCATGATTTATCTATACAAATAATGACATCGATGTGTACGCTAACAATGTGGAAATGTTCTTCAGTGAAGACAAGCTCAACATATCAAGCTATATCTAATGGAGTGAGCATACATTGTGTATCTATATTAGCATTTGGGTTTCTGCAACACTAAGAAGCTCAAGTACGTTAAGTTGTGTAGTGACAAAGTTGATCTTGCTTTCATATGATAAGTGCTTGTTTTCTCCAGCAGAATTGGGAAGAGACATGGACAATCCCATGCATTTTAGTCTAACCGAACAATGTCGCTTGAACATATATATACCTACTGAAATATATTTATTTTGTTGTAACTTTACCATTCGCATAGATATGCTTGCTATTCTCCCTGGTATTTAAGAGTGAAATTTTGTCAGCCGACCAAAAGAATGCTTACCTTCTATTTGTCTACTGTACTAAAGACTGATTCTTCATACTACAGGTCATATCATGAGGCCATCTTGCATAAATTATGGTGGGTGAAGAAATTCTAGGTCAATGTACGCGAGGATATTAAGCACTGGTAAGAACGCTAACAAACTCAAACTACCAGAGGAACGCCAATTCAGCATTACCTGCATGACAGAGAAGATCGACTTCTATTGCTTGAAGAAATAGAGGGCCAAGTAAATTAAGAATTCGAGAAAACTTCGGGACAAGTAACCACCCCGATGTAATAATCATATTATAATCTGGTGAAGAAATTGACGAGAAGAGTGAAAGACCAAAAGTAGATCCTTCACTAATGAAATGCAATAATACTTTATTGAATTATCCTCTTTATTCGCGCATGTATGCCATGTAGCTACATGATATATTATCATAATCCGGTGTCTACGTTGTTGTATTTTTCTGTTCAAACACACATGTATGCACCTCGCTATGTAGTCTAATCAAACAATCCACATTATCTATTGCACCTTTCTCACACAAGTATACAATCTTCCCATAAGCATATACTTGCTCACCAGAAATTGACACAAAATTTACCTATCAAAACACATTATACAACCATAGCAGACTCAAGCAACAATAGATTAATTTACAAATTGATCAACGATGGGCTTAAGCTCGGGCGTGCCTCTGCCTACTATTATAGTGTTTATGAAAACCCACTACGCACCACCCTTAAGGATGGGAATGGGCCAACCTCCTTTGTCCTGGGCCTGTTACCCGCTGGCCATTCTACTTTGGATTTTGGACATGGAGTCGACCCATCCAATGGTGACTGGCCTAATGTCCTACTAGGTAACATGGGCCGACCCACCTTAATATTATATTTGCATAAAATATAATGTTATAACACAACAATGTTGACGGTGTTCTGGATTAGGGGGTGCTAACTAAGTCGGCATGTTTATCCCTTGATGTGACCGCACTACATGTTAGGTACCCCGGGTGCCTATATAAGCCGAGGGATTTAGACTGTAGGGTTAGAGACATTCACTTACGATCTCGAGGTAGAGCATCTCGTACTTTGTATCCCATCCACAATCAATACAACAGAATCATGACATAGGGTTTTACCTCTTCGAGAGGGCCTAAACCTAGGTAAAACATCATGTCCCTCTTTGTCCTATTACCATCTAGCCAAGATCACTAGCTCGGGACCCCCTACCCGAGATCCACCGGATTCAACCCTGGCATTGGTGGCTCATACAGATCCCTCTGTGTGGTCAAGACGGCTCGATGGCGCACCTTTAGATCAGCGACAACATTGGCTATGGGAAGACTTTCTTCCTCGGACAACTCTTTGTCTTTGGCCGCGTCACGCTCTATGTCGATTCGACTAGCCACCGCGCCCAGATCAAAAACTTTGCTGCAGTACACACCATCAGGTTTGGAAATCTAGAGTATGCTGCGAACGCCCGCGGAAAACTTGCGCTTTCGGGTTGGGTGCCAGACCTGCCGAAGCCCTCGTCGATGCCTTCACGCTTGATAACCCACAAGTATAGGGGATCGCAACAGTTTTCGAGGGTAGAGTATTCAACCCAAATTTATAGATTCGACACAAGGGGAGCCAAAGAATATTTGAAGGTATTAGCAGCTGAGTTGTCAATACAACCACACCTGGAGATTAATTATCTGCGACAAAGTGATTAGTAGCCCAGTAGTATGATAGTTTTGATGATAGCAGCAGTAGTAACGGTAACAGTAACAGTGATAGCAGTGATATTGTAGCAGTAACGATAGCAGTAGCAACAGTAGTAATTTAGCAAGAACAATATAAGATAAATTTGTAGGCATCGGATCGGTGACTCGTTGGATGATATTCATCATGAGACAGTCATAACCTAGGGTGATACGGCACTAGCTCCAGTTCATAAATATAATGTAGGCATGTATTCCATAAATAGTAATACGTGCTTATGGAAAGAACTTGCATGACATCTTTTGTCCTACCCTCCCGTGGCAGCGGGGTCCTATTGGAAACTAAGGGATATTAAGGCCTCCTTTTAATAGAGAACCGGAACAAAGCATTAGCACACGGTAAATACATGAACTCCTCAAACTACGGTCATCATCGGGAGTGGTCCCGACTTCTGTCACTCTGGGGTTGCCGGATCATAACACGTAGTAGGTGACTATAACTTGCAAGATCGGATCTAGAACATGGATATAATGGTGATAACATAAACGGTTCAGATCTGAAATCATGGCACCTGGGCCCAAAGTGACAAGCATTAAGCATGGCAAAGTAATAGCAACATCAATCTCAGAACATAGTGGATACTAGGGATCAAGCCCTAACAAGACTAACTCGATTACATGATGAATCTCATCCAACTCCTCACCGACCAGTGAGCCTACGAAGGAATTACTCACTCCTGGTGGGGAGCATCATGGAATTGGCGATGGAGATGTGTTGGTGATGATGAAGATTGAAGATCCCCCTCTCCGGAGCCCCAAACGGACTCCAGATCTGCCCTCCAAAGGAAGAACAGGGCTTGGTGGCGGCTCCATTTCATGAAACGCATAATTTTTATCCCTGATTTTTTCTGGAAAACTGGGATTTTATAGCGTCGGTTTGGAGGTCAGCAGGGCCAACAGGTGGACAGCACCCACCTGGGCGCGCTTGGGGGGCTGGCGCGCCCTGGTGGGTTGTGCCCACCCAGGTGCCCCCCTCAGGTCCATCCTGGCTCCAGAAATTCTCTTTTATTTTATAAAAAATCCTCGCAAAGTTTCGTTCCATTCCGAGAACTTTTATTTTTGCACAAAAATAACACCATGGTAGTTCTGCTGAAAACAACGTCAGTCCGGGGTTAGTTTCATTCAAATCATGCAAATTAGAGTCCAAAACAAGAGGAAAAGCGTTAGGAAAGTAGATACGTTGCAGACGTATCAACTCCCCCAAGCTTAAACCTTTGCTTGTCCTCAAGCAATTCAGTCGATAAATTGAAAGTGAAAAAGAAAAACTTTTACGAACTCTTTTGCTCTTGTTTCGTAAATAAGCTTAAACAACACCCAGGTTTTTAGCAAAGATTATAACTAACCATGTTGACAATAACTCTTAAAAATTATATTAACTCATATCAGTGACATAAACAACTAGAGAGCAATAATAAGATATCTTAAATAGCAACACATTGTCAAAACAACCATGATATAATATGACAATAGTGGTATCTCGCTAGCCCTTTCTGAGACCGCAAAAAATAAATGCAGAGCACCCCCAAAGTTCAAGCAGCGACTAAACATTGTAATTCATGGTAGAAAAGATCCAGTCATGATGCACCCAACATTAGCTATACACAATGCATCAGCATGACAGCAGTGCTCTCAGGTTCTGGCGCTTATTTGATAAGGTGATGACACAACATAAAAGTAAATGATAGTCCCTTCACAGAGGGAAGCAGTGATTTGCAGAGGTGCTAAAGCTCAAGTTTTTAAAACAGAGGTAAATGATATTTTGAGACATGCACCCTTCTTATTCACTTCACGACCATTAGTTAATAATATCTTCCATGCTAAGCACGCTAGTGGCGGTTCCCAAGCGGAAATGTGAAGGTTATCACTCCATTGGGAGTTTCTGTTTGATTATTTGTAAGCTCTTTTCTTTTTGCAGTTTGGGAATGGGCATCCCTATTACCGCCCTTTTTCTTGTGTGATGGCGAGTGAATAAACACTCGACCTGAGAATAACCCGCTTCACATGGAAGATACTGACTACCTCTTGTCGTTCCATGAATGATCCAGGCACACAAAAAGGATATTTATTTGAAGTTTTTAGAGGTGGCACATGCAAATTTACTTAGGACGGCAGGGTAATACTGCATATAGGTAGGTATGGTGGACTCATCTAGAATAACTTTGGTTTAAGGTTTTTGGATGTACAAGTAGAGTTCCCACTTAATACAGGCGAAGGCTAGCAAATAGGTTGAGAAGCGGCCAGCTAGAGAGAAACAACGGTCATGAACATGCATTATGCATAAGTAGCATTGGATACTAGCACGAGTAGGATATGAACACCATGAACATAAATATCATAGAGGCTATGTTGGTTTTGATTCAACTACATGCATGAACATGTGCCAAGTCAAGCCACTCGAACATTCAGAGGAGGATACCATATCATCATACTACATCATAATCATTTTAACGCAATGTTGATAGTCAAGATAAGTCATTATTAACTTCTAGCTACTTATGCATGGCATGAGAAACCATAATCTCTAATTGTTATTGCAAACATGTTTGATCATAATAGGCTGAAGCATGGATACTAGGTTAAACATATTTACAAAAATAGAACAAGTCGAGTTCATACTCGTTTCTCTCTGCCATGGCCAGTTCATCTAATATCATCATTATTGCCTTTCGCTTGCATGACCGAACGATTTGAAATAATAATAGTGCAAGAGTGTCGTGGACTAAGCTGGGATCTGCAAACATTTATTCAAGAGGATAAGACAAGGTAATATGGGCTCTTTGTTAGATCAACATAATGCAAATGAGAGCCACTCAACATTTTCATCGTGGTCTTCTCCTCGGTATGACTCGATAAAAGAAAAAGAAATTCAGAGAAACACATTGAAATATTTTTGGAGTTTTGGGTTTTTCGAAAGCAAGGAAACAAAAAAAGGGAAAAGCAAAAACGAGAAAAACTATTTACACGGGAAAGCTCCCAACAAGTAAAAGAAGAACAAGGAAATCTTTTTGGGTTTTCTTTTTAGTGCTACAACAATTAAAACTAGAAAGAAAAATAAAAAGAAGAAGCAAGAAACATATTTTTGGATTTTCTCAAAGTTTTTCAAACACACAAGAAGAAAGCAAGAAAAATAATTTAAGAATGGATGATACAATGAAAAAGTGTGAACACCGACAACTGGAATGAAATGTGTAAACATGAATGTAATGTCGGTGGGAATACTTACTCCCTCAAGCTTAGGATTTTGGCCTAGCTTGGTAATCAGTCAGTAGCCTGGATGGTAGTTGGCATGGTAGCTCACGGAGGCCCTTGGCGCCGATGCTTCAGCCTGCCGTGCTGCCTCCACTACTGCGTTGTGAGCTCGAGCCTCGCTCTCCAGAACATAATATCTTCCCTTGTTGTGATAGTCAAAAATAGGAGGCGCAGGCAAATATGTGTGCACAATAGAGATTTGGTTAAACAACAAATTATAAGGGAGTCATGAATTTTTCCTTTGAGGATCTTATGGCTTTTTAAAGCCTCAAAATCTAAATACTGCGTTGGTAGGATAGGGTCAAAGGGCAAAGGGCAAAGGTGGAACACCCACCTCTCTTGCTAAGCGCATGGCATAAATTCTGCCATAAAAATAGCCACTTCTAGAGTTGTGATGTAGTCTGCGTGCAACAATCGCTGCAAGGTTATAAACCTTTTCACCGATGAGAGCGGCACATATGAGGCTCAAGTCAGGAGCACAAAGTGTACTACAGTCTTGCTTGCCTACTATGCATTTCCATTGAATAATGCAAAGTACTGAATTGCAGGAAAATGTATGCTCTTTATTCTACCTTGTGCCACTCCCCTAGTTTCACCAAAGCAAAGACTAGTTAAGAAAGACTCAAACTCAGACCTAGGTGGCTCATTGAGTAAACCCTAGAATGGGATTTTGCAGAGGTGAGCAAACCTTTCTAGAGAAATGGTAAATGGATTATCATAAAGTTTAAAAGACACCCTAGACTCACGAGGAAAGAATTTAAATTCTTTGACAAATGATTCAGTGAGGAGGATGCGTTGGTCGCACTTATCTGAAATGTAGGGACCGAGTTCAGCATTGTGAACTAATTGCTCAAATTCTTCCTTAATACCCACTCTCACCATGTAATCGTCACATGGCCATAAGCATGTTTTGGTTGTGGCACTTCGAACGGATTTCTCGCTTGGTTCAGCATATGACCGGCGAATGGAGCTGCTACTAGAGGATGCCTCTGAGGATCTCCTCCTCGAAGAACTCCTTCCAAAGAAGTTCATAATGTTCGTGTACAATTTTCTAAAAAATTTTGGTCATGAAAAATTTATTAACAAAACTTCACAAGATTGATAGCAACTACTCATAGGGATGTATAGAGGCCATATCAAGCATTCAAACTACTTAGAACTCTAAGAATTCAACATGCAAGTTCATCTGCAGCAGCACCAAGAGTAGCTAATTATTCTAAATATAAATCACTAAAACAAAAACTAATTGGACACATGAAGGAGTCACATACCAAACAACAAATCCCCAAAACAGTTTCAGAAACAGAGCTTCGAGCAAAGAGATCGAAATCCGCGGTCTGAGAAGCAAGAACACGAGAGAGAGAGAGTGGTAGTGATTTTTTTCTGGGTGTATGGAGTGGTGTGGGAGGAAGAAGTAAGTGAGGGGCCCACCAGGTGGGCAGCACCCACTAGGGCGCGCCCAGGTGGGTTGTGCCCACTTGGTGCACCTCCTTCAGGTATTATTTGCACCTGAAATTCATAAACATTCAGAAAAAAATTGTGTTAGGTTTTCAGAGTATTTTGAGAAATTTTATTTTTGGGTCATTTTTTATTGCATAGAAAAAGCAGAAAACAGACAAAGCATGGCATTTTATTTTATTTAACTAATAAAATAGAAAACAAAAGGTAGGGATAGAAGGTAGTACTTACTAAATTCATCAACTTCATACCTCTCAAAAATGATCCATTAATAAGGTTGATCAAGTCTTATTAACAACCACTTTCGATTAGCATGAAACCGTAGGACTTTCGTAAATCACTAAGTTACCTCAATGGGGATATGAATGTCCCCAACAATTAGTATTTCATATTTCTTTTTGACAGTAGGTAGAGGTAGTTGAAAACTTCCAATAGTGATTGTCGGAGATTTTCCAATAACATTAATACCATTCACTTGGACTTGTTTCTTCAGAAAGTGCACCGTATGCTCATTAGCATTGATATGAAAAGTTACATTGCTTTTATTGCAATCAATAACAGCCCCTGCGGTATTCAAGAAGGGTCTACCAAGGATAATTGACATGTTTTCATCCTCGGGCATCTCAAGTATAACAAAGTCAGTCAAAATAGTAACATTAGCAACAACAACGGGCACATCCTCACAAATACCGATAGGTATGGCAGTTGATTTATCAGCCATTTGCAATGATACTTCAGTAGGTGTGAGTTTATTCAAATCAAGTCTTTTATATAGAGAAAGGGGCATAACACTAACACGAGCTCCCAAATCACATAAAGCAGTTTCCACATAATTTCTTTTGATGGAGCAAGGTATAGTTGGTATTCCCAGATCTCCAAGTTATTTAGGTACTCCATCTTTGAAAGTATAATTAGCAAGCATAGTGGAGATTTCAGCTTCCGATATTTTTCTCTTATTGGTGATGATGTCTTTCATATACTTTGCATAAGGAGGCATTTTCAAGATATCAGTCAAGCGAGTGCGTAAAAAGACTAGCCTAATCATTTCAGCAAAGCGTTCAAATTCTTCATCATCTTTCATTTTAGTTGACTTAGGTGGAAAGGGCTAGGCTTTTGAACGCATGGTTCTCTTTCCTTTCCATGTTTTCTAGCAACAAAGTATCTTTTATCATATCTTTTATTCTTAGATTGTGGGTTATCAAGATCAACAATTGATTCTATCTCAACATCATTATCTGGTTCTTTATCATTAGGTTGAGTGTCTTTATGAACCTCATCATTATCTTTTTCATTATCAGAAGGTGAGTGTTCATTACCAGATTGAGTTTCAGCATCAGAGATAGAAACTTCATTATCATTATCAGGAGGTTTTTCTATTTCAGGTTCACTAGAGGTAGGCAAAGTCTTATCATTTTTCTTCTTCTTTTTCTTTTTAGAAGAACTAGGTGTAGTGGTGTTGTTCCTTTGAGAATCTTGTTCAATTCTCTTTGGATGTCCCTCAGGGTAAAGTGGTTCCTGAGTCATTTTACCTCCTCTAGTTGCTACTCTAACAGCAAAGTCACTTATATTATTGTTCATTTCATCAAGTAACTCTCTTTGAGATTTAGCAACTTGTTCTAATTGAGTTTGAACCATAGAGGCATGTTTTCCTACACCTCTAACATCATTTAAGATTCTAAATAACAAGTCACTCAAGCGAGCAATCATATCAGAGTTGTATTTCAATTGTTTCGTAACATTTATACCCCCTTCTTCTACCTTCAACCCTAATCCTCTTGCAAGTTCCCCCCCCCCCACCATTGTTGACCTCTCAGAGCTTGCTAACTCTTGATTCCTCCGATGATTCTTGATTCTTTTTAAGGGAAAAGAGAGAGGAGATCTAGATCTATATTTCCACCAATCATTTTCTCCTCTGAGTGAGGGGAACCTTGTGGATCTAGTTTTTGGAGTTCTTTTGTGTTCTCCTTGTTTTCCCTCTCATATTCCTCCATAACTTTTGTTGCTTTGGTGGGATTTGAGAGTAAAGGATTTGGGCACTCCGTGTGCCCTTTCCATTGCATTAGTTGCATCGGTTTGAGTTCTCCACGGTGATACGTGGAAGTGAAAAGTTGAGAAGATTATTACTCTTGGGTGCTTGGTACCCTTGAGCTTGTTCCTCTTGGGTGCTTGGGCGCCCTAGACGGTTGGTGGTGTTCGGAGCTCAATCATTGTGGTTTAAAGCTCCGGGCAAGCGTCGGGGTCTCGAATTAGGTTCTAGAGATCACCCCAAGCAATTTGATGGGTTCCGGTGACCGCCCCCAAGGGTTGCCAAAGTGTATGGGTTCGGTGACCGCCCCCAAGGGTTGCCATTTGTACGGGTTCGGTGACCGCCCTCAAGGGTCCCTTAGTGGAATCATGCCATCTTGCATTGTGCGAGGGCGTGAGGAGATTACAGTGGCCCTAGTGGCTTCTTGGGGAGCATTGTGCCTCCACACCGCTCCAAACGGAGATTAGCATCCGCAAGGGTGTGAACTTCGGGATACATCGTCGTCTCCGCGTTCCTCGGTTATCTCTTACCCGAGCCCTTTACTTATGCACTTTACTTTGTGATAGCCATATTGTTTCTTGTCATATATCTTGCTATCACTTAGTTGTTTATCTTGCTTAGCATAAGTTGTTGGTGCACATAGGTGAGCCTAGTTGTTGTAGGTTTTGTGCTTGACAAATTAACCACTAGGTTTATTCCGCATTTGTTCAAGCCTAAACTGTAATTATTTTAAAGCGCCTATTCACCCCCCTCTAGGCGACATCCTCGATCCTTTAGCAGTCATCCTAAGGGCATGCGCATTAACATTTCTAAGACACTATAATCACAAAAAAGCAAGAGAATAGTGATATACATTGATCTCATATACATTACATTAAGTTTTTTGTTCTGAAAAGGGAAACATACCTTATTAGCCTATAGAAGTGCAGTGCGTGTTCTTGCAGTAGACAGAAGAAAGTATCTACCTTCTGGACATTCAGCATGATAGTTAATTGATAATTGAAATGCTAAATAGAAATTTTTCTCAGATCCATGTATGGGGCCGAACTCACCAAAAACTGCAAGCTGCCTTTATGTGCTGCCCCATGTTGCACTTTCTTTTGACTACAGAAAGCAATATTCTGGGTGAAAAAATTATACTCTTACTGCCATTTTGCATGGAAGTAGTAAAATTTACCCAGAAACTAATATGAGCATGCACCAAATTTTAAGCAAAACGTGAGTGGAATTGACATGTAGTTAATAAATATTTATATCTATTAACTTTCTCAAGATTCCCCAATAACCTGAATATGATACTCCTTTCATCACCAGGCTCCTCTTGCAAAAGGATCTTCTCTCTTTCAATAGACTTCAACTTGATGCATTTTCCTTAATATGCCAGCAGGTAATCATACAAATAGTTAATGAATGTAGCGGTGTGCTACTCCATGTTAGCTATAGAGAAAAGACAGGTAGCTAGGTCAGACCAAAGCACAAAAAAGCAAAAGTGATGTGCTTCGCCGTGCTGTGTTGGTTGCAGAGAAAAGAGAACGGGGGTCAGATCTGCCTTGCCATTCCGCCACTGCCACCGCCGGTGAAACTCCTCTCCAACCTCGCCTGACAGACGAGGAAGCCTCACCACTACCTCTCTAGAGCTCGCACGGTCCCATTGGTCACACCGTGCGGTGGTAGACCATGGGTCGAGGCGGAGCTCCACTGGTGCCCCTCATTGCTCGTCCTCTGACCCTGTTGATTGTCCTCTCTAAGGACCTTCTCTGCCATAGTTGTACGCTCCCGTGCCTTCTAGCACTCCCACTCGACGCTTGCATTGCCCATTCACCACCGTCATCACTCTCCAAGTCGAGAGTGAGAGAGATAGAGAGAGAGGAAACAAAATGGAGACAGAGGAAGGGGCAATACCTTCAGAGCTTGAAGCACCGCCGCCTCGCAGATCTGAAATCTAAGTCGCTGCCGCCACTTGCTGGATCCCATCCGCTGCCTCGCAAATTTGTTTTGGACCAGAAGACAACTTGGGAACCAAGGAAGTGGACGAGGGAAGGCCCACGGGGCCCACAACCTACCAGGGTGTGCTAGAGGCCCTAGGCACGCCCTGATGGGTGGTGGGGCCCATGGAACTCCGTTGTACCGCCTCTCAGCTCTATAAATCCCCAAATATTCCAGAACCCCTAGGGGAGTCGACGAAACATAATTCCATCCGTCGCAAGTTCCAGAACCACGAGATCCAATCTAGAGCCCTATTCCGGCACCTTGCTGGAGGGGAACACGATCGCGGAGGGGTTCATCATCCTCATTGGTGCTCCTCCGATGATGCGTGAGTAGTTCACCATAGACCAACGGGTCCGTAGGCAGTAGCTAGATGACTTCTTCTCTCTTTTTGATTCTCAATACAATGTTCTCCTCGATGTTCTTGGAGATCTATTTGACGTAATGACTTTTTGCGGTGTGTTTGTTGGGATCCAATGAATTGCGAGTTTATGATCAGATCTATCTATGAATATTATTTGAGTCTTCTTTGATCTATTATATGCATGATTGCTATAGCCTCATGTTTCTTCTCCGAATCTTTGGTTTAGTTAGGCTAACTAGATTGATTTTTCTTGCCATGGGAAGAGGTGCTTTGTGATGGGTTCGATCTTGTGGTGTCCTCACCTTGTGACATAAGGGGTAGCGAGGCACACATGTATCGTTGCTATTAAGGATAAAAAGATGGGGTCTATTCCTACATGAATAGATCTTATCTACATCATGTCATCATTCTTATAGCATTACTATGTTTCTCCATCAACTTAGTACACTAGATGCATGCTGGATAGCGGTCGATGTGTGGAGTAATAGTAGTAGATGCAGAATTGTTTCGGTCTACTAATCTTGGATGTGATGCCTATATACACGATCATTGCCTTGGATATCGTCATAATTATTTGCTATTCTATCAATTGCCAACAGTAATTTGTTTACCCATCGTATCCTTTTTTCTTGAGAGAAGCCACTAGTGAAATCTACAGCCCCCGGATCTATCTTTTATCATATTGTTTTCAGTCTATATTTCCAAGAACCCAAAAATACCTTGCTGCACTTTTTCCAGCACTCTGCCAGAGGGGGATTCAATCATGGAGGGCCTATACATCAACCTTGATGCCCTTCTGGTGAAGCGTGGGTAGTTTACCAAGGACCTATGGGTCCACAGCGAGTAGCTAGATTGCTTCTTCTCTCTCTTTGATCTTCAATACAATGTTCTCCTCGATGTTCTAGGAGTTCTATCTGATGTAATATTCTTTTGCGTTGTGTTTGTCGAGATATGATGAATTGTGGATTTATGCTCAGATTATCTATGAATATTATTTGAGTCTTGTCTGAACTCTTTTATGCATGATTAAATATCTTTCTATTTCTCTTTGAGTTATCGGTTTGGTTTGGCCAACTAGATTGGTTTTTCTTTCAATGGGAGAGGTGCTTAGTTTTGGGTTCAATCTTGCGGTGTCATCACCCAATGACATACTAGGGGTAGCGAGGCACGTATTGTATTGTTGCCATCAGTTATAAAAAGATGGGGTTTATATCATATTGCTTGAGTTTATACCTCTACATCATGTCATCTTACTTAAAGCATTGGTCTGTTCTTATGAACTTAACACTCTAGATGCAGGCAGGAGTCGTTCGATGTGTGGAGTAATAGTCCTAGATGTTGAATCGTTTCGGTCTACTTGTCACGGGCGTGATGCCTATATTCATGATCATTGCCTTAGATATCGTCATAACTATGCGCTTTTCTATCAATTGCTTGACAATAATTTGTTTACCCACCGTATGTTTTCTTTCAAGAGAGAAGCCTCTAGTGAAACCTATGGCCCACGGGTCTATTTTCCATCATATATTTTCAGATCTATAAACCAAAAAAACAAAAATACCTTGATACAATTTATTTATATTTACTTTAGTTTGCCTTTTTATTTATCTTTTATACCTATCTTTATCAGATCTCACTCTTGTTCATGACCGTGAAGGGATTGACAACACCTTTTTCGCGAAGTGTGCAAGTGTTTGTTAGTTTGTGCAGGTGCATATATTGGGGACTTGCTTATGCTCCCTACTGGATTGATACCTTGGTTCTTAACTGAGGGAAATACTTATCTCTACTTTGTTGCATCACCCTTTCCTCTTCAAGGGAAAAAATCAACGCAAGCTCAAGAAGTAGCATAGAACACACCATATCTAATAAAGTATGGTTATGACATTTGAACACACCATTATGATGTGGTGTTCTAGGTGGTGTGAGTTGTGGAACAATTCCACATTGTCTTAAATGAAGGCCAAACTCGTAACTCAAATATTCACCTTCGCGATCAGATCGTAGAAACTTTATTTTTCTTGTTACGATGATTCTCCACTTCACTCTGAAATTCTTTGAACTTTTCAAATGTTTCAGACTTGTGTGTCATCTAGTAGATATACCCATACCTCCTCCAATCATCTGTGAAGGTTAGAAAATAACGATACCTGTCGCGTGCTTCAACACTCATCGGACCGCATACATCGGCATGTATTATTTTCGGTAAGTCATTAGCTCGCTCCATTGTTTCGGAGAATGGGGTTTTATTCATCTTACCCATGAGGCATGGTTCGCAAGTATCAAATGATTCATAATCAAGTGATTCCAACGTCCATCCGCATGGAGTTTCTTCATGCGCTTTACACCAATATACCTAAACGGCGGTGCCACAAGTATGTTACACTATCATTATCAACTTTGCATCTTTTTGCATCAATATTATGAATATGTGTATCACTACAATCGAGATTCAACAAGAATAGACCATTCACTAAGGGTGCATGATCATAAAAGATGTTATTCATATAAATAGAACAACCATTGTTCTCTGGCTTAAATGAATAACCGTCTCGCAGTAAACAAGATCTAGATATAATGTTCATGCTCAACGCTGGCATCAAATAACAATTATTGAGGTCTAAAACTAATCCTGAAGGTAGATGTAGAGGTAGCGTGCCGATGATGACCACATCAACCTTGAAACCATTCCCGACGCGCATCGTCACTTCGTGCTTAGCCAATCTTCGTTTATTCCGCAGCTCATGTTTCGAGTTACAAATATGAGCAACCAAACCAGTATCAAATAACCAGGCGCTGCTACGAGCACTAGTAAGGAACACATCATAACATGTATATCAAATATATCTTTGTCCACTTTGGCATCCTTCTTATCTGACAAGTATTTGGGGCAGTTCCGCTTCCAGTGACAATTTCCCTTGCAGTAGAAGCACCCAGTTTTCGTCTTGGGTCCAGCTTTGGGCTTCTTCACGGGAGCGACAACTTTCTTGCCGGTCTTCTTGAAGTTCCCTTTCTTTCCCTTGCCCTTTTTCTTGAAACTGGTGGTCTTGTTAGCCATCAACACTTGATGCTCTTTCTTGATTTCTACCTCCACCGATTTCAGCATCGCAAAGAGCTCGGGAATCGTTTTTGTCATCCCTTGCATATTATAGTTCATCACGAAGCCTTTGTAGCTTGGTGGCAATGACTGAAGAACTCTATCAATAACACCCTTAACTGGAAGATCAATTCCCATCTGAGTCAAGTGGTTGTGGTACCCAGTCATTCTGAGTATGTGTTCACTAACAGAACTATTCTCCTTCATCTTACAGCTAAAGAACTCGTTGGAGACTTCATATCTCTCAACCCGGGCATTAGCTTGAAATATCAACTTCAACTCTTGGAAAATCTCATATGCTCCGTGGCGTTCATAACGCTTTTGAAGTCCCGTTTCCAAGCTGTAAAGCATGGCACACTGAACTATCGAGTAGTCATAAGATCGAGCCTGCCATACTTTCATAACATCTGCATCAGCTCCTCCAGTAGGTCTATCACCTATCGATGCATCAAGAACATAATTCTTATGTGCAACAATGAGGATAATCCTTAAGTTACGGACCCAGTCTGTGTAGTTGCTACCATCATCTTTCAACTTAGCTTTCTCTAGGAACACATTAAAATTCCAGGGAACGGTAGCACGGGCCATTGATCTACAACATAGATTGCAAAGAATATTAGGACTAACTTCATGATAAATTTTAGTTCAACTAATCAAATTACTAATGAACTCCCACTTAAATCAACACCCCTCAAGTCGTCTAAGTGATACAGGATCCAAATCAACTAAACCATGTTCGATCATCACGTGACATGGGGTAGTCTTCAATGGTGAACATCTCCATGTTGATCATATCTATTATATGACTCATGCTCGAACTTTCGGTCTCCAGTGTTCCGAGACCATGTCCGTACATGCTAGGCTTGTCAAGTTTAACCTAAGTATTCTGCATGTGCAAAACTGGCTTACACCCATTGTATGTGAACGTAGAGCCTATTACACCCGATCATCACGAGGTGCTTCGAAACGATGAACTTTAGCAACGGTGCATACTTGGGGAGAACACTTTTATCTTGAAATTAAGTGAAGGGATCATCTTATAATGCTACCGTTGTTCAAGCAAAATAAGATGCATAAAGGATAAACATCACATGCAATCAAAATATGTGACATGATATGGCCATCATCATATTGTGCTTTTGATCTCCATCTCCAAAGCAACAACATGATCTCCATCGTCACCAGTGCGACACCTTGATCTCCATCGTTGGTTGGGGTCGTCCCGCCAACTATTGCTTCTACAACTATTTCTAATGCATAACAGTAAAGTAAGTCAATTACATGGCGCTTAGTGATTGACACACATGTCATACAATAATTAAAGACAACCCTAAGGGTCTTGCCGGTTGTCGTACTCTCGACATGCAAGTCGTGAACTTATTACAAAAAATGATCATCTCATACATCGACATATGTCATATCACGTCTTGACCATATCACATCACAACATACCCTGCAAAAACAAGCTAGTTAGACGTTCTCTACTTTGGTGTTGCAAGTTTTACGTGGCTGCTATGGGCAACTAGCAAGAACTGTTCTTACCTGCGCAAAACCACAAAGGTGATTATCAAGTTGCTATTTAACCTTCTGCAAGGACCGTTGTAGTAAAATTAGATTTAACTAAAGTGGGAGAAACAAACACCCGCCAGCCACCTTTATGCAAAACAAGTTGCATGTTAGCCGGTGGAATCGGTCTCATGTACGTGGACATGTAAGGTTGGTACGAGCCGCTTCATCCCACAATACCACCGAATAAAAATACAACATAGGTGGTAAGCAATATGAACATCACCGTCCACAACTCCTTTGTGTTCTACTCATGCATATCATCTACGCATAAACCTGGCTCTGATACCACTGTTGGGAAATGTTGCATGTAAAACAAATTTTTTACGCACACGCAAGATCTATCCATGGAGATGCATAGCTACGAGAGGGGGGAGCATCTACATACCCTTGTAGATCGCTAATCAAAAGTGTTTATCAACACGGTTGATGTAGTCATACACCTTCACGACACGTTCCGATCAAGCACCAAACTTACGACACCACCACATTGATAACATGTTCTGCTTGATGACGTCCTCGCCTTCTTGATCCAGCAAGAGGGGTGAAGTAGTAGATGAGTTCCGGTAGCACGACGACATGGTGACGGTGGTGGTGAAACAATTTTGCAGGGCTTCGCCAAGCACAACAGATTTAGAGCGAAGGATGAACTAGAGGGAGAGGGGGCACCGACACACGGCTTGGTGAATCGTGGTGCGTGGCGCCCTAGGGCGCCTGCCAAGCTACGCCCCCTTCATTACTTGGCACGTGGGGGAGGGGAGGAAAGGGGGGCCGGCGGCCCTAGGGCACCTTCCCTCCTTCTTCCTTGCATGGAGAAAGGCAGGAGGGGGGCCGACCCCTCCTTCCTTCCTATGGTCGGTGGCCAGGAGGTGGGGCATGCCAGCCCCCTTGTGGACTGGTGTGCTCCCCTCCTTTTGGCCCGTTAGTTCGAACAACTCCCCGTGGCCTTCTGGAACCTCTTTCGATGATCCGATAATTATCCGGTGTATTTTGGAACCCTTCCGGAGACCGAATCCTATCATCCTATTTATCAATATTTACCTCCACACCATTCCGGAGCTCCTCGTCATGTACGTGATCTCATCTGGGATTCCGGACAACATTCAGTCACTAACATACATAACTCATATAGTACTATATCGTCAACGAATGTTAAGCGTGCGGACCCTAAGGGTTAGAGAATGATGAAGACATGACCGAGACGCTTCTCCTGTCAATAACCAATAGTGGGACCTGGATGCCCATATTGGTTCCTACATATTTTTGAAAGTGCAACTAATCCCCGGGTGGTTTTGGTAATTCATAACAACAATATGTCATTGAACTAATATCCTTTCAAGTCTAATATTTCAGAAAGTTCAATGAATGGCATGGCATGGACTAGAGACGTAGAACCCACAGAATGCTAAGGACACATATTGGCAAAAGCTCAATACTCTTCATTTATATTTTTGTGATCCAAGATCACATTGAGTCCATAGGAAAGCCAATACTACTAAAATGGGATGAGGTGTTCCTTAATGGTCTACTTGCTCAGAATGCTTAGTGATATTGCTCCAAAGCCCTCAACCACTTTCTCATTTCTAAATATGTCCAAAACCCAAAGTAAAACTCGGCCCCACCAAAATCTTCTATCCGGCGCCACCGAGTTCATTTGACATAGCCACTGCCAGAAACCCTAACACTTTGGTCACACCAATACGGATCTCGGTCTCACCGAGATGGCCCTCCAAACTCCCTGTTTCCCTTTTGTAACATTTCAGCCTGACTGAAATGAGCGATCGGTCACACCGAGTTTGGTTGAACAACTCTTCGTTTGCTCTTTGCTGAAATCGGTCTCACCGAGTTCATGCAATCGGCTTCATCGAGATGAGGTTTTGGCCTAGCCCTAACACATCGGTCCCACCGAGTTGTTCTAGTTGGTCCCATCGATATTCCTAATGTTCACATTTTGAATTGAATCGATCTCACCGAGTTCTTCTATTTGGTCTGACCGAGTTGGGTCAAATGTGTGTAACAGTTGGATCTTGTGTGGAGGCTATATATACCCCTCCACCCCCTTCTCCATATGTGAGAGAGCCATCAGAACGTGCCTACACTTCCAACTTACATTTACTGAGAGAGAACCACCTACTCATGTGTTGAGATGAGGATATTCCAATCCAACCACAAGAATCTTGATTTCTAGTCTTCCCCAAGTTGCTTTCCACTCAAATCATCTTTCCACCATAGCCAAATCTGTGAGAGAGAGTTGAGTGTTGGGGAGACTATCATTTTAAGCACAAGAGCAAGGAGTTCATCATCAACACAACATCCATTACCTTTTGGATAGTAGTGTTTCCTAGATTGGTTAGGTGTCGCCTGGGAGCCTCTGACAAGATTGTGGAGTTGAACCAAGAAGTTTGTAAGGGCAAGGAGACCGCCTACTTCGTGAAGATCTACCTGAGTGAGGCATGTCCTTCGTGGGCGATGTCCATGGTGGGATAGACAAGGTTAGTAATTCTTCATGGACCCTTCATGGGTGGAGGCATGGAGCCCTCTGTGGACTCGCGCAATGTTACCCTTCGTGGGTTAAAGTTTCCATCAACGTGGATGTAGGATAGCACCACCTATCGGAACCGTGCGAAAAATCTTTGTGTCATCATTGCGTTTGCACTCTCCAAACCCTTCCCTTTACCTTCATATGCAATGTTTTACTTTCCGCTGCTACACTCTTAGAATTACATGTGTAGGTTGATTAGTTGACTTGTGCTAATTGTTAAAATCTACCCACAACTAAAATTGGGAAAATGTTAGATTTTTATTTGGTCAAGTAGTCTAATCACCCCCTCTAGACCTACTTTCGATACTACAATATTCCACGAAGATATTTACTTGTAACCTTTATGACAACATACCTATATATACATGTTTTTGTCTCGCACCACCATTCACACATACACGTGTATATATATACACAATTTGTATATACATATATATACAATTTCTCCTACATGGAGGCATTACTCCAGTGGTAGCGGGTAATGGAATTCTTCTTTGGGATCTATGACCTGGTCGAGCAAAAATCCCCCTATTTCTTCTTGAAGTGCTCATACGCGATCCCCTGGCGTGGAACCCATGATGCTTCTCGGCATGGATGGGACGGTGTTAGCCAATGCTGGATCCGCTAGCTCCTGGCGCTGCAGAGACCCCCTTCCCTGGCTGGTGATTTCGTCAATCTGCTGCTGCTGCCGCTGCAATAGGAGTGCCAACTCCGCGTGCGAAAGTTCTAGGCCTTTAAGATGTTCTGCTTCCTGCTTCCTCTGCACCTCCTCCAGCTTCCCCTTCTTCTCCTCCTCCATCTTCCTTCTAGCATGACTTTTGTAGTCGGTGTTCCAGTCTAAAAAACCCTCATACCACGAAACAATGCCTACGCCTCGTGTTCTTCCCGGGTGTTCAGGATTTCCCAGGGCGCGCGTAAGCTCGTCGTTCTCTCTGTTGGGCATAAACACCCCTGTTCGAGCCTCTTCTATTGCAATAAGTATTTTGTCCTCAAATCCTTTAAGACTTGCCTTCTTCAAAACCTGGCCTGTCTTTGGGTCCAATGCCCCCCATGCGCATAGAACCAAGTCCTGCACCTGGGGGGCCAGCTCAATGTAATTGGAACAACCCCTGCAGCCTGCATCTCTTCCTCAGATTTATCCCACTTAGGCCGGGCCACCGCGTAGCCACCTGGCCCCAGCCTATGGAATTGCTCCTTTTTCGCGGCATTGATCGTGTTTATTCTCGACCGTTCCTTAGCTAGTTCCGATTCCTTGAATTTCACGAAATCTGGCTAGTGATCTCTTTGCTTCTCCAGTGTTCCCGTGAATTATGGAGTCTTCTTTCCTCCTTTGATGCACGCGGCCCATACAGTTTTCTTGTGGTTGTTGAATGCAACCGCCATCTTCCTAAGAGCAGCGTTCTTGACTTTCTCCACATCTTTAGGTATGAAATGATCTGGTAGCATGAAATGTGAAATGAGAGCTTCCCAAAGCAGTTTTTTGGCTCTATCGTCAACAAAAGTAAGATCTGGACGTGGCTTTACTGGCTTTTTCCATTCTTGAATGGAGATCGAGAGTTGGTCCTTCACAAGAACTCTGCACCGACGAACGAACTTGTCCGCATTCTTCTTAGGCTCGACCGGTTTGCCATTACCTTTGATGGCATCGATGTTGTACTTTATGCCTTCCTTCAACTTTTTGGCCGGGCCTCGCACTGTCCTGCTCCCTACAGACAATTTGCTCGATCCGGAGGGCTGAAAGAAGAAAGATCTCGATTAGTTAATATATATACCTCGCTAGTATTTTCTATTTCAAGATCATCATCATAGTTCTCGACTTCATCAATTCGGTCGTCTCGATCGAATATCATATCACCCTCCCCGGTATTGTTCAGATATTGGGAGCCGTCATTTTCTTCATTCAGATCATCTGGCCGGCTCGGGGAGTGTATGAGAGCGAACATAGCCTCTTCTCCTTCGTCTCTGCCGGTATTGTCCGCCATAGCTTTTATTTAACTAATCCGGAAAAAATATAGAACAATTTAGTATGCATATCAAATAATAGTAGATAATTGATATGCATCTTGAATAATAGTAGAAAATATATATGCATCTCGAAAGAAAAAAACTGAATCATAGTAGATAATTAATAGGCATCATCGAATATAATCTCGAATACATCATCGTCTTGAATATTACCGAATAATATATATAATCTCGAATCCATCGTCTCAAATATTATCGAATACATCACTAGCTAGCTAATATAGATCGAATACTATCGAATTATCTAGTTCACTCGCGGTTCCTGAGGCGCGGGCGGTGGACACCCAAAGAGAAGGAACCACCACAGGATCATAGCTCGGGTGAGATCCCCGAAGAACCTGCCAGGTATTGGAGAACCTGACATCCATAGCAGCCATGTAGCGACGGACGTGCTCGTCCTCCTCCCTGACACGGCGACGTACCACCTCCGGCGGGGCGGGCTCCCTCCGCACCGAAAGTAGCCCACATGAACGCCACCATAGGAGCTCTGGGTCGACGACAGGACCCGGGGCCGGGTTCCTCACCAAGCGGCGCGCCCTTTAAGGTAGCACCTTCTAGTGCCAGCCCGGCGGTGCCCAGTCCCGGACATGGCTCCTCTGAAGCAGGACGTCGTCGCGAACGGGTCGACGGCGAGGATGCGGGCCGGGCATCGTTGACGTCGAGAACAAATACTATATGCAAATGTAACATTTTAAATATTTGGATTGTGATTTAGCTAATTCATATAATTCATGTAACTAAAACTAACATTTCAAAAATTTCTAACATTTCTATATAACTAACATTTCTATAACTAAAAAACAGAAAATTTCTAACATTTATATATATAACTAATATTTCTCTATAAACATTTCTATAACTAAAATTTCTAGCATTTCTATATATAACTAAAATTTCTATAAACATTTCGATAACTAAAATTTCTATAAACATTTCTATAACTAAAATTATTAGCATTTCTATATATAACTAAAATTTCTAACATTTCTATATATAACTAACATTTCTATAAACATAACTATAAACATTTCTGTACTAAAAGAAAAATTATTGTGTGTGTGTGTGTGTGTGTGTGTGTGGCCATGGCGGGGCGCAGGAGCTCACAATGGCAACGGGGGGCGGCGACGACGACGGGGATGGCGACGGACAGCGACGGGGTGGCGGCGAGACGACGATGATGGGCCGGGCCGTCGACGGGGATGGGGCCGACGGCGGCGGGGATGGCGACGACGACGGCACGCGGCGGGGGTGGCGATAGGGACGGCGACGGGTGACGGCATGGGATGGGGCGGCGGCGATGTCGAAGCAGGGAGAAGTGGGAGATGAGAAACTGAAATTTTCTCAAGTGTTTCTTATATAGGAGGCACCTTTAGTACCGGTTGTAGCCACCAACCGGTACTAAAGGGCTGTTTTGGCCAGGCGAAGCGGCGGGAAGGGCACCCCCTTTAGTACCGGGTCGTGTCCCCAACCGGTACTAAAGGCCCCCCTTTAGTACTGGTTGGAGCCACGACCCGGTACTAAAGGGGGTGCGCTGGCTCGAGGCGGTGCGCAAGTTTAGTCCCACCTCGCTAGTCGAGGGGCGCCGAGGCCAGTTTATAAGCCCCGGCGCGGGCACTGCATTGAGCTCCTCTCTAATGCAGGCTTTCTGGGCCTACCTCTCCTATTCTGCCCTGTTGGCCCTACTGGGCTAGCGGGCCTGCATCCTGGCCCAACTACAGGTTGGGTTTCTAGTCGTATGCAGGCCGCTGTGGCCCAGTAGGCGGGCTTTCTTTAATTTCTTTTTTCTTTTTTTCTTTTCTGCTTTATTTATTTTCTTTTATTTATTTCTAAGTTTTTTTTTGCTGTATTTAAAATTTCTTTGTGAATATTTTTGCTTTAGGTAGCAAAACTTACAAACTTTCTGTTAGTGCTAGTAGTTTTCAAATTTGAATAGTTTAAATTTGAATTATTTGGAATTTGTGTGAATCACTAGTTTGGCAATAACTTTACTTTAAAAATAGATTTTCCAATGATTTTTTTTCTTATGTTTAATATTAGTGTGTTTTATCATTATATTCAATTTGGTAATACTTAGGTTATTTAAAAAAATGAAATGCCTTTGTAACACATGAATTTTCGTCCAAAACCCTGATATTTTGAAAGAGATTGTCCATTTTATACACGAAGTGGATCCAGTTTTTGTCGTAACCCTCTCTACTTTTTTGCATATGCTACGTGGGTGAAATGATGATACCATGCCAAGTTTTAACCTTTTCAGAGTTTATTTGTAGTGCTTTTCAATTTCAGGGTCATTAAAAAATTAGAAAATGCATGAAAAATAGCAAATGATGTCAGAAAAGGTTGAAAGTTGATGACATGGATTTAAATGGTGCATACTGAACGCATAGATAGTCTGTAATTGTAATAAGTAAAAAAATGAATTGCCTTTGTAACAGATGAGTTTTCAATTTCAGAGTCATTTAGATAAAAAAAGGTAAATGAGCTGAAAATTAGCAAATGAAGTCAGAAAGGTACACGTTTGTCCGAAGCACAAAAGTACACGTTTCAAATGCAAAACACATAAGCACCCTAACTATTACATAGATTCCCTACCGCCTTTGGGTGTGAAACTTTTTCTTCGCATGTGTCCCTTTGCGTCGTAACCATGAACAATCTTCATCATTTAACTGGATGATTGGGTTAATATTCACTCTGAAGGGAGAAATTTCAGGAAACTTTTCATAATCTTCCGACATATCTGTCTTGTCATCCACTCCCAAGATGTTTCTTTTCCCTGAAAGAACTATGTGGCGCTTTGACTCATCGTATATATAGTGGTATCTATAGTCCCGGTTGGTTACAGGAACCGGGACTAAAGGTGACCTTCTAGTACCGTGTCGTGGCATGAAACGGTATTATAGGTCATGGTGGGGCCGCATCCTGACACAAGCCTGCCACCACCTCTTTAGTACCGGTTCGTGGCACGAACCGGCACTAAAGGTTCGCCACAAACCGGTACTAATGAGAGCCGCCCACCTAGCCGTTGGAACCGGCACTAATGGTCACATTAGTGCCGGTTTTATTACAAATCGGGACTAAAGAGTTGAACATAAGACCCTTTTCTACTAGTGACATCATCTTGTAACTAACTCCTTAGTCACTTTGCTTGCAAGCTTCTTGTGATGTTGTATTACCGACAGGGCCCAGAGATACCTCCCCGTCATACGGAATGACAAATCGCAATCTCGATCCAGGCCAACTCAACAGGAACCTTCGGAGATACCTGTAGAGCACCTTTATGATCACCCAGTTATGAAGTGACGTTTGATACACATAAGACATTCCTCTGGAGTGCGGGAATTGCATGATTTCATGGTCGAAGGAACATGTATTTGACATTAAGAAAGCAGTAGCAATAAACTGAACAATCATATGCTATGCTAATGTACGGGTCTTGTCCATTACATCATTCTCCTAATGATGTGATCCCATTATCAAACGACAACTCATGTCTATGGTAAACCTTAACCATCTTTTGATCAACAAGCTAGTCTAGTAGAGGCTTACTAGGGACTTGGTATTTGTTTATGTATCACAGATGTGTTCAAGTTTCTGATCAGTACAATTATAGCATGAATAATAAACCTTTATCATGATTAAGGTAATATAGTGATAACCACTTTATTATTGCCTTCAGGGCATATTTTCAACACTAAGCGCCTCCTCGTCCTTCCAAAATGTCATCTACCACTGTCTTTCAGTCGCATTCAATAACGATCTTTGGGATTGAGAGGTCTTCAGCTAGTGACAATGCCTCGCGACATTGCTATAATCTCCAACAGCGCCATGTTTGTGGTGTCGGGCAGAACGAGAGATCAATATCCCAAGTAGCTACCGTCTCTATTCCTGCAAATAGCGTCCGACGCGCCCATTTTGCCATCTACTGAGAACCCGTTTAGCTATATTTCGCTACCTACGATGAGGAAGAAGCGCCCGTCTCTAGCGCCTGCATGTGTGGGTCGGCCCATTTAGGGTGTTTTGCTCTCAGTCGCTGCATTCGATGCGTTTTCTTCGATTTTCTTTGGTCTATGGTTTTTCCTTAGTTTTCTTCTTTTCCTTCCTTTTTCTTCTTTGATTTCTTTCCTTTTTTTTCTTCTTCTTCTTCTTCAATTTCTCTATTTTTCCTTGGTTTCCTTTCCTTCATTTTTTTTCTTTCATCGGGTCTCTTCCGGTTTTTAACACAACTTTACATTTTTCATAAATAGCAAGAGATGTTTTTGTACTCATTTAACATTTATCAAATATATGATTAATATTTTTGCAATACATATGTTTTCATTTCTGATTTTTTTTTCATGCACATTGTATGTTTTTATGCATCTAAAGTTTTCTTATAAACGTTTAGTATTTTAAATATATGATTTCACACTATCCTAAATACTTGTTTTGAACATTTGTCGAATCGGAGTTAAACATTTTTCTAAATACACATTGAAACTTTTTGGTATGATACGAAACATTTGTTTGAACTCGATGAACAGTTTTTTTTAGCATTCGATATTTTTTTTACAAAAATTTCAGATTTATTTTTGGGAAGAAGGAAACATTTTTTAAATGTAATATACATTATTTCGAATGGCATGAAACACTTTTTTACATTGTATACATATCTGAAAAATGTCACGTACACATTTTTCAAACATGCGATTTTTTTGGAATGTCATACTTTTTTTTGCGAGTAAATGTCCATACATTTTTTGAATGGTAGATACATTTCCTAAAGTGGGGCAACTGTTTTTACACTGTGTTTACATTTTTCAGTTACTTTTATTTTCATAATATATCCATTTTGTTTTTCGAAAATATAAACAAAAGAAGAACACCTGACATCAAAATCGGTGCAAATTTTTGCGTTGGCTCGCTTCAGGCGCGCATGTTATTTCGGCCAATCCTATTTGGCGCTGCAAGCGCCAGTTACAACTGTTTCTGCAAACCGGCGCCTTCAACGCTGGTGTTCCGATAAATTCCAAAAAATGGTGCCCACGGCGGGATATAACTCGCGCCCCGAACGTTATAAAGGACGCGGGACAACCACCAGACCACTAACCAACTTGTGCATTATTTCTTCGTTTCTCTTTTTATTTGTTCGCCAGTTTGTTTTATTCTTTTTTATTGTTTTTTCTACATCTTTTCCTTTTTTCCTTTCTGTTTTCCTCAAATGCGCGGTTTTTCAGTTCGTGAACTTTTCTTCCAAACCGTTGGACTTCTTTTTGAAAGACAATGATATTTTTTCAGATCTGATGAGCTTTTTTCAAACCGAATGAACTTTTTTCAAATTGAATGAACTTTTTTCAAAATCCGTGAACTTTTTTCAGAATTGGTGAACTTTTTGCAAATTCAATGAACTTTTCTTCAAAATCGGTGAACTTTTGCAAATTCGATAAAATTTTTTCAAATTTGATGATATTTTTAAACAAATTGACAAAAAAAATTTCAAAATCGATGAACTTTTTTGAGATTCATGTTTTTTTTTGAAATTTAACGAACTGTTTTCCATTTAAGAAAACAGACATTTTCGAAATTGTTTTCTAAGTGGTATAGTAAATGGTTGAGTAATAAATAGTGTGTCTGCGTTAGTTCTAATACTATTCGTGTTGCTTTTGTTCACTAGTGTTCTGGTGGTCTAGTGGTTAAGCTAAGCAGTGAGAGGGTGGTGTGGCGTGAGATTGATTTCCCATGGTGCATATTTTTGGCGTGGTTTTTTCGCGACCGTATCTCTTCCTGGGCCGTGCAGCCGATATTAAAAAGCCCACAGAGGGTGCGCTGTAGGCGCTATTTGTAGATTCGGGCGCCTACAACGCCGAATAGGACCTCCCTGTTATATCTCACTTATATCTAGAATAGCATGCGTCTCGCCTGAAGATAGGACAGGCTCATTAGCTCAGTTCATCCGCTCGCTTGGTCGATTTATTGATTTGCTCTGTTTTTCTCGTTTTATTTTTTCATTTCATTTTCTTTTGTTTCTTCATCGGCTTTCTGTTTTTTTTGTTTCTTCATCGGTTTTCTTCATTTCAGGATTTTCACTGGTTTTTATTTCATTATCTTCTTCTTTATTTCTTTTTGGGCTCTTGTTACTTTTTTATTTTATTTCTTTTAGTACCAACTTTTTGACATACACCTTCAACATATTTTTTGTAAATTAGGAACATTTTTATATACGTGTTCACATTTTCCAAATACATGATTAAAACTTTTTCAAAAAAAATTGTAAATGTTGTACATTTTTAGTATACATCAGGAACATTTTATGTGTAAACATTTAACATTTTCCAAATACATGATTAACATTTTTTAAACTAATTATTTTTATGTGTACTTTTTCTATAAACATTGTATTTTTTTGTATACATCAGGAACATTTTGTATGTACACGTTTAACATTTCCAAATACATGATTAACATTTAATGCAAGAATATACATGATTAACAAATTTAAAACATATTTTTATGTCCTATTTTTATACACATTGTATATGTTTTTCATACATCAGAAATATTCAGAAATATTTTGATATACATGTTTAACATTTTTGAGACCTTATATTTTTTATGTCTATATTTTTCTTACACATTGTACAACAAATATCCCATCAGGAACATTTTTACATACATGTTTTACATTGTTAAAATAGATGATTAATATTTTTTCATATATATGTTTTGATGTTTATTTTTTCATACACCTTATATAATTTTCATATGAATTAGAAACTATTTTTACACACATTTCACATTTTTTAATGCGTGACCAAATTTTTTCAAATTTTGTCTATAAAGTGATTTTTATAATAAATATATACAAAAGTGAAAGGAATATGAATCACCGGGCTAAGCAGCCATACCAGCGGCAGTCCTGGGCCGGCAGCAGTATAGCTGGCCTCCACAAGTACCACTCAAAACTCTCAAAAAAGAGCACCCCTCAAAATGCTTGCCTAAAAATAGCCCTCAATTTTATTTAAAAAACACCCCTAGAAAAGAGAGGAAAGTATACTTTTCCTCTTAAATCCGTCTTGATGGATCAAATCCCCCTTAATCACCCCTCACAGCGTGTTTGACAATATTTGGAAAGGGGAATGGAAATTTAGAGTAGGGAGTTGGGTCGAGATTAGACATGGGATAAGTCGTTTTATTCCCAATCCTCTGTTTGGTGCGTGATAGGAGTTATGTGTGAGAATTTGAGGAAAAATTGTACTCCCTTGTTTGGTTCATGGGACTTGACATGGGGCTAGACAAGGCAAGTTAGAATGAACGGTTAAGATTGACTCACTTAAACAATTCCCTTCCAACTTCCACCCCCTTCCCCGTTAATAAATCGGTGGGAATTAAAGTCTCAAGTCCCATGCCTCCAATCGAACAATAGATTTGAAGTCTTATACTCCTTCAATTCTCATTCCCTGGCTCTAATTACCCCCAACCAAACACGCTGTCAGATCTGTAATATCGAATCAATCAGGCCCTGAGTGATTTTGAACAGGATTTCAGGTGGTTTTGGAGCGGAACCGAACGATTTCGAACTTGTCGGCGGCGCCTGTACGCGGCGCCGAGGGAGTCCGTCGATGACTTTGCTACCAGCTCATTCTTCATTTGTCCGAGATCGCCATCAAGACGTATTGCAGCAGTGGCCGCGCTATGCCCATTTGGGCCGCGTGCTGGTCCCCGGCCATCCGCAGCCTGCGCGCCTCGGTGCACGCGGCCACGGCCATCGCGCCTGGGTGCACGGGCATGTGTGTTAATCTGAAGAAATCACTAGATTTCTCTCATGTGCACTAAATCTCTTGTGCATTGGACTGAAGCATTTACACATGTTAGACTGTCCCGCGCTGTCCGATGTGAGTTGCACTATTCAGAACTTATACTGGTTGATTATGTCTAAACATGTACTCCCTCCGTCCGGAATTACTTGTCGCCAAAATGGATAAAAATGGATGTATCTAGAACTAAAATACATCTAGGTACATCCATTTCTCCGACAAGTATTTCCGGACGGAGGGAGTAACTGGTTCAGATTGCCTGGTCAACAAGCATGCATAAAATATGTGCCTGCAGGATCGAGCGGCTCTCGCACGAGGCCGGCGCCGCCCATCAGGCATTCTTCTCCGTGCTGGCCAGTGGCCAATAGCAATTGACCTTGTTTGGATGTGCCAATTGAGCTTCAGAATGTAGCAAACATGTATTGCTGCATGCAAAATTCAGAAAAGTGAATTAGTTATCTAAAAAGTTGGGAGAGAGAGCAACAGGACAACACTTGTTGGCTGCCTGAGCTTGAACTCACGTGAGAAATGAATCTTGGCTAGTCCTACACCCAAAGTTCATTTATCCAATGACTGAAAATGACAATGTAAACTCCTTTAAAAGCTCTCAGTTTCCTCTGAAGAAAAGAGCGTTTTACATTCTTTTCTTGAATGCCATTGTTGAGGTTCATGTGGAGTTGTAAGCTGAGTTGTTCCTTGTGTGATTCATACTGAACACTGCTTATACAACAGAATCAACAGGTGAGCTCAGAGTGTGAGTAATCTTGTACATGAATTTCTCCTGGGTGATAAAAAAACAGACCATGTCCAGGTTTACAAGAACATAATGTATTATGGTGCTCCTGGTACACTCTGTTCAATACACAACATGTCAAAGAAAATAAGAGAAAGATATTTCGACACCTCGCTGCCAACCCAAGCCGCCGAGGCCACCGATGACAACCACATCTCTGAATTTTGCTTGTTCTTGTGTAATGTACGCCTGTAGTATGTTTGTTTCTTGTACGTGTAGCTTCAGAGTTGTGAGTGGAAATGTCAGAAGTAAACATCTAATTCTTACTGCTTGTTCCTATTGACAATTGAGGTGTTCCTTACATTCTACACGATGTAATACGCACGATGTAGATCGGATGATCCAAAACGATACAGGGATGCTGGATGCACAAGATACGTCGCCCCGCAACCGGGCCAGCGTCCAGTCATAAATGGATGCTTCTAAAGAATGGATACTTTTTCTACCTTAGAGCAAGTATAATAGAGCACACTCAGCAGGCTATAAGCCATCACACGTCATCAGAATCCCAGCTGGATGAGAGAGAATGAATGTAAGGGCATCTCCAACAATTGTAAGATAGGTGTTGGTAAATTTGCCACCTAGAACATAGTGATGATGTGGCAATGTAATAAATGTGGATTAACCAACAACCTTTGCACAAGCTCCGAGGTGCAATAGAGAGCAACCACATTTATTTTCTCACCATCTATTGGATAACTTAGATACAACCTATTGTAGTAGTTGTATGATAACTTGTTGGTTGATGACATGGACATTTTACCAACAAAACTAACATACAACCTGTTGGAGATGCCCTAAAAGGAGGGAGTGGGTGCTTCACTAGTCGCCCGGCTACAACACAACAACCTAGAAAAAGTAAGCTGCATGCAGTGACATGATAGCTAAAAAGCAGCAGCTACTTCCTCTCTTCCGATCATATGCGTTTCCTTGCCTCCTTTACATGCAAGCATTGAATGCTACCTCTCAATCTATTGTACCAATGGGCTTTTAGGAAGGCTTTAAGTGACATGGCAAAGGTATATAGCTAGCAGCGAGCTATATACCTTATACCTTATAGCCTTATAACCATGCTCTTAAGTGACATGACAAAGGTATATAGCCAGCAGCGGGCTATATACCTTATAGTCTACAGTTGTTTATCTGTACGACTATCTGACACTCCTAAATTTTACAGAGTGCACATGGTTTCTTCAAAATTAGGGATCGCAAAGGATGGGAGCATGGTACCATGATTGGTGAAAACAGGCATTGGAAGTGGAAGTACTGCCCCATGGTTGGGCGCAGCGGTGGTGTCACCAGCCTCAAGCATCATGTTGGCGGTGGCAGTAGCAGGGTAAGGCCGTGCCTATCTGCTCCCAAAGATGTCTCCAATGAGATGAAACGTTTGTTTGTTGGGAAGTAGGAGGTGGAAACCGCAAAAGTGGACGGCACAAAAAGCTACTGTTGTGCAGCCGGCTATGGCAACAGGGCCTCTGAGCCCAAGAACTCTATACCCTTGACCACACATTCGACAGAAGGTTCCATGACGGAAACAGATTCTAAGGAAAACAGTGCATTCCCCTCCTCGGCATCATTCATGACACGCCTTGTGGACATGATGCTTTCTGCTGCAGAGGTGCCGAGGGCGGAGGATGTGGCGATGACCTCTGTAAACAAGCCATGACGAAGCAGGATGATTGGTGGAGGTCTAGTAGTAAAAAGAAAATTGTTACCTTAACCTCTGGGAGGTCAAATTTTATTTAAAGTACTTGTCAATGTAACTTGAGGATGCTTCATACAGTATTTTTCCTCTTGGGAGGATGTTGTCAGTCTTAAGAAAAGTTGCATGTTACCATTTAGAACGCCTCATGTTTCTAATTATCACCCTTGGATGTGCTATTTTGCTACACTACACGTCGCCATTGAATGCTAAAAGTTATTCCACGTCGCAGGCATCATTTCTCTCACAGTCACTCCTCTCCCTGCCTCAACCTACCGATGCATATCTGATAATGTGAATGTACACAACACTATAAGAATAGATCTGTTAAGTGCATACCTCGGTGACATTGATATGTAAACAGTATATGCATTTTACATATCGCCTTTTGTGGTTGTTTACTTAAACGAAAACAGAAGCCAATAACCTATCTAGCCTCGAATCTAGAAGACTGACAAGCCATAGTTGGAGGCAGAGCGAGTGAAAATTTCAAGATGAAACTTTTGGCTGTTCTCTGTTCATGACATGATTTGTTTTACTCAAGGAAAATTTTAGCAAAAATCTTGAAATGCCTATAGTTCTTTCAGAAAGTAAGAAGATTTAGCCAAAACAATTAGTTACCTGAAACAACATAGTCCTACTGGAAGTGTTTTGGCTTCTTAAAGTGGTGTGTACATTCACATTATCAGATATGCACCAGTAGATTGAGACAGGGCGAGGAGAGATTATGAGAGAAATGATGCCTGATAGGTGCAACTTTTAGCATTCAATGGCAACGTCTCGGCATCATAGTTGTATAGCAAAATAGCACATCCAAGGGCGATAATTAGAAATATGAGGCGTTCTAAATGGTAACATGCAACTTTTCTCAAGACTATGACAACATCCTCCCAAGAGGACAATATTGTATGAAGCATCCTCAAGTTACATTGACAAGTACTTCAAATAAATTTGACCTTGCAGAGGTTAAGGTAACAATATTATTATTTTTACTAAACCTCCCCCAGTTTTCCTACTTCGTCACAATTTATTTGCAGAGGTCATCGCCTGCTCTTCCGCACTTAACACCTCTGCAGCAGAAAGCATCATGTCCACAAGAGGTGTCATGAATGATGCTGAGGAGGGGAACGCATTGTTTTCCTCATAATCTATCTCCATATTGTGACCAGAAGATTGTTTTGTTTAACAAACTATGAAAAACATAGCTACTTATTATTACCTATCCTAATCCTTCGCAAGTTGAATGTTCCGTTGTAACCTAGGACTATATTGCTTTCCAGTTAACTCATGTTCTTCTATGACATGCTCGATACTATGCTATTCTGCAGTCAGTTGCCATGATTTGCAATTAGTTCTTGTGTGCACCCTACATTAGCAATCTACTCTTTCCGTCCGGAAATACTTGTCGGAGAAATGGATGTATCTAAATGTATTTTAGTTCTAGATACATCCATTTTTATCCATTGTTGCGACAAGTAATTCCGAACGGAGGGAGTATATGATAAAAGTTTCAGAAAATGAATGAGCATAGATATATTATTCATCTATAATGTCAAAAGATTTCAATCAAATTCTACTCACAACATGAGAAACAGAAAAAGGTAAATCATGCTACATTTAGTCAAATTGGCTATGAACTGGACCATTAACACTACCCCAACCAAATTTGCTATGTATGTTTCTCAAGCCTTGAGTTGAACTTATTAAATTTGTACAATGTCTATGTACTCAATTATTTTCAGATTTTTTTCCAGAACTTATAGTATTGTATTTGACGTTCTGTGTTTTTACAAGAGCTCTTGGTGCTCTCTGCCATGAATAGCTCTAGGGCAGTATCCTATGATCCTATCCCCTAGAGTTTTTGTGCAACATGTACATCAAACGCCAAAAAAAAACATACGAGAAGTTCAAAAAAACTGAAAATGATCCTAGTACATACACATTGGATACATTTAAAATGGCATACAATATGAGCTACATGTTCAATTCACAATTCGAGAAACACAAATAAGAAATAAAGTTGTGGTGGTGCTGATGGCCCTAATTAACAACTGATTTTGAATAAACTAATGTTTATAGCATGATTTATCTTTTTTGTTTCTCAGCTGTGAATTGAATTTGTAATTAAAATTTTGTGATACGTTAAATGTATGCTCTATCTATATACTGACTTCATGCCATCAACCTCACATGGATTAATATCCGATGTACAAAAGAACCGCAACTCCACACTAAGGGAGTCAGCATATGGTTTCATGATCTTGGCCCAGGATTAAACGGCTTGCTCTCTTGAGAAATAAGTGACCTGCAAGAAGCTTCAGATTTTTCAAGTCGCCAAACTACTTAAAATCTGTTAGTGAAGAGGCACCCGTAGAGAGCTCAAAAGCAATTGTGGTTCTGTGTAAGTCCAGAATACAACTAGTAATTTTTTATCTGTGGCCACACACTTTGTGAGTCCTAGGTTCACACTCATGATTCGGTCCATCCCGCCCCTCCATCGCTCCCGCGAGCCGCCGGGGCCTCCCCTTCTCCGCCATCCTCCTCCCTTGCTGCCACCAGAGGACGCTACCGGGCGAAGCCCGGCCGGCACTGATGCTGGCGGGGATCCATCGTCCTCTCGCGTGGTGGACTCTACATCGTGGCTGTGGAAGTTGCTCCTCATGGCGGTGGCGGCATGTCTCCCTGTCGGCATGGCCTTCTGGAAATGCGGCGGTGGATGCTGAGGCGGCGGCCTCGGGCGACAGAACTAGTGGTGGCCTTCTTGTCATAGTGATGGGAGGTGGTTGCCGTTGTATAGGCGGCGACATCGGCTAGCACGGCGGTGGGTGCTCCGTGTAGCGCACGGAATTGGGATGGTGGCCCCTCTTTTTCGACGCATAGACTCCATGGTCGTGTGGGCTCGGAGTCTGGATCTCAAGGTTGTGACGACCTTTCTGAGGCTGGTGGCGGTGTAGGACGTCCCCTCCATCAACAGATAGGGTTCGATGCGGGTCAGCAGGTGACACAAGTGTCTCTTCCGGGGACGTCGAGCAATGCATGTCGCCTGCAGGTGAAGCCACCGCTGCATGCGTCACTGGCCAAAGCTATGCACGACGTCTCATCTGAAGGCGCAAACTCATGCCTGCTAGAGGCAGGTGATGCATGGTGGCTCTTGTGGAGGTTCCATGTTTAGCCTGTTTGTAAGGGCATATTTATCCCCTGGTGGTTTTGGTGATTGATGACAATGCTTTTGCAGACTAATCGTGTGCGTTAAGTTCTTTCAGAGAATCATCCATTGGCACGAGACGATTTTCTCCCCTCGGTGTTTTAGTCAAGACGGTGTAGCTCCTTCGTTTCGTTGTTGGTGGACTAGTCTTGTAGGAGTCACCGTACTATTAAGAGGGGATCCGCTTTGGTAAGACTAGGGTGGAATCAACACGTACACATCCTTATCACACCCGTCGTCTTCCTTTCGCAACTCTGGAGCCGCAACTTCTCTTCCATACCTGCTTCGCCCTGTGCCAGCGGTAGTACCGCGATCTCCAGCGGTAGTACCACCGAAGCCCTCCAGCGGTAGTACCGCTCCCAGCGGTAGTACCGCTCCGTAGAGCGGTAGTACCGCTTGCGGGCTTCGGCCGTAGTACCGCAGCAGTACCGCGCTACTGCCGCCTTGATTCGAGACGGTGTTTTCTCGTGTCGGGTTTTGCGGCACTAAAAGCGGTAGTAGAAGCGGTAGTACCGCTGCGAGCGGTAGTACCGCTCCTACTCCCGCGGTAGTACCGCTCTGGGGCCAGTGGCCTGGCTTCCTCTCCAGCACGGTAGTACCGCTGGGCAGGGAGCGGTAGTACCGCTCTCAGCGGTAGTACCGCCCTGCCCCAGCGGTAGTACCGCTCTGTGCGGGGCTGCACAGTGAGGTAACGGTTGGATGTGTTCCCACACTATATAAAGGTGTCTTCTTCCTCCAAGTTGACCTACCTCTTTCCCCCAAAGCTCCATTGTTGCTCAAAGCTCCATTTTCGCCCGATCTCTCTCCCTAGCCAATCAAACTTGTTGATTTGCTCGGGATTGGTTGAGAAGGCTCAGATCTACACTTTCACCAAGAGAAATTTGATTCCCCCCACTTATCCCTTGCGGATCTTGTTACTCTTGGGTGTTGAGCACCCTAGACGGTTGAGGTCACCTCGAAGCCATACTCCATTGTGGTGAAGCTTCGTGGTGTTGTTGTTGTTGTTGGGAGCCTCCGATTGTTGTGGAGATTGCCCCAACCTTGCTTGTAAAGGTTCGGTCGCCGCCTTCAAGGGCACCAATAGTGGAATCACGGCATCTCGCATTGTGTGAGGGTGTGAGGAGAATACGGTGGCCCTAGTGGCTTCTTGGGGAGCATTGTGCCTCCACACCGCTCTAACGGAGACGTACTTCCCCTTAAAAGGAAGGAACTCCGGTAACACATCTTCGTCTCCACCGGCTCCACTCTTGGTTATTTTGTGCCTTTACTTTTGCAAGCTTACTTGTTGTTACATCCCTTGCTTGCTTGTGTACTAGTTGTTATTGCATCATATAGGTTGCTCACCTAGTTGCACATATAGACAACCTATTTTCTTGCAAAGTTTAATTTGGTAAAGAAAAGGTTAAAAATTGTTAGTTGCCTATTCACCCCCCCTCTAGTCAACCATATCGATCCTTTCAATTGGTATCAGAGACTCGTCACTTTTTAAGGACTTTACCGTCCAAAGAGTATGGTTGATGTCGTTGATGAGGTGGGAGAGCACTCCGGTGCGAATCTGATCTCATCTACGGGAGATGGGGGCAACTCGATCTCACGTGAGGAATTCAATGTTGCTTTGGAAACATTGAAAACCTCCATGACGACCGAGGTCAAGGACATGTTTAAGGAATTCCTAGAAGGACTTAAACAATCTACCTCGCCGATGAAAGTGGGTGATCCCACCAACAAGGTGACGGATGCTCCCTCCGACAAGGGGGAAGCTAACATTGATAAGAGTCCTTCTATTAGTGGTAGAAATGGTACCGGCATCTTTGCCCATGTGGAACCCCCGGTTTATGGAGGGCCAATTCCCTCCACTCATTTGAATCATGCCGGTCCACCTCCTAAATATGAGAAACATGAAGATTTTGATTCTTGGGTCTATCGCTTTAAGCGTCATTTGAAACATGTGAACACTAACCTTTGAAGAATCATTGAAGAAGGTTTTTATCCTCATGACCCAAGCAACTTCACCCCTCGAGAAGCCATGGACAATCAATTCAATGAGAGTGCTCTCTTCATCATCCAAGATGCAATCCTTCCCGAAGATCTCCCTCACCTTCGACCCCATGTCATGGCTAAAGAAGCATGGAAATGTGTCGAGGGTCTATATCGTGGAAGTGCTAGCATTCAACGCTCCAACTATGAAGTGGTGCAAGATGAAGCCGATGAGTTTGCAATGAAAGAAGATGAAGAACCTCGTGAGCTCTTTCGAATAGTGACCAAACTCGCGGTCGCACTTCGAGATCATGGAAGCAAGGACACGGATGACAATTGGATCAAGCGGAAGTTCCTCAAGGCCATGATGCCCTACAACAAGGCCATGTCCTTCGTCATTCGTCAACGACCGGACTTCCACTCCATGACCTCAAATGAAGTGTTGGATGAGTTCGTTGCAATGAGCATCTTGGACAAGACCGCTGACAATGCGGTGCTCCGTTCTCAAAGAGCAAAGAAGCCTAACCTTGCTTTGAAGGCCAAGGTTACTATGGAAGAAGAGGAAGAAGTGGAAGATGAGGAAAGCAACCCCGAAGACACCAAGTTTGACTACCATGAGCACATGGCCCTTGCTTCAAGACAATTTTGGAGCAAGAAGAGCTCAAGACCCAACTTCAACAAGAACAACTCAAGTGGCGTCAAGGGCAAGCAACGAGTTAGAACTTGCTTCAACTGTGGCAATGTGAGCCATTTCGTTGCGGATTGTCCTTACGAGAAGCGGGAAGACAATGGTGGCAAGTTCATTTGAAAAGACAAAGCCAAGTCCTTCCCCAACAAGAACAACTTCGCCAAGAAGACTCCAACTCGTGGGTTGGTGGTTCAAGAAGAATACCAAGAGGATGACGATGATGATGAAAATGAAGAAGCAACGGCCATGGCGTCCGTTGCCATTGCTACCACTCCCCGGGTGTCTCTCTTCGAATCACCCAACGAAAACATCACCGCTAGATGCCTCATGGCTAAAGCCTCAAACAAGGTAACCCCCAACATCACAACCACCATCATTACTAATCCCTCCTTGGAGGATTGCATTGATGGACATGTTGAGTCTAATGAGGAAGTGAATGAATTTGAGTCTTTTATGAGTAAGCTCAAGGGAAAGTCCAAGAAGCACTTTGTTGCTCTCTTGGAACAACTTGGTGAGGCCAATGACATGATCGAGGCTCATGAAGAAACCATCTCCAAGATGGAAGGTCATAGTCGTGACTATGCCGAGGAGATATCAGATCTCTCTAATGCTCTTGAGGAAGAGCGTGTGCATCGTTTGACTCTTGAGGAGTCACACAATGATGACCATGCTAAGTTAAATAAAGATCTTGATCATGCTCTTGTCATGTCTCGTGTGCTAACCTCCGAGAAGGCTAAAATTGGGGTTGATCATGCTAGACTCATAGAGGAGTTTGAGATACTTGACAAGGCCCACAAGGTCTTGAAGGGTACTCATGCTAGCCTCAAAGAGTCCCATGCTCAACTCCAAGTTAAGCTAATCAAGGAAAAGGCCACCTTTCCTCATATGGTATTAATTGATAATGCATGTGCTACTAACCCATGTTGTGAGCATGTGCATCTTGTGGAGGAAAATGCCAAGTTGAAGGATCAACTTGAGAAAGGCCTTGTGTCTTGCATTCAAGGTGAGAAAAACCTCAACGACCTTTTGAGCAATCAAAAGGAAGTTGTGGCCAAAGAAGGAATTGGGTTTGCACCCAAGTCCAAGAGCAAGAAGAAGAAGAACAACAAGACCAATCGTCCTCCTCCTATCAAACAAACGTTCGTGAAAGAGGGAGAGGGTGCTCCTAAGAAGAAGGAGAAAGTGAAGGGAGTTGATGTCCAAAAGGGCAAAAGCATTTCCTCAAACAAAGCCGGCGACTTTAACCCGTCATATGTGTTGTGCCGTGCTAGTGATGGACATGTTTATGCTAGATTTGTTGGTTCTTCCTATGAGTACATTGAATGGTCTATTTGGGTTACCAAGACCCTTGTTACTAACATCAAAGGACCCATTACTAAATGGGTACCTAAAACCAAGCATTGATCTCATGTAGGTGTTTGCTTCCGGTGGGGGATCATGGTTGCTCGACAGTGGAGCAACAAATCATATGACCGGGAGCAAGGACTTGGTGGTGGACGTGCAAGAGATTCCATCTATGCCCACCAATGTCGAGTGGGGTGATGCATCACATTCTAAGGTATTGGGTCTCGGCAAGGTTGTCATTTCTCATGATCTAACGATCGAGAAAGTCATGCTTGTTGAGTCCCTTGCATTCAATTTACTTTTCGTTCGTCAACTTGCATTCATGGGCTTTGCTACATTCTTTGATATTGATACCGTGGCCCTCTTGTGGAGCAAGACTCTTAAAGTAGCCTTTGTTGGGCATTTCGAGAACGGTCTCTATGTGATTAACTTCTCGGAGCGACCCACTAAGACCGCGACATGCCTAATGGCTAAAGTTGACGTGGGATGGCTTTGGCATCGCCGTTTAGCCCATGTCAATATGAGATCTTTGCAAAGTCTTCTCAAGGGGGACCATGTTCGTGGACTAACAAATGTTAGTTTTGCCAAAGATCGTGCTTGCAGTGCTTGTATCGAAGGAAAGCTTCATGAAAAGGCTCACCCTCCTTCAACCATCATCTACTCGAAGAGACCCTTGGAGCTCCTTCACATGGATCTCTTTGGGCCTCCATCTTTTGATAGTCTTGGAGGGAGAAAGTATTGCTTGGTGATTGTGGATGATTATTCAAGGTACACTTGGGTATACTTCTTCAAGAGGAAGAGTGAGACTCAACAAACCGTCATTGACTTTGCAAATGAATCTCAACGTCAACATGATGCAAAGATCTTGACAATAAGAAGTGACAATGGCACCGAGTTCAAGAACTACACCTTGGATGAGTTTCTTAGTGATGAGGGGATCAAGCATCAATATGCGGCACCTTATACCCCTCAACAAAATGGTGTTGCGGAGAGGAAGAATCAGACGTTGATGGATGCGGCAAGGACCATGATGGCGGAGTTCAAGTCTCCGTACAACTTTTGGGCCGAAGCCATCAATACCGCATGACATGCATCCAATCGGCTCTATCTTCGCAAAGGCTTGAACAAGACTCCTTATGAGATTCTCACCGGCAACAAGCCCAACCTCAAGTACTTCCGGGTGTTCGGTTGTAAGTGTTTCATTCTCAAGAAAGGTGTTCGTTTGTATAAATTTGAGGCTAGAGCTCATGAGGGCATATTTGTTGGTTATGCTACAAACTCTCATGCTTACCGTGTCCTCAACAAGTCCAACGGACTCATTGAGGAGACGTGTAACGTGGAGTTTGACGAAAATAACGGCTCCCAAGTGGAGCAAAGTGGTACTTGTGATGTAGGTGATGAAATTCCTCCTCAAGCCATAAGAAGAATTGGTATTGGTCAAATCCTACCCATTGAGGAACCCCTTGTGGCCGAAGGAGAAGGACAATGCTCTACTCAAGTAGAGCCATCACCTCATCAAGACCCACACGCTTCCGAAGAACAAAGTGAAGGCCCTCAACCTTGTGAACAAGACCAAGGGCAAGATCAACCTCAAGATGGTGGTGAACCTCTAAATGATGCCCAAGGTCAAGTTCTCCCCCTCGAGCAAGTTCAAGATCAATACCAAACTCAAGCTCAAGATCAAGAACAAGCTCAAGACGGCGCTTAAGATGATCAAGTCAACCCTCCTCCCTCCACATCCGAGGAGGAATTAGAGCGTCGTGCCGCGAAGATTGCTTCCAAGCTCACCACTCAAGGCCATCTCATGGAGAATGTAGTTGGAAGCCTAAGAAAGGGGGTAAGCACTCGTAGACAATTAGCAAACTATTGTGAACATCACGCGTTTGTCTCTTTTGTTGAACCCCAAAAGGTCTATGAGGCGCTCGAAGACTCGGATTGGCTCAATGCCATGCATGAATAACTCAACAACTTTGAGTACAACAAAGTATGGAGATTGGTGCCAAGGCCATCGGGGAACCACAATGTCATTGGAACCAAGTGGATCTTTAAGAACAAGCAAGATGCTCATGGGAACATCGTTCGCAACAAGGCAAGATTGGTAGCACAAGGCTACTCCCAAGTCGAGGGTATCGACTACGGTGAAACCTTTGCTCCCGTTGCTCGTCTTGAATCCATACGTTTGTTGATTGCCTATGCTTCTCATCACAACTTTAAGTTGCAACAAATGGATGTGAAAAGTGCTTTTCTTAATGGTCCTATTAATGAGTTGGTTTATGTCAAGCAACCCCCCGAGTTCGAGGACCCCTACTTCCTGGATCATGTGTATCAACTCGATAAGGCACTCTATGGCCTTAAACAAGCCCCACGTGCGTGGTATGACCACCTTACCGAGTTGCTACAAGATTGTGGATTTGAAGTAGGACAAATCGATCCCACTCTTTTTACTAAGAAGGTCAACGGGGAGTTGTTTGTATGCCAACTATATGTTGATGATATTATATTTTGTTCTCCTAACAAAGCTTTCAATGAGGAATTTGCCGCTCTCATGACCTCCAAGTTTAAGATGTCTTCGATGGGAGAGTTGAAGTTCTTCCTTGGTTTTGACATCAAACAAAGAAGAGAAGGAACCTTCATCAACCAAGCCAAATACACTCAAGACATGCTTAAAAGATTCAAGCTAAGTGATGTCAAGCCGGCTTCTACACCAATGCCTACCAAGTGCCAACTTGACATCGATCCCAATGGTAAAGCGGTGGATCAAAAGGTATATCGCTCCATGATTGGCTCCTTGCTTTGCCTTTGTGCATCTAGACCGGATATCATGTTGAGTGTGGGGATGTGTGCACGTTTTCAAGCCGCACCAAAGGAAAGTCACTTTGTGGCGGTCAAGCGAATCTTTCGATATTTGGCTCATACCCCAAACTTTGGCTTATGGTACCCAAGAGGAGCAAACTTCAAGCTTGAAGGTTTCACAGATTCTGATTGGGCGGGAGACAAAGTGGATAGGAAGTCCACTTCTGGAGGGTGCCAATTTCTTGGTTGCTCTTTGGTAAGTTGGTCTTCCAAGAAGCAAAGTTGTGTGTCTCTCTCGTCCACCGAAGCGGAGTATGTGGTGGCTGGTAGTTGTTGTGCTCAACTCCTATGGATGAGGCAAACTTTAAAGGAGTACGGTGTCATTTGTGACAAAGTGCCTCTTTGGTGTGATAATGAAAGTGCCATCAAGATTTCTCTCAACCCGGTGCAACACTTCAAGACGAAGCACATTGAGATTCGGTATCACTTCATCCGGGATCACATTAGGCGAGGGGAGATCGAGCTCAAGTATGTCAACACTCATGATAACCTTGCAGATATTTTCACGAAGCCCTTGGATGAAGCAAGATTTCGCGAGTTAAGGCATGAGCTAAATATCATTGATTTGAGCAATGTGACTTGAACCCGTGCACCCCCCACCACACTCATCTTGTTGTCTAGTTTAGGTGTAGGCATGGACATAGGGGGAGTGTTGTTCTCTCAATGAACTCTCCCTCCCCCCATTATGCATAAAACGATCAACTCTTTCACATTAGCCATTTTTGATGGTACTTGTGCTTCAAAGACGAGTTTTGGTCATGGGCCCAAGGATAATTCTTCGCGGTGCCATACCAATTGACTCAAACATAGGTGGCTCCGGCCACCGCCCTCTCTTGAGAGAGGCCAGAGCTCGCTCTTCTTTTGTTTGGTTGCTTTGATGGAGTGGGTTCCGGTTCGGTGTTCGTGTGTGTGTTGTCTTGTTGGTCCTTTCCTTGTCTTCGCCTTGGTTGCTTTGCTTTTTGGGTGCTTTGAAGGAGTTTTTGTCTAGAAGCATGTTTTTCTGGTTGCTGGTGGTACTACCGCCGCTGGCGAGCGGTACTACCGCTCCAAGCGGTACTACCGCTCCCCAGCGCGGTACTACCGCTGAGAGGCGTGGGCGAGGGTTATATCGGGGGCAGGGGGAGTTTCTTCTCCCCCATACCCATTCGCACGCCCACACGCCTGTTCCTCTCTCTCCCCAGCAACCGGCGCCGCGGGAGGGCTCCGGCGGATCTCCCTCTCCGGGCCGTCCCTCTCCATTCCCTTCGGTGGAGACGTTCCCCACCTTGTCCTCTTGCCATGGATGCCGGTATTGCCCCCGTTCTCTTGTTCTTTTTGTCTAGGTTTCCAATCTAGCATCTTAGGGGCAGTAGCAGTTGCATCTCTAGATTTTTAGCCAAATCTAGGCTTGAGTTGGATGGAGAATGCTTCTAGGCAGTTTGGATTGATGTTTGGTTGAGTATTTTTGAATTTGGTAGGATGGTAGTGCCGGATCTGACCATGGTAGTAGGAAACTGCTGTTTCCCCGCCCCGAGCAGTACTACCACCCTCTCCAGGGCGGTACTACTGCTTGGAGCGGTACTACCGCTCCATGTGGAGCGGTACTACCGCTCATGGCGGTACTACCGCTAGCAGGTCGCGGTACTACCGCTCTCTACCAAATTCCACTCTACTTCTACCTTTCAGTGATCTTTTTGCTCGTGTTTTGTGGCTTATGCTTGTGCTTTCTGGTTGTTTGCGTGTTCTTGTGTGTGGTTCCAGGTGATGAGGTCCCTGAGCATCAGGCTCGTCGTGTCAATCCCGGACGTGCCACGTCCAAGCGCTACTGTACCACCGAGCCTGCCGGAGGATCCTCAAGTGCTCCACCTCCACCTCCACCTCCACCTCAACTCCAGAAGAAGTCAGGGGTCAAGCCCAAGCCCGGAAAAACAGTGCTAGAAATGTCGCCAAAGGAGTTCTAGGCGAGGCGCCGCCGCAACCCGTATGAAGCTGACCAAGATCCCACTTTGGTCAACCGTCTGTTCTGGAACAGGTTCCAGTTTGCAATCTTCTTCGATGTTCTCAAAGTGAAGAAGAATTTCTTTGTCAAAGTGCACTCCATCGACACCGACCATATGGAGCAAGATCCTGACTACTTTGGTGAAGCTCTTCAGGTGTGCACTCAACTGAACATTCTTGGGATCATGAAATTCAACAAGGACTTTGATGCTGACATGGTGGCCCAATTCTATGCCACGGTTCACCTTGGGACTGATGAGGACAGGACACTCACCTGGATGACCAATGGCAAGTTGCTTTCTGTCAAGTGGAGAGCGTTCATGCAGTTGATTGGGGTGCAAGACCTCGGTCTTGAGTCTCCTGTTGTCTTTCGCCCGCACGCCCGCGCCCATTGCACTCACAAACAAGCTCTCTGGCCATACTGCACTCTGAAGATCAACCAGGAGACACGGAAGGAAACCTATGAGCTGCCTGCCTGTCTGGATATCCTTCACCGCATCTTCAGAGAGACCCTTTTCCCTCGCATTGGGAATCTGGACCAGGTTCACTCTTATCTCGTGGACATGCTTCTTTTCTGCCAGCGTGAGAAGGAGAATCCCACCGGATAGTCTTTGGATATCTCTCATGTTATGTGGTCTGAGCTGCTGTTTGCTATCTCCGAGCACAAGTGCCCGATCTATGGTCCGTTCATCATGCTGCTCATTGAGAAGGCCTGGGATCATGTATATCCTAAGGTGCCACTGGAGTCTGGAGAGTTGATCTCTCACGATGTCAAGCGTCTGAGGAAGAAGGATAACTGGGGCACTCAGGCCCCTAAGACTGGAGTTCCTTCGTCTGCTGCTGCCATGGAGACAGAGGAGGAGCCTGCAGCTGATGATGATGAGGATGATGACTACATGCCTTCTGAGGCAGAGCCCTCTTGGGCTAAGAAGCTCAAGTCTAAGATGAAGAAGCTGTTCTGCATGGAGGCTCACGGTCCGTACATGACTCATGTGGCTGAGAAGAAGGCTCGAGGTCGTCACAAGGAGCTCATGCGACAGTTGGGTGCTACAGTCAAGAGTGGATCTGAGGACCAGCTTACTGAGGAGGAGGAGTGGATTCAGCAGCACTGCCCGTGGACCGATTCTGAGGCCGAGCACTTCCAGACTGACGACTGTGGTGCCGATGATTCCGCTGGGCTCTGATGCGTGTGTCCCTCATTTGCTCTCACCTGGAGCCGTAGCAACACTCCCTCTCCTTTTTGGTGTCTCGATGCCAAAGGGGGAGAGAGTTTAGGGATTTGCGAGTTGTGTCTTTCGTCTCTTATTTGTGTCTTGTTCGTTGTGTCTTGTTCGTGTTTTCCTCGCATTTGCTTTGGTTGGTTTGTCTGTGAGACCTAAGTTCGAGTGAGACTTAAGTACGAGTCATATGGTGTGAGACATATGCTACCTTACTTTTTAGTATCATTATCTATGTCACTCTAGCTTATGAGTTGCGTGCTTTTCTTGTTATATCATCTATGCTGCTCTCATACACCATGTTTAGATTGTTGGTCTCTAAAATGTAGGGGGAGCTTTGATCCTAGTATGTGTGCTATGCAGTCCAAAGCACTTATCTAAATAGCACACATCTAGGGGGAGCCCATCTACATGTTAGGACCGTGGGGTTTGTATGCTTACTCTATATCTTGTTTATGCAAATCCCGTATTGTCATCAATCCACCAAAAAGGGGGAGATTGTAAGGGCATATTTATCCCCTAGTGGTTTTGGTGATTGATGACAATGCTTTTGCGGACCAATCCTGTGCGTTAAGTTCTTTCAGAGAATCATCCATTGGCACGAGACGATTTTCTCCCCTCGGTGTTTTAGTCAAGACGGTGTAGCTCCTTCGTTTCGTTGTTGGTGGACTAGTCTCGTAGGAGTCACCGTACTATTAAGAGGGGATCCGCTTTGGTAAGATTAGGGTGGAATCAACACGTACACATCCTTATCACACCCGTCCTCTTCCTTTCGCAACTCTGGAGCCGCACTTCTCTTCCATACCTGCTTCGCCCTGTGCCAGCGGTAGTACCGCGATCTCTAGCGGTAGTACCGCCGAAGCCCTCCAGTGGTAGTACCGCTCCATGGAGCGGTAGTACCGCTCCCAGCGGTAGTACCGCTCCGTAGAGCGGTAGTACCGCTCGTGGGCTTCGGCCGTAGTACCGCAACAGTACCGCGCTACTGCCGCCTCGATTCGAGACGGTGTTTTCTCGTGTCGGGTTTTGCGGCACTAAAAGCGGTAGTAGAAGCGGTAGTACCGGTGCGAGCGGTAGTACCGCTCCTACTCCCGCGGTAGTACCGCTCTGGGGCCAGTGGCCTGGCTTCCTCTCCAGCACTGTAGTACCGCTGGGCAGGGAGCGGTAGTACCGCTCTCAGCGGTAGTACCGCCCTGACCCAGCGGTAGTACCGCTCTGTGCGGGGCTGCACAGTGAGGTAACGGTTGGATGTGTTCCCACACTATATAAAGGTGTCTTCTTCCTCCAAGTTGACCTACCTCTTTCCCCCAAAGCTCCATTGTTGCTCAAAGCTCCATTTTCGCCCGATCTCTCTCCCTAGCCAATCAAACTTGTTGATTTGCTCGGTATTGGTTGAGAAGGCTCAGATCTACACTTCCACCAAGAGAAATTTGATTCCCCCCACTTATCGCTTGCGGATCTTGTTACTCTTGGGTGTTGAGCACCCTAGACGGTTGAGGTCACCTCGAAGCCATACTCCATTATGGTGAAGCTTCGTGTTGTTGTTGTTGTTGTTGGGAGCCTCCGATTGTTGTGGAGATTGCCCCAACCTTGCTTGTAAAGGTTTGGTCGCCGCCTTCAAGGGCACCAATAGTGGAATCACGGCATCTCGCATTGTGTGAGGGCGTGAGGAGAATACGGTGGCCCTAGTGGCTTCTTGGGGAGCATTGTGCCTCCACACCGCTCTAACGGAGACGTACTTCCCCTTAAAAGGAAGGAACTCCGGTAACACATCCTCGTCTCCACCGGCTCCACTCTTGGTTATTTCGTGCCTTTACTTTTGCAAGCTTACTTTTTGTTACATCCCTTGCTTGCTTGTGTACTAGTTGTTATTGCATCATATAGGTTGCTCACCTAGTTGCACATCTAGACAACCTATTTTGTTGCAAATTTTAATTTGGTAAAGAAAAGGTTAAAAATTGTTAGTTGCCTATTCACCCCCCCCTCTAGTCAACCATATCGATCCTTTCACTGTTGCTGCTGGATCGAAGGTGGTGCAGCAGTGACGGGAGGCAGGCAGTATGGGACGTCTTTGTTTTCCTATGTTGTCTCTAGAGGTATCCAGTTATCGAGGAGTCGATAGCCGGATAAGAGATACTAGTATAGACAGCTTAAACGATGAGTATATGCACTCCGATGGATACACAAGATCTCTGATCAGGCTATGTGATTAACTTCACAAGACTCTAGTAGGATGCAAATGAGGCATAATCTACCTTAACCGTTTCCCCACAACTAACATCATTCCCAGAGGAAATCATTTGAAAAATTGCATTACCCTTCCTTTAACTAAATGTGAGTAATCACTACACTAAGGAGAGTGATTGATAGTTACCCAATATCAATCAATCAGACACATAAACTAAATGTTTCAGAACGGTGTTCATGTGAAAAAGGCTAATACAAGACTTGCCTGACCTGGAAATTCCAGTTCTGTATAATGGATGAAGGTGCTCTAGCCCGCGCCCGTAAATTTGATTTGCAAATGTCATAAATCCCACCATTATAGTTAATCAAACCAATGATCTGTATTGTCTCCTTTATATTTCAAAGCATGATTTTGCAAATTCTGTTGGGATATAATAAGTAGCTAGGTAACTCATCTTTGATGACTTACCTCATGGTTGCTTTAGGCCATCTAGTCAGGCACCACGATCTATCTTCGTTGTTAGATATATGAAATGATAAGCACCAAGAGTGTTTCCATATGTAGATATGGTGGCATGTAATTGCCTCGTCATTAAGACCATGGGTAAAATTATTTAAATGCATGCTTTTGCAAATGCTTTAGGAATTTATTTGTTATGTACCTCATTTTCATCCTTGATCTTGCGATTAGTTGATCCAGTAGGGCACCATGAACCATTTTCCTCATTAGAATTATTTCACGAGGATTTACTTAGGCCCTTTGGAGCTCTGGTTAGCGATGATTGCGTGATGGTTGAAAGTGGGTACCAATGAGAGACCAGGGTGCTATCGTATATATATCTGGTAGCCTACAGCGAATCACCTCAATGTTAGAACTATGTGGAGATATATTTTTAATGCATAATTTCGCTGATCTTTATAGGATTTGCTAAGAAGGTACCTTATGAATTGTCTTCCTCTCATGATTTTGGGGTGATCCCATTGAGCACCATGATCCATCTCTATCGTGAGATCTACACCATGGGAATTCACCAAGTCCACATTAGATCTGGAGAGTAGCAACGACTGGAGGTGGTTGGTGACAGCATGGTGAGGTTGTTGCAATTTATTTGGATCCAATTGCTTGTGTCATGGCTTTTGGCTCTCGAAGAAAAAAACTAGAATGAACATATATGTGCTTTTTTCTAGCAACAAAATTGACGACGAGACATAGGGGGTAGTCGAGTGGTGAGGCTGTCGGCCGGCCATAGGCATGGTGCCTAATGGTGGCAGAGTAGGGTGTTATCAAACATGAAGAATCCATAGAGAGGATGTGTGTACAACATACAAAAGTGCTAGAAGCAATGAGGATATGTGGAGAGGGGCGGCGGTGGAGGGCAAGGGAGGGGAATGGGTGGCACGGGTGGGGATTAGGGTTGGATAGGCTTAAATACTAGAACAGTTGGATATTTTCGAAATTTTTATGCTTGTTTTGCTAGATAGTCCCTACAATAACCTCAATTTATAGAAATGACCTTTTCAGCATACACGATAGACTCGCTAACTTTTTAATGACAAGATCGATCGTTCAGAAAGATTTGAATATTTCACGGCCCCTATAGAGTCATGAAGAAGAATATGAGATGTGAATGGACGGTAAGAGATATCTCGCGAAAGTAAAAATCCTCGTGCCACCCTAAATTAAAACCTTACAAAATTTACTCCATGATTTAATCTATGAAGGTCACTTAGTATTATCTCAAGTCAAAATGTTATAAGTTTGACCAATTTTATACAACACCCAATGAATATATTATGAAAACATATTTCTTCATAGATCTAGTGATATTTTATTTGTAGTGTAGATGTTAAAATATGTTTCTACCAACTTGGTCAAACTTTAAAAAAATGATTTTATATAAGACTATGTGCCCTTTATATGGATAAAGGAGAGAGTACCAAGATTGAAAAATCACAGGATAGAGGGAAGAAGTTTTCTCACATCGCATTGCCAAGATTATCAGAAAATGGGCGTTGGCATGTCCAGGTCAAATCAAATAGCGCTAGGACAGTTGGCCCTCAGAACTTTTAGGATATTACAACTTCTTAGTAGATTTCTTTTTTGTGGTGACAATTCAACATAGACAGTTGATTTGCATGGTTGGATTATTCTCACTACAGATACCTCCTCCGCAAATAAATGTTGATTACTAACGATACCAAGGTTAATTAATAGGTTCCTTCTATAAGAAGATCAAATCATACCATATTATGGTCATTACAACCGATTAATGATGCTACTATAGGAAAGAATAAAGTAATAATGACGTGAAATCATGTTAAAACTAGACTTTTACAATTGGTAGCACCATTGTCTATGCTCCTTCCCTAGTCTCCACAATTTGTATTGTCACAACAATATTTAGTCACAAATATGTTGAAATTGAAAATATTTAGAAAAATATTCAGGCCAATCTAGCATTTTTTTGGCACTAGAAAATTACTCATGTCAAACTAAAATAGACTCTATATATCGGTTCAAATTTTAATGTATTTTAAATTAGTATCTAATTTGGAATTTATTTTTGGTAGGCACACTGACAAAATAGAACGCCTAAATATATAAGATAATTAAAGCTTGCTAAGGAGGAGCTCTTCACGTGAGTCCGCGGTTGTGGCTGGAGGCTCTCCACTCGCTGACACGTGTTTGTAATGAACGGTACCATCGAATGAAAAGTAACCATAGATTGAGAAGTATACTTTATGAACGGTAATTGTGGGTAAACAAAAATTATGGTCGAACAATATTGTTCCATGAATAGTATTTCCGCGCCCCCCCTTTTCTTCAAGATAAAATTACCAACAAATCTGGGAGGAAATATTACATCAAAGATGAGAAACCCTGCTAGATTTGTGAATTTTTTTGCGCCGAGACATCATTTGTGAAGGTAAAAAAATTAGCTTGTTTTTTTGTTGCGGGTAAAAAGAAATTAGGTGGAACAATACTGTTTCATGAACAGTATGTCGTGTCCCCCCTTTTTCTTCAAGATAAAATTACCAAAAAATCTGGAAAAATATTACATCAAAGTTGAGAAACCCTTCTAGTATTGTGCAAATTTTTGCGCCGAGACATCATTCGAGAAGGTCAAAAAAATTAGCTTCTTCTTTTTGGGCTGCGGTGTAAAGTCTCCATAAATTTAGAGTTTGCAGTATAAATTTAGATTGACCATTTGTAGTAAAATTGTACTTACAACTAAATTGGTGAATACAGTGATTATATGGACATTATTCTCTACAATTCCATGTTCTTTCAATTTATATTATAGGGTAACTGTCAAAGTACCTCAATTTGTGTTTTGCCTTTTCGTAGTCAGTTATTTTTCATATAAAGTGCAATATACAAATACATGAAGTATTTTACAGACTACATCCAATTTCCGGTGGCACCGCCTTGTGTTACACATGCTGCTTTGTCTAGAAAAAACATCAATTATGCTTCCACCTTCTCTCCCAATCTCCTCCCACCTCTCTCCACTAGAATAGTCTGGCCCCAATTGTTTCACTGCCACAGGTTGGATCTCAGTCCACTATCCATGGTCTCCACAAAGTATGCATGTGCCTCGTCCCACAAAGACCTTGCCTTCGTCTCCACATCTCCGGAGCCAAGAGAACACGGAAAGGACGAGGATGAGGCAACATTGCAACGGGATGCTCTCTACCGTCACCCAAACCCTGGCGGCGCCCCTCTCGATCGATCTTCTTCTAGCAGCACTCCTTCCCGACTCTCTCCCAACAAATGAGGACGTGTAACACCGTCAAGTTCCCCAGCGAGGGTGTCAACCCTTTGCATCGGCAGTGGCTTCTCCTACTACACTTCCTCGAGCTCTCTTCATCCTCTCATCTTCACCCAGTACACTTCCTTGAGCAGAAGCTTCAACTATTTCCCTCTCTAGTTGTTAATCTGTCCCTTCTCATGGCTACTCCTATCCCCCTCCAATTGTTGCTCCCACCCCTCCCATGGCTTCTCTCCACCCTTCATGAAAACTTAGAAATTGAGCAAGCTCTCATATCGCAATTTTTTTCTTGCCTGCACACAATCTGGTTCTTTTTCCCTATCTCAGATCATTTCGCAGTCGTAGACAAAGATGTGGTAGAATATGAGATCAAGGCTAAGATAATGCACATCCGAAGATCTTTTCCTTTGTCTTTCTTTCCTTGAAGTGATATTATTGTCCTGGTGCTGCTTTTAGGCATTTCTACTATGTGGAAATTTTATGCATATTCCTTTTGTTGCTACAAATGAGTTATTTTGGCTTTAATTATTTTTTTGCAATGAATGACAAGTTCATATAAAATCCCATGGCATATTTGAAAGAATAGGCTACGATAAATGTTCACGTATAATGTGCAATTTGAGCATGGGGTGATGTTTGCAACACAAACTATAAAGGTTAGTCATGCATAATAAATTTGAAATTGATCATATGAAAATTTATATGTCTCTGTACAATGAATTTGATGTATAAATCCATATCTTCCTGTGTAAATTCAGGGGTTGCGGTATAAATTTAGATTTACCATTATTGATACCGAAATTGTACTCATGATTTATCTATACAAATAATGACATCGATGTGTACGCTAACAATGTGGAAATGTTCTTCAGTGAAGACAAGCTCAACATATCAAGCTATATCTAATGGAGTGAGCATACATTGTGTATCTATATTAGCATTTGGGTTTCTGCAACACTAAGAAGCTCAAGTACGTTAAGTTGTGTAGTGACAAAGTTGATCTTGCTTTCATATGATAAGTGCTTGTTTTCTCCAGCAGAATTGGAAAGAGACATGGACAATCCCATGCATTTTAGTCTAACCGAACAATGTCGCTTGAACATATATATACCTACTGAAATATATTTATTTTGTTGTAACTTTACCATTCGCATAGATATGCTTGCTATTCTCCCTGGTATTTAAGAGTGAAATTTTGTCAGCCGACCAAAAGAATGCTTACCTTCTATTTGTCTACTGTACTAAAGACTGATTCTTCATACTACAGGTCATATCATGAGGCCATCTTGCATAAATTATGGTGGGTGAAGAAATTCTAGGTCAATGTACGCGAGGATATTAAGCACTGGTAAGAACGCTAACAAACTCAAACTACCAGAGGAACGCCAATTCAGCATTACCTGCATGACAGAGAAGATCGACTTCTATTGCTTGAAGAAATAGAGGGCCAAGTAAAGTAAGAATTCGAGAAAACTTCGGGACAAGTAACCACCCCGATGTAATAATCATATTATAATCTGGTGAAGAAATTGACGAGAAGAGTGAAAGACCAAAAGTAGATCCTTCACTAATGAAATGCAATAATACTTTATTGAATTATCCTCTTTATTCGCGCATGTATGCCATGTAGCTACATGATATATTATCATAATCCGGTGTCTACGTTGTTGTATTTTTATGTTCAAACACACATGTATGCACCTCGCTATGTAGTCTAATCAAACAATCCACATTATCTATTGCACCTTTCTCACACAAGTATACAATCTTCCCATAAGCATATACTTGCTCACCAGAAATTGACACAAAATTTACCTATCAAAACACATTATACAACCATAGCAGACTCAAGCAACAATAGATTAATTTACAAATTGATCAACGATGGGCTTAAGCTCGGGCGTGCCTCTGCCTACTATTATAGTGTTTATGAAAACCCACTACGCACCACCCTTAAGGATGGGAATGGGCCAACCTCCTTTGTCCTGGGCCTGTTACCCGCTGGCCATTCTACTTTGGATTTTGGACATGGAGTCGACCCATCCAATGGTGACTGGCCTAATGTCCTACTAGGTAACATGGGCCGACCCACCTTAATATTATATTTGCATAAAATATAATGTTATAACACAACAATGTTGACGGTGTTCTGGATTAGGGGGTGCTAACTAAGTCGGCATGTTTATCCCTTGATGTGACCGCACTACATGTTAGGTACCCCGGGTGCCTATATAAGCCGAGGGATTTAGACTGTAGGGTTAGAGACATTCACTTACGATCTCGAGGTAGAGCATCTCGTACTTTGTATCCCATCCACAATCAATACAACAGAATCATGACATAGGGTTTTACCTCTTCGAGAGGGCCTGAACCTAGGTAAAACATCATGTCCCTCTTTGTCCTATTACCATCTAGCCAAGATCACTAGCTCGGGACCCCCTACCCGAGATCCACCGGATTCAACCCTGGCATTGGTGGCTCATACAGATCCCTCTGTGTGGTCAAGACGGCTCGATGGCGCACCTTTAGATCAGCGACAACATTGGCTATGGGAAGACTTTCTTCCTCGGACAACTCTTTGTCTTTGGCCGCGTCACGCTCTATGTCGATTCGACTAGCCACCGCGCCCAGATCAAAAACTTTGCTGCAATACACACCATCAGGTTTGGAAATCTAGAGTATGCTGCGAACGCCCGCGGAAAACTTGCGCTTTCGGGTTGGGTGCCAGACCTGCCGAAGCCCTCGTCGATGCCTTCATGCTTGATAACCCACAAGTATAGGGGATCGCAACAGTTTTCGAGGGTAGAGTATTCAACCCAAATTTATAGATTCGACACAAGGGGAGCCAAAGAATATTTGAAGGTATTAGCAGCTGAGTTGTCAATACAACCACACCTGGAGATTAATTATCTGCGACAAAGTGATTAGTAGCCCAGTAGTATGATAGTTTTGATGATAGCAGCAGTAGTAACGGTAACAGTAACAGTGATAGCAGTGATATTGTAGCAGTAACGATAGCAGTAGCAACAGTAGTAATTTAGCAAGAACAATATAAGATAAATTTGTAGGCATCGGATCGGTGACTCGTTGGATGATATTCATCATGAGACAGTCATAACCTAGGGTGATATGGCACTAGCTCCAGTTCATAAATATAATGTAGGCATGTATTCCATAAATAGTAATACGTGCTTATGGAAAGAACTTGCATGACATCTTTTGTCCTACCCTCCCGTGGCAGCGGGGTCCTATTGGAAACTAAGGGATATTAAGGCCTCCTTTTAATAGAGAACCGGAACAAAGCATTAGCACACGGTAAATACATGAACTCCTCAAACTACGGTCATCATCGGGAGTGGTCCCGACTTCTGTCACTCTGGGGTTGCCGGATCATAACACGTAGTAGGTGACTATAACTTGCAAGATCGGATCTAGAACATGGATATAATGGTGATAACATAAACGGTTCAGATCTGAAATCATGGCACCTGGGCCCAAAGTGACAAGCATTAAGCATGGCAAAGTAATAGCAACATCAATCTCAGAACATAGTGGATACTAGGGATCAAGCCCTAACAAGACTAACTCGATTACATGATGAATCTCATCCAACTCCTCACCGACCAGTGAGCCTACGAAGGAATTACTCACTCCTGGTGGGGAGCATCATGGAATTGGCGATGGAGATGTGTTGGTGATGATGAAGATTGAAGATCCCCCTCTCCGGAGCCCCAAACGGACTCCAGATCTGCCCTCCAAAGGAAGAACAGGGCTTGGTGGCGGCTCCATTTCATGAAACGCATAATTTTTATCCCTGATTTTTTCTGGAAAACTGGGATTTTATAGCGTCGGTTTGGAGGTCAGCAAGGCCAACAGGTGGACAGCACCCACCTGGGCGCGCTTGGGGGGCTGGCGCGCCCTGGTGGGTTGTGCCCACCCAGGTGCCCCCCTCAGGTCCATCCTGGCTCCAGAAATTCTCTTTTATTTTATAAAAAATCCTCGCAAAGTTTCGTTCCATTCCGAGAACTTTTATTTTTGCACAAAAATAACACCATGGTAGTTCTGCTGAAAACAACGTCAGTCCGGGGTTAGTTTCATTCAAATCATGCAAATTAGAGTCCAAAACAAGAGGAAAAGCGTTAGGAAAGTAGATACGTTGCAGACGTATCAACTCCCCCAAGCTTAAACCTTTGCTTGTCCTCAAGCAATTCAGTCGATAAATTGAAAGTGAAAAAGAAAAACTTTTACGAACTCTTTTGCTCTTGTTTCGTAAATAAGCTTAAACAACACCCAGGTTTTTAGCAAAGATTATAACTAACCATGTTGACAATAACTCTTAAAAATTATATTAACTCATATCAGTGACATAAACAACTAGAGAGCAATAATAAGATATCTTAAATAGCAACACGTTGTCAAAACAACCATGATATAATATGACAATAGTGGTATCTCGCTAGCCCTTTCTGAGACCGCAAAAAATAAATGCAGAGCACCCCCAAAGTTCAAGCAGCGACTAAACATTGTAATTCATGGTAGAAAAGATCCAGTCATGATGCACCCAACATTAGCTATACACAATGCATCAGCATGACAGCAGTGCTCTCAGGTTCTGGCGCTTATTTGATAAGGTGATGACACAACATAAAAGTAAATGATAGTCCCTTCACAGAGGGAAGCAGTGATTTGCAGAGGTGCTAAAGCTCAAGTTTTTAAAACAGAGGTAAATGATATTTTGAGACATGCACCCTTCTTATTCACTTCACGACCATTAGTTAATAATATCTTCCATGCTAAGCACGCTAGTGGCGGTTCCCAAGCGGAAATGTGAAGGTTATCACTCCATTGGGAGTTTCTGTTTGATTATTTGTAAGCTCTTTTCTTTTTGCAGTTTGGGAATGGGCATCCCTATTACCGCCCTTTTTCTTGTGTGATGGCGAGTGAATAAACACTCGACCTGAGAATAACCCGCTTCACATGGAAGATACTGACTACCTCTTGTCGTTCCATGAATGATCCAGGCACACAAAAAGGATATTTATTTGAAGTTTTTAGAGGTGGCACATGCAAATTTACTTAGGACGGCAGGGTAATACTGCATATAGGTAGGTATGGTGGACTCATCTAGAATAACTTTGGTTTAAGGTTTTTGGATGTACAAGTAGAGTTCCCACTTAATACAGGCGAAGGCTAGCAAATAGGTTGAGAAGCGGCCAGCTAGAGAGAAACAACGGTCATGAACATGCATTATGCATAAGTAGCATTGGATACTAGCACGAGTAGGATATGAACACCATGAACATAAATATCATAGAGGCTATGTTGGTTTTGATTCAACTACATGCATGAACATGTGCCAAGTCAAGCCACTCGAACATTCAGAGGAGGATACCATATCATCATACTACATCATAATCATTTTAACGCAATGTTGATAGTCAAGATAAGTCATTATTAACTTCTAGCTACTTATGCATGGCATGAGAAACCATAATCTCTAATTGTTATTGCAAACATGTTTGATCATAATAGGCTGAAGCATGGATACTAGGTTAAACATATTTACAAAAATAGAACAAGTCGAGTTCATACCCGTTTCTCTCTGCCATGGCCAGTTCATCTAATATCATCATTATTGCCTTTCGCTTGCATGACCGAACGATTTGAAATAATAATAGTGCAAGAGTGTCGTGGACTAAGCTGGGATCTGCAAACATTTATTCAAGAGGATAAGACAAGGTAATATGGGCTCTTTGTTAGATCAACATAATGCAAATGAGAGCCACTCAACATTTTCATCGTGGTCTTCTCCTCGGTATGACTCGATAAAAGAAAAAGAAATTCAGAGAAACACATTGAAATATTTTTGGAGTTTTGGGTTTTTCGAAAGCAAGGAAACAAAAAAAGGGAAAAGCAAAAACGAGAAAAACTATTTACACGGGAAAGCTCCCAACAAGTAAAAGAAGAACAAGGAAATCTTTTTGGGTTTTCTTTTTAGTGCTACAACAATTAAAACTAGAAAGAAAAATAAAAAGAAGAAGCAAGAAACATATTTTTGGATTTTCTCAAAGTTTTTCAAACACACAAGAAGAAAGCAAGAAAAATAATTTAAGAATGGATGATACAATGAAAAAGTGTGAACACCGACAACTGGAATGAAATGTGTAAACATGAATGTAATGTCGGTGGGAATACTTACTCCCTCAAGCTTAGGATTTTGGCCTAGATTGGTAATCAGTCAGTAGCCTGGATGGTAGTTGGCATGGTAGCTCACGGAGGCCCTTGGCGCCGATGCTTCAGCCTGCCGTGCTGCCTCCACTACTGCGTTGTGAGCTCGAGCCTCGCTCTCCAGAACATAATATCTTCCCTTGTTGTGATAGTCAAAAATAGGAGGCGCAGGCAAATATGTGTGCACAATAGAGATTTGGTTAAACAACAAATTATAAGGGAGTCATGAATTTTTCCTTTGAGGATCTTATGGCTTTTTAAAGCCTCAAAATCTAAATACTGCGTTGGTAGGATAGGGTCAAAGGGCAAAGGGCAAAGGTGGAACACCCACCTCTCTTGCTAAGCGCATGGCATAAATTCTGCCATAAAAATAGCCACTTCTAGAGTTGTGATGTAGTCTGCGTGCAACAATCGCTGCAAGGTTATAAACCTTTTCACCGATGAGAGCGGCACATATGAGGCTCAAGTCAGGAGCACAAAGTGTACTACAGTCTTGCTTGCCTACTATGCATTTCCATTCAATAATGCAAAGTACTGAATTGCAGGAAAATGTATGCTCTTTATTCTACCTTGTGCCACTCCCCTAGTTTCACCAAAGCAAAGACTAGTTAAGAAAGACTCAAACTCAGACCTAGGTGGCTCATTGAGTAAACCCTAGAATGGGATTTTGCAGAGGTGAGCAAACCTTTCTAGAGAAATGGTAAATGGATTATCATAAAGTTTAAAAGACACCCTAGACTCACGAGGAAAGAATTTAAATTCTTTGACAAATGATTCAGTGAGGAGGATGCGTTGGTCGCACTTATTGTGAACTAATTGCTCAAATTCTTCCTTAATACCCACTCTCACCATGTAATCGTCACATGGCCATAAGCATGTTTTGGTTGTGGCACTTCGAACGGATTTCTCGCTTGGTTCAGCATATGACCGGCGAATGGAGCTGCTACTAGAGGATGCCTCTGAGGATCTCCTCCTCGAAGAACTCCTTCCAAAGAAGTTCATAATGTTCGTGTACAATTTTCTAAAAAAATTTGGTCATGAAAAATTTATTAACAAAACTTCACAAGATTGATAGCAACTACTCATAGGGATGTATAGAGGCCATATCAAGCATTCAAACTACTTAGAACTCTAAGAATTCAACATGCAAGTTCATCTGCAGCAGCACCAAGAGTAGCTAATTATTCTAAATATAAATCACTAAAACAAAAACTAATTGGACACATGAAGGAGTCACATACCAAACAACAAATCCCCAAAACAGTTTCAGAAACAGAGCTTCGAGCAAAGAGATCGAAATCCGCGGTCTGAGAAGCAAGAACACGAGAGAGAGAGTGGTAGTGATTTTTTTCTGGGTGTATGGAGTGGTGTGGGAGGAAGAAGTAAGTGAGGGGCCCACCAGGTGGGCAGCACCCACTAGGGCGCGCCCAGGTGGGTTGTGCCCACTTGGTGCACCTCCTTCAGGTATTATTTGCACCTGAAATTCATAAACATTCAGAAAAAAATTGTGTTAGGTTTTCAGAGTATTTTGAGAAATTTTATTTTTGGGTCATTTTTTATTGCATAGAAAAAGCAGAAAATAGACAAAGCATGGCATTTTATTTTATTTAACTAATAAAATAGAAAACAAAAGGTAGGGATAGAAGGTAGTACTTACTAAATTCATCAACTTCATACCTCTCAAAAATGATCCATTAATAAGGTTGATCAAGTCTTATTAACAACCACTTTCGATTAGCATGAAACCGTAGGACTTTCGTAAATCACTAAGTTACCTCAATGGGGATATGAATGTCCCCAACAATTAGTATTTCATATTTCTTTTTGACAGTAGGTAGAGGTAGTTGAAAACTTCCAATAGTGATTGTCGGAGATTTTCCAATAACATTAATACCATTCACTTGGACTTGTTTCTTCAGAAAGTGCACCGTATGCTCATTAGCATTGATATGAAAAGTTACATTGCTTTTATTGCAATCAATAACAGCCCCTGCGGTATTCAAGAAGGGTCTACCAAGGATAATTGACATGTTTTCATCCTCGGGCATCTCAAGTATAACAAAGTCAGTCAAAATAGTAACATTAGCAACAACAACGGGCACATCCTCACAAATACCGATAGGTATGGCAGTTGATTTATCAGCCATTTGCAATGATACTTCAGTAGGTGTGAGTTTATTCAAATCAAGTCTTTTATATAGAGAAAGGGGCATAACACTAACACGAGCTCCCAAATCACATAAAGCAGTTTCCACATAATTTCTTTTGATGGAGCAAGGTATAGTTGGTATTCCCAGATCTCCAAGTTATTTAGGTACTCCATCTTTGAAAGTATAATTAGCAAGCATAGTGGAGATTTCAGCTTCCGATATTTTTCTCTTATTGGTGATGATGTCTTTCATATACTTTGCATAAGGAGGCATTTTCAAGATATCAGTCAAGCGAGTGCGTAAAAAGACTAGCCTAATCATTTCAGCAAAGCGTTCAAATTCTTCATCATCTTTCATTTTAGTTGACTTAGGTGGAAAGGGCTAGGCTTTTGAACGCATGGTTCTCTTTCCTTTCCATGTTTTCTAGCAACAAAGTATCTTTTATCATATCTTTTATTCTTAGATTGTGGGTTATCAAGATCAACAATTGATTCTATCTCAACATCATTATCTGGTTCTTTATCATTAGGTTGAGTGTCTTTATGAACCTCATCATTATCTTTTTCATTATCAGAAGGTGAGTGTTCATTACCAGATTGAGTTTCAGCATCAGAGATAGAAACTTCATTATCATTATCAGGACGTTTTTCTATTTCAGGTTCACTAGAGGTAGGCAAAGTCTTATCATTTTTCTTCTTCTTTTTCTTTTTAGAAGAACTAGGTGTAGTGGTGTTGTTCCTTTGAGAATCTTGTTCAATTCTCTTTGGATGTCCCTCAGGGTAAAGTGGTTCCTGAGTCATTTTACCTCCTCTAGTTGCTACTCTAACAGCAAAGTCACTTATATTATTGTTCATTTCATCAAGTAACTCTCTTTGAGATTTAGCAACTTGTTCTAATTGAGTTTGAACCATAGAGGCATGTTTTCCTACACCTCTAACATCATTTAAGATTCTAAATAACAAGTCACTCAAGCGAGCAATCATATCAGAGTTGTATTTCAATTGTTTCGTAACATTTATACCCCCTTCTTCTACCTTCAACCCTAATCCTCTTGCAAGTTCCCCCCCCCCCACCATTGTTGACCTCTCGGAGCTTGCTAACTCTTGATTCCTCCGATGATTCTTGATTCTTTTTAAGGGAAAAGAGAGAGGAGATCTAGATCTATATTTCCACCAATCATTTTCTCCTCTGAGTGAGGGGAACCTTGTGGATCTAGTTTTTGGAGTTCTTTTGTGTTCTCCTTGTTTTCCCTCTCATATTCCTCCATAACTTTTGTTGCTTTGGTGGGATTTGAGAGTAAAGGATTTGGGCACTCCGTGTGCCCTTTCCATTGCATTAGTTGCATCGGTTTGAGTTCTCCACGGTGATACGTGGAAGTGAAAAGTTGAGAAGATTATTACTCTTGGGTGCTTGGTACCCTTGAGCTTGTTCCTCTTGGGTGCTTGGGCGCCCTAGACGGTTGGTGGTGTTCGGAGCTCAATCATTGTGGTTTAAAGCTCCGGGCAAGCGTCGGGGTCTCGAATTAGGTTCTAGAGATCACCCCAAGCAATTTGATGGGTTCCGGTGACCGCCCCCAAGGGTTGCCAAAGTGTATGGGTTCGGTGACCGCCCCCAAGGGTTGCCATTTGTACGGGTTTGGTGACCGCCCTCAAGGGTCCCTTAGTGGAATCATGCCATCTTGCATTGTGCGAGGGCGTGAGGAGATTACAGTGGCCCTAGTGGCTTCTTGGGGAGCATTGTGCCTCCACACCGCTCCAAACGGAGATTAGCATCCGCAAGGGTGTGAACTTCGGGATACATCGTCGTCTCCGCGTTCCTCGGTTATCTCTTACCCGAGCCCTTTACTTATGCACTTTACTTTGTGATAGCCATATTGTTTCTTGTCATATATCTTGCTATCACTTAGTTGTTTATCTTGCTTAGCATAAGTTGTTGGTGCACATAGGTGAGCCTAGTTGTTGTAGGTTTTGTGCTTGACAAATTAACCACTAGGTTTATTCCGCATTTGTTCAAGCCTAAACTGTAATTATTTTAAAGCGCCTATTCACCCCCCTCTAGGCGACATCCTCGATCCTTTAGCAGTCATCCTAAGGGCATGTGCATTAACATTTCTAAGACACTATAATCACAAAAAAGCAAGAGAATAGTGATATACATTGATCTCATATACATTACATTAAGTTTTTTGTTCTGAAAAGGGAAACATACCTTATTAGCCTATAGAAGTGCAGTGCGTGTTCTTGCAGTAGACAGAAGAAAGTATCTACCTTCTGGACATTCAGCATGATAGTTAATTGATAATTGAAATGCTAAATAGAAATTTTTCTCAGATCCATGTATGGGGCCGAACTCACCAAAAACTGCAAGCTGCCTTTATGTGCTGCCCCATGTTGCACTTTCTTTTGACTACAGAAAGCAATATTCTGGGTGAAAAAATTATACTCTTACTGCCATTTTGCATGGAAGTAGTAAAATTTACCCAGAAACTAATATGAGCATGCACCAAATTTTAAGCAAAACGTGGGTGGAATTGACATGTAGTTAATAAATATTTATATCTATTAACTTTCTCAAGATTCCCCAATAACCTGAATATGATACTCCTTTCATCACCAGGCTCCTCTTGCAAAAGGATCTTCTCTCTTTCAATAGACTTCAACTTGATGCATTTTCCTTAATATGCCAGCAGGTAATCATACAAATAGTTAATGAATGTAGCGGTGTGCTACTCCATGTTAGCTATAGAGAAAAGACAGGTAGCTAGGTCAGACCAAAGCACAAAAAAGCAAAAGTGATGTGCTTCGCCGTGCTGTGTTGGTTGCAGAGAAAAGAGAACGGGGGTCAGATCTGCCTTGCCATTCCGCCACTGCCACCGCCGGTGAAACTCCTCTCCAACCTCGCCTGACAGACGAGGAAGCCTCACCACTACCTCTCTAGAGCTCGCACGGTCCCATTGGTCACACCGTGCAGTGGTAGACCATGGGTCGAGGCGGAGCTCCACTGGTGCCCCTCATTGCTCGTCCTCTGACCCTGTTGATTGTCCTCTCTAAGGACCTTCTCTGCCATAGTTGTACGCTCCCGTGCCTTCTAGCACTCCCACTCGACGCTTGCATTGCCCATTCACCACCGTCATCACTCTCCAAGTCGAGAGTGAGAGAGATAGAGAGAGAGGAAACAAAATGGAGACAGAGGAAGGGGCAATACCTTCAGAGCTCGAAGCACCGCCGCCTCGCAGATCTGAAATCTAAGTCGCTGCCGCCACTTGCTGGATCCCATCCGCTGCCTCGCAAATTTGTTTTGGACCAGAAGACAACTTGGGAACCAAGGAAGTGGACGAGGGAAGGCCCACGGGGCCCACAACCTACCAGGGTGTGCTAGAGGCCCTAGGCACGCCCTGATGGGTGGTGGGGCCCATGGAACTCCGTTGTACCGCCTCTCAGCTCTATAAATCCCCAAATATTCCAGAACCCCTAGGGGAGTCGACGAAACATAATTCCATCCGTCGCAAGTTCCAGAACCACGAGATCCAATCTAGAGCCCTATTCCGGCACCTTGCTGGAGGGGAACACGATCGCGGAGGGGTTCATCATCCTCATTGGTGCTCCTCCGATGATGCGTGAGTAGTTCACCATAGACCAACGGGTCCGTAGGCAGTAGCTAGATGACTTCTTCTCTCTTTTTGATTCTCAATACAATGTTCTCCTCGATGTTCTTGGAGATCTATTTGACGTAATGACTTTTTGCGGTGTGTTTGTTGGGATCCAATGAATTGCGAGTTTATGATCAGATCTATCTATGAATATTATTTGAGTCTTCTTTGATCTATTATATGCATGATTGCTATAGCCTCATGTTTCTTCTCCGAATCTTTGGTTTAGTTAGGCTAACTAGATTGATTTTTCTTGCCATGGGAAGAGGTGCTTTGTGATGGGTTCGATCTTGTGGTGTCCTCACCTTGTGACATAAGGGGTAGCGAGGCACACATGTATCGTTGCTATTAAGGATAAAAAGATGGGGTCTATTCCTACATGAATAGATCTTATCTACATCATGTCATCATTCTTATAGCATTACTATGTTTCTCCATCAACTTAGTACACTAGATGCATGCTGGATAGCGGTCGATGTGTGGAGTAATAGTAGTAGATGCAGAATTGTTTCGGTCTACTAATCTTGGATGTGATGCCTATATACACGATCATTGCCTTGGATATCGTCATAATTATTTGCTATTCTATCAATTGCCAACAGTAATTTGTTTACCCATCGTATCCTTTTTTCTTGAGAGAAGCCACTAGTGAAATCTACAGCCCCCGGATTTATCTTTTATCATATTGTTTTCAGTCTATATTTCCAAGAACCCAAAAATACCTTGCTGCACTTTTTCCAGCACTCTGCCAGAGGGGGATTCAATCATGGAGGGCCTATACATCAACCTTGATGCCCTTCTGGTGAAGCGTGGGTAGTTTACCAAGGACCTATGGGTCCACAGCGAGTAGCTAGATTGCTTCTTCTCTCTCTTTGATCTTCAATACAATGTTCTCCTCGATGTTCTAGGAGTTCTATCTGATGTAATATTCTTTTGCGTTGTGTTTGTCGAGATATGATGAATTGTGGATTTATGCTCAGATTATCTATGAATATTATTTGAGTCTTGTCTGAAATCTTTTATGCATGATTAAATATCTTTCTATTTCTCTTTGAGTTATCGGTTTGGTTTGGCCAACTAGATTGGTTTTTCTTTCAATGGGAGAGGTGCTTAGTTTTGGGTTCAATCTTGCGGTGTCATCACCCAATGACATACTAGGGGTAGCGAGGCACGTATTGTATTGTTGCCATCAGTTATAAAAAGATGGGGTTTATATCATATTGCTTGAGTTTATACCTCTACATCATGTCATCTTACTTAAAGCATTGGTCTGTTCTTATGAACTTAACACTCTAGATGCAGGCAGGAGTCGTTCGATGTGTGGAGTAATAGTCCTAGATGTTGAATCGTTTCGGTCTACTTGTCACGGCGTGATGCCTATATTCATGATCATTGCCTTAGATATCGTCATAACTATGCGCTTTTCTATCAATTGCTTGACAATAATTTGTTTACCCACCGTATGTTTTCTTTCAAGAGAGAAGCCTCTAGTGAAACCTATGGCCCACGGGTCTATTTTCCATCATATATTTTCAGATCTATAAACCAAAAAAACAAAAATACCTTGATACAATTTATTTATATTTACTTTAGTTTGCCTTTTTATTTATCTTTTATACCTATCTTTATCAGATCTCACTCTTGTTCATGACCGTGAAGGGATTGACAACACCTTTTTCGCGAAGTGTGCAAGTGTTTGTTAGTTTGTGCAGGTGCATATATTGGGGACTTGCTTATGCTCCCTACTGGATTGATACCTTGGTTCTTAACTGAGGGAAATACTTATCTCTACTTTGTTGCATCACCCTTTCCTCTTCAAGGGAAAAAATCAACGCAAGCTCAAGAAGTAGCATAGAACACACCATATCTAATAAAGTATGGTTATGACATTTGAACACACCATTATGATGTGGTGTTCTAGGTGGTGTGAGTTGTGGAACAATTCCACATTGTCTTAAATGAAGGCCAAACTCGTAACTCAAATATTCACCTTCGCGATCAGATCGTAGAAACTTTATTTTTCTTGTTACGATGATTCTCCACTTCACTCTGAAATTCTTTGAACTTTTCAAATGTTTCAGACTTGTGTGTCATCTAGTAGATATACCCATACCTCCTCCAATCATCTGTGAAGGTTAGAAAATAACGATACCTGTCGCGTGCTTCAACACTCATCGGACCGCATACATCGGCATGTATTATTTTCGGTAAGTCATTAGCTCGCTCCATTGTTTCGGAGAATGGGGTTTTATTCATCTTACCCATGAGGCATGGTTCGCAAGTATCAAATGATTCATAATCAAGTGATTCCAACGTCCATCCGCATGGAGTTTCTTCATGCGCTTTACACCAATATACCTAAACGGCGGTGCCACAAGTATGTTACACTATCATTATCAACTTTGCATCTTTTTGCATCAATATTATGAATATGTGTATCACTACAATCGAGATTCAACAAGAATAGACCATTCACTAAGGGTGCATGATCATAAAAGATGTTATTCATATAAATAGAACAACCATTGTTCTCTGGCTTAAATGAATAACCGTCTCGCAGTAAACAAGATCTAGATATAATGTTCATGCTCAACGCTGGCATCAAATAACAATTATTGAGGTCTAAAACTAATCCCGAAGGTAGATGTAGAGGTAGCGTGCCGATGATGACCACATCAACCTTGAAACCATTCCCGACGCGCATCGTCACTTCGTGCTTAGCCAATCTTCGTTTATTCCGCAGCTCATGTTTCGAGTTACAAATATGAGCAACCAAACCAGTATCAAATACCCAGGCGCTGCTACGAGCACTAGTAAGGAACACATCATAACATGTATATCAAATATATCTTTGTCCACTTTGGCATCCTTCTTATCTGACAAGTATTTGGGGCAGTTCCGCTTCCAGTGACAATTTCCCTTGCAGTAGAAGCACCCAGTTTTCGTCTTGGGTCCAGCTTTGGGCTTCTTCACGGGAGCGACAACTTTCTTGCCGGTCTTCTTGAAGTTCCCTTTCTTTCCCTTGCCCTTTTTCTTGAAACTGGTGGTCTTGTTAGCCATCAACACTTGATGCTCTTTCTTGATTTCTACCTCCACCGATTTCAGCATCGCAAAGAGCTCGGGAATCGTTTTTGTCATCCCTTGCATATTATAGTTCATCACGAAGCCTTTGTAGCTTGGTGGCAATGACTGAAGAACTCTATCAATAACACCCTTAACTGGAAGATCAATTCCCATCTGAGTCAAGTGGTTGTGGTACCCAGTCATTCTGAGTATGTGTTCACTAACAGAACTATTCTCCTTCATCTTACAGCTAAAGAACTCGTTGGAGACTTCATATCTCTCAACCCGGGCATTAGCTTGAAATATCAACTTCAACTCTTGGAAAATCTCATATGCTTCGTGGCGTTCATAACGCTTTTGAAGTCCCGTTTCCAAGCTGTAAAGCATGGCACACTGAACTATCGAGTAGTCATAAGATCGAGCCTGCCATACTTTCATAACATCTGCATCAGCTCCTCCAGTAGGTCTATCACCTATCGATGCATCAAGAACATAATTCTTATGTGCAACAATGAGGATAATCCTTAAGTTACGGACCCAGTCTGTGTAGTTGCTACCATCATCTTTCAACTTAGCTTTCTCTAGGAACACATTAAAATTCTAGGGAACGGTAGCATGGGCCATTGATCTACAACATAGATTGCAAAGAATATTAGGACTAACTTCATGATAAATTTTAGTTCAAATAATCAAATTACTAATGAACTCCCACTTAAATCAACACCCCTCAAGTCGTCTAAGTGATACAGGATCCAAATCAACTAAACCATGTTCGATCATCACGTGACATGGGGTAGTCTTCAATGGTGAACATCTCCATGTTGATCATATCTATTATATGACTCATGCTCGAACTTTCGGTCTCCAGTGTTCCGAGACCATGTCCGTACATGCTAGGCTTGTCAAGTTTAACCTAAGTATTCTGCATGTGCAAAACTGGCTTACACCCATTGTATGTGAACGTAGAGCCTATTACACCCGATCATCACGAGGTGCTTCGAAACGATGAACTTTAGCAACGGTGCATACTTGGGGAGAACACTTTTATCTTGAAATTAAGTGAAGGGATCATCTTATAATGCTACCGTTGTTCAAGCAAAATAAGATGCATAAAGGATAAACATCACATGCAATCAAAATATGTGACATGATATGGCCATCATCATATTGTGCTTTTGATCTCCATCTCCAAAGCAACAACATGATCTCCATCGTCACCAGTGCGACACCTTGATCTCCATCGTTGGTTGGGGTCGTCCCGCCAACTATTGCTTCTACAACTATTTCTAATGCATAACAGTAAAGTAAGTCAATTACATGGCGCTTAGTGATTGACCACATGTCATACAATAATTAAAGACAACCCTAAGGGTCTTGCCGGTTGTCGTACTCTCGACATGCAAGTCGTGAACTTATTACAAAAAATGATCATCTCATACATCGACATATGTCATATCACGTCTTGACCATATCACATCACAACATACCCTGCAAAAACAAGCTAGTTAGACGTTCTCTACTTTGGTGTTGCAAGTTTTACGTGGCTGCTATGGGCAACTAGCAAGAACTGTTCTTACCTGCGCAAAACCACAAAGGTGATTATCAAGTTGCTATTTAACCTTCTGCAAGGACCGTTGTAGTAAAATTAGATTTAACTAAAGTGGGAGAAACAAACACCCGCCAGCCACCTTTATGCAAAACAAGTTGCATGTTAGCCGGTGGAATCGGTCTCATGTACGTGGACATGTAAGGTTGGTACGAGCCGCTTCATCCCACAATACCACCGAATAAAAATACAACATAGGTGGTAAGCAATATGAACATCACCGTCCACAACTCCTTTGTGTTCTACTCATGCATATCATCTACGCATAAACCTGGCTCTGATACCACTGTTGGGAAATGTTGCATGTAAAACAAATTTTTTACGCACACGCAAGATCTATCCATGGAGATGCATAGCTACGAGAGGGGGGAGCATCTACATACCCTTGTAGATCGCTAATCAAAAGTGTTTATCAACACGGTTGATGTAGTCATACACCTTCACGACACGTTCCGATCAAGCACCAAACTTACGACACCACCACATTGATAACATGTTCTGCTTGATGACGTCCTCGCCTTCTTGATCCAGCAAGAGGGGTGAAGTAGTAGATGAGTTCCGGTAGCACGACGACATGGTGACGGTGGTGGTGAAACAATTTTGCAGGGCTTCGCCAAGCACAACAGATTTAGAGCGAAGGATGAACTAGAGGGAGAGGGGGCACCGACACACGGCTTGGTGAATCGTGGTGCGTGGCGCCCTAGGGCGCCTGCCAAGCTACGCCCCCTTCATTACTTGGCACGTGGGGGAGGGGAGGAAAGGGGGGCCGGCGGCCCTAGGGCACCTTCCCTCCTTCTTCCTTGCATGGAGAAAGGCAGGAGGGGGGCCGACCCCTCCTTCCTTCCTATGGTCGGTGGCCAGGAGGTGGGGCATGCCAGCCCCCTTGTGGACTGGTGTGCTCCCCTCCTTTTGGCCCGTTAGTTCGAACAACTCCCCGTGGCCTTCTGGAACCTCTTTCGATGATCCGATAATTATCCGGTGTATTTTGGAACCCTTCCGGAGACCGAATCCTATCATCCTATTTATCAATATTTACCTCCACACCATTCCGGAGCTCCTCGTCATGTACGTGATCTCATCTGGGATTCCGGACAACATTCAGTCACTAACATACATAACTCATATAGTACTATATCGTCAACGAATGTTAAGCGTGCGGACCCTAAGGGTTAGAGAATGATGAAGACATGACCGAGACGCTTCTCCTGTCAATAACCAATAGTGGGACCTGGATGCCCATATTGGTTCCTACATATTTTTGAAAGTGCAACTAATCCCCGGGTGGTTTTGGTAATTCATAACAACAATATGTCATTGAACTAATATCCTTTCAAGTCTAATATTTCAGAAAGTTCAATGAATGGCATGGCATGGACTAGAGACGTAGAACCCACAGAATGCTAAGGACACATATTGGCAAAAGCTCAATACTCTTCATTTATATTTTTGTGATCCAAGATCACATTGAGTCCATAGGAAAGCCAATACTACTAAAATGGGATGAGGTGTTCCTTAATGGTCTACTTGCTCAGAATGCTTAGTGATATTGCTCCAAAGCCCTCAACCACTTTCTCATTTCTAAATATGTCCAAAACCCAAAGTAAAACTCGGCCCCACCAAAATCTTCTATCCGGCGCCACCGAGTTCATTTGACATAGCCACTGCCAGAAACCCTAACACTTTGGTCACACCAATACGGATCTCGGTCTCACCGAGATGGCCCTCCAAACTCCCTGTTTCCCTTTTGTAACATTTCAGCCTGACTGAAATGAGCGATCGGTCACACCGAGTTTGGTTGAACAACTCTTCGTTTGCTCTTTGCTGAAATCGGTCTCACCGAGTTCATGCAATCGGCTTCATCGAGATGAGGTTTTGGCCTAGCCCTAACACATCGGTCCCACCGAGTTGTTCTAGTTGGTCCCATCGATATTCCTAATGTTCACATTTTGAATTGAATCGATCTCACCGAGTTCTTCTATTTGGTCTGACCGAGTTGGGTCAAATGTGTGTAACAGTTGGATCTTGTGTGGAGGCTATATATACCCCTCCACCCCCTTCTCCATATGTGAGAGAGCCATCAGAACGTGCCTACACTTCCAACTTACATTTACTGAGAGAGAACCACCTACTCATGTGTTGAGATGAGGATATTCCAATCCAACCACAAGAATCTTGATTTCTAGTCTTCCCCAAGTTGCTTTCCACTCAAATCATCTTTCCACCATAGCCAAATCTGTGAGAGAGAGTTGAGTGTTGGGGAGACTATCATTTTAAGCACAAGAGCAAGGAGTTCATCATCAACACAACATCCATTACCTTTTGGATAGTAGTGTTTCCTAGATTGGTTAGGTGTCGCCTGGGAGCCTCTGACAAGATTGTGGAGTTGAACCAAGAAGTTTGTAAGGGCAAGGAGACCGCCTACTTCGTGAAGATCTACCTGAGTGAGGCATGTCCTTCGTGGGCGATGTCCATGGTGGGATAGACAAGGTTAGTAATTCTTCATGGACCCTTCATGGGTGGAGGCATGGAGCCCTCTGTGGACTCGCGCAATGTTACCCTTCGTGGGTTAAAGTTTCCATCAACGTGGATGTAGGATAGCACCACCTATCGGAACCGTGCGAAAAATCTTTGTGTCATCATTGCGTTTGCACTCTCCAAACCCTTCCCTTTACCTTCATATGCAATGTTTTACTTTCCGCTGCTACACTCTTAGAATTACATGTGTAGGTTGATTAGTTGACTTGTGCTAATTGTTAAAATCTACCCACAACTAAAATTGGGAAAATGTTAGATTTTTATTTGGTCAAGTAGTCTAATCACCCCCTCTAGACCTACTTTCGATACTACAATATTCCACGAAGATATTTACTTGTAACCTTTATGACAACATACCTATATATACATGTTTTTGTCTCGCACCACCATTCACACATACACGTGTATATATATACACAATTTGTATATACATATATATACAATTTCTCCTACATGGAGGCATTACTCCAGTGGTAGAGGGTAATGGAATTCTTCTTTGGGATCTATGACCTGGTCGAGCAAAAATCCCCCTATTTCTTCTTGAAGTGCTCATACGCGATCCCCTGGCGTGGAACCCATGATGCTTCTCGGCATGGATGGGACGGTGTTAGCCAATGCTGGATCCGCTAGCTCCTGGCGCTGCAGAGACCCCCTTCCCTGGCTGGTGATTTCGTCAATCTGCTGCTGCTGCCGCTGCAATAGGAGTGCCAACTCCGCGTGCGAAAGTTCTAGGCCTTTAAGATGTTCTGCTTCCTGCTTCCTCTGCACCTCCTCCAGCTTCCCCTTCTTCTCCTCCTCCATCTTCCTTCTAGCATGACTTTTGTAGTCGGTGTTCCAGTCTAAAAAACCCTCATACCACGAAACAATGCCTACGCCTCGTGTTCTTCCCGGGTGTTCAGGATTTCCCAGGGCGCGCGTAAGCTCGTCGTTCTCTCTGTTGGGCATAAACACCCCTGTTCGAGCCTCTTCTATTGCAATAAGTATTTTGTCCTCAAATCCTTTAAGACTTGCCTTCTTCAAAACCTGGCCTGTCTTTGGGTCCAATGCCCCCCATGCGCATAGAACCAAGTCCTGCACCTGGGGGGCCAGCTCAATGTAATTGGAACAACCCCTGCAGCCTGCATCTCTTCCTCAGACTTATCCCACTTAGGCCGGGCCACCGCGTAGCCACCTGGCCCCAGCCTATGGAATTGCTCCTTTTTCGCGGCATTGATCGTGTTTATTCTCGACCGTTCCTTAGCTAGTTCCGATTCCTTGAATTTCACGAAATCTGGCTAGTGATCTCTTTGCTTCTCCAGTGTTCCCGTGAATTATGGAGTCTTCTTTCCTCCTTTGATGCACGCGGCCCATACAGTTTTCTTGTGGTTGTTGAATGCAACCGCCATCTTCCTAAGAGCAGCGTTCTTGACTTTCTCCACATCTTTAGGTATGAAATGATCTGGTAGCATGAAATGTGAAATGAGAGCTTCCCAAAGCAGTTTTTTGGCTCTATCGTCAACAAAAGTAAGATCTGGACGTGGCTTTACTGGCTTTTTCCATTCTTGAATGGAGATCGAGAGTTGGTCCTTCACAAGAACTCTGCACCGACGAACGAACTTGTCCGCATTCTTCTTAGGCTCGACCGGTTTGCCATTACCTTTGATGGCATCGATGTTGTACTTTATGCCTTCCTTCAACTTTTTGGCCGGGCCTCGCACTGTCCTGCTCCCTACAGACAATTTGCTCGATCCGGAGGGCTGAAAGAAGAAAGATCTCGATTAGTTAATATATATACCTCGCTAGTATTTTCTATTTCAAGATCATCATCATAGTTCTCGACTTCATCAATTCGGTCGTCTCGATCGAATATCATATCACCCTCCCCGGTATTGTTCAGATATTGGGAGCCGTCATTTTCTTCATTCAGATCATCTGGCCGGCTCGGGGAGTGTATGAGAGCGAACATAGCCTCTTCTCCTTCGTCTCTGCCGGTATTGTCCGCCATAGCTTTTATTTAACTAATCCGGAAAAAATATAGAACAATTTAGTATGCATATCAAATAATAGTAGATAATTGATATGCATCTTGAATAATAGTAGAAAATATATATGCATCTCGAAAGAAAAAAACTGAATCATAGTAGATAATTAATAGGCATCATCGAATATAATCTCGAATACATCATCGTCTTGAATATTACCGAATAATATATATAATCTCGAATCCATCGTCTCAAATATTATCGAATACATCACTAGCTAGCTAATATAGATCGAATACTATCGAATTATCTAGTTCACTCGCGGTTCCTGAGGCGCGGGCGGTGGACACCCAAAGAGAAGGAACCACCACAGGATCATAGCTCGGGTGAGATCCCCGAAGAACCTGCCAGGTATTGGAGAACCTGACATCCATAGCAGCCATGTAGCGACGGACGTGCTCGTCCTCCTCCCTGACACGGCGACGTACCACCTCCGGCGGGGCGGGCTCCCTCCGCACCGAAAGTAGCCCACATGAACGCCACCATAGGAGCTCTGGGTCGACGACAGGACCCGGGGCTGGGTTCCTCACCAAGCGGCGCGCCCTTTAAGGTAGCACCTTCTAGTGCCAGCCCGGCGGTGCCCAGTCCCGGACATGGCTCCTCTGAAGCAGGACGTCGTCGCGAACGGGTCGACGGCGAGGATGCGGGCCGGGCATCGTTGACGTCGAGAACAAATACTATATGCAAATGTAACATTTTAAATATTTGGATTGTGATTTAGCTAATTCATATAATTCATGTAACTAAAACTAACATTTCAAAAATTTCTAACATTTCTATATAACTAACATTTCTATAACTAAAAAACAGAAAATTTCTAACATTTATATATATAACTAATATTTCTCTATAAACATTTCTATAACTAAAATTTCTAGCATTTCTATATATAACTAAAATTTCTATAAACATTTCGATAACTAAAATTTCTATAAACATTTCTATAACTAAAATTATTAGCATTTCTATATATAACTAAAATTTCTAACATTTCTATATATAACTAACATTTCTATAAACATAACTATAAACATTTCTGTACTAAAAGAAAAATTATTGTGTGTGTGTGTGTGTGTGTGTGTGTGGCCATGGCGGGGCGCAGGAGCTCACAATGGCAACGGGGGGCGGCGGCGACGACGGGGATGGCGACGGACAGCGACGGGGTGGCGGCGAGACGACGATGATGGGCCGGGCCGTCGACGGGGATGGGGCCGACGGCGGCGGGGATGGCGACGACGACGGCACGCGGCGGGGGTGGCGATAGGGACGGCGACGGGTGACGGCATGGGATGGGGCGGCGGCGATGTCGAAGCAGGGAGAAGTGGGAGATGAGAAACTGAAATTTTCTCAAGTGTTTCTTATATAGGAGGCACCTTTAGTACCGGTTGTAGCCACCAACCGGTACTAAAGGGCTGTTTTGGCCAGGCGAAGCGGCGGGAAGGGCACCCCCTTTAGTACCGGGTCGTGTCCCCAACCGGTACTAAAGGCCCCCCTTTAGTACTGGTTGGAGCCACGACCCGGTACTAAAGGGGGTGCGCTGGCTCGAGGCGGTGCGCAAGTTTAGTCCCACCTCGCTAGTCGAGGGGCGCCGAGGCCAGTTTATAAGCCCCGGCGCGGGCACTGCATTGAGCTCCTCTCTAATGCAGGCTTTCTGGGCCTACCTCTCCTATTCTGCCCTGTTGGCCCTACTGGGCTAGCGGGCCTGCATCCTGGCCCAACTATAGGTTGGGTTTCTAGTCGTATGCAGGCCGCTGTGGCCCAGTAGGCGGGCTTTCTTTAATTTCTTTTTTCTTTTTTTTATTTTCTGCTTTATTTATTTTCTTTTATTTATTTCTAAGTTTTTTTTTGCTGTATTTAAAATTTCTTTGTGAATATTTTTGCTTTAGGTAGCAAAACTTACAAACTTTCTGTTAGTGCTAGTAGTTTTCAAATTTGAATAGTTTAAATTTGAATTATTTGGAATTTGTGTGAATCACTAGTTTGGCAATAACTTTACTTTAAAAATAGATTTTCCAATGATTTTTTTTCTTATGTTTAATATTAGTGTGTTTTATCATTATATTCAATTTGGTAATACTTAGGTTATTTAAAAAAATGAAATGCCTTTGTAACACATGAATTTTCGTCCAAAACCCTGATATTTTGAAAGAGATTGTCCATTTTATACACGAAGTGGATCCAGTTTTTGTCGTAACCCTCTCTACTTTTTTGCATATGCTACGTGGGTGAAATGATGATACCATGCCAAGTTTTAACCTTTTCAGAGTTTATTTGTAGTGCTTTTCAATTTCAGGGTCATTAAAAAATTAGAAAATGCATGAAAAATAGCAAATGATGTCAGAAAAGGTTGAAAGTTGATGACATGGATTTAAATGGTGCATACTGAACGCATAGATAGTCTGTAATTGTAATAAGTAAAAAAATGAATTGCCTTTGTAACAGATGAGTTTTCAATTTCAGAGTCATTTAGATAAAAAAAGGTAAATGAGCTGAAAATTAGCAAATGAAGTCAGAAAGGTACACGTTTGTCCGAAGCACAAAAGTACACGTTTCAAATGCAAAACACATAAGCACCCTAACTATTACATAGATTCCCTACCGCCTTTGGGTGTGAAACTTTTTCTTCGCATGTGTCCCTTTGCGTCGTAACCATGAACAATCTTCATCATTTAACTGGATGATTGGGTTAATATTCACTCTGAAGGGAGAAATTTCAGGAAACTTTTCATAATCTTCCGACATATCTGTCTTGTCATCCACTCCCAAGATGTTTCTTTTCCCTGAAAGAACTATGTGGCACTTTGACTCATCGTATATATAGTGGTATCTATAGTCCCGGTTGGTTACAGGAACCGGGACTAAAGGTGACCTTCTAGTACCGTGTCGTGGCATGAAACGGTATTATAGGTCATGGTGGGGCCGCATCCTGACACAAGCCTGCCACCACCTCTTTAGTACCGGTTCGTGGCACGAACCGGCACTAAAGGTTCGCCACAAACCGGTACTAATGAGAGCCGCCCACCTAGCCGTTGGAACCGGCACTAATGGTCACATTAGTGCCGGTTTTATTACAAATCGGGACTAAAGAGTTGAACATAAGACCCTTTTCTACTAGTGACATCATCTTGTAACTAACTCCTTAGTCACTTTGCTTGCAAGCTTCTTGTGATGTTGTATTACCGACAGGGCCCAGAGATACCTCCCCGTCATACGGAATGACAAATCGCAATCTCGATCCAGGCCAACTCAACAGGAACCTTCGGAGATACCTGTAGAGCACCTTTATGATCACCCAGTTATGAAGTGACGTTTGATACACATAAGACATTCCTCTGGAGTGCGGGAATTGCATGATTTCATGGTCGAAGGAACATGTATTTGACATTAAGAAAGCAGTAGCAATAAACTGAACAATCATATGCTATGCTAATGTACGGGTCTTGTCCATTACATCATTCTCCTAATGATGTGATCCCATTATCAAACGACAACTCATGTCTATGGTAAACCTTAACCATCTTTTGATCAACAAGCTAGTCTAGTAGAGGCTTACTAGGGACTTGGTATTTGTTTATGTATCACAGATGTGTTCAAGTTTCTGATCAGTACAATTATAGCATGAATAATAAACCTTTATCATGATTAAGGTAATATAGTGATAACCACTTTATTATTGCCTTCAGGGCATATTTTCAACACTAAGCGCCTCCTCGTCCTTCCAAAATGTCATCTACCACTGTCTTTCAGTCGCATTCAATAACGATCTTTGGGATTGAGAGGTCTTCAGCTAGTGACAATGCCTCGCGACATTGCTATAATCTCCAACAGCGCCATGTTTGTGGTGTCGGGCAGAACGAGAGATCAATATCCCAAGTAGCTACCGTCTCTATTCCTGCAAATAGCGTCCGACGCGCCCATTTTGCCATCTACTGAGAACCCGTTTAGCTATATTTCGCTACCTACGATGAGGAAGAAGCGCCCGTCTCTAGCGCCTGCATGTGTGGGTCGGCCCATTTAGGGTGTTTTGCTCTCAGTCGCTGCATTCGATGCGTTTTCTTCGATTTTCTTTGGTCTATGGTTTTTCCTTAGTTTTCTTCTTTTCCTTCCTTTTTCTTCTTTGATTTCTTTCCTTTTTTTTCTTCTTCTTCTTCTTCAATTTCTCTATTTTTCCTTGGTTTCCTTTCCTTCATTTTTTTTCTTTCATCGGGTCTCTTCCGGTTTTTAACACAACTTTACATTTTTCATAAATAGCAAGAGATGTTTTTGTACTCATTTAACATTTATCAAATATATGATTAATATTTTTGCAATACATATGTTTTCATTTCTGATTTTTTTTTCATGCACATTGTATGTTTTTATGCATCTAAAGTTTTCTTATAAACGTTTAGTATTTTAAATATATGATTTCACACTATCCTAAATACTTGTTTTGAACATTTGTCGAATCGGAGTTAAACATTTTTCTAAATACACATTGAAACTTTTTGGTATGATACGAAACATTTGTTTGAACTCGATGAACAGTTTTTTTTAGCATTCGATATTTTTTTTACAAAAATTTCAGATTTATTTTTGGGAAGAAGGAAACATTTTTTAAATGTAATATACATTATTTCGAATGGCATGAAACACTTTTTTACATTGTATACATATCTGAAAAATGTCACGTACACATTTTTCAAACATGCGATTTTTTTGGAATGTCATACTTTTTTTTGCGAGTAAATGTCCATACATTTTTTGAATGGTAGATACATTTCCTAAAGTGGGGCAACTGTTTTTACACTGTGTTTACATTTTTCAGTTACTTTTATTTTCATAATATATCCATTTTGTTTTTCGAAAATATAAACAAAAGAAGAACACCTGACATCAAAATCGGTGCAAATTTTTGCGTTGGCTCGCTTCAGGCGCGCATGTTATTTCGGCCAATCCTATTTGGCGCTGCAAGCGCCGGTTACAACTGTTTCTGCAAACCGGCGCCTTCAACGCTGGTGTTCCGATAAATTCCAAAAAATGGTGCCCACGGCGGGATATAACTCGCGCCCCGAACGTTATAAAGGACGCGGGACAACCACCAGACCACTAACCAACTTGTGCATTATTTCTTCGTTTCTCTTTTTATTTGTTCGCCAGTTTGTTTTATTCTTTTTTATTGTTTTTTCTACATCTTTTCCTTTTTTCCTTTCTGTTTTCCTCAAATGCGCGGTTTTTCAGTTCGTGAACTTTTCTTCCAAACCGTTGGACTTCTTTTTGAAAGACAATGATATTTTTTCAGATCTGATGAGCTTTTTTCAAACCGAATGAACTTTTTTCAAATTGAATGAACTTTTTTCAAAATCCGTGAACTTTTTTCAGAATTGGTGAACTTTTTGCAAATTCAATGAACTTTTCTTCAAAATCGGTGAACTTTTTCAAATTCGATAATTTTTTTTCAAATTTGATGATATTTTTAAACAAATTGACAAAAAAAAATTCAAAATCGATGAACTTTTTTGAGATTCATGTTTTTTTTTGAAATTTAACGAACTGTTTTCCATTTAAGAAAACAGACATTTTCGAAATTGTTTTCTAAGTGGTATAGTAAATGGTTGAGTAATAAATAGTGTGTCTGCGTTAGTTCTAATACTATTCGTGTTGCTTTTGTTCACTAGTGTTCTGGTGGTCTAGTGGTTAAGCTAAGCAGTGAGAGGGTGGTGTGGCGTGAGATTGATTTCCCATGGTGCATATTTTTGGCGTGGTTTTTTCGCGACCGTATCTCTTCCTGGGCCGTGCAGCCGATATTAAAAAGCCCACAGAGGGTGCGCTGTAGGCGCTATTTGTAGATTCGGGCGCCTACAACGCCGAATAGGACCTCCCTGTTATATCTCACTTATATCGAGAATAGCATGCGTCTCGCCTGAAGATAGGACAGGCTCATTAGCTCAGTTCATCCGCTCGCTTGGTCGATTTATTGATTTGCTCTGTTTTTCTCGTTTTATTTTTTCATTTCATTTTCTTTTGTTTCTTCATCGGCTTTCTGTTTTTTTTGTTTCTTCATCGGTTTTCTTCATTTCAGGATTTTCACTGGTTTTTATTTCATTATCTTCTTCTTTATTTCTTTTTGGGCTCTTGTTACTTTTTTATTTTATTTCTTTTGGTACCAACTTTTTGACATACACCTTCAACATATTTTTTGTAAATTAGGAACATTTTTATATACGTGTTCACATTTTCCAAATACATGATTAAAACTTTTTCAAAAAAAATTGTAAATGTTGTACATTTTTAGTATACATCAGGAACATTTTATGTGTAAACATTTAACATTTTCCAAATACATGATTAACATTTTTTAAACTAATATTTTTTATGTGTACTTTTTCTATAAACATTGTATTTTTTTGTATACATCAGGAACATTTTGTATGTACATGTTTAACATTTCCAAATACATGATTAACATTTAATGCAAGAATATACATGATTAACAAATTTAAAACATATTTTTATGTCCTATTTTTATACACATTGTATATGTTTTTCATACATCAGAAATATTCAGAAATATTTTGATATACATGTTTAACATTTTTGAGACCTTATATTTTTTATGTCTATATTTTTCTTACACATTGTACAACAAATATCCCATCAGGAACATTTTTACATACATGTTTTACATTGTTAAAATAGATGATTAATATTTTTTCATATATATGTTTTGATGTTTATTTTTTCATACACCTTATATAATTTTCATATGAATTAGAAACTATTTTTACACACATTTCACATTTTTTAATGCGTGACCAAATTTTTTCAACTTTTGTCTATAAAGTGATTTTTATAATAAATATATACAAAAGTGAAAGGAATATGAATCACCGGGCTAAGCAGCCATACCAGCGGCAGTCTTGGGCCGGCAGCAGTATAGCTGGCCTCCACAAGTACCACTCAAAACTCTCAAAAAAGAGCACCCCTCAAAATGCTTGCCTAAAAATAGCCCTCAATTTTATTTAAAAAACACCCCTAGAAAAGAGAGGAAAGTATACTTTTCCTCTTAAATCCGTCTTGATGGATCAAATCCCCCTTAATCACCCCTCACAGCGTGTTTGACAATATTTGGAAAGGGGAATGGAAATTTAGAGTAGGGAGTTGGGTCGAGATTAGACATGGGATAAGTCGTTTTATTCCCAATCCTCTGTTTGGTGCGTGATAGGAGTTATGTGTGAGAATTTGAGGAAAAATTGTACTGCCTTGTTTGGTTCATGGGACTTGACATGGGGCTAGACAAGGCAAGTTAGAATGAACGGTTAAGATTGACTCACTTAAACAATTCCCTTCCAACTTTCACCCCCTTCCCTGTTAATAAATCGGTGGGAATTGAAGTCTCAAGTCCCATGCCTCCAATCGAACAATAGATTTGAAGTCTTATACTCCTTCAATTCTCATTCCCTGGCTCTAATTACCCCCAACCAAACACGCTGTCAGATCTGTAATATCGAATCAATCAGGCCCTGAGTGATTTTGAACAGGATTTCAGGTGGTTTTGGAGCGGAACCGAACGATTTCGAACTTGTCGGCGGCGCCTGTACGCGGCGCCGAGGGAGTCCGTCGATGACTTTGCTACCAGCTCATTCTTCATTTGTCCGAGATCGCCATCAAGACGTATTGCAGCAGTGGCCGCGCTATGCCCATTTGGGCCGCGTGCTGGTCCCCGGCCATCCGCAGCCTGCGCGCCTCGGTGCACGCGGCCACGGCCATCGCGCCTGGGTGCACGGGCATGTGTGTTAATCTGAAGAAATCACTAGATTTCTCTCATGTGCACTAAATCTCTTGTGCATTGGACTGAAGCATTTACACATGTTAGACTGTCCCGCGCTGTCCGATGTGAGTTGCACTATTCAGAACTTATACTGGTTGATTATGTCTAAACATGTACTCCCTCCGTCCGGAATTACTTGTCGCCAAAATGGATAAAAATGGATGTATCTAGAACTAAAATACATCTAGGTACATCCATTTCTCCGACAAGTATTTCCGGACGGAGGGAGTAACTGGTTCAGATTGCCTGGTCAACAAGCATGCATAAAATATGTGCCTGCAGGATCGAGCGGCTCTCGCACGAGGCCGGCGCCGCCCATCAGGCATTCTTCTCCGTGCTGGCCAGTGGCCAATAGCAATTGACCTTGTTTGGATGTGCCAATTGAGCTTCAGAATGTAGCAAACATGTATTGCTGCATGCAAAATTCAGAAAAGTGAATTAGTTATCTAAAAAGTTGGGAGAGAGAGCAACAGGACAACACTTGTTGGCTGCCTGAGCTTGAACTCACGTGAGAAATGAATCTTGGCTAGTCCTACACCCAAAGTTCATTTATCCAATGACTGAAAATGACAATGTAAACTCCTTTAAAAGCTCTCAGTTTCCTCTGAAGAAAAGAGCGTTTTACATTCTTTTCTTGAATGCCATTGTTGAGGTTCATGTGGAGTTGTAAGCTGAGTTGTTCCTTGTGTGATTCATACTGAACACTGCTTATACAACAGAATCAACAGGTGAGCTCAGAGTGTGAGTAATCTTGTACATGAATTTCTCCTGGGTGATAAAAAAACAGACCATGTCCAGGTTTACGAGAACATAATGTATTATGGTGCTCCTGGTACACTCTGTTCAATACACAACATGTCAAAGAAAATAAGAGAAAGATATTTCGACACCTCGCTGCCGACCCAAGCCGCCGAGGCCACCGATGACAACCACATCTCTGAATTTTGCTTGTTCTTGTGTAATGTACGCCTGTAGTATGTTTGTTTCTTGTACGTGTAGCTTCAGAGTTGTGAGTGGAAATGTCAGAAGTAAACATCTAATTCTTACTGCTTGTTCCTATTGACAATTGAGGTGTTCCTTACATTCTACACGATGTAATACGCACGATGTAGATCGGATGATCCAAAACGATACAGGGATGCTGGATGCACAAGATACGTCGCCCCGCAACCGGGCCAGCGTCCAGTCATAAATGGATGCTTCTAAAGAATGGATACTTTTTCTACCTTAGAACAAGTATAATAGAGCACACTCAGCAGGCTATAAGCCATCACACGTCATCAGAATCCCAGCTGGATGAGAGAGAATGAATGTAAGGGCATCTCCAACAATTGTAAGATAGGTGTTGGTAAATTTGCCACCTAGAACATAGTGATGATGTGGCAATGTAATAAATGTGGATTAACCAACAACCTTTGCACAAGCTCCGAGGTGCAATAGAGAGCAACCACATTTATTTTCTCACCATCTATTGGATAACTTAGATACAACCTATTGTAGTAGTTGTATGATAACTTGTTGGTTGATGACATGGACATTTTACCAACAAAACTAACATACAACCTGTTGGAGATGCCCTAAAAGGAGGGAGTGGGTGCTTCACTAGTCGCCCGGCTACAACACAACAACCTAGAAAAAGTAAGCTGCATGCAGTGACATGATAGCTAAAAAGCAGCAGCTACTTCCTCTCTTCCGATCATATGCGTTTCCTTGCCTCCTTTACATGCAAGCATTGAATGCTACCTCTCAATCTATTGTACCAATGGGCTTTTAGGAAGGCTTTAAGTGACATGGCAAAGGTATATAGCTAGCAGCGAGCTATATACCTTATACCTTATAGCCTTATAACCATGCTCTTAAGTGACATGACAAAGGTATATAGCCAGCAGCGGGCTATATACCTTATAGTCTACAGTTGTTTATCTGTACGACTATCTGACACTCCTAAATTTTACAGAGTGCACATGGTTTCTTCAAAATTAGGGATCGCAAAGGATGGGAGCATGGTACCATGATTGGTGAAAACAGGCATTGGAAGTGGAAGTACTGCCCCATGGTTGGGCGCAGCGGTGGTGTCACCAGCCTCAAGCATCATGTTGGCGGTGGCAGTAGCAGGGTAAGGCCGTGCCTATCTGCTCCCAAAGATGTCTCCAATGAGATGAAACGTTTGTTTGTTGGGAAGTAGGAGGTGGAAACCGCAAAAGTGGACGGCACAAAAAGCTACTGTTGTGCAGCCGGCTATGGCAACAGGGCCTCTGAGCCCAAGAACTCTATACCCTTGACCACACATTCGACAGAAGGTTCCATGACGGAAACAGATTCTAAGGAAAACAGTGCATTCCCCTCCTCGGCATCATTCATGACACGCCTTGTGGACATGATGCTTTCTGCTGCAGAGGTGCCGAGGGCGGAGGATGTGGCGATGACCTCTGTAAACAAGCCATGACGAAGCAGGATGATTGGTGGAGGTCTAGTAGTAAAAAGAAAATTGTTACCTTAACCTCTGGGAGGTCAAATTTTATTTAAAGTACTTGTCAATGTAACTTGAGGATGCTTCATACAGTATTTTTCCTCTTGGGAGGATGTTGTCAGTCTTAAGAAAAGTTGCATGTTACCATTTAGAACGCCTCATGTTTCTAATTATCACCCTTGGATGTGCTATTTTGCTACACTACACGTCGCCATTGAATGCTAAAAGTTATTCCACGTCGCAGGCATCATTTCTCTCACAGTCACTCCTCTCCCTGCCTCAACCTACCGATGCATATCTGATAATGTGAATGTACACAACACTATAAGAATAGATCTGTTAAGTGCATACCTCGGTGACATTGATATGTAAACAGTATATGCATTTTACATATCGCCTTTTGTGGTTGTTTACTTAAACGAAAACAGAAGCCAATAACCTATCTAGCCTCGAATCTAGAAGACTGACAAGCCATAGTTGGAGGCAGAGCGAGTGAAAATTTCAAGATGAAACTTTTGGCTGTTCTCTGTTCATGACATGATTTGTTTTACTCAAGGAAAATTTTAGCAAAAATCTTGAAATGCCTATAGTTCTTTCAGAAAGTAAGAAGATTTAGCCAAAACAATTAGTTACCTGAAACAACATAGTCCTACTGGAAGTGTTTTGGCTTCTTAAAGTGGTGTGTACATTCACATTATCAGATATGCACCAGTAGATTGAGACAGGGCGAGGAGAGATTATGAGAGAAATGATGCCTGATAGGTGCAACTTTTAGCATTCAATGGCAACGTCTCGGCATCATAGTTGTATAGCAAAATAGCACATCCAAGGGCGATAATTAGAAATATGAGGCTTTCTAAATGGTAACATGCAACTTTTCTCAAGACTATGACAACATCCTCCCAAGAGGACAATATTGTATGAAGCATCCTCAAGTTACATTGACAAGTACTTCAAATAAATTTGACCTTGCAGAGGTTAAGGTAACAATATTATTATTTTTACTAAACCTCCCCCAGTTTTCCTACTTCGTCACAATTTATTTGCAGAGGTCATCGCCTGCTCTTCCGCACTTAACACCTCTGCAGCAGAAAGCATCATGTCCACAAGAGGTGTCATGAATGATGCTGAGGAGGGGAATGCATTGTTTTCCTCATAATCTATCTCCATATTGTGACCAGAAGATTGTTTTGTTTAACAAACTATGAAAAACATAGCTACTTATTATTACCTATCCTAATCCTTCGCAAGTTGAATGTTCCGTTGTAACCTAGGACTATATTGCTTTCCAGTTAACTCATGTTCTTCTATGACATGCTCGATACTATGCTATTCTGCAGTCAGTTGCCATGATTTGCAATTAGTTCTTGTGTGCACCCTACATTAGCAATCTACTCTTTCCGTCCGGAAATACTTGTCGGAGAAATGGATGTATCTAAATGTATTTTAGTTCTAGATACATCCATTTTTATCCATTGTTGCGACAAGTAATTCCGAACGGAGGGAGTATATGATAAAAGTTTCAGAAAATGAATGAGCATAGATATATTATTCATCTATAATGTCAAAAGATTTCAATCAAATTCTACTCACAACATGAGAAACAGAAAAAGGTAAATCATGCTACATTTAGTCAAATTGGCTATGAACTGGACCATTAACACTACCCCAACCAAATTTGCTATGTTTCTCAAGCCTTGAGTTGAACTTATTAAATTTGTACAATGTCTATGTACTCAATTATTTTCAGATTTTTTTCCAGAACTTATAGTATTGTATTTGACGTTCTGTGTTTTTACAAGAGCTCTTGGTGCTCTCTGCCATGAATAGCTCTAGGGCAGTATCCTATGATCCTATCCCCTAGAGTTTTTGTGCAACATGTACATCAAACGCCAAAAAAACATACGAGAAGTTCAAAAAAACTGAAAATGATCCTAGTACATACACATTGGATACATTTAAAATGGCATACAATATGAGCTACATGTTCAATTCACAATTCGAGAAACACAAATAAGAAATAAAGTTGTGGTGGTGCTGATGGCCCTAATTAACAACTGATTTTGAATAAACTAATGTTTATAGCATGATTTATCTTTTTTGTTTCTCAGCTGTGAATTGAATTTGTAATTAAAATTTTGTAATACGTTAAATGTATGCTCTATCTATATACTGACTTCATGCCATCAACCTCACATGGATTAATATCCGATGTACAAAAGAACCGCAACTCCACACTAAGGGAGTCAGCATATGGTTTCATGATCTTGGCCCAGGATTAAACGGCTTGCTCTCTTGAGAAATAAGTGACCTGCAAGAAGCTTCAGATTTTTCAAGTCGCCAAACTACTTAAAATCTGTTAGTGAAGAGGCACCCGTAGAGAGCTCAAAAGCAATTGTGGTTCTGTGTAAGTCCAGAATACAACTAGTAATTTTTTATCTGTGGCCACACACTTTGTGAGTCCTAGGTTCACACTCATGATTCGGTCCATCCCGCCCCTCCATCGCTCCCGCGAGCCGCCGGGGCCTCCCCTTCTCCGCCATCCTCCTCCCTTGCTGCCACCAGAGGACGCTACCGGGCGAAGCCCGGCCGGCACTGATGCTGGCGGGGATCCATCGTCCTCTCGCGTGGTGGACTCTACATCGTGGCTGTGGAAGTTGCTCCTCATGGCGGTGGCGGCATGTCTCCCTGTCGGCATGGCCTTCTGGAAATGCGGCGGTGGATGCTGAGGCGGCGGCCTCGGGCGACAGAACTAGTGGTGGCCTTCTTGTCATAGTGATGGGAGGTGGTTGCCGTTGTATAGGCGGCGACATCGGCTAGCACGGCGGTGGGTGCTCCGTGTAGCGCACGGAATTGGGATGGTGGCCCCTCTTTTTCGACGCATAGACTCCATGGTCGTGTGGGCTCGGAGTCTGGATCTCAAGGTTGTGACGACCTTTCTGAGGCTGGTGGCGGTGTAGGACGTCCCCTCCATCAACAGATAGGGTTCGATGCGGGTCAGCAGGTGACACAAGTGTCTCTTCCGGGGACGTCGAGCAATGCATGTCGCCTGCAGGTGAAGCCACCGCTGCATGCGTCACTGGCCAAAGCTATGCACGACGTCTCATCTGAAGGCGCAAACTCATGCCTGCTAGAGGCAGGTGATGCATGGTGGCTCTTGTGGAGGTTCCATGTTTAGCCTGTTTGTAAGGGCATATTTATCCCCTGGTGGTTTTGGTGATTGATGACAATGCTTTTGCAGACTAATCGTGTGCGTTAAGTTCTTTCAGAGAATCATCCATTGGCACGAGACGATTTTCTCCCCTCGGTGTTTTAGTCAAGACGGTGTAGCTCCTTCGTTTCGTTGTTGGTGGACTAGTCTTGTAGGAGTCACCGTACTATTAAGAGGGGATCCGCTTTGGTAAGACTAGGGTGGAATCAACACGTACACATCCTTATCACACCCGTCGTCTTCCTTTCGCAACTCTGGAGCCGCAACTTCTCTTCCATACCTGCTTCGCCCTGTGCCAGCGGTAGTACCGCGATCTCCAGCGGTAGTACCACCGAAGCCCTCCAGCGGTAGTACCGCTCCCAGCGGTAGTACCGCTCCGTAGAGCGGTAGTACCGCTTGCGGGCTTCGGCCGTAGTACCGCAGCAGTACCGCGCTACTGCCGCCTTGATTCGAGACGGTGTTTTCTCGTGTCGGGTTTTGCGGCACTAAAAGCGGTAGTAGAAGCGGTAGTACCGCTGCGAGCGGTAGTACCGCTCCTACTCCCGCGGTAGTACCGCTCTGGGGCCAGTGGCCTGGCTTCCTCTCCAGCACGGTAGTACCGCTGGGCAGGGAGCGGTAGTACCGCTCTCAGCGGTAGTACCGCCCTGCCCCAGCGGTAGTACCGCTCTGTGCGGGGCTGCACAGTGAGGTAACGGTTGGATGTGTTCCCACACTATATAAAGGTGTCTTCTTCCTCCAAGTTGACCTACCTCTTTCCCCCAAAGCTCCATTGTTGCTCAAAGCTCCATTTTCGCCCGATCTCTCTCCCTAGCCAATCAAACTTGTTGATTTGCTCGGGATTGGTTGAGAAGGCTCAGATCTACACTTTCACCAAGAGAAATTTGATTCCCCCCACTTATCCCTTGCGGATCTTGTTACTCTTGGGTGTTGAGCACCCTAGACGGTTGAGATCACCTCGAAGCCATACTCCATTGTGGTGAAGCTTCGTGGTGTTGTTGTTGTTGTTGGGAGCCTCCGATTGTTGTGGAGATTGCCCCAACCTTGCTTGTAAAGGTTCGGTCGCCGCCTTCAAGGGCACCAATAGTGGAATCACGGCATCTCGCATTGTGTGAGGGTGTGAGGAGAATACGGTGGTCCTAGTGGCTTCTTGGGGAGCATTGTGCCTCCACACCGCTCTAACGGAGACGTACTTCCCCTTAAAAGGAAGGAACTCCGGTAACACATCTTCGTCTCCACCGGCTCCACTCTTGGTTATTTTGTGCCTTTACTTTTGCAAGCTTACTTGTTGTTACATCCCTTGCTTGCTTGTGTACTAGTTGTTATTGCATCATATAGGTTGCTCACCTAGTTGCACATATAGACAACCTATTTTCTTGCAAAGTTTAATTTGGTAAAGAAAAGGTTAAAAATTGTTAGTTGCCTATTCACCCCCCCTCTAGTCAACCATATCGATCCTTTCAATTGGTATCAGAGACTCGTCACTTTTTAAGGACTTTACCGTCCAAAGAGTATGGTTGATGTCGTTGATGAGGTGGGAGAGCACTCCGGTGCGAATCTGATCTCATCTACGGGAGATGGGGGCAACTCGATCTCACGTGAGGAATTCAATGTTGCTTTGGAAACATTGAAAACCTCCATGACGACCGAGGTCAAGGACATGTTTAAGGAATTCCTAGAAGGACTTAAACAATCTACCTCGCCGATGAAAGTGGGTGATCCCACCAACAAGGTGACGGATGCTCCCTCCGACAAGGGGGAAGCTAACATTGATAAGAGTCCTTCTATTAGTGGTAGAAATGGTACCGGCATCTTTGCCCATGTGGAACCCCCGGTTTATGGAGGGCCAATTCCCTCCACTCATTTGAATCATGCCGGTCCACCTCCTAAATATGAGAAACATGAAGATTTTGATTCTTGGGTCTATCGCTTTAAGCGTCATTTGAAACATGTGAACACTAACCTTTGAAGAATCATTGAAGAAGGTTTTTATCCTCATGACCCAAGCAACTTCACCCCTCGAGAAGCCATGGACAATCAATTCAATGAGAGTGCTCTCTTCATCATCCAAGATGCAATCCTTCCCGAAGATCTCCCTCACCTTCGACCCCATGTCATGGCTAAAGAAGCATGGAAATGTGTCGAGGGTCTATATCGTGGAAGTGCTAGCATTCAACGCTCCAACTATGAAGTGGTGCAAGATGAAGCCGATGAGTTTGCAATGAAAGAAGATGAAGAACCTCGTGAGCTCTTTCGAATAGTGACCAAACTCGCGGTCGCACTTCGAGATCATGGAAGCAAGGACACGGATGACAATTGGATCAAGCGGAAGTTCCTCAAGGCCATGATGCCCTACAACAAGGCCATGTCCTTCGTCATTCGTCAACGACCGGACTTCCACTCCATGACCTCAAATGAAGTGTTGGATGAGTTCGTTGCAATGAGCATCTTGGACAAGACCGCTGACAATGCGGTGCTCCGTTCTCAAAGAGCAAAGAAGCCTAACCTTGCTTTGAAGGCCAAGGTTACTATGGAAGAAGAGGAAGAAGTGGAAGATGAGGAAAGCAACCCCGAAGACACCAAGTTTGACTACCATGAGCACATGGCCCTTGCTTCAAGACAATTTTGGAGCAAGAAGAGCTCAAGACCCAACTTCAACAAGAACAACTCAAGTGGCGTCAAGGGCAAGCAACGAGTTAGAACTTGCTTCAACTGTGGCAATGTGAGCCATTTCGTTGCGGATTGTCCTTACGAGAAGCGGGAAGACAATGGTGGCAAGTTCATTTGAAAAGACAAAGCCAAGTCCTTCCCCAACAAGAACAACTTCGCCAAGAAGACTCCAACTCGTGGGTTGGTGGTTCAAGAAGAATACCAAGAGGATGACGATGATGATGAAAATGAAGAAGCAACGGCCATGGCGTCCGTTGCCATTGCTACCACTCCCCGGGTGTCTCTCTTCGAATCACCCAACGAAAACATCACCGCTAGATGCCTCATGGCTAAAGCCTCAAACAAGGTAACCCCCAACATCACAACCACCATCATTACTAATCCCTCCTTGGAGGATTTCATTGATGGACATGTTGAGTCTAATGAGGAAGTGAATGAATTTGAGTCTTTTATGAGTAAGCTCAAGGGAAAGTCCAAGAAGCACTTTGTTGCTCTCTTGGAACAACTTGGTGAGGCCAATGACATGATCGAGGCTCACGAAGAAACCATCTCCAAGATGGAAGGTCATAGTCGTGACTATGCCGAGGAGATATCGGATCTCTCTAATGCTCTTGAGGAAGAGCGTGTGCATCGTTTGACTCTTGAGGAGTCACACAATGATGACCATGCTAAGTTAAATAAAGATCTTGATCATGCTCTTGTCATGTCTCGTGTGCTAACCTCCGAGAAGGCTAAAATTGGGGTTGATCATGCTAGACTCATAGAGGAGTTTGAGGTACTTGACAAGGCCCACAAGGTCTTGAAGGGTACTCATGCTAGCCTCAAAGAGTCCCATGCTCAACTCCAAGTTAAGCTAATCAAGGAAAAGGCCACCTTTCCTCATATGGTATTAATTGATAATGCATGTGCTACTAACCCATGTTGTGAGCATGTGCATCTTGTGGAGGAAAATGCCAAGTTGAAGGATCAACTTGAGAAAGGCCTTGTGTCTTGCATTCAAGGTGAGAAAAACCTCAACGACCTTTTGAGCAATCAAAAGGAAGTTGTGGCCAAAGAAGGAATTGGGTTTGCACCCAAGTCCAAGAGCAAGAAGAAGAAGAACAACAAGACCAATCGTCCTCCTCCTATCAAACAAACGTTCGTGAAAGAGGGAGAGGGTGCTCCTAAGAAGAAGGAGAAAGTGAAGGGAGTTGATGTCCAAAAGGGCAAAAGCATTTCCTCAAACAAAGCCGGCGACTTTAACCCGTCATATGTGTTGTGCCGTGCTAGTGATGGACATGTTTATGCTAGATTTGTTGGTTCTTCCTATGAGTACATTGAATGGTCTATTTGGGTTACCAAGACCCTTGTTACTAACATCAAAGGACCCATTACTAAATGGGTACCTAAAACCAAGCATTGATCTCATGTAGGTGTTTGCTTCCGGTGGGGGATCATGGTTGCTCGACAGTGGAGCAACAAATCATATGACCGGGAGCAAGGACTTGGTGGTGGACGTGCAAGAGATTCCATCTATGCCCACCAATGTCGAGTGGGGTGATGCATCACATTCTAAGGTATTGGGTCTCGGCAAGGTTGTCATTTCTCATGATCTAACGATCGAGAAAGTCATGCTTGTTGAGTCCCTTGCATTCAATTTACTTTTCGTTCGTCAACTTGCATTCATGGGCTTTGCTACATTCTTTGATATTGATACCGTGGCCCTCTTGTGGAGCAAGACTCTTAAAGTAGCCTTTGTTGGGCATTTCGAGAACGGTCTCTATGTGATTAACTTCTCGGAGCGACCCACTAAGACCGCGACATGCCTAATGGCTAAAGTTGACGTGGGATGGCTTTGGCATCGCCGTTTAGCCCACGTCAATATGAGATCTTTGCAAAGTCTTCTCAAGGGGGACCATGTTCGTGGACTAACAAATGTTAGTTTTGCCAAAGATCGTGCTTGCAGTGCTTGTATCGAAGGAAAGCTTCATGAAAAGGCTCACCCTCCTTCAACCATCATCTACTCGAAGAGACCCTTGGAGCTCCTTCACATGGATCTCTTTGGGCCTCCATCTTTTGATAGTCTTGGAGGGAGAAAGTATTGCTTGGTGATTGTGGATGATTATTCAAGGTACACTTGGGTATACTTCTTCAAGAGGAAGAGTGAGACTCAACAAACCGTCATTGACTTTGCAAATGAATCTCAACGTCAACATGATGCAAAGATCTTGACAATAAGAAGTGACAATGGCACCGAGTTCAAGAACTACACCTTGGATGAGTTTCTTAGTGATGAGGGGATCAAGCATCAATATGCGGCACCTTATACCCCTCAACAAAATGGTGTTGCGGAGAGGAAGAATCAGACGTTGATGGATGCGGCAAGGACCATGATGGCGGAGTTCAAGTCTCCGTACAACTTTTGGGCCGAAGCCATCAATACCGCATGTCATGCATCCAATCGGCTCTATCTTCGCAAAGGCTTGAACAAGACTCCTTATGAGATTCTCACCGGCAACAAGCCCAACCTCAAGTACTTCCGGGTGTTCGGTTGTAAGTGTTTCATTCTCAAGAAAGGTGTTCGTTTGTATAAATTTGAGGCTAGAGCTCATGAGGGCATATTTGTTGGTTATGCTACAAACTCTCATGCTTACCGTGTCCTCAACAAGTCCAACGGACTCATTGAGGAGACGTGTAACGTGGAGTTTGACGAAAATAACGGCTCCCAAGTGGAGCAAAGTGGTACTTGTGATGTAGGTGATGAAATTCCTCCTCAAGCCATAAGAAGAATTGGTATTGGTCAAATCCTACCCATTGAGGAACCCCTTGTGGCCGAAGGAGAAGGACAATGCTCTACTCAAGTAGAGCCATCACCTCATCAAGACCCACACGCTTCCGAAGAACAAAGTGAAGGCCCTCAACCTTGTGAACAAGACCAAGGGCAAGATCAACCTCAAGATGGTGGTGAACCTCTAAATGATGCCCAAGGTCAAGTTCTCCCCCTCGAGCAAGTTCAAGATCAATAGCAAACTCAAGCTCAAGATCAAGAACAAGCTCAAGACGGCGCTTAAGATGATCAAGTCAACCCTCCTCCCTCCACATCCGAGGAGGAATTAGAGCGTCGTGCCGCGAAGATTGCTTCCAAGCTCACCACTCAAGGCCATCTCATGGAGAATGTAGTTGGAAGCCTAAGAAAGGGGGTAAGCACTCGTAGACAATTAGCAAACTATTGTGAACATCACGCGTTTGTCTCTTTTGTTGAACCCCAAAAGGTCTATGAGGCGCTCGAAGACTCGGATTGGCTCAATGCCATGCATGAATAACTCAACAACTTTGAGTACAACAAAGTATGGAGATTGGTGCCAAGGCCATCGGGGAACCACAATGTCATTGGAACCAAGTGGATCTTTAAGAACAAGCAAGATGCTCATGGGAACATCGTTCGCAACAAGGCAAGATTGGTAGCACAAGGCTACTCCCAAGTCGAGGGTATCGACTACGGTGAAACCTTTGCTCCCGTTGCTCGTCTTGAATCCATACGTTTGTTGATTGCCTATGCTTCTCATCACAACTTTAAGTTGCAACAAATGGATGTGAAAAGTGCTTTTCTTAATGGTCCTATTAATGAGTTGGTTTATGTCAAGCAACCCCCCGAGTTCGAGGACCCCTACTTCCTGGATCATGTGTATCAACTCGATAAGGCACTCTATGGCCTTAAACAAGCCCCACGTGCGTGGTATGACCACCTTACCGAGTTGCTACAAGATCGTGGATTTGAAGTAGGACAAATCGATCCCACTCTTTTTACTAAGAAGGTCAACGGGGAGTTGTTTGTATGCCAACTATATGTTGATGATATTATATTTTGTTCTCCTAACAAAGCTTTCAATGAGGAATTTGCCGCTCTCATGACCTCCAAGTTTAAGATGTCTTCGATGGGAGAGTTGAAGTTCTTCCTTGGTTTTGACATCAAACAAAGAAGAGAAGGAACCTTCATCAACCAAGCCAAATACACTCAAGACATGCTTAAAAGATTCAAGCTAAGTGATGTCAAGCCGGCTTCTACACCAATGCCTACCAAGTGCCAACTTGACATCGATCCCAATGGTAAAGCGGTGGATCAAAAGGTATATCGCTCCATGATTGGCTCCTTGCTTTGCCTTTGTGCATCTAGACCGGATATCATGTTGAGTGTGGGGATGTGTGCACGTTTTCAAGCCGCACCAAAGGAAAGTCACTTTGTGGCGGTCAAGCGAATCTTTCGATATTTGGCTCATACCCCAAACTTTGGCTTATGGTACCCAAGAGGAGCAAACTTCAAGCTTGAAGGTTTCACAGATTCTGATTGGGCGGGAGACAAAGTGGATAGGAAGTCCACTTCTGGAGGGTGCCAATTTCTTGGTTGCTCTTTGGTAAGTTGGTCTTCCAAGAAGCAAAGTTGTGTGTCTCTCTCGTCCACCGAAGCGGAGTATGTGGTGGCTGGTAGTTGTTGTGCTCAACTCCTATGGATGAGGCAAACTTTAAAGGAGTACGGTGTCATTTGTGACAAAGTGCCTCTTTGGTGTGATAATGAAAGTGCCATCAAGATTTCTCTCAACCCGGTGCAACACTTCAAGACGAAGCACATTGAGATTCGGTATCACTTCATCCGGGATCACATTAGGCGAGGGGAGATCGAGCTCAAGTATGTCAACACTCATGATAACCTTGCAGATATTTTCACGAAGCCCTTGGATGAAGCAAGATTTCGCGAGTTAAGGCATGAGCTAAATATCATTGATTTGAGCAATGTGACTTGAACCCGTGCACCCCCCACCACACTCATCTTGTTGTCTAGTTTAGGTGTAGGCATGGACATAGGGGGAGTGTTGTTCTCTCAATGAACTCTCCCTCCCCCCATTATGCATAAAACGATCAACTCTTTCACATTAGCCATTTTTGATGGTACTTGTGCTTCAAAGACGAGTTTTGGTCATGGGCCCAAGGATAATTCTTCGCGGTGCCATACCAATTGACTCAAACATAGGTGGCTCCGGCCACCGCCCTCTCTTGAGAGAGGCCAGAGCTCGCTCTTCTTTTGTTTGGTTGCTTTGATGGAGTGGGTTCCGGTTCGGTGTTCGTGTGTGTGTTGTCTTGTTGGTCCTTTCCTTGTCTTCGCCTTGGTTGCTTTGCTTTTTGGGTGCTTTGAAGGAGTTTTTGTCTAGAAGCATGTTTTTCTGGTTGCTGGTGGTACTACCGCCGCTGGCGAGCGGTACTACCGCTCCAAGCGGTACTACCGCTCCCCAGCGCGGTACTACCGCTGAGAGGCGTGGGCGAGGGTTATATCGGGGGCAGGGGGAGTTTCTTCTCCCCCATACCCATTCGCACGCCCACACGCCTGTTCCTCTCTCTCCCCAGCAACCGGCGCCGCGGGAGGGCTCCGGCGGATCTCCCTCTCCGGGCCGTCCCTCTCCATTCCCTTCGGTGGAGACGTTCCCCACCTTGTCCTCTTGCCATGGATGCCGGTATTGCCCCCGTTCTCTTGTTCTTTTTGTCTAGGTTTCCAATCTAGCATCTTAGGGGCAGTAGCAGTTGCATCTCTAGATTTTTAGCCAAATCTAGGCTTGAGTTGGATGGAGAATGCTTCTAGGCAGTTTGGATTGATGTTTGGTTGAGTATTTTTGAATTTGGTAGGATGGTAGTGCCGGATCTGACCACGGTAGTAGGAAACTGCTGTTTCCCCGCCCCGAGCAGTACTACCACCCTCTCCAGGGCGGTACTACTGCTTGGAGCGGTACTACCGCTCCATGTGGAGCGGTACTACCGCTCATGGCGGTACTACCGCTAGCAGGTCGCGGTACTACCGCTCTCTACCAAATTCCACTCTACTTCTACCTTTCAGTGATCTTTTTGCTCGTGTTTTGTGGCTTATGCTTGTGCTTTCTGGTTGTTTGCGTGTTCTTGTGTGTGGTTCCAGGTGATGAGGTCCCTGAGCATCAGGCTCGTCGTGTCAATCCCGGACGTGCCACGTCCAAGCGCTACTGTACCACCGAGCCTGCCGGAGGATCCTCAAGTGCTCCACCTCCACCTCCACCTCCACCTCAACTCCAGAAGAAGTCAGGGGTCAAGCCCAAGCCCGGAAAAACAGTGCTAGAAATGCCGCCAAAGGAGTTCTAGGCGAGGCGCCGCCGCAACCCGTATGAAGCTGACCAAGATCCCACTTTGGTCAACCGTCCGTTCTGGAACAGGTTCCAGTTTGCAATCTTCTTCGATGTTCTCAAAGTGAAGAAGAATTTCTTTGTCAAAGTGCACTCCATCGACACCGACCATATGGAGCAAGATCCTGACTACTTTGGTGAAGCTCTTCAGGTGTGCACTCAACTGAACATTCTTGGGATCATGAAATTCAACAAGGACTTTGATGCTGACATGGTGGCCCAATTCTATGCCACGGTTCACCTTGGGACTGATGAGGACAGGACACTCACCTGGATGACCAATGGCAAGTTGCTTTCTGTCAAGTGGAGAGCGTTCATGCAGTTGATTGGGGTGCAAGACCTCGGTCTTGAGTCTCCTGTTGGCTTTCGCCCGCACGCCCGCGCCCATTGCACTCACAAACAAGCTCTCTGGCCATACTGCACTCTGAAGATCAACCAGGAGACACGGAAGGAAACCTATGAGCTGCCTGCCTATCTGGATATCCTTCACCGCATCTTCAGAGAGACCCTTTTCCCTCGCATTGGGAATCTGGACCAGGTTCACTCTTATCTCGTGGACATGCTTCTTTTCTACCAGCGTGAGAAGGAGAATCCCACCGGAGAGTCTTTGGATATCTCTCATGTTATGTGGTCTGAGCTGCTGTTTGCTATCTCCGAGCGCAAGTGCCCGATCTATGGTCCGTTCATCATGCTGCTCATTGAGAAGGCCTGGGATCATGTATATCCTAAGGTGCCACTGGAGTCTGGAGAGTTGATCTCTCACGATGTCAAGCGTCTGAGGAAGAAGGATAACTGGGGCACTCAGGCCCCTAAGACTGGAGTTCCTTCGTCTGCTGCTGCCATGGAGACAGAGGAGGAGCCTGCAGCTGATGATGATGAGGATGATGACTACATGCCTTCTGAGGCAGAGCCCTCTTGGGCTAAGAAGCTCAAGTCTAAGATGAAGAAGCTGTTCTGCATGGAGGCTCACGGTCCGTACATGACTCATGTGGCTGAGAAGAAGGCTCGAGGTCGTCACAAGGAGCTCATGCGACAGTTGGGTGCTACAGTCAAGAGTGGATCTGAGGACCAGCTTACTGAGGAGGAGGAGTGGATTCAGCAGCACTGCCCGTGGACCGATTCTGAGGCCGAGCACTTCCAGACTGACGACTGTGGTGCCGATGATTCCGCTGGGCTCTGATGCGTGTGTCCCTCATTTGCTCTCACCTGGAGCCGTAGCAACACTCCCTCTCCTTTTTGGTGTCTCGATGCCAAAGGGGGAGAGAGTTTAGGGATTTGCGAGTTGTGTCTTTCGTCTCTTATTTGTGTCTTGTTCGTTGTGTCTTGTTCGTGTTTTCCTCGCATTTGCTTTGGTTGGTTTGTCTGTGAGACCTAAGTTCGAGTGAGACTTAAGTACGAGTCATATGGTGTGAGACATATGCTACCTTACTTTTTAGTATCATTATCTATGTCACTCTAGCTTATGAGTTGCGTGCTTTTCTTGTTATATCATCTATGCTGCTCTCATACACCATGTTTAGATTGTTGGTCTCTAAAATGTAGGGGGAGCTTTGATCCTAGTATGTGTGCTATGCAGTCCAAAGCACTTATCTAAATAGCACACATCTAGGGGGAGCCCATCTACATGTTAGGACCGTGGGGTTTGTATGCTTACTCTATATCTTGTTTATGCAAATCCCGTATTGTCATCAATCCACCAAAAAGGGGGAGATTGTAAGGGCATATTTATCCCCTAGTGGTTTTGGTGATTGATGACAATGCTTTTGCGGACCAATCTTGTGCGTTAAGTTCTTTCAGAGAATCATCCATTGGCACGAGACGATTTTCTCCCCTCGGTGTTTTAGTCAAGACGGTGTAGCTCCTTCGTTTCGTTGTTGGTGGACTAGTCTCGTAGGAGTCACCGTACTATTAAGAGGGGATCCGCTTTGGTAAGATTAGGGTGGAATCAACACGTACACATCCTTATCACACCCGTCGTCTTCCTTTCGCAACTCTGGAGCCGCACTTCTCTTCCATACCTGCTTCGCCCTGTGCCAGCGGTAGTACCGCGATCTCTAGCGGTAGTACCGCCGAAGCCCTCTAGTGGTAGTACCGCTCCATGGAGCAGTAGTACCGCTCCCAGCGGTAGTACCGCTCCGTAGAGCGGTAGTACCGCTCGTGGGCTTCGGCCGTAGTACCGCAGCAGTACCGCGCTACTGCCGCCTCGATTCGAGACGGTGTTTTCTCGTGTCGGGTTTTGCGGCACTAAAAGCGGTAGTAGAAGCGGTAGTACCGGTGCGAGCGGTAGTACCGCTCCTACTCCCGCGGTAGTACCGCTCTGGGGCCAGTGGCCTGGCTTCCTCTCCAGCACGGTAGTACCGCTGGGCAGGGAGCGGTAGTACCGCTCTCAGCGGTAGTACCGCCCTGACCCAGCGGTAGTACCGCTCTGTGCGGGGCTGCACAGTGAGGTAACGGTTGGATGTGTTCCCACACTATATAAAGGTGTCTTCTTCCTCCAAGTTGACCTACCTCTTTCCCCCAAAGCTCCATTGTTGCTCAAAGCTCCATTTTCGCCCGATCTCTCTCCCTAGCCAATCAAACTTGTTGATTTGCTCGGTATTGGTTGAGAAGGCTCAGATCTACACTTCCACCAAGAGAAATTTGATTCCCCCCACTTATCGCTTGCGGATCTTGTTACTCTTGGGTGTTGAGCACCCTAGACGGTTGAGGTCACCTCGAAGCCATACTCCATTATGGTGAAGCTTCGTGTTGTTGTTGTTGTTGTTGGGAGCCTCCGATTGTTGTGGAGATTGCCCCAACCTTGCTTGTAAAGGTTTGGTCGCCGCCTTCAAGGGCACCAATAGTGGAATCACGGCATCTCGCATTGTGTGAGGGCGTGAGGAGAATACGGTGGCCCTAGTGGCTTCTTGGGGAGCATTGTGCCTCCACACCGCTCTAATGGAGACGTACTTCCCCTTAAAAGGAAGGAACTCCGGTAACACATCCTCGTCTCCACCGGCTCCACTCTTGGTTATTTCGTGCCTTTACTTTTGCAAGCTTACTTTTTGTTACATCCCTTGCTTGCTTGTGTACTAGTTGTTATTGCATCATATAGGTTGCTCACCTAGTTGCACATCTAGACAACCTATTTTGTTGCAAATTTTAATTTGGTAAAGAAAAGGTTAAAAATTGTTAGTTGCCTATTCACCCCCCCCCCCTCTAGTCAACCATATCGATCCTTTCACTGTTGCTGCTGGATCGAAGGTGGTGCAGCAGTGACGGGAGGCAGGCAGTATGGGACGTCTTTGTTTTCCTATGTTGTCTCTAGAGGTATCCAGTTATCGAGGAGTCGATAGCCGGATAAGAGATACTAGTACAGACAGCTTAAACGATGAGTATATGCACTCCGATGGATACACAAGATCTCTGATCAGGCTATGTGATTAACTTCACAAGACTCTAGTAGGATGCAAATGAGGCATAATCTACCTTAACCGTTTCCCCACAACTAACATCATTCCCAGAGGAAATCATTTGAAAAATTGCATTACCCTTCCTTTAACTAAATGTGAGTAATCACTACACTAAGGAGAGTGATTGATAGTTACCCAATATCAATCAATCAGACACATAAACTAAATGTTTCAGAACGGTGTTCATGTGAAAAAGGCTAATACAAGACTTGCCTGACCTGGAAATTCCAGTTCTGTATAATGGATGAAGGTGCTCTAGCCCGCACCCGTAAATTTGATTTGCAAATGTCATAAATCCCACCATTATAGTTAATCAAACCAATGATCTGTATTGTCTCCTTTATATTTCAAAGCATGATTTTGCAAATTCTGTTGGGATATAATAAGTAGCTAGGTAACTCATCTTTGATGACTTACCTCATGGTTGCTTTAGGCCATCTAGTCAGGCACCACGATCTATCTTCGTTGTTAGATATATGAAATGATAAGCACCAAGAGTGTTTCCATATGTAGATATGGTGGCATGTAATTGCCTCGTCATTAAGACCATGGGTAAAATTATTTAAATGCATGCTTTTGCAAATGCTTTAGGAATTTATTTGTTATGTACCTCATTTTCATCCTTGATCTTGCGATTAGTTGATCCAGTAGGGCACCATGAACCATTTTCCTCATTAGAATTATTTCACGAGGATTTACTTAGGCCCTTTGGAGCTCTGGTTAGCGATGATTGCGTGATGGTTGAAAGTGGGTACCAATGAGAGACCAGGGTGCTATCGTATATATATCTGGTAGCCTACAGCGAATCACCTCAATGTTAGAACTATGTGGAGATATATTTTTAATGCATAATTTCGCTGATCTTTATAGGATTTGCTAAGAAGGTACCTTATGAATTGTCTTCCTCTCATGATTTTGGGGTGATCCCATTGAGCACCATGATCCATCTCTATCGTGAGATCTACACCATGGGAATTCACCAAGTCCACATTAGATCTGGAGAGTAGCAACGATGGGAGGTGGTTGGTGACAGCATGGTGAGGTTGTTGCAATTTATTTGGATCCAATTGCTTGTGTCATGGCTTTTGGCTCTCAAAGAAAAAAACTAGAATGAACATATATGTGCTTTTTTCTAGCAACAAAATTGACGACGAGACATAGGGGGTAGTCGAGTGGTGAGGCTGTCGGCCGGCCATAGGCATGGTGCCTAATGGTGGCAGAGTAGGGTGTTATCAAACATGAAGAATCCATAGAGAGGATGTGTGTACAACATACAAAAGTGCTAGAAGCAATGAGGATATGTGGAGAGGGGCGGCGGTGGAGGGCAAGGGAGGGGAATGGGTGGCACGGGTGGGGATTAGGGTTGGATAGGCTTAAATACTAGAACAGTTGGATATTTTCGAAATTTTTATGCTTGTTTTGCTAGATAGTCCCTACAATAACCTCAATTTATAGAAATGACCTTTTCAGCATACACGATAGACTCGCTAACTTTTTAATGACAAGATCGATCGTTCAGAAAGATTTGAATATTTCACGGCCCCTATAGAGTCATGAAGAAGAATATGAGATGTGAATGGACGGTAAGAGATATCTCGCGAAAGTAAAAATCCTCGTGCCACCCTAAATTAAAACCTTACAAAATTTACTCCATGATTTAATCTATGAAGGTCACTTAGTATTATCTCAAGTCAAAATGTTATAAGTTTGACCAATTTTATACAACACCCAATGAATATATTATGAAAACATATTTCTTCATAGATCTAGTGATATTTTATTTGTAGTGTAGATGTTAAAATATGTTTCTACCAACTTGGTCAAACTTTAAAAAAATGATTTTATATAAGACTATGTGCCCTTTATATGGATAAAGGAGAGAGTACCAAGATTGAAAAATCACAGGATAGAGGGAAGAAGTTTTCTCACATCGCATTGCCAAGATTATCAGAAAATGGGCGTTGGCATGTCCAGGTCAAATCAAATAGTGCTAGGACAGTTGGCCCTCAGAACTTTTAGGATATTACAACTTCTTAGTAGATTTCTTTTTTGTGGTGACAATTCAACATAGACAGTTGATTTGCATGGTTGGATTATTCTCACTACAGATACCTCCTCCGCAAATAAATGTTGATTACTAACGATACCAAGGTTAATTAATAGGTTCCTTCTATAAGAAGATCAAATCATACCATATTATGGTCATTACAACCGATTAATGATGCTACTATAGGAAAGAATAAAGTAATAATGACGTGAAATCATGTTAAAACTAGACTTTTACAATTGGTAGCACCATTGTCTATGCTCCTTCCCTAGTCTCCACAATTTGTATTGTCACAACAATATTTAGTCACAAATATGTTGAAATTGAAAATATTTAGAAAAATATTCAGGCCAATCTAGCATTTTTTTGGCACTAGAAAATTACTCATGTCAAACTAAAATAGACTCTATATATCGGTTCAAATTTTAATGTATTTTAAATTAGTATCTAATTTGGAATTTATTTTTGGTAGGCACACTGACAAAATAGAACGCCTAAATATATAAGATAATTAAAGCTTGCTAAGGAGGAGCTCTTCACGTGAGTCCGCGGTTGTGGCTGGAGGCTCTCCACTCGCTGACACGTGTTTGTAATGAACGGTACCATCGAATGAAAAGTAACCATAGATTGAGAAGTATACTTTATGAACGGTAATTGTGGGTAAACAAAAATTATGGTCGAACAATATTGTTCCATGAATAGTATTTCCGCGCCCCCCCTTTTCTTCAAGATAAAATTACCAAAAAATCTGGGAGGAAATATTACATCAAAGATGAGAAACCCTGCTAGATTTGTGAATTTTTTTGCGCCGAGACATCATTTGTGAAGGTAAAAAAAATTAGCTTGTTTTTTTGTTGCGGGTAAAAAGAAATTAGGTGGAACAATACTGTTTCATGAACAGTATGTCGTGTCCCCCCTTTTTCTTCAAGATAAAATTACCAAAAAATCTGGAAAAATATTACATCAAAGTTGAGAAACCCTTCTAGTATTGTGCAAATTTTTGCGCCGAGACATCATTCGAGAAGGTCAAAAAAATTAGCTTCTTCTTTTTGGGCTGCGGTGTAAAGTCTCCATAAATTTAGAGTTTGCAGTATAAATTTAGATTGACCATTTGTAGTAAAATTGTACTTACAACTAAATTGGTGAATACAGTGATTATATGGACATTATTCTCTACAATTCCATGTTCTTTCAATTTATATTATAGGGTAACTGTCAAAGTACCTCAATTTGTGTTTTGCCTTTTCGTAGTCAGTTATTTTTCATATAAAGTGCAATATACAAATACATGAAGTATTTTACAGACTACATCCAATTTCCGGTGGCACCGCCTTGTGTTACACATGCTGCTTTGTCTAGAAAAAACACCAATTATGCTTCCACCTTCTCTCCCAATCTCCTCCCACCTCTCTCCACTAGAATAGTCTGGCCCCAATTGTTTCACTGCCACAGGTTGGATCTCAGTCCACTATCCATGGTCTCCACAAAGTATGCACGTGCCTCGTCCCACAAAGACCTTGCCTTCGTCTCCACATCTCCGGAGCCAAGAGAACACGGAAAGGACGAGGATGAGGCAACATTGCAACGGGATGCTCTCTACCGTCACCCAAACCCTGGCGGCGCCCCTCTCGATCGATCTTCTTCTAGCGGCACTCCTTCCCGACTCTCTCCCAACAAATGAGGACGTGTAACACCGTCAAGTTCCCCAGCGAGGGTGTCAACCCTTTGCATCGGCAGTGGCTTCTCCTACTACACTTCCTCGAGCTCTCTTCATCCTCTCATCTTCACCCAGTACACTTCCTTGAGCAGAAGCTTCAACTATTTCCCTCTCTAGTTGTTAATCTGTCCCTTCTCATGGCTACTCCTATCCCCCTCCAATTGTTGCTCCCACCCCTCCCATGGCTTCTCTCCACCCTTCATGAAAACTTAGAAATTGAGCAAGCTCTCATATCGCAATTTTTTTCTTGCCTGCACACAATCTGGTTCTTTTTCCCTATCTCAGATCATTTCGCAGTCGTAGACAAAGATGTGGTAGAATATGAGATCAAGGCTAAGATAATGCACATCCGAAGATCTTTTCCTTTGTCTTTCTTTCCATGAAGTGATATTATTGTCCTGGTGCTGCTTTTAGGCATTTCTACTATGTGGAAATTTTATGCATATTCCTTTTGTTGCTACAAATGAGTTATTTTGGCTTTAATTATTTTGTTGCAATGAATGACAAGTTCATATAAAATCCCATGGCATATTTGAAAGAATAGGCTACGATAAATGTTCACGTATAATGTGCAATTTGAGCATGGGGTGATGTTTGCAACACAAACTATAAAGGTTAGTCATGCATAATAAATTTGAAATTGATCATATGCAAATTTATATGTCTCTGTACAATGAATTTGATGTATAAATCCATATCTTCCTGTGTAAATTCAGGGGTTGCGGTATAAATTTAGATTTACCATTATTGATACCGAAATTGTACTCATGATTTATCTATACAAATAATGACATCGATGTGTACGCTAACAATGTGGAAATGTTCTTCAGTGAAGACAAGCTCAACATATCAAGCTATATCTAATGGAGTGAGCATACATTGTGTATCTATATTAGCATTTGGGTTTCTGCAACACTAAGATGCTCAAGTACGTTAAGTTGTGTAGTGACAAAGTTGATCTTGCTTTCATATGATAAGTGCTTGTTTTCTCCAGCAGAATTGGAAAGAGACATGGACAATCCCATGCATTTTAGTCTAACCGAATAATGTCGCTTGAACATATATATACCTACTGAAATATATTTATTTTGTTGTAACTTTACCATTCGCATAGATATGCTTGCTATTCTCCCTGGTATTTAAGAGTGAAATTTTGTCAGCCGACCAAAAGAATGCTTACCTTCTATTTGTCTACTGTACTAAAGACTGATTCTTCATACTACAGGTCATATCATGAGGCCATCTTGCATAAATTATGGTGGGTGAAGAAATTCTAGGTCAATGTACGCGAGGATATTAAGCACTGGTAAGAACGCTAACAAACTCAAACTACCAGAGGAACGCCAATTCAGCATTACCTGCATGACAGAGAAGATCGACTTCTATTGCTTGAAGAAATAGAGGGCCAAGTAAAGTAAGAATTCGAGAAAACTTCGGGACAAGTAACCACCCCGATGTAATAATCATATTATAATCTGGTGAAGAAATTGACGAGAAGAGTGAAAGACCAAAAGTAGATCCTTCACTAATGAAATGCAATAATACTTTATTGAATTATCCTCTTTATTCGCGCATGTATGCCATGTAGCTACATGATATATTATCATAATCCGGTGTCTACGTTGTTGTATTTTTCTGTTCAAACACACATGTATGCACCTCGCTATGTAGTCTAATCAAACAATCCACATTATCTATTGCACCTTTCTCACACAAGTATACAATCTTCCCATAAGCATATACTTGCTCACCAGAAATTGACACAAAATTTACCTATCAAAACACATTATACAGCCATAGCAGACTCAAGCAACAATAGATTAATTTACAAATTGATCAACGATGGGCTTAAGCTCGGGCGTGCCTCTGCCTACTATTATAGTGTTTATGAAAACCCACTACGCACCACCCTTAAGGATGGGAATGGGCCAACCTCCTTTGTCCTGGGCCTGTTACCCGCTGGCCATTCTACTTTGGATTTTGGACATGGAGTCGACCCATCCAATGGTGACTGGCCTAATGTCCTACTAGGTAACATGGGCCGACCCACCTTAATATTATATTTGCATAAAATATAATGTTATAACACAACAATGTTGACGGTGTTCTGGATTAGGGGGTGCTAACTAAGTCGGCATGTTTATCCCTTGATGTGACCGCACTACATGTTAGGTACCCCGGGTGCCTATATAAGCCGAGGGATTTAGACTGTAGGGTTAGAGACATTCACTTACGATCTCGAGGTAGAGCATCTCGTACTTTGTATCCCATCCACAATCAATACAACAGAATCATGACATAGGGTTTTACCTCTTCGAGAGGGCCTGAACCTAGGTAAAACATCATGTCCCTCTTTGTCCTATTACCATCTAGCCAAGATCACTAGCTCGGGACCCCCTACCCAAGATCCACCGGATTCAACCCTGGCATTGGTGGCTCATACAGATCCCTCTGTGTGGTCAAGACGGCTCGATGGCGCACCTTTAGATCAGCGACAACATTGGCTATGGGAAGACTTTCTTCCTCGGACAACTCTTTGTCTTTGGCCGCGTCACGCTCTATGTCGATTCGACTAGCCACCGCGCCCAGATCAAAAACTTTGCTGCAGTACACACCATCAGGTTTGGAAATCTAGAGTATGCTGCGAACGCCCGCGGAAAACTTGCGCTTTTGGGTTGGGTGCCAGACCTGCCGAAGCCCTCATCGATGCCTTCACGCTTGATAACCCACAAGTATAGGGGATCGCAACAGTTTTCGAGGGTAGAGTATTCAACCCAAATTTATAGATTCGACACAAGGGGAGCCAAAGAATATTTGAAGGTATTAGCAGCTGAGTTGTCAATACAACCACACCTGGAGATTAATTATCTGCGACAAAGTGATTAGTAGCCCAGTAGTATGATAGTTTTGATGATAGCAGCAGTAGTAACGGTAACAGTAACAGTGATAGCAGTGATATTGTAGCAGTAACGATAGCAGTAGCAACAGTAGTAATTTAGCAAGAACAATATAAGATAAATTTGTAGGCATCGGATCGGTGACTCGTTGGATGATATTCATCATGAGACAGTCATAACCTAGGGTGATACGGCACTAGCTCCAGTTCATAAATATAATGTAGGCATGTATTCCGTAAATAGTCATACATGCTTATGGAAAGAACTTGCATGACATCTTTTGTCCTACCCTCCCGTGGCAGCGGGGTCCTATTGGAAACTAAGGGATATTAAGGCCTCCTTTTAATAGAGAACCGGAACAAAGCATTAGCACACGGTAAATACATGAACTCCTCAAACTACGGTCATCATCGGGAGTGGTCCCGACTTCTGTCACTCTGGGGTTGCCGGATCATAACACGTAGTAGGTGACTATAACTTGCAAGGTCGGATCTAGAACATGGATATAATGGTGATAACATAAACGGTTCAGATCTGAAATCATGGCACCTGGGCCCAAAGTGACAAGCATTAAGCATGGCAAAGTAATAGCAACATCAATCTCAGAACATAGTGGATACTAGGGATCAAGCCCTAACAAGACTAACTCGATTACATGATGAATCTCATCCAACTCCTCACCGACCAGTGAGCCTACGAAGGAATTACTCACTCCTGGTGGGGAGCATCATGGAATTGGCGATGGAGATGTGTTGGTGATGACGAAGATTGAAGATCCCCCTCTCCGGAGCCCCAAACGGACTCCAGATCTGCCCTCCAAAGGAAGAACAGGGCTTGGTGGCGGCTCCATTTCATGAAACGCATAATTTTTATCCCTAATTTTTTCTGGAAAACTGGGATTTTATAGCGTCGGTTTGGAGGTCAGCAGGGCCAACAGGTGGACAGCACCCACCTGGGCGCGCTTGGGGGGCTGGCGCGCCCTGGTGGGTTGTGCCCACCCAGGTGCCCCCCTCAGGTCCATCCTGGCTCCAGAAATTCTCTTTTATTTTATAAAAAATCCTCGCAAAGTTTCGTTCCATTCCGAGAACTTTTATTTTTGCACAAAAATAACACCATGGTAGTTCTGCTGAAAACAACGTCAGTCCGGGGTTAGTTTCATTCAAATCATGCAAATTAGAGTCCAAAACAAGAGGAAAAGCGTTAGGAAAGTAGATACGTTGCAGACGTATCAACTCCCCCAAGCTTAAACCTTTGCTTGTCCTCAAGCAATTCAGTCGATAAATTGAAAGTGAAAAAGAAAAACTTTTACGAACTCTTTTGCTCTTGTTTCGTAAATAAGCTTAAACAACACCCAGGTTTTCAGCAAACATTATAACTAACCATGTTGACAATAACTCTTAAAAATTATATTAACTCATATCAGTGACATAAACAACTAGAGAGCAATAATAAGATATCTTAAATAGCAACACGTTGTCAAAACAACCATGATATAATATGACAATAGTGGTATCTCGCTAGCCCTTTCTGAGACCGCAAAACATAAATGCAGAGCACCCCCAAAGTTCAAGCAGCGACTAAACATTGTAATTCATGGTAGAAAAGATCCAGTCATGATGCACCCAACATTAGCTATACACAATGCATCAGCATGACAGCAGTGCTCTCAGGTTCTGGCGCTTATTTGATAAGGTGATGACACAACATAAAAGTAAATGATAGTCCCTTCACAGAGGGAAGCAGTGATTTGCAGAGGTGCTAAAGCTCAAGTTTTTAAAACAGAGGTAAATGATATTTTGAGACATGCACCCTTCTTATTCACTTCACGACCATTAGTTAATAATATCTTCCATGCTAAGCACGCTAGTGGCGGTTCCCAAGCGGAAATGTGAAGGTTATCACTCCATTGGGAGTTTCTGTTTGATTATTTGTAAGCTCTTTTCTTTTTGCAGTTTGGGAATGGGCATCCCTATTACCGCCCTTTTTCTTGTGTGATGGCGAGTGAATAAACACTCGACCTGAGAATAACCCGCTTCACATGGAAGATACTGACTACCTCTTGTCGTTCCATGAATGATCCAGGCACACAAAAAGGATATTTATTTGAAGTTTTTAGAGGTGGCACATGCAAATTTACTTAGGACGGCAGGGTAATACTGCATATAGGTAGGTATGGTGGACTCATCTAGAATAACTTTGGTTTAAGGTTTTTGGATGTACAAGTAGAGTTCCCACTTAATACAGGCGAAGGCTAGCAAATAGGTTGAGAAGCGGCCAGCTAGAGAGAAACAACGGTCATGAACATGCATTATGCATAAGTAGCATTGGATACTAGCACGAGTAGGATATGAACACCATGAACATAAATATCATAGAGGCTATGTTGGTTTTGATTCAACTACATGCATGAACATGTGCCAAGTCAAGCCACTCGAACATTCAGAGGAGGATACCATATCATCATACTACATCATAATCATTTTAACGCAATGTTGATAGTCAAGATAAGTCATTATTAACTTCTAGCTACTTATGCATGGCATGAGAAACCATAATCTCTAATTGTTATTGCAAACATGTTTGATCATAATAGGCTGAAGCATGGATACTAGGTTAAACATATTTACAAAAATAGAACAAGTCGAGTTCATACCCGTTTCTCTCTGCCATGGCCAGTTCATCTAATATCATCATTATTGCCTTTCGCTTGCATGACCGAACGATTTGAAATAATAATAGTGCAAGAGTGTCGTGGACTAAGCTGGAATCTGCAAACATTTATTCAAGAGGATAAGACAAGGTAATATGGGCTCTTTGTTAGATCAACATAATGCAAATGAGAGCCACTCAACATTTTCATCGTGGTCTTCTCCTCGGTATGACTCGATAAAAGAAAAAGAAATTCAGAGAAACACATTGAAATATTTTTGGAGTTTTGGGTTTTTCGAAAGCAAGGAAACAAAAAAAGGGAAAAGCAAAAACGAGAAAAACTATTTACACGGGAAAGCTCCCAACAAGTAAAAGAAGAACAAGGAAATCTTTTTGGGTTTTCTTTTTAGTGCTACAACAATTAAAACTAGAAAGAAAAATAAAAAGAAGAAGCAAGAAACATATTTTTGGATTTTCTCAAAGTTTTTCAAACACACAAGAAGAAAGCAAGAAAAATAATTTAAGAATGGATGATACAATGAAAAAGTGTGAACACCGACAACTGGAATGAAATGTGTAAACATGAATGTAATGTCGGTGGGAATACTTACTCCCTCAAGCTTAGGATTTTGGCCTAGCTTGGTAATCAGTCAGTAGCCTGGATGGTAGTTGGCATGGTAGCTCACGGAGGCCCTTGGCGCCGATGCTTCAGCCTGCCGTGCTGCCTCCACTACTGCGTTGTGAGCTCGAGCCTCGCTCTCCAGAACATAATATCTTCCCTTGTTGTGATAGTCAAAAATAGGAGGCGCAGGCAAATATGTGTGCACAATAGAGATTTGGTTAAACAACAAATTATAAGGGAGTCATGAATTTTTCCTTTGAGGATCTTATGGCTTTTTAAAGCCTCAAAATCTAAATACTGCGTTGGTAGGATAGGGTCAAAGGGCAAAGGGCAAAGGTGGAACACCCACCTCTCTTGCTAAGCGCATGGCATAAATTCTGCCATAAAAATAGCCACTTCTAGAGTTGTGATGTAGTCTGCGTGCAACAATCGCTGCAAGGTTATAAACCTTTTCACCGATGAGAGCGGCACATATGAGGCTCAAGTCAGGAGCACAAAGTGTACTACAGTCTTGCTTGCCTACTATGCATTTCCATTGAATAATGCAAAGTACTGAATTGCAGGAAAATGTATGCTCTTTATTCTACCTTGTGCCACTCCCCTAGTTTCACCAAAGCAAAGACTAGTTAAGAAAGACTCAAACTCAGACCTAGGTGGCTCATTGAGTAAACCCTAGAATGGGATTTTGCAGAGGTGAGCAAACCTTTCTAGAGAAATGGTAAATGGATTATCATAAAGTTTAAAAGACACCCTAGACTCACGAGGAAAGAATTTAAATTCTTTGACAAATGATTCAGTGAGGAGGATGCGTTGGTCGCACTTATTGTGAACTAATTGCTCAAATTCTTCCTTAATACCAACTCTCACCATGTAATCGTCACATGGCCATAAGCATGTTTTGGTTGTGGCACTTCGAACGGATTTCTCGCTTGGTTCAGCATATGACCGGCGAATGGAGCTGCTACTAGAGGATGCCTCTGAGGATCTCCTCCTCGAAGGACTCCTTCCAAAGAAGTTCATAATGTTCGTGTACAATTTTCTAAAAAAATTTGGTCATGAAAAATTTATTAACAAAACTTCACAAGATTGATAGCAACTACTCATAGGGATGTATAGAGGCCATATCAAGCATTCAAACTACTTAGAACTCTAAGAATTCAACATGCAAGTTCATCTGCAGCAGCACCAAGAGTAGCTAATTATTCTAAATATAAATCACTAAAACAAAAACTAATTGGACACATGAAGGAGTCACATACCAAACAACAAATCCCCAAAACAGTTTCAGAAACAGAGCTTCGAGCAAAGAGATCGAAATCCGCGGTCTGAGAAGCAAGAACACGAGAGAGAGAGTGGTAGTGATTTTTTTCTGGGTGTATGGAGTGGTGTGGGAGGAAGAAGTAAGTGAGGGGCCCACCAGGTGGGCAGCACCCACTAGGGCGCGCCCAGGTGGGTTGTGCCCACTTGGTGCACCTCCTTCAGGTATTATTTGCACCTGAAATTCATAAACATTCAGAAAAAAATTGTGTTAGGTTTTCAGAGTATTTTGAGAAATTTTATTTTTGGGTCATTTTTTATTGCATAGAAAAAGCAGAAAACAGACAAAGCATGGCATTTTATTTTATTTAACTAATAAAATAGAAAACAAAAGGTAGGGATAGAAGGTAGTACTTACTAAATTCATCAACTTCATACCTCTCAAAAATGATCCATTAATAAGGTTGATCAAGTCTTATTAACAACCACTTTCGATTAGCATGAAACCGTAGGACTTTCGTAAATCACTAAGTTACCTCAATGGGGATATGAATGTCCCCAACAATTAGTATTTCATATTTCTTTTTGACAGTAGGTAGAGGTAGTTGAAAACTTCCAATAGTGATTGTCGGAGATTTTCCAATAACATTAATACCATTCACTTGGACTTGTTTCTTCAGAAAGTGCACCGTATGCTCATTAGCATTGATATGAAAAGTTACATTGCTTTTATTGCAATCAATAACAGCCCCTGCGGTATTCAAGAAGGGTCTACCAAGGATAATTGACATGTTTTCATCCTCGGGCATCTCAAGTATAACAAAGTCAGTCAAAATAGTAACATTAGCAACAACAACGGGCACATCCTCACAAATACCGATAGGTATGGCAGTTGATTTATCAGCCATTTGCAATGATACTTCAGTAGGTGTGAGTTTATTCAAATCAAGTCTTTTATATAGAGAAAGGGGCATAACACTAACACGAGCTCCCAAATCACATAAAGTAGTTTCCACATAATTTCTTTTGATGGAGCAAGGTATAGTTGGTATTCCCAGATCTCCAAGTTATTTAGGTACTCCATCTTTGAAAGTATAATTAGCAAGCATAGTGGAGATTTCAGCTTCCGATATTTTTCTCTTATTGGTGATGATGTCTTTCATATACTTTGCATAAGGAGGCATTTTCAAGATATCAGTCAAGCGAGTGCGTAAAAAGACTAGCCTAATCATTTCAGCAAAGCGTTCAAATTCTTCATCATCTTTCATTTTAGTTGACTTAGGTGGAAAGGGCTAGGCTTTTGAACGCATGGTTCTCTTTCCTTTCCATGTTTTCTAGCAACAAAGTATCTTTTATCATATCTTTTATTCTTAGATTGTGGGTTATCAAGATCAACAATTGATTCTATCTCAACATCATTATCTGGTTCTTTATCATTAGGTTGAGTGTCTTTATGAACCTCATCATTATCTTTTTCATTATCAGAAGGTGAGTGTTCATTACCAGATTGAGTTTCAGCATCAGAGATAGAAACTTCATTATCATTATCAGGAGGTTTTTCTATTTCAGGTTCACTAGAGGTAGGCAAAGTCTTATCATTTTTCTTCTTCTTTTTCTTTTTAGAAGAACTAGGTGTAGTGGTGTTGTTCCTTTGAGAATCTTGTTCAATTCTCTTTGGATGTCCCTCAGGGTAAAGTGGTTCCTGAGTCATTTTACCTCCTCTAGTTGCTACTCTAACAGCAAAGTCACTTATATTATTGTTCATTTCATCAAGTAACTCTCTTTGAGATTTAGCAACTTGTTCTAATTGAGTTTGAACCATAGAGGCATGTTTTCCTACACCTCTAACATCATTTAAGATTCTAAATAACAAGTCACTCAAGCGAGCAATCATATCAGAGTTGTATTTCAATTGTTTCGTAACATTTATACCCCCTTCTTCTACCTTCAACCCTAATCCTCTTGCAAGTTCCCCCCCCCCCCACCATTGTTGACCTCTCGGAGCTTGCTAACTCTTGATTCCTCCGATGATTCTTGATTCTTTTTAAGGGAAAAGAGAGAGGAGATCTAGATCTATATTTCCACCAATCATTTTCTCCTCTGAGTGAGGGGAACCTTGTGGATCTAGTTTTTGGAGTTCTTTTGTGTTCTCCTTGTTTTCCCTCTCATATTCCTCCATAACTTTTGTTGCTTTGGTGGGATTTGAGAGTAAAGGATTTGGGCACTCCGTGTGCCCTTTCCATTGCATTAGTTGCATCGGTTTGAGTTCTCCACGGTGATATGTGGAAGTGAAAAGTTGAGAAGATTATTACTCTTGGGTGCTTGGTACCCTTGAGCTTGTTCCTCTTGGGTGCTTGGGCGCCCTAGACGGTTGGTGGTGTCCGGAGCTCAATCATTGTGGTGTAAAGCTCCGGGCAAGCGTCGGGGTCTCGAATTAGGTTCTAGAGATCACCCCAAGCAATTTGATGGGTTCCGGTGACCGCCCCCAAGGGTTGCCAAAGTGTATGGGTTCGGTGACCGCCCCCAAGGGTTGCCATTTGTACGGGTTCGGTGACCGCCCTCAAGGGTCCCTTAGTGGAATCATGCCATCTTGCATTGTGCAAGGGCGTGAGGAGATTACAGTGGCCCTAGTGGCTTCTTGGGGAGCATTGTGCCTCCACACCACTCCAAACGGAGATTAGCATCCGCAAGGGTGTGAACTTCGGGATACATCGTCGTCTCCGCGTTCCTCGGTTATCTCTTACCCGAGCCCTTTACTTATGCACTTTACTTTGTGATAGCCATATTGTTTCTTGTCATATATCTTGCTATCACTTAGTTGTTTATCTTGCTTAGCATAAGTTGTTGGTGCACATAGGTGAGCCTAGTTGTTGTAGGTTTTGTGCTTGACAAATTAACCACTAGGTTTATTCCGCATTTGTTCAAGCCTAAACTGTAATTATTTTAAAGCGCCTATTCACCCCCCTCTAGGCGACATCCTCGGTCCTTTAGCAGTCATCCTAAGGGCATGTGCATTAACATTTCTAAGACACTATAATCACAAAAAAGCAAGAGAATAGTGATATACATTGATCTCATATACATTACATTAAGTTTTTTGTTCTGAAAAGGGAAACATACCTTATTAGCCTATAGAAGTGCAGTGCGTGTTCTTGCAGTAGACAGAAGAAAGTATCTACCTTCTGGACATTCAGCATGATAGTTAATTGATAATTGAAATGCTAAATAGAAATTTTGCTCAGATCCATGTATGGGGCCGAACTCACCAAAAACTGCAAGCTGCCTTTATGTGCTGCCCCATGTTGCACTTTCTTTTGACTACAGAAAGCAATATTCTGGGTGAAAAAATTATACTCTTACTGCCATTTTGCATGGAAGTGGTAAAATTTACCCAGAAACTAATATGAGCATGCACCAAATTTTAAGCAAAACGTGGGTGGAATTGACATGTAGTTAATAAATATTTATATCTATTAACTTTCTCAAGATTCCCCAATAACCTGAATATGATACTCCTTTCATCACCAGGCTCCTCTTGCAAAAGGATCTTCTCTCTTTCAATAGACTTCAACTTGATGCATTTTCCTTAATATGCCAGCAGGTAATCATACAAATAGTTAATGAATGTAGCGGTGTGCTACTCCATGTTAGCTATAGAGAAAAGACAGGTAGCTAGGTCGGACCAAAGCACAAAAAAGCAAAAGTGATGTGCTTCGCCGTGCTGTGTTGGTTGCAGAGAAAAGAGAACGGGGGTCAGATCTGCCTTGCCATTCCGCCACTGCCACCGCCGGTGAAACTCCTCCCCAACCTCGCCTGACAGACGAGGAAGCCTCACCACTGCCTCTCTAGAGCTCGCACGGTCCCATTGGTCACACCGTGCGGTGGTAGACCATGGGTCGAGGCGGAGCTCCACTGGTGCCCCTCATTGCTCGTCCTCTGACCCTGTTGATTGTCCTCTCTAAGGACCTTCTCTGCCATAGTTGTACGCTCCCGAGCCTTCCAGCACTCCCACTCGACGCTTGCATTGCCCATTCACCACCGTCATCACTCTCCAAGTCGAGAGTGAGAGAGATAGAGAGAGAGGAAACAAAATGGAGACAGAGGAAGGGGCAATACCTTCAGAGCTCGAAGCACCGCCGCCTCGCAGATCTGAAATCTAAGTCGCTGCCGCCACTTGCTGGATCCCATCCGCTGCCTCGCAAATTTGTTTTGGACTAGAAGACAACTTGGGAACCAAGGAAGTGGACGAGGGAAGGCCCACGGGGCCCACAACCTACCAGGGTGTGCTAGAGGCCCTAGGCACGCCCTGATGGGTGGTGGGGCCCATGGAACTCCGTTGTACCGCCTCTCAGCTCTATAAATCCCCAAATATTCCAGAACCCCTAGGGGAGTCGACGAAACATAATTCCATCCGTCGCAAGTTCCAGAACCACGAGATCCAATCTAGAGCCCTATTCCGGCACCTTGCTGGAGGGGAACACGATCGCGGAGGGGTTCATCATCCTCATTGGTGCTCCTCCGATGATGCGTGAGTAGTTCACCATAGACCAACGGGTCCGTAGGCAGTAACTAGATGACTTCTTCTCTCTTTTTGATTCTCAATACAATGTTCTCCTCGATGTTCTTGGAGATCTATTTGACGTAATGACTTTTTGCGGTGTGTTTGTTGGGATCCAATGAATTGCGAGTTTATGATCAGATCTATCTATGAATATTATTTGAGTCTTCTTTGATCTATTATATGCATGATTGCTATAGCCTCATGTTTCTTCTCCGAATCTTTGGTTTAGTTAGGCTAACTAGATTGATTTTTCTTGCCATGGGAAGAGGTGCTTTGTGATGGGTTCGATCTTGTGGTGTCCTCACCTTGTGACATAAGGGGTAGCGAGGCACACATGTATCGTTGCTATTAAGGATAAAAAGATGGGGTCTATTCCTACATGAATAGATCTTATCTACATCATGTCATCATTCTTATAGCATTACTCTGTTTCTCCATCAACTTAGTACACTAGATGCATGCTGGATAGCGGTCGATGTGTGGAGTAATAGTAGTAGATGCAGAATTGTTTCGGTCTACTAATCTTGGACGTGATGCCTATATACACGATCATTGCCTTGGATATCGTCATAATTATTTGCTATTCTATCAATTGCCAACAGTAATTTGTTTACCCATCGTATCCTTTTTTCTTGAGAGAAGCCACTAGTGAAATCTACAGCCCCCGGATCTATCTTTTATCATATTGTTTTCAGCCTATATTTCCAAGAACCCAAAAATACCTTGCTGCACTTTTTCCAGCACTCTGCCAGAGGGGGATTCGATCATGGAGGGCCTATACATCAACCTTGCTGCCCTTCTGGTGAAGCGTGGGTAGTTTACCAAGGACCTATGGGTCCACAGCGAGTAGCTAGATTGCTTCTTCTCTCTCTTTGATCTTCAATACAATGTTCTCCTCGATGTTCTAGGAGTTCTATCTGATGTAATATTCTTTTGCGTTGTGTTTGTCGAGATATGATGAATTGTGGATTTATGCTCAGATTATCTATGAATATTATTTGAGTCTTGTCTGAACTCTTTTATGCATGATTAAATATCTTTCTATTTCTCTTTGAGTTATCGGTTTGGTTTGGCCAACTAGATTGGTTTTTCTTTCAATGGGAGAGGTGCTTAGTTTTGGGTTCAATCTTGCGGTGTCATCACCCAATGACATACTAGGGGTAGCGAGGCACGTATTGTATTGTTGCCATCAGTTATAAAAAGATGGGGTTTATATCATATTGCTTGAGTTTATACCTCTACATCATGTCATCTTACTTAAAGCATTGGTCTGTTCTTATGAACTTAACACTCTAGATGCAGGCAGGAGTCGTTCGATGTGTGGAGTAATAGTCCTAGATGTTGAATCGTTTCGGTCTACTTGTCACGGGCGTGATGCCTATATTCATGATCATTGCCTTAGATATCGTCATAACTATGCGCTTTTCTATCAATTGCTTGACAATAATTTGTTTACCCACCGTATGTTTTCTTTCAAGAGAGAAGCCTCTAGTGAAACCTATGGCCCACGGGTCTATTTTCCATCATATATTTTCAGATCTATAAACCAAAAAAACAAAAATACCTTGATACAATTTATTTATATTTACTTTAGTTTGCCTTTTTATTTATCTTTTATACCTATCTTTATCAGATCTCACTCTTGTTCATGACCGTGAAGGGATTGACAACACCTTTTTCGCGAAGTGTGCAAGTGTTTGTTAGTTTGTGCAGGTGCATATATTGGGGACTTGCTTATGCTCCCTACTGGATTGATACATTGGTTCTTAACTGAGGTAAATACTTATCTCTACTTTGTTGCATCACCCTTTCCTCTTCAAGGGAAAAAATCAACGCAAGCTCAAGAAGTAGCATAGAACACACCATATCTAATAAAGTATGGTTATGACATTTGAACACACCATTATGATGTGGTGTTCTAGGTGGTGTGAGTTGTGGAACAATTCCACATTGTCTTAAATGAAGGCCAAACTCGTAACTCAAATATTCACCTTCGCGATCAGATCGTAGAAACTTTATTTTTCTTGTTACGATGATTCTCCACTTCACTCTGAAATTCTTTGAACTTTTCAAATGTTTCAGACTTGTGTGTCATCTAGTAGATATACCCATACCTCCTCCAATCATCTGTGAAGGTTAGAAAATAACGATACCTGTCGCGTGCTTCAACACTCATCGGACCGCATACATCGGCATGTATTATTTTCGGTAAGTCATTAGCTCGCTCCATTGTTTCGGAGAATGGGGTTTTATTCATCTTACCCATGAGGCATGGTTCGCAAGTATCAAATGATTCATAATCAAGTGATTCCAACGTCCATCCGCATGGAGTTTCTTCATGCGCTTTACACCAATATACCTAAACGGCGGTGCCACAAGTATGTTACACTATCATTATCAACTTTGCATCTTTTTGCATCAATATTATGAATATGTGTATCACTACAATCGAGATTCAACAAGAATAGACCATTCACTAAGGGTGCATGATCATAAAAGATGTTATTCATATAAATAGAACAACCATTGTTCTCTGGCTTAAATGAATAACCGTCCGCAGTAAACAAGATCTAGATATAATGTTCATGCTCAACGCTGGCATCAAATAACAATTATTGAGGTCTAAAACTAATCCCGAAGGTAGATGTAGAGGTAGCGTGCCGATGATGACCACATCAACCTTGAAACCATTCCCGACGTGCATCGTCACTTCGTGCTTAGCCAATCTTCGTTTATTCCGCAGCTCATGTTTCGAGTTACAAATATGAGCAACCAAACCAGTATCAAATACCCAGGCGCTGCTACGAGCACTAGTAAGGAACACATCATAACATGTATATCAAATATATCTTTGTCCACTTTGGCATCCTTCTTATCTGACAAGTATTTGGGGCAGTTCCGCTTCCAGTGACAATTTCCCTTGCAGTAGAAGCACTCAGTTTTCGTCTTGTGTCCAGCTTTGGGCTTCTTCACGGGAGCGACAACTTTCTTGCCGGTCTTCTTGAAGTTCCCTTTCTTTCCCTTGCCCTTTTTCTTGAAACTGGTGGTCTTGTTAGCCATCAACACTTGATGCTCTTTCTTGATTTCTACCTCCACCGATTTCAGCATCGCAAAGAGCTCGGGAATCGTTTTTGTCATCCCTTGCATATTATAGTTCATCACGAAGCCTTTGTAGCTTGGTGGCAATGACTGAAGAACTCTATCAATAACACCCTTAACTGGAAGATCAATTCCCATCTGAGTCAAGTGGTTGTGGTACCCAGTCATTCTGAGTATGTGTTCACTAACATAACTATTCTCCTTCATCTTACAGCTAAAGAACTCGTTGGAGACTTCATATCTCTCAACCCGGGCATTAGCTTGAAATATCAACTTCAACTCTTGGAAAATCTCATATGCTCCGTGGTGTTCATAACGCTTTTGAAGTCCCGTTTCCAAGCTGTAAAGCATGGCACACTGAACTATCGAGTAGTCATAAGATCGAGCCTGCCATACTTTCATAACATCTGCATCAGCTCCTCCAGTAGGTCTATCACCTATCGATGCATCAAGAACATAATTCTTATGTGCAACAATGAGGATAATCCTTAAGTTACGGACCCAGTCTGTGTAGTTGCTACCATCATCTTTCAACTTAGCTTTCTCTAGGAACACATTAAAATTCCAGGGAACGGTAGCACGGGCCATTGATCTACAACATAGATTGCAAAGAATATTAGGACTAACTTCATGATAAATTTTAGTTCAAATAATCAAATTACTAATGAACTCCCACTTAAATCAACACCCCTCAAGTCGTCTAAGTGATACAGGATCCAAATCAACTAAACCATGTTCAATCATCACGTGACATGGGGTAGTCTTCAATGGTGAACATCTCCATGTTGATCATATCTATTATATGACTCATGCTCGAACTTTCGGTCTCCAGTGTTCCGAGACCATGTCCGTACATGCTAGGCTTGTCAAGTTTAACCTAAGTATTCTGCATGTGCAAAACTGGCTTACACCCATTGTATGTGAACGTAGAGCCTATTACACCCGATCATCACGAGGTGCTTCGAAACGATGAACTTTAGCAACGGTGCATACTTGGGGAGAACACTTTTATCTTGAAATTAAGTGAAGGGATCATCTTATAATGCTACCGTTGTTCAAGCAAAATAAGATGCATAAAGGATAAACATCACATGCAATCAAAATATGTGACATGATATGGCCATCATCATATTGTGCTTTTGATCTCCATCTCCAAAGCAACAACATGATCTCCATCGTCACCAGTGCGACACCTTGATCTCCATCGTTGGTTGGGGTCATCCCGCCAACTATTGCTTCTACAACTATTTCTAATGCATAACAGTAAAGTAAGTCAATTACATGGCGCTTAGTGATTGACACACATGTCATACAATAATTAAAGACAACCCTAAGGGTCTTGCCGGTTGTCGTACTCTCGACATGCAAGTCATGAACTTATTACAAAAAATGATCATCTCATACATCGACATATGTCATATCACGTCTTGACCATATCACATCACAACATACCCTGCAAAAACAAGCTAGTTAGACGTTCTCTACTTTGGTGTTGCAAGTTTTACGTGGCTGCTATGGGCAACTAGCAAGAACTGTTCTTACCTGCGCAAAACCACAAAGGTGATTATCAAGTTGCTATTTAACCTTCTGCAAGGACCATCGTAGTAAAATTAGATTTAACTAAAGTGGGAGAAACAAACACCCGCCAGCCACCTTTATGCAAAACAAGTTGCATGTTAGCCGGTGGAATCGGTCTCATGTACGTGGACATGTAAGGTTGGTACGAGCCGCTTCATCCCACAATACCACCGAATAAAAATACAACATAGGTGGTAAGCAATATGAACATCACCGTCCACAACTCCTTTGTGTTCTACTCATGCATATCATCTACGCATAAACCTGGCTCTGATACCACTGTTGGGAAATGTTGCATGTAAAACAAATTTTTTACGCACACGCAAGATCTATCCATGGAGATGCATAGCTACGAGAGGGGGGAGCATCTACATACCCTTGTAGATCGCTAATCAAAAGTGTTTATCAACACGGTTGATGTAGTCATACACCTTCACGACACATTCCGATCAAGCACCAAACTTACGACACCACCACATTGATAACATGTTCTGCTTGATGACGTCCTCGCCTTCTTGATCCAGCAAGAGGGGTGAAGTAGTAGATGAGTTCCGGTAGCACGACGACATGGTGACGGTGGTGGTGAAACAATTTTGCAGGGCTTCGCCAAGCACAACAGATTTAGAGCGAAGGATGAACTAGAGGGAGAGGGGGCACCGACACACGGCTTGGTGAATCGTGGTGCGTGGCGCCCTAGGGCGCCTGCCAAGCTACGCCCCCTTCCTTACTTGGCACGTGGGGGAGGGGAGGAAAGGGGGGCCGGCGGCCCTAGGGCACCTTCCCTCCTTCTTCCTTGCATGGAGAAAGGCAGGAGGGGGGCCGACCCCTCCTTCCTTCCTATGGTCGGTGGCCAGGAGGTGGGGCATGCCAGCCCCCTTGTGGACTGGTGTGCTCCCCTCCTTTTGGCCCGTTAGTTCGAACAACTCCCCGTGGCCTTCTGGAACCTCTTTCGATGATCCGATAATTATCCGGTGTATTTTGGAACCCTTCCGGAGACCGAATCCTATCATCCTATTTATCAATATTTACCTCCACACCATTCCGGAGCTCCTCGTCATGTACGTGATCTCATCTGGGATTCCGGACAACATTCAGTCACTAACATACATAACTCATATAGTACTATATCGTCAACGAATGTTAAGCGTGCGGACCCTAAGGGTTAGAGAATGATGAAGACATGACCGAGACGCTTCTCCTGTCAATAACCAATAGTGGGACCTGGATGCCCATATTGGTTCCTACATATTTTTGAAAGTGCAACTAATCCCCGGGTGCTTTTGGTAATTCATAACAACAATATGTCATTGAACTAATATCCTTTCAAGTCTAATATTTCAGAAAGTTCAATGAATGGCATGGCATGGACTAGAGACGTAGAACCCACAGAATGCTAAGGACACATATTGGCAAAAGCTCAATACTCTTCATTTATATTTTTGTGATCCAAGATCACATTGAGTCCATAGGAAAGCCAATACTACTAAAATGGGATGAGGTGTTCCTTAATGGTCTACTTGCTTAGAATGCTTAGTGATATTGCTCCAAAGCCCTCAACCACTTTCTCATTTCTAAATATGTCCAAAACCCAAAGTAAAACTCGGCCCCACCAAAATCTTCTATCCGGCGCCACCGAGTTCATTTGACATAGCCACTGCCAGAAACCCTAACACTTTGGTCACACCAATACGGATCTCGGTCTCACCGAGATGGCCCTCCAAACTCCCTGTTTCCCTTTTGTAACATTTCAGCCTGACTGAAATGAGCGATCGGTCACACCGAGTTTGGTTGAACAACTCTTCGTTTGCTCTTTGCTGAAATCGGTCTCACCGAGTTCATGCAATCGGCTTCATCGAGATGAGGTTTTGGCCTAGCCCTAACACATCGGTCCCACCGAGTTGTTCTAGTTGGTCCCATCGATATTCCTAATGTTCACATTTTGAATTGAATCAATCTCACCGAGTTCTTCTATTTGGTCTGACCGAGTTGGGTCAAATGTGTGTAACAGTTGGATCTTGTGTGGAGTCTATATATACCCCTCCACCCCCTTCTCCATATGTGAGAGAGCCATCAGAACGTGCCTACACTTCCAACTTACATTTACTGAGAGAGAACCACCTACTCATGTGTTGAGATGAGGATATTCCAATCCAACCACAAGAATCTTGATTTCTAGTCTTCCCCAAGTTGCTTTCCACTCAAATCATCTTTCCACCATAGCCAAATCTGTGAGAGAGAGTTGAGTGTTGGGGAGACTATCATTTTAAGCACAAGAGCAAGGAGTTCATCATCAACACAACATCCATTACCTTTTGGATAGTAGTGTTTCCTAGATTGGTTAGGTGTCGCTTGGGAGCCTCTGACAAGATTGTGGAGTTGAACCAAGAAGTTTGTAAGGGCAAGGAGACCGCCTACTTCGTGAAGATCTACCTGAGTGAGGCATGTCCTTCGTGGGCGATGTCCATGGTGGGATAGACAAGGTTAGTAATTCTTCATGGACCCTTCATGGGTGGAGGCATGGAGCCCTCTGTGGACTCGCGCAATGTTACCCTTCGTGGGTTAAAGTTTCCATCAACGTGGATGTAGGATAGCACCACCTATCGGAACCGTGCGAAAAATCTCTGTGTCATCATTGCGTTTGCACTCTCCAAACCCTTCCCTTTACCTTCATATGCAATGTTTTACTTTCCGCTGCTACACTCTTAGAATTACATGTGTAGGTTGATTAGTTGACTTGTGCTAATTGTTAAAATCTACCCACAACTAAAATTGGGAAAATGTTAGATTTTTATTTGTTCAAGTAGTCTAATCACCCCCTCTAGACCTACTTTCGATACTACAATATTCCACGAAGATATTTACTTGTAACCTTTATGACAACATACCTATATATACATGTTTTTGTCTCGCACCACCATTCACACATACACGTGTATATATATACACAATTTGTATATATATATATACAATTTCTCCTACATGGAGGCATTACTCCAGTGGTAGCGGGTAATGGAATTCTTCTTTGGGATCTATGACCTGGTCGAGCAAAAATCCCCCTATTTCTTCTTGAAGTGCTCATACGCGATCCCCTAGCGTGGAACCCATGATGCTTCTCAGCATGGATGGGACGGTGTTAGCCAATGCTAGATCCGCTAGCTCCTGGCGCTGCAGAGACCCCCTTCCCTGGCTGGTGATTTCGTCAATCAGCTGCTGCTGCCGCTGCAATAGGAGTGCCAACTCCGCGTGCGAAAGTTCTAGGCCTTTAAGATGTTCTGCTTCCTGCTTCCTCTGCACCTCCTCCAGCTTCCCCTTCTTCTCCTCCTCCATCTTCCTTCTAGCATGACTTTTGTAGTCGGTGTTCCAGTCTAAAAAACCCTCATACCACGAAACAATGCCTACGCCTCGTGTTCTTCCCGGGTGTTCAGGATTTCCCAGGGCGCGCGTAAGCTCGTCGTTCTCTCTGTTGGGCATAAACACCCCTGTTCGAGCCTCTTCTATTGCAATAAGTATTTTGTCCTCAAATCCTTTAAGACTTGCCTTCTTCAAAACCTGGCCTGTCTTTGGGTCCAATGCCCCCCATGCGCATAGAACCAAGTCCTGCACCTGGGGGGCCAGCTTAATGTAATTGGAACAACCCCTGCAGCCTGCATCTCTTCCTCAGACTTATCCCACTTAGGCCGGGCCACCGCGTAGCCACCTGGCCCCAGCCTATGGAATTGCTCCTTTTTCGCGGCATTGATCGTGTTTATTCTCGACCGTTCCTTAGCTAGTTCCGATTCCTTGAATTTCACGAAATCTGGCTAGTGATCTCTTTGCTTCTCCAGTGTTCCCGTGAATTATGGAGTCTTCTTTCCTCCTTTGACGCACGCGGCCCATACATTGAATGCAACCGCCATCTTCCTAAGAGCGGCGTTCTTGACTTTCTCCACATCTTTAGGTATGAAATGATCTGGTAGCATGAAATGTGAAATGAGAGCTTCCCAAAGCAGTTTTTTGGCTCTATCGTCAACAAAAGTAAGATCTGGACGTGGCTTTACTGGCTTTTTCCATTCTTGAATGGAGATCGAAAGTTGGTCCTTCACAAGAACTCTGCACCGACGAACGAACTTGTCCGCATTCTTCTTAGGCTCGACCGGTTTGCCATTACCTTTGATGGCATCGATGTTGTACTTTATGCCTTCCTTCAACTTTTTGGCCAGGCCTCGCACTGTCCTGCTCCCTACAGACAATTTGCTCGATCCGGAGGGCTGAAAGAAGAAAGATCTCGATTAGTTAATATATATACCTCGCTAGTATTTTCTATTTCAAGATCATCATCATAGTTCTCGACTTCATCAATTCGGTCGTCTCGATCGAATATCATATCACCCTCCCCGGTATTGTTCAGATATTGGGAGCCGTCATTTTCTTCATTCAGATCATCTGGCCGGCTCGGGGAGTGTATGAGAGCGAACATAGCCTCTTCTCCTTCGTCTCTGCCGGTATTGTCCGCCATAGCTTTTATTTAACTAATCCGGAAAAAATATAGAACAATTTAGTATGCATATCAAATAATAGTAGATAATTGATATGCATCTTGAATAATAGTAGAAAATATATATGCATCTCGAAAGAAAAAAACTGAATCATAGTAGATAATTAATAGGCATCATCGAATATAATCTCGAATACATCATCGTCTTGAATATTACCGAATAATATATATAATCTCGAATCCATCGTCTCAAATATTATCGAATACATCACTAGCTAGCTAATATAGATCGAATACTATCGAATTATCTAGTTCACTCGCGGTTCCTGAGGCGCGGGCGGTGGACACCCAAAGAGAAGGAACCACCACAGGATCATAGCTCGGGTGAGATCCCCGAAGAACCTGCCAGGTATTGGAGAACCTGACATCCATAGCAGCCATGTAGCGACGGACGTGCTCGTCCTCCTCCCTGACACGGCGACGTACCACCTCCGGCGGGGCGGGCTCCCTCCGCACCGAAAGTAGCCCACATGAACGCCACCATAGGAGCTCTGGGTCGACGACAGGACCCGGGGCCGGGTTCCTCACCAAGCGGCGCGCCCTTGAAGGTAGCACCTTCTAGTGCCAGCCCGGCGGTGCCCAGTCCTAGACATGGCTCCTCTGAAGCAGGACGTCGTCGCGAACGGGTCGACGGCGAGGATGCGGGCCGGGCATCGTTGACGTCGAGAACAAATACTATATGCAAATGTAACATTTTAAATATTTGGATTGTGATTTAGCTAATTCATATAATTCATGTAACTAAAACTAACATTTCAAAAATTTCTAACATTTCTATATAACTAACATTTCTATAACTAAAAAACAGAAAATTTCTAACATTTATATATATAACTAATATTTCTCTATAAACATTTCTATAACTAAAATTTCTAGCATTTCTATATATAACTAAAATTTCTATAAACATTTCGATAACTAAAATTTCTATAAACATTTCTATAACTAAAATTATTAGCATTTCTATATATAACTAAAATTTCTAACATTTCTATATATAACTAACATTTCTATAAACATAACTATAAACATTTCTGTACTAAAAGAAAAATTATTGTGTGTGTGTGTGTGTGGCCATGGCGGGGCGCAGGAGCTCACAATGGCAACGGGGGGCGGCGGCGACGACGGGGATGGCGACGGACAGCGACGGGGTGGCGGCGAGACGACGATGATGGGCCGGGCCGTCGACGGGGATGGGGCCGACGGCGGCGGGGATGGCGACGACGACGGCACGCGGCGGGGGTGGCGATAGGGACAGCGACGGGTGAAGGCATGGGATGGGGCGGCGGCGATGTCGAAGCAGGGAGAAGTGGGAGATGAGAAACTGAAATTTTCTCAAGTGTTTCTTATATAGGAGGCACCTTTAGTACCGGTTGTAGCCACCAACCGGTACTAAAGGGCTGTTTTGGCCAGGCGAAGCGGCGGGAAGGGCACCCCCTTTAGTACCGGGTCGTGTCCCCAACCGGTACTAAAGGCCCCCCTTTAGTACTGGTTGGAGCCACGACCCGGTACTAAAGGGGGTGCGCTGGCTCGAGGCGGTGCGCAAGTTTAGTCCCACCTCGCTAGTCGAGGGGCGCCGAGGCCAGTTTATAAGCCCCGGCGCGGGCACTGCATTGAGCTCCTCTCTAATGCAGGCTTTCTGGGCCTACCTCTCCTATTCTGCCCTGTTGGCCCTACTGGGCTAGCGGGCCTGCATCCTGGCCCAACTACAGGTTGGGTTTCTAGTCGTATGCAGGCCGCTGTGGCCTAGTAGGCGGGCTTTCTTTAATTTCTTTTTTCTTTTTTTTCTTTTCTGCTTTATTTATTTTCTTTTATTTATTTCTAAGTTTTTTTTGCTGTATTTAAAATTTCTTTGTGAATATTTTTGCTTTAGGTAGCAAAACTTACAAACTTTCTGTTAGTGCTAGTAGTTTTCAAATTTGAATAGTTTAAATTTGAATTATTTGGAATTTGTGTGAATCACTAGTTTGGCAATAACTTTACTTTAAAAATAGATTTTCCAATGATTTTTTTCTTATGTTTAATATTAGTGTGTTTTATCATTATATTCAATTTGGTAATACTTAGGTTATTTAAAAAAATGAAATGCCTTTGTAACACATGAATTTTCGTCCAAAACCCTGATACTTTGAAAGAGATTGTCCATTTTATACACGAAGTGGATCCAGTTTTTGTCGTAACCCTCTCTACTTTTTTGCATATGCTACGTGGGTGAAATGATGATACCATGCCAAGTTTTAACCTTTTCAGAGTTCATTTGTAGTGCTTTTCAATTTCAGGGTCATTAAAAAATTAGAAAATGCATGAAAAATAGCAAATGATGTCAGAAAAGGTTGAAAGTTGATGACATGGATTTAAATGGTGCATACTGAACGCATAGATAGTCTGTAATTGTAATAAGTAAAAAAATAAATTGCCTTTGTAACAGATGAGTTTTCAATTTCAGAGTCATTTAGATAAAAAAAGGTAAATGAGCTGAAAATTAGCAAATGAAGTCAGAAAGGTACACGTTTGTCCGAAGCACAAAAGTACACGTTTCAAATGCAAAACACATAAGCACCCTAACTATTACATAGATTCCCTACCGCCTTTGGGTGTGAAACTTTTTCTTCGCATGTGTCCCTTTGCGTCGTAACCATGAACAATCTTCATCATTTAACTGGATGATTGGGTTAATATTCACTCTGAAGGGAGAAATTTCAGGAAACTTTTCATAATCTTCCGACATATCTGTCTTGTCATCCACTCCCAAGATGTTTCTTTTCCCTGAAAGAACTATGTGGCGCTTTGGCTCATCGTATATATAGTGGTATCTATAGTCCCGGTTGGTTACAGGAACCGGGACTAAAGGTGACCTTCTAGTACCGTGTCGTGGCATGAAACGGTATTATAGGTCATGGTGGGGCCGCATCCTGACACAAGCCTGCCACCACCTCTTTAGTACCGGTTCGTGGCACGAACCGGCACTAAAGGTTCGCCACAAACCGGTACTAATGAGAGCCGCCCACCTAGCCGTTGGAACCGGCACTAATGGTCACATTAGTGCCAGTTTTATTACAAATCGGGACTAAAGAGTTGAACATAAGACCCTTTTCTACTAGTGACATCATCTTGTAACTAACTCCTTAGTCACTTTGCTTGCAAGCTTCTTGTGATGTTGTATTACCGACAGGGCCCAGAGATACCTCCCCGTCATACGGAATGACAAATCGCAATCTCGATCCAGGCCAACTCAACAGGAACCTTCGGAGATACCTGTAGAGCACCTTTATGATCACCCAGTTATGAAGTGACGTTTGATACACATAAGACATTCCTCTGGAGTGCGGGAATTGCATGATTTCATGGTCGAAGGAACATGTATTTGACATTAAGAAAGCAGTAGCAATAAACTGAACAATCATATGCTATGCTAATGTACGGGTCTTGTCCATTACATCATTCTCCTAATGATGTGATCCCATTATCAAACGACAACTCATGTCTATGGTAAACCTTAACCATCTTTTGATCAACAAGCTAGTCTAGTAGAGGCTTACTAGGGACTTGGTATTTGTTTATGTATTCACAGATGTGTTCAAGTTTCTGATCAGTACAATTATAGCATGAATAATAAACCTTTATCATGATTAAGGTAATATAGTGATAACCACTTTATTATTGCCTTCAGGGCATATTTTCAACACTAAGCGCCTCCTCGTCCTTCCAAAATGTCATCTACCACTGTCTTTCAGTCGCATTCAATAACGATCTTTGGGATTGAGAGGTCTTCAGCTAGTGACAATGCCTCGCGACATTGCTATAATCTCCAACAGCGCCATGTTTGTGGTGTCGGGCAGAACGAGAGATCAATATCCCAAGTAGCTACCGTCTCTATTCCTGCAAATAGCGTCCGACGCGCCCATTTTGCCATCTACTGAGAACCCGTTTAGCTATATTTCGCTACCTACGATGAGGAAGAAGCGCCCGTCTCTAGCGCCTGCATGTGTGGGTCGGCCCATTTAGGGTGTTTTGCTCTCAGTCGCTGCATTCGATGCGTTTTCTTCGATTTTCTTTGGTCTATGGTTTTTCCTTAGTTTTCTTCTTTTCCTTCCTTTTTCTTCTTTGATTTCTTTCCTTTTTTTTCTTCTTCTTCTTCTTCTTCAATTTCTCTATTTTTCCTTGGTTTCCTTTCCTTCATTTTTTTTCTTTCATCGGGTCTCTTCCGGTTTTTAACACAACTTTACATTTTTCATAAATAGCAAGAGTTGTTTTTGTACTCATTTAACATTTATCAAATATATGATTAATATTTTTGCAATACATATGTTTTCATTTCTGATTTTTTTTCATGCACATTGTATGTTTTTATGCATCTAAAGTTTTCTTATAAACGTTTAGTATTTTAAATATATGATTTCACACTATCCTAAATACTTGTTTTGAACATTTGTCGAATCGGAGTTAAACATTTTTCTAAATACACATTGAAACTTTTTGGTATGATACGAAACATTTGTTTGAACTCGATGAACAGTTTTTTTTAGCATTCGATATTTTTTTTACAAAAATTTCAGATTTATTTTTGGGAAGAAGGAAACATTTTTTAAATGTAATATACATTATTTCAAATGGCATGAAACACTTTTTTACATTGTATACATATCTGAAAAATGTCACGTACACATTTTTCAAACATGCGATTTTTTTGGAATGTCATACTTTTTTTTGCGAGTAAATGTCCATACATTTTTTGAATGGTAGATACATTTCCTAAAGTGGGGCAACTGTTTTTACACTGTGTTTACATTTTTCAGTTACTTTTATTTTCATAATATATCCATTTTGTTTTTCGAAAATATAAACAAAAGAAGAACACCTGACATCAAAATCGGTGCAAATTTTTGCGTTGGCTCGCTTCAGGCGCGCATGTTATTTCGGCCAATCCTATTTGGCGCTGCAAGCGCCGGTTACAACTGTTTCTGCAAACCGGCGCCTTCAACGCTGGTGTTCCGATAAATTCCAAAAAATGGTGCCCACGGCGGGATATAACTCGCGCCCCGAACGTTATAAAGGACGCGGGACAACCACCAGACCACTAACCAACTTGTGCATTATTTCTTCGTTTCTCTTTTTATTTGTTCGCCAGTTTGTTTTATTCTTTTTTATTGTTTTTTCTACATCTTTTCCTTTTTTTCTTTCTGTTTTCCTCAAATGCGCGGTTTTTCAGTTCGTGAACTTTTCTTCCAAACCGTTGGACTTCTTTTTGAAAGACAATGATATTTTTCAGATCTGATGAGCTTTTTTCAAACCGAATGAACTTTTTTCAAATTGAATGAACTTTTTTCAAAATCCGTGAACTTTTTTCAGAATTGGTGAACTTTTTGCAAATTCAATGAACTTTTCTTCAAAATCGGTGAACTTTTTCAAATTCGATAATTTTTTTTCAAATTTGATGATATTTTTAAACAAATTGACAAAAAAAATTTCAAAATCGATGAACTTTTTTGAGATTCATGTTTTTTTTTGAAATTTAACGAACTGTTTTCCATTTAAGAAAACAGACATTTTCGAAATTGTTTTCTAAGTGGTATAGTAAATGGTTGAGTAATAAATAGTGTGTCTGCGTTAGTTCTAATACTATTCGTGTTGCTTTTGTTCACTAGTGTTCTGGTGGTCTAGTGGTTAAGCTAAGCAGTGAGAGGGTGGTGTGGCGTGAGATTGATTTCCCATGGTGCATATTTTTGGCGTGGTTTTTTCGCGACCGTATCTCTTCCTGGGCCGTGCAGCCGATATTAAAAAGCCCACAGAGGGTGCGCTGTAGGCGCTATTTGTAGATTCGGGCGCCTACAACGCCGAATAGGACCTCCCTGTTATATCTCACTTATATCGAGAATAGCATGCGTCTCGCCTGAAGATAGGACAGGCTCATTAGCTCAGTTCATCCGCTCGCTTGGTCGATTTATTGATTTGCTCTGTTTTTCTCGTTTTATTTTTTCATTTCATTTTCTTTTGTTTCTTCATCGGCTTTCTGTTTTTTTTTGTTTCTTCATCGGTTTTCTTCATTTCAGGATTTTCACTGGTTTTTATTTCATTATCTTCTTTATTTATTTCTTTTTGGGCTCTTGTTACTTTTTTATTTTATTTCTTTTGGTACCAACTTTTTGACATACACCTTCAACATATTTTTTGTAAATTACGAACATTTTTATATACGTGTTCACATTTTCCAAATACATGATTAAAACTTTTTCAAAAAAAATTGTAAATGTTGTACATTTTTAGTATACATCAGGAACATTTTATGTGTAAACATTTAACATTTTCCAAATACATGATTAACATTTTTTAAACTAATATTTTTTATGTGTACTTTTTCTATAAACATTGTATTTTTTTGTATACATCAGGAACATTTTGTATGTACACGTTTAACATTTCCAAATACATGATTAACATTTAATGCAAGAATATACATGATTAACAAATTTAAAACATATTTTTATGTCCTATTTTTATACACATTGTATATGTTTTTCATACATCAGAAATATTCAGAAATATTTTGATATACATGTTTAACATTTTTGAGACCTTATATTTTTTATGTCTATATTTTTCTTACACATTGTACAACAAATATCCCATCAGGAACATTTTTACATACATGTTTTACATTGTTAAAATAGATGATTAATATTTTTTCATATATATGTTTTGATGTTTATTTTTTCATACACCTTATATAATTTTCATATGAATTAGAAACTATTTTTACACACATTTCACATTTTTTAATGCGTGACCAAATTTTTTCAACTTTTGTCTATAAAGTGATTTTTATAATAAATATATACAAAAGTGAAAGGAATATGAATCACCGGGCTAAGCAGCCATACCAGCGGCAGTCCTGGGCCGGCAGCAGTATAGCTGGCCTCCACAAGTACCACTCAAAACTCTCAAAAAAGAGCACCCCTCAAAATGCTTGCCTAAAAATAGCCCTCAATTTTATTTAAAAAACACCCCTAGAAAAGAGAGGAAAGTATACTTTTCCTCTTAAATCCGTCTTGATGGATCAAATCCCCCTTAATCACCCCTCACAGCGTGTTTGACAATATTTGGAAAGGGGAATGGAAATTTAGAGTAGGGAGTTGGGTCGAGATTAGACATGGGATAAGTCGTTTTATTCCCAATCCTCTGTTTGGTGCGTGATAGGAGTTATGTGTGAGAATTTGAGGAAAAATTGTACTCCCTTGTTTGGTTCATGGGACTTGACATGGGGCTAGACAAGGCAAGTTAGAATGAACGGTTAAGATTGACTCACTTAAACAATTCCCTTCCAACTTCCACCCCCTTCCCTGTTAATAAATCGGTGGGAATTAAAGTCTCAAGTCCCATGCCTCCAATCGAACAATAGATTTGAAGTCTTATACTCCTTCAATTCTCATTCCCTGGCTCTAATTACCCCCAACCAAACACGCTGTCAGATCTGTAATATCGAATCAATCAGGCCCTGAGTGATTTTGAACAGGATTTCAGGTGGTTTTGGAGCGGAACCGAACGATTTCGAACTTGTCGGCGGCGCCTGTACGCGGCGCCGAGGGAGTCCGTCGATGACTTTGCTACCAGCTCATTCTTCATTTGTCCGAGATCGCCATCAAGACGTATTGCAGCAGTGGCCGCGCTATGCCCATTTGGGCCGCGTGCTGGTCCCCGGCCATCCGCAGCCTGCGCGCCTCGGTGCACGCGGCCACGGCCATCGCGCCTGGGTGCACGGGCATGTGTGTTAATCTGAAGAAATCACTAGATTTCTCTCATGTGCACTAAATCTCTTGTGCATTGGACTGAAGCATTTACACATGTTAGACTGTCCCGCGCTGTCCGATGTGAGTTGCACTATTCAGAACTTATACTGGTTGATTATGTCTAAACATGTACTCCCTCCGTCCGGAATTACTTGTCGCCAAAATGGATAAAAATGGATGTATCTAGAACTAAAATACATCTAGGTACATCCATTTCTCCGACAAGTATTTCCGGACGGAGGGAGTAACTGGTTCAGATTGCCTGGTCAACAAGCATGCATAAAATATGTGCCTGCAGGATCGAGCGGCTCTCGCACGAGGCCGGCGCCGCCCATCAGGCATTCTTCTCCGTGCTGGCCAGTGGCCAATAGCAATTGACCTTGTTTGGATGTGCCAATTGAGCTTCAGAATGTAGCAAACATGTATTGCTGCATGCAAAATTCAGAAAAGTGAATTAGTTATCTAAAAAGTTGGGAGAGAGAGCAACAGGACAACACTTGTTGGCTGCCTGAGCTTGAACTCACGTGAGAAATGAATCTTGGCTAGTCCTACACCCAAAGTTCATTTATCCAATGACTGAAAATGACAATGTAAACTCCTTTAAAAGCTCTCAGTTTCCTCTGAAGAAAAGAGCGTTTTACATTCTTTTCTTGAATGCCATTGTTGAGGTTCATGTGGAGTTGTAAGCTGAGTTGTTCCTTGTGTGATTCATACTGAACACTGCTTATACAACAGAATCAACAGGTGAGCTCAGAGTGTGAGTAATCTTGTACATGAATTTCTCCTGGGTGATAAAAAAACAGACCATGTCCAGGTTTACGAGAACATAATGTATTATGGTGCTCCTGGTACACTCTGTTCAATACACAACATGTCAAAGAAAATAAGAGAAAGATATTTCGACACCTCGCTGCCGACCCAAGCCGCCGAGGCCACCGATGACAACCACATCTCTGAATTTTGCTTGTTCTTGTGTAATGTACGCCTGTAGTATGTTTGTTTCTTGTACGTGTAGCTTCAGAGTTGTGAGTGGAAATGTCAGAAGTAAACATCTAATTCTTACTGCTTGTTCCTATTGACAATTGAGGTGTTCCTTACATTCTACACGATGTAATACGCACAATGTAGATCGGATGATCCAAAACGTTACAGGGATGCTGGATGCACAAGATACGTCGCCCCGCAACCGGGCCAGCGTCCAGTCATAAATGGATACTTGTAAAGAACAGATACTTCTAAAGAATGGATACTTTTTCTACCTTAGATAGACAACTTGTTATTACTGTCCAGCTGTTCTGTAGAGGTAGCTAGCCGTTGATAATTCCAGCCAAGAAATTAAACTCCACCACAGTGTAAACCTATTCCTAACGCGTGTGTGTTTTACAAGTTTTGTGCTCATCTATATGCAGAAAGAAACACGGATGAGAATGAATTTAGAAGAAAATGCATCTCGCTGGCGGTGATGCATGAATTCGTAGAGGCAAGGACAGAAACCCGAGCCTTTTGGGACTTTTAAAAGGAGGTGCCAGGCGGTAATTTCCTCACCAGACATTGCCAGCCCTCCTCTCCTCTTGCTGGTTCTTGTGGAAGCTTTCTGCTCAGGTTGCCAATCTATTTTGTCTCTAATGGTTGGTTTGGGTGGGAGATGGACAGATAGTAGTACTGACAATTTCGGTTGGAGTTGTAGAGGAAGATGGCTGCGCAGGGGAGCGACGGGAAGGAGAAGCTGCAGTGCATCGACTCATCGTCTGACGATTCAGCACGGCTCTACAAGAGGCCCCGGCGGGCGGCTCCAGAGACCACCCCGGAGCAGCAGGTATAATCCTCTATTGGATTCTCGCTTGCAGGATTCTGTTGGTAGAAAAGTTGTATGGGTTTTATCTTCTGCGACGCAATTCTGTGTTAATGGGTTCTAGGCAAATCTTTTTGTCTCGAAGAACTACAAATCTTACAGATTTCTGCTAGATTTTATCATTCAAATCTGTGTGTTTCAGTAGAGAGATCGAACACACTTGTTGCATTGATCTAGGGGGTACATATACAGTTGGAGCAGAGGGCGTTTAGGCCACGATCACCATCGTGGGAGGCCATGCTCGAGGGAGCCGGATCCCCTGCCGTTGGGCCGCTGACGGGTGGGTCCGGGCCCACACGTCAGTGTGTGGGCCGTACGTCAGACGAGCCGCGTCCATGCTCGAGAGGTGGAGGGCGTGTGTGCTTCAGGGAAAACTGCACACACGCACGCTATACTAGCCTATACAGTAGACTACGTACAAAGCTCACACACACATATACATGTAGGTTATCACCCCCCGCAGTCATGACGTCGCGCAGAGCGACGCAAAGACTGGAACGGAAGTCAGTGAAGACGTCAGTCGGCAGCCCCTTGGTCATCACGTCGGCGAGCTGCTGGCGCATGGGAATGTGCAGGACACGGAAGTCGCCGAGAGCCACGCGCTCGCACACAAAATGGATGTCGAGCTCGACATGCTTGGTGCGCCGGTGGTGGACTGGATTGCTCGACAGATACACTGCAGAGATGTTGTCGCAGTACACGAGCGTGGCGGTCTTGACAGAGCAGCGGAGCTCGCCGAGGAGTTGCCGCAGCCAGATGCACTCAGCCACCGCGTTCGCCACACCGCGATACTCAGCTTCGACGCTTGATCTGGAGACAGTGGGCTGACGCTTGGATGACCAAGAGACAAGAGCGTCACCAAGGTAAACGCAGTACCCCGAGGTGGAACGCCGCGTGTCTGGACAGCCAGCCCAGTCGGCGTCTGTGTAGACATGCAGGTCGAGGGTGGAGGACGCCCGGAGATGCATGCCGAGGGATGCCGTGCCGCGGATGTAGCGCAGAGCGCGCTTGATCAGCGCTTGATGACACTCTCACAGATCATGCATATGCAGGCATATCTGTTGGACCGCATAGGCAAGCTCCGGCCGCGTGACGGTGAGGTACTGGAGCGCGCCGGCGAGACTGCGGTACGACGTGGGGTCGGCGACACGCGGCCCAGTGGCAGCAGGAAGCTTGGCCTTGGTGTCCACTAGAGTCGGGGCCGGCTTGCAGTGCTCCATGTCAGCGCGCTCAAGAACATCCTCAGCGTACTGCTCTTGAGAGAGGAAGAAGCCGTCGGCGGAGCGCGTGACGCGGATGCCCAAGAAGTAGTGGAGAGCGCCGATGTCCTTCATGGCGAATTCGGTGGTGAGCGCGGCGATGATGCGTTGAAGAAGCGCGTCGGAGGAGGCAGTGAGGACGATGTCGTCCACGTAGAGCAGGAGATACGCAGCGTCGGCGCCGCGCGCGAACGTGAACAGAGAGCTGTCCGAGCGCGTCGCGGCGAAGCCCAGCGTGGTGAGGAAGCCGGCGAAGCGAAGAAACCACGCGCGCCGCGCCTGCTTCAAGCCATAGAGTGACTTGGAAAGGCGGCACACGTGGTCAGGCTTGGTGGCGTCGACGAATCCTGCTGGCTGCAGGCAGTACACCTCCTCCTGTAAGGTGCCGTGGAGGAACGCGTTTTTGACATCCAGCTGGTGGACCAGCCACCGGCGAGAGGCGGCGAGGGTGAGGACGGCGCGGATTGTCGCCGGCTTGACCACGTGAGAGAAGGTCTCTGCGTAGTCGACGCCGGCGCGCTGGTTGAATCCACGCACCACCCACCGGGCTTTGTAGCGTTCCAGGGTGCCATCCGCGTGCGCTTTGTGACGAAAGATCCATTTCCCCGTAATAACATTGGCGCGGGGAGGTTTTGGCACCAGCTCCCAAGTGCGGTTCGCGGTGAGCGCAATGAACTCCTCCTGCATGGCGGTCACCCAGTTGGGTTCGCGGAGAGCGGCATGCACAGAGCGCGGGATGGGGGTGACGGATGTGGTGGTGGAGGCGACGCACACATAGTCAACATCGTATTGACGATTGGGTCGGAAAATGCCAGCGCGGGCACGGGTGACAATGCCGCGGGGCGGAGATGGACGTACGGGGGTGGCTGCGCCGTCGGATGGAAATCCGAGGGGTGCATGAGGGCCGGACGTGTGCATGGGAGATGGTGGCGAGTGGGGGCCGCTGGGTGGTGTGGACGGGTCAGCGGCGATCGAGGGACCGTCGAATGAGGATCCAACGGGAGAGTTTAAAGGGGTGGTTGCGCGCGCAGAGTGGGGCTAGTGGTGGAGTGGCTCGGCGGGGCGCACGGGGCGGGCATCATGGCTGGCAGAGGGCGAGCAGGCGCCGGCACCAGGCGAGGCTGTGGAACGACGGGAGTGGGTGGTAGCCGCGGCGTGGCGTAGGGAAAGGTGAGCTCATCAAAGCGCACATGGAGGAAGGTGAGCACACGCCGAGTCGCGGGGTCGTAACAGCGATAGCCGCGGTGATCCGAAGGATAGCCGAGGAAGACGCAGGCAACAGAGCGAGCATCGAGCTTGTGGCGCGCGGTAGAGGTTGTGTTTGGATAGCACAAGCAGCCGAACACTCGTAAAGCAGAGTAGTCGGGAGCTACACCGAGCAGGAGCTCGTAGGGTGATTGCGGCGAGCTCTTTTGGCATGGCTTATAGTTGAGGAGAAGCGTGGCTGTGGAGAGGGCTTCAGCCCAGAAGCGAGGTGGAAGCGATGCGTGAAACAGAAGGGCGTGTGCGCTCTCGTTGAGAGTGAGAGCGCTCGCTCGGCCTTGCCGTTCTGCTGGCTTGTGTAAGGGCAGGACAGGCGGAGCACTGTGCCGTGGCGAGTGAAAAGTGAGCGGACGGCGAGGTTGTCAAACTCGCGCCCGTTATCCGTCTGGAGTGCAAGAATCGGACGCTCAAACTGGGTATGAACATATGCATAAAATGCAGTAAGCACACAGATTACATCGGATTTGTGGCGAAGCGGGAATGTCCATACATAGTGGGTACAACTATCAATGATCACTAGGTAGTACTCAAAACCAGAGATGCTAATCACAGGAGACGTCCAGACATCTAAGTGAAGTAGTTGGAAGGGAAAGTAGCTACTAGTAGTGGAAGCAGTGAACGGCAGACGGGTGTTCTTGCCAAGCCGACAGGCAGAGCAGGAATGTGGAGCAGACGACGCGCAGGTGAAGTCGAACTGATGAAGAGCACGACGAAGTGCGTCCTCACCAGGATGCCCGAGACGGTTGTGCCACAGCTCCGCAGATGCAACGCCGGTGAAGTAGCTGGCGCGGGGCACGGCGGGGTTGTGGTACATGGGGTACAAGTCGCCGACCGAATCACACCGAAGGATCACCAGGCGGGTGCGGATATCCTTGACAGAAAACCCAAAGGCGTCAAATTCAACTGAGACAGGATTATCATGGGTGAGACGGCGTACAGAAAGAAGGTTGGTGATGATGGAAGGAGAGAGCAGCACATTATGCAGGTCTAGAGATGTGTTGGATGCAATGAGCGAGCCACGCCCAGTGTGGGTGATCGGCATGCGCCCTCCATTACCCACAATGATATCGCGGGGAGGAAAAGAAGGACGGAGAGAGTGAAGTGTACCGGGGTTGGAGGTCATGTGCAACGAGGCGCCGGAGTCCATGTACCAATCGGAGGTGCTGGACGGCGGCGAGGGAGACGAGTGCGCGGCCTGGAGCGCGGTTTGGAGCCCACCCATGTCCCAGGGCTGTGACGGTGGTGGAGGCGCGTTGCTGGAGCTGGCGCCTGGCGAACCGTAGGTGAAGCTGGGGAGGAGGGTGGGGTAGCCGCCGTAGCCGTGGTAGAGAGGGGTGGGAGCCACACCGCCGGCGAAGAAGGCTTGTTGTTGCTGGATGCCGCGGTGTGGCCCAAGGACACCAGTACTCGGCGCACGCCAGGGCATGGGCCACGCCTGCACCATGCCAGTCCAGGAGTTGGTGCCGAGAGCGGCGCCGGGCAGGACACCCGGGCGAGGGGCGGGCGACGTCGATGAAGATCCACCGCCGTTGCCCCGGCCACGTCGTCTGTTGCGACCACGCCCGCGGTTGCCCTCGCCGTCGGCGGGGAGCTGGGAGGGTGCAGGGTTGGCCGGCGGAGCTGGTGGCCTTGCCGTGATGAGCGCATGCGCGGACTGCTGGCGCGTAGCCTGTTCAGCGCGGTGTTCCTCGAGGAGGAGGAACGAGCGAGCCTCCATGAACGTGGGCAATGGCATGTGGGCAGTGAGGTGGGGAATGGCGCCGTGGTACTAGCGGCCGAGGCCACGCAGCATGTTGAAAAGTTGCTGTGGCTCCGAGATGGGCTGCCCGAGATCGGCGAGCTGTGTGGCGAACTGCTTCAGACGGGTGCAGTACTGCATCACCGTGAGATCGCCCTGGACCACGACATGGTATTCGGCGTTGAGGTACACCGCGCGCGCCAGGTTGTTGTCGTGGAAGATGCTGTCGATCACAGTCCAGAGCACGTCGGCAGTGTCCTCGGGCTACATCACAACATCGAGGAGCTCCGGAGAGATCGTGGCATGGAGCCAGTGGACGACACAGTGGTTGACCATGACCCACTCCGGATCACGGCGGCGAGGTGCAGCAGGAGCGACCAGGTGGTCGCGGACGCCGAACATGCCGACGATGGTGAGGAAGAAGCGACGCCACTGGGCATAGTTGCCGGTATGGAGGTCCAGCGTGACCGGGACGTGATGACGGATGTCGATGGTTTGGAGCACCGCGGACGGGAACGCACCAGGGGCGAGGGGAGGCGCCGGGGGAGCGCTCGCCGGAGAGGCACTCGCGAGGGCAGCCGTCTGGAGCACGCTGGCGGGGGTGTGCGCGTTGTCGTCAGAGGTGTCGGGGGTGGCGAGAGGATTGGTGTCCATGGCAGCGGAAGAGGGAGGCGCGAAGGGATTGGTTTTGGCGGCCTCTGATACCATGTTTCAGTAGAGAGATCGAACACACTTGTTGCATTGATCTGGGGGGTACATATACAGTTGGAGCAGAGGGCGTTTAGGCCACGATCACCATCGTGGGAGGCCATGCTCGAGAGGTGGAGGGCGTGTGTGCTTCAGGGAAAACTGCACACACGCACGCTATACTAGCCTATACAGTAGACTACGTACAAAGCTCACACACACATATACATGTAGGTTATCACTGTGGACTGAAAAGAAGGCTTACCGTGAATTTTCATCCAATCCCTAAACTAGTTAACATTACTAGGGATAAAAATTCACAAAGCTTATAAACAGAAATCGCACGTGCTCCAACTCTGGCATGTTAGTCTTTTTTAGGTTGCAGTAGAGGGAACTTGATCTGATCTGATCTGATCTGTACGACTATCTGACACTCCTAAATTTTACATAGTGCACATTGTTTCTTCAAAATTAGGGATCGCAAAGGATGGGAGCATGGTACCATGATTGATGAAAACAGACATTGGAAGTGGAAGTACTGCCCCATGGTTGGGCGCAGCGGTGGTGTCACCAGCCTCAAGCATCATGTTGCCGGTGGCAGTAGCAGGGTAAGGCCGTGCCTATCTACTCCCAAATATGTCTCCAATGAGATGAAACGTTTGTTTGTTGGGCAGTAGAAGGCGGAAACCGCAAAAGTGGACTGCAAAGAAAGCTACTGTTGTGCAGCCGGCTATGGCAACAGAGCCTCTGAGCCCAAGAACTCTATACCCTTGACCACACATTCGACAGAAGGTTCCATGACGGAGACAGATTCTGAGGAAAACAGTGCATATTCCCCTCCTCAGCATCATTCATGACACGCCTTGTGGACATGATGCTTTCTGCTGCAGAGATGCCGAGGGCGGAGAAGGCGGCGATGACCTCTGAAAACAAGCCATGACAAAGCAGGAAGATTGGTGGAGTTCTAGTAGTAAAAAGAAAATTGTTACCTTAACCTCTGGGAGGTCAAATGTTATTTAAAGTACTTGTTGATGTAACTTGAGGATGCTTCATACAGTATTTTCCTATTGGGAGGATGCTGTTAGTCTTAAGAAAAGTTGCATGTTACCATTTAAAACGCCTCATGTTTCTAATTATCGCCCTTGGATGTGCTATTTTGCTACATTACACATTGCCGTTGAATGCTAAAAGTTGTTCCACATCGCAGGCATCATTTCTCTCATAGTCACTCCTCTCCCTGTCTCAATCTACTGGTGCATATCTGATAATGTGAATGTACACAACACTATAAGAATAGATCTGTTAAGTGCATACCTCGGTGACATTGATATGTAAAAAATATATGCATTTTTACATATCGCCTTTTGTGGTTATTTACTTAAACGAAAACAGAAGCTAATAACATATCTAGGCTCGAATCTAGAAGACTGACAAGCCATAGTTGGAGGCAGAGCGAGTGAAAATTTCAAGATGAAACTTTTGGTTGTTCTCTGTTCATGGCATGATTTGTTTTACTCAAGGTAAATTTTAGCAAAATCTTGAAATGGCTATAGTTCTTTCAGAAAGTAAGAAGATTTAGCCAAAACAATTAGTTACCTGAAACAACATAGTCCTACTTCAAGTGTTTTGGCTTCTTAAAGTGGTGTGTACATTCACATCATCAGATATGCACCAGTAGATTGAGACAGGGGTGAGGAGATATTATGGGAGAAATGATGCCTGACACATGCAACTTTTAGCATTCAATGGCGACGTCTCGGCTTCATAGTAGTATAGCAAAAAAGCACATCCAAGGGCGATAATTACAAAAATGAGGCGTTCTAAATGGTAACATACAACTTTTGTCAAGACTATGATAACATCCTCCCAAGAGGACAATACTGTATGAAGCATCCTCAATTACATTGACAAGTAATTCAAATAAATTTGACCTTGCATAGGTTAAGGTAACAATATTATTATTTTTACTAAACCTCCCCCAGTTTTTCCTACTTCGTCACAATTTGTTTGCAGAGGTCATCGCCTGCTCTTCCTCACTTAGCACCTCTGCAGCATAAAGCATCATGTCCACAAGAGGTGTCATGAATGATGCTGAGGAGGGGAATACACTGTTTTCCCAATAATCTATCTTCATATTGTGACCAGAAGATTGTTTTGTTTAACAAACTATGAAAAACATCAGCTAGTTATTATTACCTATTCTAATCCTTCGCAAGCTGAATGTTCCGTCGTAACCTGGGACTATATTGCTTTCTTGTTAACTCATGTTCTTCTATGACCTGCTTGATACTATGCTATTCTGCAGCCAGTTGCCATGATTTGCAATTAGTTCTTGTGCAACTGGTGCACCCTACATTAGCAATCTACTACTTCCGTCCGGAAATACTTGTCGGGGAAATGGATGTATCTAGATGTATTTTAGTTCTAGATACATCTATTTTTATCCATTGTTGCGACAAGTAATTTCGGACGGAGGGAGTATATGATAAAGGTTTCAGAAAATGAATGAGCATAGATATAATGTTCATCTATAATGTCAAAATATTTCAATCAAATTCTACTCACAACGTGAGAAACGGAAAAAGGTAAATCATACTACAGATGGTAGTTTAGTCAAATTGGGCTATGAACTGGACCATTAACACTACCCCAACCAAATTTGTTATGTATGTTTCTCAAGCCTTGAGTTGAACTTATAACTGAAACCTTATGACATATTAAATTTGTACAATGTCTATGTACTCAATTATTTTCAGATATTTTTTCAGAACTTATAGTATTGTATTTGACGTTTTGCGTTTTTACAAGAGCTCTTGGTGCTCTCTGCCATGAATAGCTCTAAGGCAGTATCCTATCATCCTATCCCCTAGAGTTTTTGTGCAACATGTACATCAAACGCCAAAAACACATACCATAAGTTAGAAAAAACTGGAAATGATCCTAGTACATACACATTGGATACATTTAAAATGGCATACAATATGAGCTACAAGTTCAATTCACAATTCGAGAAACACAAATAAGAAATAAAGTTGTGGTGGTGCTGATGGCCCTAATTAACAACTGATTTTGAATAAACTAATGTTTATAGCATGATTTGTCTTTTTTGTTTCTCAGCTGTGAATTGAATTTGTAATTAAAAATTTTGTTACACATTAATTGTATGTTCTATCTATATACTGACTGCATGCCCTCAACCTCACACGGATTAATATCTGATGTACAAAAGAACTGCAACTCCACAATAAGGGAGTCAGTATATGGTTTCATGATCTTGGCCCAGGATTAAACGGCTTGCTCTCTTGAGAAATAAGTGACCTGCAAGAAGCTTCAGATTTTTCAAGTCGCCAAACTACTTAAAATCTGTTAGTCAAGAGGCACCCGTAGAGAGCTCAAAAGCAATCATGGTTCTGTGTAAGTCCAGAATACAACTAGTGATTTTTTATCTATGGCCACACACTTTGTGAGTCCTAGGTTCAAACTCATGATCCGGTCCATCCCACCCCTCTCGTCGCTCCCGCAAGCCGCCGGGGCCTCCCCTTCTCCGCCATCCTCCTCCTTCCCAACTGCCAGAGGGTGCGACCGGACGAAGCCCGGCTAGCGCCGGAGCTTGCAGGGATCCATCCTCCTCTCGCATGGTGGACTCTACATCGTGGATGTGGAAGCTGCTCCTCACGGCGGTGGCGGCACGTCTCCCTGTCAGCATGGCCTCCTGGCAATGTGGCGGTGGATGTCGAGGCGGTGGCCTTGGGCGGCGGAACCAGTGGTGGCCTTCTTGTCATAGTGATGGGAGGTGGTTGCCATTGTATAGGCGGCAACAGCGGCTGGCACAATGGTGGGTGCACCCTGTAGCACCCGGAATTAGGGTGGCGGCCCCTCTTTATCGACGCGCGGACTCCATGGTCGTGTGGGCTCGGAGTCTGGATCTCGAGGTCGTGACGACCTTTCTGAGGCTGGCGGCGGTATAGGACGTCTCCTCCATCGACAGATTGGGTTTGATGCGGGTTGGTAGGTGACACAAGCGTCTCTTCCGGGGACGTCAAGCAATGCATGTCGCCTGCAGGTGAAGTCGCCACCGCATGCATCACTGGCCGAAGCTATGCACGATGTCTCATCCGAAGGCGCCAAGTCATGCCAGGTGATGCATGGTGGCTCTGGCGGAGGCGTCATGTTTAGCCTGTTGCTACTCAATCGAAGGTGGTGTAGCAGTGGCTGGAGGCAGGCAGTATGGGACGTCTTTGTTTTTTGGTGTCGTCTCCAGATGCTAGTACAGACGGCTTAAACGATGAGTATATGCACTCCGGTGGAAATACAAGATCTCTGATCGGGCTATGTGCTTAACTTCACAAGACTCTAGTAGGATGCAAATGAGGCATAATCTACCTTAACCGTTTCCCCACAACTAACATCATCCCCAGAGGAAATCATTTGAAAAATTGCATTACCCTTCCGTTAACTAAATGTGAGTAATCACTAGACTAAGGAGAGTGATTGATAGTTACCCAATGTCGATCAATCAGACACATTAACTAAATGTTTTAGAAGGGTGTTCATGTGAAAAAGGCTAATACAAGACTTGCCTGATCTTGAAATTCCAGTTCTGTATAATAGATGAAGGTGCTCTAGCCCGCTCCCATAAATTTGATTTGCAAATGTCATAAATCCCACCATTATAGTTAATCAAACCAATGATCTGTATTGTCTCCTTTATATTTCAAAGCATGATTTTGCAACTTCTGTTGGGATATAATAAGTAGCTAGGTAACTCATCTTTCATGACTTACCTTAGGATTGCTTTAGGCCATCTAGTCAGGCATCACAATCTATCTTCGTTGTTAGATATACGAAATGATAAGCACCAAGAGTGTTTCCATATGTAGATATGGTGGCATGTAATTGCCTCATCATTAAGACCACGGGTAAAATTATTTAAATGCATGCTTTTGCAAATGCTTTAGGAATTTATTTATTATGTACCTCATTTTCATCCTTGATCTTGCGATTAGTCGATCCGGTAGGGCACCATGAACCAGTTTCCTCATTAGAATTATTTCACGAGGATTTACTTAGGCCCTTCGGAGCTCTGGTTAGCGATAATTGCGTGATGGTTGAAAGTGGGTACCAATGAGAGATGAGGGTGCTATCGTATATATATCGGGTAGCCTACAACGGATCACCTCAATGTTAGAACTATGAGGAGATATATTTTTAGTGCATAATTTTGCTGATATTTATAGGATTTGCTAAGAAGGTACCTTATGAATTGTCTTCCTCTCATGATTTCGGGGCTATCCCGTTGAGCACCATGATCCATCTCTATCATGAGATCTATACCATGGGAATTCACCAATTCCACATTAGATCTGGAGAGTAGCAACGACGGGAGGTGGTTGGTGACAGCATGGTGAGGTTGTTGCAATTTATTTGGATCCAATTGCTTGTGTCATGGCTTTTGGCTCTTGAACAAAAAAAAACTAGAATGAACATATATGTGCTTTTTTTCTAGCAACGAATTGATGACGAGTCATAGGGGGTAGTCGAGTGGTGAGGTTGCCGGCCGACCATAGGCATGGTGCCTAATGGTGGCAAAGTAGGGTGTCAACAAAGATGAAGAAGCCATAGAGAGGATATGTGTACAACACATAGAAGTGCTAGAAGCAATGAGGATATGTGGAGAGGGGCGGCGGTGGAGGGCAGGGGAGGGGAGTGGGAGGCACAGGTGGGGATTTAGGGTTGGATAGGGTTAAATACTAGAACATTTGGATATTTTCGGAAATTTTTATGCTTGTTTTGCTAGATAGTCCCTTCAATAACATAAATTATAGAAATGTCCTTTTCAGCATACACGATAGACTCACTAACTTTTTAATGATAAGATCAATCTTTCAGAAAGATTTGAATATTTGATGACCCCTATAGAGTCATGAAGAGGAATATGAGATGCGAATGGACAGTAAGAGATATCTTGCGAAAGTAAAAATCCTCGTGCCACCCTAAATTAAAACGTTGCAAATTTTACTCCATGATTTAATCTATGAAGGTCACTTAGTATTATCTCAAGTCAAAATGTTATAAGTTTGACCAATTTTATACAACACCCAATAAATATATTACAAAAACATATTTCTTCATAGATCTAGTGATATTTTATTGGTAGTGTAGATGTTAAAATATGTTTCTACAAACTTGGTCAAACTTTTTTTTAAATGATTTTATATAAGACTATGTGGCCTTTATATGGATAAAGGAGAGAGTACCAAGATTGAAAAATCATAGGATAGAGGGAAGAAGTTTTTTCACGGTGCATTGCCAAGATTATCAAAAAAACGGGCATTGGCATGCCAAAGTCAAATCAAATAGCGCTATGATAGTTGGCCCTCAGAACTTTTAGGATATTACAAATTCTTAGTAGACTTATTTTTTGTGGTGACAATTTGATATAGACAGTTGATTTGCATGGTTGGATTATTCTCACTACCCTTACTTCCTCCAAAAATAAATGTTTATTACTAACAATACCAAGGTTAATTAATAGGTTCCTTCTATAAGAAGATCAAATCATACCATATTATGATCATTACAACCGATTCTATAGGAAAGAATAAAGTAATAATGACATGAAATCATGTTAAAACTAGACTTTTACAATTGGTAGCACCATTGTCTATGATCCTTCCCTAATCTCCACAATTTGTATTGTCACAACAACATTTAGTCATAAATATATTGAAATTGAAAATATTTAGAAAAATATTCAGGCCAATCTAGCTTTTTTTGGGCACTACGAAATTACTCATGTCAAACTAAAATAGACTCTATATATCGCTTCAAATTATAATGTATTTTAAATTAGGATCTAATTTGGAATTCATTTTTGGTAGGCACACTGATGAAATAGAACGCCTAAATGTATAAGATAATTAAAGCTTGCTAAGGAGGAGTTCTTTGCGTGAGTCCGCGGTTGTGGCTGGAGGCTCTCCACTCGCTGACACGTGTTTGTAATGAACGGTACCATGGAACGAAAAGTAACCATAGATTGAGCAGTATGCTTTCTCTATGAACGGTAATTGTGGGTAAACAAAAATTATGGTCGAACAATATTGTTCTGTGAATAGTATTTTTGTGCCCCCCCCCCTCTTTTCTTCAAGATAAAATTACCAAAAAAATCTGGGGGGAAATATTACATCAAAGATGACAAACCCTGCTAGATTTGTGATTTTTTTTTTGCGCCGAGACATCATTTGTGAAGGTAAAAAAGTTAGCTTCTTTTTTTTGTTGCGGGTAAAAATAAATTATGGTGGAACAATACTGTTTCATGAACAGTATGTTGCGTCCCCCCCTTTTTCTTCAAGATAAAATTACAAAAAATTCTGGAAAAAAATATTACATCAAAGTTGAGAAACCCTTCTAGATTTGTGCAAATTTTTGCGCCGAGACATCATTCGAGAAGGTAAAAAAATTAGCTTCTTCTTTTTTGGCTGCGGTGTAAAGTCTTCATAAATTTAGAGTTTGTAGTATAAATTTAGATTGACCATTCATAGTAAAATTCTACTTACAACTAAGTTGGTGAATACAGTGATTATATGGACGTTGTTGTCTACAATTCCATGATCTTTCAATTTATATCAAGGGTAACTGTCAAAGTACCTCAATTTGTGTTTTGCCTTTTCGTAGTCAGTTATTTTTCATATAAATTGCAATATACAAATACATGAAGTATTTTAGAGACTACATCCAATTTCCGGTGGGCATCGCCTTGTGTTACACGTGCTGCTTTGTCTAGAAAAAAACATCGATTATGCTTCCACCTTCTCTCCCAATCTCCTCCCACCTCTCTCCACTAGAATAGTCAAGCCCCAATTGTTTCACCGCCATAGGTTGGATCTCAGTCCACTATCCATGGTCTCCACAGAGTATGTCCGTGCCTCATCCCACCAAGACCTTGCCTTCGTCTCAACATCTCCACGGCCAAGAGAACACGGAAAGGACGAGGATGAGGCAACATCGCAACGAGATGCTCTCTACCGCCACCCAAACCCTGGCGGCGCCCCTCTCGATCGATCGTCTTCTAGCGGCACTCCTTCCCGATTCTCTCCCAACAGATGAGGACGTGTAATACCATCAAGTTCCCCAGCGAGGGTGTCAACCCATTGCATCGGAAGTGGATTCTCCTACTACACTTCCTCGAGCTCTCTTCATCCTCTCATCTTCACCCAGTACACTTCCTCGAGCTCTCTTCATCCTCTCATCTTCACCCAGTACACTTCCTCGAGCAAAAGCTTCTCTATTTCCCTCTCCAGTTGTTAATCTGTCCCTTCTCATGGCTACTCCTATCCCCCTCCAATTGCTGCTCCCACCCCTCCCATGGCTTCTCTCCACCCTTCATGAAAACTTAGAAATTGAGCAAGCTCTCAGATTGCAATTTTTTTCTTGCCAGCACACAATCTAGTTCTTTTTCCCTATCTCAGATCATTTTGCAGTCGTAGACAAAGATGTGGTAGAAGATCAGATCAAGGCTAAGGTAATACACATCTAAAGATCTTTTCCTTTGTCTTGCTTTCCTTGAAGTGATATTATTGTCTTGGTGCTGCTTTTAGGAACTGCTATTATGTGGAAATTTTATGCATACTCCTTTTGTTGCTAAAAATGAGTTATTTTGGCTTTAATTATTTTCTTGCAATGAATGGCAAGTTCATTTGAAATCCCATGACATATTTGAAAGCATAGGCTACAATAAATGTTCATGTATAATGTGCAATTTGAGCATGAGGTGATGTTTGCAACACAAACTATACAGGTTGGTCATGCATAATAAATTTGAAATTGATCATATGAAAATTTATATGTCTATGTACAATGGATTTGATGTATAAATCCATATCTTCCTGTGTAAATTCAGGGTTTGCGGTATTGTAAGTGCATCTAGTACGACCCCTAGTTGGTTTTGGAGTATTAATGACAAACGGGGTTGAGGGACTAATGTGTTTGTGAGAATTGCAGGATAACACAGGTAGAAGTCCCTCATTGATTTGGTTTACCTACTAGAGATGACCCCTAAAAATGTGTGTGAAGACATTGAAGACAATGGTGGTTCGTGAAGACATTCACGACGAAGATTATGACACGTGAAGATATTCACTTGAAGACTATGGAGTGCGAAGACATAGCTGTTTCGTAGTTTCCTTTCTTCTTTATTGAGTCTTAGGAACCACCGTACTGTTAAGTGGGGTCCAAGTGAACAAAGTCAGAGTGACTGAAGTGATGCTCAACCAAATTTTATGTCATCGAGCGAAGACAATGAGAGCAAACCTTATCCAGAGCTGGATGAGTCAGCTTCGCTTGTAGCCCAAGCCAAGCTGTCGCGTGTGTTTGAAATCTGACTGTTGGACATGTGTCAGTTCCTTAGTGACCCAGGGTCATTTCATACATATCAGGTCGGGTTGCCTCCTGGCTATAAATAGCCCACCCCCTACACCATAAATTGGTGGCTGCTCAGAGTTAGTGCACGACTTTTGTCGTTTGAGAGCAACCCACCTCCGAAGCATTTGAGAGAGAGATCCTTGCGAGGACTAAGCCCAAAACACCCAGAGCCAAAGAGTGTTAGGCATCACTGAAGTCTTTCTGTCTGCATGATCCGAAGACTTATTACACTTGAGGACTATGAATCCTCCAGCCGGTTAGGCGTCGCGTTCTGAACATCCAAGAGTCATTGTGGATTGCCGGTGAACAAAGTCTGTGAAGGTTTGGAAGTCTACCTCGAAGACTTACCAGAGTGATTGGGCGAGGACTGGGTGTCCTTAGCTCAAGGGGAATAAGGTGAAGACACAGTCTTCTGAGTTCAATATCAGCCTCCCTAACTAGACGTACAGTTGTCACAGCAACTAGAACTGGTCTACCAAATCCTTGTCTTCACCAAGCAACTGGTTCTATCCCCTTCTCTTCTTACTTTACCGTTTGTCTTCATGAAGTCATTGCTTGCCTATCTGATTCGTTTGACTTCATTGTGTGAAGACCTATATCTGTTTAGCTTCGTACTATCTTCCATATTGATCATGTCTACCTAGTTGCAGTTAGTCTTCGTGCTTTCCTTGTATTGTATGCTTGACTAATGCTTGCCTAGTGTAGTCTTCATTCCGCTGCTTACTATACAACCTTAGTTGTTTGTCTTCAAAGCCTCCGCGTTTTGAAGACTTTCATAAAAATCGCCTATTCACCCCCCTCTAGTCGATAACTAGCACTTTCAATTGGTATCAGAGCAAGGTACTCCCTTGTTCTGTGTGATTCGGTTTAACCACCTGGAATTTTAGCTATGTCGACTGCAGGGATAATCAAGGTCTTTGCTGTGTGCCCCGTCTTCGATGGCACTGACTACCCCTACTGGAAGAACAAGATGCGCATGCATCTTGAAGCCATTGATGTTGATCTCTGGTATGTCATCAAGACAGGCATTCCCAAAGTCGGTGAAGGCGTCACCGTTGCTGATGTCAAGAGATTTGCGCAATTGGACTGAACCGCCAAGAACGGTCATCTGACCAAAGGTTAGTATGGCCGTGCGAGTGCACTGGAAACTGCAAAGCTGGTCTGGGACTGGCTGTCCAAGATCAACGAAGGCGTCTCAACTCAGAAAGACTCAATTGATGTTCTTCGCAATCTCTTCAACCGCTTCAAGAGAAATGACAATGAAAATGTCCAGCTCACGTTCGATCACTTGACTGATATCACCAATGAGCTTCGCGCTCTCGGCGCCACTGAAATCATCAAGCATGAGATCATGAAGAAGCTTCTGAGATCACTTGACAGCTTGTTTGACACCTTAGCCCTGATGATACAAGAACGTCCTGACTTCAAAGATCTCGATCCGTCTGACATACTTGAGAGGCTCAACACACATGAGTTCCAGCTATCCGAGAAGCGTGATATCTATGGTCCCAACTATGACTGAACCTGTGCCCTAAAGGCAAAAGATGTTTCCTCATCTGAAGAAGAATCTGACTGTAGCTCTGGTGATCCTGAAGAGCTTGGCAAAGAGCTTACAATGCTTGTGAGGAAGTTTCAGAAGTTATCCAAGAAGAATCGGTTCAGCAAGTCTTCAACGTCTAGCTCAAATAACGACGAGGCTTCATCACGTGACTACAAGAAGAGAATTTGCAACAAATGCAAGAAGACAGGACACTACATCTCTGAGTGTCCTCAGTGGGATAAGGAATCGAAGAAGAAGAAGAAGAAAAAGAAGAAGAAGAAGAAGAAGAAGAAGAAGAAGAGCAAGGAATATGATTTTGATGACAAGAAGAAGAAGAAATCATCAAAATCATCTTCAAAGTCTTTGTCAAAGTCTTCATCTGACAAGAAGACCTCATCAAGCAAGGCTCGTGCATTTATTGGCAAGGAAATGGATTCAGAGGAGGAGTCTACCTCTGAGGAGGCGGAGGTGGAGTCTCAGGAGGAGTCTGATTCAGGCGTGGCAAGCCTGGCTCTGGCGTCAGTGTTCGTCGCCAAGTAAATCTTCAACACTAAAGACGATGGTCACAACGTTGAAGCCAAAGCTGATGATGATGACGACGACAACTCTGCTCCAACCTAGTGCTTCATGGCACATGGTGCCAAGGTAACTCCACACGATGCCTATTTCCAAACCTCCAGTGAATATGACTCTGAATGTGAATCCAAACCTAGCTATAAGACACTTGCTAAAATTGCAACTGAGCAACAAACTTCTATGGAACATATTCAAAAGCTGCTAGACAAAAGCGATGACCTGTTGGACGCAAAAATGAATCAAACTCGGTCCTTAATCGAAGACATTAAAAGTCTTCACGTTAAGTATGAAGAACTTGAAAGTCGTCATGAAACTCTCTTACCTCTCATGAGAAGCTTTCCTACGATTATCTTCAACGGAAGCAGGATCTTGAGAAACTGAGAGTGTCTCATGAAGATCTTCGAAAGGAGAATGATTCACTACTCGCCTAACGGACCAGTTCCGCTCAGGTAGAATTCGTTCCACCATGCTTAAAGTGTCTTGAGCGCGATAATGTTGTCTCTGCTGCAGAATGTTCTATTGCTTCTGATGTTGCAATATCTTCAACTGCTGATGTGGTAACTAACCCCTCTACTGAGGATGCCACTACTATTGCTGATGAGAATGCTAGGTTGAAGACATTGCTTGAGACTGGCATGTACAAAAGCCTCAAAGGGAACGAACCTTGTGCGATGTCCTCATGAAACAGATTCTGAACCGAAACCCTAGGAAAGAGGGTGTTGGCTTCAAGAGGAAAATGAACATTGATGGTTCATACTGGACACCTGAGCAGTATCCCAAAACCACCTGGGTTACTGCTAAGGATCCTTCACTGGACCCATCCACTTTATTTGGCTTCACTTGTGCTTACCCAATTGTCATTGATGAATCCTTTGATGCAAATTATAAATTGTTTAAGAATCAGAATGGTGAAGTGTTTGCCAGGTACATTGCTACTAACTGCGGGAACGGGTCACCCCAGAAGAAGATCTGGGGCCCAAAAGCTGTCTTGAGAAGCTTCCCATGAATGTCATCATGACACCACCTGGGCAGAAGATAAACCCCCGACCAACGGTGTCATATGGACCAAAGGCTTCATACAGACATAGGACCACTCATGGTCACCCTAAGGCTAATGTTTTACAGGAGAACCGTTATGAGACTCATGAATATGGCGTGTTTCTTCTAACCGCTATGTTCACAAAACAAAGAGCTTTTCTGCATATTCTTATGAGTACTATTCTCCTCCTGCGAAGCTATTTGCTAGGGCTCCCAAGCCAAAGTTCTCAGATGCTGCACTTAGACTCGTTGCTTCTAAGCCACCCCTGAGATGTGGGTGGTTAAGAAGAATTAACTTCTCTTGCAGGGAAAGGTCTCCAGCCGGAAAGCAAAATCTTCTGACGACATTGCTGGAGACCTAAAACATCTTGTGGGACGCAAGATTAAATGCTCCAATGGTCTTATCATGTATTTCGTCCCAGGGTTCCTTGACGAGCATCCTATCATGTCTAACCAGAATTTAAACTTTGATAATATGCTTGTTCACTACATGTTTCTGCTTCACAATACTCTTGGTGAAGCCTATCCCACTAACTGCACTGTAGGGTACAACTCTGAAAGCCACTGAATGGATCATGGACAGCGGCTGCACCAACCACATGACTGGTGATCGAAGTCTTCTTATGGATTCAACCCTACGTCCATCTACTAAGAGCCACATCACATTCGCTGACACTGGTTAAAGCAAGGTATTGGATCTTGGTAGAGTTGCTATCTCAAAGGATCAGCACATGGATAAAGTGATGCTTGTTGAATCCCTTGGATACAACTTAATGTCTGTGTCAATGCTCTGTGATCTGAACATGATTGTGATTCTTGGAAAATATCATTGTCTTGTGCTAATGGAATCTGACAAATCTCTAATCTTCGAAGGCTATCGGAGAGGTGTTCTGTATATGGTAGATTTCTCAGCAGGACCACAGCTTGTCATATGTCTTCTAGCAAAGGCTTCAGAATGCTGGCTATGGCATCAACGGCTAGGACATGCGGGCAGAGGAACCTGTACACTCCCACGAAGAAGAATCACATCATCGGCATCGAGGGCGTCAAGTTCAATAAGGATCATCTATGTGGTGCATGTGAAGCTGGAAAGATGACTAGAGCCAAACATCCCTTAAAGACAATCATGACTACCTCACGTCCCTTCGAGATGCTTCACATGGACCTGTTTGGCCCTACTCACTACTCTATCCTTACTATTACTGCACATCTCTATGGCTTCGTTATTGTTGATGATTACTCAAGATACACATGGGTGCACATAATTCTCTATAAGACTGAAGTGCAGGATGTCTTCAGACGCTTCGCAAATCGGGACATGACAAATTATGGCATCAAGATCAAGCACACCCGGAGTGATAATGGCACTGAGTTCAAGAACGCTAGCCTCTACATTTATCTTGATACTTTGGGCATCACACATGAGTTCTCTCCCCCTTACACACCTTAGTAGAATGGCATCATGGAGCGCAAGAACAGAACACTCATTGAGATGGCACGGATGATGCTCGATGAGTACAAGACTCCAGGAAAATTCTGGCCCGAAGCCATTGATACTGCATGCCACATCATCAACAGAGTATATCTTCACAAGTTCTTCAAGAAGACATCTTATGAACTTCTGACTGGTAAGAAGCCAAACGTCAGTTACTTCAAAGTCTTTGGTGCTAGGTCCTGGATCAGGGATCCACGTCACACGTCTAAATTCGCACCGAAAGCACATGAAGGTTTTATGCTTGGTTACGGAAAGGACTCGCACACCTACAGAGTCTTCAACCTCTTTCACTACAAAGTGGTTGAAACTGTAGATGTGCGATTCGATGAGACTAATGGCTCGCAAAGAGAGCACCTACCAAATGTGCTAGATGAAGCTACACCAGGTGAAGCTATCAAGCCGATGGGTACTAGAGGAATCCTACCCACCAAGGAACGGGCTGAGGTTGAGATCATCATTTCTGCACCTAATCAACCTGAAGACAATGCTCAGTCTGGAGCCAATGTTGAAGATGAAGACAATAGTCAGTCTGATCAAAATCTTCGTCCAGCTCATCCATGTGTCGCCAATGAAGTCCAGATTGAGAAGATCATTGATAGCATCAATGCACCTGGCCCTCTCACTCGATCAAGAGCTACACAACTAGCAAACTTCTGTGGTCAATTTGCTTTTGTCTCTATATCTAAACCCAAGAAAGTCAAAGAAGCCTTCATGGAACCTGAATGGATTCAAGCTATGCAAGAAGAGCTTCAACAGTTTGAGCTGAATAATGTCTGGGAGCTTGTCAAACGTTCTGATCCTCGCAAGCACAATGTCATTGGCACGAAATGGATCTATCGCAACAAGAAAGATGAACTTGGACAAGTTGTCAGAAACAAAGCTCGCCTCGTTGCTCAAGGTTACACACAAGTGGAAGGAATCGACTTCGATGAAACATTTGCTCCTGTGGCTAGGCTTAAAGCCATTCGTATACTACTGGCTTATGCTAACCATCACAACATTCTTCTGTACCAAATGGATGTGAGCAGTGCCTTTCTCAACGGCAGAATCGAAGAAGAAGTGTATGTCGCTCAACCGCCTGGTTTTGAAGATCCTAAGCATTAAGAAATCTATATCTCCCACAGAGGCTCCAAAAACTTAAGAAGTTCCAGCTGTTGACCTCAACACAGCTGAAGACATTGGTCATGAAGACAATGTGCATGATGATGAAGTTCTTCCTCAGCTCAAGCCCCAGTTGGTATCATCGCCTGCTCCTATAAGCAATGAATATATTAGCATTGGTCATCCATTGACGCCAATTGCTCAAGATGACTCATGGGCTGAGCGCCAAGAAGAAGACACCCCAGTACAAGATGAAACACCCCGTACTCCACCTGCTCAAGTCACCTCTTCGGTGCTTGATGATGACAACTAAATGGATACCACTCCATCTCCAAAGGCGTCGCCAGCGTTTCCCAGGCTTCGCAAAGGTCTCAGGCCACCTGTCTCCATGTCGACCATCCTAGAAGAAGATTTGCAACAATCTAGCTCAGTGGCACGTCAAGTGTTCCCTGATGCCAATCCTTCTGCGACTGCTCAAGAGACTGAAGCTAAAGCTGCTGAAGACATTTTGGCTACATCAGCTGAAGAAGAAAAAGAAGAAGAAAGATAGCCACACTCCCTGCTACTGATCAAGTCATCTGAAGAGAATGTGATCGTGCCTGACCCTCCTGTTGTTGACCAGATGGAGGTTGAAAACACTGAGGCTGCCACCAGCAATGCTACTGAAGCCAATGACCCTGTCATGGCTGAAGACAATGTGGAGCCTAAAGCAAATGTGAATGTTGAAGCCACAGTGACGCCAATCACCACAGACGGTGTTGTTCCTCCACCACATGGAAAGGGCCTTCAATCGTGAAGGTCAGCTTGTCATTGTCCGATGGCCAATTATGGTTCCTCCTACTACTCCAGGACCCCAGTATGATTATCATGTGGAGCAAAGGCCTCAAGTTCACAAGCCAAAGCCACATTTGCCAAGGCTTCTAAGTGTTGTCACTAAACAAGGCTCATTCAGCGTGCTCAGCTTCAGAGAGCACAATACTTTCTTTGACAGCGCTAAGAACCCCTACACGAAGCCAAAGATCTCCTTTGACAGATTTTGGAGCCATCAACAACGAAGCTATTGCTCATGCATTATGTACAATCAAGACCGGATTTTTCTGCACAAACGTCTGGATTGTGATGCTATGGCTGGGCTGCCATGTCTTGAAGAAGCCCTTGACTACTTTAGGGATGTTGGTCTTCTGGCTTTTGTGACTGACAAAGAACACTGGAATGAAGAGCTTCTCTTGCAGTTCCATGCCACCCTACAAATTCGAGGCTACAACAGGGATCCGAGGACTTGGATCCTTGAGTGGATGACAGGTGATGTACATCACGAAGCCAAAGCTCAGGATATCATCGAGCTTACTTCCCTGCCCACTCCAGGTGAGTTATACGAACCTAGTTGTTCGCTTCATCAGAATGAGCTGCAGAGCATATTTCAAAAGACAGAGCCAAATATGACCCAAATGCTTAGCATGATGAAGCCATTGACGCTGAATACCCAAAGGAGTTATTTGTTAAGGACCTTGAGTACCTGCCACACACAGTGTATCATATTCTGAGGCGTACCCTCTAGCCCATCAAAGGCAATTCTTTTGAAGACAAACTTGAAGGCGCCATGAAGACTTTAGTATTCTACATCATCAATGGCATCAGATTCAACACCCGAGATTTCTTCACCAGACAACTTGCTGCTTCCGGGATTGATCTGTTTGGTTCGAAATTCTATGCTCCATGGGTGATGCGCTTGATTAAGCTTCGTTCAACCATTGACTATCAGCCTTCAGCCGCAACCATATTGTCTTTCTGCCTGAAGTTGATATGTCTGTTGAAGCCATCTACCCCGAGCCTGCGAAGAAGCCCCTCCACCTTCAGAATGATAAATTCCAGAGCATCACACAGCCCATTGAAGGTGTTCATATGCCCAATACTGCAACTCATGTTTATCCTTTGGCTGGCAACCTACGCATACTGCATCGTGCCAATACAGAAGCCACTGCAAGCACCATTGCTCAAAGGACTCAGAAGCGTCCTCGTGTTCTTAATGACCGTGAGCTTCTAGTGGCTTTACATCAAAAGCGGGACAGACATCATGGCTGGCTGAAGCATTAGATGCAGAGTATCTTGGTGGATGTCAATTGAATTCGCAACTTGGCCACCAAGAACTCGTTTGTTGCCCATGAAGCCTGTAGGCGGTCATGGAAGAGTCTCACCTTGCTCTGCGCTGAAGATGAACTTCGCGTGGATGGCTTCACTGATAATTTCAAGTTTGACTCCAGGCCTCCTCAAAATGCTAGTTGGCATAGCACTCCCTCAATTGAAGATTCTGAGTGCTCATCTTCGGCTGCAACTATTGTTGCGAGAGTCGTCGATGAAGAAGACGACGCCACTTCTCCGGCTTTAACTTCACTACATCACGATGCTGCACCAGGCCCCTCTGCACCACCTAACTCCAACATCGACCCTGCTGCTTGAAAGTGCGTTATATCGACTAGAGGGGGGCGAATAGGCGATTTTTATGAATTCTTCACTAAGGAATTTGCCGGTGAGGAAATTCCTTAGCGAAGAACTACTAGCAGCGGAATAAGTACTCAGAAGTAAGCATAACAGAATACAAGCATGGTCATCACGATGAAATGAAGACTAGCACAGAGTATAGAAAGCGTAATCACAGGATAACACAAGATGAAGACAAACAGACTGAAGAAATTGAACTGAGGAAATTGAGAAAGTCTTCAGTCAAAGTCTTCAAACACAGATATGAACAAACACTCAACACAGTAATGAGGAAATGAAAGGGTTGAGGAAATAGAACCAGATAGGTTGGTGAAGACAATGATTTGGTAGACCAGTTCCAACTGCTGTCTCAGTTGTACGTCTGGTTGGAGCGGCTGAGTATTTAAACTCGAGGACACACAGTCCCGGACACCCAGTCACTGAGCACGCAGCTCAGGACACCCAGTCCTCACCGTATTCTCCTTGAACTAAGGTCACGCAGACCTCGTCCAATCACTCGTGGTAAGTCTTCAGGCGACTTCCAAACCTTCACAGACTTGGTCACTCGGCGATCCACAATTCCTCTTGGATGCTCTAGACCATGACGCCTAACCGTCTGGAAGAAGCAGAGTCTTCAAAGGTAACAAGCGTCGGATCCACACAGGATCAATTTCTTCAGTGATGCTCAATCACTTTGGGTTTGTAGGGGTTTGGTTTTGGGTTTTCCTCACTTGATGATTTTCGCTCAAAGTCCTCAGAGGATGGGTTGCTCTCAAATGACAAGTGTCAAGTTCTCTCGGAGCAGCCAACCAGCTAGTGGTTGTAGGGGGCGGCTATTTATAGCCTAGGGAGCAACCCGACATGATAAGACATAAATGCCCTTCAATGATATGACCGTTAGGTGGATAAGATATTTTGGGACAGCTGGCGCGCAGCACAGCAACAGTCGGAAATTTGACTCTCAAATTCCTCAGGGCTATCATGTTCCTCACTGAGGGACTAGGGGGTGTCCGGACAGCCGGACTATCATCGTCCGCCGGACTCCAAGACTACGAAGATACAAGATTGAAGACTCCGTCCCGTGTCCGGATGGGACTTTCCTTGGCGTGGAAGGCAAGCTTGGCGATACGGATATGTAGATCTCCTACCATTGTAACCGACTCTGTGTAACCCTAGCCTCCTCTGGTGTCTATATAAACCGGAGGGCTTTAGTCCATAGGACACAACATACATTACAACAATCATACCATAAGCTAGCTTTAGGGTTTAGCCTCCTTGATCTCCTGGTAGATCCACTCTTGTACTACCCATATCATCAATATTAATCAAGCAGGACGTAGGGTTTTACCTCCATCGAGAGGGCCCGAACCTGGGTAAAACATCGTGTCCCTCGTCTCCTATTACCATCCGCCTAGACGCACAGTTCGGGACCCCCTACCCGAGATCCGCCGGTTTTGACACCGACATTGGTGCTTTCATTGAGAGTTCCTCTGTGTCGTCACCGATAGGTTCGATGGCATCTTCAACCAACAACGCGGTCCAGGGTGAGACTTTTCTCCCCGGACAGATCTTCGTATTCGGCGGCTTCGCACTGCGGGCTAATTTGCTTGGCCATCTGGAGCAGATCGAAAGCTACGCCCCTGGCCGTCAGGTCAGATTCGGAAGTCTAAACTTCACGGCCAACGTCCGCGGAGACTTGATCTTCGACGGGCTCGAGCCACAGCCAAGCGTGCCGCACTGTTACGATGGGCATGATCTAGCTCTATCACCGAACAGTGCCTTGGTGGCCGCACAACAATCCGCTCTGGCCCTTAGACTGGAGCCGATCGCCCAGATCGAGGACCGGTGGTTAGACACCGCCTCGGGGGCTTCAACTTCCACGGCGATGGAGCCGAACACTACCCTTGTCCCTCGCGAAGCCCGTGACTCCGAGGTGCCGGACTCCTTGCCGGACTCCGGACCTCCCGCGCCCCTGCCAATCGAATCTGATTGGGCGCCGGTTATGGAATTCACCGCCACAGACATCTTCCAACACTCGCCCTTTGGCGACATCCTAAATTCGCTAAAGCATCTCTCGCTATCCGGAGAGTCCTGGCCGGACTATGGCCAGGATGGTTGGGATACGGACGACGAAGAAATTCAGAGCCCACCCACCACCCACTTTGTAGCCACTGTCGACGATCTAACCGACATGCTAGACTACGACTCCGAAGACATCGACGCTATAGACGAACAAGAACCAGCGCCTACAGGGCATGGGAGGACCACCTCGTCATACGACGTATATATGGTGGATACCCCAAAAGAGAGCGATAACGAGGACCAACGGGCCGCGGCAGAAGATAAACCCACCGACAAACAACCAAAACGGCGGCGCAGACGCCGCCCTAGGTCCCGCCTCGACAACAACAGCGCTCCTAAGGACCCCGCAATATAGCAGGGCACACAAGTGGACGACGAACATGCAGATAAGCAACCGTCCGAATAGGACGAGTTAGATAATCAGTCTAGGCCCGGCGAAAACAACAGTCCGGACGACCTCATGTCGGACACGCCGCCGGAGAGTAAAAACCTTCGAAAAAGACTCGTCACCACCGCAAGAAGCTTGAAGAAGGAAAAACGGAAGCTCAAAATAGCGGAAGACACACTCAGAATGAGGTGGAGCAAAGTGCTCAAAACCGCGGATAAATACGGCAATGGCCACCAATCAAAGAGCTACCCGAAGCGCAAGCTGCTGCCAGAATTTGACGAGGAAGCCATAGAGCCCCCACAGTCAAAAAATAAAGAGGCTGCCTGGCTGGATAGACGGCCAGATGATAGGCCAAATTCTGAAAGCGGCGCCGCACATAAACCGACTAATGAACCTGGAAAGACAGATGGCCCTGTCAGGTCCATTTACGGGCCAAAGAAGAAGGCCCCAGGAAGCAATGCAACACGTCAAGTGTCCGAAGATAGTGGCACACCCAAATACAGGGGCGCCGCACACCCACTATGTTTCACCAATGAGGTGCTGGACCATGAATTCCCAGCAGGATTTAAACCCATAAACATAGAGGCCTACGATGGAACAACAGACCCTGGAGTCTGGATAGAAGATTATATACTACACATACACATGGCCAGAGGAGATGATCTCCACGCCATAAAATACCTACCCCTCAAGCTCAAAGGGCCAGCCCGTCATTGGCTTAAAAGCCTCCCAGAAAACACTGTTGGAAGTTGGGAAGAGCTCGAGGACGCGTTTAGAGCAAATTTTCAAGGGACGTATGTCCGCCCTCCGGATGCAGATGATCTAAGTCATATAACTCAACAGCCCGGAGAGTCAGCGCGCAAATTCTGGAACAGGTTCCTCACCAAAAAGAACCAAATAGTCGACTGTTCGGACGCCGAAGCCTTAGCAGCTTTTAAACACAACGTCCGAGACGAATGGCTTGCCAGACACCTCGGCCAAGAGAAACCAAGGACAATGTCCGCACTAACAAGCCTCATGACCCGCTTCTGTGCGGGAGAGGATAGCTGGCTAGCAAGATGCAGCACCAGCGACCCAAGTACATCCGAGATAAGAGATGGAAACGGAAAATCACGGCGCAGAAAAGAGCAGCGCCGGAACAAAGAGAAAAGCCCAAAGAGCACGGCAGTCAACGCCGGATTCAAAAGCTCGCGGCCAAACAACAAAACACCGCCTCTTAAGGATGACAGCGACGAGCTATCCAACTTAAACAAGATTTTGGGTCGGATATGTCAAATCCACAGTACCCCCGGAAGGCCTGCAAACCACACCCATCGAGATTGTTGGGTTTTCAAACAGTCCGGCCAACTAAACGCCGAACACAAGGGGCTCGACGCGTCAAGCGAAGACGATAAACCCCACCAGCAGAGCACCGGAAAGCAAAAGACTTTCCCACAAGAGGTCAAAGCAGTAAACTCACTTCATGTGATAATACAAAAAAATAGTGCGGCACCCTCCAAAAAGAGCCTCGCACGGTCCAATCCAGCAGACCATAGAGATTGGATATCAAAACCAATAACTTTCGACCACCTGGATTATTCCAGAAGCGTTCGAAACGCAGGACGGAGTGCCCTGATATTGGATCCTATAATCGACGGACTACAATTTACTCAAGTCCTGATGGACGGAGGCAGCGACTTAAACCTGCTGTATCTAAACACAATCCGCAAGTTGGGGATAGACCCTACTAAAATTCGACACAGCCGCACTTCCTTCAAAGGAGTGACGCCAGGCCCTTACGCCAAGTGCACAGGCTCCCTATTACTAGAAGTTGTGTTCGGATCACCGAACAACTTTCGACGCGAAAAACTAATCTTTCAAATCGTCCCATTTAAAAGTGGATATCAGGCACTCTTGGGACGAGAGGCTTTTGTCCGTTTCAACGCCATACCACATTACGCGTCTCTTACACTCAAGATGCCCGGTCCACGTGGCATCAGTGCGAGGGTCACTTAAAGACCCCGGACACGGACAGACGAGTCCGGCATAAGTAGGCTAGGGGCTCCCTAGCCGCACATCCCTTCACAAGGGGCTGCGCGCACAAACAACAGCGAGTCCATACATACCCCGCTTTACTTATTTATATTTCTTCTTTCACATATACTTTTTTTGCACGAGTTCTTTTCAAACTAAGTTCTTCTCTTTTTACAGATGAACGATGTGCACACCCATCCAGGATAACGGCACAACGGAGACACAGGCGCAGACGTGCAGTAGGGACCCGTTGCGAGGATTCTTTTCAGATTAAGACCCTGCGTAAACCTTTTTTACTGTCTCTTGTTGTTATTCTCCCTTGGTTTCTTCTTATAACCAAAGCAGAACCTGACGTTTTGGCATCGGCCGTGTCAGAGGACCATGCCCGTACCTGGACACTAGGGGCTTAGGGCATTGTTCTGCCCATTATTATAAAGACCGAACACCTTAGGGAGTGTTCGGCGTCTCGAGTTAGGCATTATATGCATCAGCTCCGAATCATGTCTTTGGTCAAATGTTGGGTTTGCCCGGCTCCTGTGTTTTGCTGCCTTACGTTTCGTATCATCGGCTAACGCGGCACCAGGAGAACTACTGCGATTGTGCCCCAGTTCGGCTAGGCGAGCACCTCAGTAGAGAAAGCCGAAAACTGACTGTCATGATACAGCGAGAGACTGGTCAACCACTCGATCGACTACCGGAATGTTTAGAATTCCCCGCTTTGACGAAGGACCGTTTCCCGGTCAGGCACACACGCGCCCCAAACTCGGAGAAGCGCGGTGCCCCAAGGGGCTATATCGTAACCCCACCCTCGAACTCCACTGGCTAAGTGAAAGTGATAAAGCATTATAGTCCGGATTGCCTCGTTTGCTACGCTACCACCTCCTTAACAGAACCGAGACGTTGGATTAAGTGTGAAAACGCGCTATTTTTTGCGAACACCCCCGCACCTTGTGCGTGGGGGCTGAAGCCGAAGACTGCAATCTTTCAGGTTATACAAATGTATACGTAAACGGCCGCATAGGAAATATTTTACTACTTGGGACGCACAAGTATAAAAAGCAGTTATAGCATAATCATCGTTTTACAAGCTAAAACGTTCATTTGAACGTGACATTTTTTGAGCACTGCGACTCTATTACACGAGCGCCCCGCATAACTTCCCCAAAATAGTGCTCGGCGGGTAACCGGCTTTCGTCCGAACCCTGGGCGGCAATAGCGGTGGCATCCATCTCTGTCCAATGTGTCTTCACACGGGCAAGAGCCATCCACGCGCCTTCGATGCAGGCCGACCGCTTCATCTCCTTGATATGCGGCACCGCTCCAAGAAATTGTTGTAGTAAGCCTGAAATAGCTCGTCGCCTTGGGCCTCTCTAGCCAGACATGAGCCACGATGTCAGTCATGGCAAGTCCGGACAATCTATTTAGCTCGGCCCATTCGGCCAACCGATCGGTCAACGGAAGTGAACGATCCGGACTATGGAATTGAGACCAAAATAGCTCTTCGTCTTGTGATCCTTCTGGCTCCGGAAGTGCTCAACGGCATCAGCCGCACTTGCCGCTAAGTCCATATACGGATCCTCCGGACCCCACAGCTGGCCAAGTTGAGCATACTTTTGATCCGTAAACCGGCGACGCAACAGAAAAGGCTTGCCAACCACAATATCTCCGGCCTGGCGCAGCTCCTCCTTCATAGCCCGCATTGCAGTACGGGCATCCTTGGCCTCGGCGGTGGCCTTCCCCAGGTCTTCCCGCTCCGATAAGCGCTCCTTTTCAAGAGCCTCATGGCGGTCGGCAGCATCTTTTAATTTCAAGGCCAATTCGGCCATCTTTTCCCTGCTTAGGCAGTGTGCAGCCTTTTCGGCTTTCAACTCCTCGGCCGCCCTCGAGGCAGCCGCATCACTCCTTCGGGCTTGCTCCTTAACTTGAGCAAGTTCGGCCCGAAGGCTCTCCACAGCAGCAGCACCGTCTGTATCACAGCATATATATTATCAAAGGCGGGCTTTGACCCCCTTAAATAAAGCGACTGTGGAGAACTCATTTACCTTGCGACTCGTCAAGTCGCCGGTTGACAAGTGCGATGTCCGCATCCGCCACGTCAAGTTGCCGCATTAAATCGGCAACTCCACTAGTCCGGCTAGCCCTCGGACTATCCGCCACCTGCATAGGAACGGCGACATTCATTACTTGCGATTTTGATCCTTGGCACGCTGTCGCTTTCTACAACCTACCGAGTCTCAGGGGCTACTATCTATACAGGGCGCACTTTTATGTGCAAAACTGTCAAAAAAGGTGCGTCATTCTTGCGTACCTCAAATCCCGCCAGCAAACTCCTGGCGGCATTATGCAATCCGCTCTCGGCAGACGAAATCCTTCCAATCACCATACGCATCAAAGCACGGTGATCTTCTGAGACGGACGCCCCCTCAAGCAGATTCTTCAGTTCTCTCGGCCGGATACAAGTGGGCGCCGAACTCTTCGGCCCCTCCGGACTCTGGGATACCCTCCGTGACGATACTTCAGGCTCGTCTGCCCTATCCGACGGCGCAGCAGACGGAGGCGTTTCGCTCTCCATCATCTCCGGAAGAAGATCCCCTGAAGACGAACTCATCTGAGAAGGCTGCAAATCCGAACTGCAAGATACAAATTTCGGTTATCCACAGAAGCACAAATGGAGGTATTTTCTTATTAATGAACTCCCCTTTTCCTACTCACGGCTCGCTGGAGGGCTGATCCTTTAGAGACGATTGTACGTCCGGGTTCTCCCCGGACGCCGGACCCCCCGGTGAAGATCTCTTCCCCCGTTTAGGGGCTTTGGCCTCCGGATCTTCGGAGGCGGTCCTCTTCTCCCTCTGGAAGGAGGGGTTTTTGATTCCCCCCTCTTCAGACGCCCCTTTGGGCGAAATAATAGCTCCTCTATTTTCCCCGTCGCTCCCTTCTACGGGCACGACCTCCAACATTCTGACCAGCACGGGCTCCAGTGCGGTCTCTGGGAGGGGAGCCGGACACCTTATCAGCTTCGATCGCGCTACCCACTCCTGACGAAGAGTAATGGGTCAGGAGGCGAACTCTAGAAAAGCAGATAGACAGAACGTCCGGACTCTGAGCTATTTACCTGAGTATCCGGGCGATTGCAGCTTAGGCCTGCATCCTCGGTCAATTTCGGACACGCCACCTGCGGTTTGAAGAACAACTTGTACATCTCCACGGGCGTCGCACCCATGAAGTGTTAGAGAATTCGAGGTCCCTCCGGATTGAACTCCCATAGACGGAGAGGACGGCGTTTGCAGGGCAGAAGACGCCTGATTAGCATAACCTGCATCACCACGACCAGATTGATCTCCCTCGCCTGGAGGTCTTGAATCCGGCCCTGCAGTGAGGGCACGTCTTCGGACGACCCCCAATTGAGCCCTTGGTTGACCCACGACATCAGTCGGCGTGGAGGTCCCGGGCGGAATGAAGGCGGCGGCTTTTGCTTGCTGCCCTTCGGAGCGGTGATATAGAACCACTCCTGCTGCCACAGTCCGAGCTCCTCTCGGAAGGAGCCCTCGGGCCACGGGGCATCGGCCCTTTTGCTTATGGCCGCCCCGCCGCACTCCGCTTGATGCCCCCCGATCATCTTCGGCTCCACATTAAAGGTCTTCAGCCACAGGCCAAAGTGGGGCGTGACGCGGAGGAAGGCTTCGCAGACGATAATGAATGCGGAGATATGGAGGATGGACTCCGGAGCCAAGTCGTGAAAATCCAGCCCGTAGTAGAACATGAGCCCTCTCACGAAGGGGTCCGTCGGGAAGCCTAAACCCCGAAGGAGGTGGGATACGAAGACAACATACTCACCGGGCTCGGGAGCGGGCACGGCCTGCCCTTGGGCAGGCAACCTGTGCGAAATCTCATAGGACAGGTACTTGGCCTCACGCAGCTTTGACACGTCCTCTTCCGTGACGGAGGAGGGCATCCACCGACCCTGGAGGTCGGAGCTGGACATGGTTGAGAATCCGAAGCGCTCGAATCTGGGGCTCTGGGTGTTGGAACTGGGAGCAAGGAGGAGATTCGATGCGAGATTGAAGAAAAGAAACGAGCCTTGGTCCTCTTATAAAGGGGAAAAATACCAAGAGTCATCTCCGTGACCGTTTGGGATTCACCTTCGATAGAGGAGGCGTGGCGACGGGCACGGTTGGGTTACCCACGCACGTATTGATGAGAATCCCGGAATAAGGGGAACACGATCTCTGCTTCGACAAGACGTGCCAAGGAAACCGCTTCGCTAAACGTGCGGAGGTGGTATAATAAAAAACGATTCAAGTAAAAACCTGGTAGCGGTGTGATGTCATGCCGCATAATACGTCAGCAGATTGGACTTGTGTACATTTTATTCTCTCTACGGTGGAATGTGGAATTTATTTTGCAGAGCCGGACACTATCCTGGTGTTCATGATCTTCTCTGGATTATTCAAGGGAGGAACCCGCCTTGCAATGCCGAACATTATGCGCGCCGGACTTATCGTCATTGAAGCCTGGTTCAGGGGCTACTGAGGGAGTCCTGGACTAGGGGGTGTCCGGACAGCCGGACTATCATCGTCCGCCGGACTCCAAGACTACGAAGATACAAGATTGAAGACTCCGTCCCGTGTCCGGATGGGACTTTCCTTGGCGTGGAAGGCAAGCTTGGCGATACGGATATGTAGATCTCCTACCATTGTAACCGACTCTATGTAACCCTAGCCTCCTCCGGTGTCTATATAAACCGGAGGGCTTTAGTCCGTAGGACACAACATACATTACAACAATCATACCATAGGCTAGCTTTAGGGTTGAGCCTCCTTGATCTCGTGGTAGATCCACTCTTGTACTACCCATATCATCAATATTAATCAAGCAGGACGTAGGGTTTTACCTCCATCGAGAGGGCCCGAACCTGGGTAAAACATCGTGTCCCTCATCTCCTGTTACCATCCGCCTAGACGCACAGTTCGGGACCCCCTACCCGAGATCCGCCGGTTTTGACACCGACACTCACTGTGTAGGCAATTCGCACTGGAGAATTCCTAACTCCTCAGTCAGAACAAATTCATCAGCGAGCAGAAGAACTTCGTCTCTGTCATTGAAGAAAGTGACTGAACTGTATGAGATTTCCAAAGGCTTCACTCGAAGGGATTGGTAGGTGTAGGATTTTGAGTTGAGCATCACATGGAAATTTTTCCTTAGTATTTCCTCGACCCCCTTTAACAGTACGGTGTTTCCTATGACTCAAGAAAGAGAAAATGAAACTACGAAAACAAAAGTCTTCTCGCTTCATGTTCCTCAAATGAATACCAAGTCTTCAAGGTCAGACCAGTTTCTTCACTTTCAAAGTCTTCAGAAAGTCTTCAGAAAGTCTTCAGAATATCAAAGTCTTCAGTCGAAGAACTTCATTTTTAGGGGTCGACTTTCTCTGTAAATATCAAACTCCTCATAGACTTATAGACCTGTGTACACTCACAAACGCATTAGTCCCTTAACCTATAAGTCTTTAATACACCAAAATCACTAAGGGGCACTAGATGCACTTACAATCTCCCCCTTTTTGGTGATTGATGACAACATAGGTTAAGTTTTCAACGGGGATAAACATATGAAGTGTAAATACTGATATTGAGGAATTTGATTGCAAGATATAGAAGAACTCCCACTGAAGATGTGCATAGTGAGGAATTTGCGTTTGAGTCAATGCACATTTGAAGAGTTGAATCATGTAGAACTCCCCCTATATCTTGTAATTCATACATGCATTTGATATATAATATGAAGAATTTGAAATGCATGATGAAATATGGTGCCTGATAAAATTCAGCATGCGTGCAATAATATTAACGAGGAATAAGCATGCCGAAAGCATCAAAAGTTTTAGAGCATAATGCAACAAAAGTATCAACGCACCATCGGGTTTAAGATTACAACTCGATCCAAATAAAAGTTTCAGAAGAATGAGAGTTGTAACTTAAAAAAATGCCCTTTATATAGACCCGCTCGAAGACTAACTCAGATTTCTCCCCCTTTGTCATCAAATGACCAAAGGTATTGAAACTGAGGACTAACGCCCCTGAACAATTTCAAGTCGATGGAGGAGCGCCAGCGTCGTCGGGGTTGTTTGTTGTAGCAGGGCCTGCTGCAGTGTCGTCCAAATCTTCATACTCATCAGTGTCACGCGATGAAGAATAAGAGCTGGCCACCAGTGGAGGAACGTTGACCCTCTTGAATTTCTTCAGAGGAGGCGCAGACCAGTCAAATTCTTCCTTGAGACCCATAGTCTTCAGTTCTTCAGCGCTATAGACATGAGTGAGGACAGCCCAGGTGCGGTTGAAGGTTTCATGAAGGTAGTATTGATTCTTCTTCACTGCATTGTGTGTTGAAGTCATATTGTGAAGAAGTGCACCAAACTGACGCTTTACCCATTTGTGATTGCGATCAACCTTCTGATGAAGACTGAGGAGTAACTCACGGTCAGTCATCACCCTGGGTGCTGTGGCTTGAGGATTTTGCTTGGCTGAGGTATTTGCGGCAGTGTCATGTGTGGCAGAGTCGTCATTGGTAGAGTAAGATGCAGCCAGGCGAAATTGACCATCCAATGGACGAATGCCTTCATCGATCACAGTAGTTGCCTTGCCTTTATCATCAGCTGATGAAACTGTCTGTTTGAGGACTTCAATGGGAGGCAAGTAGCTACTGTGGTTCAGAGTGTCAGCTTTGTAATTCAGTGAAGATCTTGCCCTGATGAATCTCATAATCCAAGGAGCATAGGGCTTCAGCTCGAATGGTGACATAGCAACGTTTGCCAGAGTCCTCATGAAGAAATCATGGATGTTGACGGGAACGCCATGAATGATGTTGAAAAGCATATTCTTCATGATGCCAATGACTTCTTCATCATTTGAGTCGTGGCCTTTGATAGGACCCATTGTCTTCGTCAGAATGCGATAGACAGTCCGAGGCACATAGAGTAATTCCTTGACGAGGAATTTGGTTCGTGGGGCCTGCCCAGGCTTCAAAGGCTTCATGAGCACTTGCATATAGTGATTTGTCAGTTCAAGGTCATTGTAGATGCAACGTGCACTGTCATGGGGAGGATCGAGACGAAGGACACAAAGCAATTCAGTTGCTGGTGCCTTGTAGTGAGTGTTTTCAGTCATCCAATCCAGCACCCATGAGTTGTCATCTTCAGCGTCTCCAGTGATATGCAGTGTGGCGTAGAACTGAAGAATGAGTTCTTCATTCCAATCACAGATGTCAGTGCAGAAATTGAGTAATCCTGCATCGTGAAGAACACTGAGGACTGGCTCGAAGCATGGCAGAGATTCCATGTCCACGTGAGGAATATGTTCATGATCGAAGATTTTGTCTTTGTCAAACAGCACTGAGGAATAGAAGTTGGCTTGACTTGCAGTCCAGAATCGCCTCTTCCTTATGCGAGCAGAGTCATAGGGGTTGTAGTCAGTGAAGAATACATGCTCGGCAAAGAAGTCTTCAGCCTTGAACTTCTGTTTGCTTGAGAACGGATTCTTTGGCCTTGGCAGAGGGATGTCAGTGAGTTGCATCACCACCTCAGGAATCACGAGCTCAGGTTCTTCAGGCTGAGGAATTTCTGGTTCCTCTTCTTGTGCAACCTGATGATCAGCAACAGCAGGTTCTTCAGCACTAGTGGCTGGAATTTCTTCATGCACAGAGTGGGATGTGTTTCTTCAGAGCCCAGTTGAACTGTTGTTGCAGGGGACAGAGTAATCTGTTGGATAGGAGTGAAGAGAGGAGTATCGGGATGCTGACTTTCCCAAAAGTCATCGTTCATCACAGGTGTGGTGGATCTTATATCCACATCTTCATCTTCAATTTCCTCAACACCAGCCTCTTCAGCTGTGAACTGAGGCATAGGTGAGGAAATGACTGGCGTTGAAGGGATTGCATCCACTTCAATTTCTTCATCAATCTGCTCTGACGAAGCAGCAGAATGATTTTCTTCATCAGATCCGCTTGGGATCACATAGTCTTCTCCAAAAGGAACAAGGTCCTTTGATGGCATGGAGGAAATTGGAACAGCATCAATTGGATTTTCAAGTGAGCTGGTCATTGGCTTCATTTTCTTCGCAGCCGAAGATTCTGACACAGCTGATGCCTTCCTTTTCTTCACTGTAGCTCGCTCTGCAGCCTTTGTCTTCTTCACTTCATAGGCAGATGGAAGAATTGGAGTTGGTGTAGGCGCGGGAGGAGCTGAGGAATCTGGTTGATTTTCTTCAGGCGCAACTGATGTAGTTGCCCTGATCTCTTTAGGTTCTTCAGGCGCACCACTAGTGGATGCCCTGGCAATTTCTTCAGCGGCTGGAATGGAGTCATCAGCCCTGGAACTAGCATTTTCTTCAGCAGGCTGAAAGTCATCAGCGGTGCTGGCATGTTCTTCAGCAGGCTGAGCAGAGTCTGCAGCCTGAAGATTTTCTTGTTGCGTTGGGGCTGCATCATTTGTGATTTTCTTCGTCAGGTTGACGAATCTCACCTTAGCTCCTTGCCAATCAGCATAGTAGGCATCAAAGTCTTTGCTGAGGGCTTGAATTTCAGACTGAGCCTTGAGAAGTTCCTCAGGTGTCATTCTGACAACATTTTTCTTTAGGAGCTTCTCCTTTCTATATTGCGCTTTCTTGATCTCTCTTGCCTTTTCAAACTTCCATTTCTCTTGAGTGATGAAATGGGTCAGCATGTGACTTTGACCAAGAGTCAGGTGAAAATCAGGCATTGGGGTGTTTGGATCCTTGTGCTAGAGATCAATGTAATCGAGAATTTTCTTCGGATCCAAAAGCAGTGGCACAGAAGTGCCTTTGGCTCTAGCGGCCTTCACCTGTCTGTCTTTGATGATTTCTGCAAGTTCATCATCAGAAGCTTCATCATCAGAGGGCACATGGAATGCGACCTGTTTCTTCTTTGGACTTGGCCGAGGACCGCGTCCAGTTGTTGCTTTAGTCTTCAACAGTGTGGGGCCTGATGAGGAAATTGGTGCAGCTGAGGAACTCGCTGAAATACCAGAGGCAATCGAGAAACCGGCAGTCCTTTGACATGTAGCCAGATGCACAGGAGCTGAGGACTTTGAAGGAGCTACTGAGGACTTTGGTGGAGCAGTAGCAGTGTGAGGAATTTGCCGTGAGGGCATTGCTGAGGAACTTGGCCGTGAGGGCGCTGTTGGTGAAGCACTTGGCTTACGAGCAGGCTTCTTTGGCATGGATTTCCTTGGTTTGACCGAGGCCTCAGTAGCAGCAGCAGTGGCAGAATCCTCATTGAATTTCTTCACTGCCTCCTTGGCTTGTCTTGCCAGTTTAGATTGGCGCTTAGCCCATTCTTCAGGAAAGTCCTCACCACGCTTGATGCTTGTGGGGTCAGCTACTTGGCCAGGTGCCAATGGAGCTCTTGAGCATGGAGGATTGAGGGCGAATTTCTTCATGTACTTTGGAGTCACATATCTGTATTCCCTCCATTCCCTTGCCCATCTCCGTTCAATCTTCTGTATCCGCACCTTGCGCTGATTTTTGTTTTCTTTGCCAAATTTTGCTTCATCAGGGGTGCAATAGCTAGCATAAATTTCCTCAGGGATTTCAAACGCAGTCATAACCTCAGGTTCTTTCCTCCTTTCTGCGGTCTCTTACCTTCAGCCATATTCTTCATATGAGGAATTTGAACAATTGAACACTCTGAAGAAGTATGCAATTTTTCTTCGAGGAACGCTGCAAATGAGTTAAGTTGATGAGAACCTAGTGATTCAGCAGCAGACATGAGTACCTGTGAACAGAGTATAGGTGCGAGGAATTTGGAGAGGTCATATGCGTTCTCAGAAGGTTTTTCGAAAAGAACAAGTTTTGAGGAATTTGACCAGATGAACCTTGAGGAATTTCACTAAGCGTTCTTGTCTTAGGTTCCAGAGTTGTACAGATCGAAGATCCACACAATTAGGGAATCTTGAAGAAAAATGATTGCTTAGAGAAACAGTTCAAGATCATATGATGTGTGAGGTGTTCATATGTGTGAAGATTTGAAGAATAAACACCTTTGAAGATTTTTAGGGAAGTTTGAGAATCAAAGTGAGTAATAAAAGTAGCTTTTAATTACCCGAAGTGAAGAACATGACAAACTGAGAAGAACAGATGTGAAGTTCGTCAAGTTAGATCTCCCACGCCCTAACTTGGCAGAGGAAGACAGCTACGGCGGCGGCGGAGTGAAGATTTCCGCAACCGGCGCGAGTATGACGGCGACGAGGTCGAGGCAGCGAAGCTCTTCCTCTCCGCAACGATGGAGTAGCGGCGGCGCTAGGGTTTGAGGAGCTCGAGCGAGAGAGAAGCGTTCGAGCGGAGTAAATGAAGTGAGGAAGGGGAGAGGGGTATTTATAGACACGGTGAAAAACTGTTCGCCCAAAGATTTTGGGACGAACGTGCCCCTGCCCTTTCTCCTTCTCGCGACATGTGTCACCCACGTACTGTGTAGTTGAGATCGTTTAAGATCGTGGGTGAATAGAATAATGCATCGTGGGATGCAGAACGGTTTGAGCGGTAAAACCGAAAATCTGGATAAGATTTTTTTTAAAAGTTTCGTTCGCAATTTCTTCAGCTGACAAAGACACAGTGAAGATTTTGAACGAGTTTCAAATAGAACGCACATGAAGAATTTGTGAATAAATTGGGTTGAGTATAGCATAGAGGGGGAAGGGTCCGATCACATTCACTTAGCAGAAAGAACAACATGAAGAAATAGCCATAAGTGAATGCTGTAGAGGACATAAACTCATATATATATATATATAGCCAATGAAGAAAACGACGGAAATAGTGAAGATTTTGCAAAGTTGAAGAATTTGAAAAACTGAAGAATTTCAAAACTGAGGAAAAACTCAAATTGAAGATTTTCAACTTTTTGTGGTGGCGTGACCCACCGTATAAGAATGATGATTTCAGACACCGCGTACAATTGTCGTAGGGTTCTGAGAATCAAATTCTTCATTAATTTCTTCACACTTAGAGTGTTATTTTTCATTGATTGAAGAAAAACGTTTCTTAATGTGTTGCACATCTAAGTCATCAATTTTGCATAAGTGTTAGGATGTGTGTCCTTTTCAAAGAACATTCGAAGATTCTAAGATATTTAGCTCACACCGCAACTTGCTAAATCTCTTCTCATCCAAGGGCTTAGTGAAGATATCAGCTAGCTGTTCTTCAGTCTTCACGTGCTTGATGGAGATGTCGCCCTTCAACACATGATCACGAAGAAAATGATGACGAATCTGAATGTGCTTTGTCTTCGAGTGCTGAACTGGGTTGTGAGCAATCTTGATGGCACTCTCATTGTCGCAGAGGAGAGGCACATTCTTCACGTTGACGCCATAGTCCTTGAGGGTTTGCTTCATCCAAAGCAGTTGAGCACAGCAAGAGCCAGTAGCAATGTATTCAGCTTCCGCAGTAGACAGTGATACGCAGTTTTGTTTCTTCGAGGACCACCAGACCAAAGATCGTCTGAGGAAATGACAAGTGCCAGAAGTTGACTTGCGGTCCACACGATCACCAGCATAGTCAGAGTCGGAATATCCAATGAGATCAAAAGCAGAGCCCTTGGGGTACCATAATCCTAGTGTTGGTGTGTGAGCTAGATATCAAAGAATATGCTTCACAGCCTTATGGTGTGATTCCTTCGGTGCAGCTTGAAATCGGGCACACATGCAAACACTAAGCATTATATCTGGCCTAGATGCACATAAGTACAATAAAGAACCAATCATGGAGCGGTATACCTTGTGATCGAAGTCAATACCATTTTCATCAGTGCATAGATGGCCATTTGTGGGCATAGGAATTTTGACGCCTTTGCAATCTTGCATGCCGAATTTCCTCAGTACATCTTTGAGGTATTTCTCCTGAGATATGAATATGCCATTGCGCTGTTGACGAATTTGAAGACCTAAGAAGAATTTCAACTCTCCCATCATAGACATTTGATATTCTTCACTCATCATATAGGCAAATTCATCACTATAACGTTGGTCAGTACAGCCAAAGATAATATCATCAACATATATTTGGCACACAAACAGTTCACCATCATAAGATTTAGTAAAGAGAGTAGGGTCGAGTGAACCGGGTGTGAAGCCATTCTTCACGAAGAATTCCTTCAATGTATCATACCACGCCCGAGGGGCTTGCTTGAGGCCATAGAGGGCCTTATTAAGTCTGAAGACTTTGTCAGGATTCTTTGGATCTTCAAAACCTGGGGGTTGAGCAACATATACTTCTTCCTCAAGCTTACCATTGAGGAATGCACTTTTCACATCCATTTGATATAAGATGATATCATGATGGTTAGCATAAGCAAGTAATATGCGAATAGCCTCAAGTCTAGCAACAGATGCAAAAGTTTCATCGAAATCAATTCCTTCAACCTGTGTGTATCCTTGAGCTACTAGTCGTGCCTTATTCCTCACCACAAGGCCATTTTCATCTTGCTTGTTGCGGTAGATCCACTTTGTGCCAATGATATTATGCTTGTGAGGATCTGGACGTTTGACCAGTTCCCAGACATTGTTGAGCTCGAACTGATGTAATTCTTCTTGCATAGCCTGAATCCACTCCGGCTCCAGAAATGCTTCATCTACCTTAGTGGGCTCTGTGATAGAGACAAAAGCATAGTGCCCACAAAAGTTAGATAAATGTGAAGCTTTTGAGCGTGTGAGAGGACCTGGGGCTCTAATGTCATCGATGATCTTCTCCACTTGCACTTCTTTTGCAACGCGAGGATGAGCTGGTTGTCGCTGAGGATTTTGATCAGCATTTTCTTCAGCACCATTTTCCTCAGCATTTTCTTCAGGTGCATCAGCTCGACGTTCTTCATGAACTGGAATGAATTCTTCAGCAGATTCTTCAGTAGGAATGATATCCTCAGTTGCCTTGAACTTGATAGAATCCTCAGGTGCTGGTTCATCTAACACAGAAGGTAGGTGCTCTCTTTGCGAGCCATTAGTTTCATCGAACCGCACATCTACATTGTCAACAATCTTGTGAAGAACAATGTTGAAGACTCTGTAGGTGTGCGAGTCCTTCCCGTAACCAAGCATAAAACCTTCATGTGCTTTTGGTGCAAATTTAGAATTGTGGTGAGGATCTCTAATCCAACATTTAGCACCGAAGACTTTGAAATAACTCACATTGGGTTTCTTGTCAGTGAGGAGTTCATAGGCCGTCTTCTTGAAGAATTTGTGAAGATATACTCTGTTGATGATGTGGCACGCAGTATCAATTGCATCAATCCAAAATCGCTGAGGCGTTTTGTATTCATCAAGCATAGTGCGAGCCATCTCAACAAGAGTTTTGTTCTTGCGCTCCACGACGCCATTTTGCTGAGGAGTATAGGGAGCAGATAACTCATGAGTAATACCAAGTTCATCAAGATAGTCATCAAGACCGGAATTCTTGAACTCAGTTCCATTGTCACTTCTGATGTGCTTGATCTTCACACCAAAGTTGGTTGAAGCCCTCGAGGAAAATTGTTTGAAGACTTCCTGCACTTCATGTTTGTAAGTAACAATGTGTACCCATGTATATCGAGAGTAATCATCAACAATGACAAAACCATATAGAGATGCATCATTAGTGACTGCTGAGTAATGATTAGGTCCGAAGAGGTCCATGTGAAGCAATTCGAATGGACGATTAGTGGTCATGATAGTCTTCGCTGGATGCTTGGCCTTGGTCATTTTTCCAGCTTCACAGGCTCCGCATAAGTGATCCTTGAGGAATTTGACATTCTCAATGCCAATGACATGCTTCTTCTTCGCAAGCGTGTGCAAATTCCTCATGCCTGCGTGACCAAGTCATCGATGCCATAGCTAGCCTTCTGAAGCTTTTGCAAGTAGACACACGGCTGGTTGTGGTCTTGTAGAGAAATCAACAATATACAGATCTCCTCTCGTAAAGCCTTCGAAGACTTTGGAATTGTCAGCTTCCATAATCACAACACAGCGATACTTGCCAAAGACAACAACCATATCAAGATCACAAAGCATTGAGACTGACATGAGGTTGTATCCTAAGGACTCAACAAGCATGACTTTGTCCATGTGTTTATCCTTAGAGATTGCAACCTTACCAAGACCCAATACCTGACTTTTGCATTTGTCAGCAAAGATGATATGCTTCAGATGTGACGGTGATAAGGGAGCATCCATCAATAGATTCTTGTCACCAGTCATGTGATTCGTACATCCACTATCGAGGACCCACTCACTAGCTTTGGGTTGATCATCCTGCAGATGAATTAGTGTAGCTTACAATCTCATATGCTTCATCAGTGAAGAATATGATATCAAGTTCATTAGATGAATTTCATCAATCAGTAAACAGATATAGCAGTATGAGGACGTGTGAAATGAAGATTCATTTCATCATGATTCGCCTGCGTCCTTTCAGGCAATTTTGTCAGGTCCCCAGCAAATTCTTCAGACGTTAAAGCACGTCTGGAGACCTGACCCTGCAGAAGAGATTAGTTCTTTTTCTTCACCACCCACATCTGAAGGGGTGGCAAAGAGTTCATCACTCTGCGAGCACCATACGAGAATGGTGGCATAGAGGCCAAACCAGTTCATTTCACATAAGAGGGGTTAGGGTAAGCATATGAATAAGCGGAGAAATCCTTCGAGGACTTATGAACATAATGGTTTGAAGAATAATGCACATATTCATAGCCCTTAGCTCTACCCTGCGAGACAGAGTTGTTAGCACGATGATAATCATATGAGGAATTTGATCCATGTGAGGAATTTGGTCCGTATGAGGACTTGGATCCATATGAAGAATTTGGTCCATATGAAGAATTTGATCCGGGGTTCCTGTTCTTCACAGGTGGTGTCATGAGGACATTCACCTGAAGACTTTCGAGACACTTCTTGGGAACCCAGATTTTCTTCATAGGAGAACCATTCCTGCAGTTAGTGCCAACATATCTAGCAAATACTTCACCATTCTGATTTTTGAATAGTTTATAGTTGGAGTCAAATGACTCATCAGAAGAATGAGGAGATTCACATGTAAAACCAGATAGGTTAGATGGATCAACTGGAGGTCCCTTTGCAGCAACCCATGAGGTTTTGGGGTACTGCTCAGGCTTCCAATATGTTCCATCAGCATTGAGTTTCCTCTCAAAAGCAATACCCTCTTTCCTAGGATTTCTGTTGAGGATCTGCTTTTTAAGCACATCACAGAGAGTCTGATGCCCTTTGAGGCTTTTGTACATGCCTGTCATGTACAATTCCTTCAGCCCTGCATTGTCAGTGATACTAGCAATGTCCTCAGATGAGGAATTAGTGATAGCAGATACAGGTGAAGAATTTGTAACAGTTGAAGCATTTGAACATTCAGGTGAAGAATTAGCAGATACATGTTCAATGCACTTTAAGCATGGAGGAACAAATTCTTCCTGAGGAGCGCTGATTTGTTGAGCAAGTAATGAATCGCGCTCCTTCTGAAGATCTTCATAACTCACTCTTAGCTTCTCAAGATCTTGCTTTCTTTGAAGAAATTCATAAGAAAGTTTCTCATGATCAGATAAGAGAGTGTTATGATGACTATGAACGTTATCAAACCTAGACTGAAGTCTCTGAAGATTTTCAGTCAGAGCTTTAGTGCGATCCATTTCTTCACCCAACATATCATCACTTTTGTCTAGCATGTTTTGAACCTTTTCAAAAGCCCTTTGTTGTTTTACAGCAATCTTAGCAAGTTTAGAGTAGCTGGGCTTGAGATCCTCATCAGATTCATTTTCACTAGATTCAGAGGAGGTGTATTTGAGTACCTTTGCACCTTTCGCCATGAAGCAATAGGTGGGAGCATAGTCATCATTATCTTCATCAGGCTTGTCGGTGGGGTCAGTTTCTTCAGTGTTGAAGATGGACTTGCTAACGAAGGCAGTAGCGAAGGCCAGACTCGCCACACCAGATTCGGATTCTTCAGACGCCTCCTCTTCCTCATTTTCCTCAGATTCAGCTTCAGAGTCCATTTCTTTGCCAATGAATGCCCAAGCCTTCTTGGAGCTGCTCTTCTTGTGAGATGAAGACTTCGAGGATTTTGATGACGAAGATTTTGACGATTTCTTCTTCTTCTTCGCATCATCAGAACTGTAATCCTTGTATTTTTTTCTTCTTCATTTCCTTTTCCCACTGAGGACAATCTTGAATATAGTGACCAGGTTTCTTGCATTTGTGGCACAACCTTCTCTTATAGTCACTTGATGAGGAATCACTACTTCTTGAGGATTTTCCAAAGCGAACACGTCTTGAGAACTCCTGGAATTTCTTCACGAGCAGTGCTAGCTCCTGGCTCAATTCTTCAGGATCACCAAGGCTACTACCAAAATCCTCACATTCAGAGACAGACACAGCCTTGGCCTTCAGGGCACGTGGTTTGCCATAGCTCGAACCACAGAGATCTCTCTTTTCAGCAAGCTGGAACTCGTGAGTATTTAGCCTTTCGAGGATATCGGCAGGATCAAGAGACTTGTAGTCTGCACGTTCTTGTATCATCAGTCCCAGAGTATCCAATGAGGAATCAAGCGATCTCAACAGTTTCTTCACCACCTCATGATCAGTGATGTCAGTGGCACCGAGGGCTTGAAGCTCATTTGAGATGTCAGTGAGGCGATCAAAGGTTTGTTGGACATTTTCATTGTCGAGTCTTTTCAAGCGGTTGAAGAGATTCTGAAGAACATCAACTCGAGAGTCACGTTGAGTTGAGACTCCTTCATTCACTTTGGACAGCCTATCCCAGATAAGCTTAGCAGTTTCCAAAGCACTCACTCTTCCATATTGTCCTTTACTCACATGGCCACATATGATATTCTTCGCTTGAGAATCGAGTTGCTTGAATCTCTTCACATCGATAGCGTTCAGTGAGGGTGAGACAGAGGGAACACCATTTTCCACAACATACCAGAGATCGTTGTCAATTGCCTCAAGATGCATTCGCATCTTGTTCTTCCAGTAGGGGTAGTCCGTCCCATCAAAGGTAGGACACCCAGTGGAGACCTTGATCATACCTGCGGTCGACATAACTAAAACTCCAGGCGGTTAAACCAAAATCACACAGAACAAGGGAGTACCTTGCTCTGATACCAATTGAAAGTGCGTTATATCGACTAGAGGGGGGGTGAATAGGCGATTTTTATGAATTCTTCACTGAGGAATTTGCCGGTGAGGAAATTCCTTAGCGAAGAACTACTAGCAGCGGAATAAGTACTCAGAAGTAAGCATAACAGAATACAAGCATGGTCATCATGATGAAATGAAGACTAGCACAGAGTATAGAAAGCGTAATCACAGGATAACACAAGATGAAGACAAACAGACTGAAGAAATTGAGCTGAGGAAATTGAGAAAGTCTTCAGTCAAAGTCTTCAAACACAGATATGAACAAACACTCAACATAGTAATGAGGAAATGAAAGGGTTGAGGAAATAGAACCAGATAGGTTGGTGAAGACAATGATTTGGTAGACCAGTTCCAACTGCTGTCTCAGTTGTACGTCTGGTTGGAGCGGCTGAGTATTTAAACTCGAGGACACACAGTCCCGGACACCCAGTCACTGAGCACGCAGCTTAGGACACCCAGTCCTCACCGTATTCTCCTTGAACTAAGGTCACGCAGACCTCGTCCAATCACTCGTGGTAAGTCTTCAGGCGACTTCCAAACCTTCACAGACTTGGTCACTCGGCGATCCACAATTCCTCTTGGATGCTCTAGACCATGACGCCTAACCGTCTGGAAGAAGCAGAGTCTTCAAAGTTAACAAGCGTCGGATCCACGCAGGATCAATTTCTTCAGTGATGCTCAATCACTTTGGGTTTGTAGGGGTTTGGTTTTGGGTTTTCCTCACTTGATGATTTTCGCTCAAAGTCCTCAGAGGATGGGTTGCTCTCAAATGACAAGTGTCAAGTTCTCTCGGAGCAGCCAACCAGCTAGTGGTTGTAGGGGCGGCTATTTATAGCCTAGGGAGCAGCCCGACAAGATAAGACATAAATGCCCTTCAATGATATGACCGTTAGGTGGATAAGATATTTTGGGACAGCTGGCGCGCAGCACAGCAACGGTCGGAAATTTGACTCTCAAATTCCTCAGGGCTATCATGTTCCTCACTGTGTAGGCAATTCGCACTGGCGAATTCCTAACTCCTCAGTTAGAACAAATTCATCAGCGACCAGAAGAACTTCGTCTCTGTCACTGAAGAAAGTGACTGAACTGTATGAGATTTCCAAAGGCTTCACTCGAAGGGATTGGTAGGTGTAGGATTTTGAGTTGAGCATCACATGGAAATTTTTCCTTAGTATTTCCTCGACCCCCTTTAACAGTACGGTGTTTCCTATGACTCAAGAAAGAGAAAATGAAACTACGAAAACAAAAGTCTTCACGCTTCATGTTCCTCAAATGAATACCAAGTCTTCAAGGTCACACCAGTTTCTTCACTTTCAAAGTCTTCAGAAAGTCTTCAGAAAGTCTTCAGAATATCAAAGTCTTCAGTCGAAGAACTTCATTTTTAGGGGTCGACTTTCTCTGTAAATAACAAACTCCTCATAGACTTATAGACCTGTGTACACTCACAAACGCATTAGTCCCTTAACCTATAAGTCTTCAATACACCAAAATCACTAAGGGGCACTAGATGCACTTACACTGCTCCAACTTCGTCTCCACCTGGGAACGAGTAGATACTCTATGTCTTCAAACCTTTTTGGTCATTACTAACAAAAGGGGGAGAAGCATATGAGTTGATAGTCTTCGAGTGGGTTCATATGGGTGGTTGCTTAATTTTTGCAAAGTTCTTACGACTCTCGCTCTGAAACTTTTGGCTTTTGAGTTGTAACACTTAAACTCAATGGTCGTCTGCTACTCTTGCTGCCACTTTATGATGCGATGATAAATTCTGGATAAAATCATTCTGCAGACATCCATTTTCCATTATGCATATCATTATCTTCATTACCTTTTTATATGCATGATGAATTGTCTTCACACTTTGAAGATGGCTTCCACAAAGCAAAAACTGCCATGTGCATTTGCATTCAAAAGCAAACTACTTATATGCACATCTTCAGGGGGCCTCCTTTTATGTATGAAGACAATGCTCACAAAACTAAACTTTCACATACTTTTATCCCCATTGAAAACTTCAACCAGTTTGCCATTAATCACCAAAAAGGGGGAGATTGTAAGTGCATCTAGTGCCACCCCTAGTTGGTTTTGGAGTATTGACGACAAACATGGTTGAGGGACTAATGTGTTTGTGAGAATTGCAGGATAACATAGGTAGAAGTCCCTCATTGATTCGGTTTACCTACCAGAGATGACCCCTAAATATGTGTGAAGACATTGAAGACAATGGTGGTTCGTGAAGACATTCACGACGAAGATTATGACACGTGAAGATATTCACTTGAAGACTATGGAGTGCGAAGACATAGCTGTTTCATAGCTTCCTTTCTTCTTTACTGAGTCATAGGAACCACCGTACTATTAAGTGGGGTCCAAGTGAACAAAGTCAAAGTGACTGAAGTGATGCTCAACCAAATCCTATGTATTCGAGCGAAGACAATGAGAGCAAACCTTATCTAGAGCTGGATGAGTCAGCTTCGCTTATAGCCCAAGCCAAGCTACCGCGTGTGTTTGAAATCTGACTGTTGGACACGTGTCAGTTCCTTAGTGACCCAGGGTCATTTTGGACATATCAGGTCGGGTTGCCTCCTGGCTATAAATAGCCCAACTCCTACACCATAAATTGGTGGCTGCTCAGAGTTAGTGCACGGCTTTTGTCGTTTGAAAGCAACCCACCTCCAAAGAATTTGAGAGAGAGATCCTTGCGAGGACTAAGCCCAAAACACCCAGAGCCAAAGAGTGTTAGGCATCACTGAAGTCTTTCTGTCCGCGTGATCCGAAGACTTATTACACTTGAGGACTGTGAATCCTCCAGCCGATTAAGCGTTGTGTTCTGAGCATCCAAGAGTTGTTGTGGATTGCCAGTGAACGAAGTCTGTGAATGTTTGGAAGTCTACCTCGAATACTTACCAGAGTGATTGGGAGAGGACTGGGTGTCCTTAGCTCCAGGGGAATAAGGTGAAGACACAGTCTTCTGAGTTCAATCTCAGCCTCCCTAACCAAACGTATAGTTGTCACAACAACTGAACTGGTCTACCAAATCCTTGTATTCACCAAGCAACTAGTTCTATCCCCTTCTGTCCTTACTTTACAGTTTGTCTTCGTGAAGTCATTGCTTGCTTGTCTGATTTGTTTGACTTCATTGTGTGAAGATCCTCCTTGACGGACACCTTCTTGGTCTCTGGTGGTGCAGCTCTGGACTTCTTGCTCTTGCCGGTGGAGCTCTCTGGCACGTCCTCGACGGGAGCGCAACACCCCGAAGAGGTGCGATTGCCGGAGTGGGCGCGAGGGGTCTCGCCGATTTTCTTTCCTCATGGGTCTTCAACGGCAGGAGCAAGTGCCTTGGCGGCAGCTGCTGCAACTATCTGTTTAGCTTCGTACTATCTTCCATATTGATCCTGTCCACCTAGTTGCATTTAGTCTTCGTGCTTTCCCTATATTGTATGCTTGACTAATGATTGCTAGTGTAGTCTTCATTCCGCTGCTTACTATATAGGCTCAATTTACCAGTTTGTCTTCAAAGCCTTCGTGTTTTGAAGACTTTCATAAAAATCGCCTATTCACCCCCCCTTTAGTCCATAACTAGCACTTTTATGTATAAATTTAGACTTACCATTATGGATACAGAAATTGTACTCATGATTTATCTATGCAGATAATGACATCGATGTGTACGCTAACAATGTGGACATGGTCTTCAATGAAGACAAGCTCGACACATCAAGCTATATCTAATGGAGTGAGCATACATTGTGTATCTATATTAGCATTTGGGTTTCTGCAACACTAAGAAGCTCAAGTACGTTAAGTTGTGTAGTGATAAAGTTGATCTTGCTTTCATATGACAAGTGCTTGTTTTCTCCAGCAGAAATGGGAAGAGACATGGACAATCCCATGTATTTTAGTCTAACCGAACAATGTCACTTGAACATATATATTTATACCTATTGAAATATATTTATTTTGTTGTGACTTTACCATTCACTTAGATATGCTCGCTATTCTCCCTAGTTTTTTAGAGTGAAATTTTGTCAGCCGACCAAAATAATGCTTACCTTCTATCTATCTATTGTACTAAAGACTAATTCTTCATACTACATGTCATATCATGAGGCCATCTTGCATAAATTGTGGTGGTTGAAGAAATTCTAGGTCGATGTATGCGAGGATATTAAGCACTAGTAAGAAAGCTAACAAATTCAAACTACCAGAGGAACGCCAATTCAACATTACCTGCACGACGGAGAAGATCAGCTTCTATTACTTGAAGAAATAGAGGGCCAAGTAAAGTAAGAATTTGAGAAAACTCTGAAACAAGTAACCACCCGGATGTAATAATCATATTATAATCTGATGAAGAAATTGACGACAAGAGTTAAAGACCAAAAGTAGATCCTTCACTAATGAAACGCAATAATACTTTATTGAATTACCTCTTTATTCGCACATGTATGCCATCTAGCTACGTGATATATTATCATAACCCAGTGTCTACGTTGTTGTATTTTTCTGTTCATACACACATGTATGCACCTAGCTATGTAGTCTAATCAAACAATCCAGATTATCTATTGCACCTTTCTCACACAAGCATACAATCTTCCCACAAGCATATACTTGCTCACCAGAAATTCACACAAAATTTACCTATGAAAACACATTATACTACGGTAGCAGACTCGGGCAACAATAGATTAAGTTACAAATTGATCAATGATGGGCTTAAGCTCGGGCGCGCCTCTGCCTGCTAGTATATTGTTTATGGAAACCCACTATGCACCACCCTTAAGGATGGGAATGGGCCGGCCTGCTTTGGCCTGGGCCTGTTACCCGCTGGCCATTCTACTTTGGTTTTTGGACATGGAGCCGACCCATCCAGTGGTGACTGGCCTCATGTCCCACTGGGTAACATGGGCTGACCCACCTTAATACTATATTTGCATAAAATATAATGTTATAACACAACAATGTTGACGGTGTTCCGGATTAGGGGGTGCTAACCAAGTCGGCCCCCAATCATTGGCTGGGCCGAGGACCCCACATGATCAACAAGTGGTCCATGTTTGTCATGCCCCATGGCGTACTCAAGATGGAGTCCTTTGAAGACTTGGTGCATACTCTAAGACATGTTTGAGTCATCAACATGTTTATCCCTTGATATGACCGCACTACATGTAGCCCTAGGTACCCCCGGTGCCTATATAAGCCGAGGGATTTAGACTATAGGGTTAGAGACATTCACTTACGATCTCGAGGTAGAGCATCCCGTACTTTGTATCCCATCGACAATCAATACAACAGAATCATGACATAGGGTTTTACCTCTTCGAGAGGGCTTGAACCTAGGTAAAACATCATGTCCCTCTTTGTCCTGTTACCATCTAGCCAAGATCACTAGCTCGGGACCCCCTACCCGAGATCCACCGGATTCAACCCCGGCATTGGTGGCTCATATAGATCCCTCTGTGTGGTTAAGACGGCTCGATGGCGCACCTTCAGATCAGCGACAACATTGGTTGTGGGAAGACTTTCTTCCTCGGACAACTCTTTGTCTTTGGCGGCGTCACGCTCTATGTCAATTCGACTAGCCACCGCAGCCAGATCGAAAACTTTGCTGCATGACACACCATCATGTTTGGAAATCTAGAGTACGCTGCAAACGTCCGCGGTGAACTTGCGCTTTCGGGTTGGGTGCCAGACCTGTGAAGACCTCGTCGATGCCTTCACGCTGATCTCAGATTCAATCTCGGATCAGGATCACAGTATGGATCACACCTTGGATCTAGCTTCGAGCCCAGAGCAGAACATTATCCCGACGGATCAGACGACAAGTTTGACCAAGAAAAATCCCAAAGCCATGTTAGATGGGATCTCGGGCAAACTTCAGCTAAGCCCAACCTTTAGTCGAGATATGGGTGAGGCCAACAATGGGCTTCTGAATGAGATGTTAGATTGGATCCAGAGCCTCGCAATATTAGACGACCGGACCTTGGTTTATGATCAGATCTAGGAAAAATCTAGAGAAGCTGGAATTTTCAACCCACCCTCCACCCAGCTAGTCACTACCTTCAAGAATTTAACCAACGTTCTAGCCAATGCCTTTGAGGAGGCAACCGACATGGATGAAGATGTCAGCGGGATGTTAGACTCTACTTCGTCGCCTGGCGTCACTCATACCGGCAAATGGCAGCTACCTCCACCTATGATGTCTACATGGTGGACACTCCCAAGGGCTAAGGAGGAAGTGCAAAACCCCCCAAGAGCCGACATAGGGGCGGCTGTAATAGAGGCAACGACTAACGAGAGTAATGGCGGTGCCGCCAATGGCGATGCCGCTCAAGACGGCAACGATAACCAGAACACAGGTAATGACGTCGGCACTGGTGTAAGTGCATCTAGTGCCACCCCTAGTTGGTTTTGGAGTATTGACGACAAACCTGGTTGAGGGACTAATGTGTTTGTGAGAATTGCAGGATAACACAGGTAGTAGTCCCTCCTTGATTCGGTTTACCTACCGGAGATGACCCCTAAAAATGTGTGAAGACATTGAAGACAATGTGGTCTGTGAAGATATTCACATTGAGGACTATGACACGAGAAGACATTGAGTGAAGACTATGGAGTGCGGAGACTTAGTTGTTTCGTTGTTTCCTTTTCTTCTGTGTTGAGTCATAGGAACCACCGCACTGTTAAGTGGGGTCCAAGTGAACAATGTCAGAGTGACTGAAGTGATGCTCAACCAAATCCTATGTCTTCGAGCGAAGACAATGAGAGCAAATATTATCCTGTAACGGATAAGTCAGCTTTACTTGTAGCCCATGCCAAGCTGCCGCGCGTGTTTGAAATCTGACCGTTCCGACACGTGTCAGTTCCTTACTAACCCAGGGTCATTTCGGACAAATCCGGCCGGGTTGCCCAGTGGCTATAAATAGCCCACCCCCTACACCATAAATTGGTGGCTGCTTAGAGTTAGTACACGGCTTTTGCCGTTTGAGAGCAACCCATCGCCGAAGCTTTTGAGAGAGAATCCTTGCGAGGACAAAGCCCGAACCACCCAGAGCCCAATAGTGTTTGGCATCACTGAAGTCTTTCTGTCCGCGTGATTTGAAGACTTGTTACACTTGAGGACTGTGAATCCTCCAGCCGGTTAGGCGTCGCGTTCTGAGCATCCAAGAGCCATTGTGGATTGCCGGTGAATGAAGTCTGTGAAGGTTTGGAAGTCTACCTTGAAGACTTACCAGAGTGATTGGGCGGGGACTAGGTGTCCTTAGCTCAAGGGGAATAAGGTGAAGACGCGGTCTTCTGAGTTGAATCTCAGCCTCCCTAACCAGACGTACAGTTGTCACAGCAACTGGAACTGGTCGAACAAATCCATGTCCTTCTGAAGCCACTGGTTCTATCTCTTACCACTCTTACTTACAGTTTGTCTTTGTGAAGTCATTGCCTGCTTGCATTATCTGTTTGACTTCACTGTGTGACTATCTATTCTGATTGACTTCATATTATCTTCCATCCTGATCTTTACTACCTAGCTGCTGTTAGTCATCGTGCTTTCATTATATTCAATACTTGACTATGGCTTGTCTAGTGTAGTCTACCTTCCGCTGCATTCGAATAGTGTTGTTTATATTGTTTGTCTTTGAAACTCCCATGTTTTTAAGACTTTCATAAAAATCGCCTATTCACCCCCCCTCTAGTCGATAACTAGCCCTTTCAACTGGCAACAACAAATGGAGACGATATGGTCAACGGGTATGAAGACGACCATGACGACAATTATGATCTAAAGGCCGAGGAAGATAGAAGCCTTGACCCCGATGAGTATTACGCTTTCGAGGAGCCCCTTGAGGCACCTCATCTCGAAACATTCTGTAGGCAATCGGCCAACATGGCCAAGAGCATCAAGCAGAAGTCCCAGCGGCTCAAAACTAAATAGGATGAACTGAATGATAGATGGATCGAGCTCCTCGGGGCCAATCGGGCACTTGAGGACAAATTTGAGCAAACCAGGGCTAATTCATCTTACTCTCGAGGGAACTTACTGCCAGAGCTTGATGAGGAGGCTGAGGACAGCGTGCTAATTAACTGGGAATGGACCAAGAAGCCCGACTGCCCTCCTTAGGGTCGAGATAGGCCAGCCATCGAAAACAAGAATATTCTTGAAGCCTCTTAACACCGAGGCGGAATAGACCCAACAGGACCCTTCAAGAAATATGATCTAAGGAAGAAAAGACCTTTAAGGCTAGAAGCTCCACCATGGTCGACCATAAATCTAGGGAGCACACACCTGCTGGACAAGCGGGATACCTAGCTTGGTTAGCCACGAATGGTGATGTGCGCAATTACACGGCATGACCGAAATGTGACCATGTCTGACATGTGTCACACTACCGCCAGGGTCCGAGGAGCTGCCCACCCCATGTGCTTCATAGGATAGGTCATGCAGCACAAATTCCTGGAAGGGTTTAAACCCATAAATATCAAGCAATACGACGGTACAATGGACCCTGCCGTATGGATTGAGGATTTTGTTCCTCGGATTCTCAATTTCGTGCTAAAAATTCCATGGAGGACTGTGGAGAAAAAACCCGTCAGAGGCAACACTTCAGATAACGATAAATGTGTCAAGGCCCTCGAGATACGAGCATCTAGCTCGAAATTCACAACTTGGACAAGATATTAAATCACTAGCTTCAGTTTGGTTCGTTCCCTAATGGCACCAATGCTCGTACAATCATAGGTTGTTGGAAGCTCGACTACAACATACCTCAGCAACTAGACTGTGCATGTTTTAAACATCGACAACTTGACCGGGGTCTAAAAATTTAGCTTAGACGAATATAGCCACCCCCTGTAGACGGATAGTTTGATGCACCTGATCACCACTGATTATCATTGAACAAAAGGTGAACTCGGCGGAAGCGACACCCCTCATTTTGGATGAGGAGGCACTGCTTGGATAGCCAACCGAAGAAAAAAAGCAAGGCCTGCAATCCTTGGTTTGGTAGGGATATATGGAAGAACGTGCAACAACAAAACGATGTTGGACATGAAGCCGGAAGCTCAGACCTTGGCGCACTTGCTCTTCGGACAGACTTTGTAACACTCCTCAAATCATGTATCTTTACTTATAGCTCGGATATTAGGCTCGACCTTATAAACTATTGAATAAAAGAGACGCCCAAAATATCAGGCCACATGTACACTCATGGTGCATCCTCGTTCTCTTTTCAATATACGGTTGCTATAACTTTTGTGGTAACTCGCTGAATGCCTTTGAGCATTGGCACCACATCGGGGGCTGCATTAAAAGTCGAACCCACCAAACACTAAAGTACTCCACGGGGTCCTCGATAACGTCCTCCAACCTCTCGCCAATATGCATTGATTTCGACTTGTGTCTTTGGTCAATAGCTGGGTTGACGGCTCCTATGTTCACCCCTTACGTTCCCGCTTAGTTTGGCTAAGGGTGTACCAGGAGCACTGATATGTCCATTTTGATTCATGTTTCTGATCAATATAATACTTTGTGATGCAATTCTAATTCCTTCTCTCTCTCTCTCTCTCTTAATTTGCAAGATTTGCATGAAGAGGGAGATTGTTGGCAGCTGGAATTCTGGACCTGAAAATGCTATATCAGAGATACATATACTGCAAAACTCCGAATGAGCTGAAATTTCACGAAGAATTTTTATGGAATATATAAAAATATTGGAGCAAAGAAATACCATAGGGGACCCACCAGCCTCCTACAAGGCACTAGGGCGCGGCCACCCCCTGGGCGCTCCCTAGTACCTTGTGGGGGCCCTGGCGGGCCTCCGTGGCCCATCTTCTCCTATATGATGTCATTTTCCCTAGAAAAAAATCAAGAGAAGACTTTCGGGACGAAGCGCTGACGTCTCGAGACAGAACTATGCAGGAGCACTTTTGCTCTCTGGCGGAGCGATTCCGCCTGGGACACTTCCCTCCGGGAGGGGGAAATCGAAGCCATCGACATCACCAAAACCCACTCATCATGGGAGGATCAATCTTCATCAACATATTCACCAGCACCATCTCATCTCAAACCCTAGGTCACCTCTTGTATTCAATCTTTGTCTCAAAACCTCAGAATGGTACCTGTGGGCTGCTAGTAGTGTTGATTACATCTTGTAGTTGATGTTATTTGGTTTATTTTGTGAAAGATTATATGTTCAGATCCTTGATGATATTCAATACCCCTCTGATCTTGAACATGAATATGATTTGTGAGTAGTTAGTTTTGTTCTTGAGGACATGTGAGAAGTCCTGTCATAAGTAATCATGTGAATTTGGTATTCGTTTGATATTTTGATGATATGTATGTTGTTGCTTCCTTTCGTAGTGCCATGTAAAAGTCGACTACATGACACTTCACCATCATTGGGCCTAAGGGAAGGCATTGTGGAGTAATAAGTAGATGATGGGTTGCTAGAGTGACAGAATCTTAAACCCTAGTTTATGCGTTATTCCATAAGGGGCTGATTTGGATCCATATGTTTCATGCTATGGTTAGATTTATCCTAATTCTTCTTTCGTAGTTGCGGATGCTTGTGAGAGGGGGTAATCATAAGTGGGAGTCTTGTTCAAGTAAGAACATCACCCAAGCACCGGTCCACCCACATATCAAATTATCAAAGTAGCAAACACGAATCAAATAAACATGATGAAAGTGACAAGATGAAATTCCTGTGTGTCCTCGAGAACGCTTTGCTTACTATAAGAGACCGTTCCGGCCTATCCTTTGCTATAAAAAGTATTGGGCTACGTTGCTTCACCTTTGTTACAATTGCTACTTGTTGCTCGTTACAAATTACCTTGCTACCAAACTATTTGTTAGCGATAATTTCAGTGCTTGTAGAGAATACCTTGTTGAAAACCGCTTGTCATTTCCTTTTGCTCCTCGTTGGGTTCGACACACTTACTTATCAAAAGGACTATGATTGATCCCATATACTTGTGGGTCATCAATACTCTTTTCTGGCACCGCTGCCGGGGAGTGAAGCACCTTTGGTGAGTGGAATTCGGTAAGGAAACATTTATATTACATGCTGAAATTTACCGTCACTCGCCACTATGGAAAGTAATCCTTTGAGGGGTTTGTTCGGGGTATGTTCACCTCGACCGGAAGCACAAAGAGTTGACCCTCAACCTACCGCACCTATTGAAAATATTTATTATGAGATTCCTTTGGGTATGATAGAAAAACTGCTAGCTAATCCTTATGCAAGAGATGGAAGAATACATCCTGATATGCACTTAATCTATTTGGATGAAATTCATGGATTGTTTAAGCTTGCAGGTTTATCTAAAGATGGAGTTAAAAATAAGGTTTTCCCTTTATCTTTGGAGGGAATGGCATTGACATGGTACATGCTATGTGATGATATTGGAACCTGGTGAAAGGACATGCGGTGCCCCCATGTGTGGTTTTGGTAATTGCTGACATTCTCTATGGACTAATGGTTGCATTGAGTTATATTTGAAGGATTTGTCCATAGGCATTTCTTGAAGTCCATGTGTTGGTTTCAAGGAGTTTATGTGTTGACCAAGGTGCTATTAAGGAATTATCCAAAGATTGGTCATGTGAGTGTTGAGCTTATTGCAAGCATGTCTTGAAGAATAAGATTGTGTGATCATTTATGTTTACCTTCAAGACATCATCCAAACGAAGAGAGTTGGAAAGATTCAGGGTTGATCAAGACTAAGTCAAGAGTGAATCAAGTTGATCAACTCACAAAGCGTAAAAGATGTATCGAGAGGGATCAAGTGATCCCATGGTATGGTAAGCATTGTCCATTGCACTTAGTGTACTAACCCATGGTCTATGTGAGAGTTCTATGTGGGGTTAGGTACGTGTCCATGGGCTTGCGTCAAGAGGAAGATATCATACAACCCATGGAAAGGATGACATCAAGTGGTGATCGTCATCAAGATTGCCATGTGCAAGTTTAGGTGGAGCATCACGAAGAGATCAAGTTCTTGAAGCTTGCCATCCATTGTGGTGTCAATGGACTTGTGAAGATGTGCTGAAGAGTGGCTCACCCATAATGGAGTATGGGGGAGCAATCATCTAGTCTCCATCGACCCAACGCAATAAAGAAAGGTGGTCCATCTTAAGGAGGACAAGATCGTCATCATGTAGCTCAAGTGGATCATGTGCAAGGCAAAGGTTTGCCCTTGATAGGTTTTATACCGGTCTCATGGTGGTAGTTGGGAGACCGGGTTATAGGATCGATAGTCGTACTATCAAGGGGGGCTCTTAAGTGAGTAGCTTAATCGTATCGTTCGTCAAGAGCTCAAACCATTGCATCCTTGCATCATGTTTCTTCGTTCTTGTTTGGTTCTCTTTGTGAGTCTTATAGCTTATGGTCACCTTGATGACAAGCTTGAGTTCATCGAAAACGGAGTTTGCATGCGTCTTCTATGATGTTTTCGGTGTTGGAGGTTTTACCGGTCTTATCCGAGGAAGGGTTCTCACCATTTTCTTTTAGGTCTTTTCTCATTTGCTTATTATTGGTATTTCAATCAAGATTGTGTTAGCCCTTGTAGCTAGCTTTCCAACAAACTTGGTTTCGTCGAATTCGGAGTCCGTTTGCAGAAGTTGTGGTAGTTTTGGTGTTCTGAAAAGGCTGCAGCGGTACTACCGCGGGTAGGAGCGGAAGTAATTTTTTACTACCGCTCTTGGGAGTGGTACTACCGCTCTTGGAGCAGTACTACCGCGGCTACTTCCGTGGCTACTTCCACTCGGGACCAAATACTCGTCACAAGTCCAGCGAAGGTAGGCACGGATGTAACTTTTTAGTACCGCTCGCAAGTAGTAGTACCGCTACCCTTAGCAGTAGTACCGCTACCCCTAGTGGTAGTACCGTGGGGTCAAGCGGTACTACCGCTCCGACGGTTCTTCTGGCTTTTTTGCCTACTCGCTGTTGTGTTTCAAAGGGCTACTACCGCCCTAGCGGTAGTACCGCTCCTTGGAGCGGTACTACCGCTCGGTGCGGGCTGTGAACATAACGGTTGGATTTTTTCCCACATATAAAAGGGGGTCTTCTTCCCCAATGAACCTCATCCTTTGAGCTCGTGTTCTTCCCCCATTGTTGACCTTCTCCGAGCTTGCTAACTCTCAATCCCTCCATGGATTCTTGCTAGTTTTGGGGGGAAAAGAGAGAGGAGATCTAGATCCACATTTCCACCTATCACTTTTTCCTCTATGTGAGGGGAACCCTTTGGATCTAGATCTTGGAGTTCTTTGTGTTCTCTTCTTCGTTCTTCCTCTCATTTTCCTCCCTAGCATTAGTTGCTTCGGTGGGATTTGGGAGAGAAGGACTTGGGCACTCCGTGTGCCCTTGCCATTGCATTTGGTGCATCGGTTTGAGTTCTCCACGTGATACGTGGAAGTTTCAAGTTGGGAAGCTTATTACTCTTGGGTGCTTGGTGCCCTTGAGCTTGTTCCTCTTGGGTGCTTGGGCGCCCTAGACGGTTGGTGGTGTTCGGAGCTCAATCATTGTGGTGTAAAGCTCCGGGCAAGCATCGGGGTCTCCAATTAGGTTGTGGAGATCACCCCGAGCAATTTGACGGGTACCGGTGACCGCCCCCAAGGGTTGCCAAAGTGTATGGGATCGGTGACCGCCCCCAAGGGTTGCCATTTGTACGGGTTCAGTGACCGCCCTCAAGGGTCCCTCAGTGGAATCACGACATCTTGCATTGTGCGAGGGCGTGAGGAGATTACGGTGGCCCTAGTGGCTTGTTGGGGAGCATTGTGCCTCCACACCGCTCCAAACAGAGATTAGCATCCGCAAGGGTGTGAACTTCGAGATACATCGTCGTCTCCGCATGCCTCGGTTATCTCTTACCCGAGCCCTTTACTTATGCACTTTACTTTGTGATAGCCATATTGTTTCTTGTCATATATCTTGCTATCACTTAGTTGTTTATCTTGCTTAGCATAAGTTGTTGGTGCACATAGGCGAGCCTAGTTGTTGTAGATTTTGTGCTTGACAAATTAACCGTTAGGTTTATTCCACATTTGTTCAAGCCTCAACCGTAATTATTTTAAAGCGCCTATTCACCCCCCCCCCTCTAGGCGACATCCTCGATCTTTCAATTGGTATCAGAGCCTCGTCTCTCTTTATAGGGCTTTACCGCCTAGAGAGTAAGGATGTCGACAAGGGGCTTAGGATTCTCTGACACTCTTAGTTTCGATGGCACAAATTTTGATGTTTGGGTAACTCGCATGCTTAATCTCTTTAGGGTCATGGACCCAAATTTAGAGCGAATTGTAGATATGGGTTTTTCTCCTTCAAAGGATCCCCAAAGATTATCTTTAGAGGATGAGAAAAACTCTTATCTCAATGCTCAAGCTTCTAATGTGCTTTTTGATGCTTTGAGCAATGTAGTTATTTTTCAACTCATGCCGTTCCGGGATGCTCATGAGTTGTGGACAAAGCTTCAAGATAAATATGGTGTGTCCAATCTTTGTGGGGATGATTGTTCTCCCTCCACCTCCGGTCGTATGGTCTTCTCAACTTCTTCTACTTCACCTACATGTGGTTTGCCACAAGGTAATGATATGGTGAGTAGTGTTGGTCATTGCAATGATGATAGTATGCTTATTGTGGATGATCCTTCATCACTATCTTATTGCAATGCTCCCTCTTTGGGCTTTAACACTTCGAGCACTCCAAATGTTTCACATGCTTGTGTTGATAGTCCTTGCATATCATGTAGAAATTTCTTGACTAGATCTCACGATGATATGCTTGCTATGTCTTGTTGCCATGATAAAAATGCATCTATTTCCTCGAAATGTTGTGCTAACAATGTAGAGGAAACCGAACACTCCATGGAACAAGATGTCGTGTTTAATGGTGCCTCAAGGGATCCTACATCATCATCTATTGCTTTTTGCCTTATGGCTAAGGCGTCAAAGGTATCTCCTACTTTGTACCCCAATATGTCTCTTGATGATGATGTTGATGCTAATGATGATGAGGATAATGATGAAGAGAATGATAATGTTGCCTCCTTAAAAACTAAGGGGGAAATGATTTTTAAAGCTCTTCATAAAAATAAAATTGCTCGTTCCAACTTCATGGAAATAATGTCCATTTCCATTGATGGCAAGAAATACATTGAGGAGTTGGAATCTCATCTAGAGGAGCATGAGGTCACCATTGAGAAAATGGAAGCTCATGGGTGTGATTACGCAAATGAGATCGCGGAGCTATCTCAAGCTCTTGAACATGAACAAACCACCTCCGAATCTCTTGAGGAGACTTTTGCTCTAGAATTATCTAGAGTGAAGGAATCTAATGATAGAGCTCTTGAGGTGGCCAATGTTTTTGAAACTAAAAATGCTAAGCTTGAAGTTGCTCATGCTAGACTCCTTGAGGATTTTGAGCACCTCGAAAATGGCTCAAGGGTCATCAAGGGTGAGCTCATCAAACTCACCGAGTCTCATGCTCAACTTGAAGCTTCTTATTTAAAAGAGCTTGCCAAGTTGTCCTCTCCTATTGTTGTAAATGATGATGCTTGTGCTACTAACTCTATTACTTGTGAAGCATCCATTTTGAAGGAGAATGTTGAGCTACGGGCTCAACTTGAGGTGCTATCTAGTAATTATGGGAAATTGGAAGAAAGTCATGAAAAGCTCTCAAGCTCTCATGATGATCTTCTAGTATCCCATAGTGTGCTAAAGATAGCTCATGAGGCCATGCTTGCTAAGGTAACATCTAGTGAGCCTCATGTGGATACTAGCACTACTTCTAGTCAAAATGCTATATTGCTATGTGCTAGTCCTTGTAGTTCATCTACTCACAATGTTGGTACATCTTGTGATGAATTGCTTTCCTTGCCTTGTTGCTCTAACGATGAAGCTTATACTTCCTCTAGTACTTGTGTTGAGACTAACCATGTAGAGGAAATCAAAGAGCTCAAGGCCCAAGTCACTTCTTTGATGAAAGACTTGGAGAAGTGTCATGAAGGGAAGGCCACACTCAACAATATCTTGAGTGTGCAAAAATCCCCCAATGACAAAGATGGACTTGGATTCAACTCCAATAAGAAGAAGAAGTCCAAGAGCAACAAGAAGAAGGGCCAAAAACAAGTCAAGAATTCGGCCAAGATCATTTGCTTCAAGTGCAAAATTGAAGGGCATCATGTTAGATCTTGCCCTTTGAAGAAGAAGGCCATTAGCGACAAGCAACAAGGGAAGCGGCCACAAGTTCACTCTCATTCTCAACCTCAAGTTGAAGAAAGGCCTCTTCCCAAGAAAACTCAAGCTAATTCTTCTCAAGTTGAGAAATCAAATGAGAAGAGAGTAAAGAGTAGACGTTGCTACCTATGTCGTGAAAAAGGTCACGTCGCTTCTTCATGCACAAATGGTACCTTATCCAACCCAATTATCATTGATGATGTCTATTCTCTTGGGAAGGATAAGGTTGGCAATGTGTTTGCCAAGTTTGTTGGTACTCAAAGTGGTTTGAAGCAAAGAACCATTTGGGTAGCCAAGCCTATTGTGACTAACCTCTTAGGACCCAACTTGGTTGGGGACCAACTAGCTCAAACTTGATCAATAGGTGTTGGTGGAGGGCATTGGAGACTTGGCTACATTATGAAGAATTAAGGGGACTTCATCATTCTTATTGTCTCAAGCCAAGTCAATTGGATTATCAAGTTTCTATCTTATATATAGTGTTCCTCCATGCGGTAACTCGTGCTTAAAGTGTTTACATTGATAGTTACTTACCCCTTTGCATGTTTGGTTTTGTTCCTTGCATGTGTTTGTATATGTTGTGCTTCCAACTTGATTATCTTGAGCAATCAAGTATGTGTGTGTTGGCTTGCACATCATGTACGTGTGTGTCATGCATTGAGCCTTTTGCATCTTGTTCATTTCTTAGTTGGCTCTTGTGAGAGATTAATGGAATATCCCATTATGGGGGAGTGATGTGCTTTGTGAACCTCACAATCCTATATATGTGTGTACATGAGTAATACCATCTAGTATTGATATTTCAATGTTATCTAGTCGCTATGTGGTATGTCTTCTCATGAGAAATTCAAATTCTAAATTGTCCATTAATTATCTCTTGTTGGATCGTTATTTTGCCTCTTGTTTATATTTAATTGGTATCACATTATGGGGGAGTAATATGCTATGTGTATATTACTAGCCTAGAAAATGTGTACATTTGAGATATTGTCACCTAGAATTGATATTGTAAATTATCTTGTTCCTAGGTGGCATGTTAGCTCTACAAGTTGCAATTTGCTTTTTGTTTGGTGTGAAGATGATGTCGGATATCCTTGATATCTACCACCGGGAATTACTTCCAAATACTTCTTGTCTTTTGACAATTGGTACTCACTTATGTGTGGTAGAAATTATTGATCATCTTTACATTGGCCTTTGCTTTTATTTGTTTTATCTCTTGCCTAGGATTGTGTCAACTCCCATTGTATTCCATACCACTTGTGGATCTTGTTAATTTCTTGACCTTTTCTAGTGTTTTCTAGATATAGTGAAAGTGGTGATCCCACCTTGTGCATTTTGTATTCAAATGCAAATTCTCTATAATGCACTAGTCTTGGGGGAGCTATCCTATTCTCTATAAAACACTCATCTTGTGATCCTTATCAAGTGTGTGTTTGTGGAAGGAAAGCCGTTTCTTTTTGGCACTTTGTGCCATCATGAAACTTTGTAGAGGGCTTGGTTTGTTTGGAACCATTCTCTCTTTTGGGAGTTTGACATCTTTCTTTTTGAGTGTATCAATGGATATCTCATTCCTTGATGTATATTTTATGGATATCCTCCAAGTGATGATTTATTCATTTGGTATCTTTTCTTCGCTTGGTATTTCTTTGTCTTTTGGTCTTGGTTCTTGAAAGTCTTGAGCATGCATATTTACTTCTTGTAGTTTTTTTTGGCATGCTTTCTTTCTTTGACCCAATATATAGGGGGAACTCCAGCAAGTCTCAAATTGGATGAGATGTGCATGAATTTCATTTCCATATCTATATGCACATATTTATGTGGAGTTTGTCCTATGTGTTGTTGGTTCTCTAACTCTTTTGTCCCAATGAGTTTGGGTACCATTTTGTTTGTGTTGTTGTTCTAGGAACAAGTGGAGATGCATTGGATGCTCGGCTCACTCACAAGGAAGGTGTTGTCACCATGTGCTTATTGGAGTCAAGCTAGGATATGATCAATGAACTACTTTGTACCTTCAATTGGTATCTACTACATCCTTCCAATGTTATCTCGGTAACAAGTATCTTCATATACTTCATGCACATTTCTTGCATCAACCTTGTGTAGGTTGTATCATGGCATGTTATCCATTCTTTCTTGTGATACTTGTTTACTTTCTCAAAGCATCCCAACAATGATGTCTTGTTGCTAGTTGTGATGTATTTGATGTTCGTGTGGTTGGAATTTATTTGTATACAATAAGACCATATCTAGCCATGTGTTATGCTCTCAAGCAAATATCTTATTGGTATATGTATGACTTCCTTTTGGATATCTTGTTCCTTCATGGTGTAACTATTTCAGGTGTACATCCTTCTTTGTAGATATATATCATCATGATTTCATCTACCTAGAACCTTATATACTTGAGAGAAATTACATCTCTAGATGATATCCTTTCTTTCACGTCCACCTTGTCTCTCTTTTGTTATTTCTTTGGTGGCTCCGTGAAAGCTTTTGCCTTGAGTGCGTGTCGTATATCGTTGCATCTTGATGCACTCTTGTGTGGTGAAGATTACTTTCCTCATGCTTATCTTTATGAGGCTTTTGCCATCTTAATTGGTATCCCTCGTCTTGATGAGGCTTTCTTCTTCTATCTTCACCACGAGTTGTCACATGCATAGATTCTCTATATGCTTATTAGTAAGCTTGTGAACCCATTTACTAGTTGTGTGTGGGAATGATAGGCCTTGCACTGTGTGCCTCATTCTTCCAAGACTATGTTGATGCTTAATGCTCATCCGTACATTAGTCTTCTCAAGTGCTTTGCCATGACTCACACACATCATTTTGGTTGAGCCCATTCTTAAGTTGCCTCTTTTACTTGTTGCTCAACCATGTGTTTGTTGCAAGTGCTAGGCTTTGTTTCCTATTTTGTGCACTTGGTATCCTAATGCAAATATTGTAGGGAGTGCACAAATCATGGAGAGCTTCACTAGTGTCTTTGGAACACTCTGTTGCTCTCTTGCACTTGTCGTGAGGTTCTATTGATCTTGGGGGAGTGATGATCCTATTTTGTGCTCGTTGTATCCAATTACAAAACTAAATTGTGCACAAATCATGGGGAGCTTCTCTAGTTTCTCTAGAACACTCCTTTGCTCATATCATAATTTATTTCATTCATGTGGCACGTAGGATCATTGATCTAGTTGGCTCAATTGATATTTGTTGATCGCTTGCTTCAATTGGTATCTTTTGATTGCTTAATTGCTTGTTTCTCTCTTTGTTATGTCTTTGTGGCATATCATTCATTTGCAATCTTTGGGCCTCAATACAGTTTGTCTTCCGCCAAGTATTTACCGTTGGACATGTGCATTGCATTCCACTCTCTTGTTGAGAAATACACAATTTATGGAGGACCACAATTTATATTGGCCTTCTAAGCTTTTTGCCCATTTTGGCAATCGATGCCAATGGGGGAGAAGTTTCAGAGAGTTTTGTGGAGAAGTTTAGAGAGTTGTCTCTTCTGGCTTTGGTTTGTTCCTAAGCTTATGCATCTCCTACGTATGCATTATTGGTCGTTGCATGGTATGGTGATGCATAATTCCTTATATAAACTCTCTTGAAAGTGATTGCCATCAATTACCAAAATGGGGGAGATTGAAAGGACATGCGGTGCCCCCATGTGTGGTTTTGGTAATTGATGACATTCTCTTTGGACTAATGGTTGCATTGAGTTATATTTGAAGGATTTGTCCATAGGCATTTCTTGAAGTCCATGTGTTGGTTTCAAGGAGTTTATGTGTTGACCAAGGTGCTATTAAGGAATTATCCAAAGATTGGTCATGTGAGTGTTGAGCTTATTGCAAGCATGTCTTGAAGAATAAGGTTGTGTGATCATTTATGTTTACCTTCAAGACATCATCCAAACGAAGAGAGTTGGAAAGATTCAAGGTTGATCAAGACTAAGTCAAGAGTGAATCAAGTTGATCAACTCACAAAGCGTAAAAGATGTATCGAGAGGGATCAAGTGATCCCATGGTATGGTAAGCATAGTCCATTGCACTTTGTGTACTAGCCCATGGTCTATGTGAGAGTTCTATGTGGGGTTAGGTACGTGTCCATGGGCTTGCGTCAAGAGGAAGATATCATACAACCCATGGAAAGGATGACATCAAGTGGTGATCGTCATCAAGATTGTCGTGTGCAAGTTCAGGTGGAGCATCACGAAGAGATCAAGCTCTTGAAGCTTGCCATCCATTGTGGTGTCAATGGACTTGTGAAGATGTGCCGAAGAGTAGCTCATCCATAATGGAGTATGGGGGAGCAATCATCTAGTCTCCATCGACCCAACGCAATCAAGAAAGGTGGTCCATCTTAAGGAGGACAAGATTGTCATCATCTAGCTCAAGTGGATCATGTGCAAGGCAAAGGTTTGCCCTTGATAGGTTTTATATTTTACCGGCCTCATGGTGGTAGTTGGGAGACCGGGTTATAGGATCGATAGCCATACTATCAAGGGGGGCTCTCAAGTGAGTAGCTTGATCGTATCGTTCGTCGAGAGCTCAAACCATTGCATCCTTGCATCATGTTTCTTGGTTCTTGTTCGGTTCTCTTTGTGAGTCTTAGAGCTTATGGTCATCTTGATGACAAGCTTGAGTTCATCGAAAACGGAGTTTGCATGCGTCTTCTATGATGTTTTCGGTGTTGGAGGTTTTACCGGTCTTATCCGAGGAAGGGTTCTGACCATTTTCTTTTGGGCCTTTTCTAATTTGCTTATTATTGGTATTTCTATCAAGATTGTGTTAGCCCTTGTTGCTAGCTTTCCAACAAACTTGGTTTCGTCGAATTCGGAGTCCATTTGCAGAAGTTGTGGTAGTTTTGGTGTTCTGAAAAGGCTGCAGCGGTACTACCGCGGGTAGGAGAGGAAGTAATTTTTTACTACCGCTCTTGGGAGCGGTACTACCGCTTGGAGCAGTACTACCGCGGCTACTTCCGTGGCTACTTCCGCTTGGAACCAAATACTCGTCACAAGTCCAGCGGTGGTAGGCACGGATGTAATTTTTTAGTACCGCTCGCAAGCAGTAGTACCGCTACCCCTAGCGGTAGTACCGTGAGGTCAAGCGGTACTACCGCTCCGACAGTTCTTCTGGCTTTTTTTGCCTCCAAGCTGTTGTGTTTCAAAGGGCTACTACCACCCTAGCGGTAGTACCACTCGGTGTGGGCTGTGAACATAACGGTTGGATTTTTTTTCCCACCTATAAAAGGGGGTCTTCTTCCCCAATGAACCTCATCCTTTGAGCTCGTGTTCTTCTCCCATTGTTGACCTTCTTCGAGCTTGCTAACTCTCAGTCCCTCCATGAATTCTTGCTAGTTTTGGGGGGAAAAGAGAGAGGAGATCTAGATCCACATTTCCACCAATCGCTTTCTCCTCTATGTGAGGGGAACCCTTTGGATCTAGATCTTGGAGTTCTTTGTGTTCTCTTCTTCGTTCTTCCTCTCATTTTCCTCCCTAGCATTAGTTGCTTCAGTGGGATTTGGGAGAGAAGGACTTGGGCACTCCATGTGCCCTTGCCATTGCATTTGGTGCATCGGTTTGAGTTCTCCACGTGATACGTGGAAGTTTCAAGTTGAGAAGCTTATTACTCTTGGGTGCTTGGTGCCCTTGAGCTTGTTCCTCTTGGGTGCTTGGGCGCCCTAGACGGTTGGTGGTGTTCGGAGCTCAATCATTGTGGTATAAAGCTCTGGGCAAGCATCGGGGTCTCCAATTAGGTTGTGGAGATCGCCCTGAGCAATTTGATGGGTACCGGTGACCGCCCCCAAGGGTTGCCAAATTGTACGGGTTCGGTGACCTCCCCCAAGGGTTGCCATTTGTACGGGTTCGGTGACCGCCCTCAAGGGTCCCTTAGTGGAATCACGGCATCTTGCATTGTGCGAGGGCGTGAGGAGATTACGGTGGCCCTAGTGGCTTCTTGGGGAGCATTGTGCCTCCACACCGCTCCAAACGGAGATTAGCATCCGCAAGGGTGTGAACTTCGGGATACATCGTCGTCTCCGCGTGCCTCGGTTATCTCTTACCCGAGCCCTTTACTTATGCACTTTACTTTGTGATAGCCATATTGTTTCTTGTCATATATCTTGCTATCACTTAGTTGTTTATCTTGCTTAGCATAAGTTGTTGGTGCACATAGGTGAGCCTAGTTGTTGTAGGTTTTGTGCTTGACAAATTAACCGTTAGGTTGATTCCGCATTTATTCAAGCCTCAACTGTAATTATTTTAAAGCGCCTATTCACCCCCCCCCCTCTAGGTGACATCCTCGATCTTTCACCTGGGATTGGAACAATTGAAATTGGAATTTCATCAAAAGTTTTATCCTATGCATCTGGTTCATCATGATCAGAATTATATATATAATTTTTGGCCTTGTGAAGGAGAAAGTATCACTCAAGCTTGGGGGAGGCTTACGTACATTATGTACACATGCCCCAATCATGAGCTCTCAGGAGAAATTATTATACAAAAAATTTATGCTCGGCTTTCTCATAGTGATCAATCCATGCTCATTTCTTCTTCTGCTGGTTCCTATATGAAGAAAACTATTGAATTCAAATGGGGTCATCTTGAAATAATTAAACGCAATTCTGAAGATTGGGAACTCAACAAAGGTGAAGAGTGAGATATAAAACTTAAGTTTGTGTTAAATCTTTTATAGAAACCAATGCTTTTCATAAGTTTAGTACTAAATATGGACTTGACTCTGAGATAGTAGCCTCTTTTGTGAATTATTTGCTACTCATGTTGATCTCCCTAAGGAGAAGTGGTTTAAATATCATCCCCCTATTATAGAAAACTAGGAAACATGTTCGTGCATTGCAACGGGGGAAAACAAAATAGCTAGCTCCATATACACGTTGCATAAATGAGATTGTGCGTGTGGCAGCCCTGTCATCTCGTACTCGTCGCAGGGCGTCGTCCCATTGTGCAACAACTCCTCGCTCGATCGCATTCGCGCAATGATGCCGGAGTGCGACTCGCATGGGATTATCCCAACTTGGCAGGAACCCGCTGACGACGTCGTGCAGTAGTTCTTCGACAGCTTGGCGGAGGTAGCAGTCCGCCGACGAATAGAGGCTCCTCACCCGCGACACCACTGATGATGAGATGCGGTGCATCGCCACCAGGGCGGAGGAGGCGGCGGCGGCCGCCGCCGCGGGCGAGTTCGGGTTTACTGTGGAGGAGGCAGAGGCAGCCGAGGCGGCAAGCCTTGCCGACCGAGACGAGCTTGTCGGGGAGGTCGTTGGCAAGGGGGAGCCCGAAGCCGAATCGAGCGAGCCTGCCGAGAGGGCAAGCGGCCAGCCGTCTTCAAGTAACTTGCCGCAAGCGGAGCTCCCAGTGCAGCCCCCAGCTCCACCAAGAAGGCGCCTCCGTAGGACCGGAGACATAGCAGGGCGGCAGACGGGCCAACAGCCGCCACACCGCGGGACACGCTCCACCGCGACAAGCACCGTTGTCGCGGGGGTATCTCACATCGCGCCGGCAACTGGAGCGGGGTCCTCTCAGGCCGCCGCTTCTGATCCTGCCATAGCTCCCGCCAAATGGCCAAGGGAGCCTACTCCTCCGCCTCGTCGCGCCGAAAGAGTACCGGACTTCGACCTCTCTGCGCTCAGCTCCGACGAGGAGGAAGAGGAGGAGTAAGTTTTTTGGTTGTGTTTGTATTCCTTCAATTCTTGTTGATTCTTGTCTTGTATCTTGATCTGCTTTCTTCTGAACCTTGTTCCTTTCCAGGACTCTGGCCCAGAGAGCGGCGAAGAGGGCCAAGGTCCCCGTGGTTGTCATCGAGGACGATCCTGCTGTGACAACAGAGGGCGCGTCTGAGACCACCTTGTCAGACCCGGCAACTACTCCTCGAAGCAGCCCCCAGCGCAGTCCCCAGCGTAAGTATTTGTTCACTTCCTGTTGTGGGGCACGCATGGGTGCTCTTTCCTTGCTCATATCTTGATTGTTGGTTTGCTTGTGTAGGAGCAGAACAGGCTCACCAGGAGCAACCGGAAGCCGTTCCTGAGGTGACATCTGCTTCAACTACGCCGCCGAGGGCGGATTCCCCGGCGAGGGAGCACTCTCCAGCGAGGGAGAGGTCCCCGGCAAGGGAGGAGTCTCCGGCAAGAGGCAGCACCAGCGACCCTCCGGTGGTGGAGCCCATGGCCGTGGATCCCAGTACTGGTAACTTCCCTTGCTTGAAAACCTCCCTTGGGTTCTTTTTCTTCTGATCTTCTTTTTTGGAAATTTGCTTGACTTTTTCTCCCTCTTCCTATCTTCAGATCCTCCTTCCACGGAGCCGATGGAGACCGAGGCCACCGGTGAGGAGAACGTGCGCGGCAACACTGACGATGCCCCTGCCACCGAAGAAGAGGTCGGCGCTGATGATCCCGCCAACAAAAGAGGCCGCCAAGGCTGCTGGCGCAGGAGCTGGCGAGGAATCCGGCGATCGTACTGACGACCCTGGGGCCGCAGGAGCGCAAGGCACTACGCCGACCGCCGATCCCTCCGCCGCTGACGCAGCGCCAGGCTCTGAGGAGCCCCAGCCCGGCGCCTACTTAAAGGCTGGCGATGGTGTCTTCATCAAGCTCCCCTGGGCGTCGAGCTCCAGGGCGCCGGTCAAGGGAGAAGCTTTTGACGGAGAAGTGCTCGCCTCTGCTGGGCTGACAGTGGTTGACGCGTCGAGCAGCAGCAGCGGCGAATCTGAGGAGGAGCAGCTGCTGCGGAAACTGGTGTCGCTCTACCGCGCCCGACAAGCCAAAGTGGAATCCCGGGAAGCGCTTGTCGCGCAGGCGGGAGCAGATATTGAGAAGCGCGCGGAGGAGCTCCGGGAACGCAATCAGGAAGCTCTCCGGTCAATTGCAGAAGAGAGGGAGCAGCTTGTTGAGGCGCGGAAGGCCTTCCTCCTCGAGAAGGCTGAAGCTGAAGAGCAACAGCGGCTTGCCGCCGAGGAGCAGTCTACGCGAGAAGGCGAGCTGACACAGCGGAAAGTCAATCTGGACAGCTATGAAGAGGAGCTGGCTGCGCGCGAGCAAGCACTTGGCGGGGCTCTCAAGGAGGCAAAAGATGCTGCCGCAGCTGCCGAGGCCGCCAAGAAGGAGTTGGAGGTGAAGGTGACGCAACTAGAAGCCACTCTCAAGGCGAAGGATGAAGAGCTTGCCGCGCTCCAGCATGAGCGCGAGAAGGACGCCCTTGCCCATGGTGAGCTGCAGGGCCGTCTCCTCGAGAGGGGCAAAGAGTTGAGTGCCGCCAAAGACTCAAATGCTGATCTGGAGCTGAAGCTGGCCACGCTGACTGAGACGCTGGACGGCGCCAAGAAGCGGGAGGAGGACTTGAAGGGAGAGATCAAGGCCAATGAGGCGCTGCTGACGAGGGCCGCCGAAACCCAGAACACCTTCAGGGCTACTATGGAGCTCTGAACGGAGGGCCTCGTCAACATCGCCGCAGTCATCGACAAGGAGCTGGCGCAGCTGGAATTGGAGGGCTTCGGGTACTCTTCTGATGAGAACCTCCAGCCCAGCGCCAAGTTCACTCTGTTCTTCAAGGGCGTGGCGACGGCTCTCCAGCAACTCCGGGAAAGGATCCCAAAGCAGCTGGCCCATGAGTCGTGCACGATCTGTGCCAGAGTCCTGGAGAAGGTGTTGGTGAAGGTGGTCTTCCGCAACCCAGGCCTCAACCTCACCAACGTCCTCAAGAAGCTGCAGGCGGGTGCTGATCTTGAAGAGCTCAAGGCCCTTGTCGCACCCATTGTGGACAAGGTGAATGAAGTCAGGAGGATTGACGGCGAACGCGTGGATTAGGCCGCCCGTTTTCTTCTTTTCTTGCCACTGCTAGACATGTTACAGGAACAATCTATTAGAGCGCGGCAAGTTATCTTTGTAATATAACTTTATTATGGGCAGTATTTTCTATGTTATCCCCTTTACTTGACTCCTTCCCTTGTATGTTTTCACCCTACGCTTTCAGGGAACTTGCCGGCGCAGGCACCCTTGCCGCGAGCGCTGAGTGCGGAACATCAGCAGCCTGCTGGCGGTGTTGCCTCCGGCAAGAAACCTTGTCGCAACTAGTCGCGACACACTTAAGTTGTTGAGCGGACTCGAAACAAAGTAAGGGCGCAACTAGCTACGAGTTGGTTCCTCCGCGGACAGGTTTTCCATACAAAGCACGGTCGTTCAAGGAAGATAACTTAAAAAAATTAAAACTGATGTGCTCAAACTTTGGCCACTTAGCTTTTCTGTCGTTCGCGTCCCGGCAAGGCGATACTTTTCTTGAACGACGCCTGGTCTACATCATCATCTTCTCCTCCCCCCCCCCCCCCGGTAAACTTGTGGGCGAGGGAACCTTCCCTTTGAGGAAAGAAAGAAGAGAAAATAAAGATATGGAGCCTTAAGGCTCGTTATTGCTTACCGGGGATAGGTACTGCACAAATTGTCAGATAACACATGCAAAAAATAGAAAGCACGAAATTTTGACAAAATGTGCGGAACATATGATCTTCATTCATGCACGGGATCTGCGCCCGGCTTTGTACAAAGGGTTACATGCAACAGCGGCAAGGCTTGTACAAAAGGTGGTTGCCGGAACAGGTTCCGGCAACCGCGCCTTATGGGTAAAACTTACGAAGATGCTCTATGTTCCAGGAGTTGCTCACCGGAAAGCCATCTTCGGTCTCAAGGCGGACTGCGCCAGGCCTAGTGACTCGCTTCACCCGATAAGGGCCCTCCCACTTCAGCGTCAACTTGTTGGAATTCTTGGTGGATTGAACGCGCCGAAGAACAAGGTCGCCTTCCTCGAGACTTTTGGCATTAACTTTGCGACTATGGTAGCGACGCAAAGCTTGCTGGTATCGAGCAGCTCGTACAGCAGCCTGAAGACGATCTTCCTCAAGGAGCAGCGCGTCATCTTGTCGCAGCTGCTCTTGCTCAAGCTCATCATAAGCGAGCACTCGAGGCGATCCGTATACGAGTTCCGTGGGGAGAACTGCCTCTGCTCCATAGACTAGAGTGAAAGGTGTTTGGCCAGTGGCTCGATTTGGCGTCGTCCTGATCGACCAAAGAACCACCGGCAGCTCCTCGATCCAGTTCTTTCCGCACTTGTGCAGCCTGTCAAAAGTCCTGGTCTTGAGCCCGCACAGCACTTCAGCGTTTGCCCTCTCCGCTTGACCGTTGCTTCTCGGGTGAGCAACAGAAGCGAAGCAGACCTTGGCGCCAAGATCTTGGATGTATTGCATGATGGTGTGGCTCGTGAATTGTGTGCCGTTGTTGGTGATGATCCTGTTAGGGACTCCGAAACGGCAAACAATCGACCTGAAGAACTTGACTGCTGACTGTGCTATCACCTTCCTCACTGCTTCCACTTCCGGCCACTTTGTCGATTGCTACGTACAAGTACTCAAAGCCCCCGACAGCTCGGGGAAAGGGGCCGAGGATGTCGAGCCCCCAGACCGAAAATGGCCAGGATAAAGGGATCGTCTGGAGAGCTTGAGCTGGCTGGTGTATCTATTTGGAATGGAACTGGCACGCTTCACACTTTGTTACTTGTGCAGTTGCATCCTGGAGGGCTGTCGGCCAAAAGAAACCTTGCCGGAAAGCTTTGCCGGCAAGTGCTCTTGCGCCAATGTGGTGACCACATATGCCTCCATGTATCTCCGCCAACAGCTTTTGTCCATCTTCCCGGGGAATGCACTTCAATTTCACTCCGTTGAATCTTCTTCTATACAGAATGTCGTCGACAAACTGGTACATACTTGATTGCCGGGCTACTCTCTCCGCTTCTTCTTGCTCTTCGGGAAGTTCTCCTGTCTGAAGGAAATGGACAATCTGTTGTGCCCATGCTGGAGCTTGCGGCTCGACGACAAGAACTAAAGGCGCATATGCTGCTGCAGGAACATCCGCTTCCACGGCAAGAATCTGTGTCTCAGCCGGAGCTTGGTGTTCCCCGGCAAGCTTGCCGGAGCAAAACTTGTCGGGAGCGTCTGCTTCAACGGAACAAACCCTAGGGCTTGTCGGAGCAGACTGCTCCTCAGCACCCTTTGTGTTGATCTTAGGGACCTTCTTGGCGGCGGCTTGGGGGAGCTCTGCCGGAAAGTAGTCACCGGAAATCCACTTCCTCTTCTTGCTCTGTCCAGTTGATGGTGTTACAGATGGTTGAGTCAGCTTCAGCACAAAAATCCCTGGTTCCACAGGTAACTTGAGTGCGGCGCACTTTGACAGGCCATCTGCAATGTCGTTCTGAGCTCTCGGAACATGTTCCATCTGTAGGCCGTCAAAGTGTTCTTCTAACTTTCTCACTTCATCAATGTAGGCTTCCATCAACGGACTCTGATAATCTTTGTTAACTTGACGGACAACAAGCTACGAGTCACCCCTAACAATAAGCTTCTTGATCCCAAGGTCTGCTGCAATCCTGAGTCCGGCAAGCAAACCTTCATACTCTGCAGTATTGTTTGTTGCTTGCTCCTTGGGAAAGTGCATCTGGACCACGTACTTGAGGTGCTCTCCGGTGGGTGCGACAAGTAACACGCCCGCACCGGCGCCTTGCAGCGAAAAGGCACCATCAAAGTACATGACCCATTCTTTGCTTGCTTCCTTGACGGGGATGCTTGTTTCTGGAATTTCTTCATCAGGCGTTGGCGTCCATTCTGCTATGAATTCTGCCAATGCTCGGCTCTGGATAGTTGAGGTACTCTCAAACTTGAGGCCAAAGCTCGACAATTCCAGTGCCCACTCGACAATCCTGCCTGTTGCTTCTGGATTCTGCAGTATCCTCTTCAGCGGAAAGCGAGTGACAACTGTGATCTCATGTGCTTAAAAGTAATGGCGCAGCTTTCTCGAGGCCATGAGAAGGCCGAAAAGCAATTTCTGCACACCAGAGTACCTTGATCTAGCCCCTTGCAGAAGGGAACTGACAAAGTAAACTGGGCGCTGCACCATTTTCTTCTGCACCTCCTCCTACGCAGACTCATTCTTGTCGGGACCAGAGCTTGTCGGGGGAGCCCCCTACTTGTCGCTGGATGCGCTTGCCGCGGCCGCTGGCTCATCATCTGCCTCCCTCTCCGCTACTAACACAGCACTAACCACTTGATTGGTTGCCGCTAGATATAGCAGCAACTTCTCTTGTGGCTTAGGTGCGACAAGTATTGGAGTGGAGGACAGATATCTCTTCAAGTCCTGCAGTGCAGCCTCCGCTTCTGGAGTCCATTTCATTGGACCTGCCTTTTTCAATATTTTGAAAAACGGCAGGGCGCGCTCAGCGGATTTAGAGATAAACCTGCTTAGAGCAGCCACGCAGCCGGCAAGCCTTCGTACATCCTTGACGCGCTTCGGTGCTTCAATCTGCTCAATGGCCTTGATCTTGTCGGGGTTGGCTTCAATCCCCCGCTGAGACACAAAGAACCCGAGAAGCTTGCCGGAGGGGACTCCAAACACACACTTCTCGGGGTTAATCTTGAGGTTGATCTTGCGCAGATTTGTGAAAGTTTCGTCCAAATCCTGAATCAGAGTTGCTCTGTCCTTGCTTTTGACCACTATGTCATCCATGTAGGCTTCCACATTCCTGTGCAACTGTGGCTCAAAAGCATGACTGACTACTCTTGCAAACGTTGATCCTGCATTCTTCAAACCGAAGGGCATTCGTATGAAACAGTACGTGCCACACTGAGTGATGAATGCGGTCTTCTCTTCATCCTCTTCTGCCATGAAGATCTGATGATATCCTGAATATGCATCAAGAAATGAAAGCAAATCACATCCTGCCGTGGAGTCGACAATCTGGTCAATGCGCGGCAAGGGAAATGGATCTTTGGGACAAGCTTTATTAACATCAGTGAAGTCAATACAAAGCCTCCATTTCCCGTTTGCCTTGCGCACGACTACAGGATTGGCCAACCACGTAGGATGGAGCACTCCTCTAACAAGGCTTGCTGCTTCCAACTTCTTGATCTCTTCAGCAATGAATTCTTGGCGCTCCACTGCTTGCTTTCTGACTTTCTGCTTGACGGGCCGCGCGTGGGGACAGACGGCAAGGTGGTGCTCAATTACTTTCCTGGGAACACCGGGGATGTCAGATGGTTGCCATGCAAACACATCGACATTCGCCCGCAGGAAAGCAACGAGCGCGCTTTCCTATTTAGGATCAAGCGTGGCACTGATGGTGAAGGTACCACCAGTGCCGTCCTCCTTGGCGGACACCTTCTTGGTTTCTGGCGGAGCTACCTTCGCCTTCTTACACTTGCCGGTGGAGCTCGATGGTGCGTCCTCGACGGTAGCGCAGAACTCCGAAGAGGTGCGCTTGCCGGAGTGGGCATCAGAACTCTTGCCGGACTTGGTCTTCTTCTTCCCCCCGGGAGCTTCAGCGGCAAGTGTCTTGTGATCTGCTGCGGCTGCTGCTTCCCGGTAAATCTTGTCGGTACAGATAAGAGCATCTTTCTTGTCGCCAGGGACAGAGATGACGCTTATCGGACCTGGCATCTTGAGCACGTTGTAGGCATAGTGAGAGGCTGCCATGAACTTGGCGAGTGCTGGACGGCCGAGTATTCCATTGTAAGGCAATGGAAAATCAGCAACGTGAAAAGTGACCCTCTCAGTCCTGAAGTTCAATTCGCTGCCAAATGTTACCGGCAACGTGATCTTTCCCTTCGGCTTGCTCCTTCCCGGGTTGATTCCTTGGAATGTACCAGTCTCTTCGAGCTCGCTGTCAGGGATCTGAAGCTTCTGGAGTACCGCGGAGGAGATCAGATTCAAGCCGGCCCCGCCGTCAACTAGCATCTCTAGTGACCTTGAGGTTGCGGATGGTTGGTGAGATCAACATCAGCAAGCACCCGACCGCAGTTATGCGATCAGGGTGGTCCTCAATGTCAAAGACGATAGGCGTGCTGGACCACTTCAGGGGCTTGCGTGACTCAACTGATGGTTCTGCTGCATTAACTTCTCGCACCCACTGTTTGAGCTGGTGGTGTGAAGTATGCAGAGAAGCACCACCGTCAATGCACAGAACCTCTATTGCTTTTTGAAACTCCTACTCATCGGCCTCGTCATCTTCCATATCCTCATCTTTGTCTTCATCTTCGTCCTTGTCGCGGCCGCGGGGAGGCCTGTCTCCTTGCCGCTGCTTGGCCTTGCCGCGACGTCCTCCCCTGCTGGGACGCTTCTTTCCGGATCCGCCAGTACCTTCCTGGGCCTTCTCCTTGTCGCGTCGCTCGTACTCAGCTTTCTGCTGTTCGACAAGCTGTTCAACCTTCTTGCAACTTTGGAGGTCATGGCCCTTGGTGCGGTGAATCTTGTAGTATTGCTTGTCGGAGCCGCCCTGCTTGTCGGCGGCCGCCACGGGTTCTGCTTCCTTGGCGCCACCTCCGTTGCCGGACTGCTCGACAGCTACCACATCTTTGCCTTTCCTTCTTCTGTTGTTCCGCCGCCGGTTTTTCTTTGCCGGGGCAGCATCCTCACTGTCAGACCCCCCTGCTCCTGTGTTCTCTCCGGGGAGTTTCCTCCCTTCCTCAGCACGTGCACACTTGTCGGCCAGGGCGTAGAGCTCACTGACGTCTCTTATCTTGCACATCGCCATCTCCTCCCGCATCCTGCGGTTACGCACGTTCTGATGGAACGCGCTGATGACCGCGGCGGGGTGGACATCTGGGATGTTGCGCTGCACTTGGCTGAACCTTTGAATGTACTTGCGCAGGGGCTCTCCTTCCTTCTGGGCGAGCAGATGAAGATCGCTCTCTTGGCCATGGGGCTTGTGGCCGCCTATGAAGGCGCCGACAAACTGATGGCACAGATCCGCCCATGAAGAAATGGAGTCATCCGGCAAGTGCATGAGCCAGGATCTGACATTGGGCTTGAGCACCAGTGGGAAGTAGTTGGCAAGGATCTTCTCGTTGCGCCCCCCGCAAGCTTGCACCGCGATGGTGTAGATGCTGAGGAACTCCGACGGATGCAACCTGCCATCATACTTTTCTGGTACATCTGGCTTGAAGTTTTTTGTACTAGGCCACTGGACTTGCCGCAGCTCACGGGTGAACGCAGGGCAACCTACCGCGTACGGCAAGTCGCATGGTTCCCCCGGCGCATGCATGTCAACAGTGGGCCCAGCGCGCTGGTCTGACTGATGCCGCGCTTCTCTTCGGCGCTCGATGCGAGTACGAGCGTCTTCTTGTTGTCGTTCTTGAAGAACTTGGCACTGATCACAACGAGCTCGTGGGTCTGACGATGTTGTGGAGTCGGTGTCGAGGTTGACCCGGCGAGTCGGCGATCTTGGCCTTCGGGGCGGGGAGTGCACGGTGGTTGCACCCCCACCAGTCTTGTCGCCATCGGCTCGCGCCTGGGCGTCTTGCCGCAGCTTCGATGTGCTCGGTTGCCGGGGAGTGTCGCCATTGGCGAAGCCGATGAGGCTCTGAATGGTGGCCCTCCAACCGTCGATCTTGTCCGTCGTCGGAGGGTAATCCAGGAGCAGTTGGGCTCGGGCCAACGCTTCTTCTGGAGTCTTTGGTGGCGGTGGTGAACGGTGCGAGGAGCGGGATATGCTCGGACTTCTAACTATGTTAGAAGGAGCAGGATCCCGTCCAGGCGACCGTGTTTTGCTCGTGCCAGCAGGCTGGCGTGCGTGCTGGTCTTGAGCATCTCGAGATCCACCAGCTCGACCTTGATCCAGCGAGCGTATGGTACTGCGAGTACCATGACGCTGTCGGTCTCGCGCCTCCTGAGATGGGCGCGGTGCGTGTACGAACGCCGAAGTTTGTGCGGCCTTGTCCTTGGACCTGGCGGCAGCTTGAGCTTCCTCGTCGGCGCCCGTTCGTCCGCCGGCGTTTATCCCACCGCCCGTTTGCTCCGGTGGCGGTGGAATCGACGCGGACGGAGCAGCCACCTCCGAAGCCTTCTTCTTCGGTGGCATGTCGATGAAGATGATGAAGATCTGGCTCGCGTGAACGTCGGATCGGGTTCACACAACCTCGACGCTCCCCTACCTGGCGCGCCAAAGATGTCGTGGGAAACGAACACCTATGGGGCAGGCCCCCTTTTGGTCCGGCAAGGGAGCGGAGACCGCACGAAGAGCGGATCGAGGCGAAGCGCGCGAGCGATTTTTACCCAGCTTCGGAGCTCTCCGGAGAGATAATACTCCTACTGCTGCTTTGTGGTTGTATTCTGTTCTTGCTCGAGAGCGTGGGAGTGTTGTAGTTTCGAATGAGTCGAACCCCTTCTACGTTGCGCATGGGCCTCCTTTTATAGGCTCAAGGGGTCACCGACAGGTGGCAACGCATGCGGGGGTAAAAGTGTAAAAAGTGTGGTTGGTACAACTGCTTCTACAGTGGATCCTACCTAACTCTGACGGCAGGGGACAAGGGCATTAAATGCCCGTCCGCGTCGCCCAAATAGTGCAGAAAAGCGACCGTTAGGGGCGCCACCGCTTGCCACGATGGCCTTCTTGTCATCTCCATCCGCCACCTCGCACCGCTTGGCTGCACAGCTCTCCGCCACGTGCGCCTGGAACGGTCCTGTGGCGACACGTTGACGGATGCGCTGGAGCGTGGGCATAGGGTGGTGGCTTCGCCGCGGCAAGCGCCTTGCCACGGTCGTTGTCTTGTCGCGCCCGGAAGCTTGTCGCTCGCCGGGTCTTGCCGGGACGCGCGGCGCGTCGCGGTAAGTTCCTTGAAATGCTTTAGTTAGCCTTCCCGGCAAGCTCCTCTTGCCGGGGCCTTGACCTTCCCGGCAAGCTCCTCTTGTCGGGGCCTTGTCTTCTCAGTTAAAACACTTTGTTCTTGAATGGTTCCAATAGGAACTACGGAGCGTCTTGGTGGTCACCCGGCAAGCCTTGCCGCGGGGTGCTGCGACTGCCCGTGCACAAGTTCGGGATACTAAGGTACCCCTACTTTAGTACACCGACAATGATGGTATAATGGTGGGGGCAAAAATGACACATACATCTTTTTGATCTTGAAAGATAACAATCCAATATGCTTAAAGGATTACTGGATCATCAATTCGTGCAATGTCATATATAAGGTGATCTCAAAATGTCTTGCCAACCGATTAAGGCCCTTTCTTGATGAGATAATTCAGAAATCCAGAGTGCTTTTATTCCTGGGAGGATAATCACTAACAATGCAATGATCGCGTTTGAATGCTTCCACAAAATCTAACATGGCAGGAATTCTCAAAACACCCACTGTGAGTACAAGCTTGATCTCGCCAAAGCCTATGACATGGTCTATTGGAGTTTCCTCAAATGGGCCCTCCGCAAGTTAGGCTTTGGCGCGGCTTGGATAAGTGGTGATCAAATGTGTCAGATAGCTGAGATACTCGATGAGATGTAATGGAGAACTCCTCTTAGTCCCTCGATACGACTTCACCAGGGAGACCCATTGAGCCCTTACCTATTCATGTTTGTAATAGGTGGGCTTGCTAAAATCCTTTATGGATAGGTGGTGAGTGGGAGGTTAACTCCATCAAAGTGACATGAAACAACCCAGTATTACTTATCGGTTGTGTTGTTGATGATAGTATGGTTTTCTTTAAAGCTACAGTGTTGAAGCGGAGGTGGTGAAACAAGCTCTTTGTGAGTTCCAAAGATGTACGGGACCAACTCCTTAGCCCCAATGAATGCTCTATCATGTTTAGCCTTGTCTGCCCAGCTGATACCCAACAAAAGATAAAAGAGGACCTAAGTGTCGTTGCTACCATGTTCGAGAGTAAGTACTTGGGGCTCCCCACCCTAGAAGGTAGAATGAAAGAAGAAAACTTTCAGGTCATTATGGAGAGATTTACCAAAAAATACAGCAATCGGGCAAAAAGGTATATGTGGCATGCAGCTAAGGAAGTGCACATAAAGTCAGTTATTCAAGCTCTCCCTACTTTCTCTATGGGATGTTTAAATGAATGTTGGCTTCTGTGAGTATGAGAAATTTATTAGAGATTTTTAGTGGGGAGATGAAGAGGGGCATCACAAGGTACATTGGATGGCTTGGAACTGTATGACAATGCCAAAGAGGGTTGGCGGCATAGGATTCAGGGACATGCACCTCTTTACCCAAGCGTTGTTGATATGACAAGGATGGAGATTAATCTAATATCTAGATAGCATGTGCGCATGTGTACTAAAATCTAAATACTACCCAAACTGTGACCTCCTTGACACATTTTTTGCATTAGACGCTTCCCTATTTTGGAGAGGTGTGGAGTTTGGCCTTGAACTCCTAAAAAAGGAATAAGTTTGGCATGTTGAAATGGAAAAATATAAAACACCATAGAGATCAATGGATCCCTCGAAAAGAAGGTTTGATGGTGGCAAAATTTGTGAGGATATCCAAATTTCGCTAGGTAAACCAACTCATGCTCCCAGAGCGGAAGAGTGGAATGTAAAAATTATCTAGCAAATTTTCCACTTCTTTCATACTGATAATATCTGCAAGATCAAAATCCATGCAACTAATGTTGATGGCCAAGTGGCATGGCATCCAGAGAAGGATAGTGCATTCTCTGTGAGAAGCGCCTATAGACTAGCTTTTATGAGCAAAGCCACGGACCAGTCGTCAGGCTCATCCGCTGATTACGATAATAAAACTATTTGGGACCTAATTTGGAAGACTAAGGGCCGGAGAAAATTCGGATTTTCCGCTAGAGGGCTGCAACTAACACACTTGCGACGACACAGAACAAATGCAAACACACCATTGTGCATGACAGTTTCTATGAGATTTGTGGCCATGCTATGGAGGATGAATTTCACACGGTTATCTCTGGTACAAAAAGTAGAGCCTTAAGGCAATCTCCAAGGGAAAAATGGGCACTGCCAGATGAAGATAAATTTAGGTCTATTGGAAACGATTGGCTGCAATCCCTCTTAGGATCGGTGGACGTGAAATCACATGTCAGAATCATGTTGCTCCTCTGGCGAGCTTGGTTTTTGCCCGATGACATAATCCATGGGAAAGGCAAATAATCTATCGAGGCCAATGGGTTTCCTCGATTTGAGGAGGAGGTTGGAGGTGGGAGCGTGGGTGCTGTGTTTGAAAAGGGGAAGGAAAAGTTGGAGATCCGTGCAAATCCATGCTTGGAGAATGTCATTCTCATGGTTCAATGGAGGCCTCCCACTCAAGGGACTGTTAAATTGCATTATGATGTTTCAATTGTTCTAACTATTGGACAAGCCACTATTTGTGTGAGTGCAAGAAATCACAAGGGGAAACCTTGTGTTCTACATGTGTCAATGCACCAGGCCGTGCAACTCAATCGAGGAGGCCGAAGCGTGTGCTGCCTTGGTATGTTTATCCATCCTGTTTGCATACTACATTGGTCCGATTATCCTGGAAGTTGAGTGTGAGCTAGCCAAAATGCTACAACCGGGGATGCTTAATTGCCCTGCATGCTTTCCTTTAATCGGGACATCAGAACAATTTCGTGTCCAGCTAAGTTATTTTGGTCAAGTAGGAGGCACATGCTTTGGCAGCTGATGCTAGAATAATTGGTGACAAGACTCTGGCCGATGTTCCTAGTAATCTCCGTAGTATTTTGTTTGCTGGTTGTAAGGGCATCTCCAACATTATGTACTAAATCAGACACACAAATTGTATCCAACCGTATGCATCAAATCGGATAGCATTGTGGGTCAATTTTCAATGTACCCCTTTGAATGACAGAAAATGTTTGAACCGTGCGGTCCATATATTTAGGGCCAGAATCGGATGGACGCGCACCCTCGTGCAAGGAAGGGTTGAAGGCTTGAGAGGCATCCAGAGCACGTGTGGCTAGTAAATCCACCTTCCTTTGTCAAAGGAAATTCAGTACGGCGCTCGGTTGTAGAGTGCCCAACCTCACACTTCCACAGTCAAATCAAGTGCGCTCCAAGCAGTTGCAACCTCACGCCCTTTTGCTTTTCCTATAATCAATTCAAGTGCCGCGTTCCAAGCAACTGAGACCTCGCACGTTTTCTGGAGTAATTTCCTTGTAGTTATCATTTCTTCTAGCCTGCGGCTAAAATGTCCCCAAGCTGTCAGATTGCTGCTGGCTCCATCATCGGGCAGCTCGTTTGATGCGCCCCTGTGTTGGGCCCCGTGCTGGTTGATTCCTTGCAAAGGTCGCTTTTAATTTACCTTTCCCGGATGGATCGATTGATCCGATCTACGTGCAGCGTCGTGGCGCTGGCTTAGCTAGCAAGGTCTCTCTGGATCGATCGGATCCCGGTGGACAGATAGCAACAACCTTCAGATCTGGGGGTTCTCTGCTTACACGTCCACGGCCACGGCGACGCCTTTTCCGAACTGAATCGACCCTTCACCTGTTACGAGATGATGAAAGAACAAACACCTATGATAATTGCAAAAGGGACATGCATGAACTCTTGCGACGAAAGGGAGTGGAAGAATTATTTCACGGTGGAGCACCAATCAGCTAGCGGTTTCTAGAGATAATCAAAGGCATTTCGGATCAGGCGAACCTAGTACACTACTCTAGCCAGGCAGCTGGGAAGTCCAAGTCACGAGCAGTTTGGCGTGCCTCAACGCACGGGCGACCGACGAACAGTCACGACGGCCGCCGGGGCAGGTAGGCCGCGCCGCATTAGTGAGCGGCGACCCGATCAGCCGCGCCGACGCCACCATCCACGAACCGGGCCGGGTGGTGGCGAGTGGGCTTGTCCCAGACCCCGACCCCGACCCAACTTGTCTGTTGTCCCGCGGGACCAGGGTCCATCCAGGCGGCCCTACGCTCCACCGACACCGCGCGGGGAAGTGGATCACGCAGCGCGCGCGGGCGGGGCCCGGGGCACCGTACGTGGTGGACGCGATGCCCTGTGCCTGGTTCCGTGGACCAGCGGAGTGGGATACGGAGCTGCGGGCCCGCGTGTCGGTCGGTGCGGCGCAGTGGGCGAGGTGCGTGGTGGGGTGGCTCTCGCGGGGCAGAGGGGTTTGCGCAGTTGGCTCCCGCTCACGCGTTCGGCCCCATTTCCCGCGGTGTGTGCCGAGAGGAACGCGGCTGCTGTTTTTTACATTCCCACCCTCCGAAGAAAAACGTTCATTCATTCCGCATTTCTTCGTACACGATACTTCCCTCCCTAGTCCCTACGCACTTAGCAAAACGAGCCGTGCACTTGAAGAGCATGCTCCTAAAGAGACTAATTATGCTGCCCATGAGGCTGATTGTAATGGGGAGTATCATATGCTAGTATCATGCATATGAACTAGTGTATGATACTACATCCGTAATGCATAATATCATATGATGGTATCATAGTGGAGTATATTTATTGCCATGCATCACACAAAATAGCACAGCATTTAATATGATACGGTATCATGATATGATACTCAAGCATCTCTTTCTTTATTTAATTCCATGCTACCTCATCAAAATTGCTTAGTTGACATGCATGATACTACCATTACGGGCAGCCTGATGTAGCCAAACTAGCTAAAAGTAAGGTGTGTGTGGGGTGGATGAAAGATCCAACCGTAGAGATTGTTGATACTCTTGTAAAGATAATATGCTGGTCACCTTGCAATAAAGAGTACTCCCTCCATTCCTCAGTATAGGGTGTATAGTTTTTGGCACGGAAATTAAAGAACACACGTGGAGGGAAAATTTCACAAGTTTTGGGCGATATTACACCTGACTAATTGGCATGAGAAAATAGAGGAGATTGCCTAATATAAGGAAATGTAATCAAATCCCTGAAAAAAATATCCAAACGAGTGGTGCAACGCAATACACCTTATATTTCGGGTTTTTTCTCAAATATCTATACACCTGAAAAAATTATCCAAACTGAATCTATACACCTTATGTCAAAGAAGAAAGACATGGCTAACATTTAGGAGTCTCATAACGCCCGACGTCAGGTACAAGCACATGGCAAATCGAATGTTTTCGATAGCAAGTTTAGTAACGCGAGGATGATAGCTTTAGTTGGAAAGCATGTCAATTTCGTGTTTCAATTTATCTTTTTGACAGAAAATTACCGCGTGTGTCAACTAACTTGCCATCCTTGTATCACTATAATTGCCATTGAAGATGCTCGATTTGCCATGTGCTCGTAGCTGACATCATGTACTTATCATTTGGGAACATTCATGACTTGATGAAGTAGGCTATATGCAAGTGTTTTCTTTTATCCTCGATAGAGCTCCCTCCACAGTTTGCTAATTGAGAGGAAAAGAAATGTCACAAAGATAGGCATCACCTTCCTCCCATTCTCCCACAAGTTGTCTCGAAGATCGGCATCACCTTCCTCCTACTCTCTCACAAGTCAAAGCTAACAATGGTAACCGTTACCCGCATCCCCGTGGGTAACTATTGTATTAGGAGTCAGGAATGACCCAATTTCAATGCCCGCGTGGATGCTATTGGGTCAAATACCTTGCATAACATGTAAGAGGATGACGAGGGCGTGACGACCTTATGTGTGAGCCCTCAAATTGGTAGACTTCAGGTAATTTCAACAGATACCCGCCTCAGATAATTCTAATTTTCTATCGTCCCTCCTATTTGGTCCCAAAAAGGCCCAAAGAAAATCATAACCTAGCCACAACACATGCTCCCAGAAGCCTTACATGTTCTTTATTATGCTGAAATATTTTTTTATTGAAATGATGTTGAATATTATGTGGAGTGCGGGTATGTGTTCCCCATAGGGATGAAAAACCCAAAGAGGGCGAGGATGGAACTTTTTCTATCCCCGTAGGTGGGGACAGAGATGAAGATAGGCATGGGAGGGTGTCACAAGAACAAGAATGGGAGACCAATATCGGCCAGGGTGATCCTCATTGCCTCCAACTTGACCCACGAGACTGCAACCAACAGGGATAACAATTGGACTTCCATTGTCTCAATTTTTTTACAATCTGATGAACAATTAATACCGTAACATATACGACTAAAATGTCGGAGGAGAAAACCACTTCTGCGAACCATGAACCCAGCACTCGATTCACTGTCTTCTAGATGCCGCGGACGCAGACCACAATCTGCATCTGCTCCTGGTCTACCTCCCAGACTCCATGCCGACGCAAGAGCAAATGGCGTCGAAACGACGGGGCCCGAGGACACAGGTCCACCATAAGGATGTCACCGATGCCACATCATCCTTACTTGAACAAACTGGTTTTCAAATCCATCCCTAACCAAAGGACCGATTGCCTTGTCGGAGTAAGATCTGAGGAATTTTTATTCAGCGCTACTGTCGCCACCGCTGAAGTCAAGACAATGAACAGACTAAAAACCTAAACTACGAGAGTAAAAAAAATGATCCACGCGTGTGGATCCGATGACCCCTCTCACCACTGACGATCGAGGTCGCCTGTGGAGGGGAGCTGTCGGAGGGAGGCGGCAGGCAAGACTCCTCGCGGAGAGATCGCCTTTCATTTCTTTTCATGAAAGAAAGGATTGAGTATCTTGATTGACATGATCATGTTTGTTTGCACACCTACTCCGAGCGTGAGGCCAACTCCACCGCGCGACCCCAAACGGACGTCCGTTTTGTCTGGATTCTGTCCGTTTGGGCAGGGCGATATGGTCGTGTCCGGGCCTATCCTGGGATGCGGTGGCCGTGCGCCCAACACGCGGCCGCATCCTTTACCCCATCCTATCCGCCTTCATTTTCAAACAAAGAACATTTGAAATACCAGCGCACGGCCTAGTTCATGCCCGGCAACAAAGCCAGTGGCCTACACGTCCTCGCCGGCAACACAGCCAGCGGCCAGCAACACAGCCGGCCTCCAAAATGAATAGTTTTGCTCGCCGGCAACACAACCAGCGGCCGGCAACACAGTCGGCCTTCAAAATGAATCAGGTTCTCGCCGGCACACAGCCAGCGGCCCAACGGGCGACACCCATGCCAGCCTCCAAAAAAGAACGGCCACGGTCGACCGGACGACCTAGTTCAGGCCGTCAGCGTCGAACATCTCCTTCTGCCTGGCCTCGAACCAACTCCTCGTCTTGTCGCTCATCTTGGTCAAGTCCACACTCATGATCGCAGGGGCGACCTCCTTCGCTTTGGTTGCGGCATTGGTGGCCTCGATGTCGAGCTGCCTCTGCCTGGCCTTGACGTTTTCGGCCTCGATGTCGAGCTGCCTTTGCCGCACCGCCTCCTCCATGTCGATCTTCCATCTCTTGGCCGCCTCCTCCATCTCAAGCTTCTGCCTTTGAAGCTCTAGGTATTGCTTCATTTGCTCGTCCTTGTTTTGCCGCTTCTTCTCATCCCTCACATCCTATTGAGACATCATGCCATGCAACGTCTCATGCAAGGCCATGGATGAGGCATCACGTACGTTGTCCACCTTGGAGTTGGTCTTGCCCCTCGGCCTCTTGGACGCCTCGCCATCTCCACCTCCGGTGAACTTGGCCGTCTTCTTGCCTCTCTTCCCTTGAAGCTCACGGTATTGATCCTTGAACTTAGGACAATTGTTGATGATCGTCCAACAGTGCGTAAGAGTGAATGGCTTGTCATTGTGCCGGGCCTTGAATGATTCCAAAGATTGAAATGCCTACACCACAAGATCAACAAAAATTGTACATGCAAACATATACAAGGCCGAACACTTGGCCGTAGCAAGGAAAGGACTAGGATGAGGAGAGCATACCATGTCCCCAATGCCGAGACCACTCACGGGTCGTGCTTCAACGCTCTCAAATGCGGCGCAATATTTGTTGCACTCTTGTTGGATGAACAACCACCTCTTTTGAATCGAGCCGATGCCACGGTTGCTTGTGATTTGGTAGGGCTCAAATATCTTCCTTTCATGGAAAGTTTTGTGGACTCTCGTACAAAAAACTATGCCCTTTTATTGCGCGCCCCTCCTCGGATCTTGGCTAATCTCCATCCAACATTGGCAAATCAACTTGTCCTCATCTTGTGCATATGAACCAGTGTGAATGCTCTTCCTCCTCTTTTATGCTTCCGCTCTTTGGGTGAGCTCGTCGATGAACAATGGCTCGCCACTAATATCCATGTCATTGCCTTCTTCTTCATCACCATCACCTTCGACATAGATGTCATCGTCCTCATGCCACGAGTCACCATGGTCGTAGTCAGCACGGTCGTCGGCCTCTTCATCGGCAGTGAACTGGCCGCGGCCATCCTGACTTTGGGTCTCCTCGGGGTCGTAGACAGTGACGTGCCCACCCTCGTAGATCACTTCCTCCATGAACTGGTCGTAGTAGGGGTCGTCGACCGGTGCCGTTGGTGTTGGCATTCCATCGAACAAGACGCGGGGGGACGGCATGGTGCCCGTAAACGGCGGCCGTGCTTGCTTTCTTTGCATCTCGATGGACGGCCGACCGCCGCTGCTGGACCCAGGGGTGACGTTGAGGTCGATGACGGCCGCCGTGCGCGGGGTGGACGGCGGGATCACGTTCACGTCCGACGACCTCGAGAAACGGGTATGTCCATCGTGCCTTGGCAGGGGAAAGCCGGGCGACATTGGCATGGTCCGCAACGTGGGCGACTGGCAGTGCGAAGGCCAGGCGACCGACGACCCTGTGCTCGCCGGACCGACGGTCGCTCCAGAGAAACCGGCCGGACAACAAATGCCAGCCATGAGAAGGGCGTGCGCTTTGCTGACGATGGCCTACTTCTCCTCGACCTCAGCCGTGCGCCGTGCGGCCTCAATCGCTACGCGGTCGGCGGCTCTCTTGTCCACGACAATGTTGTCCTTGGCGACCGCCCTCCGGCTCCTCCTCTTCACCGATTCCGCGTCCAACTTGGCGATCTCCTCCGGCGTGCACTCCGACCGCGTCTTCCTTGGCGCCTTGCCCTTCTTCTTGTTGGCCATTCCGGGCGGGTCGATGGCCAGCCTGCCGGAGTTCGGCTGGGCGTCGGCCATGGATGGGGGAGGGAGTGGGACGGGCGGGACGTGGGAGGGTTTGGGGGGGGGGATGGCGCCAAAGGGGCCGTGGGGAGGTTTTGCTTTGTGTCACCGACATGCGGGCCAGGGGTGGACAAGCGCGCGCGTCCCGCCCGTCCGCGCGCTGTCCGTTTCACCCCAAAACCGTCGCAAAGTTGGGCCGGGGATGGGTCGAAAGCGGACACAAAACGGGCAAAAGTCTGTTTGCTCCCGCGCGCTGGGCCGCTTGGTTTGTCCCTTTTACCCCAAACGGACGGGGCCGGACAGGATGGGGTCGCGCGGTGGAGTTGGCCACCGCGCGACCCCAAACGGACGTCCGTTTTGTCCGAATTCTGTCCGTTTAGGTAGGGCAATGGGGTCGTGTCCGGGCAGTTTCCGGGATGCGGTGGCCGTGTGCCCAACGCGCGGACGCATCCCGGCCGCATCTTGTCCGCGTGCACATTTCTTTGCAAGTCCTTAAACTTTTTTTCATCATTCATTTTTGGTACAAGACAATACATCATCACATTTTGACTAGTAAAGGAAAGCCAAAGAAAACAAGAACCACAAGAATACATTTGAGAAGATACCCAACTTCCATAACTGCTCCCTTGAGTTGGGTTAGGGCCTTCTCGGTGCACTCATTGTTGATCTGTGAAGGAGGCTCGACGTTTCACCCTCCTTTTTTCTTCAAGCCAGAAGTCGATGTTGCTTCCTCAGACGTAGTATCGTGCCTAGCCTCTAATCTAGCAACAAGTGCACTTGTCTCATCTACAACCTCTAGGCTAGCTAAAAGTGCACGAACATGTACTAAATCTCGCTCTATCAATATATCGATGTACTCTTCTTCCCAATACCAAAACTTGCATCCATTCTACACAATAAAACTTAAAGTTAGCACAACTAGTCTAATCCGAGAGGACAAACCGAAGCTAAAAAGAGCACATACCCCATCGTTTAAGCACTTGATGAACACCCATCCGGGATGCTCCGGCGTTGTAGACACGCGCCGCACGACCATCCTTGGGCAGTGGTCGCACTTGATGAGGGGCAACGGTGCGCCGACAAGCTTTTGGGCAAGCATCGAGCCCAGCCGGCCGCCATTCGTGTATCTGCCGGCGGACCATCGACGGTGCAGATCCGAGTGGCTAGAGGACGAGCCACTGCCTGCATGTGGCCTTGCGGCCCTGCCAGGGCCTTCCGGCGAGGTGCCCGACCAGTCCATGGCACGGCCCGGCCTCCCACAGCCGGGCGAGCTCAAGACCGACCGGATCCGCCCCAAATCCGGCCGACGAGTGTGCAAACCAGATGGCCGTGGTTGGGTAGCTCGGCGGCGACGAGGGGAAGGGGCAGGGCGACCGCGCGTCCGAGTTGCACGACTGCAATTGCAGCGGCGGCGGCGGCGGCGAGGGAAAGAGTGGAGAAGAGTGGAGTGGGGTGCACCGGAGGGAGGGAGGGGGCGGATAGAAAAAGGCCCGTCCTGTGCCACCGACGGGCGGGCCAGGGGAGGACACGCGCAGACGGCCGGCGCGTCCGCGTGGTGTCCGTTTCACCCCATAAGCGGCGCAAACTTGGGCCGCGGATGGGTCAAAAACGGACAAAAGTCCGTTTGCTCCCGCGCGCTGGGCCGCCCGGTTTGTCTGTTTTACCCTAAACGGACGGGCCCGGACAGGATGGGGTCGCGCGGTGGAGTTGGCCTGAGTGCATGTTACATAGGTACTGGCTGGCTACAATAATGCGAGCCCGAGAGGGCAAATCTGCAAAAGATGGCAGCCCATGAGAATCCCACATTTTTAGTCAAGATTCTCGGACTAACTTAACCCGTGCGTACGGCCTAATGCCATCGCCACTGCCCCCATCCATCTCCTTCGCTCGCTCGCACTGTCACACACACGACACACTCCACTGCCCTCGCTCCTCCCCCTCCCCCTCCCGCACGCTAGCTGGAGGCGTTCCCAGCCTTTATAACGCGGCGAGGCCACACTGCGGATCCAAGCACGCTTCGCCCCCTCGATCCCCTCGCCCCCTCCTCGAGATCCGCTCGGAGCCGCCGCGCCCCAGCTCCCCGGCCGGCGAGGTACGAACCCGCCGCCCCCGCATTGCCCGCCTCCCCCTCTCCTCCTCTCCCCGTCCGCCGCAGCGGATCTAGCTCCAGCTTGCTCGTTCGGCTGATTGGCTAGTGGTTCAGTTCACCGCTTTGCTATGGCGCCCGCTAGTGTCTTAGACTGCGCCTGTACGTGTACCCTGCTCGGAGCCAAGCTCCGCCCACAGATCCGATTGCGATTTGGGGCCAGGAATGGGGATTTGCCAGATTTTCCCTTCATTAATGCACGCGCCTTGTAGTAGTTCTGTTTGCGTGCTTGCCGATAGAAGGGCAGTATTTGCTTGCCTTTTTCATGGCTTTCCTCTTGGGAAGCGTTGGCTTGGTAGGAAACAAGATACGGAAACAACGCTTTTCTGGGACTTATTATTGAGTTTTGTAATGCTCTGCGGATCCGGCGCTTCCTTCTTCAGATCTGGTGGTTTGGTTGTTACAGTAGTACTATAAATATAAATAAATTTCTACTGCTCTGGGTTCTAACGAAGTAGTTTAATTTGCTCTAGGTGCGCGCGGTGTGTGGCAGAAAGCAGCAAAGCTCTGCAACCTCTGATATAGACAAGCCGCGTGCAGCGGGGGTGGTCCTGTACATGTGCTAGCGGGACTGATGGCATTTGGCCGAGGCGCGAAGATGGACGGCAGGCGGCCCTCGTCGCCGTCCTCGTCGTTGTGCACGACGACCACCGTCGTCGTGTTTGTGGCGCTCTGCCTGGTGGGCGCCTGGATGATGACGTCCACCACAGTCTTCCCGGTAGAGCCTACTTCGAACAAGAAGTCGGAGCCGATAGAGGTATCAACATCGAATAAGAAGACGGAGGTCAAGGATCAGCGCGCAGAAGTTGGCTTTGGTGAAACCGACGATGCGGCGAAATCCGGCAGTGTTAGCTCGGAGAAATTCGAGGACACTGACAACAATGACAATGTTCCAGATGAGTCGCATAGTAACAGGGATGCTCCTGAGGAAGAGAAGTTCCCTGAGAACACAATGGAGAAGCCTGTGGAGATGGCTGAAGAAAAGGAACCACCAAAGGAGAAGGAGGACAGTAAGGATTCATTTGATGATGCAAATGGAAAATCAGAAGGACAGAGTGCTAAGGAGGGTGGGGAGACTGGGCAATCTGGTGATGAGGAGGAGAAGAGCACAACTGACAATGATGCTGAAAAATCCGATGGGGAGAAGAAGGAAGATCAAGAAGCAAAGTCTGAGGACGATGCAACTGAACAGCCTCAAATCGAGGAGAAAGTGGAAGAAAGTGGAGAGAAGGAACCGGCTGCAAAAGCTAATGAGGTATTTCCTGATGGAGCTCAGTCTGAACTTCTCAAGGAGTCGAATACCGAGAATGGGTCATTCCCTACACAGGCTGCAGAGTCAAAGAATGAGAAGGAAGCTCAAGCAGCATCGAAATCTTCAGGTGATGAAGTCACCTATAGCTGGAAATTATGTAATAGCAGTGCCGTGACAGATTACATACCTTGCCTTGACAATGAGAAGGCTATCAAGAAACTTCATTCTACCAAGCATTATGAACACCGTGAGAGGCATTGCCCTGCGGAGCCTCCGACTTGCCTTGTTCCACTTCCCGAAGGATATAAGCGCCCCATTGAGTGGCCCAAGAGCAGGGACAAGGTACTTCTGTCTTTTCATGATGTTTCCACAACACTGAGTAATCTTTGGTTGATCAACTTCTCCTTTTGCTTATTAGAAATGCACTATTTTTGCAGGTATGGTACAGCAACGTCCCTCACACCAAGCTTGCAGAGTACAAGGGCCATCAGAACTGGGTTAAAGTTTCTGGGGATCATCTTCTGTTTCCTGGGGGCGGGACTCAGTTCAAGAATGGTGCACTCCATTACATCGATACCATTCAGCAGGTTTATTACCATTGCCCCAATTATGACTCATACTTCCACACACGAACAATTGACTAATAAACTGTTGCTATCACTCCCTTGAAGGAGATTGCACATGTTCCAGGACTGTGATGATGAAATTTGCACGTTCTTTCTTTGAAACCGATATTATCACCTATTATGTTTGTCAAAAATCTATGCATTTACATGCTTATCAAACTACCGTGTGCAGGCTTTACCTGATATTGCATGGGGTAAACGAAGCCGTGTGATTCTAGATGTTGGTTGTGGAGTTGCTAGCTTTGGTGGCTACATGTTTGATAGAGATGTGCTTACCATGTCATTTGCTCCAAAAGACGAGCACGAAGCTCAAGTACAGTTTGCGCTCGAGAGGGGAATTCCAGCAATATCAGCTGTAATGGGCACCAAGAGACTTCCATATCCCAGCAGGGTTTTTGATGTCATTCACTGTGCTCGCTGCAGGGTCCCTTGGCACATTGAAGGTTTGTCTTGTTGGTGGCATGTTTTAATTTTTGATTTCTCCTGCTAACTACCATGTACTGTATAGTATGAATACAGTTTATGACAACTGGTTACTTTCAGGTGGCAAGCTTTTGCTGGAATTGAACCGACTATTACGTCCTGGTGGTTACTTCGTCTGGTCTGCCACTCCTGTTTACCAAAAGCTCCCTGAAGATGTTGAAATTTGGAATGGTATTGTACCGAACTCCTCTTTCAATATCACTCATACCGTTATACAGAACTTTGCTGCAATATCAATGAACCGTATCAAAACTATTATTTTCCTCTGTTTCTTTAGAACAGTTCAAATAGCTGTTCACTTGCTTTGGTGATCAGAAATAAATGTTTCTGCCTCTGAATGGCTACACCTGATTTTCCATCGAACACTGCACCACAACCGACATATAGAGAAACACACGTTGCTTGTAACAGAAGTTCAAATTTTATAAACTCTCTTTAACTGTTCTTTTTCACAACGGCTGATAGCACAAGTTGTGCTTATTATCACAAATACGATGAACCATTGGTTAGCATTAGATGTGCCCAACTTCATGAATAGACTAGACCTGTTTAATAAAATAGTAAAATCATGCCACAAACCAACTGCAAAGTTTTTCATCTATCATCCAGGTGAACCAGATCTAACACTCAGTGGCTTCCTTTTTTCAGCCATGTCTTCTCTGACAAAGTCCATGTGCTGGAAAATGGTTAAGAAAACAAAGGATACATTAAATCAAGTTGGTATGGCCATATATCAGAAGCCAATGGACAACAATTGCTACGAGAAAAGATCTGAAGACAGCCCACCACTATGCAAGGAAACCGACGATGCAGATGCTGCATGGTATGGTTAAGGCTCTTTTGCTACCTTAATATTTACATATCTGAACTACTCTGCCTTTTCTTAAACAATCTTGTGTTATGCAGGAATGTTCCTTTGCAAGCGTGCATACCCAAATTGCCGATTGGTCCATCAGTAAGAGGATCAAAATGGCCAGAGATGTGGCCTCAAAGGCTTGAGAAGACTCCCTTCTGGATTGATGGTTCTCGTGTTGGAGTTTATGGAAAACCAGCGAATGAAGACTTCGAGGCAGACTATGCACACTGGAAGCGTGTTGTAAGTAAGTCGTATGTGAATGGCATGGGGATTGACTGGTCTAAAGTGAGAAATGTCATGGACATGAGAGCCGTATACGGAGGGTAAGTAAATGGCTTTCTTTAGATCTCTCGATGATGTATTTTGATTTTGAATTCCATTCATTTCACAAAATATTTCATTCAAGAACACTCATAATGAGAATGCATTCACACCTCCCTTTAGTTATTTCTCTTGGCTAATGTTTTACATTTGTTGCTTTGCAGTTTTGCTGCAGCACTGAGGGACCAAAAAGTCTGGGTTATGAATATCGTGCCAATCGATTCACCTGACACACTGCCAATTGTTTATGAGCGTGGCTTGTTTGGAATGTATCATGACTGGTGCGAATCTTTCAGCACTTACCCGAGAACATATGACCTCCTACACGCAGACCATCTCTTCTCAAAGCTCAAAAAGAGGTCAGTGTTTTACTGTCTCGGTGATTTCAGTTTCTTCATACTTGCTAGACTGAAATTCATTTTCATTCACTGTTTGGGGAATTTTAAACATCAACTCAGAGCTCATGATAAGATAACTTTGAGAACTCCAAGAAACATTTTTTTTGAAATATTCCTTGCATCCAACTACCTCTCTTTGGGGTTCAAGCTCCTTTTTGAAAAAAAAGTCTCTCCCCACATGCCACCCAATTCCTATGTTTATACCGTTGGGTTCTTCAATTCATGCGTCTGAATGGGCCTCAAGGATTTGAGTCCTACAAGGTTCTCATATACTTCCTCCGTTACTAGTTCAAATTTGAACTAAAACCACAACACTTATTTTGAAATGGAGGGAGTATGTGCCAACATCATTTTGTGCGTGTTGTACTGGTTTGCATAACCGAATCGTCTCAAGCAATCATGTTGTTTGCTCGCAGATGTAAATTGGTGGGAGTGTTTGCCGAGGTTGACCGGATATTGCGGCCAGAAGGCAAGCTGATTGTGAGGGACGACGCGGAGACAATAAGCGAGCTCGAAAGCATGGCGAAGTCCCTGCAGTGGGAGGTGCGCATGACCTACGCCAAGGACAAGGAAGGGCTGCTCTGCGTCCAAAAGACCACGTGGCGGCCCAAGGAGATCGAAGCAAGCATGTAGTGAAATATACATTCGACGCAAAACTGTTCCCGGTTAGTGGGCACGTATTACACTAGACTGAATTTTGGCTCTAGATATAAGTATATGATTCTTGTTGATGCTGAAAAAGGCAAAAGCATTGTGCAGCTGTAGAATCATGTATGTGTTTTTTTTTCTTCATTCTTTCTTTTGCTTGGACAACATTTGTTGTAAAATGAATGTAATGCTGTACTGGAAGCCAATAGGTAGAACCACGGCACGGAGGGTGGTATCAGTTCTTAAGGAAAACCTCACTTCTGGTAATGCTATAGCAGCCAAGTATCCTTGAATTCGTGATGGCTGTGTGCATCCTCTTGATGCAGAGGCCTGGGGACTGGGGTAATCCTCCTTTTTGAAGAAAAAAAAAAGATGTGAAAGAGCCAAACCTGCACTGCATGAACACTGGGAGGAATTGTTACGATCCTGCCAGGAGATCCAGAGAAACATCACCTCTTATGCTTCTACGTAGTTGCTATCAAATTCCAGATCCATATTACAAGCAGTAGAGCCGTAGAGGAGGCAGGAGGCAGGTACACCCTAGACAGGGCCCTTCATTTCAAATTTTTGATCCACTGGATGCCGGGAAATGGATGAACTGGTGTTATTTGTCTTACAACTCGCACACGCTTACCGCCGTGGCCCACTGGTGATCTCCCTGCTTGCGGGGCCCGCCATCTTGCTCACTCTCATCGGACACAGTGGCCTTCCCCGCACAAGACACGCCCGCACAATCTCTTCAGTTTCGTCAGTTAACATCTCCACTCTGCTCTCCTCTTCTCGTTCCGCCGCCGCACGCTCAGCCAAGGCATGGGTCTCGGCGCTTCTCCGAGCGGCGCTGCATCCCATCCGGAGCGTCACAGAAAGCTACTCTCCATACGTCTGCGATATTCAGGACGTGGCGCGGCCGGAAGCCGTCGAAGCAGCAGATCGCTCGGATCGCGATCGCATCCGCGGAACCAAACAACGGCGCCCATTCCCATCCCCGCTCCGTTCGCCTTGGCCGGCATCGGCACGCATGCCGACGCTCCGTTCCAAAAATGGCAGCTCCGACGAAGATAAGCGCGAACCATATACAAACAACTTCCGATTTCCCGCCGCATACAGGACACGGAAAGAAACGGGACCACGCCGAGCCGAGCCACGGGAAGAGGGGAGATGCTCCACGGTGGCCTCCGCGTGGCGCAACCCAACAAAAGCCGGCGATTCTCTTCTCCAACTTGATACCAAGCCGCAGCGTTTTGTGAGAGGGAAGAAGAAACCAAAGCCCTGATGGCGTCCGTCCAGAATGGAAATCTCGAGAGGTCCTATTTACGTGCAAGCGTCCATCCGTCCTCGTATTTCTTCGTGTCGCGGTCTTGACCGCGACGGCCATTAAAGGTGTGTACAATGGTTGATAAGATAATTTTATCTTTGACATGCGACATAATTCAGAGATTGCGATTAAAAACGATGTACAATGAATTATCTCTTACTCTTGCCTCTAATGTAAATATAAGTCTTTTTATATATTTTAATATGAACTATATACGGATGTATATAGACATATTTTAGAGTGTAGATTTACTTATTTGGGGTCGTATGTAGTCCATATTAAAATCTGTATAAGTACATATATCTAGAAACGGAGGGAGTAGAAATCTCTAAATATGTGCGATGACCATTGTTGCTAAGAGGTTATCTCTTAGATAAGAGAAGGTAAGCATTTCTTTTATGTTTTCTCTCTCCGTCGCTTCAACATTTATCCTATGTGAAACTCTTAAGATAGAACCGTCGTACATGATCTGAGGCGGAAGCGAAAAAAGAAGAAGAAAGCAAAGGCAGGAAATGCGTTTATATATATTATATATATTCCATGATTTCCATGGTATGTACACTAGGTGAGGTGAGGAGGGGGCATGCATATGGAGAGTCGTGACAAACAAGGCTAGGAGGGGGGGGGGGGGGGGGGGACGCGAGGCAGCGTCCAAAAATGGAAGGTGGTGTGGGGCCGGAAATCCACGTGGGCACCACTCCGCCCGGGCCCACCGCACCTGAGAAGAGGGGCGCGCGCGCACGTGGGCTGGTCCCGACAAAAATTCCGTGTCGCGATCCTCGGGTCGAATCAGCCCGTGGATCGATCGTTTCGTAGCAGCAGAATCAGGCCGCCTCCTGGGCCGAGGAGGAGGAGGAGGAGGAGAACCACTGGGTGAAGGCGTCGAGGGTGCGCGTTGTTAGACTGTATTTGTACGTAGTCTCTGTATAAGTCTTGTATATTGTATCGTACACCTTGTGTACTCCTTATATATATGAGATAGCCACACCCCTTTACGGGTGTCGTGCAGTTTCCCAAAACCTTGTGTTTAACATGGTATCAACCCTAACCGGTCCAATGTCTTCCGCCGCCGCCGCCACGACCGCATCAACATCCGCCGCCGCCGCCGTCGCGCCGGCTCCTCTCTTCGCGCCCCCTGGCCTCGGTCTACTCCGGCCAGGCCTCGATGGCGGGGCCTTCGTCCGATCTGCAGCCGCCTCCTTCCCCGATCGCGCCACCGCAGGGCTGGGGCGCTGCGTACCCCGACCCGGCGGGTCCCTGGATGGGATCGGCGCCCTACGGGGCCCCTCCCTCGCCGACCGCCAGGCCATACGGGGCCCCTCCTCCGTCGACTGCAGGGCCCTACGGGGCCCCTCCTGCGGCTGCTGCGACCAACGCCGCCGCCCCGTACGGATCGCCGTATCCGGCTGTCGCGGCTACGGCGCCCTACGTCGCTGCGACCCCGCAGCCCTACGGCGCTGCTAACAGCGGGTCGGCCCGGGCACCGGCTGTGCCCTACGGTGCCCCGCCACCGCCGCTGCCCTACGGTGGATAGTATCCACCTCCGATGGCCGCGTCCTACCCTGGAGCTGCTGCACCGTCCTCGACGCCGGGCCCTGGTGCATCTGCTGGATCATCCCATATGGCCTACTACACGTCGCCTCCCGTGGCTGATCATGCCTCGGCAGTTGCACCGTTTTACTTCGCGCATCTCATCTCGGTGAAGCTTACGACAGACAACTATCTGTCATGGCGTGCACAGGTGCTGCCGCTTCTCCGCAGTCACTACCTGGAGGGCTATGTTGATGGTTCCTTGCCATGTCCTCCACCGCATCATCCGGCGTATCATGCATGGATTGCTCAGGATCAGGCCATCCTCTCCGCGATCCAGTCATCGCTCACCGAAGGGGTGTCCTCCTTGGTTCTCTTCGCTGCCACGTCTCAGGAGGCGTGGTCTGCTCTGCACATGAGCTTCGCATCTCGGCAGCATGCGCGCGCTCACACTATTCGCACGGAGCTGGGGGAGACCAAGCTCCTTGACCTCAGCATCACCGACTATTTCGGCAAGATGACGCGTATCGCTGATACCTTGGCCTCCATTGGCCAGCCGCTTCGCAAGGAGGACTTCACCACCTTCGTCATGAACGGACTGGACGACGACTATGATAACCTTGCTGAAAATATCAATGGTCGTGACACTCCACTTGAACCTCGCGATCTCTACGCCCGCCTCCTCGCCACGGAACAGCGCATCAAGTCTCGCCGTTCTAACCCTAGTTTTCTTGCTGCCAACGCTGCCATGCGTGGCAAAGGGAAGCCCTTCAAGTCACCCTCCGCCGGCAAGCCAGTGCCTTCGGCTTCACAGACTCAGCGGCCGCCTGCCGCCGCTGCCATGCCTCCGACCGGGGGTGGTCGGTGTGCCTGCTGCCCCTCATGTGGTGTTCAGCTCCCCTGTCAGCTGTGCAACATTCCAGGTCACATCGCCTCCCGCTGTTATCGCCGCTTCAAGCAGGACTTCCTCGGCATCGGCAACAATGGCAAAGGCAACGAGAAGCAGGCTGCCCTGGCCACTCATGAGCCTGCTCGCCAAGCAGGCCACACTCCATCATATCCCATCGACCCAACTTGGTACATGGACACGGGCGCTACGAATCATCTGACAGGCGAGATGGGCAAACTCTCCATGCAAGAACCGTACCGTGGACATGATCAGATTCACACCGCCAATGGAGCAGGTATGCACATATCACATGTTGGTCAGGCCTCTCTCTTAACTCGCACACAAAAATCTCTTCATCTCCGTAATGTTCTTCGAGTTCCTTCTGCTACTTGTAGCTTATTGTCTGTTCCTCAACTTACTCGTGATAACAATGTTTTCACTGAGTTTCATCCTTTTTATTTTTTTATCAAGGATCGGGCCACGAGGGACGTTCTGCTTAGAGGTCGCCTGCGTGATGGACTTTATGCACTTGATCCACCATCTACTCCTCGAGTGTTCAGCGGTGTCCGTGTTTCGCCCACTCATTGGCATGCACGGCTTGGTCATCTTGCAACTCCCATAGTTCGTAGTATCCTTCATAGTCATAATCTTCCCATTGTGTCCAATAAAGATGCTGCCACAGTCTGTAATGCCTGTCAGCAAGGCAAGAGTCATCAGCTTTCGTTTTCAGATTCGAGTCGTGTCGTTAAAACTCCACTTGAGCTTATTTTTTCTGATGTATGGGGGCATGCCCAAACTTCTGTGAGCGGTCATAATTATTATGTCAGTTTTATTGATGCTTATAGTCGATTTACATGGCTTTACCTTATCAAGCGTAAATCTGACGTGTTTGATGTGTTTCTCCAATTTCAAGCTCATGTTGAGCGTCTTCTCAAGCATAAGATTATCCATGTTCAGACCGATTGGGGGGTGAGTATCACAACCTCAATTCTTTTTTTAATAAGCTTGGAATTTCACATCGCATGTCTTGTCCTCATACACATCAACAGAATGGCACGGCTGAACGTAAGCATCGTCACATTGTTGAAACTGGTCTCACTTTACTTGCCCATGCATCGGTACCTTTTCGGTTTTGGAGTGATGCGTTTTCCACTGCCTGTTTTCTCATAAATAGGCTTCCTACACGACTCCTTGGAATGAAAACACCGCTTGAACTGTTGCTTAATGAGTCTCCGGATTATACCTTTCTCAAAGTTTTTGGCTTTGCTTGCTGGCCTCATCTTCGTCCATATAATAAGCGCAAGCTTGAGTTTCGATCCAAACTTTGTGTTTTTCTTGGGTATAGCTCTCTTCATAAAGGGTACAAGTGTCTCCACATTCCGTCTAATCGTGTCTACATCTCGCGTGATGTTGTTTTTGATGAGAATGTATTCCCGTTCTCGTCTTTCTCCATAACTCCTGCACCTCCGGTTCCATCTTCATCTACCACTTCTCCCCTGCCAGCTCAATTTGTTGATATTGCATACTCTCCTGCGTTGTTGCCTAATCATGCTGCAGGTACAGGTCGTGGAGCTCGTCTTGAGTTACTGGATGAACAGGAGGAGCCGTCGGGTGCACCTGGCGTGATGCCTGGTGCCATGCATGTGCCATGCATGCCTCCCGCGCGACCGGGGTCGGCAGCCCCGGCCTCACCCGCGCGACCGGGGTCGGCTGCCGCACCAGCTCTTCCCAGGCTGGAATCGCCTGGGCCTCAAGGTGTCGCCCCTGACTCCCCTGGGCTGGCCTCGCCTTGGCAGACCGTGGACGGCGTGGAGCAGCCGGCCTCCCCTGGGCCGGAGTCGCCTGGGCTGGTCTCCCCTGGACCAGCCTCGCCTGGGCTGGGATCGCCTGGGCTGGTGTCGCCCGCCTCCGTGCCGTCGTCTGGCTCTGCCTCGTCACTGCCTTCGTCGCCTGATGCCTCGCCGGTCTCTCTGGTTCCGTCACGACCGGCTGCTGCTGCTCAGAGGCCGCACACGCGCAGCAGGTCTGGCATTTTTTGTCCCAAGCAACGCAAAGATGGGACGGTGGCGTGGCTTGCAGCATGTGTTGCTCATCTAAAGGAAGATCCTTCGGCTGAACCGCGTCATTTTCAGGCTGCCCTTGGGATCCCTCATTGGCGACAGGCTATGGAACTAGAGTTTCAAGCGTTATTGACAAATGGTACATGGCAACTTGTTCCTCCGGTCTCTGGTGTTAATGTCACTGACTCCAAGTGGGTCTTCAAAGTTAAAAGGCATGCTGATGGTTCTATTGAACGCTATAAGGCACGGTTAGTGGCGAAAGGGTTCAAACAACGGTATGGTCTTGACTATGAGGATACATATAGTCCGGTGATCAAACCAACGACTATCCAACTTCTGTTGTCCTTGGCTGTTACTCGAGACTGGTTTCTTCGTCAGTTGGACGTTCAGAATGCCTTTTTACATGGAGTTCTGGATGAGGAGGTTTATATGCGTCAGCCACCAGGATTTGTGGATTCTGCTCGCCCTCATCATCTGTGCCGCCTGGTCAAGGCGCTCTATGGGCTGAAGCAGGCTCCTCGTGCCTGGCATGCCAGGTTGGGCTCTGTTCTTCGGTCCCTGGGATTTGTTCCTTCCACTGCTGATACGTCACTCTTCCTTCTGCATTGGCCTGAGGTGAGGATGTATCTGCTGGTGTATGTTGATGATATTATTCTCATCAGCTCATCTGATGCTGCTGCTGATCGTCTCATCTCCTCCTTGAGTGGTGATTTTGCGGTGAAGGATTTAGGCACGTTGCATTACTTCCTTGGCTTGGAAGTCTCTCGTTCTCCTGCTGGTTTGACACTCACTCAACATAAGTACTTCATGGATTTGCTGCGCAAGGCAGGTATGCTACAGTGTAAACATGCCATGACTCCTATGTCTGCTACTGATCGTTTGTCTGCATTTGATGGAGATCCTCTCACTTCGGATGACTCTACTGAGTATCAAAGTATTGTTGGTGGTCTGCAGTATCTGACCATCACTCGGCCTGACATCTCCTATGCAGTCAATCGTGTTTGTCAGTTTCTTCATGCTCCTCGGACTACTCACTGGTCAGCGGTGAAGCGTATTCTTCGTTATGTACGTCTCACTGCAGCATATGGTTTACTTCTTCAGCCAGCGCCGTCTTTTGCACTTTCAGCTTTTTCAGACGCAGACTGGGCTGGTAATCTAGATGACAGGCGATCCACAGGGGGACATGATGTCTTCTTTGGTCCTAATCTGATCGCCTGGGCTGCTCGTAAACAAGCTACGGTGTCCAGGAGTAGCACTGAGGCTGAATACAAGGCAGTTGCCAATGCTACAGCTGAGATCATATGGGTACAGTCCTTGTTGAGAGAGTTGGGAGTTCCTCAACCTCAGCCACCTGTCCTTTGGTGTGACAACATTGGTGCGACATATCTATCATCTAACCCGGTGTTTCATGCTCGGACCAAACACATTGAAGTTGATTATCACTTTGTGCGGGAACGTGTTGCACAGAAGCTACTTTCTATCAAGTTTATCTCATCCAAAGATCAACTTGCCGACATCTTCACGAAGCCTCTACCACAACCTCAGTTTGTAGGCTGTAGGCGCAATCTTAATGTACTTTGTACCTCAGGGCATAGTTAAGATTGAGGGAGGGTGTTAGACTGTATTTGTACGTAGTCTCTGTATAAGTCTTGTATATTGTATCGTACACCTTGTGTACTCCTTATATATACGGATCTGCTAATTTACATGCGGATGAAAACAATTCGCCTTCATCCGTTTCCTGTGCCCTGAGATCTGTGCATGGAGATTCGTGTGTGTGACCCGTTATTTGTCTCGTTTCTCTTATCGGGCCCGTGTGGTTGACCTGTTATTTTTTCCATCGCAACCCGCGTGTCTGTGTGGTTGACACTGTCGCCCTCCTCCTAGCCGAACACGCAACCCCGAACAGAGTCGAGCGAGAGAGAGATAGCCATGGCGATTTGGAGCTCCGCCTCACCGCTCGATCCAGTGTTTTGGTGGTGACTCGTCCGCGCTCTCCCTCGTGCTGCCCCGCTTCCTTCGCCTCCCTTCTGTTCCTGCCGGCGGGATCTGCGGCATCTTTCGGCCCCGCACCAATCCGTCCCCATTTCCGTCGCTGGCGATTTTGTTCGTCGGATTCAGTTCCCCCCCCTCCCTTTTTGTTGTTCTTGTGATCTGTTAGGTAGGGAGTTGGTTTTGTCTGTCAGATTTGATGATTGTATCCATCCCCCGCAGCTTTTTTCCGTGTAGATTTGTTTAGGTTGCACTGTTTCTGGGATGCGTTTGATTGTTCTGCTAAGCGCGGTAGCTGCCGTAGCTGGGATGTGTGTCAGTTCGATGTGCTGATCTATAATTGATTGGATGTTGGAGTCCGAGTTGTTCATGTGAGGCTGGCTTGCTTAGTTGTAGTACTCTGATGTATTCAGTCAATTCGAACGGATGTATTCTGTTCCCTGGCCTTTAATCCCTAGACCATTTCTCTTCACTGGTATCGTTTAGTGGGTATGTGGTTTACTCTGTAATTTCTATTTTGGATTTACAGTGCAATCCCCATTGTTTTTTAGAGTGATTTTCAGTGTAATTCATACTGGATTTTCATTGATTTTCACTGTAATCCGTACTGGATTTCCAGTGTAATTTTCTTGTGGATAGGTAGTATATTTGTAGTGTAAATCCAAAGCAATTTGTAGTGTAATCCCCGGTTATTTTACAGTGTAATTTCAGTGTATTTGCACTATATTTGCTAGTGGAATAATAGTGTATATGTCCTAATTGCAGTGTATTTTTGACAGTGGGGTTGCACTGTATTTGTTAGTGGAATTACAGTGTATTTGTCAGTGATGTACAGTGTAATTTGATAGCTGATTTACAGTGTAATTGCCATGAATTTGCACTGTATTCGCTAGTGGAATTACAATGTAATTCACTTGAATTTTTATAGTGGAATTGCGTTTTGGATTTACTGTATATTTGTCAGCAAATTTATAGTGTAATTCATAGCTGGTTTTACTGTGTAAATTCAGTGTAATTTACACTTTAATTGAGTAGCAGAGGAATTGTGACTGTTCTTGTGATGCACCGCTAGTTTGTATGTTCTTGTGATGCATCTGATTCCAGTGTATTTTCTTGAGGATTTAGAGTATAATTATATTCGGATGTACACTGTAATCTTCATCGGAATTCCAGTGTATTTTCTTAGTGGGTGATTACAGTGTATTTACAATGTAATTCTCAGTTGGTTTCTACTGTAATTCGCATGGGATTTCTTCACTAGTGGGTTATGTAGTGAAATAAAAGAGATGTAGACTGTAAATGCTATCAATGCATTTCTTCTTTATATTTTTGTTATGTTTTATCCCTTTTGCCATTTCATCTCAGACATTTTGTCCTTTTCTTTGTGTTTGTACATATTTAGGTTATAGATTAAAGTATGGGGGGACTCATGAAGGCTTTTGGTAAGGGCACTTCTGCTGCTTGTGTTCAAGATTGTGATGATTCAGATGGGGATCCTTTTGTCCCCAATGATTTTGCTGAGGATGATCCTTTTCAAGATTCGGAGGTTATATTTCTAATTTGATTTTTTATTTCTTGTTTGGTAGCTTATTTGTTCCGGTTTTCTAGTTCATTCATTTGTTTCATCTGTTAACTGCAGGAACGTCAAATGGATGATCATGGTTTCGAGAAAGTCTTAGGCTATGCTTTTTAGCTGCTTTTTTCTAGTCTGGCTCTGATAAAGATGGGGTATGTACCTGCTCAGGGCATGTGCTGCTATGATAAAGTGGATTTATTTCTGGTCATGTCCTCTTCCAGTTTTTTGACTGTAGTCCCTGATGGGTTGTAGTGTAATTATTTGTAGATTTTGCTCTGTAATGCCCAGTGGAATTACACTGTATGTTAATTGGTCTTACATAGTAATTCTTAGCGGGTTCACACACTAATTTACAAAGTAGTTTACACAGTAATTTTAGCACTTCCTTACTGTTGGTTAGTGTTCATTTTTGTTGGCTTGTTCAAAACTGCAATTCTTACAGTGTAATTCTAGGTAGATTTACAGTGAAATTCTAAGTGGATTTACACTGTAATTCCTACTATATTTACACTATAATTCTAGGTCGATTTTACAGTGTAAATCTAGGTATTTACACTGTAATTCCTACTGGATTTACACTGTAATTCCTACTATATTTACAATGTAATTCCAGGTCGATTTTACATTGTAAATCTAGGTAGAATTACAGTGTAATTCTAGGTAGATTTATACTGTAATTCCTACTGGATTTACACTGTAATTCCTACCGTATTTTCAGTGTTTTTCTTAGTGTAGTAGATTTTACAGTGGATTCAAACTGGATTTACAGCGGTATTTAAAGTGTAAATCTTAGTGTAGTTTTAGTTGATTTTATAGTGTAATTTTAGTGGTTTTTGTCATTTTCATTTTAATTGTGTGTGGTTAGTAGATTAGAGATGGAAAAGTATTGCCTGGGTTCTTTTTCTCCTTTCTCGCTGCTTTGCTTGTGTGGGTTGAAAAGAGTTGCGGTGTGGATCCAATAACATCTTGGTGCGGGGCCGTTTAAAAGCGGTATGAACCACCTGAAGTAGCTTAGTAAAAGAGTATGATCCACTCTGTTATTTGTCAAGACTCTAGTTAAAGAAAGCATGTTTTTGATAACTTTTTTTGTTTTCAGGATTGTTTTCTGCTACTAGAAAGCCATATGTTAAGGAAATCAACTTCATCTTCATTGAGGTACATCGCATGTCCTTTGATGCTGGATTTCATTGCATTTGGTTTGATTGTAGGCACCTGCACTCAATATTTTGAGTAAATTATCTATTAATGCAAACAAGTATTCAGTTTTGAACTGTAAATAAGTGCAGAGTAATTTTGCAGAGAAGGTCCCAGTAATTTGATCTAACAGTCACAAATTTCTCCTTTTAGTTCTGAACTGTAAATATGTAATCATTTTTATAGATTCTTTTTGTTTGTTGCTACTTGTGTGAGTGCCTTCTAGTGTGAATGTTTTTAGCCTGATTGTGTTTGTCCTTTTTCCTGTTAATTTCAATTTTTAATGCTCATGTTAATGCATGTCAATATTCAGTGTAAGCAAGCATCCGATCATAGTAGTTTACACTTCTAAAGTTACTTAAATTCAGTCCTTCAATCACAACTATTTAAGAACAGGTAGAAAGTGTCTAAAACAAGTAGATTAAAGTGTCTTAACAGTGTTTGGTTTTTCAGTTTCCAAAGGGTGTGAAAATAGTCATATTTTCTCTCAACTGGAGCAATCCTCCCCCTTTTATGTTTTTAACTAGTTTTCCCAAAATGGAATTGCTAGCTTCCTGAGCATGTTTTGATCCCTGTAGTGTGTTTATTTCTGCAAATCCAGAAATCTATGATCTGGGCATGTAGTTTTCAGTTTTCCTGTGATCATAGACAACTAGTTCATGCGACCATATCCTAGTTGTTCCTAGGGTTTCTCCTGTTTCATGCTTTTGTGTGATTATGTTCTTATTTTTGATCTGTGTAGATTTTGTGCTTAACTTATCCTATGTAATGATTCACTAGCTAGAGGTATGTTCTTTCTTCCAAATTTGTTCAGGCAGGAGAGAGACGACAGGAGGTGATGAATGCACAGGAGACGCGGGGGGGGGGGGGGGGGGGGTTTGTTACCTGTGATTTTTTTTTTGCTTCTCCAGCCATGTTTGTGTCTAGAACTCTAGATCATGGAGGAATCGCCCTCTCTAGTGCCGCTTCTCTGGGGTAAATTTAGCACTTTCTCAGTGGAATTGCAGTGTAATTCTTTTGTGTGTTTTAAGTGGTATTTACTGTGTACTTTTAGTGTAATTACTGTGCATTTTCAGTGAAATTTACACTGTAATTGTTAGTGGAATTTACACTGTAAATGTTAGTGGGTTTACAGTGTACTTCTAGTGGATTTTTGCTCTGTATTTGCAAGTGGCATTTTTAGTGGAATTACTGTGTATTTCCATGGTTTTTACACTGTAATTATTAGTGTAATTTTGGGCCTTTGTATAGTTGATTCACAGCAGCAGCAACTGTAATTTTTCTGTAATTCGGCTTGTGGTTAGATGCCATCAGTTTTGGTCCCTTTCATCCTCCTGTAGTTAGCTTAGTCCACCTTTTGTTAGATTTTAACCCTTTTAGCTGCTTTCTGTACGGGTTTGAATTGCTCAGGGCGTGTACCGTTTATAGTTTAGTGTATGGACCTGTTTAGAAGTGATTTGCGGGGCAGAGGCAATTTGTGGGGCAGAAAGAACAAAGGAACAGGGACACAAGACATATGACACTTGTCATCCTTTAGTTGGCTGAAAAATATGGCTGAAAACGAATTAGATTTCATCCGGATGTAGAATAGACAGTTCCTATATATATGAGATAGCCGCACCCCTTTACGGGTGTCGTGCAGTTTCCCAAAACCTTGTGTTTAACACGCGTGTCGGCGCGGTAGTGGCGCTGCGTGAAGCGCATGAGGTCGGCCCAGGTGAAGTCCGGGTACTGCCGCGGGCTCCTCAGCCCCGGCGGCGGCCGCACCACGCGGTCCTCGCGCGGGCACAGGAAGAAGGCCAGCGACCGCCGCTCCTGCCGCCGGTTCACCACCGCGCGGTGCAGGCAGCTCTTGTACCGCCCGTTCGACAGCGCCTGCATGCATGCAAACACAAGCACCAACAACGTGTTAGATCCATTTCGACGGCTAATCATTTTCGAGGCGCAAGCAAAGATTGACGCGCGAGACAAGGACGCATCTCATGGCGGCCGTCCCTGGCTCCAAAAAAAGCAACATGGCATGAAATGCAGTGTAACATGAGCTGTAAACAAAACTGACTATGAAGGCTGGAGGGGCCACGCGACGAGCGGCCGCGCCCACGTGAAGCCCGTCCGACGGGGCGGCGACCGGGAGCACGGCGCACGTGCATGGCCGTCGTCGTCGCCGAGTCAGGAGGGGCGGAAAATCAACAGCGACCGACGACGAAGTGGAGATGCGCCGAAACCAACAGGCCCGCCAATGGCGAGGGGCGGAACGATACAGTGCCGTGGGGAAACCTTGTACCGCGCCGTATCTAGATCAACTGGACGAGGCCGACGGGCGACGGGCCAAGCACCAGGGCAGGAGATCAACTTGACAACCCCATCACCCGGCGGCAGGATTCACTGGCAGGCAAGCCCACCCCCCTTGCCATGGGCGTAGGAGCAGATCCAGAGGGGAAAACGACGAGAGCGCGCGCGCGCGCATGCACCTGGGTTGGCCCGCCACCGAAAGCGGCGCCACCTCACCGTCACCGCCGCTACTGTACAAAGCCACCCGCCTACCGTAACGCTCCAAACCTGCCGCAAAACGGCAGCATACACCCCTCCTACATCTACATCTACGTCTACATGGCTTGCTACCCCCCCTATCTTTTCTCGCGCTCTAATTGGCTCCGACCCTAGTGCTCGCAGCCTTTTTGGACGGGACGGGATGGATAGATAGATGGAACGGAATAAAACCCTACTTTTCGAGACCACTAGAAATGGATACGTTGATCCATGTACGTCTTCATCAGTATAGTACTGTGGAATTGACGAGTCTAAAAGTGATGGCAATTACCACCGCTCCCTAACAGTGCGTATTGGACGCAAGTTCCTTCAGGCATCGTCCTAGGAAGCAACGAATGGCCGATGATCAGGACTGCTAATATATGCCTGTCGCTAGGTCAGTCCGGAGAACGTGACCCGTTGTTTGTAGCTACTAACTACCGCATGTTAATTCAACCTGTCCAGTCTAATAATAATCATGTCAGCAGCTTTACGGTGATAGGCCTACCAGCGGCTCGCTTGTTAGGAAGCAGAGTGCAATCACGTCGTGTCAGTAGGCTCCCACGGTCCCTTTCCTCTTTGTTCCAAGACAGCGAGGCAGTTTTTATGGGCCGGTTCGCTCGTTAGGAAGCAGAGCACAGCGGAACAGAGCATGGGTAGTTGACTACTGTTTATGCAAATTAATCGGCGAAAGCAACGGTGAGAGAGGAGTGATTAATTACCATGAAGGTGTCGCCGATGTTGATGACCATGGCGCCGGGGACGGGGCGGACGGGGCGCCAGTCGCCGTCGACGAGGACCCTCCAGCCCGCCCACGTCGTCCTGCAGCAGGATGGTGAGCGCCGTGGGGTCGCAGTGCGGGCCCGTGCCCAGCGGTGCGCTCCGGCTCCGGGCACGGCGGGTAGTAGTTGCACCGCATGATGGAGCTGCTGTCCGCGAAGAACTCCCGGTAGTACCCGCGCTTCCCCACGCCCAGGCTCAGCTCCAGCAGCTCCATGATCGTCAGCGACAGCTCCTTCATCTTCCCGCAGTACTCCTGGTACACCCTCCTGCAATCATCATGCCATACGCACGCACGTGTTCCGTTGTCAGTACTCAGTACGTACGGCGGGGTTCAAGTACTGCTACTGCGCACGTACGTACGTACGTGGGCGCCGATCGAACGTACGATCGCGCGGAAACAAAATAAAAATGCAGTGGCGGGGATTGATTCGCAGCTGGAGCTGGATAGGGGTCTGGGCGAGCGAGCGAGTGGATATATTACCCCATTGGCTCGTAGTCCGGCCCGAGGGTGCTGGTGAAGTAGTCCACCACGACGGGCGCGGCGCCGGCGCGGTCGTGGAAGCCGAAGGAGAGGGTCTCCTTCCAGGGGAGCTTGGAGGCGAACCGGTCCGCGTGCGCGCTCGTGTACCCGGACACGGTCCCGGGATGCGGCGCGCGCGCTGCTTCTCGGCCAGCGGCAGCCGGAAGAAGCTGCTCGCGCCGTGCCAGCGCCGCGCGGGCCAGGGCGTCGTCCACGCCGTGCCCGGATACCTGGAAGAACCCGTGCGTGGCGCACGCCGCGGCCACCTGCGCCACGGCGCGGCGGAGCCCCGCGGCGTCGCCATTGCGCAGCACGCTCACGTCCACCACCGGCACCGCCAGCTCCTTGGCCGTGGTGGGGCGCACCTCGGCGTGCGGCCATACGAACGGGGCAGGGATCTTGGGCTCCCTCCGGAGGTCGTACACCGCGGTGGCCGCGCCGCCGTTCTTATTGACGGCCGCCTTGGCGGCGAACGGGTCAATGTTGGGAGCGGGAGGCTGGAGGAGCAGGGGAGTCGTGGGGCTGGTGTCCATGGCCGCGGCGAGCGCGCGCTGGCGACGCTGCAGTGAGGCGGACGCGTCAGGGATGGCTCTTGCTGAGCGGTCTGGAGCACCATGAGATGAGAGGTGTGTGAGCTAGCTGCGAGTGAGTGTGCGGGAGAGCTGTCTGGCACGGTGGGGTATTTGTAATCGGGGGAGTGAGGGAGAAGACAGTGGAGCAGGGGAGGAATATATTTGGAGACAAGAGACAAGAGACAAGAAGGTGCATACCACTAATCCTCCACGAAGAGAAATGTGATAAAAGCTTTCCCAGGTCTGATCCCTACAGGGCACTATCTCCATCACCGTCCGCTCATGCTTTGAGATTCGTGAGATCACAACTGGACGGTGATCAGGATAAATAATACAAGTCATGAAAATTCAAACCAAAACTCGAAACCTAGTTTACAAACATAAATAACAAATTTTTTGCCAATAGTGATAATTGGGCCAAACATTAAGGCCCAGCTTTGTACTAGGTACTATCAAGTGTCAATTTTGTCCATTCTTGGTATCGACTTGTGTAAAAAATATTGATTTGAATTTTCGAGACATGTTATATATCAGCGCTACCTACGTCATGCGTTTTTAAATAACCTTTTGAAAATTTCAAAAACATCAAAAGGTGTTGGGTGCACCGGATACCCCCCCCCCCCCCCCCCCCCCCCCCCCCCCCCCGCGGTCCGAAAATATTTTAACATTAATAGAGTCTTTAAGCTTAAAAGAAAGGAGCATTCAACTAAGAGGATTTGCAAGCTTTCAGCCCAGAGCCACAAAAGACTTTTCTTGAACAATTTTGACTTTATTAATTTAAAGCTAACATTAATACAAGTCATGCTCTAAGAGTGAGAACAATGATGTTAACTTTAATTTTTCGGGTAAAAGATTTTTTTCCTAGGGAAAATAACTTTTTATTGATTTAAATTTACCATCAAGACAATACAGCCACAAAGAAAGTACATACCCGATCTCTCCTTAATAGGCGCTACACAAGCCCTTATACATTATGGAAATCCTAATTTTCAAGCCACACACATTGGCAAAAAGAAAAAGAATAATCTTCCATGTTAGCATATATGGTAGAAAGGCGATAAGTCAAGCCACGATGTATGAACACAGTGGCGGAGCTTGACGGTGATTATTGGGGGGGGGGGGGGGGGGGGGGGGGCGAGGACAAATCACTCAATTTTCAAGGGATAAAATACCCCAAAAAATCAATCTCAGCCCTCTAATTTTTTTTCTTCACAAAGCTAGTGAAGGCTGGGGGGGGGGGGGCAGGACAAATCACTCAATTTTCAAGGGATAAAAATACCCCAAAAAATCAATCTCAGCCCTCTAATTTTTTTTCTTCACAAAGCTAGTGAAGGCTGGGGGGGGGGGGGGGGGGGGTGGGCATGGCACCTGCAGCTTTGTACATAGCTCCGCCAGTGTATGAACAATACATTCAAGTAATAAGTTGAGGTCTTACAGAAGAAGCGAAAGTGCATGTGAGGACGATCATATCAACAATGAAATTGTCCGCCAACACTGCTACGGCTGGCACGATTTATCCTATTTGGTCTTTTGTTTTGTGTGAATTGCATACTTTGATGCTTGAACACACGTTTATAAATGATTATTCTTCCTGAAAAACATAAATTATATTATTATTCTAAATACAGACAACAAGTCCAGAAATAAAAACAACCAATTCAGTTGTGAACTTGTGATAACGTTAATGCTCAGGTCATACGATAGGATGATTTGCCTTTTTACAAATTTAATTTTAAATTTTGAGACAAGTAGGTGTTTTTCTTAGATGACTTGCTCAAATTTTCCGCGGGTAATTTTTGCTCGGTTAGCTGTGTGCAGAGGCCAGGTGACAGCTTCCTCTTTGATTTTTTTTACATGATTTTCTCAATTATGTAAGGTTTTATTTTGACCTTTTTAGCTAATTTTTTCTTTTACTGTGGGTGCACTACAGATTAAGACGAGTGCACCAGACCAGATACATCCTGTTAGAATAAATCCGAGGCCAATACCGTTGATCATCCGAGGACCAAGCAATCACACGAGCACGACACCGAGATTTGTTAACGAGGTTCACCGATATGGCTACATCCCCGGGGCCTGACTACGGGCGCTCCTCCCCGTGACACCGTCACAATACCGCACACCGGCCACCCGGGCGCCGGCACACGCCGCCGGCTCCCCCTTGCGCGCCTGTGCTATTATGTTGGCATATGTTACATCGTGTGTCTACCCCGCTATATATGAGAGGCCTAGGATATTAGTGTCCTACTAGGACACGAGTCCATATCCTATCTAAACACAATACAACTACAAGTCCAACTGTAACCTACCTCGTACACTATATTCGACACAACTCCAACAAACTCCACCTTGGCGAATATACTCCACCATCCTGGATTTGTCCATGCGTCAAACTTCCATGTACATTGGACTTGAGCTTATCCCATGAGTACCGCTGCTACTCCAAAGACTCCATATGACTCCACCTGCAACTTGTAGTCCCTTCTTTTCTTGACCACAGTCAACACTTGAGCAAAATTAAGTTCCTTCGTTATTCTAGTTTGTGCTCCCAACTTCCAGAGTAACCGTCCAACGCCATCACACACTGATCACTGACCTGCGTGAAAGTGAATAACTCAGATATTGGGTATCACACATAAGAGTTACCTGAACTCAACATCACTGCTCCTTTCTTGACCGCCTGTCTGAAACTTGAAGGAATTTCACCATTGCTTGTAGTCATCCCAAGTCAAATTCGCAGTTGTCTCACCACATGTATGACCACCAGAGTCTTGGCCCGTCTCCATGCCCTGTGCATACCGCATGCCTCGCCGCTATTACCGTGTCGAGCCTTCCACTGTTCCGGTCGAGTCTCAAGGGTCGCGAACCCAAACCACTCAACCTCCACTGCAGAGTACCACCGATCATCACCGACCGATGACGAGTTTCACGCTTCCATCAGACCACTGGGCTCCAGTCCGAACTACGTGTCCCTCGCTTTTTTCCATCCGCTGAATAGGCTTCGATTCTCTGGATCCTTTCACCGTAGCCCCTCAATCCAGCTCCACCTTCAACATGACTCCATGGTAGATGATCAGTCCACCCTCACGCCCCGTCGACTCCAAGCTCTCATGTGCACCGTCTTGAATCAACCCCGCGCCATAGTCTTGTCGAAGCCGCACAAGCCCTCTGGACCTGCGCCACGTGTTTCCACGCCCAGAAGTTGGTCACCATCGGCATCACGCTCCTATGTCGTCGTCGCCGATCCCGCACCGTCTTCTGTACCAACCGACTTACGTCGATCCCGTCAGACCATCTAGTCCAACCCAGCCGAACTTGTCCGACTGCAACGACACGCTCCAGACTCCTCAAACCGTCATCGTGACAATCGCCATCCGTACACAAATGTGTACCAACAAAGAAAACTCAAAGCACAATCCTTCATAGCCTTCCCGTGTGAACATCCAAGGAGATTAACAAAGCAAGCCAAGCTCCTAATTCACCACACGTACGTAGCTTTTGAACGAACTTCTCTATTTCTTTCTTGATAAGCATGACGATCTGACTCTGAGTCCTTGTGCCAATTTTTACATCAAACAAATCTCACCATACCTTCGCTTGGCTGCCAATGCATCCGTTTCCTGCTGCCGCACGGGTTGCGTACACGTACAGACTCCAAACAGCTGCATCTTGCGCCTCTCCGCTACAACAACCTAGGCTTCAGCCACGTAAGCTACGACAGTACGTGTACGCTGCCTGCCTGAGCTGCCCACCAGCGGCACGCTGCACCTCACGGCCGCGACCAGGCCCATACCGCCCTGCTGCTTGCTCCGTACACGGCTGCAGCCGTTGCACCGCAACTCGCCCGATCTGACAACTGCCACCCATACGCTCGCCCGATCGATACACCTCATCAATCGCCGCACGTCTCGTGTTGCCACAGATGCTTTCGCCGCCTTTTATCGCTACACTGCCGCAAAATCTTCAGTCGATCTATCACCCGTCCGTGGAACTCACAGTACGATCGCCCCGCTGTTCCGACAACTGCTTCTGTGATTTTCTCGACGATTTCTTCCGGCTCTTCCTCCAGATCAATCCGCAGCCTCCTCGCAACCTTGCTCTGATACCACTTGTTAGAATAAATCCGAGGCCAATACCGTTGATCATCCGAGGACCAAGCAATCACACGAGCACGACACCGAAATTTGTTAACGAGGTTCACCGATATGGCTACATCCTCGGGGCCTGACTACGGGCGCTCCTCCCCGTGACACCGTCACAATACCGCACACCGGCCACCCGGGCGCCGGCACACGCCGCCGGCTCCCCCTTGCGCGCCTGTGCTATTATGTTGGCATAGGTTACATCGTGTGTCTACCCCCGCTATATATGAGAGGCCTAGGATATTAGTGTCCTACTAGGACACGAGTCCATATCCTATCTAAACACAATACAACTACAAGTTCAACTGTAACCTACCTCGTACACTATATTCGACACAACTCCAACACATCCTCCGGCCACAAATAGCTCACATATCTCTACAGTAGAATGATGTGGAGAGCATATATAGCGGTTGGGTGAAGCATAGGTTAGTGGAAGTAGCATGCAGGGCGCACATCATCAACAAGAACAGTGCCGTTCGCTTGCAGCATAATGACCAGCGATCAAAGTCGGTCGGTCTCCTGCAACCCGCTGTGTGGCTAAGGTTTTGGCATGGGTGATCGACCCCTCATCGCGCATAAAACCGCTGCATGTCCAGACAGTGCTGCACTTCCCTCGTCTTTCTTTTCGGTTCTTCATCGCATCATGCATTTCCAGAGCGTTCCCTAGCTAATTTTGTCGCCGACTAGAGGACAAAAAAAAGTCGGGCATGCATGCATGCGTGGTGAACAGTCAGCACTAAGCTCGCATGCACTGTTAACAGTCAACACTAACGTCACATGCACTGTTAACAGTCAACACTAAGCTCACCGCTCGAGCTTTACAACTAGCAATGGAATCATGGGTGTAATTCGTACTACTTTGTTGGGTGTTAATCCCTAATTTTAAGTTGTAGCTACAGCCTTATATGCCCAAGCAGCCATTGCATCGGACGTCGGCCCTTTGACTCGTCAACACGCGCGTTTTCTGTTGCATGCATGCATGCCATCCATGAGACAGACGCTGCACGCCGGAGCTGGGGCCTAGCATGCCATCCATGGCGTTTTCGCTGGCGTCTAGCATAGCAGCACGTAGTACATTAGTGTACATAGGAACAGTACATGTCAGGGCCGTACATGCAAATGCGTACGTGTGCAGGATTCGGGAGCTGATTGTCACCGCGAGGCGGCCGACACGTCTGCTAGAAAACACCGCGCGCGCTGCATGCCCACGGGTACAAAAGATGCGCGCAGGCATCGTCTGCGCGTGCGGTCATGAGTCATGTCTCTCATGTGTACTCTTGGGAGGTGGAACTGTACGTGGAAGAGCACACGGGCCGGGTAGCCGTCGGTCGGTGTGGTGTGGGTGCCGGCTATGGGCACCCGCCGCAAGCTCTCGTAGTGGGCGGGCACCCGGCGATTTTTGGCACACTGGACCGGCTAGATAGATAGATAGATAGATAGATAGAGAGAGGGAGAGAGAGAGAGCACGGAGTGCATCGCCTCCTTGGCCATTTTCCTCGCGTCCGCGTGTTGCCCCCGCATGCCAACACCTGCTCGCGTCTAAAACAGCATAACCAACCCGGGGGACACATCGTTGAAACAACACGCCAGCATTGGAGAGGTCGAAGATCACGGAGGTGGGAATCTTGCTGGCTGCTGATGATATTTGAGCCGATACGTGTGCTCTTTGCTCTAACTTTACCACAGGTGTCTTTGCCGCTCGCTTGAACTAAAACCACGACGAGTAATTTGGAACGGAGGGAGTACGTAAGAGTATATCTCTACTAGGTTGGTGGTTGGCGCTTCGAGGGCGGATCGTCATGTCCCATTCGGTTTCCCTGCCCGGCAGAGGGGGCTTTTCTTTGTCCTCGCTCGCTCGGGTCGGATCACTTTCTACCCATTTCCCATTTCTCCTTTTGTCTTCATCTTTTCCCGCTTTCCTTATCCCAATCATGCGCCCTGGGGTTCTCATGTGTTCCCGAATTCACACTCCTACTAAAATAGAGGATTCTGGCGTTTTTGCAGCTCTATTTCTTGCCACTTGATGATTTGGCACCGCATGCATGCCTCCGTGGACCCAAGTCAACGGGGCATCTCGGAGTGACAATTCCTCAAGCGTGCATGAGTGGAGTTGGAGTGTACATTTCCTAATTTGCTAAACACCATGATCGAAAAGCCAGTATACACGCGCATTTATCATTTCCGCGTTTAAAATGTGTATGATGTTCAGTGGCGAAGCCAGGAAATTAAGATTAGGGAGGCCAAATGACCCAATTTTTTTATTACAGGGGCCAAATTACACTGATGCATGTATTTTTCCCTAATTTTTGCACTGTTCTTCTCCAAACTAATAGCAAATCAGGGATGTCAGGGGGCCAGGGCCCCTGCTGGTCCCCCTATCTCCGCCACTGATGATGTTGTGTATTAGAAGAAGAAGACGCCGAAAGGCATGAAGTACAAGTTACTAATCAAGCCAGACGGTCAAAACAAAACAAAGAAATAATCAAACAGATTTAAGGAAAAGCAAAAGCCAGCTAAACCACCCTAAAGTGCATGTTGATTTTGATGAAATATGAGGATATTTTTGCAAATATGGCAACAATTGAGTTCTTATCGACGAGCAGTGGCGGAGTCGGGGGGGCCAGCAGGGGCCCTGGCCCCCTAAGGGCATGTACAATGGTGGCATATGGATGCATATGCCCCATGACAAAAAGTAATTTGAGGCACCTATATTTATTTTTTTTCTTCCCAATGCAAGCTACCATTAGTGGGCCTCATTAAAAAAAATAAAAAATAAAGACTCTAGTACACATGCATCTCTACTTTCCACTCCATCTTTTCAGCTTTTGTCACCGGACCACACTTTTTCTCTTCAAGCACCGGCCTCCTGGAGAGGATCCCGTTTCCCTATCCGAACCTACTTTACGTCATATCCGATCCTACATGGCATGTGAGGCATCACCTTGAGGCTATGCATTGTACATGCCCTAACATATGAGATTTACACGTAATCAGCTGATGAACAGTGCCAAGTTGGTGATGATTTGTTGCTAGAAAACCTATTTTACAGCAGTCCGGCCCTCCCCAACTTGTCTTCACAACACCCCCCCCCCCCCCCCCCCCCTAATCCATTTTTTTTCTGGCTCTGGCACTGTGGACGAGTGCACCAACACGCAGGGAGAGGAGTTAAGGTGATTTTTGAGTAATAGTGGTACTCTCTCCGTCTCTGAAGCTATGGCGCGCTTTTTGCGTACTCTCAAAAAAAAAAAAATCAACGGCTGCAGCTAGTGCGCATAGGATACATTCTCTATTTCAATGTCGTCCGACAACCCTAAGTGCCACAGGGAGGACATTCATTAGGGTTGTCTACAAAATGACATGAACATACAACCGACGCGTAAAATCCAACCACAGGGGAGAGGTAAAGGCACAAGGCAGGCAGCTAGGCGTGCTCCTAGAAGCCAGTCCAATCAAATTGGTCCAAATTGTCATGGAGCGTGCCAATGGGTAGCAAGGGAACAGGGCATCTTGGGTGCCCCAGAAAGCACTATTTGATACTCCTGGCACTGACTTGGACGTTTGCAATGAGCTGCCTGCTCGCACTGAAATCAATATTTACCAGTGCTCTGTCATCATACGAGGAGGTACGCCTGCACCCGCGCATCTGTTTTCTTCCCTGTTTTGTCGTCGTTCATCCATGTATTTACTCGGTGGAAGTACACCGTGGTGCAGCTGGTCTCAAAAGAGTGGAGCCTTTCATTTTTGAAAGAGCATGCAGCTTTGCTACGTCCACTCAAGGCAACCCGACGGACATTGCAGTGCGAATTCGCTGCCAAAGTGCCCATCAGTCACTCTGATCTACTACTTGTGTCCCCCGCGCAGAGTCTGACTATTCTTACGTTGGAAATCTTCCAGTAGTTGGTCGCATCATGTCATGCTACTAGCTAATTCACGATTAGATAGACTATCTTTTTCTTTGTACAATTTTCCTCGTCATTTTTGAGGGCCTTTCTTCTTCGTCGGCGAGGCATATTTGTTCATGCGTGCATATATGTGCCCACTCAGGCACTCACAGTCACAGATAGTCCAAGAACCAAAGTTTATGCTGACTCCTCATCGGACCATGGGACGAAACGGATATGGTGAAACTCGGCTTGCTTGCTATCCACACCGATCTTATCCGTTGTTCCCTCCCATCGGAGAAGGGATCAAAGGAGGAAAAAGTCTAGGCGGAGAGGTAGCGGCCGTTTCAGCTTCCCAAGGTGGTGGCGACCGGCGCCATCGATCACTTCCAAAATCCCAATTACACCCTACTAAACAGTCACCGGCAGTGGTATTATTGAGCTTGGAGCGCTTGCAAGTGGGCGAACACACGGAGCACACACGCACTGCCCCGCCACGTGATGTGAGGTGGGTACGTCTCCATCCCATCCCTCTCTTGATTCGCCATGCAACACCGATAGTGTTGGCCTGATGATGATATATGCCCCTCCCGCGTACGTGCGTTCGTGTTAAGGTCGGATGGGCGCGCGTATGCATCCGTGCGTCTTGTCACCGCACTATACGTGTCCAGTCCGGTGAGGCCAGCTTTGCCTATGGGCTATGGCTGCTCGATCTGCATCTGGTCGCTGGTTGGCTCAAGTCTGGGGCTACCTGCATAGATGCGGATCTTTCTGCTCGTTTGGTGTGGCACGATCACACGACGCAAGTCTAGTGCTATGGGTCTTTTGGGTATGCAGCCTCGCACGTCATCTAACTAAAACATGCTACACAGTAGGCTACCACTTCGCGTTTGTAGCCGTCAGTATTTTCATGTCGCTAAAATGGTGTAGTGATTAATTTTAAATTAGGATATCATGACAAAGAGACGAGGTGACAACACCCAGTGCTAAAAAGGTCTACATGTGAGGGATGGCGTTGGAATATATTGCCTGCCTCTCTCCATCAGCTCAGACTTTTGGAGCAATTGAGTGGGTGCATGAATTCAATATGAAGAACTCTCTGCGGTTCCCATGAACGGTTCATCCGAGCGTCGCAGTCGCAGGTGCATGGCCTCTAAGGTATCCTCACATCAAGGGACAACGCCAGGCGGCGGACTACTAGACCCAATCGTATGGCGTGGGACTGTCTAACACTTTTCAGGGTTCTACATAATGTTAAATCGTACTCCCTTGAGTTTACAAACAAGTGATATTTTGGACATATCTCTAGACTTATCTTTTTTTTAACTTTCTAAACTTCCACTCGCCATATACATCTAGTGGTAAAATCCCGATACCATGATATCTAACCGCAACTTGTTTATGGTTCGTGCGGTAGTTTGTTTTAGCATAGCGTACGGCTTGCTCATGCGTGCATGGTATTCACTTGTGCGACATCTCACGTCAAGACCATGATACACATGTACTTGTTGGCATCCCGAAAGTAGTGGCGACTGTCGGTGTCAAAACCGGCGGATCTCGGGTAGGGGGTCCCGATCTATGCGTCAAGGCTGATGGTAACAAGAAGTAAGAGACACAGGTGTTTACCCAGGTTCGGGCCCTCTCGATGGAGGTAAAACCCTACTTCCTGCTGATTAATATTGATGATATGGGTAGTACAAGAGTAGATCTACCACGAGATCGTAGAGGCTAAACCCTAGGAGCTAGCCTATAATGGTATGATCGTAATTGTGATCGGCCTTCTAAGGACCAACCTCTCCGGTTTATATAGACACCGGAGAGGGCTAGGGTTTACATGGAGTCGGTTACAAGGAAGGAAATATAATATTCGGATCGCCAAGCTTGCCTTCCATGCCAAGGAAAGTCCCATCCGGACATGGGCCGAAGTCTTGAGTCTTGTATCTTCACGCTTCAATAGTCCGGACGTTGTACATAGTCCGACTGTTCGGATACCCCCTAATCCAGGACTCCCTCAGTAGCCCCTGAACCAGGCTTCAATGACGATGAGTCCGGCGCGCAGTATTGTCTTCGACATTGCAAGGCGGGTTCCTCCTCCGAATTCTCCAAAGTGGTTATCGAACACGTAGACCGTGTCCGGATTCGCAAGATGATCTTCGTATGGTATAGATCTGATTTACTGGCAATCTTCATGCGTCGTGCCCTTGTATCGTGGCTCGGTCCAATGTGAACCGACGTTTCCTACCCCACAACGGCTCGTGTTACGAGGCCGTTTTATTGGCACGTCCCGTCGAGGCAGAGATCGTGTCCCTTTTATTACGGGATTTTCCATCAATATGAGCGTGCGTGACCCCACAACGGCCGTTGGTATTACCCCGTGTGTTTTTATATAAGCCTCAAACGGTCACACCGGGGACTCTTGATATTCACTCTCTTTATAAAGGGGTCGAGACCTACACCTCTTTCTTCACCTTCATCGCGCCTTCTCGCACCTCGAGTTCTAACACCCAAAACCTAAGCTCCACCCCTCCGGAATCCGCCAGTATGTCCGGATCTGATCCTCAAGGTCGATGGGTCGCCTCCTCGATCGAGAGAAGGACATTGCGAAGCTTAGGGAGGTCGGATACTTAACCGCAGATATCCAGCACAGGCTTCCTGCTCTGGGGCAAGTTATCCCCACGCCAGAGCCCAATGAGTGTGTTGTTTTTGTCCCACACTTCCTCCATGGTTTGGGTTTCACCCTCCATCCTTTCGTGAGGGGGCTCATGTTCCATTGGATGGATTTTCATGATCTGGCTCCAGATGCCACCCTCCATATCTCATCGTTCATTATCGTGTGCGAGGCTTTTCGCCATGTCACGCCACACTTCGGCTTATGGCTCAAGACCTTTAATGTGAAGTCGAAGATGATCGAGGGGTGGCACGTGGAGTGCGGAGATGCCGTAATAAGCAGAAACGCCGATGCCCCATGCCCGGAGGGTTCTTTCCAAGAAGTATCTGACGTATGGCAGCAGAGATGGTTTTATGCTACGGCCCCAAGGGGCACAAAGTGGGTAGCCGCCCCCGAGTTTCGCTCGGGCCCCCCATCGCAGTTGGCATCCTGGACGGACGTAGGACATAATTGGGGACCCGCAGGCGACGTGCCAATACTGCAGAACCGCATCTGGGAGCTTCTCGAGAGGGATATCAACCTTGTCAGTGTAATGCACGTGATGTTAATCCGGCGGATGTTGCCGTGCCAGCGCCGGCCTCTTCGGATGTGGGAGTTCAATCCGGAGGGTCCCCGGACTGTGAAGCACTTCTTCGGCTTAAAGCCCGAAGAGATGTGCAAATTATTCTTTGGACGGAAGGTAACATGTCCGGATACCATCGAGGATGCGGGTCTAAGCTGCAACCTCCTAGATACTCAAGTAAGTAGCCTTGATACCGGACACCCTGTTTTGTATTCATCATACTTATTTATTCTAAACATCATCCGCGTACAGGAGTGGCTCAGCAAGGTGGAGAGAATCAGGTGTCCGACACCACTTCCCGAAGGCTCGCCCGCCCCTACCATGGCCAAGATGCTTGACCGGGTACTCAGCAGAATGCCCTCGGGGAAAGACAAGGGGAAAGACGAGAAATCCGAACCCCACACACTACGCATACGAACCGGGGATAGTCGGGGAGGAGAGGTCGAGGCCGCCTCCCCACGCGGGAAGAAGAGGGCCGCCTCCGAAGATTTGGAGGCAGAGATGCCCAAATTGGGGAAAAAGGGATCCCCAGGGGTCCTTGCCCCGACAGGCACCCTCACCGCATCATGCCCTCCAACGGGCCAACCCTCCAACGAGTCGTAAGTCAATCATTAACTTAAAGGTAGTGTATTTCTCCTGGATCAATGACCAGGACTCAACTTTTTGCAGTCCGGCTGGCAGCTCTTCTCAACAAGGATCGTCTTCGGGCGACCTTCCTCCGGAGATGATGGAGAGCGAGACCCCACCCGCCTCTCCGGTTCTTGACGCGGGCGACACCGAGGTGTCGTCACGGAGGAGCCTGGATCTGCCAAGGCCGGAAGCCAATGCATCAGCCGCCCCGAGTCCAGACGTGCTGAAGGGCTTACTGGAGCGAGCTGCGCTCTCGGAGGAGCACCGCTCATTAATGAGCGCGGTGCTCAAGAAGTTTTCATCCGCTACAAGCGGTTTGAATGAAGCATTCACAAAGCCTGCTCAGAGGCTTTGAGGTATGTAATGGAGAGCTTACTATTTCTTTGGTTGTAAGGCACACGCTAGGTGTGCTCCATATAGATAGTAGCCCCTGAGACTCTGGTTGCCCGCCCTAGGCGGCAAACAGGGGATCATAAACCAATGATAGTGTTGTAAACATATGCAGGTACCTGTGGGTCTAGCCGCCGGCCCGTCCGTTGAAGTTGCCGAACTATCGAGGCAAATTGGGTCGATTGATGCCGATATCACTCTGATGAATGAGCGGCCGGATATATCACAAGGTATGTGCCCTGTCTCCCATTGCATAGGAAGATATTAAGGTGGCACGTATTAATATAATTTGTTCGGACTGCGGATGGTGCTGCTGCCGTGGAGGCCCTGAGGGCTGAACTTGCTCTAGCCATGGAACAAGCTCGGGTGAGCAATGCGGCTGCCCTAAAGGCGGCCGAGGAATTGAGAGCCGGACAGGCTGCTCATCGCCGAAGCGAGGAAAAGATAGCCGAAATGGCTATCGAGTTAAAACATGCCCCTGACCGGTATGAGCTCCTGAAGAAGGAGTGTCGGTGTCAAAACCGGCGGATCTCGGGTAGGGGGTCCCGAACTGTGCGTCTAGGCGGATGGTAATAGGAGACAAGGGACACGATGTTTTACCCAGGTTCGGGCCCTCTTGATGGAGGTAAAACCCTACGTCCTGCTTGATTAATATTGATGATATGGGTAGTACAAGAGTGGATCTACCACGAGATCAAGGAGGCTAAACCCTAGAAGCTAGCCTATGGTATGATTGTTGTAATGTATGTTGTGTCCTACGGACTAAAGCTCTCCGGTTTATATAGACACCGGAGAGGGCTAGGGTTACACAGAGTCGGTTACAATGGTAGGAGATCTACATATCCGTATCGCCAAGCTTGCCTTCCACGCCAAGGAAAGTCCCATCCGGACACGGGACGGAGTCTTCAATCTTGTATCTTCGTAGTCTTGGAGTCCGGCGGACGATGATAGTCCGGCTGTCCGGACACCCCCTAGTCCAGGACTCCCTCAGTAGCCCTTGAACCAGGCTTCATTGACGATATGTCCGGCGCGCATAATGTTCGGCATTGCAAGGCGGGTTCCTCCTTTGAATAATCCAGAGAAGATCATGAACACCAGGATAGTGTCCGGCTCTGCAAAATAAATTCCACATTCCACCGTAGAGAGAATAAAATGTACACAAGCTCAATCTGCTGACGTATGTTGCGGCATGACGTCACACCACTACCAAGCCTTTACTTGAATCGTTTCTTATTATACCACCTCAGCATGTTTAGCGAAGCGGTTTCCTTGGCACGTCTTGTTGAAGCAGAGATCGTGTTCCCCTTATTCCTGATATGCAATTTCTTTTGTGTCACATAGTGTCCTACTAATGCCTCATATTGCCCGCAGTCCGACCGATGATGATCTCCCCGCTTCATCGAGCGGGTCGTTGGCCCCGTCGGATGTGGATTCCCTTCCGACTGCCTCCACCCCCCACGCCGATGAGGACGCCGAGGTGGGATCCCAGAAAGGGACCCATCAAGAGGAGGCTCCGGAGGCGCCGCAAGGCAGCCTCCCGGACTTTACGCCGGACTCTACACCGGAACCTGCAGTGGTTCCAGAGTCTGGCAGGCGGCCCCTTCGAAAGAAGGGCAAGACCGTGACGCCGCCGGCCTCCGTCCATCCGGAGGCGCCGGACAACTTGCTGGAGGCGCTCAAAGGCGCCTCCATCGAGGAAGAACACCGCACTGTTATGAGTGCGGTGATTTAGATGGTTCAGCTCGCCAAGAGCGGGCTGACCGAAGCCTGTAGTAGCATTCTAACAGGCTTTGAGGTAAGAAGTTAAAATTATGTAATGTAATACCGCATAGACAGTAGCCCCTGATGCTCGGTTCAGTGTTCGGAAAGAAAAGCCGGACTGAGGATCTAAAAAGATATTCGCAGGTTGCTAATAAATTATGTCAATATGGGTTTGCAGGCTGTACTGCTGACCTCTGCCGCACTAACTGCGGAGGTTGATCCATTAAAGCAAGATCTCGAGCGGTCCAAGCGAGAGCTCGGCCATGCCAAGAGGCAGCTCGAGGACAAAGAAGGTGAGTAGCACCACTTTGAATTTTTACCTTACAGAAAAGGATTTTGGTTGCAATAAAATTAACAAGGATAATACGTGTACTGCAGGGGCCACGAACGAGGTGGCAGCCCTGAAGGAGGCTGTGTCCGCGGCCGAATGCAGTGCGGCCGCGGAGCAGGCAGAGCGAGAAAAGCAGGAGGCACAGGTGGCGGCAGTGCGGCAAGAGCTCCAGGCTCTCATGGAGAAGCATGAGAGTTTGGAGCGCGACTCCAAGACTCGAGAGTCTGAGCTTGCCTCGGCTCTCGAAAGTGCCAAGTCCGCCAAGGCCGAGGCCCGTAAGGCCCTTCAGGAGGTTGAAGATGTGAAGAAGATAGCGGCGGGCAAGGCATTTTTCATGCAAAGCAAGCATGTTAATGTAAACTACCTGACACTTACCCGCATTCGGAGCTCTCCAGGGGCGTTTGCAGATCTGCCGCGCAGTGCATCCGATGCCGCCGCATTCTACCGTGGCGAGGAGGGGAGCTCAACGGAGAAGATCTTCTGGTCTCAGTACGCTGAGGCCGGCCATCCGGTGCCCCCGAGCGACCAGCTGAAGCAGCTGGTCGAGCTCCACAAGGTAGCTGAGGAGGCCATGAAGGGCCTTATAGTCCGGCTGTGGCCTGGACAGGCCATGCCTGGGAGCTACTTCGGCCTCTTGCGGCGGCTGGTGGATGCGTGCCCCTGGGTGGATGTCATCAAGCGCTCCGCCTGTATTGAAGGTGCTCGTCGGGCCCTTGCCCGTGCAAAGGTGCACTGGGGCAGGCTGGATGCGGAGAAGCTTCTTACTGACCCGCCGCCAGCAGGCAAGGAGTATCGTACGCCCGAAATGTACTATAAGACTGTCCTGAAGGGTGCCCGCAATATTGCGGATGAGTGCCCCAGAGATGTAATTATTGAGTGAAGACTTGCTATGTATTATCCTATGCGCTGAAAACTTTGTTCATATGCGCTACGCAACGCTTGTTTAATTTAAAATATTACCTTCTGTGCGGCCGTTTATAAAATCTGAGAGATGGCAAGTCGTTGGCTTCAGCCCCCAAGCCACGAGTGCTGGGGTGTTCGGGATAAACTTGAGCACTCTTGTTCCCATTTTTGGGTCCATCTAGGGAGGCGCTCAACACAACGAACAAGGCAACCGGACTTATAATGCTTGAACACTCTCACTTAGCCATAGAATTCTATAATTTTAAATTTCGGCGAAGCCCCTAGTATTCGGAAGACCGAATTAGGGGCGCTATCCATGCCTTCGTCGGACATTATCCGGAACTTCGCTCGAAGCGGCGTGAGTCTTTAGGGACCCGAAAAGACCTCTCGAACAGCGACTAGTCTCTCGCCTTATCATGCCGGTCAGTTTTAGCTTTCTCCACTGAGGCGCTCGCCCAGCTCAACCGGGGCGCAATCGCAGTGGTTCTCCCAGTGCCACCTTAGCCGACAGAACGGAACGTAAGGCTCCAAAACGTGGGAGCCGGGCAAACCCAACTATTGACCCAAGACATGATTCGGAGCTGATTCATATAATGCTATAAGTTCGGGGTGCCGCACTTGTGAAAGTGTTCGGACTTATCACACCATAATGCGGGGAACATAAGCCCCTGGTGTATTCGGCCGTACCAATAATATACGGGTGCGAGATGTCATTAATGAACATATGTGTAAAGTAATGCAATAACAGGAAAAAACGCTGCATTATTTATTAAAGAATTCTGCTATGGGTGCGGAATGATACAAATAGTGCGGTAAGCAAGGGATTGGACCAATCAAACATGTCCCCCTCCAGGGATGGGCTGCGGACTGGTGGATATAATCAAATTTAATGCTCGTAACGGAGACCACCTGAGTGTTTATCGCAGTCTTCTTTCTTCCCTGGCTGTTGTATCATGAATTCGGCGGGTTCATCGCCGGACAGGGCCTCTGGTGAACGGAGTCCTGTGTACATAAAGAAAGAAAATAATAACAAAAAGGAGTGACACACTTGTGAGCCCCTGGTGTGGTCGAGCCGCACTCTGGGTCTATTGTGGTTGTGCCCCTTCCCCTAGGCCCATGGTATCTCCAGAGCGTAATGATGTACGCGGAGGGTTGGTCTTGCAATTATGCAAGGGCTGGGGTTGGGGCCGCATTGCTACGCGTGCTCGGAACGTGCCAGGCGGTCTTGGTTGATGTTGCTCCGGGCGCGTTTGGCCGTGTCCGGCCGTTTGACGGCCAGACTCGAATATTGCCTTAAAAGGCTGCTCTGTACTTCTGCCGCGAGAGCCGCTGTGTGTTCCTCCATTCGGAGAGAGCGTTTCGTATTTCCATTGACCGTAATGACTCCGCGAGGGCCTGGCATCTTGAGCTTGAGGTATGCGTAATGTGGTACCGCGTTGAACTTTGCAAACGCGGTTCGTCCGAGCAGGGCGTGATAGCCACTGCGGAATGGGACTATGTCGAAGATTAACTCCTCGCGCCGGAAATTGTCCGGGGATCCGAAGACCACTTCTAGTGTGACTGAGCCTGTACAATTGGCCTCAACACCTGGTATGACGCCTTTGAAAGTCGTCTTTGTAGGTTTAATCCTTGAGGGGTCGATGCCCATCTTGCGCACTGTATCCTGATAAAGCAGGTTCAGGCTACTGCCGCCGTCCATCAGGACTCTCGTGAGGTGAAATCCATCGACGATTGGGGTCTAAAACCAATGCGGCGAATCTGCCGTGGCGGATACTGGTCGGATGGTCTCTTCGATCAAAAGTGATCGGGCAAGAGGACCATGGATTGAACTTAGGGGCGACTGGCTCCATTGCATATACGTCCCTTAATGCATGCTTTCGCTCCCTCTTGGGTATATGGGTTGCGTATATCATGTTCACCGTCCGCACTTGTGGGGGGTATCCCTTCTGTCCTCTATTGTTCGGCGGTCGGGTCTCTTCCTCGTCGTCGCTGTGCAGCCCCTTGTCATTGTTTTCGGCAATTAACTTGCCTGCCTGCTTGAACACCCAACAATCTCTGTTGGTGTGATTAGCTGGCTTTTCGGGGGTGCCATGTATCTGGCATAAGCGGCCGAGTATTCGGTCCAAATTGGACGGACCCGGAGTGGTTCTTTTGAATGGCTTCTTCCGCTGACCGGGTTTAGAGCCTCGGAATCCGGCGTTGACTGCCGTATCCTCTTTGTCGTCGCTGTTAATGCGGCGTTTATTTTTGCTTCGACGCGACCTGCCATTGTGGTCCTTGGTATCCGGACTGCCAGAATTTTTACTGAGGTTGTTGCTACGAGCTAGCCAGCTATCCTCTCTCACACAAAAGCGGGTCATTAATGATGTGAGGGCTGCCATGGATTTCGGCTTTTCCTATCCTAGGTGCCGGGCTAGCCATTCGTCGCGGATGTTATGCTTGAAGGCTGCGAGGGCCTCTACATCCGGACAGTCGACGATTTGATTTTTCTTTGTGAGGAACCGTGTCTAGAATTGTCTGGCCGATTCGTCTGGCTGTTGAATTATGTGGCTTAGGTCATCGGCGTCTGGTGGTCGCACATACGTGCCCTGGAAGTTGTCGAGGAATGCGGCTCCCAGGTCTTCCCAACAACCAATTGACTCTGCGGGCAAGCTGTTAAGCCAATGCCGAGCTGGTCCTTTAAGCTTGAGTGGGAGATACTTGATGGCATGGAGATCGTCGCCGCGGGCCATATGGATGTGAAGGAGGTAATCTTCGATCCAAACCGCGGGGTCTGTTGTGCCATCGTTGGATTCGATGTTTACGGGTTTAAACCCTTCAGGGATTTGATGATCCATTAGTTCGTCAGTGAAGCATAGCGGGTGTGCGGCGCCTCTATATTGAGCAATGTCACGACGTAGCTCGAGAGAGCGTTGTCTGCTGTGTTCGGCCCGGCCGGAGTTATTGTATCTGGCGCGACGGTATTCGTCGTGGGTCGTGGGGCGCCCACGTGATCCATAGATGGATCTGGATTGCCTTGCTTTGTCCTCCAATACATCTCGCAAGTCCGGCGCGTTCCCTCTTGGCTTCGTACTTTTGGAGCGATGCCGGGGTACGGTCTCGGCCACGGGGTGGTCGGTCGGCCGTATTGTGCGCTGGCGATGAAGGTATGTATGTTTCCTCCTCTAATCAGGGGAGCAACTTGCGTCTTGGGTAGCTTTTGGAGCGGCGTTCGAGTTCATACTCTTCGGCCGCGAGGACCTCGGTCCATCGATCGGCCAGCAGATCCTGATCAGCTTGAAGCTGCTGCTGCTTTTTCTTTAGGCTATTTGCCGTGGCAATGAGCCTGCGTTTAAAACGCTCTTGTTCGACGGGATCCTCGGGCACGACGAATTCGTCGTCGTTGAGGCTTGCCTCGTCTTCGGAGGGAGGTATATAATTATCATCCTTGACCTCTTCGTCTGCCGCCCTCTCGTGAGGGCTTGCTTCTGCATCCTCCTGCGCTGAGTCCTGCTGGAGGGGATTATCTTCGGCACTCTCTGGGGTATTATTATCTCCTGTGCCTGAATATCCATTCTTGCTGTGGCGGGATTTAGAGCGGCGCCGCTGTCGTCGGCGCTTGGGCTGTTTCTTCGCCGTCCCCCTCTTTTGGGGTGTCCACCATGTATATGTCATATGACGAGGTGGTCTTCCAGTGCCCTGTAGGCACTGGTTCTTGTTCGTCTCCGGCATCGTCGTCCATACCGTCGATATCCTCGGAGTCGTAGTCTAGCATGTCTGTTAGATCGTCGACATTGGCTACAAAGTGGGTGGTGGGTGGGCTTCGAATTTCTTCGTCGTCCGTATCCCAACCGTCCTGGCCATAGTCCGGCCAGGTCTCTCCGGATAGCGAGAGATGCTTTAGTGAATTTAGGATGTCGCCGAAGGGCGAGTGTTGGAAGATGTCCGCGGCGGTGAACTCCATGACCGGCGCCCAATCAGCTTTGATTGGTAGGGGCGCAGGAGGTGCGGAGTCCGGCAGGGAGCCCGGTACCTCGGAGTCACGAGCTTTACAAAGGACTAGGTTAGTGTTCGGCTCCATCACCGTGGAAGTTGCAGCCCCCGAGGCGGTGTCCAGCCACCGATCCTCGATCTGGGCGATCGGCTCCGGACTAAGGGCCGGAGCGGATTCGTGTGCAGCCACCAAGGCACTGTCCGGCGGCAGAGCTACATCATGCCCATCGTGACAGTGCGGCACGCTCGGCTGTGGTTCGAGCCCGTCGAAGATCAAGTCCCCGTGGATGTCGGCCGTGAAGTTTAGGCTTCCGAACCTGACCCGATGGCCAGGGGCGTAGCTTTCGATCTGCTCCAGATGGCCAAGTGAATTGGCCCGCAGTGCGAAGCCGCCGAATACAAAGATCTGTCCCGGGAGAAAAGTCTCATCCTGGACAGCGTGGTTGTTGATTGAAGGAGCCATCGAGCCTATCGGTGATGACACAGAGGAACTCTCAATGAAAGCACCAATGTCGGTGTCAAAACCGGTGGATCTCGGGTAGGGGGTCCCGAACTGTGCGTCTAGGCGGATGGTAACAGGAGACAAGGGACACGATGTTTTACCCAGGTTCGGGCCCTCTTGATGGAGGTAAAACCCTACGTCCTGCTTGATTAATATTGATGATATGGGTAGTACAAGAGTGGATCTACCACGAGATCAAGGAGGCTAAACCCTAGAAGCTAGCCTATGGTATGATTGTTGTAATGTATGTTGTGTCCTATGGACTAAAGCTCTCCGGTTTATATAGACACCGGAGAGGGCTAGGGTTACACAGAGTCGGTTACAATGGTAGGAGATCTGCATATCCGTATCGCCAAGCTTGCCTTCCACGTCAAGGAAAGTCCCATCCGGACACGGGATGGAGTCTTCAATCTTGTATCTTCGTAGTCTTGGAGTCCGGCGGATGATGATAGTCCGGCTGTCCGGACACCCCCTAGTCCAGGACTCCCTCAAGGAGCATGAAGATAAATCGGCTGACCTGAGCAAGGCATTGAATGCCACCAAGGAAATACGGACCGAGCTCAGGGGTGCGTGGGAGGAGCTTCGACAGGCCGGAGAAATCACGGCTGGAGGCTCCTATTTGCTGCGGACGAAGTTCTTTGATCCAAAGTACGCTCCCCTTGATGGACGCTGGAGCTCGCCGGATGCATATGCAGACCTGGCGTAGAGTACGGCTGATGCTATGGAGTTCTTCAAAGATCAGGGTGAAAGAGAGGTGGAGAAGGTTTTTCGGTCGCAGTTCCATGCTCCCACTCGCCCGCTGCCGTTAAGTGATAAGATGGCTGCTGTGGCGGAGCTTCACAGGCTGTCCGGGCTTGCGATGCGGTCTGTAATAGATCATCTTTGGCCGAGGGAGCCTAAGCCGGACAACTACTTTGGTTTAGTGCAACAGTTCCTTGGGGCCGTGCCCCGGATCGATGCCATGAGGAGGTCAGCATGCGTAGAGGGTGCATGGATGGCCCTTGCACGCGTTAAAGCGTATTGGACGGATATGGATGCCACGATGAAAGCGTCTCAGGATCCGGTAGGGGGGCAATATCCGGCCGGGCACTAGTTGGCGCAGGTCACGGAGGGTGCCCGCATGATAGAGGCGCAGTGCCGGAAGGATCTCCTCTTCGAGTGATGATTCAAATTATTGTAAAAACATTTTGATTAGAAGGTTATATTTATAATTTGTGTCTGAAAATATGATTGTGTCCCCTGTGCTAATATTATATATATATATATATATATATATATATATATATATATATATATATATATATATATATATATATATATATATCTGTGTGTGTGTAATCCGAAAGATAGCAGTCGTTGGCTTCAGCCCCCACGCATACAATGCGGGGGTGTTCGCGAAAAAATTGATCAGTCTTTACCCAACGTCTTGGTCCGGCAAGGAGGTGATCGCACGTCGAACTAGGCAACCAGACTATATAGCTGTAACACTTTCGCTTAGCCGCGGGATTCTAATATTGGGGCTACTATGTAGCCCCTGGCACCATCGCGTGCATCCGAATACGGGCGCGTATGTACCTGGCCGGGAAATGGCCCTTTGTTAAGGCGGAGGAATCCTAGAGATTCCGGTGAGTCGTCGAGTGGTTGATCAGTCTCTCGCTGTATCATGACGGCCAGTTTTCGGCTTTCTCTACTGAGGTGCTCATCCGGAATAACCAGGGCACAATCACAGTAGTTCTCCTTTGGCCACCTTAGCCGATTATAACGGAACGTAAGGCGGCAAACCCAGGAGCCGGGCAATCCCAACATTTGACCAAAGACATGATTCGGAGCTGATGCATATAAGGCCAAACTCGTGACGCCGAACACTCCCGAAGGTATTCGGACTTTCTAACAGATGTTGGGCTCAAGAATGCCCATTCATTATAAACCCTGTATGTCCAGGTGCGTGCATTAATCTGTCGTGGCGTAATGCCAAAAACGGCAGTATCCTCTGTGGGTATGGAACCCGTGGGATAATGAAACAACAAGAGGCAATAGAAAAGGTTTACATAGGGGCTTAATCTAAAAAGAAACCTGTTGAGTGGGGCCCTACTGCACTTCTGCGCCTTTGTCTCCATTGTGCCGCATCCTGGAAGGGTATCGCGCGAACGTTTTCTGCGGAAAAAAAGGGGATCTCATAGAAGAGTGCAACGTAAGTGTGCGATTCATAGTAGAAAATGTAAAATGCTGGCCTGCCAGTAAGGTTGAGCCGAGAGTGTGGGGCTTTATTATTAGCCCCTGGTGTCCGCTATAGGATTACATATATAGTTGCCCTGGTTTAATGTGGGCTGCCGGACTCGTCTAACCGTGTCCGTGGTCTTAACGACCTGGTATAATTTTGCTTAGAGGCCGCTTATAGTCCGCCCGCTAGGGCCGTCTCGTATTCCCCTATGCGCGAAAGACGCTCCGTTGTTCCGCTAACGGTGATGACGCCGCATGGACCGGGCATCTTGAGTGTAAGGTAGCCATAATGCGGCAATGCGTTGAAGCGGGCGAAGGCCGTTCTTCCAAGCAATGCTTGATAGCTGCTTTGGAAGGGTGCGATGATGAAGACTAGGTCTTCGCTTCTGGAGTTACCTGGAGATCCGAATGTTACCTCCAGTATGACGGAGCCCTTGCTATGGGCTTCAACGCCTGGTATCACCCCTTCAAAGGTGGTGTGAATCTTGATGATTCTGGATGAGTCTATCCCCATCCTGCGGACAGTGTCCTCATATATTAAATTGAGACTGCTGCCACCGTCCATGAGGACATGAGTGAGATGGCATCCGTCGATTATTAGGTCAAGCACCAAGGCATTTGATCCGTCGCGCCGAACGCTAGTTCGGCCCTCTAGGTGATCGAAGGTGATCGAACAAGACATCCAATAGTTAGGTGTGGGTACGATGGGCTCTATATCGCGTGCGTCTTTATGGGCGCGTTCGTGCCTTCCCAAGGATGTACGAGTCGCGTGGATCATGTTCACTATTTTAACCTCTGGCGGGAATGTTTTCTGTCCCCCAGTGTTCGGTTGGCGAGGTTCGTCCTCGTCTTCACTTGGTGTTTCCCTTCCCTTGTGTTCGGCGTTTAGTTTGCCGGCCTGCTTGAAGACCTAGCACTCTCTGTGCGTGTGGTTCGCAGGTTTGTCGGGGGTGCCATGAATTTGGCATAGTCTGTCCAGAACTCTGTTCAGACTGGACGGTCCCTCTTTACTGCCTTTAGGTTGCTTATTTTGCTGGTTAGGTCGAGAGCCTCGGAATCTGGCATTAACCGTTATGTTGTCCGGGCTCTCTTCCTTGTTTTGGCGTTTGTTTTTATTACTCCGTGGCTTCCTGTTGCCATCCCTTACTTCGGATGTGCTGGGGTCGCTGGTGCCTTTACGGGCGAGCCAGCTATCTTCTCCCGCACAAAAGCGGGTCATAAGACTTGTTATGGCTGCCATTGTCCTTCGCTTTTCTCGGCCGAGGTGTCGGGCAAGCCACTCGTCCCGGATGCTGTGCTTGAATGCCGCTAAGGCCTCGGCATCCGGACAGTCGACGATTTGATTCTTCTTAGTGAGGAATCTGTTCCAAAGCTTGCGGGCAGACTCTCCGGGTTGTTGGATTATGTGACTTAAATCGTCAGTATCCGGAGGCCGGACATAAGTCCCTTGAAAATTGGCCCTGAAAGCATCCTCTAGTTCTTCCCAGCTCCCGATTGAATTTTCAGGGAGGCTGTTCAACCAGTGCCGGGCCGGTCCCTTTAGTTTGAGGGGAAGGTATTTGATGGCATGGAGGTCATCTCCACGAGCCATGTGTATGTGGAGGATAAAGTCCTCGATCCAGACCCCTGGGTCTGTCGTTCCGTCGTATGCCTCTATGTTTACAGGTTTAAAGCCCTGTGGGAATTCATGGTCCAGTACTTCATCAGTAAAGCACAGGGGGTGAGCAGCCCCTCTGTATCTAGATGCGCTGTGGCATGCCGTCGGCTATTGTTGTGTTCGGTGTTTATTCCGAACTGGTGTTTGGTTGTCAAAATTGTTTTGATGGCCATAGTCCCTCACCGGGGTGTCTCATTTAGATCCGTAGATGGACCTAGCTGCGCCAGATTTCTTCTCCAGGTGCTCACATAGATCGTGGGCGTATTCGGCAGCTGATTTATTGCGGCTATGAGGTGGTACTCCTGGTCTCCTGTTCGTGTTGTTCTTTGGTGGAAGGGCCTCGTCGTCGAATTCTGGCAGTAGCTTGCGTTTTGGGTAGCTCTTTATATGGCGATCGTCGCCATATCTTTCTTCAGTGTCTAGCACTTTATTCCATCTGCGATTGAGCGTTTCCTGTGTGGCTTTAAGCCATTGCTTGTGCTTATTCAGACTTCTCGCTGTGGCCATAAGCTTTCTATGGAGGTTCTCTCGTTCCACGCGTTCTTCCGGAACAATGAATGCGTCGTCGTCCGGACTGTCTTCTCGTCTTGGGCCGGATTGATGAACTCGTCCCTCTGGATCATTTTCTTCGGGCGTATGACCTGGACTATGTTCGGTGTGACCTGGTTCGTCCTGCTCCATCGCTGGTTCTGTTTGGTCATTCTTGCCATCGGGGTTGACCGGAGTATCCATTCTTCTGGCGCTCTTGCTGATATTGTTACTGTTGCCGGATTTGGAACGGCGTCTGCGCCGTCGCTTTGGTTTTTTCCCAGGGGTGTTATCTTCCGGATTGTCACCGTCGCCTTCCTTGGGCATATCCACCATGTATATGTCGTGTGGCGAGGCGTGAATCCGTCACCTCATAGATTCTGAGTCTTCTCCTGCATCATCGTCCATACCGTCGATGTCTTCGGAGTCGAAGTCCAGCACGTCGGTTAAATCATCAACCGTGGCTATGAAGTGGGTGGTGGGTGGGCAACGAATGTCTTCGTCGCTTGCTTCCCACTCGAGTCGGACATAATTCGGCTCGAGACTCTCTGTCAAAGAGAGGGTTTTGAATGAGTTTAGTATGTCGCCGAAGGGCGAGTGCTGAAAGATGTCCGCCGCGGTGAACTCCATCACCGGAGCCCAACCGGGATCGGTGAGCCCGGGGACGCACGGACTGGAGCCTACAGCCGGACACGAGTCCGGGGGCCCAGGGTCACCGGTTTCCTCGAAAGTGAAGCCTGTGTTCGGCTCCATCGCCGATGAGGGTACGACCTGTGGGGCGGGGTCCATCCCTCCGTCTTTAGGCAACGCTACCTGCCCCGGATTTAGGTCCGGGGCTTCTGCCGGGATGATATCCCAAGCAACGTCTGACATCAGGTCTAAGCCGTGCTCATCGTGACTGCTCGGCGCTTCTGGCGCTGGCCCGAATCCGCCGAAGATCAAGTCTCCTCGGGTATCCGCCGTGTGGTTCAGGTTTCCGAACCTGATTTGAGGGCCAGGGGCATAGCTATCGATCTGCTCCAAGTAGCCAAGTGAATTGGCACGCAGCGCGAAGCCGCCGAACACGAAGATCTGCCCGGGGAGGAAAGTCTCACCCTCGGCAGCGTCGTCAATGACGCTCGAAGGAGCCATCGAGCCTGACGGCGATGTCACAGAGGAACTCTCAATGAAAGCACCAATGTCGGTGTCAAAACCAGTGGATCTCGGGTAGGGGGTCCCGATCTGTGCGTCAAGGCTGATGGTAACAAGAAGTAAGGGACACAAGTGTTTACCCAGGTTCGGGCCCTCTCGATGGAGGTAAAACTCTACTTCCTGCTTGATTAATATTGATGATATGGGTAGTACAAGAGTAGATCTACCACGAGATCGTAGAGGCTAAACCCTAGGAGCTAGCCTATGATGGTATGATCGTAATTGTGATCGGCCTTCTAAGGACCAACCTCTCCGGTTTATATAGACACCGGAGAGGGCTAGGGTTTACATGGAGTCGGTTACAAGGAAGGAAATATAATATCCGGATAGCCAAGCTTGCCTTCCACGCCAAGGAAAGTCCCATCCGGACATGGGCCGAAGTCTTGAGTCTTGTATCTTCACGCTTCAATAGTCCGGACGTTGTACACAGTCCGGCTGTCCGGATACCCCCTAATCTAGGACTCCCTCAGCGACAACACATAATGAATTCGATTAGGTGATGCTTGTTGAGTATTCGGTCTCGAGCTCCCGGGTGAAAACAGAAGGTCTGACCCTAGTTGGGTATACCAGACAGTGTATTTTTTGATGTCTTGTTGAAGGAATTGCTTGGACCTGATATTCGAGGTGAAAACCCAGGATTTGACCTCCAGTGGTTGGAGCGAGCGACACCAACGCTTGAGCGTAATTCCATTTCTAAGATTGGTGGAGAATCGTTCTCGTTGTTCTTGTGATGTTAACAGATGATTGGTGTGGATATGATCGTTGCTATAGTTTGTCGATCGTTATTTTTGATCACTTAGGGGTTTTCCTTTTCTTTTTCCTGTGCTTACGAATGGCATCGGTCTTGTATGACTTAACTGCCGCCATGTCTTGTAACATTGCAGGTTGCAAGAGTGATCACCCCTTGGAGGCGTTGTCGAGATTCCCTCCCATCTCCTTCTTCCTCACTCCTGCTTGGGGAGAAAGTCCTAGTTCCCGTTGTGGACGGCGGCGGCCGTAGATGTGGTTCCCCTACCTGGAGGCGCACTCTAGGGTACGTGGAGGTGTGGATGGTGCTTCTCTGCGTGTTGAGGGAAAATGGTGGCGGAGACTTGCAATGTTCTTCATCTTCTCCATCCAGTCTTCGTCTTACGGTGGCATTCTTCAGCTTGCGTTTGGATGTCTGGTTGCCCAAGTGGTGGTGAGGTCGTGGGCACCCAGTGGAGGTGGTGCTCTTCTCCCTCATACCTGGGCTGCCAGTCGACTTTGTCCATTCAGCTCTAGGTGATCACTCTGCCTTCCGACGGTAAGTCACCCTTCAAGCCAGGGCGAGAGGATAGTTGGCCTCATCGGAGGGAGACGCGATTGGCCTATCGGTCTTGGCATGTTCTGTGGGAGTAGGCGAGGAGTTGTTGCTTACCAGTATTGGTTTCTTGCTGCCCCTCACCCTGTTGCTAGTGTTGCTGTTGCTCTTGATGTTTGACCTTGGTGATTTTGGCTAGGCTCCTTCTTCCATCTTGTGTTTGCCTGTATCTCCACTAGGCTATAAGCTACTACAATCTTTTGTATCTTTGACATTTCTTGCTTCTTTACTTTGTAAGGGCATCTCCAACGCCAACCTGTAAACCTCTCGCAGCCGTCCAGACCAAGCTGTCCGGACCGCGGAAGCCATCCAACGCGGGCCTGTACCGGTCCGCGGAGCGGTATGAACGCGATTTCTCTCGCAAACCGAAGACAAAAGTGGGCGAGGTTTGCGGTAGTCAAGACCAATCCCAAGCCCGTTTCTGACCGTCCTGGCCCACCAAAAACCCCTTACCCTTCCCGCGCGTTTTCGTTCAGCGCCGCTCCAGAGAGTCAGCACTCACATTCATGCCCGCCCAGAGCGGACGCGACCGCTCACTGGCGCCGACATTGAAGCGGCGCGCCAGCCGAGAGAACACCGCCCACGCCGCTTCCCGGTGCAGGCGACTGCCGCACGTTCAAATGACACGACGACCACCCGTCCGTCCATCTGCCGCCCGCATTGTTGGCACGTGGTTGTCGAGGTGTCTCCTTCGAGGATATCCGTCGGCCTGTCTACCGCCCACTGGTGCTATATAAACCGGTGCCCCGACCATAGCCACACTCATCCCTCTCCACACCACTCCCCGCCATGGATCCCTCCATGTCCCAAGCTCTCTAGGACGGGCTGACATCGGAGTAGAAGAAGGCCATGGCCGCCATTGTTGTCGACTGGCAGGCCAACAGGCAGCCAGAGGACGTGCAAATGGAGGACGCCTCCGCCGACGAGCCATTACCACCCTCCTGTTCCTTCGTGGTACCCTCCTCCTCTTCTCCACTCTCGCCGGTGCATTGCACCCTGATCATCGGGGAGGGCCGTGCCCATTATATGGACATGGTGCGGGAGGACCGAGAGGAGCAGTTTTGGGAGGCGCAGGACGACGCCAACTACAACCACAACCTTCTCCAGGAGCATCTGCAGGCGGAGGAGCAGGTCGCCACCGGCAGGGTGGTCACACCGGACGCGGACCTGGCGGAGCAGGAGGCAATGCTCGAGTCCTACCATTCCACTCACGAGATCCGCCTCGCCCGCTGGCGGTAGCGACAGCGGGCGGTGGAGGTGGCAGCCGCCGGCAAGGAGCACGAGGACGACACGGGTGAGGCGTTGTTCGGCGACACCGACGAGGAGGAGGCTGCGCCCCAGTGCCACGACCACAAAGAAGCCGACACGTCTGAGGGGGCCGCTGGCAGCGAGGAAGAGTACTGCTCGGTAGGTCGCCGCCGCTCGGGTCTCAAGAAGGCCACCGCTCGGGTCTCAAGAAGGCCACCGCTCCTCCCCGCCTAGCGATGCCATGCTTGGTGGGCTCAGCATCGACGGCCAACTGGTCGCTTGGCGGCGACGTCGAGGCGGACAGCTTCACTTCCCGGGGCTCTAGAGGCGGAGGTCACGGAGGCGAAGCTGGAAAAGGTGAAGCTTCCGTTCTCTTGGTTCATGGCCGGAGACGGGGACCGGACGCCGGTGATCATTTAGATTAGCCCGCCTAGGACCGCTTTCATGTTTTTGTAATGAAATCCGTCATTTATATGAAATCTGGCATGTTTATATAAAATCAGGCCGTGTTTATATAAAATCCTTACTTGTTTGCACGAATTTCATCCGGATGATTTGAGTTGTTGTAAAAATGTATGCGGCTAGCTTTGGATGGTTGCCTCCCGCATCCGTGTCCGTGAAATGGTCCTCCACTGTCCGCGGACGGATACGGGAGGTTTTTAGAAGTTGCCGTTCAAGATGCCCTAACTGCTTCATTGTAATCTTGACTAATTGATAACTTTGTTAATTCAAAGTCGGGCTACCTACCTCGGGCTTGGCGGACCCCTTCTCTCTATTCATGTGAGCATGCCAAGATGGTCCTGGAGATTTCTCTCCCTTGCCTGGGTCCAAATCGGGTGGACATCAATCAACTGTGCATGTCTGTGTACCTTCGTGCGTGAGGCAGGCCCATGTACCATCGTCTTGTCCTTGTTGCCAGTTAATGTGGATTTTGCCTGGAAATATCTTTCCTGATTTCCCATGTACACTACCAACTTTTCCCAGCAAATTATCAGCAACTTACAGATGTGAGATTTAACATGTGATTAGATCTAACTTAACATGAGTGAGCTTGCGGATTAATCCATGGGGCGCCCTTGGATCAATCATGCAGTGCTGCCCATGGTGGGTCAAGGCAGCTAGCTAGCTAGCTAGGCCATAACTTACGATCGCAATCTCGAGTTCCTGGGGTGTCTGCTTATCGCAAGCTCGTTCAACGAGCCCCATGCTTTGCTGCCGCTGTGCTATCCATGTCTGTATCTTATCTCTCTTAAACCGATCCGCTTGTTTTGCATGAGTAACAACACGTCCATAGCAGATGCTGCTGTTGTTCGGTCTGGTTTTTGTCCACTCTGATCAGGCCCTTGCTTGGTGGGATCGATGAGCATGCATGATATTTCTCATCGAGATCCTACACGCTACGGTACAAAGATACCCTGCATCGTTTCTCCCTCTGCCTAAAAACCAATGCAGGTACTTGTACGTACCACTGCCGCACTAGTATGTGCTTGTTGGCATGCATGCAGACGAGCGTCAGTACAAAGTTGCAGGGCCGAGCCGATGGCTGGCCGGACTCGTCGCTTGGCGGCATTGATAGTGGTCCGATCCCAGGAGGGGGGTGGAGAAGAAGGAGACGAGAAGAGAAGAGAAGAGAAGAGAAGAGGTCGGTTTTTAATACGTAAATGTTAAAAAAAAAGGTGCAATAATACGCGCTAGCTAGCTCCTGTTGAGGCCCTGATCTGATCGAATCGTCGGGGTTAAGATTTCGGAAGGCAGCGGCACGTGTGGGTGCCGGATGTGCGCATCGATCGGTCCGGGACTGGAGCCCCTGTCCGACGACGACGCCGGGGGGCACTGTGCGCGCGCACTAGCGGCACCGCCGTACGTACGTGCCATGCGCCGTGCGGAGCCATCGAAAACGACGAGCGGCAACGACTGCTCACACGATGCCCCGATCGAGAGGTGCACGTACGCCTGCCTGCGTACTGGACGTGCGGGGGGGCCTCTGCGAAATTGATTAAGCGCACAGCGAGTCCGTTTCGTTCTTGGACCGACGCTCCACTGTTCTGTATTGAGCTGTGGAATTCTTGGATCACTGGATCAAGATGCAATGGCCGAGATCTCCCTCACAGTCACCTCCCATTGTGTTTCCACTTTTAGCATTGCTAAATCTTGGTTATGTATCAGTGGATGTTGTATTCGTGCGATCTTACATTGAGATCTGTGTAAAAAAAAGTTTGCTTTTTTTCTTACATGTTATATCACTTGACTAAGACTTGGTTAAATTTCGGTCAACTGAGACATAGGCACACCCACACCCTTCTACTTTCCCCGCCTCCATCGAGTCCCGCCTATCTTTCCACACCCATATGCTTCCTGTCTTTTGTGGTTGTTCCGGGCTACCTGTGGCATTCCGGCTTAAATAAGAATTCTAGTAGACTACTCATATCAACAAGGTGCATCTTCTTTTTCATGAGTTCATCCGAAAGAAAGGAATCTCATAGTTAAACTTGTTTGGTTTGGAGCAATTTAAGAATAAGTGACTGACCGAGAAGTTGATCCCGAGTGCGCATTGTTAGAAGAAATAGAGAGGGATTGGTGGAATTGATGTTTATTGCTTGAGCCTCGTGGGCATATATATATAGGAGTACATGATTTTTTTGGAGTACAAGACAAGCTATAATACTTCCTAGTCTATCCTATGTTTCAAATTAATTACAATACTCAACACCCCCTGCAGTCACAACGGTAGCGACACAGACGGTGAGACTGGAGAAGAATCCGAAGGTAAGCCGATGGACACCCCCCACAATCATAACGGGCGATGCATCGCCGCAGTCGTTACTGGAGTGAAAACCGACGAGGTTGCTCAAGCAAGGCGATATCATGTTAGAAGGATAAACAGAAGATAGTTGGCATAATGTGTTGGATGTTGTATTGAGCCTCACGGGCGAGTATATATATAGGAGCACAGACTTGAAGGGCAAGAAGTCTCTTCTAAAGATAAGGTAATCCCTCTGTAAAGAAATATAAAAGCGTTTAGATCACTAAATTAGTGATCTAAACGCTCTTATATTTGTTTACGGAGGGAGTAGGAGACAAATTACAAATTCTGAACTATCAAATACATGTAAACCAAATATATTTCTAACACGCATGAGTGAGAACAAAGTATACAGAAAAGATTAGGGTTGGTCCGTGAAACCAATCTAGATGATATGTGATAGCAGGACGCAACGTGTGGAAACTAGTGGGTGAACCTGTCGGTTTGGCTAGGGCGTTACACTACCTAACACCAAAACCGTACTTTCTACGAGCTAACAATTTTTGTAGTGACAACCTTGTAAAAGATGTATCTACCATGCTATGCAATTTCGAGACCAAATTCGATTTCACAACTTGAAAAAAAAGAAAAGATAAAATGATATGAATAGTACCATAGTTCAACTCCTGTGTGAATAATCATTGTTGGTACTATTTTAAAGAGCTGTGGATTAAGTTTTGAAATGAAATTTTGGGACATGAGAGCATCTATAGCCGCACACACCAAATTTGGCCCTTTAAATGCCTGCTGATGAGACCGGGCGCGTCTGCACACATGGACCGTTCAGAACTTTTTTTTGGTGCTATGCATCCGAGTACCTCATATTTTATCCCCTACTAGCAAGATGCGCGTGCGTTGCACGGAACATCAAGATCCATTTATATGAGTAGTTTATCTTGTGAGAGATAAGAATGAACGAGGAAAGACCTTATCTACAAATATGGAAAGGGGTGCGGGTATCATTTTGCAAAATTGCCATAGTTTTCTTTCTATTTGTCAGATATAGATCGGACGGCCTATATTGCAGGATTGCAAACACACCATCATCACCAACTCTTGTTTTTTATAAGAGTAGAGATATCCATACAAACCATGCAAAAGAAATTATATGTACTATGCAAATCACGCTAGACTAAACTACGACTCGTTATGGGAGATGACCACGACGTACGTGCGGGGCGCCGGGTAGATGGGCGCGTAGAAGGGATCCGGCTCGTCCTCCTCATCCATACGCGCAAGCATCTCGTCGAGATCCGCGGCGTGCTCCGCCTCCTATAGATGACGGCGGTTGGCTTCCGCCTCGCCTCCGACCGAAGGGAATCTTGGATGCTTGCTGCTCCGCCTGCAGATCCATGTCCGCAGCAACCCCACGTCCTCCTCGTCCTCCTTTTTCTCCTCCTCCAGCTCCGCGCCCTCCCCATCCTACTCCTCCTTCTCCTCCTCTTCCCCCTCCTCCTCCAACTCGTCCTTCGGATCCATTGTGCCCGAAGGTAGCCCCGCGACGATCCAGACTTTGCGCCTTGCCCGGATCTGCTCAAGGAGTTGCAGCAGGCGCTGCGAGTTAGATATGGTTGCTCCTTACCCGCCGGCATGGTGGCGGCTGATGAGTGGAAAGTGGTGGCGGCGGCGGGCTGGAGGGGAGGACATGTGGATAGGTAGGGTTTTGGTGCCGGCAGTAGGCTTAAATAGCCGGGCTAGGGCACTACGCTGCCCGCCGGAGCGGCGACACGCAGCGCCATCGGGCAGACGGAGGAGATGAGCTTCAGATCGCCGGGTTTCAGAGAGTTTACGTGTGCGACCAGGGCGTCAGGCCGACGTGGCGGACGCGCCCGGTTGCACCCGGACCTCCCCATATCCGCTCCAGATTTGGGCTGGATATGAGGGGTGCCGGTCAGCCCGGTCGTTTGAGGCCAATCTGAGGGTCCCGGGCGGATCGAGTATTTTTGACCAGCCAGTGACCTGGCCGCCCGGGCGGTTGAGGGATGATTGAGGGCCCGGTTATAGATGCTCTGATGATGCCATTTTGTACTAATATTGACAAAATATTTCAATTTTTTTTATGCGTATGTAGCACAGAAGCACCTTTCACCCTCTCTCTCACTTACGGCCGCTGGCGTCTTCTCGTTTCACATTGCACCACTTGTCACTAGTAGCTCATGTTTCTCTTTAGCACTTCATCTAGTGAACTTCCCACCCTAGCCCTTCACTTTTCTATTTTGGTTATCCCCGCCTTCAACACTCTCAGCGGTTCCGGCTCTAAGCTAGCCAAAATAGAAGATTTTAGTGAGGAAAAAGTTAATGTTTGTAGAAAAGAAGAATACTACTCTCTTGGTCCTATAATATAAACGCGTTTTTGACATATGAAATGTAGGGGGTTCCTTTTAGCGCATCAATTACTTTCTTCCTCCCGTCTTTTGTTCTTATTATTTAGCCGGACGATATTTATGTACTATGTGACATTGCCATAGATGTGAACCCGTTGGCTGCTATGCGTCACCTACTTTGATCATGTTGAATGTCTCGAAGGAGCGGAACATGAGAATTATCACAAGACTAGTTGACCTATGTTGAAGTGGCTCACAAGGACAACAACGGGGAGGGTGATGGCCTTTGGCACAACAACTTAGAATGTAGCCAAGGCTCGGGGTTCCTTTCTTTTTGAAAACACCAAAGGCCCTCTTGGGCTGATATACCCTAGGTTTTTTTGTTTGACTTGCCGCCTATCTGTAATTTGATTTTTTTTACACTAGTTGTAGTAAGAAGCATCGCTTCCATGGCTCGATTGAAAGAAAATACTACTCCCTCCTCGGTAAACTAATGCTCCGCACGTTTCATAATGTAGTGCGTATAGACTTATTAAAAAAGTTAAACTTTGTAAACTTTGATGAAATTTATAGAAAACCATTTATATTTACAATACCAAAAATATAAAATATGAAAATACATTTTATGATGAATCTAATGATATATGTTTGGCATTTTAGACGTAAATATTTTTCTCCGTAAACTTGATCGAAAATTATGAGGTTTGACGTTTTAAAATATCTATATGCATTACATTATGAAACTGAAGGAGTATAAGATCTTTTAAATCACGTGATATAAAAATCTTATATTAGTTCACAAAGGAGTATGAATCACCCACAATTATGGCGATACCCTATGGGAAAGACAACAAATAATCATTTTTTAGAGCCCCTAAAAAAATCATTTTATTTAGAGAAAAACAGGACAAACACGCAGGTACACAACCAACATTTATTTCTGTATAACTAAACTATTGTCCTTGCAGCTTGTGGACGCACCAAATAAAAGCCGACCTCCACGGCTGTGGCGACAGCGGCAAAGGGGGAGTCCCAGCCCCGGCACTCGCTCTCACCGATCCATCCATGCTCCCCCGCCCGAGTATCTTTTTCTCCTTCGCCCTAGCTTGAAAGGCCACATCGTCCGTACGTGGATTGCTGCGTTGATTTGTCCGGCATCTTCTAGTTCTAGCATGGTATTCGATGGCCCGATAGGAGCCGCGTGGGAGCGGTCGGCCCGGCCCCTCCGGGCTGATGAGACGGCCGGTCGGTGTCGTCCGTGTGGGCACGAGTGGTTCCGTGACAACTCCTGTGGAATCACGCACGTAACGGCAAACAAGCACCGTCCGTACGGGGCGTGTGTTGGCCCCTGATAGGCTCTGCCTGCCGCCTGCTACTGCTTTCCGGCGAAGCCTCGGGCTGCAATCACGGGTAGTAGCAACGCCGCGGCTCTTGGCTCTTGGGGTTTGGGCAATGTTCACCGTGTTCTTACGGATCTGCCACTGTTCTTCTTCGCTCCCCGTGCGGAGTTGCAGACATAAAAAAGGCAGACTGGCCACAGCCCGAGTTCCATTTCGTTCAAGATTTTTCTTTCTAGAGAAAAGACTATTAGAGCATCTCTAGCATACCCCTTATACCGCGGACCCTTAAAATCGTTATGCGGGTCGAGAAAAACGTGTTTTAAGGACCAATTTTAGCTGCGGCAGAACAGATCCCGTATAATCAACCCATAATAAAAATATTCTCTGAATACAACGAAGAGGCCCATAGCTAGCCCATTTTTCTAAGTCGTCCTCCTCCCCAGGTCAATCGGGCGGACGAGGAAAATGCGGGGCGGCCGCGACGCGGGCGGCAGCCGGATCGAACCGCTGGCGCATCGCGATTGAGCTAGCTAGCTAGCTCCGTTCGAGAGCCGCGGAGCCACAGGCGAGCGCGGCAGCCGGGGCAGACGGACGGCGGGTGCGCGACCAGCGTCCAGGACCAGCGGCGGGCGAGCGCGGCTGTCGGGGCGGGCGGCTGACGTCGGGGACGAGCGGACGGGAGCGAGCCGTGAAGGTTCCGATGGCAGTTAGACTCCCGCCAACAGTCTCTCGAGTATACAGGGCTGAGGGAGTCCTGGACTAAGGGGTCCTCGAGCGTCCGACCTATTCATATGAGCCGGACTGATGGGTTGTGAAGATAAATGAAGAAGACGACCTCCCGTGTCCGGTTAGGACTTCCGTATGTGTGAACGGCAAGATTAGGTGTTTGGATATGCTATTTTATTTCTCTGTAAACCGACTCTATACAACCCTAGGCCCCCCGGTGTCTATCTAAACTGGAGGGTTTAGACCGGAGGGAAGAGATAATATTCATAGGCTAGACAAGCTAGGGTTTAGCCATTCCGATCTCGAGGTAGATCAACTCTTGTAACCCCTATACTCATCAAATACAATCAAGCAGGACGTAGGATTTTACCTCCTTTAAGAGGGCCCGAACCTAGGTAAACATCGTGTCCCTTTGTCCATTGTTACCATTGATCCTCATACGCACAACTTGGCCCCCCTACCCGAGATCTAACGGTTTTGACACCGACATTGGTGCTTTCATTGAGAGCTCTGCTGTGTTGTCAATAGAATGATTGATGACGCGCCTTTTCATCAAGATGATGTTGTGTCCAGGGAGATTTTTCTCCCTAGACAGGTCTTTGTGTTCGGTGGCTTCGTGCTACGTGCCGACTCGACCAGCCACTTTGAGCAGGTCGACAGTTACGCCCCGGTCACCAGATCAGGTTTGGGAACCTGAATTACGTCGCTGATATCCAGGAGATCTGATCTTCGAAGGGTTCACGGCCTCGACTGCCGCTCCCTACCCTCATGAAGAAGGCCCTCCGGATCCGCTATCAGATCTGTCCAGGGGTCAATGTTCACACCTGCCTCGGCCTTAGATCCGGGGCAGATCGTGTCGTCTGAAGACGAGGGGATCGACCCCGCCGGACTCTCCCCTATCATGGAGCTCTCAACCAGAGACCCAGATGCGGTAGCGCCGTTGGTAAACCCGGAGTCAAACGGGACTCTCCCAGTCATTGGAGAGCCAGACTCGCCACTGGACGATAACTCCAAACTGTCGAGGTCTGCGTCCATCAGGCTCGATCAAGTGCCCGACCCCGCAGATCCGCATACCCCTATCCATCTTTCGCTTTTAGACAAAACATTGGGCTTAATACAACCTCTTCCCGTTACGGAAGCCTTGCCTCCAAACTACTGTAACATCCCCAGCATCACCCTACAATGATCTGCTCTTAATCATGACAAGTCATCATCATTGCAATACTTGATCACAGTGGTGAAACATCTTATTTCAAAATCCTTCTATGAATTCTATTCAAATTCAAAGTGCAAAATGAAGTTGATCAAAACTTGTTGGAAAAATGTTCACCTTTTTGCAAATAATCCAAAACTATTTTCTATTAAGGAACACAACATCATCATCAACTCTAAATGGGCCTAATGCATTTTAACAAAGACAAAACAACACTAAAATGCCCTTTCCATTTTAGGAAATTCAAATGAACTCCAAAAATGCCAAACTTTTTTGTGGCAGTGCTGGATATTGCAATGTAATTATGTGACCAAGTTTCACATTTTTGCAAAATCATTTGGAAGCTCAAAATATTACTAAACCCCTTTCCATAAAAGGAAAAATAGTAGAAGCAGAAAAAGAAAATAAAGGCCACTGTGCACTGGCTGGAGCCCAGCCCACCACGGCCTCCTCCATCTCCCCCGTTCTCTGTTCAAGCGACCAAGGCGCGCCCAGCGTCGCCGCCGAGCCAGCTCGTCGCATCGCTGCTGGGTGGATAAGGCCTCCACCGAGCCCCCCCAGATATTTTCTCCCGCACTCACCCACTCCTCTATCCATCTCGGCCTCGCTCTCCCTGGCTCTGCCCCTTCTCCCCAGATCCGTCGAGGCCGAGCACATCACCGCCGTCCAGCTCCCTCCACCGCTGCCACCGACCGCCCCGAGCCTCGAAGTCATGCCCTGAAGCACGGCCGTCGTCCGCCTCGTCGTCCCCGACCGTGCACGCGGGCTGTGAGCCACCGGAGCGCCCGCAGCACCGTCGTCTTCCTCCTCCAGATGCCGGAGCTCCGCCGCCGTCTCCGCCGGCCTCTGCTGCTCCTAAGCTATCACGGGCCTGCCTGCGTGCTGATACGTCTTCAACGTATCTACTTTTCCAAACACTTTTGCCCTTGTTTTGGACTCTAACTTGCATGATTTGAATGAAACTAACCCGGACTGACGCTGTTTTTAGCAGAACTGCCATGATGTTGTTTTATGTGTAGAAAGCAAAAGTTCTCGGAATGTCCTGAAAATCCACGGAGGCACTTTTTGGAAAATATAAAAAAATACTGGCAAAAGAATCAAGACCAGGGGGCCCACACCCTGTCCACGAGGGTGGGGGGCGCGCCCCTCTGTCTCGTGGGCCCCCTGGACCTCCACCGACCTCAACTCCAACTCCATATATTCACGTTCGGGGAGAAAAAAATCAGAGAGAAAGTTTCATCGCGTTTTACGACACGGAGCCGCCGCCAAGCCCTAATCTCTCTCGGGAGGGCTGATCTGGAGTCCGTTCGGGGCTCCGGAGAGGGGGATTCATCGCCGTCGTCATTATCAACCATCCTCCATCACCAATTTCATGATGCTCACCGCCGTGCGTGAGTAATTCCATCGTAGGCTTGCTGGACGGTGATGGGTTGGATGAGATTTACCATGTAATCAAGTTAGTTTTGTTAGGGTTTGATCCCTAGTATCCAGTATGTTGTGAGATTGATGTTGCTATGACTTTGCTATGATTAATGCTTGTCAGTAGGGCCCGAGTGCCATGATTTCAGATCTGAACCTATTATGTTTTCATGAATATATGTGTGTTCTTGATCCTATATTGCAAGTATATAGTCACCTATTATGTGTTATGATCCGACAACCCCGAAGTGACAATAATTGGGATACTTCTCAGTGATGACCGTAGTTTGTGGAGTTCATGTATTCACTATGTGCTAATGCTTTGTTCCGGTTCTCTATTAAAAGGAGGCCTTAATACCCCTTAGTTTCCGCTAGGACCCCGCTGCCACGGGAGGGTAGGACAAAAGATGTCATGCAAATTCTTTTCCATAAGCACGTATGACTATTTACGGAATACATGCCTACATTGCATTGATGAACTGGAGCTAGTTCTGTGTCACCCTATGTTATAACTATTACATGAGGAATCGCATCTAGCATAATTATCCATCACTTTCATTGCCTACGAGCTTTTCACATATTGTTCTTCGCTTATTTACTTTTCCGTTGCTATTGTTACAATCACTACAAAACCCAAAAACATTACTTTTGCTACCGTTAACTTTATATCATACTACTTTGCTACTAAATACTTTGCTGCAGATACTAAGTTATCCAGGTGTTGTTGAATTGACAACTCAACTGCTAATACTCAAGAATATTCTTTGGCTCCCCTTGTGTCGAATCAATAAATTTGGGTTGTACTTTACCCTCGAAAGCTGTTGCGATCCCCTACACTTGTGGGTTATCAAGACTAATTTCTGGCGCCGTTGCCGGGGAGCATAGCTCTATTCTCTGAGTCACTTGGGATTTATATCTGTTGATCACTATGAGGAACTTGAAAGACGAAAGAACTAAGGTTTTACCCTCAACTACGAGGGGAGGTAAGGAACTGCCATCTAGCTCTGCACTAGATTCTCCTTCCGTTATTAGTAAGCTTGCGACACCTATACCTGCTACTGCTATGAACTCTGATATGTCGCATGTTATTGATGATGCCACTTCTGCTATGCATGATACTTATGATGAAACTACTTCCGTGCGTGATACTACCTTGCCATTAGGTGAATTTCTGGATGAACAACTTGCTAGAGTTAAGGGGAATGAAATTATTGAAGATGCTATTATTGATGATAGTGATGATGAAAATTCTCCCAATGATTATGAATTGCATGTTGTTCCTGAGGGTTATGTTATGAATGAAGAAGCTGCTAGAGCTATCTTTGCTTGCAATGATAGATATGATCTTAAGAAATTATTAGCTAAATGGAAGCAACAATCTCTTAATGCTAGAATGAAACCTGACCCTGCTTTTGGTACTTCACCTATCTGTGTTACTGATAAGGATTATGAATTCTCTGTTGATCCCAAAATTATTACTTTAGTTGAATCTGATCCTTTTTATGGCCTTGAATCTGAAACTGTTGTGGCACATCTTACCAAGTTGAATGATATAGCCACCCTGTTTACTCATGATGATAAATCTCGCTATTATTATATCCTTAAGATATTTCCGTTCTCATTAAAGGGTGATGCTAAGACTTGGTACAATTCTCTTGCTCCTGGTTGTGTGCGTAGTCCCCAGGATATGATTTATTACTTCTCTGCTAAATATTTCCCTGCTCATAAGAAATAAGCTGCCTTGCGGGAAATATATAATTTTTTGCAAATCAAAGAAGAGAGTCTCCCACAAGCTTGGGGGAGGCTTCTCCGGTTACTTAATGCTTTGCCTGATCATCCTCTCAAGAAAAATGAAATACTTGATATCTTTTATAATGGACTAACCGATGCTTCCAAGGACTACTTGGATAGTTGTGCTGGTTGTGTTTTCAGGGAAAAACAGTCGACGAAGCTGAATTACTATTGAATAATATGTTGACTAATGAAAATAATTGGACTCTTCCTTAGCCAATTCCTGAAGCAATTCCTGAACTAATTGATCCAACTCCTGAGCCTATTCCTAAACCCACTCCGAAGAAGAGAGGTGTTTTATTTCTCAGTACTGAAGATATGCAAGAGGCAAAGAAATCAATGAAAGAAAAATGTATTAAAGCTGAAGATGTTAAGAATTTACCACCTATTGAAGAAATACATGGTCTTAATATACCGCCTGTTGAAGAACCACATTGTCTTGATAACCCGACACAGGTAGTAAAGGTAAATTCTCTCTATAGATATGATAAAGTTGAAATCCCCTCTACTAAATTTCATAGCCCATGCTTAGATGAATTTGATGACTTTATGGCTAGACAAGAAAGTTTTAATGCTTATGTTGGTAGAGAGTTAAAGAATAATGCTTTCGAGATAGGACGTATGAGCGATAATATGGCTAGAGTTAAAAGGTGAACTCCAACTTGTTAGCAAATATGCTTCTATGGTTGCTACTCAAGCTGAGCAAGTACTTAAAGCTCAAAATGACATGCTTAAGGAATTAAATAATAAAAATGACTTTGCTGTTAGAGTGGCTACTAGAACTGGTAGAACGACTCAGGAACCTTTGTATCCTGAAGGCCACACTAAGAGAATCGAGCAAGATTCTCAGAGAAGCAATTTAGAGGCACCTAGTTCTTCTAAAAAGAAGAAAAAGAAAAACAATAGGATATTGCATGCTTCTAGTGAACCTACTATAGACACACCTGAGAATCCCAATGACATTTCTATTTCTGATGCTGAAACACAATCAGGTGATGAACATGAACCTAGTGATAATGATAATGATAATGTTCATGTTGATGCTCAACCTAGCAAAAACAATGAAGTAGAGATTGAACTTGCTATTGATCTTGATAACCCACTGCTACGTCTTGAGCTTGCATTGGTTTTCCTTGAAGAGGAAAGGGTGATGCAGCAATAGTAGCGTAAGTATTTCCCTCAGTTTTTGAGAACCAAGGTATCAATCCAGCAGGAGGCTCCTCAAAAGTCCCACGCACCTACACAAACAAACAAAGAACTCGCAACCAACGCAATAAAGGGGTTGTCAATCCCTTCACGGCCACTTGCGAAAGTGAGATATAATAAAGATAGTATGATAAGATAAATATATTTTTGGTATTTTATAATATAGATGCAAAAAGTAAAGATGCAAATAAAAGTAGATTGGAAGAAAATATGATAAGAGATAGACCCGGGGGCCATAGGTTTCACTAGTGGTTTCTCTCAAGATAGCATAAGTATTACGGTGGGTGAACAAATTACTGTCGAGCAATTGATAGAAAAGCGAATAATTATGAGATTATCTTGGCATGATCATGTATATAGGCATCACGTCCGCAACAAGTAGACCGACTCCTGCCTGCATCTACTACTATTACTCCACACATCGACCGACTCCTGCCTGCATCTAGAGTATTAAGCCCATAAAGAACAGAGTAACGCATTAAGAAAGATGACATGATGTACAGGGATAAACTCAAGCAATATGATATAAACCCCATCTTGTTATCCTCGATGGCAACAATTCAATACGTGCCTTGCTGCCCTTGCTGTCACCGGGAAAGGACACCGCAAGATTGAACCCAAAGCTAAGCACTTCTCCCATGGCAAGAAAGATCAATCTAGTAGTCCAAACCAAACTGATAATTCGAAGAGACTTGCAAACATAACTCAATCATACATAAAAGAATTCTGAGAATATTCAAATATTATTCATAGATAAACTTGATCATAAACCCACAATTCATCGGATCTCGACAAACACACCGCAAAAAGAGTTTACATCGAATAGATCTCCACACGAGAGGGGGAGAACACTGTATTGAGATCCAAAAAGAGAGAAGAAGCCATCTAGCTAATAACTATGGACCCATAGGTCTGTGGTAAACTACTCAAAACTCATCGGAGGGGCAAGGACGTTGATGTAGAAGCCCTCCGTGGTCGATTCCCCCTCCGGCAGAGTGCTGGCGAAGGCTCCAAGATGAGATCTCGCGGATACAGAAGGTTACGGCGGTGGAAATTGTGTTTCGTTGGCTCCCTGAATGTTTTCGGGGTACGTAGGCTTATATAGGAGGAAGAAGTACGTCGGTGGACGTCCGAGGGCCCACGAGACAGGGGGCGCGCTATAGGGGGGTGGGGGGCGCGCCCTCCTATTTCGTGGAGGCCTCGGCTGCTTCTTGACTTGCACTCCAAGTCCTCTGGATCACGTTCGTTCCAAAAATCACGCTCCCGAAGGTTTCATTCCGTTTGGACTCCATTTGATATTCCTTTTCTTCGAAATACTCAAATAGGCAAAAAAACAGCAATACGGGCTGGGCCTCCGGTTAGTAGGTTAGTCCCAAAAATGATATAAATGTGTAAAATAAAGCCCATAAACATCCAAAAGGGGTAATATAATAGCATGGAACAATCAAAAATTATAGATATGTTGGAGACATATCAAGCATCCCCAAGCTTAATTCCTCCTCGTTCTCGTGTAGGTAAATGATAAAAAGAGAATTTTTGATGTGGAATGCTACCTAGCATAATTCTCAATGTAATTTTGTTTATTGTGGCATGAATGTTCAGATCCAAATGATTCAAAATAAAAGTTCATATTGATAAAAGAAATAGTAACACTTCAAGCATACTAATCAAAGTAATCATGTCTTCTCAAAATAACATGGCAAAAGAAAGTTCATCCCTACAAAATCATATAGTTAGGCTATGCTTCATTTTCGTCACACAAAGATGTTCCCAACTTCTATACCCCCGATGACAAGCCAAGCAATTGTTTCATACTGAAATAATCTCAAACTTTTTCAACCTTCACGCAAGACATGAGCGTGAGCCATGGATATAGCACTATGGGTGGAATAGAATATGATGATGAGGACTTTGTGGAGAAGACAAAAAAGGAGAAAGTCTCACATTGACGAGGATAATCAACGGGCTATGGAGATGCCCATCAATTGATGTCAACATGAGGAGTAGGGATTGCCATGCAACGGATGCACTAGAACTATGAATAAATGCTCAACAAAAGAAAACTAGTGGGTGTGCATCCAACTTGCTTGCTCATGAAGACCTAGGGCATTTGAGGAAGCCCATCATAGGAATATACAAGCCAAGTTCTATAATGAAAAATTTCCACTAGTATGAAAAAGACAACTTATGAGACTCACTATATGAAAAACATGTTGCTACTTTGAAGCACAATATATGAGACTCACTACATGAAGAACAAGGTGCTACTTTGAAGAACAAGTGTGGAAAAAGAGATAGTAACATTTCCCTTTTTATTTATTTTCTCTCCCTTTTTTTCTTTTCTTTTCTTTTTTTTTCTTTTTTTGGGCCTTTCTTTTTTTCTTTTGGCCTTTCTTCCTTTTTTTATTTTTATTTTTCTTTTTGGGAAATGCTCTAATAATGATGATCGTCACACTTTCATTGATTAGAACATATGAATTACAACTCGAAACTAGAACAAGATATGACTCTAGATGAATGCCTCCGGTGGTGTACCGGGATGGTGAAATGAATCAAGAGTGACATGTATGAAAAATAAAGCATGGTGGATTTGCCACAAATACGATGTTAACTACATGATAATGCAATGGCAATATGACAAAAGTAAAGTATGTCATGATGATGATGAACGGAACGGTGGAAAGTTGCATGGCAATATATCTCGGAATGGCTATGGAAATGCCATAATTGGTAGGTTTGGTGGCTGTTTTGAGGAAGATATAAGGAGGTTTATGTGTGACAGGGCGTATCTTATCATGGGGTTTGGATGCACCGGCGAAGTTTGCACCAATTCTCAAGGTGAGAAAGGGCAATGCACGGTACCAAAAAGGCTAGCAATGGCGGAAAGGTAAAAGTGCGTATAATCCATGGACTCAACATTAGTCAAAAGAACTCATATACTTATTGCAAAAATTTAGAAGTCATAAAAAATCAAGTACTATGCGCATGCTCCTAGGGAGATAGATTGGTAGGAAAAGACCATCGCTCGTCCCCGACCGCCACTCATAAGGGTGCACAAGCCAGGTACACTTCATGTTTCAAATTTGTTACACAACTTTAACCATACGTGCATGCTACGGGACTTGCTAAATTCAACACAAGCATTCTTTAAATTCATAATCACCCAACTAGCATGACTTTAATACCACTACCTCCATATCTCAAAACAATTATCAAGTATCAAATTGATCATAGCATCCAATTCACTTCCTATGATAGTTTTTATTATACCCAACTTGGATGCCTACCATTCTAGGACCAATTTTATAACCTTAGAAAATACCATGCTGTTCTAAAAGACACTCAAAAAGATATAAGTGAAGCATGAGAGACTAGCAATTTCTACAAAATTAAGTCACCACCGTTCTCTAAAAGATATAAGTGAAGCACTAGAGCAAAAACTATCAAGCTCAAAAGATATAAGTGAAGCACATAGAGTATCTTATATTTACTAATTGGAGGCACCTTTCAAGATCTCTCATTAATCCACATCATTAGAATTAATTACACCGTTGGATTGTAAAATTTACGATCAGGATAAAAAGAAAACGTGCGTAACACAGATGGCCCAGTCCCACAAAAAACACATCTGTCACGTTCAACGTTAGTGGTATACCCAGCTCAAGAAAAAAAGTTAGTCGTATACAAAACATATAAGGCCTCCATATGTTCATGAAAATAAAAGAGGATAGCTGCACTTAAAATAAAAGGAAAGTCTCTGTGCGATAAAAAGTGTTCATCGTTAAAAAAAGAAAAAAAGATCCACACGAACCAGCTGACTATCCGTGCCATTAAAGTTCTCATATGGTCATCAAAATAAAAAAAGGACAGCCTCATGTCAAAAACCAAGGAAAGTCTCCGTCCATATAAAGTCCAACCTGAAAAAAAAGAAATCAAAACGACCTGGCCGATTACCCACACCATTCAAGTTCTCTTATTAATCCACATCTTGAAAATTAAATACACCGTTGGATTGGCAATTTATGTTCAGCATAAAAGAAAAAACATGTGTAACCCATATGGTCCAGTCTCACAGAAAAGGCATCTGACACGTCCAACGTTATTAGTCATATACACGAAACAAATAAAGCATTTATACGTCCCTCAATCAAAATAAAAAAGGGAAGTCTCACGTCCTAAAAAAGGGAAAGCCTCCATCCATAAAAAAGTACAATGAAAAAAAGAAAAGAAGTACACACGACCCGGCTGATTACCCATAAAAGCATCCATCAACAAAATATTCAGCTGTTCAATAAAATATATTCCGCAGATCCAAATCACTATGAACTCCTGTAATTGGCCGCCGCTTCCTTCTCTCCTGCTCTCCATCAAATCAAGTTTAGTCTCTCATAATCATGTTTCTCTCGAGCCTTTTATTCTCACTTTTCTAACAACAATAATCCATCAAGTATTTTTGTTGTGGGATAATCCATCATGTATGTTAATTGTGTTCCACCTCATCCTTTGTATCTCACTTCTTAAGTGCAGCAATCCATTATGTATATGTTCATGATTTTATCGCATGATGCCAATTTTGTAGGTATGGTCCAATCAAGCAATTTAGCATATGTATATTGTTGGGCATCCTACATAAAACTGTAAGAAGAGAACATTTTTAATTAATGTGTCCATAATATTGAAAAGCCAAGAACATCCATGTGATCAAAGAACGTTCAGATCTATCCTGCGTGTCCATAAGTCTTTCTAAAATTTAAATCCAGTCAAAATTTCTACTCCTTTAAACGGTCTGAATGAGGGAAAATGGCATTCTTCCGCAAGGCGAGGCCGATCTGCTTCACTAATTAATTGGTCAGCCTGTGGATGCATGAGCACGTCTTGCCGCGTGTACCAAATTTCTTGATGTAGTTACTACAGTAATCAAAAAAAAATCTTGATGTACCATTTGCCACAAAGATCTCATATACACATCATTATGTATGTCATATATATGTGTGTAGTTAGAATATAACAAAAATGCACAATTATAAAAGACATTATTTAAGATTTTTTGGGTGCGCACAAATTAGATCTGAATTATAGACACAGTTACCAGCTGCTCCATTAGTCATAAAAGAAATTTTGTGAGAATTTATTGGTTCAGACAATAACTTAAAGTCTAAATAATGTATGGTTCTTAAAGGTATGAGAAAATAGAATTCTCTAATGTATATCTTTTGCTACAGTTTCACATATGTTGATAGAAAACTTTGTATGTCTGTTGTTTCATTGTTGTCTATAGAAACATCTTTTCTGTAATCAAACAAAACTAGGGGCAATCCAATGTTCCCGAGGGAGGAATTTAGCTTAATGTTGTACAAATCCAAAAGGAGGTTTTAAGACAAACTTCTACTGTAATTCTGTGGTAAAAACGAAGATGTATGTTTTTTAGATAGCGAAATAAAATGAACATATATGCTACAATAGGGAACTTGAACATATACCTATTAAAAACTTATATGTAACAAATACATGATACATGCAACAAATTTTGAATTCGTAACCATGTTGTCTACGAATCTAATAATAACATTTTCCTATTATTGTGCAACATTTATAATAGATACCCACTTTGTCATATATATTATTACAAGTGCTAGCCCGTGCAAATGCACGGGTTGAGGACTAGTTTTAGCAAATTCTAATCAAGCAGGCTTCTCCCAAAAGGTGTGTACAGCAAGGATGATTGTGGTAAACTAAAAAGCAAAGACTAATATAATACACGACGCTCCAAGCAAAACACATATCATGGGGCGAATAAAAATATAGATCCAAGTAAAGTTACCAATGAACAAAGACGAAAGAGGGGATGCCTTCCCGGGGCATCCCCAAGCTTAGGCTTTTGGCTATTCTGAATATCTTTGGGTGCCTTGGACATCCCCAAGCTTAGACTCTTGCCACTCCTTATTCCATAGTCCATAAAAGCTTTACCCAAAACTTGAAAACTTCACAACACAAAACTCAACAGGAAATCTTATAAGCTCCGTTAGTGAAAGAAAACAAAACCACCACATAAGGTACTATAATTAACTCATTATTTATTTATTTTGGTGTTAAACCTACTGTAATACAACTTCTCTATGGTTTATAAACTATTTTACTAGCCATAGATGCATTGAAATAAGCAAACAACACACGAAAAACAGAATCTGTCAAAAACAGAACAGTCTAGCAATCTGTAACTAACACAAACTTCTGGAACTCTAAAAATCGTACAAAAATAGGAAGTCCTGGATAATTTGTTTATTGATCAGCAGCAAAAAGAATCAACGCAAAATTACGTTTCTGTGATTTAAAAAAACTAAATTAGTTCGTGCAAAGTTTCTGTTTTTCAGCAGAATCAAATCAACTATCATCATAGGTTATCCTATAGGTTCTACTTGGCACAAACACTAATTAAAAGATAAAAACACATATAAACAGAAGGTAGATGCAAGATTTATTACTAAACAGGAACAAAAACAAAAAACATAAAGAAAATTGGGTTGCCTCCCAACTAGGGCTATCGCTTAATGCCCCTAGCTAGGCATTAAAGCGAAGATAGATCTAAGTAGTGCCATCTTTGATTTTCAGTTTTTTAGCGGAGTCATGCTCGAATCCGGGAGGTTCTTTACGTTTCCCTTCATACTCGGAAATTTTTAGATCTAAAGAATCCAACCGCTTATTGCAAAGAGTGATCAACATATTCATGCGGTGAAGATTTCCGCTAACACTTTTAATAGGCTCAAGAGACTTTTGTAAATTTTTTGTTACTTCGCAAATCTTTCCAAACACTTGTGTTTCTTCTTGGGTAGGGTGAGATCCTCCCTTTTGAGGTAGTGTTCCCACTATTCCCTCTATAATTTCATGCGCAATACTAGGATCAATTTCAATAAAATTTCCCTTGGCAATGCAATCCAAGAGTTGTCTATGCGTCATGTTTAACCCAACATAAAAATTGCGAAGAAGAATTCTAAAGTTCACCTCAAGGGTGCACTTGCGATAAGATTCCATCATCCTATACCAAGCATCTTTTAGGTTTTCTCCTTGCCTTTGCTTGAAGTGAAGAACTTCAAACTCGGGAGACAAAGGAGCGGACAAGGAACTAGCCATAACGACAAGGTAAACGAACTAACACACAGGCAAACGGAAAAAGGCAAGCGAAAAAGAGAGGAGGAGATTGGGAAAGAGAGGGCGAATAAAACGGCAAGGGTGAAGTGGGGGAGAGGAAAACGAGAGGCAAATGTCAAATAATGTAAATGCGAGGGAGATGGGTACTTGGTATGTCTTGACTTGAGCGAAGACCTTCCCGGCAACGGCTCCAGAAATCCTTCTTGCTACATCTTGAGCTTACGTTGGTTTTCCTGCTCATAAGAAACAAGCTGCCTTGCGGGAAATATATAATTTTTTGCAAATCAAAGAAGAGAGTCTCCCACAAGCTTGGGGGAGGCTTCTCCGGTTACTTAATGCTTTGCCTGATCATCCTCTCAAGAAAAATGAAATACTTGATATCTTTTATAATGGACTAACCGATGCTTCCAAGGACTACTTGGATAGTTGTGCTGGTTGTGTTTTCAGGGAAAAATAGTCGACGAAGCTGAATTACTATTGAATAATATGTTGACTAATGAAAATAATTGGACTCTTCCTTAGCCAATTCCATAAGCAATTCCTGAACCAATTGATCCAACTCCTGAGCCTATTCCTAAACCCACTCCGAAGAAGAGAGGTGTTTTATTTCTCAGTACTGAAGATATGCAAGAGGCAAAGAAATCAATGAAAGAAAAATGTATTAAAGCTGAAGATGTTAAGAATTTACCACCTATTGAAGAAATACATGGTCTTAATATACCGTGATAACCCGACACAGGTAGTAAAGGTAAATTCTCTCTATAGATATGATAAAGTTGAAATCCCCTCTACTAAATTTCATAGCCCATGCTTAGATGAATTTGATGACTTTATGGCTAGACAAGAAAGTTTTAATGCTTATGTTGGTAGAGAGTTAAAGAATAATGCTTTCGAGATAGGACATATGAGCGATAATATGGCTAGAGTTAAAAGGTGAACTCCAACTTGTTAGCAAATATGCTTCTATGGTTGCTACTCAAGCTGAGCAAGTACTTAAAGCTCAAAATGACATGCTTAAGGAATTAAATAATAAAAATGACTTTGCTGTTAGAGTGGCTACTAGAACTGGTAGAACGACTCAGGAACCTTTGTATCCTGAAGGCCACACTAAGAGAATCGAGCAAGATTCTCAGAGAAGCAATTTAGAGGCACCTAGTTCTTCTAAAAAGAAGAAAAAGAAAAACAATAGGATATTGCATGCTTCTAGTGAACCTACTATAGACACACCTGAGAATCCCAATGACATTTCTATTTCTGATGCTGAAACACAATCAGGTGATGAACATGAACCTAGTGATAATGATAATGATAATGTTCATGTTGATGCTCAACCTGTTGGGGAACGTAGCAGAAATTCAAAAATTTTCCTACGTATCACCAAGATCTATCTATGGAGAGACCAGCAACGAGTAGAAAGAGAGTGCATCTACATACCCTTGTAGATCACTAAGCGGAAGCGTTCAAGTGAACGGGGTTGATGGAGTCGTACTCGTCGTGATTCAAATCACCGATGATCAAGTGCCGAACGCACGGCACCTCCGCGTTCAACACACGTACAGCCCGGTGACGTCTCCCAAGCCTTGATCCAGCAAGGAGAGAGGGAGAGGTTGAGGAAGACTCCATCCAGCAGCAGCACAACGGCGTGGTGGTGGTGGAGGAGCGTGGCAATCCTGCAGGGCTTCGCCAAGCACCGCGAGAGAGGAGGAGCACTTGGGAGAGGGAGGGCTGCGCCAGGGGCAAGGGTGAAGCTCCCATGCGCCTCCCCACTATATATAGGGGTGGAGGGGGCTGGTTTCTTGCCCTCCAAGTCCATTGGGGCGTTGGCCAAGGTGGGAGGAAAGAAATCCCATCATTTCCTTCCCCACCGATTGCTATCCCCCCTTTTTAGGGATCTTTATTTTATCCCTTCGGGATATGATCTTATTCCTTCTAAGGGGGGATCTTGGTGCGCCTTGACCAGGGGTGTGGGGCCTTGCCCCCACTACCCACGTTCATGTGGGCCCCCCCATGCAGGTGGGCCCCACTCCGGAACCTTCTAGAACCTTCCCTGTACAATACCGAAAAATTCCGAACATTTTCCGGTGGCCAAAATAGGACTTCCCATATATAAATCTTTACCTCCGGACCATTCCGGAACTCCTCGTGATGTCCGGGATCTCATCCGGGACTCCGAACAACATTCGGTAACCACATACAAACTTCCTTTATGACCCTAGCGTCATCGAACCTTAAGTGTGTAGACCCTACGGGTTCGGGAGACATGCAGACATGACCGAGACGTTGTCCGGTCAATAACCAACAGCGGGATCTGGATACCCATGATGGCTCCCACATGTTCCACGATGATCTCATCGGATGAACCACGATGTCAAGGACTTAATCAATCCCGTATACAATTCCCTTTGTCTAGCGGTATTGTACTTGCCCGAGATTCGATCGTCGGTATCCTTATACCTTGTTCAATCTCGTTACCGGCAAGTCTCTTTACTCGTTCCGTAACACATCATCCCGTGATCAACTCCTTGGTCACATTGCGCAAATGATGATGTCCTACCGAGTGGGCCCAGAGATACCTCTCCGCTTACACGGAGTGACAAATCCCAGTCTCGATTCGTGCTAACCTAACAGACACTTTCGGAGATACCTGTAATGCACCTTTATAGCCACCCAGTTACATTGTGACGTTTGATACACCCAAAGCACTCCTACGGTATCCAGGAGTTACACGATCTCATGGTCTAAGGAAGAGATACTTGACATTGGAAAAGCTCTAGCAAACGAACTACACGATCTTTGTGCTATGCTTAGGATTGGGTCTTGTCCATCACATCATTCTCCTAATGATGTGATCCCGTTATCAACGACATCCAATGTCCATAGCCAGGAAACCATGACTATCTGTTGATCACAACGAGCTAGTCAACTAGAGGCTCACTAGGGACATATTGTGGTCTATGTATTCACACGTGTATTACGATTTCCGGATAATACAGTTATAGCATGAATAAAAGAAAATTATCATGAACAAGGAAATATAATAATAATACTTTTATTATTGCCTCTAGGGCATATTTCCAACACAACCTAGCAAAAACAATGAAGTAGAGATTGAACTTGCTGTTGATCTTGATAACCCACTGCTACGTCTTGAGCTTGCATTGGTTTTCCTTGAAGAGGAAAGGGTGATGCAGCAATAGTAGCGTAAGTATTTCCCTCAGTTTTTGAGAACCAAGGTATCAATCCAGCAGGAGGCTCCTCAAAAGTCCCACGCACCTACACAAACAAACAAAGAACTCGCAACCAACGCAATAAAGGGGTTGTCAATCCCTTCACGGCCACTTGCGAAAGTGAGATATAATAAAGATACTATGATAAGATAAATATATTTTTGGTATTTTATAATATAGATGCAAAAAGTAAAGATGCAAATAAAAGTAGATTGGAAGAAAATATGATAAGAGATAGACCCGGGGGCCATAGGTTTCACTAGTGGTTTCTCTCAAGATAGCATAAGTATTACGGTGGGTGAACAAATTACTGCCGAGCAATTGATAGAAAAGCGAATAATTATGAGATTATCTTGGCATGATCATGTATATAGGCATCACGTCCGCAACAAGTAGACCGACTCCTGCCTGCATCTACTACTATTACTCCACACATCGACCGACTCCTGCCTGCATCTAGAGTATTAAGCCCATAAAGAACAGAGTAACGCATTAAGAAAGATGACATGATGTACAGGGATAAACTCAAGCAATATGATATAAACCCCATCTTGTTATCCTCGATGGCAACAATTCAATACGTGCCTTGCTGCCCTTGCTGTCACCGGGAAAGGACACCGCAAGATTGAACCCAAAGCTAAGCACTTCTCCCATGGCAAGAAAGATCAATCTAGTAGGCCAAACCAAACTGATAATTCGAAGAGACTTGCAAACATAACTCAATCATACATAAAAGAATTCTGAGAATATTCAAATATTATTCATAGATAAACTTGATCATAAACCCACAATTCATCGGATCTCGACAAACACACCGCAAAAAGAGTTTACATCGAATAGATCTCCACACGAGAGGGGGAGAACACTGTATTGAGATCCAAAAAGAGAGAAGAAGCCATCTAGCTAATAACTATGGACCCGTAGGTCTGTGGTAAACTACTCAAAACTCATCGGAGGGGCAAGGACGTTGATGTAGAAGCCCTCCGTGGTCGATTCCCCCTCCGGCAGAGTGCCGGCGAAGGCTCCAAGATGAGATCTCGCGGATACAGAAGGTTACGGCGGTGGAAATTGTGTTTCGTTGGCTCCCTGGATGTTTTCGGGGTACGTAGGCTTATATAGGAGGAAGAAGTACGTCGGTGGACGTCCGAGGGCCCACGAGACAGGGGGCGCGCTATAGGGGGGTGGGGGGCGCGCCCTCCTATTTCGTGGAGGCCTCGGCTGCTTCTTGACTTGCACTCCAAGTCCTCTGGATCATGTTCGTTCCAAAAATCACGCTCCTGAAGGTTTCATTCCGTTTGGACCCCATTTGATATTCCTTTTCTTCGAAATACTCAAATAGGCAAAAAAACAGCAATACGGGCTGGGCCTCCGGTTAGTAGGTTAGTCCCAAAAATGATATAAATGTGTAAAATAAAGCCCATAAACATCCAAAAGGGGTAATATAATAGCATGGAACAATCAAAAATTATAGATATGTTGGAGACATATCAAGCATCCCCAAGCTTAATTCCTCCTCGTTCTCGTGTAGGTAAATGATAAAAAGAGAATTTTTGATGTGGAATGCTACCTAGCATAATTCTCAATGTAATTTTGTTTATTGTGGCATGAATGTTCAGATCCAAATGATTCAAAATAAAAGTTCATATTGATAAAAGAAATAGTAACACTTCAAGCATACTAATCAAAGTAATCATGTCTTCTCAAAATAACATGGCAAAAGAAAGTTCATCCCTACAAAATCATATAGTTAGGCTATGCTTCATTTTCGTCACACAAAGATGTTCCCAACTTCTATACCCCCGATGACAAGCCAAGCAATTGTTTCATACTGAAATAATCTCAAACTTTTTCAACCTTCACGCAAGACATGAGCGTGAGCCATGGATATAGCACTATGGGTGGAATAGAATATGATGATGGGGACTTTGTGGAGAAGACAAAAAAGGAGAAAATCTCACATTGACGAGGATAATCAACGGGCTATGGAGATGCCCATCAATTGATGTCAACATGAGGAGTAGGGATTGCCATGCAACGGATGCACTAGAACTATGAAAAAATGCTCAACAAAAGAAAACTAGTGGGTGTGCATCCAACTTGCTTGCTCACGAAGACCTAGGGCATTTGAGGAAGCCCATCATAGGAATATACAAGCCAAGTTCTATAATGAAAAATTTCCACTAGTATGAAAAAGACAACTTATGAGACTCACTATATGAAAAACATGTTGCTACTTTGAAGCACAATATATGAGACTCACTACATGAAGAACAAGGTGCTACTTTGAAGAACAAGTGTGGAAAAAGAGATAGTAACATTTCCCTTTTTATTTATTTTCTCTCCCTTTTTTTCTTTTCTTTTCTTTTTTTCTTTTTTTGGGCCTTTCTTTTTTTCTTTTGGCCTTTCTTCCTTTTTTTATTTTTCTTTTTCGTTTTGGGAAATGCTCTAATAATGATGATCGTCACACTTTCATTGATTAGAACATATGAATTACAACTCGAAACTAGAACAAGATATGACTCTAGATGAATGCCTCCGGTGGTGTACCGGGATGGTGAAATGAATCAAGAGTGACATGAATGAAAAATAAAGCATGGTGGCTTTGCCACAAATACGATGTTAACTACATGATAATGCAATGGCAATATGACAAAAGTAAAGTATGTCATGATGATGATGAACGGAACGGTGGAAAGTTGCATGGCAATATATCTCGGAATGGCTATGGAAATGCCATAATAGGTAGGTTTGGTGGCTGTTTTGAGGAAGATATAAGGAGGTTTATGTGTGACAGGGCGTATCTTATCATGGGGTTTGGATGCACCGGCGAAGTTTGCACCAATTCTCAAGGTGAGAAAGGGCAATGCACGGTACCAAAGAGGCTAGCAATGGCGGAAAGGTAAAAGTGCGTATAATCCATGGACTCAACATTAGTCAAAAGAACTCATATACTTATTGCAAAAATTTAGAAGTCATAAAAAATCAAGTACTACGCGCATGCTCCTAGGGGGATAGATTGGTAGGAAAAGACCACCGCTCGTCCCCGACCGCCACTCATAAGGGTGCACAAGCCAGGTACACTTCATGTTTCAAATTTGTTACACAACTTTAACCATACGTGCATGCTACGGGACTTGCTAAATTCAACACAAGCATTCTTTAAATTCATAATCACCCAACTAGCATGACTTTAATACCACTACCTCCATATCTCAAAACAATTATCAAGTATCAAATTGATCATAGCATCCAATTCACTTCCTATGATAGTTTTTATTATACCCAACTTGGATGCCTACCATTCTAGGACCAATTTTATAACCTTAGAAAATACCATGCTGTTCTAAAAGACACTCAAAAAGATATAAGTGAAGCATGAGAGACTAGCAATTTCTACAAAATTAAGTCACCACCGTTCTCTAAAAGATATAAGTGAAGCACTAGAGCAAAAACTATCAAGCTCAAAAGATATAAGTGAAGCACATAGAGTATCTTATATTTACTAATTGGAGGCACCTTTCAAGATCTCTCATTAATCCACATCATTAGAATTAATTACACCGTTGGATTGTAAAATTTACGATCAGGATAAAAAGAAAACGTGCGTAACACAGATGGCCCAGTCCCACAAAAAACACATCTGTCACGTTCAACGTTAGTGGTATACCCAGCTCAAGAAAAAAAGTTAGTCGTATACAAAACATATAAGGCCTCCATATGTTCATGAAAATAAAAGAGGATAGCTGCACTTAAAATAAAAGGAAAGTCTCTGTGCGATAAAAAGTGTTCATCGTTAAAAAAAGAAAAAAAGATCCACACGAACCAGCTGACTATCCGTGCCATTAAAGTTCTCATATGGTCATCAAAATAAAAAAAGGACAGCCTCATGTCAAAAACCAAGGAAAGTCTCCGTCCATATAAAGTCCAACCTGAAAAAAAAGAAATCAAAACGACCTGGCCGATTACCCACACCATTCAAGTTCTCTTATTAATCCACATCTTGAAAATTAAATACACCGTTGGATTGGCAATTTATGTTCAGCATAAAAGAAAAAACATGTGTAACCCATATGGTCCAGTCTCACAGAAAAGGCATCTGACACGTCCAACGTTATTAGTCATATACACGAAACAAATAAAGCATTTATACGTCCCTCAATCAAAATAAAAAAGGGAAGTCCCACGTCCTAAAAAAGGGAAAGCCTCCATCCATAAAAAAGTACAATGAAAAAAAGAAAAGAAGTACACACGACCCGGCTGATTACCCATAAAAGCATCCATCAACAAAATATTCAGCTGTTCAATAAAATATATTCCGCAGATCCAAATCACTATGAACTCCTGTAATTGGCCGCCGCTTCCTTCTCTCCTGCTCTCCATCAAATCAAGTTTAGTCTCTCATAATCATGTTCCTCTCGAGCCTTTTATTCTCACTTTTCTAACAACAATAATCCATCAAGTATTTTTGTTGTGGGATAATCCATCATGTATGTTAATTGTGTTCCACCTCATCCTTTGTATCTCACTTCTTAAGTGCAGCAATCCATTATGTATATGTTCATGATTTTATCGCATGATGCCAATTTTGTAGGTATGGTCCAATCAAGCAATTTAGCATATGTATATTGTTGGGCATCCTACATAAAACTGTAAGAAGAGAACATTTTTAATTAATGTGTCCATAATATTGAAAAGCCAAGAACATCCATGTGATCAAAGAACGTTCAGATCTATCCTGCGTGTCCATAAGTCTTTCTAAAATTTAAATCCAGTCAAAATTTCTACTCCTTTAAACGGTCTGAATGAGGGAAAATGGCATTCTTCCGCAAGGCGAGGCCGATCTGCTTCACTAATTAATTGGTCAGCCTGTGGATGCATGAGCACGTCTTGCCGCGTGTACCAAATTTCTTGATGTAGTTACTACAGTAATCAAAAAAAATCTTGATGTACCATTTGCCACAAAGATCTCATATACACATCATTATGTATGTCATATATATGTGTGTAGTTACAATATAACAAAAATGCACAATTATAAAAGACATTATTTAAGATTTTTTGGGTGCGCACAAATTAGATCTGAATTATAGACACAGTTACCAGCTGCTCCATTAGTCATAAAAGAAATTTTGTGAGAATTTATTGGTTCAGACAATAACTTAAAGTCTAAATAATGTATGGTTCTTAAAGGTATGAGAAAATAGAATTCTCTAATGTATATCTTTTGCTACAGTTTCACATATGTTGATAGAAAACTTTGTATGTCTGTTGTTTCATTGTTGTCTATAGAAACATCTTTTCTGTAATCAAACAAAACTAGGGGCAATCCAATGTTCCCGAGGGAGGAATTTAGCTTAATGTTGTACAAATCCAAAAGGAGGTTTTAAGACAAACTTCTACTGTAATTCTGTGGTAAAAACGAAGATGTATGTTTTTTAGATAGCGAAATAAAATGAACATATATGCTACAATAGGGAACTTGAACATATACCTATTAAAAACTTATATGTAACAAATACATGATACATGCAACAAATTTTGAATTCGTAACCATGTTGTCTACGAATCTAATAATAACATTTTCCTATTATTGTGCAACATTTATAATAGATACCCACTTTGTCATATATATTATTACAAGTGCTAGCCCGTGCAAATGCACGGGTTGAGGACTAGCTTTAACAAATTCTAATCAAGCAGGCTTCTCCCAAAAGGTGTGTACAGCAAGGATGATTGTGGTAAACTAAAAAGCAAAGACTAATATAATACACGACGCTCCAAGCAAAACACATATCATGGGGCGAATAAAAATATAGCTCCAAGTAAAGTTACCAATGAACAAAGACGAAAGAGGGGATGCCTTCCCGGGGCATCCCCAAGCTTAGGCTTTTGGCTATTCTGAATATCTTTGGGTGCCTTGGGCATCACCAAGCTTAGACTCTTGCCACTCCTTATTCCATAGTCCATAAAAGCTTTACCCAAAACTTGAAAACTTCACAACACAAAACTCAACAGGAAATCTTATAAGCTCCGTTAGTGAAAGAAAACAAAACCACCACATAAGGTACTATAATTAACTCATTATTTATTTATTTTGGTGTTAAACCTACTGTAATACAACTTCTCTATGGTTTATAAACTATTTTACTAGCCATAGATGCATTGAAATAAGCAAACAACACACGAAAAACAGAATCTGTCAAAAACAGAACAGTCTAGCAATCTGTAACTAACACAAACTTCTGGAACTCTAAAAATCCTACAAAAATAGGAAGTCCTGGATAATTTGTTTATTGATCAGCAGCAAAAAGAATCAACGCAAAATCACGTTTCTGTGATTTAAAAAAACTAAATTAGTTCGTGCAAAGTTTCTATTTTTCAGCAGAATCAAATCAACTATCATCATAGGTTATCCTATAGGTTCTACTTGGCACAAACACTAATTAAAAGATAAAAACACATATAAATAGAAGGTAGATGCAAGATTTATTACTAAACAGGAACAAAAACAAAAAACATAAAGAAAATTGGGTTGCCTCCCAACTAGGGCTATCGCTTAATGCCCCTAGCTAGGCATAAAAGCGAAGATAGATCTAAGTAGTGCCATCTTTGATTTTCAGTTTTTTAGCGGAGTCATGCTCGAATCCGGGAGGTTCTTTACGTTTCCCTTCATACTCGGAAATTTTTAGATCTAAAGAATCCAACCGCTTATTGCAAAGAGTGATCAACATATTCATGCGGTGAAGATTTCCGCTAACACTTTTAACAGGCTCAAGAGACTTTTGTAAATTTTTTGTTACTTCACAAATCTTTCCAAACACTTGTGTTTCTTCTTGGGTAGGGTGAGATCCTCCCTTTTGAGGTAGTGTTCCCACTATTCCCTCTATAATTTCATGCGCAATACTAGGATCAATTTCAATAAAATTTCCCTTGGCAATGCAATCCAAGAGTTGTCTATGCGTCATGTTTAACCCAACATAAAAATTGCGAAGAAGAATTCTAAAGTTCACCTCAAGGGTGCACTTGCGATAAGATTCCATCATCCTATACCAAGCATCTTTTAAGTTTTCTCCTTGCCTTTGCTTGAAGTGAAGAACTTCAAACTCGGGAGACAAAGGAGCGGACAAGGAACTAGCCATAACGACAAGGTAAACGAACTAACACACAGGCAAACGGAAAAAGGCAAGCGAAAAAGAGAGGAGGAGATTGGGAAAGAGAGGGCGAATAAAACGGCAAGGGTGAAGTGGGGGAGAGGAAAACGAGAGGCAAATGGCAAATAATGTAAATGCGAGGGAGATGGGTACTTGGTATGTGTTGACTTGAGCGAAGACCTTCCCGGCAACGGCTCCAGAAATCCTTCTTGCTACGTCTTGAGCTTACGTTGGTTTTCCTTGAAGAGGACAGGGTGATGCAGCGATAGTAGCGTAAGTATTTCCCTCAGTTTTTGAGAACCAAGGTATCAATCCAGTAGGAGGCTCCTCAAAAGTCCCACGCACCTACACAAACAAACAAAGAACTTGCAACCAACGCAATAAAGGGGTTGTCAATCCCTTGACAGCCACTTGCGAAAGTGAGATATAATAAAGATAGTATGATAAGATAAATATATTTTTGGTATTTTATAATATAGATGCAAAAAGTAAAGATGCAAATAAAAGTGGATTGGAAGCAAATATGATAAGAGATAGACCCGGGGGCCATAGGTTTCACTAGTGGCTTCTCTCAAGATAACATAAGTATTACGATGGGTGAACAAATTACTGTCGAGCAATTGATAGAAAAGCGAAAAATTATGAGATTATCTAGGCATGATCATGTATATAGGCATCATGTCCGCAACAAGTAGACCGACTCCTGCCTGCATCTACTACTATTACTCCACACATCGACCGACTCCTGCCTGCATCTAGATTATTAAGTCCATAAAGAACAGAGTAACACATTAAGCAAGATGACATGATGTACAGGGATAAACTCAAGCAATATGATATAAACCCCATCTTGTTATCCTCGATGGCAACAATACAATACGTGCCTTGCTGCCCCTGCTGTCACTGGGAAAGGACACCACAAGATTGAACCCAAAGCTAAGCACTTCTCCATGGAAAGAAAGATCAATCTAGTAGGCCAAACCAAACTGATAATTCGAAGAGACTTGCAAAGATAACTCAATCATATATAAAAGAATTCTGAGAAGATTCAAATATTATTCATAGATAAACTTGATCATAAACCCACAATTCATCGGATCTCGACAAGCACACCGCAAAAAGAGTTTACATCGAATAGATCTATACAAGAGAGGGGGAGAACATTGTATTGAGATCCAAAAAGAGAGAAGAAGCCATCTAGCTAATAACTATGGACCCATAGGTCTGTGGTAAACTACTCACAACTCATCGAAGGGGCAATGATGTTGATGTAGAAGCCCTCCGTGGTCTTTTCCCCCTCCGGCAGAGTGCCGACGAAGGCTCCAAGATGAGATCTCGCGGATACAGAAGGTTACGGCGGTGGAAATTGTATTTCGTTGGCTCCCTAGATGTTTTCGGGGTACGTAGGCTTATATAGGAGGAAGAAGTACGTCGGTGGACGCCCGAGGGGCACACGAGACAGGGGGCGCGCCCTATAGGGGGGTGGGGGGCGCGCCCTCCTATCTTGTGGAGGCCTCGGCTGCTTCTTGACTTGCACTCCAAGTCATCTGGATCACGTTCCTTCCAAAAATCACGCTCCCGAAGGTTTCATTCCGTTTGGACCCCGTTTGATATTCCTTTTCTTCGAAATACTGAAATAGGCAAAAAACAGCAATACGGGTTGGGCCTCCGGTTAGTAGGTTAGTCCCAAAAATGATATAAATGTGTAATATAAAGCCCATAAACATTTAAAAGGGGTAATATAATAGCATGGAACAATCAAAAATTATAGATACGTTGGAGAGGTATCACCCACAATCAAAGAATCAACGTTATGATAAGAGAGATTTTGTTGCTAGGAAGCACGGTAGAGAAAGAGAACCATGGGTTTAGAAACCCATGCCCTTTCCTCCTAAACCATCCAAGACAAAGGATGATAGGATTTTGTGCGCTTTGCTGAAATGATTAGACCTATTTTCTTATGTATGCGCTTAACTGATATGCTCAAAGTAAATCCTTATGCTAAGTATATGAAGGATATCATCACAAATAAAAGAAAGATACCGGAAGCTGAAATTTACACCATGCGTGCTAATTATACGTTTAAGGGTGGAATACCAAAGAAACCTGGAGATCGAGGGTTACCAACTATACCATGCTCCATTAAAAGAAATTATGTTATAATTGCTTTATGTGACCTTGGAGCCGGTTGAAAGGATCGATATGGTTGACTAGAGGGGGGTGAATAGGCAACTAACAATTTTTAAGCTTATCTTTACCAATTTAAACTTTGCAACAAAATAGGTTGTCTAGATATGCAACTAGGTGAGCAACCTATATGCTGCAAATACAACTAGCACATATGCAAGCAATGGAAAGAACACAAGTAGGCTTGCAAGAGTAAAGGCACGAAGTAACCAAGAGTGGAGCCGGTGGAGACAAGGATGTGTTACCGAAGTTCCTTCCTTGAAGTACGTCTCCGTTAGAGCGGTGTGGAGGCACAATGCTGAAGCCACTAGGGCCACCGTATTCTCCTCACGCCCTCACACAATGCGAGATGCCGTGAATCCACTATTGGTGCCCTTGAAGGCGGCGACCGAACCTTTACAAACAAGGTTGGGGCTATCTCCACAACAATTGGAGGCTCCCAACAACACCACAAAGCTTCACCACAATGGAGTATGGCTTCGAGGTGACCTCAACCGTCTAGGGTGCTCAAACACCCAAGAGTAACAAGATCCGCTAGGGATAAGAGAGGGAATCAAATTTCTCTTGGTGGAAGTGTAGATCGGGGCCTTCTCAACCAATCCCGAGCAAATCAACAAGTTTGATTGGCTAGGGAGAGAGATCGGGCGAGAATGGAGCTTGGAGAAACAATGGAGCTTTGGGGGAAAGAGGTGGGTCAACTTTGGGGAAGAAGACCCCTTTATATAGTGGGGGAATCAATCCAATCGTTACCCCACTGTATATTCCTGCACAGAGCGGTACTACTGCTCCCTACCCAACGGTACTACCGCGCTGGCGAGGAAGACAGGGCCCTGGCCCCAGAGTGGTACTACCGCGGGAGTAAGAGCGGGACTACCGCTTGGAGCGGTACTACCGCCACTACTACCGCTCCTAGTACAGCTGTGGTACTGCGGTACCCGACACAAGAAACACCGGTCTTGAATCGAGGCTGTAGTAGCGTGGAACAGCTGCGGTACTACGGCCGAAGCCCGCGAGCGGTACTACCGCCCTGCGGAGCGGTACTACCGCTGAGAACGGTACTACCGCTTCGTGGAGCGGTACTACCGCTGGAGAGCTTCGGCGGTACTACCGCTGTTGACCGCGGTACTGCCGCTGGGACAGAACGGAGCAGGTACGGAAGAACAAGGGCAGCTCCAATGATGCGGAAGGAAGAAGGGGTGTGATAGGGATGTGTACGTGTTGATTCCACCCTAGTCTTACCAAAGCGGATCCCCTCTTAATAGTACGGTGACTCCTACGAAACTAGTCCACCAACAATGAAACGAAGGAGCTACACCGTCTTGAATAAAACACCGAGGGGAGGTAATTGTCTCGTGCCAATGGATGAATCTCTGAAAGAACTTAACGCACACGATTAGTCCGCAAAAGCATTGTCATCAATCACCAAAACCACTTGGGGATAAATATGCCCTTACAATCTCCCCCTTTTTGGTGGATTGATGACAATACGGGATTTGCACAAACAAGAAAGATATGGGACAGGCGCAAAAACCCACCGTCCTAAAATGTAGATGGGCTCCCCCTAGATGTGTGCTATCTCGATAAGTGCTTTGTACTGCACAGCACACATGCTAGGATCAACGCTCCCCCTACATTTTAGAGACCGACTGTCGGTGTCAAAACCGGCGGATCTCGGGTAGGGGGTCCCGAACTGTGCATCTAGGCGGATGGTAACAGGAGACAAGGGACACGATGTTTTTTACCCAGGTTCGGGCCCTCTCGACGGAGGTAAAACCCTACTCCTGCTTGATTGATATTGATGATATGGGTAGTACAAGAGTAGATCTACCACGAGATCAAGGAGGCTAAACCCTAGAAGCTAGCCTATGGTATGATTGTATGTTGTCCTACGGACTAAAGCCCTCCGGTTTATATAGATACCGGAGAGGGCTAGGGTTACACAGAGTCGGTTACAATGGTAGGAGATCTACATATCCGTATTGCTAAGCTTGCCTTCCACGCCAAGGAAAGTCCCGTCCGGACACGGGGCAGAGTCTTCAATCTTGTATCTTCGTAGTCTTGATAGTCCGGCGGACATTGATAGTCCGGCTGTCCGGACACCCCCTAGTCCAGGACTCCCTCAGTAGCCCCCGAACCAGGCTTCATTGACGATAAGTCCAGCGCGTTTATAGTCTTCAGCGTTGCAAGGCGGGTTCTCCCTTCAAATTCCATGTACCTGCCGAACAGTGTCCGGCTTCATCTTGAATACTGTGTTCCTCGGCTTCTATGCCAAATAAAGGCCCTCTTCCATGTGTCGCACGAAGCCAGGGTGTTTTTTGCATTTCACCCCCCAATTGTGCGAGTCAACCGCCTATAAAAGAGGCAAGAATTCAGATCTAAACCACACCATCTTCCTCCCGCGAATACTCCATCGAAGCGCCTTCGACCTAGAAATCCATTCCACCATGGATCGTCACCACAGCTCTTCTTCGCGCACTCCCAGCCCACCGCCGGGGAGTTGGAGGAGGTGCTCTATTTTGCACAACGAGCTCGAGAAGCTCCAAAAGGGGGGATTCCTCCCTCCGGCCATTATGATCCCAGTCCGGGCCGGACTGGTTACTTATCAAGGTGGGAGACAGGCGGAGGACACTCCATGCCCCAATAAGGGGGAGCGAGTATGTTTTGTCCCTTATCTGATGAGGGGACTCAGATTTCCAATACATCCGTTCCTCCGCGGGCTCCTGAAGTTCTACGGACTCCAGCTCCACCACCTTACGGGCTACGTAGCTCTTTGCGAGCTATTCCTGGGCATTGAGCCCCATTTCGCATTGTGGAAGAGGCTGTTTTGCCTCGTACCCCGTTCTTACCAGGGGTCCATATATCAAGTGGGCGGCGCCGAAATATGGCGCATCGCCGGGACCGGATACCTATCCGGCACTCCCAAGAGGGCGTCCGAAGACTGGCCCTCGGAATGGTTTTATATAGAAGACGCTCCGCTGCCAGACCCTGTCCGGATCGGCCTCCCGGAGTTTAGTGCTGCTCCCTTGAAGAAACGCCTCAGCTGGCGCCTGCGGAGCCCCCGATTGGAGGAAGACAAGAGCGTCCATTACTTGATGGGCCGGATAAGATTAATGGCTCATTCCGGCTTGACCATGATCGGAGTCATGGCGACACGCATCAAGCGAGGGGTACAACCACTGCAATACAGAGGCCACCCCATGTGGGATTTTAACGGGGAAGACAATGCTACCCGGCATGGCCGCAAAGGGCCGGATTCGACCGAGGATCTGGTGAAGATCCTGTCCAGTCTGTACAAGGGGGAGAAGGAGGATTTCCTTCGAACGAACCCTTTGAATGGGTTTTCCATGATCAACCCCAGAGGATGGGTAAGTGAACACCTTGAAGGGCCCAGCCCATGCTTTCGAAGTTTAAGCTTCTTACATTATGTCTTCGGCGCAGGGTCTACGCCGGATTGTGGAGGACATGGTAAGTCCTGCTCCGCAACCCGAGGATCCAGAAGGATCCTTGGGTCCGGCCTCCGAAGAGGACCCGGATATCGAGGTGGAGCTGATCGACGGGGTGTATCACCAGCTCAGCATAGACAATGCTTTGGTCGCCATTACGGCGGACTACCCCGGACTAAGTCCGGCTTCCCAGGTGACTGCGACCGATGTCCGGACACCATTATCTCATCCCTGCCTATTTCTGACCTTCGCGAACGATGGTATTTCGCAGGAAGCGCCTTTACGGCAGGAAGCCGAGCCCGCGGCGGCCGACCAACAGAGGTCAGTCCGAACCAGCAGGCGGAAAAGGAGCGCAGTGCGGATGGAAACGTCGCCGCAGAGGTATAGCTCATATTTGAGTCTTTAGAGCAACGTTCCGAGGAAACGTCTAAGTGTCCATGATTTCTGTAGGAGAAAAAGCGCTCACCGGACTGCGAGCGCAGGAATTGCCAATCCGACCAACACCGGCCAGGCCCCAGCGCCCGGCCTGGAGGGGGAGGCAAGCGCAAGACGCTAGCCGGATCCTTCTTCAATGGAGGATACCGACAGACTGTCCGCCACCAAGTCTGAGGTGGAGAGCGCCATGAACCATAGGCGCCGCCGGACAGTATTTCAAGAAGCATGCTTTTCCCCTGAGGCATTGGACACCTTTAACACAGGGGACGCGCATCTCCGTGCTGCTCAAAATGGTTTTACCAGAGCCATGGAGCAGTATGTGAAAGACATACGGGTAAGGAAATTTTAATTGTTGTATATACCAGTAGCCCCCGAGACTTAAATTAGTTATGCTAACTGATTTAAGGATCATTGTAAATTTCAGGCACTTAACGAGAAGAACGCCCAGCTGTCTCGGGAGCTGCAAGATTGCAAGGCCCAACTTGAGGCCGCACTTGCTGCCGCAGGAGGAGACGAAAAGACCCCTCCTGGTAACACATTTTTATTAATAAATATAAGCGCTATGCGGCGTGCGCGCGAGTCTAATAATGACATTTGCAGGTACCGCCGGACAAGATCCGGACAGGCAAGCATTGCTACACCAGCTAAAGGCCGGCGATAGTGTGCTGAATAGAGTTCAGCAGGAAAGGAACAAGCTCCAAGATGCCAACGCCAAGCTCGGAGAAGAGCTAAAAGGCGTACAGGCCGAGCTGTCCGGCTCCGTTAAGGAGAACCAGCGGCTTATAGTAAGTGCTTGAGCGAACTCTTTTGAAAAGAAGAGTCCGGCGAGGAAGCATTTTGACATGATATGTCTTGTAGGTATACTCACGGGTCGTCCTGCAGAGGAGATGCCCATATCAATGGGTGATCAACTTCCCAAACTATTGCAACTACTCGAACGAGTTCGGCAGGCAATGAGCGGCGTCGTTCAGGCTTTATGGCCAGCCCTCACCCTACCCGAGAGCCTCGGGGAGCTTGCGGAGAAGCTGCAGGGAATGCGGCAGTGCTTCCGTTTGTGGAAGATTTCGGCTTGCTGTCAAGGTGTGAGGGAGGCTTGGGCCATGGTGAAGACGCGGTACAAGAAGGCAGATCCCAACCACATGGCCGAAGTTGGACCGGTGGGGCCCGACGGGAAGGAGATCCCTGTGAGTTTAGTGTATAGCCAAGTAGAGTTGGCTGCTAAATTTTCCCAACAGGACTGTAAATTAGACAGCCTGTTAGATGGGATTGAGGAGGAATACAATCAATAAATTTGACAATGTATGTTATCCTTTAAAGTGACATGTGAAATGCCTTCTAGCCGGATTGTAGATCGTTTGTCTTTGCCGACCTTTTCACTTCGATCTCGGGACCCTAGAGTCCGGAGTGTGTCCGAATACCTTTTTGGTTAAGAAACAACCGTGGTATGCATGGAGACCAGGCGTAGGGGTCATTAGTGCTTTATCAGACAAGTGCCCAACTAGTTATGTTATATTACATGGTTAGTAAGAAACATCTTCCAGGGAGAATAGTTCCGTTAAGGGTTCCTTTTGCTGGGAGGCATGCCCTAAAGTGCATGTCCGGACTGCAAAGAAAGCAGTAAAACATCTGGGGGCAGATAGATAAATAGGTAAAAAGTCATCTTTTAAGTCACCGACCGAATATTCCCTTAAGAACGCTAGCTTTCGGCTTCACCCAGTCTGAGGTACACATCCGGCTGACCCGGCAGTAACAATTGCAGAGGTGCTCCCTTTACCTCCTAGCCGAACAATCGGGAACGTAGGGGTAAGCACAGGAGCCAGGCAACCCAGCTTGGCCAAAACTTAACTCATATCGATGCATATAATGGCGAATAAAAGGTACATGTGGAAGCTTGACACATGTGATGGGCATAAAACCCGTATAATTAAGCTTCTGTAAAAGAAGCCCCCAGGAATAATGAGTGCGGATAGCACATCATGCGTATACTTGAGCTTCTGTAAAAGAAGCCCCCAGGAATAATGAGTGTGGATAGCACATCATGCGTATGCAAAGAATGCAAAAAATAGGCCCGGAAGGGTTTTTTTAAAATAAAAAAGGATAAAAAGAGAAACAAAAGACAGCCGAAGTGTAAAAGTTTGGACGGGGGAAGGGGATGAACTCTTAGTCCGGCGCTAGGCATAGAATCGTCGGAGGCGGGCTGCGTTCCATGGGTTCGGCTCGAGTTGGTTATCCGACGCATTTCGTAGACGGTACACTCCGCCGGTCAGTACTTGATCGATGATGAAGGGACCCTCCCATTTGGGCTTGAGCTTGTCCTTTTTCTTGTCCGGCAGGCGTAGAACTAGTTCACCAATGTTGTAAGTCTTGGCCCGTACTTCTCTGCTTTGATATCTTCGGGCCTGCTGCTGATAGAATGCGGAACGAGCCTTTGTGACGTCGCGTTCTTCCTCCAATGTGTCCAAGCTGTCCTGCCGATCAAGCTCGGCTTCTCTTTCCTCATACATGCGCACTCGAGGTGAGTCATGAATAATGTCACAGGGCAAGACTGCCTCTGCGCCGTATACCATAAAAATGGTGTGAATCCGGTAGTATGGTTGGGCGTTGTCCGCAGCCCCCAGAGTACGGAGTCGAGCTCCTCGACCCATTGTGTGTCGGATTTGGTGAGTGACCTCACTATTCTGGGTTTAATGCCGCTCATTATTAGACCATTTGCTCTTTCCACTTGACCGTTGGTTTGAGGGTGATAGACTGACGCATAGTCGAGCTTGATGCCCATGTTTTTGCACCATGACTTAACCTCGTCGGCTGTGAAGTTCGTGCCGTTGTCGGTGATGATGTTGTGGGGGACTCTGTAACGGTGTACCACCCCTGATATAAAGTCTATCACTGGTCCGGACTCTGCCGTTTTGACCGGTTTGGCCTCTATCCATTTGGTGAATTTATCCACCATGACCAATAGGTACTTTTTCTTGTGGGTTCCCCCTTTAAGGGTTCCAACCATGTCAAGCCCCCAGACCGCGAACGGCCAGGTAATGGGTATGGTTTTTAGGGCGGTGGGTGGCATATGGCTCTGATTAGCAAAGAGCTGACAACCAACGCATCGCTGGACCAAGTCCTGTGCGTCTGCCCGAGCCATCGGCCAATAAAATCCTGTACGGAATGCCTTTCCTACAAGGGCCCGGGCTGCTGCGTGGTGTCCGCCTAGTCCGGCATGAATTTCAGCCAGGAGGTTTCGCCCTTCTTCTTCGGAGATACACCTTTGAAGGACTCCGGTGGTACTTTTCTTATAAAGTTCTCCCTCATGGACCTTGTAGGCCTTCGATCGCCGAACTATGCAGCGGGCCTCATTTTGGTCTTCAGGAAGTTCCTGCCTAAGTAAGTAGGCTAGGAAAGGTTCTGTCCACGCGGCGATTACCGCCATTATGACGTGGGCGGAGGGTGTTATGCTGTCTGCCGAATCACCAGTTGGTGCGGTTTTCCCCGGTTTGTAGCTACCGGGCTCCTCTTCCCATAGTACGGATGGCTTGAAGAGCCGTTCCAGGAAGATATTTGGAGGGACAGCATCACGTTTAGCACCGATGCGTGCCAGGACGTCGGCCGCTTGGTTATTATCTCGGGCTATGTGATGGAATTCGAGTCCTTCAAACCGGGCTGACATTTTTAGGACAGCGTTACGATATGCTGCCATTTTTGGATCCTTGGCGTCGAAGTCTCCATTTATCTGGGATATTGCAAGGTTTGAGTCCCCGCGCACCTGTAGGCGTTGAATGCCCATGGAGACCGCCATCCGGAGACCATGTAACAGGGCCTCGTATTCGGCTGCATTGTTGGAGTCCGTGTACGTTATTTGAAGTACATACTGGACTGTATCTCCGGTGGGGGACGTCAGGACGACGCCATCCCCCAGTCCGGCCAACATTTTGGAGCCGTCGAAATGCATAGTCCAATTGGAGTACGCGCCGTACTCTTTAGGGAGTTCGGCTTCAGTCCATTCGGCGACGAAGTCAGCCAAAACTTGTGACTTTATAGCTCGTCGAGGTTTATAAGTGATGTCGAATGGTAAGAGCTCAATGGCCCTTTTTGCTATCCTGCCCGTTGCGTCGCGGTTATTTATAATGTCATTGAGTGGTACTTCAGAGGCCACTGTTATCGAGCACTCTTGAAAGTAGTGCCGGAGCTTTCGAGACGCCATGAACACCGCATATGCTATCTTCTGATAGTGCGGGTAACGGGATTTGCAGGGGGTTAACACAGTGGATACATAATACACTGGTTTTTGAAGAGGGGATTTATGCCCTTCTGTCGCTCGTTCGACGACGAGCACTGCGCTTACAACTTGATGTGTTGCTGCGATGTATAACAACATTGGTTCGCCCAGAGTGGGCGCAGCCAGGACCGGATTTGTTGCCAGTATGGCCTTTATTTCTTCGAGTCCGGCAGTGGCAGCATCCGTCCACTCGAAGTGTTCGGTGCGCCTGAGGAGGCGATAGAGGGGCAACGCCTTTTCTCCTAAACAGGAGATAAAGCGGCTTAATGCTGCCACGCATCCTGTTAATTTTTGTATTTGTTTGAGGTCGTTTGGAGTATCCAACTGTGACAGAGCTCGGATTTTGGCCTGATTTGCTTCAATTCCTCTACCGGATACAATGAAGCCCAGCAGCTTTCCGGCTGGTACGCCGAACACGCATTTTTCCGGATTCAGCTTGATGTCATATGCTCTGAGGTTGTCGAATGTGAGCCTCAAATCGTCTACTAAAGTTTCGACGTGTTTTGTTTTGACGACTACGTCGTCTACGTATGCCTCGACTGTTTTGCTGATCTGGGTGGCCAGACATGTTTGAATCATGCGCTGCTATGTTGCGCCGGCGTTTTTGAGTCCGAAGGGCATCGTGTTGAAGCAGAATGGTCCATATGGAGTGATAAATGCCGTTGCGGCTTGGTCTGCTTCCGCCATCTTGATTTGATGATAGCCAGAGTATGCATCCAGGAAGCACAACGAATCGTGCCCTGCTGTGGCATCGATGATTTGATCGATGCGGGGGAGAGGGAAGGGATCCTTTGGGCAAGCTTTATTGAGGTCTTTAAAATCGACACAGTGGCGCCATGATTTATCCTTCTTTGGTACCATCACCAAATTTGCTAGACAGTCCGGATGTTTGATATCTCTAATGAATCCGGCTTCCAGTAGTTTGGCTAGCTCTTCTCCCATTGCCTGTCTTTTGGGCTCGGAAAATTGTCGAAGAGCCTGTTTGACTGGCTTGAATCCTTTTAGGATGTTGAGGCTGTGTTCAGCCAACCTGCGGGGGATTCCGGGCATGTCTGAAGGATGCCAGGCGAAGATATCCCAATTTTCCCGAAGGAATTCGCGCAGTGCGGCGTCTATTTCGGGGTTCAACTGTGCCCCAATGGAGGCCGTCTTTGTTGGGTCCGTTGGATGGACCTGGAATTTTATTATCTCGTCTGCTGGTTTGAAGGAGGTGGACTTGGATCTTTTATCGAGTATCACATCGTCCCTGTTCACCGTAGAGCGCAGCGCGGTGAGTTCCTCTACCGCTAAGGCTTCGGATAGTGCCTCGAGGGCTAGTGCGGCTGTCTTGTTTTCGGCGCGGAGTGCTATGTCCGGATCACTAGCGAGAGTGATTATTCCATTGGGCCCAGGCATTTTAAGCTTCATGTACCCATAATGAGGTATTGCTTGAAAAATTGTGAATGCCTCTCGTCCTAATATGGCGTGGTATCCACTGCTGAATGAGGCCACCTGAAACGTGACTTCTTCAGATCTGTAATTGTCCGGAGAGCCGAACACCACATCGAGTGTGATTTTTCCTGTGCAGCGCGCTTCCCGGCTAGGGATTATTCCTCTAAAGGTTGTGCTGCTTCGCTCAATACGGCTCCAATCGATTTCCATTTTTTGCAGAGTTTCCTTGTAAATGAGGTTTAGTCCGCTGCCGCCGTCCATGAGGTCTTTTGTCAGTCGAAAGCCGTCCACTATGGGACTAAGTACCAGTGCGGCTGGGGCTCTGGTTGTTCGGAATATGGGCTCGTCGCTTCCATTGAAGGTAATGGCTGTGTCGCTCCATGGATTTGCTGTTGCTACTTGGTAGACTTCGGCGAGTTCGCGGATTGATCGTTTTCGCATATTATTTGATGCGAAAGTCTCGAAGACTGTTGATACCGTGCTGGTATTGTTGGAGTGGTTTCCCGGAGCTAGAAGCTCTTCGCCACTTTTGGCCACCTGCCGTAATATCCAACATGCTCGAAGGCTATGTGTTGGGACGGCTCCCTCTGTATTATGAAGCTTACATGGTCCATTGAGCCATCCCTCCAGTACGGTTCCGTTTCCCTGACTGGGTTTTTGTTTTTTCGTTTTTGCATCTGGGGCCTGAGTGTAAGGCGCCCTTTTACTGCGGACTGGGTTTGGGGCCGGATTATCCCAAAATTGATTTTCGGTTTTCCGGAAACTCTCCATAGCACAGTACTTTCGTACTATGGACGCCAGATCGGTAAAGCGCGTAATTTTGCGACGATCAATGGCGTTTAGTATTCCCTTGTCCGTGCAGTTATTGCGGAAGATTGATATTGCGTTTTCCTCTCGGCAGTCCTTTATCCTGTCCATAACCAGGAGGAATCTGGCCCAGTAGTGATGTACTGTTTCTGTAGGCTCTTGCCGTATTAGAGATAGATCGCATATGTCTGGGCGGGTGGGTGGAATAAAATCCGGATCCCTGCCCATCTTGAGGCTCAAAGGCCAAGGGGTTTCCGAATTCGGAAGTGTGTTTTGCTGGGGACAATCTAGCGAGTCCGGGGCGACGCATGATTTTAAGTTCGATGCTCGATCGAAGTCCGTCCCTCCGCGGGAATCCGGCATGGAGGGTTCGGGAATCCGAACACGAATTGTTTTCAACACCGGCGAAGAGTTGCCGTATTGCTCTTCCACCACTGCGACGTGGTGGGTGGCCTGGGGAGAGTTAATCTCTCTCAGATCGGTTTTAAGCCCAATCTGGTTGTAGTCCGTAGCGACTCCCAGGGCGGCGATGCGATCCAAGAGCTCATTAACAGACGAGAACTCCATTGGATCTAACTGTTCGGCAGCTTTAGGGCTGACGTGAAGATTGCTTTCGACGACTTGAGAAGTCATTGTCGAAGCGGCGGCCGGACAGGCAGTCATGAGAAAACCACCAAGCCGGATAGTTTGGCCGGCGGCCAAGGCCCCTCCGGCGAAAATATCGTCTTTGAAGACGGGGGGAGGCATTCGCTCTATCGGTGACGACACAGAGGAACTCTCAATGAAAGCACCAATGTCGGTGTCAAAACCGGCGGATCTTGGGTAGGGGGTCCCGAACTGTGCGTCTAGGCGGATGGTAACAGGAGACAAGGGACACGATGTTTTTTACCCAGGTTCGGGCCCTCTCGACGGAGGTAAAACCCTACTCCTGCTTGATTGATATTGATGATATGGGTAGTACAAGAGTAGATCTACCACGAGATCAAGGAGGCTAAACCCTAGAAGCTAGCCTATGGTATGATTGTATGTTGTCCTACGGACTAAAGCCGTCCGGTTTATATAGATACCGGAGAGGGCTAGGGTTACACAGAGTCGGTTACAATGGTAGGAGATCTACATATCCGTATTGCCAAGCTTGCCTTCCACGCCAAGGAAAGTCCCGTCCGGACACGGGGCAGAGTCTTCAATCTTGTATCTTCGTAGTCTTGATAGTCCGGCGGACATTGATAGTCCGGCTGTCCGGACACCCCCTAGTCCAGGACTCCCTCACCGACCAAACACCTAAGCATGATATATGAGAGGAGCATAGATAAACTAACAAGATAAGCATGCAACTCATAAGATATGGTGACATAGATAATGATACTGGGAATATAAGGTAGCATATGTCTCACACCATATGACGGGAACTTAGGTCTCACTGACACAAACCAACCAAAGCAAATAGCGAGGAAAACACAAACACAGAAGACGGAAGACACTAAGCACAAATCCCTAAACTCTCTCCCCCTTTGGCATCGAGACACCAAAAAGGAGAGGGAGTGTTGCTACGGCTCCAGGTGATAGCAGAAGACGGACACACACATCAGATGTCAGCGGGATCATCTACGCCACCGTCGTCGGTCAGGAAGTGCTCGGCATTAGAATCAGTCCATGGGTAGTGCTGCTGAATCCACTCCTCCTCCTCAGTAAGCTGGTCCTCAGATCCACTGTTAACTGTAGCACCCAACTGACGCATGAGCTCCTTGTGGCGACCTCGAGCCTTCTTCTCAGCCACATGAGTCATGTACTGACCGTGAGCCTCCATGCAGAACAACTTCTTCATCTTAGACTTGAGCTTCTTTGCCCAAGAGGGCTCTGCCGCAGAAGGCATGTAGTCATCATCATCATCCTCAGCCCCAGACTCCTCCTCGGTCTCCATGGCAGTAGCAGACGAAGGAACTCCAGTCTTAGGGGCCTGAGTGCCCCAGTTATCCTTCTTCCTCAGACGCTTGATGTCGTGAGAAACCAATTCTCCAGTCTCCAGCATCACCTTGGGATAGACACGAGCCCAGGCCTTCTCAATAAGCAGCATGATGAACGGACCGTAAACCGGACACTTGCACTCGGAGATAGCAGACAACAGCTCAGACCACATAACATGAGAGATATCCAGGGACTCTCCGGTGTTCTGTTCCTTCTGACGCTGGCAAAAGAGAAGCATGTCCACGAGATAGGAGTGAACCTGATCCAGATTCCCGATACGAGGGAAAAGAGTCCCTCTGAAGATACGGTGAAGGATATCCAGATAGGCAGGAAGCTCATAAGTTTCCTTCTTCGTCTCAGGGTTGATCCTCAAAGTGCAGTAGGGCCATAGAGCTTGCTTGTGAGTGGCGTTGGTGTTGCGGTGTGGGCGAAAGCCAATAGGAGACTCAAGTCCTAGATCTTGTACCCCAATCAACTCCATGAAAGCTTTCCACTTGACTAAAAGCAGCTAGCCATTGGTCATCCAAGTCAGTGTCCTGTCCTCATCAGTCCCGAGATGAACCGTGGCATAGAATTGAGCCACAATATCAGCATCATAGTCTTTGTTGAATAGCATGATCCCAAGAATGTTCAGTTGAGTGCACATCTCAAGAGCTTCACCAAAATACTCAGGATCCTTCTCCATATGGTCGGTGTTGATTGAGTGCACGTTGACAAAGAGATTCTTCTTGGCCTTGAGAACACCAAAAAGATGGCAAACTGGAACTTGTTCCAGAATGGACGGTTGACTAAAGTGGGATCTTGGTCAGCCTCATAGGGGTTGCAGTGACATCTTGCCCAGAACTCCTTGGGTTGCATTTCTGTCACGGTTTTGCCAGCATGCTTTGGCTTAACACCAGTCTTCTTTTGGAGTTGAGGTGGAGGTGGGGGTGGAGCACTAGAGGAACCTCCGGCAGACTCAGTGGTGCGGTAGCGCTTGGACGTGGCACGACCGGGGTTGACACGACGAGCCGGATGCTCAGGAAGCTCATCACCTGGAACCACACACAAGAACACGCAAACAACCAGAAAGAACGAGCATAAGCCACAAAACACGAGCAAAAATATCACTGAGAGGTAAGAGCATAATGGAAGCTGGTAGGGGGCGGTAGTACCGCGACCTGCTAGCGGTAGTACCGCTCCAAGCGGTAGTACCGCTCCACAGAGAGCGGTAGTACCGCTCCAAGCGGTAGTACCGCCCTGGAGAGGGCGGTAGTACCGCTCGAGACGGGGAAACTGCAGTTTCCTACTACCGTGGTCAGATCCGGCACTACTGTCCTACCAAATTCGAAAATACTCCAACCAAACATCAATCCAAACTGCCTAGAAGCATTCTCCATCCTACTCAAGCCTAGATTTGGCCAAAAATCTAGAGATGCTACCGCTACTGCCCCTAAGATGCTAGATTGGAAATCTAGACAAGAAGAACGAGGGAACGGGGGCAATACCGGCATCCATGGCAAGAGGACAAGGTGGGGATCGTCTCCACCAAAGGAAATGGAGAGGGACGCCCCGGAGAGGGAGATCCGCCGGAGCCCTCTCGCGGCGCCGGTTGCTGGAGAGAGAGGAACAGAGCAAGGGGGCGTGCGAATGGGTATGGGGAAGAAGAAAACTCCCCCTGCCCTGATATAACCCCCTACCCGCGCCTCACAGCGGTAGTACCGCGCTGGAGGGCGGTAGTACCGCTTGGAGCGGTAGTACCGCTCGCCAGTAGTGGTAGTACCGCCAGCAACCAAAAAAAATGCCTCTAGACAAAACTCAAGCACAACAAAAAGAACGGGAAAGCAAGATCAAGAAAAAGACCAACACGGCAACACACACACTAACAAAGATCCAGAACCCACTCCTTCAAGACAACCACACGAAAGAAGAGCGAGCTCTGGTCTCTCTCAAGAGAGGGCGGTGGCCGGAGCCACCTATGTTTGAGTCAATTGGTATGGCACCGCGAAGAATTATCCTTGGGCCCATGACCAAAACTCGTCTTTGAAGCACAAGTACCATCAAAATGGCTAATGTGAAAGAGTTGATCGTTTTATGCATAATGGGGGAAGGGAGAGTTCATTGAGAGAACAACACTCCCCCTATGTCCATGCCTACACCTAAACTAGACAACAAGATGAGTGTGGTGGGGGGTGCAAGGGTTCAAGTCACATTGCTCAAATCAATGATATTTAGCTCATGCCTTAACTCGCGAAATCTTGCTTCATCCAAGGGCTTCGTGAAAATATCTGCAAGGTTATCATGAGTGTTGACATACTTGAGCTCGATCTCCCCTCGCCTAATGTGATCCCGGATGAAATGATACCGAATCTCAATATGCTTCGTCTTGAAGTGTTGCACCGGGTTGAGAGAAATCTTGATGGCACTTTCGTTGTCACACCAAAGAGGCACTTTGTCACAAATGACACCATATTCCTTTAAAGTTTGCCTCATCCATAAGAGTTGTGCACAACAACTACCGGCCGCCACATACTCCGTTTCGGTGGATGAGAGAGACACACAACTTTGCTTCTTGGAAGATCAACTCACCAAAGAGCACCCAAGAAACTGGCACCCCCCGGAAGTGGACTTCCTATCCACTTTGTCTCCCGCCCAATCAGAATCCGTAAATCCTTCAAGCTTGAAGTTTGCCCCTCTTGGGTACCATAAGCCAAAGTTTGGGGTATGAGCCAAATATCGAAAGATTCGCTTGACCGCCACATAGTGACTTTCCTTCGGTGCGGCTTGAAACCGTGCACACATCCCCACACTCAACATGATATCCGGTCTAGATGCACAAAGGTAAAGCAAGGAGCCAATCATGGAGCGGTATACCTTTTGATCCACCGCTTTACCATTGGGTTCAATGTCAAGTTGGCACTTGGTGGGCATTGGAGTAGTAGCCGGCTTGACATCACTTAGCTTGGATCTTTTTAGCATGTCTTGAGTGTATTTGGCTTGATTGATGAAGTTTCCTTCTCTTCTTTGTTTGATGTCAAAACCAAGGAAGAACTTCAACTCTCCCATCGAAGACATCTTGAACTTGGAGGTTATGAGAGCAGCAAATTCCTCATTGAAAGCTTTGTTAGGAGAACCAAAGATAATATCATCAACATATAGTTGGCATACAAACAACTCCCCTTTGACCTTATTAGTAAAAAGAGTGGGGTCGATTAGCCCCACCTCAAATCCACGATCTTGTAACAACTCGGTAAGGTGGTCATACCACGCACGTGGGGCTTGTTTAAGGACATAGAGTGCCTTATCGAGTTGATACACATGATCCGGAAAGTAGGGATCCTCGAACCCGGGGGGTTGCTTGACATAGACCAACTCATTAATAGGACCATTAAGAAAAGCACTTTTCACATCCATTTGTTGCAACTTAAAGTTGTGATGGGAAGCATAGGCAATCAACAAACGTATGGATGCAAGACGAGCAACGGGAGAAAAGGTTTCACCGTAGTTGATACCCTCGACTTGGGAGTAGCCTTGTGCTACCAATCTTGCCTTGTTGCGAACGATGTTCCCATGAGCATCTTGCTTGTTCTTGAAGATCTACTTGGTTCCAATGACGTTGTGGTCCCCCCGATGGCCTTGGCACCAATCTCCGTACTTTATTGTACTCGAAGTTGTTGAGTTCTTCATGCATGGCATTGAGCCAATCCGAGTCTTCGAGCGCCTCATAGACCTTTTGGGGTTCAACACAAGAGACAAATGCGTGATGTTCACAATAGTTTGCTAATTGTCTACGAGTGCTTACCCTCTTTCTTAGGCTTCCAACCACATTTTCCATGAGATGGCCTTGGGTGGTGAGCTTGGAAGCAATCTTCACGGCACGACGCTCTAATTCCTCCTCGGGTGTGGAAGGAGGAGGGTTGACTTGATCATCTTGAGCGCCGTCTTGAGCTTGTTCTTGATCTTGAGGTTGCTCTTGATCTTGAACTTGCTCGAGGGGGAGAACTTGACCTTGGGCATCATTTAGAGGTTCACCACCATCTTGAGGTTGATCTTGCCCTTGGTCTTGTTCACGAGGTTGAGGGCCTTCACTTTGTTCTTCGGAACTGTGTGGGTCTTGGTGAGGTGATGGCTCCACTTGCGTAGAGCATTGTCCTTCTCCTTCGGCCACAAGGGGTTCCTCAATGGGTAGAATTTGACCAATACCCATTCTTCTTATGGCTTGGGGAGGAATTTCATCACCTACATCACAAGTACCACTTTGCTCCACTTGGGAGCCGTTATTTTCATCAAACTCCATGTTACACGTCTCCTCAATGAGTCCGGTGGACTTGTTGAGAACACGGTAAGCATGAGAGTTTGTAGCATAACCAACAAATATGCCCTCATGAGCTCTAGCCCCAAATTTAGACAAATGAACACCTTTCTTGAGAATGAAACACTTACAACCGAACACCCGGAAGTACTTGAGGTTGGGCTTGTTGCTGGTGAGTATCTCATATGGGGTCTTGTTCAAGCCTTTGCGGAGATAGAGCCGATTGGATGCATGACATGTGGTGTTGATGTCTTCGGCCCAAAAGTTGTATGGAGACTTGAACTCCGCCATCATGGTCCTTGCCGCATCCATCAACGTCCAGTTCTTCCTCTCCGCTACACCATTTTGTTGAGGGGTATAGGGTGCAGCATATTGATGCTTGATCCCCTCATCACTGAGAAACTCATCCAAGGTGTAGTTCTTGAACTCGGTGCCGTTGTCACTTCTTATTGTCAAGATCTTTGCATTATGTTGGCATTGAGCTTCATTTGCAAAGTCGATGATGGTTTGTTGAGTCTCACTCTTCCTCTTGAAGAAATATACCCAAGTGTATCTTGAATAGTCATCCACAATCACCAAGCAATACTTTCTACCTCCAAGACTATCAAAAGATGGAGGCCCAAAGAGATCCATGTGAAGGAGCTCCAAGGGTCTCTTCGAGTAGATGATGGTTGATGGAGGGTGAGCCTTTTCATGAAGCTTTCCTTCGATACAAGCACTGCAAGCACGATCTTTGGCAAAACTAACATTCATTAGTCCACGAACATGGTCCCCCTTGAGAAGACTTTGCAAAGATCTCATATTGACATGGGCCAAATGGCTATGCCAAAGCCATCCCACGTCAACTTTAGCCATTAGGCAAGTCGCGGTCTTAGTGGGTCACTCCGAAAAGTTAATCACATAGAGACCATTCTCGACATGCCCAACAAAGGCTACTTTAAGAGTCTTGCTCCACAAGAGGGCCACGGTATCAATATCAAAGAACATAGCAAAACCCATGAGTGCAAGTTGATGAACGGAAAGCAAATTGTATGCAAGGGACTCAACAAGCATGACTTTCTCGATCGTTAGATCATGAGAAATGACAACCTTGCCGAGACCCAATACCTTAGAATGTGATGCATCACCCCACTCGACATTGGTGGACATAGATGGAATCTTTTGCACGTCCACCACCAAGTCCTTGCTCCCGGTCATATGATTTGTTTCTCCACTATCGAGCAACCATGATCCCCCACCGGAAGCAAACACCTACAAGAGATCAATGCTTGGTTTTAGGTACCCATTTAGTAATGGGTCCTTTGATGTTAGTAATAAGGGTCTTGGGAACCCAAATAGACCACTCACTGTACTCATAAGGAGAACCAACAAATTTAGCATAAACATGTCCATCACTAGCATGGCACTACACATATGACGGGTTAAAGTTGCCGGCTTTGTTTGAGGAAATGCTCTTGCCCTTTGGACATAAACTCCCTTCACTTTTTCCTTCTTCTCTTTAGGAGCACCCTCTCCCTCTTTCACAAACGTTTGCTTGAGAGGAGGAGGACGTTTGGTCTTGTTGTTCTTCTTCTTCCTGCTCTTGGACTTGGGTGCAAACCCAATTCCTTCCTTGGCCACAACTTCCTTTTGATTGCTCAGAAGGTCATTGAGGTTTTTCTCACCTTGAATGCCAGTCACAAGGCTTTTCTCAAGTTGATCCTTCAACTTGGCATTCTCCTCCACAAGATGCACATGCTCACAACACGGGTTAGTAGCACATGCATTATCAATTAATACCATATGAGGAAAGGTGGCCTTTTCCTTGATTAGCTTAACTTGGAGTTGAGCATGAGACTCCTTGAGGTTAGCATGAGACCCTTCAATACCTTGTGGGCCTTGTCAAGTATCTCAAACTCCTCTTTGAGTCTAGCATGATCAACCCCAAGTTTATCCTTCTCGGAAGTTAGCACACGAGACACGACAAGAGCATGATCAAGATCTTTCTTTAACTTAGCATGGTCATCATTGTGTGACTCCTCAAAAGTGAAACGATGCACACGCTCTTCCTCAAGAGCATTAGAGATATCCAATATCTCATCGGCATAGTCACGTATGACCTTCCATCTTAGAGATGGTTTCTTCGTGAGCCTCCATCATGTCATTGGCCTCACCAAGTTGTTCCAAGAGAGCAACAAAGTGCTTCTTGGACTTACCCTTGAGCTTACTCATAAAAGACTCAAGTTCATTCACTTCCTCATTAGACTCGACATGTTCATCAATACAATCCTCCAAGGAGGGATTAGTAATGATGGTGGTTGTGATGTTGGGGGTTACCTTGTTTGAAGCTTTAGCCATGAGGCACTTGGCGGTGATGTTTTCGTTGGGTGAATCAAAGAGAGACACCGGGGAAGTAGTAGCAACGGCAACGGATGCCATGGCCATTGTTTCTCCACTTTCATCATCATCGTCATCCTCTTGGTATTCTTCTTGAACCACCAACCCACGAGTTGGAGTCTTCTTGGTGAAGTTGTTCTTGTTGGGGAAGGACTTGGCTTTGTCTTTTCGAATGAATTTGCCACCATTGTCTTCCCTCTTCTCGTAAGGACAATCCACAATGAAATGGCTCACATTGCCACATTTGAAGCAAGTTCTAACTCGTTGCTTGCCCTTGACGCCACTTGAGTTGTTCTTGTTGAAGTTGGGTCTTGAATTCTTCTTGCTCCAAAATTGTCTTGAAGCAAGGGCCATGTGCTCATGATAATCATACTTGGTGTCTTCGGGATTGCTCTCCTCATCTTCCACTTCTTCCTCTTCTTCCATGATGACCTTGCCCTTCAAAGCAAGGTTGGGCTTCTTTGCCCTTTGAGAACGGAGCACCGCATTGTCGGCGGTCTTGTCCAAGATGCTCATTGCAACGAGCTCATCCAACACTTCACTTGAGGTCATGGAGTGGAAGTCCGGTCTTTGACGAATGACGGAGGACATGGCCTTGTTGTAGGGCATCATGGCCTTGAGGAACTTGTGCTTGATCCAATTGTCATCCGTGTCCTTGCTTCCATGATCTCGGAGTGAGACCCCGAGTTTGGTCACTCTTCGAAAGAGCTCACGAGGTTCTTCATCTTCTTTCATTGCAAACTCATCGGCTACATCTTGCACCACTTCATAGTTGGAGCGTTGAATGCTATCACTTCCTCGATAGAGAGACTCAACACATTTCCATGCTTCTTTAGCCATGGCATGAGGTCGAAGATGAGGGAGATCTTCGGGAAGGATTGCATCTTGGATGATGAAGAGTGCACTCTCATTGAATTGATTGTCCACGGCTTCTCGAGGGGTGAAGTTGCTTGGGTCATGAGGATAGAAACCTTCTTCAATGATTCTCCAAAGGTTAGTGTTCACATGCTTTAAATGACGCTTGAAGCGATAAACCCAAGAATCAAAATCTTCATGTTTCTCATATTTAGGAGGAGGACCGGCATGATTCAATTGCGTGGAAGGGATCGGCCCTCCATAAATTGGGGGTTCCACATGGGCAAAGATGCCGGTGCCATTTCTACCACTAATAGAAGGACTCTTTTCAATGTTAGCTTCCCCCTTGTCGGAGGTAGCATCCGTCACCTTGTTGGTGGGATCACCCACTTTCATCGGCGAGTTAGATTGTTTAAGTCCTTCTAGGAAATCCTTAAACATGTCCTTGACCTCGGTCGTCATGGAGGTTTTCAATGTTTCCAAAGCCACATTGAATTCCTCACATGAGATTGAGTTACCCCCATCTCCCGTAGATGATATCGGATCCGCACCGGAGTGCTCTCCCACATCATCTACGACATCAACCATACTCTTCGGACGGTGAAGTCCTTAAAAAGAGACGAGGCTCTGATACCAATTGAAAGGATTGATATGGTTGACTAGAGGGGGGGTGAATAGGCAACTAACAATTTTTAAGCTTATATTTACCAATTTAAACTTTGCAACAAAATAGGTTTTCTAGATATGCAACTAGGTGAGCAACCTATATGATGCAAATACAACTAGCACATAAGCAAGCAATGGAAAGAGTAAAGGCACGAAGTAACCAAGAGTGGAGCCGATGGAGACGAGGATGTGTTACCGAAGTTCCTTCCTTTTAAAGGGAAGTACATCTCCGTTAGAGCGGTGTGGAGGCACAATGCTGAAGCAACTAGGGCCACCGTATTCTCCTCACGCCCTCACACAATGCGAGATGCCGTGAATCCACTATTGGTGCCCTTGAAGGCGGCGACCGAACCTTTACAAACAAGGTTGGGGCTATCTCCACAACAATTGGAGGCTCCCAACAACACCACGAAGCTTGACCACAGTGGAGTATGGCTTTGAGGTGACCTCAACCGTCTAGGGTGCTCAAACACCCAAGAGTAACAAGATCCGCTAGGGATAAGAGAGGGAATCAAATTTCTCTTGGTGGAAGTGTAGATCGGGGCCTTCTCAACCAATCCCGAGCAAATCAACAAGTTTGATTGGCTAGGGAGAGAGATCGGGCGAAAATGGAGCTCGGAGCAACAATGGAGCTTTGGGGGAAAGAGGTGGGTCAACTTTGGGGAAGAAGACCCCTTTATATAGTGGGGGAATCAATCCAACCGTTACCCCACTGTACATCCCCGCACAGAGCGGTACTACCGCTAGGGAAGGGCGGTACTACCACTGAGAGCGGTACTACCGCTCCCTACCCAGCGGTACTACCGCGCTGGCGAGGAAGACAGGGCCCTTGCCCCAGAGCGGTATTACCGCGGGAGTAAGAGCGGTACTACCGCTTGGGGCGGTACTACTGCCACTACTACCGCTCCTAGTACCGCAAAACCCGACACGAGAAATATCGGTCTCGAATCGAGGCGGTAGTAGCGTGGAACAATTGCGGTACTACGGCCGAAGCCCGCGAGCGGTACTACCGCCATGCGGAGCGGTACTACCGCTGGAGAGCTTCAGCGGTACTACCGTCGTTGACCGCGGTACTGCCGCTGGGACAGAACAGAGCAAGTATGGAAGAACAAGGGCAGCTCCAATGATGCAGAAGGAAGACGACGGGTGTGATAGGGATGTGTACTTGTTGATTCCACCCTAGTCTTACCAAAGTGGATCCCCTCTTAATAGTACGGTGACTCCTACGAAACTAGTCCACCAACAACGAAACGAAGGAGCTACACCGTCTTGAATAAAACACCGAGGGGAGGTAATCGTCTCGTGCCAATGGATGAATCTCTGAAAGAACTTAACGCACACGATTAGTCCGCAAAAGCATTGTCATCAATCACCAAAACCACTTGGGGATAGATATGCCCTTACACCGGTGTTAGTGTTATGCCTCTCTCTTATATCGTAGACTTGAATTGAATAAGTTGACACCTACTGAAATATCTTTGCAAATGGATGATAAATCAACTGCTATACCTGTCAGTACTTGTGAGGATGTGCCTGTTGTGGTTGCAAATGTCACTATCTGAACGAACTTTGTTATTCTTGATATTCCCGAGGACGATAGTATGTCGATTATCCTTGGTAGACCTTTTCTGAATATTGCAGGGGCTATTATTGATTGCAACAAAGGCAATGCCACTTTTCATGTTAATGGTAATGAGCATACGGTACACTTTCCGAGGAAACAATCGCAAGTTCCTAGCATCAATTCTATTGGAAAAGTTCCAACTATCATTATTGGAGGTTTTGAATTTCCTCTTCCTACTGTCAAGAAATAGTATGATATTCTTATTGTTGGGGATTTTCATATCCCTGTTGAGGTAACTTAGTGTTATTCGAAATTTCTCCGGTTCCATGTTATTCGGAATGAGTTTGTTAACAAGACTTGATCAACCTTGTTAGTGGATTCATTTCGATGATCATGAGATGGATGAAACTAGAAGGCACAACCTTATGTACCCTCTTTTTACTTTCTGTTTTATAGAATAAATAAGCAAAAATAGTATTATCCGTCTGCTTTCTGAATTATCCGTGCAATAAAAAATATCCCGAAAATAAAAGTGCTCCAAATGCCCTGCAAATTTAGTATGATTTTTTATGGAATATTTGAGGATTTTAGGCACTGAAATCACTGCAGGAGGGGCAAGCACTTGGCCACGAGAGTGGAGGGCACGCCCCCTCCCCCTGGGCGCGCCCCCTGTCTCATGGCCCCCTGGTGGCCCCCCTCCACTTATGCCAGCACCCACACACTTCATCTTCTACCCAAAAAAATCCCGATCCAGTTCAAGCACGAGTTCTAGCTCATTTTGCTGCGATTTTCGGTCTCCTTGCTCAAAGCTCCATTCACAAAACTGCTTTGGGAGATTGTTGCTTGGTATGTGACTCCTCCATTGGTCCAATTAGTTTTTGTTCTAGTGCTTTATTCATTGCAATTTTTTGCTGCATAGGTGACCATGTTCTTGAGCTTGCATGTTGAATTTATGGGGTCCCAAGCAATTCTAATGCATGATATAGGCTCTAGGCACTGGTAGGAGTAGTTGCTACCAATCTTGTTTAGTTTTATTCCCTTTTATTTTGAAGTTACTAAAATTTCAGAAATTTTTCAGAAAATAATTATGTCTAGGAGAATGTACCAAGGTGGTTCCTCGGTTAAGAAAGGACCCATGATTGCTATACGTGAGCAAGATGTTGAATTGCCGAGGGACGCGGATGTACGAGCTTGTGAGTGGCCATCCAACGAGCCCGTGCCCCTAGCCGTAGCTGCCGCTCGGATCTGAATGCGTCCCCCCGCCGTGCGCCTCGCCATCGTGGCCATGGCCGTCCGAGCTCACTTCCGAGCACGGTATAGTGCTCATGGCACGGCCAGGAGTCCGTCGAGCCCTTTCGCTCGTCCTCCTGAGCCCCCTAGCCCCCTGCTCGGCCTCACTCGAACGCCGGAGTCTACCCAGCTCATCGCCGGCGACACCTAGGCCTTCCCCTGCTCTGGTCGATGGCGCAGATGGATGCGGTACTCCGCGCGTAGACGAACGTGCCTCTCCTCAACCGATTTGGTGGCCCATGGGCGAATTCCGCCGACCACCCGTGCCTCCGCCGCGAGTTTTGGCTCGCCGGAGCAACTCTGGCACCGGGCGCCGACGTGGCTGGACGGGGCCACACCTGGGTCGCTGGCACATGGGCCCAGGGGCACCTGTTGACCAGTTGACCTGGTCAATTGTGGTGACGTGGCAATCACTGCCACTGACAGGCGGGTCCCACCGCATATAAAGTTTTATAATTAAAGAAATTGCTAATTAAAATCTTTAATCAATTAGCTAATTAGATAGGCATTGATGGTGGGCCCAGCTAGATACTTAGTATTAGTTCAATCTAACTAACTATGCCTAATTAGCTGAGTCACTGACCAGTGGGTCCCACAGGTCAGGTTTGGCCTGGTTAGCGAGTCTATCAACTGCTGATGTAATCCCCGCACAATGCTGAGGTCATAATTCATTTTCTGATGAATTTAGTAATTAAAACAAATTCGGAATGTTGCTAAACCTTTGAAAAATCGTAGAAAATAAACCGTAGCTCAGATCGAAAAACTTAATACATGAAAGTTCCTCAGAACGACAAGATGAATATGATTGTGTCATCTGTTTCCATGTCAGAACCCTCTACGTAGGTGAACCCGTAACTTTTAGCCCGTTTCCGGTAGATGAACAGTGCATATACACTAGTTAATAAATCCTACTTATGTCCTAAAATAACTAAAATGACTTGGACATATCTTTAGTCAACCCTGCGCTACACCGTAGCTTGGCATGCTCTGTGTTGCATCTGTTTGCTCTGTATTTACTGTTTCTTCCCCCTCTTCTCTCCAGTAGACCCCGAGATCGATGCTGCCCCTGTGATCGACTACTCACCGACGACACCACTGATGACCCTGCCATTGCCCCTGAGCAACCAGGCAAGCAGCCCCCTTTGAACATTCCGATATCGCCTATTCCCTTCTCTCTGATGCTTGCATTAGAAATTGCTGCTACTACTTCTTTACCTATTCTGATGCATAGCCTGATCTTGTAACCTGCTATTGTTACCTACCTGTTTATCCTAAACTACTTAGTATAGGATGGTTAGAGACCCATGAGAGACCCCATGTTGACCCAACTGCCCTGCTGGATAATCAGAAGACCCAATCAACTGGATTGAAGACCAGGCCCGGCACCGCACAACACTCCCCTTAGTTGGACGACACAGCAGTGTTACTATCGAGTGCCGAGGGTGATACCTCATTAGCACTTCTGATGCTAACTCTGTGGAGTAGTTACCCAGTCATGGTCATCAAGGCTTATTCCTCCTTTTCCACTTCCGATAACGACGCTGTCGTGCAACACCTCAAGTGTGAACCTCGAGGGTGATTTCCTCTTGCGTTCACCTTGATGTTTACATCAGGTGGGAATCCAACGAGGGTCATGCCTCGGGTTCCTTCTTGATGTGGTAGCCACACAGATTGCCTTTACATTACTATTGTTACTGATTAAAGTGGATAAAGATGGGTCGACCCTGAGGGGTACTCATGCGAGCATGTGATGCGAGTGATGTGGAGATGGTTTGACCTGGAGGGAGCCCGCGAGTTAATGATGAGGCATGGCCGGGCATTCTTAGCCCTTGCCGGAAGTCCTTGAGACGGGGCGACGGGGTCACATCGATCATGAGTCTCTGTTCATTACCGCGCGTTCCTCATCCACTATGATTTGGATATTTGATCTGAGGGGACTCTGGCCTGATAGCACTAACCATCACATGGGCATAGTGTGGGCGTTCTGCATCGTATGCATCAGCCGAAGCTTAATAGATGTCAGCGACTGAGCAGCGCGCGCCGGGTTGGACTGGAACGCCTCGCCTTGTATAAGGGGGGATAGGTCTGCTCACCGGCTGCCCACACAACATGCAGGAGTCCCTGAGGCGATGGCCCAAGACCGATGGGGGCATAGGTTTAGTCTGGCATGCCGACCTCTCTCTTAGGCCTAGGTCGGGTTGCAGCATAGCATTTGGCCGAGGCCGGGCATGACCCAGAAAAGTGTGTCCGGCCGGAGTTAATTGAGCGTGGTGGGTAAGTTGGTGCACTCCTACAGGGAAGAAAACATCTATCGATAGCCTGTCCTACGGTAACGGACACTCGGAGCTGTATCCCGATCGACAACTAGAACTGGATACTTGAGATGAGAAATGGATAGTATGGCTCTAGGATTGCTTTCTCGCATGGAGTCGAGGAAGGATCCCTAGGCGAGGTTGATGACACTACTACTACTTTACTTTATGCTAGTCTGCACTCTTGTAATGCTGCAAGACTACTGAAGATGCTAGTGTTCAAAAGGACTAGGCTCTCCCCTCTATTCTGGCATTTCTGCAGCCCAGTCCACATATACAACCTTCCTTTGATAATGTTGCATATGTAGTGTAGATCCTTGCTTGTTGAGTACTTCTGATGAGTACTCACATTTGATTTGCTTTCTTTTTCCCTCATATCCATTTGATGCAACCAAACGACAGAGCCCTTGAGACCGCTGCCACCGCCGACGGCTAGTACTACCCCGAGGGTGCCTACTACTATTTGACGGACACTGATGACTAGGAGTAGTTAGGAGGCTCCCAGGCAGGAGGCCTTGCCTTTTCGATCGATGTTGCTTTTGTGCTAGCCTTCTTAAGGCAAACTTGTTTAACTTATGTCTGTACTTAGATATTGTTGCTTCCGCTGACTCGTTTGTATCCGAGCTTATGTATTCGAGCCCTCGAGGACCCTGGCTTATAATATAAAGCTTGTATTATTTTAATTTGTGTCTAGAGTTGTGTTGTGATATATTCCTGTGAGTCCCTAATCTTGATCATGCACATTTGCATGTATGATTAGTGTATGATTGAATCAGGGGCGTCACAAGTTGGTATCAGAGCCGACTGCCTATAGGTATCCCCCTTTCCAATTCCTTGGCCGAAGTTGAGTCTAGTCACTAAAAAAGTTTTACTAAGATGGCTGTGCGGCTTATGGGACCACGTCGCCATTGGGTGGTGTTAGGTTATTTTACTCCATGTCTATACCCTGGGACTCTGAACTCTCTACTATTCGGGTTAAAATGGATTTACTAACCCCGACACTTAGGTTCTCGTACACGCTTCCTCCTGCAGAGCCCCGAAATTACCGATGATCGCTTACTTCCCTAGAAGATTCTGTAGATACTCCTCGATGTTTCCCGAGACCCTGTGCCCACTGCCTTGCAGTTCCTGACCATCGATAATCCCCGTGAAGAACATCCTTGCTACTTGTACCTTCATCCCCCGTTGCTCCTGTTATTACAGGATACCCCTAGTACTCTTCGTTGCCCCGAGAATCCTTTGAGCTTACTGCCTTGCCGTTCTTTACCACATGAATACCCCTACGGATAATTCCTCACACTTATCGACTATCTGTTCATCCCCACTTGTTCTTATGCTTCCTAAAATTCTCTAAATTACTATTCGATCTTCTGAGAATCCTCTTCAAACTATTGCTCTTCAAATACTTTTCTGCTTGCATTATGGATGCTTCCCATATGTCTAGCAATAATCATTAGTATCCTTTGACACCGTCATTTTGTTCCTATTATTTCAACATGTGAGCGAATGCGCGCAATCATCAGTTGATCCTTCTAAATGATCCTTCCTACTCAGACGTCATTTTGAACATGAGCTGGTTCTCAACCAATCAATTGCCGACGATTGTACCCCTAAGTCTATAAAACTTATCCGTCCTTTATCAAGAGTGTTTGCTTCTGATCCCTTGTGTCGGAAATCATAATTCTTTGCATTTGAGCTTGGATTAGTAAATTATTCTATAGTCTGATCTCCTTGCATTCTTTCTTCTTCTGGTTGAGTACCAATGCTCACATCAGATGCCTTGTGGACCACCAGATCCTTTGTTGGATTTTATCCGACAGTGTATTTCATAGTTAATCACCTTGTGAGTTCTTTCCAAGATACATAATGCCTCTGGTAAATTGTATTCTCTCCTTTTGTCAACCATCCTCTGCTTTCGAGTGGTGTTTAGTTACTCCTAAAGATTGTGGTATAAGTTCCTAAGATGCCCCTATGGGTTGAACCTATGCCTTCCATAAATCCTGTGAACCCGAAATATTTCATGGGTCTTACTCATCTGGTATTTCACCAGGTAAAATTTTCAACACTAATGCCATTTTTGAAACAGGAATTGGATGAAAGGTTATGCATTGGAAAAGTGGGAGTCTGACCTCGAACTTTGTGTTCATGCCCATGTACACGATGTAGATCCTATCATGGAAACTTCTTGTAATAACAACTTTTTCCTTGATATAATATCATTTGGTATTTGTGAATTGATCCTTGGCAATCGTGTTTCCGACCATATTTTCTCCTTGATTCCATTTCTGAGACATGTTAAAGCTCTTGTCTTCTGCCGATCAACACATCTTCGCAACCTCTATTTTGATCTCCCTTCGAGTATTACCCTCCAGTATCTCAAGAGTATCAGAGAACTGTGGTGCTTCCTATAAGTCTTCATCTAGTATTGCTTCTCACCGATTTCGGTTTCCCTCGGGTTCTGAGATTATTAGTCACCCGAGAACACCAATAACTGAATAGATTCCACACTCTAATTCAATAACTCTAAGTAATCTCCATTGATTATGTGTTCAATAATCCTTCAAGTCATTCCTTGCCTGATATATAATTATCATGCTAGATTTTAACTATGCTATCTGGTCCTTCGTCGCGAAGCACAATTTTCGATGATGAGCTCAGCTTATGTTATCTTCCTTGTCATATCATTTCACCTTGAACAACAAGCTTGATTTCGAGTTTGTGGCGTACCCGTAGTTCCAATAACCCTTTGCTTAATCATTCCTTTGCCTTGATGTCATCGCCGATCGATTACATCTTCATGAAATCTCTCGACAAATGTGTCGTGATCATCATCAGCATTCTGAGCTCTTCCAGGACATAAATGGAATTCCTGATGAGAAATACCATCCTTGCCCCTTGATGATTGGTGTTATCATCGACAACATTCTTGCCTTCCCCCCAACATAAACTTGTTCATATAATTTTGGAAATATGTCCTTTTGACTTGTCGATGGATTGCCGTTGAACCCATCGACCACATCCTCATCTTTTTCCTAATAAAATTGCATGAGATGCTCTAGAAATTCCCGATGGATCCTTTGTGTTTCCAAGGTCGGACCTTTACCTGATGACCATCTCAATGCTATCCCGAAGCATGACTGTGGTACTCCGAAAATCATTAAGGACATTGGAGGCGCAATGCTAAATGTTTCTTGATCACTTATTCAAACATTGTTTTATGGGTAAAGTCATGATTTTCCTCTCCCCTTTATCTAAATGGTAATCTACTTACTAAATTGTCATGCATATCATCCTTTGCTTGTCCTTGGGAAGTTTATACTCCTGATATTTGTGTGTAAACACATTTTCCTTTCCATTGTTCCAATTAAATTAATAATCACATTTTCTTTGCCATTGTTTTGTGTAACCTTTCCCGTAATCTAGCTTAGCTAAGCAGAGCTAATTTCCTGCTTAGGTAAACACCTTGGTGTACAACTCTATCAGTAAGACCCTGTTACTATTGTTGTTAACATCCTGGTAAACCGCTGATGGACGAGAACTTTACCTATTGGTCCACCTCGTTTAACGAGCAGAAAAATGGTTCTCTTCGTCCCTCGCCCTTGGTACTGACGTTGTTGCAGACATAACTGACAGGCTATTCTCTGACATGCCTTGTTATCATGACCGTGCAAGATGTCAGCGCCCTTCCTACTTTTAACCCACATGGTGGGACCATGACCCACAGTTCCACATGATCGAAACTTGACTCTCATACACATCCTTGATTCCGAAGTATCCTTTGCACTTGCCTTCGTATGTAATTCATGAGCCACCATCCTAGAGATGATCTATTCTGGTACCATATGCAATACTTATTCCGTTGCTCTGAACCCCTTCGCACTCTACTTCAGGAAACGAACGGTTGCTTACCCATTTGAAACTTTCGTACCCTATTATAATGCTCTTGATGAGTTTCATGTAATCAACTCGAGAGATACTTCTGTCACACTCCTTGAATTGTCCATTAGATAATTAACCCTATAAGGGCCAGTTCTCCCGAAGTTACTCTTTTCTTCCCCACTTAAATCTCGGGACGTGATTTCATGTAGTGGAGGATATTTGTAACATCCCCAGCATCACCCTACAGTGATCTCCTCTTAATCATGACAAGTCATCATCATTGCAATGCTTGATCAGAGTGGTGAAACATCTTATTTCAAAATCCTGCTCTGAATTCTATTCAAATTCAACGTGCGAAATGAAGTTGATCAAAACTTGTTGGAAAAATGTTCACCTTTTTGCAAATAATCCAAAACTATTTGCTGTTAAGGAACACAACATCAGCATCAAATCTAAATGGGCCTAATGCATTTTAATAGAGACAAAATAGCACTACACTACTAGGGAAAAGCCTAGCAGCAGCGCGGGTTTTAGGCCTATCTGTAGCGCGGGGACCGGCGCTACTAATAAGGCGCTACAGCTAACGTATAGCAGTAGCGCCTGTCGTCCCACGCTACTGCTATACATGAATAGTTGTAGCGCTCTTTAGAAAAGGGCGCTGCTAATATTATCTGCAGCGCTATTTACAAGGAAGCGCTACTGGTAAGGCAACGCTACTGCTAAACTTCCCCCCTCGCTACTACTAGTTTTATTAGTTTTTTCCCTCCATATTTGTTTTGTATTTGAATAGGCTTTATACAATAATCTTTAGCATATCATACACATACAAATGTAATCATAGCATATACATACAATTCGTCTCATCAAATCATGTCATCATCATAATCATGATCCAACACAAAGTGGTCTCTCGTCATCATCTCGAAAATAGCGATACAAGTCTCGATTACTTGCAAATACATCGTCATCTATCTAAACAATGATATACGCGAGAAGAGCTATCACTTTGATTACATGAGTTCATATCCCTCTCTCGCATTAGCGTGAACCTAAACTAACTACTGCCTGTCGCTCGGAAACCGGAAACCGGTACACCTGGGCATTAGCGTAATGACCGGTTTTGTCTCGTAAACCTTCTTCACTAGGTCCCAACGGTGCCGGGCCCTGAGGACGTCACGCTCCTGCGGGATGGTGAACTCCGCCAAGGGGTCTGGGATGCCCAGACTCGCGGCTTCCGCGTCCTGCTTGGCCCATTTGGACCTCTTTCCGCCATAACCACGGCTTCCGAGGTGGTGGCTCCCAATGTTCCTCTCTTGAAGCCCCTTCATGTAATTAGACTTTTTTTGGCAGCTTCGGCGTCGCAAGCCTCCTTGAATATTTGAAACTGCTCTTCCATGATTGTCGGATTATCCTTTACAATCTCAGAGTAGGGTTCCTTCTTGTCGATGATCTTTGCTTTCACTCGATTTTTCCAGGCGGCCAACGCGTCGCTAGACTTGGTCATGGCGTGTTTGTTTATCTTCTTCATTGTTGCGTCCTCATCTGGATCTTCATAATCCTTCTCATTCCGGCCCAGGAACAAGAATATCTGGTGAAACTTCTTTAGGAGGGAGCGCCTCATATTTTCTATCTCCTGTAGTTTCTCATCATTGATGGTGGCGGTTGTCCGTACGATGCAGCTTATTTGATTGCCGTAGCACGAGCGCGCTTCCTCGAGCGCCTTTGGCTCGAAATTGCCGTCGTCTACCTCCGTGACCACCAGTCTAGTAGTCCCGAGTTTGTTAGGAAGCCGTTGCCTCTTTGCTTTCGGTTCTACACCGTCTCCACTCTCCGAGGCAGCGCCGGTCTCAGTCTCAGCGCTGGTCTCGATGCCAGTCTGAGTCTCAGCGCCGGTCTCAGTCTTAGCACCGGTCTGCGTGTCGGTCTCAGTCCCCGATGCCATTGGTGGGCCCAGCAAGAACATCAGTTGATCATCGGCAAGGCTAAAAAATTCGTCTGCCGCCCGGTAGACGTCGTCGCAATCACCAGAACCCTGTCCTTCATCGTTGCTAGCCATGTTTCCTATGATTAAATCTAGTCAATTAATTCTAGACCTAATAAAATGAATAATGACATAAAAAAGGCCTATTTTTTGCAGGAATGTTGACTCCTTCCTGGTGCGGCAAATCCCGGGCACTCGATATGTCCTAGTTTGTAGCACAAGTCATGCCAAAATTCATGGAAAATTTCGGCATGACCTTTGCTAAAAAGTGGACAAATCGAGAACCTGAAATTTGCCGGAACAGAAATGAATCAACATTCCGGCAAAACATAGGCCACTCAGCTTCATTCCCTGGAAACAACAAAGCCACTTGGGCACAATCGAACCACTTCAATGAAAAGATATAACATGAGCAAACACTATTGAGGAATTTGCATATAACATGGCCACTTCAATGAAATGATATAATCAACAATAATGGAATATGCAAATGAACATCAATGACATATATCATATAAAAACAATCTTGTTTTTTGTTTACATAGCAACAATTGGTTTGACCAAGTTTTTGAAAAGAAAAACAATTCTGTTTTTTGTTTATAGCTAAATGCCATAGCTACTGTTTTTTATTTATAGCTAAATACTTTTGTTTTTTTTGTCTAACGCTAAAAGTCTAGGAACTCCATTTTCTCTAACCCTTCTAACCTCACCAAAATTTCCACAGCAAGACCTTAGTACCTACACCCAATTTCTTCAAAAATATTTTGGTCATAGTCCAAATAATTCAAATTTCATTTGAATGAAATTTGGAACAAATTCAGGTCCGTAGTCCAATTTTTTTTATAGCTAAGTGTTTTTTGTTTATAGCATCTGTTAATTTAAATCTAAATGCTACTATTATTTATATACCCTCCATTAGTTTAAAGCTAAATGGAATTACTGTTTAGGCATTTTCATAAAAATTGCCCTAGCTAATTTCCTAAAAAAATTGCTAATCATTTTTCCTAAATGCTATAAAATGCCTACTGCCCTAAAAAAATCTAGGGTTCATATGAACACCTAGGGTTCATATGAACATCAACATAGTATCAACATATATATGAATTGCCCTATCAGAGAGAGAGGAGGGTAGGGGATAGGAGAGGCAGAGCCTTACGGTCGGCGACGAGGGCAGGCTCTGGCTCGGGTGGCGGGGGTGAGGTCGAGGGCGGTGGCGGTGAGTTCAAGGGAGGCGACAGTGAGGTCGAGGGCGACGACGGTGAGTTCGAGGGAGGCGACAGTGAGGTCGACGACGGCCTCGGGCGGCGGCTGTGAGGTCGAGGGCGGCCTCGGGCGGCAGCGGTGTGGTCGAAGGCGGCGGGCGGCGGCGATGTGGTCGAAGGCGGCCTCGGGCGGTGGCGGTGTGGTCGAAGGTGGCAGGGCGACGACGATGATGGAGCAGTTGGGGGACAGGGGGGAGTAGAGAGGGGGGGGGGGAAGGACTTAGCGAAATTTTGAGCCCGGGCTGCCGGGATTTGAGTCAAACTAGCAGTAGCGCGTTTTGCCGAAACGCGCTATAGCTAAGGTAGCTATAGCGTGTTCTAGAGAAACGCGCTACAACTATTCCTTTCTGCTTTATTTTTATTTTCTTTTGTTTTCTTTACATTTTATTTTTTTTCATTTTTCATTTTTCTATTTCTTCCATTTTCATTTACTTTTCTACTTATTTTTCTATTTATTTTCTTTTTCATAGCAGTAGCGCTCTACAGCATAAACGCGCTGCTACAAAGTTTTTAGCAGTAGCGTGCTTCTGGGAGAACCGCTACTACTATTCCTAGCCTACCGACATTAGTGAGGGAATTTTAGTAGTAGCACCTTTCTGTGAAGACGCGCTAGTGCTAAAACAATGGTTGTAGCGTGGTTTTGAAACAAGCGCTACTACTAAGTAGCACTAGCGCCGAGTTTTGACCAACGCTACTGCTATACCTCTGCGTATAATGTTTTCGCTAGTAGTGCTAAAATGCCCTTTCCATTTTAGGAACATCAAACGAACTCCAAAAATGCCAAAATTTTTGTGGCAGTGCTGTATATTGCAATGTAATTATGTGACCAAATTTCACATTTTTGCAAAATCATTTGGAAGCTCAAAATATTACTAAACCCCTTTCTGTAGAATGAAAAATAGTAGAATCAGAAAAAGAAAATAGAAAAGGCCACTTTGCACTCGCCTAAGTGCATAGTGCCTGGAGCCCAGCCCACCACGGCCTCCTCCTTCTCCCCCCGTTCTCTGTTCAAGCGACCGAGGCGCGCCCACCGTCGCTGCCAAGCCATCTCGCCGGCATCGCTGCTGGGTGGATAAGGCCTCCATCGAGCCCCCCACAGATATTTTCTCCCGCACTCAACCACTCCCCTCTCCATCTTGGCCTCGCTCTCCCTTCCTTCACCCCTCCTTCTCCCCAGATCTGTCGAGGCCGAGCGCATTGCCACCATCCAGCTCCCTCCACTGCGGCCACCGACCGCCCCGAGGCTCGAAGTCATTCCCTGAAGCACGGCCGTCGTCCGCTTCATCGTCCCCGACGGCACACGTGGGCTGGGAGCCACCAGAGCACACACATCACCGTCATCTTCCTCCTCCAGTCGCAGAGCTCCGCCGCCGTATCCGCCGGCCTCTGCTACTACTAAGCTATCACGGGCCTGCGTGCGTGCCGCTAGGTGAGCATGCTTCCCTCCTCTGCCCTCTAGGTCCGCTTGAGTGCGTTGTAGTTAGCTCGTCGTTGAACCCGAGCTCTGGCCGCTATAGATCGCTTCGCCGCCGTGGCCATGGCCTCTGTCATGCTCCCGTGAGTGCGGCATCGAGCTCCTGGTGTCCCTAGGAGCCTAACGAGCCCACGCCCGAGCCTCCCCGCGCCCCTAGTCGTTGCTGCCGCTCGTACCCGAACGCGCCCTCCCCCCGCCGTGCACCTTGCCATCATGGGCACGGCCGGCCGAGCTCACTTCCGAGCACGGTATGCTGCTCATGGCATTGCCAGGAGTCCGTCGAGCCCTTTCGCTCGTCTTCCCGAGCCCCCTAGCCCCCTGCTCGACCTCAACAAAACACTGGAGTTCACCCAGCTCATCGCCGGCGACGCTTGGGCCTTCCCTGCTCCGGTCGATGATGCAGATGGATGCAGTACTCCGCGCGCAGCCGAGTGCGCCTCTCCTCGACTGATTTGGTGGCCCATGGGCGAATTCCACAGGCCACCCGTGCCTCCGCTACGAGTTTTGGCTCGCCGGAGAAACTCCGACGCCGATCGCCGACGTAGCTGGATGGGGCCACACCCTGGGTTGCTGGCACGTGGGCCCAAGGGCCCCTGATGACCAGTTGACCTGTTCGACTATGGTGACATGGCAGTCACTGCCACTGACAGGCGGGTCCCGCCGCATATAAAGTTTTATAATTAAATAAATTTCTAATTAGAATCTTTAATCAATTAGCTAATTAGATAGGCACTGATGGTGTGCCCCGCTAGATAATTAGTATTAGTTTAGTCTAACTAACTCTGCCTAATTAGCTGAGTCATTGACCAGTGGGTCCCACTGGACCCATAGGTCAGGTTTGGCCTGGTCACCGAGTCTGTCGACGGTTGACGTCATCCCCACGCAATGCTGACGTCATAATTCATTTTTTGACGAATTTAGTAATTAAAACAAATTCAGAATGTTGCTAAACCTTTGAAAATTCATAGAAAACGAACCGTAGCTTAGATCGAAAAACTTTATACATGAAAGTTCCTCAGAACGACGAGACGAATCTGACTGTGTTGTCTGTTTCCATGCCAGAACCGTCTATGTAGGCGAACCTGTAACTTTTAGCCCGTCTCCGGTAGATGAATAGTGCATATACACCAGTTAATAAATCCTACTTAAATCCTAAAATAACTAAAATGACTTAGACATATCTTTAGGCAACCCTGTGCTGCACCGTAGCCTGGCATGCTCTGTGTTGCATCTGTTTGCTCTGTATTTACGTCTTCCCCCTCTTCTCTCTGGTAGACTCCGAGCCCGATGCTACCCCTGTGATCGACTACGTCACCGATAACACCACTAACGACCCTGCCTTTGCCGCTGAGCAACCAGGCAAGCACCCCCCTTTGAACATTCTGATATCGCCTATTCCCTTCTCTCTTATGCTTGCATTTGAAATTGCTGCTACTACTGCTTTACCTATTCTGATGCATAGCTTGATCTTGTAACCTGCTATTGTTACCTACCCGTTTATCCTAAACTGCTTAGTATAGGCTGGTTAGACACCCATGAGAGACCCCATGTTGACCCAACTGCCCTGCTGGATTATCAGAAGACCCGATCAATGGGATTGAAGACCAGGCCCCGACACCGCACAACACTCCCCTTAGTTGTACGACACCGCAGTGTTACTATCGAGTGCCGAGGGTGATACCTCGTTAGCACTTCTGATACTAACTCTATCGAGTAGTTATCCGGTCGTGGTCATCGAAGGTGATTCCTCCTTTTCCACTTCCGATAACGACGCTGTCGTGCAACACCTCAAGTGTGAACCTCGAGGGTGATTTCCTCTTATGTTCACCTTGATGTTTACATCAGGTAGGAATCCAACGAGGGTGATGCTTCGGGTTCCTTCTTGATGTGGTGGCCACACGGATTGCCTTTACATTACTATTGTTACTGATTAAAGTGGATAAAGACAGGTCGGCCCTGAGGGGGTACCCGCGCGAGCTTGTGATGCGAGTGATGTGGAGGTGGGCTGACCTGGAGGGTTGATACATCTACAACGTATCTATAATTTTTGATGTATTCATGCCATGTTTATAATATTTTTACATGATTTTGGTATGATTTAGTTAGAACTAACCTGGACCAATGCTATTTTCAGCAGAATTACCATCGTGTTGTTTTTTGTGCAGAAATAAAAGATCTCGGAATGCACTGAAAATCAACGGAGATTTTTTTGGAAAATAAAAAAAATACTGGAACGCAAAGTTAATGGAGGGGAGTCCCGTGGGCCCCACGAGGGTGGAGGGCGCCCCCACCCCCTGGGGCGCACCCCTATGCCTCGTGGATTCTCCGTGGGGCCCTCTGACTTGTTCTCGATGCCAACCTCTCCTATAAATCCCCAAACCTCTAGAAAATTATGGAGATCAGGAGTTTCGCTGCCGCAAGCCTTTGTAGCCACCAAAAACCAACCGAGACCCTGTTTCGGCACCGTGCCGGAGGGGGAATCCCTCATCGGTGGCCATCTTCTTCATCCCGGCGCTCTCCATGATGAGGAGGGAGTATTTCAGCCTCGGGGCTGAGGGTATGTACCAGTAAGTATGTGTTTGATCTCTCTATCTCTCTCTCGTGTTCTTGATGTGGCACGATCTTGATGTATCACGAGCTTTGCTATTATAGTTGGATCTTATGATGTTTCTCCCCCTCTATCTCTTGTAACGGATTGAGTTTTCCCTTTGAAGTTATCTTATCGGATTGAGTCTTTAAGCATTTGAGAACACTTGATGTATGTCTTGCGTGGGATACCCATGGTGACAATGGGGCATTCTATTGATCTACTTGATGTATGTTTTAGTGATCAACTTGCGGGTTCCGTGACTTTGGGAATCTATGCATAGGGGTTGGCACAGTTTTCGTCTTAACTCTCCGGTAGAAACTTTGGGGCACTCTTTGAAGTTCTTTGTGTTGGTTGAAAATAGATGAATCTGAGATTGTGTGATGCATATCGTATAATCATACCCGCGGATACTTGTGGTGACATTGGAGTATCTAGGTGACATTAGGGTTTTGGTTGATTTGTGTCTTAAGGTGTTATTTTACTACGAACTCTAGGGCTGTTTGTGACACTTATAGGAATAGCCCAATGGATTGATCAGAAAGAATAACTTTGAGGTGGTTTTGTACCCTACAATAATCTCTTCGTTTGTTCTCCGCTATTAGTGACTTTGGAGTGACTCTTTGTCGCATGTTGAGGGATTGTTATATGATCTAATTATGTTATTATTGTTGACAGAACTTGCACTAGTGAAAGTATGAACCCTATGCCTTGTTTTGAAGCATTGCAATATCGTTTACGCTCACTTTTACCACTTGCTATGTTGGTGTTTTTATAATTTCAGATTAGAAAAACCTATATCTACCATCCATATTGCACTTGTATCACCATCTCTTTGCCCAACTAGTGCACCTATACAATTTACCATTTTATTGGGTGTGTTGGGGACACAAGAGACTATTTGCTATTTGGATGCAGGGTTGTTTGAGAGAGACCATCTTCATCCTATGCCTCCCATGGATTGATTAACCTTAGGTCATCCACTTGAGGGAAATCTGCTATTGTCCTACAAACCTCTGCACTTGGAGGCCCAACAACGTCTATAAGAAGAAGGTTGCATAGTAGACATCAAGCTCTTTTTTGGCGCCGTTGCCGGGGAGGTGAGTGCTTGAAGGTATATCTTTAGGTCTTGCAACTGAATCTTTTTGTTTATTGTTTTATCACTAGTTCAGTTTATAAAAGAAAAATACAAAAAAAAATGTAATTGATGGTGCCTCATATGCTTCATCTTTTTAATGTCTTTCGTGAAAATAAGGATTCCGATAATTGTGCCAAAGTGTTAGAAGAAGAATGCAATAATATGTTTGGCATACAATCTTTGAATGATGAGCATGATTGCAATGTTGTTAGTATGAACTCTTTGAATATCCATAGTACTAATGATGATTGCACTAGTCACGATAAAAATGTCTCTTATAAGCATGTCAACTTTTGTGGAGTGCATAGAGTTTGCAAGTACACACCAAATAGGGAAGATAGATTTTGCAAGAGGCATAAGTATATAGAAACTAAATGGTTGCAAGAAAGGCTAGATGTTTGTGCTGAAAATTTAAATTTTCTTAGCCATCCTTGTGAACTTTGCAATGAACATGGTCATTTAAATATCGAATGCAAATTATTTCATGATCGAATCATGTCCAAAAATTGTGATGACTTTATTTCCCTTGCGCATCATAATGAACTTAGTTTGCTTCTGGGTTATGAAGAAATGAAATGTATAACTAAGGATATTCCAGAATTTGCCCTTGAGACACTTCTTGATTTTGTCCTAGAGGAAATTTTTATGTATTGTGTGGTGAATTGTATTGAAAATAATTATATTGTAAATTACACAAAGACAAGAAAACAAATAGAAGATGAAGAGAATACTAATGAAAGGGCAGAGATTTCCCAATATCCTTCTATTCTTTCTTATGATGAATCAGGTAATGAGGAGGAGCTTTCTATTCAACCAATCTCATCAATAAGGAGCTCCAAAAAGAGGACTAAACCCACACATAATGTGGAGAAGGAAAAGAAAGACAGAGAAGCAAAGGTAAAAAGGTATCCCTCCCAAATGAGGTTGCTCCTACTACTCATTGTGATGATAATAATTGCTATACTATTGGTGCTATCCATACTATTAATGATGAGAGTGATTATGCTTATGATATGCAAAGGTCCAAGTTTGGGGCTGCTATGTTTGATGAGAATGACATGTTTGAGAATTTATTTGCTGCAATTAATGTTTGTCCCAAGCTTGGGGAAGCTATGTTTAATGAAGATGATATTTTTAGTCTCCCAAGTTTTGATATGCAAAATTATGATGATGATAGGATGCCTCCTATTTATGATGATTATATTGATGAAAGTGGGTTTGGAAGAGTGTCAACTTTAGGAAGTAATGATCCCACTATTTTGGATGGTGTTGAATTTTATTGTGATAATTATGAAAGTGGATTTGGAGAGGTCATGACTTTATTTAGTAATGATTCCACTATCTTGGAACAGGTTTCAATTGATTTTGATGAGAACAAAGTTGCTACTTATGATGATTATCATGATGATACTTATGCTATAAAAAATAGTGATGATTATATTTATAAAACATGTAATGATTATGATGACCCTTTTTCTACACATCTTATATCTTATATTTACTAATTGGAGGCACCACACGAGACACCACGTTATCCCTTGGGATTAAGAAATTTGACCATCCAATTAATTTATGATGTGTGCGTAGCCGTTGGATGAAATAAGAGACCCGCTCTCCTATCCCACCTAGATGAGTCGTCCTTCCCATGGTTTCTCTCTTTCTCCAAAAGAAAAAAAACTGATCGTGGATGGCTGGACGTACATTAGAAAACTAACCTAGGATGTTAGGTGAAGATATGGAGAGGCAAGAGAAACCGGCAACTGGATGCGTACGTATACGACACACGTACACTGATTGATTCTGGTTTGACCTTGACAAACGCACCTAGAAGAAGCTAGCAGGAGACAGGAGAAGCCGGCGGCTAGAGTGGAGGAGCCAGCCCGTTCAAGGAGCCGGGACATGAACCATGTTCTCAATGTATTGTTTAATGGATACTGATAGGAGCCCGGCGAGCCGCCCCGGTTCGTCGAAAGCTAGCTCCGCCGGGTGGCTGGACGCGTACGTACACGATACACTGATTGTCCTTGAGCTTTACATATTAATTTTCCTTTCCAAATTTATGTATCGTGGCTCTTTGCTTCTTTTCCAACCTTTTTGCTGCCTGTGGCTCACCGGCGCATCATATTCGAGCCTCCATGCAATGGTCATGAGAAGATTGGTTGCTTCTGAAGTAGATGATCAAGTGTCGGCAGTCTCCGCACTGGAAGTCTACTTTGGTCCGATAAGCAATTTTGATATGGATAACAAAGAAACACGATCTTGATATTTGTCAACATAGCAAGGTTTTTAATAGGCCGACAATGCAGATATTCTCATAAAATATAACTATTCAGAAACAATAGAAATTAGAAGGTGCTGAAGGAATCTCCCAATAGTTGAACGGAGTGGTTTCTATTGTTTACATGCTATGTATGATTTGTTCTGCGTGAATGCAATATGAATACATGCCCAAAGTTTACTTGACAACCTTCACCGTGTAGGAACAAACCTGCTGACACCTGAACGATCGAATGATAATAAAAAAAGTAGCATGCAAGGATTGATAAAAATTACTTGGACAACAATATAAATTAACTTAGACGAAATCATATTTTTATATTTTTTCAAAAATATAAAATTTAAATGTATATGTAACACTAATCTGATAATTTTCAAGTTGAGAAAATTAAAAAGTAAGTCAATGCGCACTAATTAAGTGACTCTAACTTGCCGTAAAAATGTATTGAAATTACAATGAGTACATATCATAAATTATCATATTATTATTCTTCATATTATTTTACCAAATTTCACATATTTATTTCCTATCTGATCTCCAAGTATGTAGATCTTTAACGAATTTGTAGTACATAGAACTACCTTATGTTTTACTAAGTTAAATATACCGACAAGTTGAAACACGGTAATTTTACCGTTGAACAGGTTAAAATAAATGGAGAGTAATTATGTAGTACTACAAACTAAACTGAGTAACTTATGTTTTTTAAGAAACAAACGCAGAATTATGTGTCACTTGAAGATTTTGTTTGGGCATCCCTAAATGAAGTTCTTTGGACACACCGTGCGTGTATGAGTCGTCATGTGATCATCATCAACATGCTAGATTCTGTCTAATATGACGCATTGCAAATTTTAACAACAGGATATAATTTGGATGTACAGTGACTTAGTGCCGAAGTAATCAGACTCATTAGTAATAAATACCAGAAATCCAAATGGAGGAATGCTATTTAGTTGGCTTGGCGGCGTTGACTCGAATTTTTACCAATCTATATTAGTCAAATCAGTGGAAATAAAATATAGTACTTTGTTCTAAAGTATTATATATAGAAAGGATTAAATAGAGAATAAAAAGGCATATTTATGCCATAAATGTGTAGGTAGCAAAGACACCATATGGTGCCTGGATTTGCTCAAATATAATTTAAGTATAGTTTCCCAAGACAGGGTTTAAAAGTGTCCTTTTTCCATATGAATTACATAATACAATTGGTGATTTAACTAGAATTTTTGTTTTCCCATTTGTTATAAAATGAGTATTTCGGGATGCCAACACAAATTAGTAATTTTGTTTCCCCATTTTTTATAAAATGAAATATACTATTTTCTCATGATTATTCAACTATCAAGATAGTCTTGCTCTATTTTCATCTTCATCATTTCTTGATGCTTCACACACTACAAATGTATTTTTCCACTACATGGAAACTTAAAGTGGTTAACAAAGGTATTAACACAATGTACCATTCATAAAACTAGCCCGTGCAGATGCACGGGTTGATGACTAGTTACTCTTTTAATTTGGAGACAATTTATAGTATTCGAGTTTGTTACGATACTCCCACTATTCCGGATGAGAAGAATTTTGCTTATGTGGAGAGTAATAAAAATTCTATGCTTGTGCATCATGAAAAGAGTGATTTATGTGATAGTTATATTATTGAATTCATTCATTATGCTACTGAAAAATATTATGAGAGAGGAATATATGCTTGTAGGAATTGCAATAATATCAAGTTGCCTCTCTATGTGTTGAAAATCTTGAAGCTATGCTTGTTTTGCTTTGCTATGCTAGTTATTTCTTGTTCCCATAAGTTGTTTGCTCACAAAATCCCTAGGCATAGGAAGTGGTTAGACTTAAATGTGCTAGTCATATGCTTCATGATGCTCCTATTATGTTTCAATTCTTATCTTTTATGTGAGCATTATTGTCATCATCATGCCTAGCTAAAAAGGCATTAAAGAAAAGCGCTTGTTGGGAGACAATCCAATATTTACTCCTACTATTTTTGTGTGTTAATATGTTTAATCTACTGTAGCAATCATGTTTTATATATTTTATTTCAATAAAGTGGCAAGTAGAACCTTTGGGAAGACTTGGGTGAAAGTTAATGTGATCTTGCTGTAAAAAACAGAAACTTTGCGCTCACGAGAAGAATTGTAATTTTTTACAGAAGAGTGAATTTAAGTTGATTCTTTTTGAAGAATATTAATAGAGATATTACCCACGTCCACCAATTTATTTCAGAATTTTTGGAGTTACAGAAGTATTCGAGAGTTACAGATTACTACAGACTGTTCTATTTTTGACCGATTCTGTTTTCTATGTGTTGTTTGCATGTTTTGATGAATCTATGAGTAGTATCGGAGGGTATGAACCATGGAGAAGTTTAAATACAGTAGATATTACACCAATATGAATTTAGAATGAGTTCACAACAGTACCTAAGTGGTGATGTATTTTCTTATACTAACGGAGCTTACGAGTTTTCTGTTGAGTTTTGTGTTGTGAAGTTTTCAAGTTTTGGGTAAAGATTCGATGGACTATGGAATAAGGAGTGGCAAGAGCCTAATATTGTGGATTCCCATGGCAACCCAAGGTAGTATTGAAGGAAAACCAAGAGCCTAAGCTCGGGGATGCCCTGGATGGCATCCCCTCTTTCATCTTCATTCATCGGTAACTTTACTTGAGGCTTTATTTTTATTCACCACACGATATGTGTTTTGCTTGGAGCGTCAATATATTTTATTTTGGTTTGCTTGATGTTTGAATAATATTCCAAGATCTGAAATTCTTCAATGTTATATAGTCTTCACATAGTTGCATAATTATTCGACTACTCATTGATCTTCACTTATATCTTTTGGAGTAGTTTGTCATTTGCTCTAGTGCTTCACTTATATCCGAAGAAATTGATGAACTCTCATGCTTCACTTATATTATTTTGAGAGTCTTTTATAACAGGATGGTAATTTGCTTTTGTTATGAATTTAGTCCTAATATGATGGGCATCCAAGAGGGATATAATAAAAACTTTCATATAAAGTGCATTGAATACTAAGAGAAGTTTGATTCTTTATGATTGTTTTAAGATATGAAGATGGTGATATTAGAGTCATGCTAGTGGAGTATTTGTGAATTTGAGAGATATTTGTGTTAAAGTTTGTGATTCCCGTAGCATGCACGTATGGTGAACCGTTATGTGATAAAGTTGGAGCATGATTTATTTATTGATTGTCTTCCTTATGTGTGGAGGTCGGGATTGTGCGATGGTTAACTCCTACCAAATCTTCCCCTAGGGGCATACATGTAGTACTTTGTTTTGATGACTTGTAGATTTTTGCAATAAGTATGTGAGTTCTTTGTGACTAATGTTGAGTCCATGGATTATACGCACTCTCACCCGTCCACCATTGCTAGCCTCTCTTGTGTCACGCAATTTTCGCCGATACCATACACCCACCATATACCTTCCTCAAAATAGCCACCATATCTACGTATTATGGCATTTCCATAGCCATTCTGAGATATATTGCCATGCAACTTTCCACCGTTCCATTTATTATGACACGCTCCATCATTGTCATATTGCTTTGCATGATCATGTAGTTGACATCGTATTTGTGGCAAAGCCACCGTTCGTAATTCTTTCATACATGTCACTCTTGATTCATTGCACATCCTGGTACACCGTCGGAGGCATTCATATAGAGTCATATTTTGTTCTAAGTATCGAGTTGTAATTCTTGAGTTGTAAGTAAATAACAGTGTGATGATCTTCATTATTAGAGCATTGTTCCAGTGAGGAAAGGATGATGGAGACTATGATTCCCCCACAAGTTGGGATGAGACCCCAGACAAGAAAAATATAAAAATAACAATAATTAAAAAGAGACCAAAAAAATGACCAAGGCACAAAACAAAGAAAACAAAAAATGAGAGAAAAAGAGAGAAGGGGCAATGCTACTATCCTTTTACCACACTTGTGCTTCAAAGTAGCACCATGATCTTCACTCCTATTTTGTCACTTTCATATACCAGTGGGAATTTTTCATTATAGAGCTTGGCTTGTATATTCCAATGATGGGCTTCCTCAAATGCCCTAGGTCTTCATGAGCAGGCAAGTTGGATGCACACCCACTTAGTTTCTTTTTGAGCTTTCATACACTTATAGCTCTAGTGCATCCGTTGCATGGCAATCCCTACTCACTCACATTGATATCTGTTGATGGGCATCTCCATAGCTCATTGATACGCCTAGTTGATGTGAGACTATCTTCTACTTTTTTGTCTTCTCCACAACCACCATTATATTCCACCTATAGTGCTATGTCCATGGCTCACACTCATGTATTGCGTGAAAGTTGAAAAAGTTAGAGAATACTAAAGTATGAAACAATTGCTTGGCTGAAACCAGGGTTGTGCATGATTTAAATATTTTGTGTGATGAAGATAGAGCATAGCCAGAATATATGATTTTGTAGGGATAGCTTTCTTTCTCCATGTTATTTTGAGAAGACATGATCGCTTTTTTAGTATGCTTGAAGTATTATTGTTTTCATGTCAATATTAAACTTTTGTTTTGAATCTTATGGATCTGAATATTCTTGCCATAATAAAGGCAGATTACATTGATAAATATGTTAGGTAGCATTCCATATCAAAAATTCTATTTTTATCATTTACCTACTCGAGGTCGAGCAGGAGTTAAGCTTTGGGATGCTGATACGTCTCCAACGTATCTATAATTTTTGATGTATTCATGCCATGTTTATAATATTTTTACATGATTTTGGTATGATTTGGTTAGAACTAACCTGGACCGATGCTATTTTCAGTAGAACTACCATGGTGTTGTTTTTTGTGCAAAAATAAAAGTTCTCAGAATGCGTTGAAAATCAATGGAGATTTTTTTTGGAAAATATAAAAAATACTGGAATGAAAAGTTATCGGAGGGGAGTCCCATGGGCCCCACGAGGGTGGAGGGTGCCCCCACCCCCCGGGGCGCGCCCCTGTGCCTCATGGACTCTCCGTGGGGCCCCTGACTTGTTCTCGACGCCAACCTCTCCTATAAATCCTGAAACCTCTGGAAAATAACCTAGATCAGGAGTTTCGCCGCCGCAAGCCTCTGTGGCCACCAAAAAACAATCGGGACCCTGTTCCGGCACCCTACCGGAGGGTGAATCCCTCACCGGTGGCTATCTTCATCATCCCGACGCTCTCCATGATGAGGAGGGAGTAGTTCACCCTTGGGGCTGAGGGTATGTACCAGTAAATATGCGTTTGATCTCTCTCTCTCTCTCTCTCTCTCTCTCTCGTGTTCTTGATGTGGCACGATCTTGATGTATCGCGAGCTTGGCTATTATATTTGGATCTTATGATGTTTCTCCCCCTCTATCTCTTGTAATGGATTGAGTTTTCCCTTTGAAGTTATCTTATCAGTTCTAATCTTTAAGGATTTGAGAACACTTGATGTATGTCTTGCGTGGGATACCCATGGTGACAATGGGGCATTCTATTGATCTACTTGATGTATGTTTTGGTGATGAACTTGCGGGTTCCGTGACCTTGGGAATCTATGCATAGGGTTTTGCACACGTTTTTGTCTTGACTCTTCGGTAGAAACTTTGGGGCACTTTTTGATGTTCTTTGTGTTGGTTGAATAGATGAATCTGAGATTGTGTGATGGATATTGTATAATCATACCCGCGGATACTTGTGGTGACATTGGAGTATCTAGGTGACATTAGGGTTTTGGTTGATTTGTGTCTTAAGGTGTTATTTTACTACGAACTCTAGGGCTGTTTGTGACACTTTTTTTTGACCTGAAACTGTAGGGTATGGACCCCACAATAAATTTATTGCTCTCATAAAAAGGTTACAAATGTACACAACTTACAAGGTCTAAAAGACCCAAAAGAGGAAAAAGAGAGAAAACAACAAACTCACCTCAAGGAGGCAAAAAGGAAATCCATCTAAGCAGATCCTCCTTGAACTTAGGCTTAATTCTATGAACCAAGAGGGAAATGTCTAGAATGAAAGAAGACCATCTACAAAAAGAGGGTGAAATATTCCTAAAAACCCTATCATTCCTAACATTCCAGATGTTCCAACATGCTAGGAAAACCACTTCAGAGAAGAAAGTCTTAGCAAAATCCCTTCTAGCATGATAGACAGTGGCAATCATATCATCTCCAGTCATCCAGTTGATTTGAAGATAATTCCAGACCCTACAACTGAAATTACATTGAAAGAATAGATGATCTCTATCCTCCTTGGTTTGTGTTGGACATAGAACATAGAAGTTTGAATCAGATACATTCCAGTGCCTTCTCTCCAGCATATCCCGAGTGTTCAGCCGATCGATAATCAGCATCCAAGCAAAGAACTTGATTCTCATAGTGCAGCAGCTAACCCACACCCAGGACAAGAGTGGATTGGCCACAATGTGTTTATGCAAGAATGAATAGTATTTCTTGGCAGAATATCCCTTGCCATCCTCTTTCCACACCCATGTATCATTCAGCTGAGGATCATGGTTTGAGAGCACCAGCAGGTTTTGCAAAGACTGCAGCTCTCCAAAGGCTCTCTCAGAGAGGGGTAAATGGAATAAGGAGGTGAGCTCAGTCGAATCAAAAACCTCAACAACAGAGATAAGGGGATCAATGGCAAATGAAAAAAACCTAGCAAACCTTTGCTCAAGAGGAGTATTAGTGTCCCCCAAAGACCAAGAATCAGACCAAAACAGGACAGTGTCACCTATTAACATGCACTACACTGACCATCCTGAACTTATCCATTAACTTGCAAATATCTCTCCACCAGAAAGAGCCACAAATGATAGTAGCATGAGGAACCCTACCATGGTAGTAAGTGTTCCAGATGAGTTGAACCCAGGGCACATCAACCTTATTATATAATTTGCTAGCATGTTTAAGGAGCAGAGCCTCATTCTGCAGCTTCAAATTCAAAATACCCAAGCCACCTTTGTTCTTTGCTCTACAAACCAAACCCCAAGCAGCCAGAGACTGACCAGAATCTTGTCCATACTTCCTCCAAAGACATTGCCTCTGAATTCTTTCAAGCTGCTTTAAAATACCAGGAGGCAAGTCCAGACTGCACAAGAAAAAAATTGGTACAGAGGAAAGGCCAGAGATCAGGTACTGCAATCGCCCTCCATGAGTAAGGAAGGAAGAGCTAACAGAAAGCTTCCTTTCCATACTATCAACCAGAGGCATTAAGTCCAAGATCTTAGGTTTTGTAATTCCCACAGGAAGCCCAAGATAAGTAAAATGAAGGGTGCCAACCACACAACCAAAAACAGCAGCAAGTCTGGCAATCTCCACTGAATCCACATTAATAGGAAGTATGGAAGACTTATGATAGTTAACATGCAATCCAGTGGACTTAGAGAAAAGGAGGAGCATTTTCTTCAAGGATAGCAATTGAGATTCCTCAGCAGGCATAATAATGAGGGTGTCATCAACATACTGGATAATTGGGTATTCCTTATCATGGCATGGAATAGGAAGCTATAAAATTCCTTTATGATGCATATCATTGACCACTGATTGCAACAGATCTGCAGCAACGGCAAACAGGAGTGGAGAAAGAGGGTCACCCTGCATAACTCCTTTTTTACAAGCAAATTGTTTCGCAGGAACTCCATTAAGCAAAACAGAAGAGGTTCTAGAAGCCAAAAACTGTTTAACCCAGGAAATCCACTTATCATTAAAATCCTTGTGCCTCAAAATTTGGAAAATGGCCTCATGTTCAATAGAATCAAAAGCTTTCTCAAAATCCAGCTTTAGAATGACAATGGGCCTCTTTGACTGATGGCATTGGTGCAAATATTCCAAGGTCCAAGCAACACAGTCTTGAATGGTTCTGGATTTGATAAAACCATATTGGTTTTTATGCAAACATCTAATGATATCTTGCTGCAGCCTGTTAGCAGCCATCTTAGAAAGAAACTTCACCCCATACCAGAAAGAGAGATAGGCCTAAAATCATTAACAGACTCAGGAGATCTCTTCTTAGGAACCAGGGTGATATAAGAATAATTGATGTTCTCCAGATTCACAGACCCCTCATGGAAAGTAGAAGCCAACTCATAGAAATCCTTACTGATCATTGACCAACACTTTTTAAAAAATAGTCCACTAAAGCCATCTGGCCCAGGAGACTTATCAATGGGCATGCTCTTAACAGTATTATCCATCTCCTCCTTGGAGAACATCTTAGTGAGGGAGTCAAGGCCCTCAACTCTGTGTATGATGGAGGAAAGATCAAAACACATTTCAATACCATGACTAGTACCCATCCTGTTTTTGAAATTTTGCCATAGAGTAGCAGCCATTTGCTCATGATCAAAAACAACTGTACCATCATCCAACCGCAGAGAAGCAATGGAGTTATGCCTAAACCTTTCAGAAGCCATAGCATGAAAGAATTTAGTGTTCTCCTCACCCACTTTAATAGATCTTATAGTGCACCTCTTCTTCCAATACATAAATTGTAGGTGCAGAAGATGCTCCAAGTGCAACTTGACCAGAGTACGAAAGTTGAATTCCTGCCTATAAAGTGGCCTCAATTCCTCCAAACAATCCAAAATGAGAACCACCCTATTACATTTAGCAATTAATATTTTCATTTTGGAAACATTCATGTGCCAACTCTTAAGATCCCTCCTCAAGGACTTAAATTTGTCAGCAATCTTGGCCGCGATGTTTGTTTTGCTGGAAGCAGAAGACCATGAGGCAGACACACAGTCCATAAAACCCTGCAGCTCCACCCAGTAATTCTCAAAACCAAAAATGTTACATTTAGGGATAGAAGTGTTGATGGCCACCACACAAGGCACATGATCTGAAGCAGTCCTGGCCAAAGGCAACACCTGGGTGGAGGGGTAACAAGTGATCCAATTTGAGGAAGTGAAAAACCAATCTAGCTGCTCTAGTAGAGGATTATCCTGCATATTCGACCAAGTGTAAGATCTCCCCTTAATAGGTAACTCAAGCAAGCCAAGGTGCCCGATAATCTCATTAAAAATGAAGATATCATTAGCATCGCCACCAGGTAGGTTTCTGTTGTCAGTTGATCGAATAAAATTAAAGTCTCCCAAAATAAGCCAATTTTCAGAGTCAGGGATGGAAATGTTATAAAGCCAATCCACAAAATCATCCCTCGCCTGGCCACGACATGGCCCATAGACAGTAACCAACGTCCATTGCTCATTGTTATGTTTGGAAGTAAAGTGCATAACAACGCCAAATTGCTTGACCTCAATTAATCTCCCTGTAAGGACAGAGGAGTTCCACAACACAACAATGCCGCCCGAAGCCCCAACAGAAGGGCTATAAGCAAAAGAATCAAAACGACAAGGGCAAAATTTCCTGACAGTTCTGGAGTCAATACACTCCATTTTTGTTTCCTGCAGACAGATAACAGAAGCCTGACTTTCATCCACTTTGTTACGAATAGCATGCTGACGGTCATCAGAATTTAGGCCCCGAACATTCCAACACATAACACGCCAACTTCTAGTAGACCGAATATCCATTGAACATAGCGTTTACAACTTTAACAGCATGCCCACATAGCAGGCATCACATAGAGCATTTCAGACATGCAGCAAAGCCAAACAAAAGAAGTTTGCAAAGACAACGAATGCATACGAGTCCCGGAGACAAAGTATTTAGATAAATCCTACGATAACTAGTCCGGTTATGGGTCAACCACACCCTGCTTGCACAGCACGAACTAATCATGGGAGGACTTTTCCTTGGCAGAAGAAGGATCCGCCATAAGCGCATCCACAGAGAGCTTTTCAGCAGAGATACCCAGATCCGCTCCAATTTGCTGAATATGACGAATAGGTGTTGGCGGTGGCACCGAAGGCATGTGACTAGCAGGACCATCATCCGTCAGAGGCTTGGAACGGGGCTTCTTTTTCTTAGTTTCAGACATAGGCAATGCATGAAGCACTGGCTTGAAACCATCCCTTTTAGCAGAACTCCGGGTGCAGCGACGCAGTTCAGAGTCCACAACAGGAGGACAACTGCGCTTGGGGGCCTTCTTCTTCTTCAGAGAAGGAGCAGAAAAGGAGAACTGCTCATCAAAGGCAGTCGTAAACTGCAGGCCTGTGTCATGCTCCAACTCCATCTGGCTGTCAGGAAAAAGATCACGAGCAAGCCCCCTGGGAGGTGGGAGAGCAGACAAAGGGGCGACCATGCTAGCCGAATCATCAGTGATAAAGTCAAAAACCCAATGGACCTTCTCAAAAGCCAGAGACCACGATCTCTTGGAAAGGACCAGTGGCCCAAAAGCAGACTGCAGAACCGGCTTTGGAACCTAAAGAGTAGAGTAACGCCCCAACAGAGTATCAAAAGTACGTCTCCAGGCCATCTCAGGAGGCAATGGTGGGCCATAAACAACATGTACTCGACCAACAACAAGATTTTGCTGCGGCAACACTGGAGGCTGGAACGGCACTATAGCCAAAGCATCAGGATCAACCGGTGGCTCATCTATCTGAATGACATTTTCATCCACATCCACAGCAGGCTGAATACCAATCTGAAGATCACCCCCAACGAGAACTGGCTCCACTGGTGCAACGTCAAGCTGGGCAGTGAAAGCAACATTTCCAAAATCAACAGGTACATGCACAATCACAGCTGGATCTTGCACAATCACCACATCATGTAAAAGAGGATCAACCTGAACTTGACTTACCGACTGGCTAACAGAGCCCGAGAAATCCTGCTGGTTAATGACCATAGACTCCTGATCAGGAGCGAGCTCAACTTGCACTGGATCCTCCTGGGCAACCTGCTCATTGGCGTGCCAACCCCAACCACCACCCTGATTATCATCCATGGGAGGCGGGGGAGGCGGCACGTCATTCCACCCAAGAGCAGGATAAGGCGGAAGAGCAAAGAGATTATCTTCATGGATTAAGTGGCCAGGAAGGGGGTGAGGATTGCCGTCAATAGGCATGGGATCTTCATCTTGTGGCATTTGCTCAGCAAAAATGGCTCCTCGAATATAACACGGCGCTGTCCAAGAAACCTTAGCACCACCCCAGGCAGCATAATCACAAAACACCACGTCTCTAGGAACCAGGATATCCTCAGGAAAGGAGGCAAACACAATAGATCGGACGAGATATGGATCATCACTAATCCAATGATGGAACTGTCCAAAGGTATTAACAGTAGCCCTCAGATTCTCAGTATTACGGAGATCCAGGGGGAGACCTAAGAACATCGAACATCCCTCGCGAAAACCTTGAACCCCCCGAAAACCCTCTCTGTGGTCATGCTTCATAAAGCGAACAAATCTATCCTGACCAAGATCTTGAGGAGGTAGTTGAATCAAAGCAAAACGCTCGCCAGCATCTCTGACCTCAAACAGACCCACTCCAGAAATCCCAGGTTGAGCAGAACGGACATGAAAACCCATGTGATTGATAATCTCAACCACCTGCTCACGTACTTGACCCATCTGATGCAAAGGTGGCGCCGGCATAACCTCAGCAATCATGAAGCTCTCGTGCGAACGAACAATGGGCGATGGAGGCAAGACGAAAGTACTAGGAAGGCGATGAACACCTCCATCAATGATGTGATGACCCACCAGCACATAACGCTGCGGATCCAGGGCGAAGTTAGCCATGGGCGGTGGCGAGGAAGGAAGCGGGGGCGTTGGAGGAGGCAGAGAAGATGGGGTGCGCGGAGCGCAAGACTGCGGGCAGGTTAATGGTGATGTGATAGGGCAAGCTTGCAGAGATGGCAGCAGCGCGCGCTTCCCTATGCAAGGAGAGACCGGCCTATCCGAGATAGCGGGACACTTCTGTTTCCAACATAAACCTTTTTCAATCGCAATATACTCGCAGTCTTTTCTTGAATGAGCAGGATCCCCACATGCCAAACAACCAACGGTGGAGGCGCAGCTGACAGACAGGTGGCCCCCCAAAGAGCAACGAGAACACGTAAGCACTTGGTCCACCATGTCATTGACCATGGCCTCGAAAGCATCCTGAGCCTCTTGCGTGGAGGGGATCACCAACGGTGTGGGGATAATAGGCCCAACTGGAGAAGGAGTGCGCTCCACAGCAACTGGGCTGCCGCACAACGGAGAAAAACATGGCCTGGGAAGACAGGTGGGCGAAGGACCAGTGACCACCGAGTCCGAAGAGCCCAACATGGTGGAGGGGCCCAACATGGCATCATTTGAAACATTAGCAAACCCGCCCGAAGAACACACCGGATATGGAGCTAGGGGTTCCGGGGAAAGCGATCGGATAGGAACGACTGTACCAAAGGTGATCGACGGCGAGGCAACCGTCCACTGCAGCTCCACCGGCGGTGGGGGGTGAATGACAACACGTTCTTTTGGGGGAAGATCATAACCAGACAAAGAAGCCAACTCAAGACAGTTCTGAGTAGCCGGATGGCGATACCCCTTGCACACATCATAATTCTGGAATGTGGCGAAAAAAAGCCTTTTACGAGTAGGATTAGCAGATCTGACGCAGACTTGACAGGGGGCTTATGCATAGCCAACAAGCCAAGAGTAGCACGCTGCTTAGAAGGACTAACAAGAATCCATTCCGCATCACACTCCTTTTTCCAGATCAAAAACTCACGCCACCAATTTGGCCCACCATTGCCCCAGAGATGAAAATAACATTTAAACTGAGGGCAAGCGTAAGAACGTGAATCAACAATATGAAAACCAACCTCCTTGCAGGACACCACAAACGAGAAAACCTTGTCCTTGATATATGTCACCATGAGATCAATTGCTGAACCCCCTAGAGCTGCCTCTAGCGCTGCAGCCACAGAATCTTCATCAAGCCGGAAATCATGCTGACTGAAAGAGACTACCAGAACAAAAGGACGGGATCCCTCCAAAGGATGGATCGAAAGACCAGAAGATCTAAAAACCTCATCGGCAAAAGCCACACCACGAGAAAAATCCAGATCCATGGTTGCACCACCATCCGAACCCATAGAGAAGTGGGTCCAAAGAGAGAGGAGGGAAATCCAAATCCAAAGCGCGAAAGAGATCCAAAAGTTACCGGAGGAACGGGGAGATTACCGGAGAGAGTCACCGGAGGGTGGGTGGGTGGGTGGGAGCGCCATGGGTGTCGAGACACTAACTTTCATTACTTACGCTACTATTGCTGCATCACCCTCTCCTCTTCGAGGAAAACCAACGCAAGCTCAAGACGTGGCAAGAAGGATTTCTGGCACCCTGTTTGTGACACTTATAGGAATAGCCCAATGGATTGACCGGAAAGAATAACTTTGATGTGGTTTTGTACCCTACAATAATCTCTTTGTTTGTTCTCTGCTATTAGTGACTTTGGAGTGACTCTTTGTTGCATGTTGAGGGATTGTTATATGATCTAATTATGTTATTGTTGTTGGGAGAACTTGCACTAGTGAAAGTATGAACCCTAGGCCTTGTTTCGAAGCATTGCAATATCGTTTACGCTCACTTTTACCACTTGCTACCTTGGTGTTTTTATAATTTCAGATTACAAAAATCTATATCTACCATCCATATTGCACTTGTAGCACCATCTCTTCGCCGAATTAGTGCACCTATACAATTTACCATTGTATTGGGTGTGTTGGGGACACAACTCTTTGCTATTTGGATGCAGGTTTGTTTGAGAGAGACCATCTTCATCCTATGCCTCCCGCGGATTGATAAACCTTAGGTCATCCACTTGAGGGAAATTTGCTAATGTCCTATAAACCTCTGCAGTTTGAGGCCCAACAACGTCTACAAGAAGAAGGTTGCATAGTAGACATCAAGGGTGCCCGCGAGTTAATGACGAGGCGTGGCCGTACATTTTAGCCCTTGCCGCAAGTCCTCGATACGGGGCGATGAGGTCACATTGATCGTGAGTCTCTGTTCGTTACCACGCGCTCCTAATCCAGTACGATTTGGATATTTGATCTGAGGGGCCTCTTGGCTGATAGCAGTAACCATGACGTGGGCATAGTATAGGCGTTCTGTATCGTATGCATCAGCCGACGCTAAATAGACGTTAGCGACTGAGCAGCGCGCGCCGGGTTGGACTGGAATGCCTCGCCTTGTATAAGGGGGGCTAGGTCTGCTCACCGGCTACCCATGCAACATGCAGGATTTCCCGGGGCGATGTCCCAGACCCATGGGGGCATAGGCTTAGTCCGGTGTGCTGACCTATCTATTAGACCTAGGTCATGTTGCGGCGTATCGTTTGGCTGAGGACGGTGAGGGAGTCCTGGATAAGGGGGTATCCGGACAGCCAGACTGTGTACATTGTCCGGACTATTGAAGCATGAAGATGCAAGACTCAAGACTTCGGCCCGTGTCCGGATGGGACTTTCCTTGGCGTGGAAGGCAAGCTTGGCGATCCGGATATTATATTTCCTTCCTTGTAACTGACTCCATGTAAACCCTAGCCCTCTCTGGTGTCTATATAAACCGGAGAGGTTGGTCCTTAGAGGGCCGATCACAATTACATTCATACCATCATAGGCTAGCTCCTAGGGTTTAGCCTATACGATCTCGTGGTAGATCTACTCTTGTACTACCCATATCATCAATATTAATCAAGCAGGAAGTAGGGTTTTACCTCCATCGAGAGGGCCCGAACCTGGGTAAACATCTGTGTCCCTTACTTCTTGTTACCATCAGCCTTGATGCACAGATCGGGACCCCCAACCCGAGATCCGCCGGTTTTGACACCGACATTGTTGCTTTCATTGAGCGTTCCTCTGTGTCGTCGCTGTCAGGCTCGATGGCTCCTTCAATCATCATCAACGATGCTACCCAGGGCGAGACTTTCCTCCCCGAACAGATCTTCGTGTTCGGTGGCTTCGCGCTGCGGGCCAATTCGCTTGGGCACCTGGAGCAGATCGATTGCCATGCCCCTGGCCCTCAAATTGGGTTCGGAAACCTAAACCACACGGCGGATACCCGAGGAGACTTGATCTTCGATGGATTTGGGCCAGCGCCAGAAGGGCCGAACAATCGCGATGAGCACGGCCTAGACCTGCTGTCAGACGTTGCTCGGGATATCATCCCGGCAGAAGCCTCAGAACTAAATCCGGGACAGGTTGCGTTGTCTAAGGACGGAGGGCTGGACCCCGCCCCGCAGGCCGTACCCTCATCGGCGATGGCGCCGAACACAGGCCTCACTTCTAAGGAAACCTGTGACTCCGGACCTCCGGACTCGTGTCCAGTTGTAGGCTCCAGTCCGCACGTCCCCGAGCCCGCCGATCCTGGTTGGGCCCCGGTGATGGAGTTCACCGCGGCGGACATGTTTCAGCACTCGCCCTTTGGCGACATACTAAACTCATTCAAGACCCTCTCTTTGACAGAGAATCTCGGGCCGAACTATGTCCGGCTCGAGTGGGAAGCAGGCGACAAAGACATTTGTTGCCCACCCACCACCCACTTAATACCCACGGTTGATGATTTAACCGACGTGCTTGACTTCGACTCCGAAGGCATCGACGGTATGGATGACGATGCAGGAGAAGACTCAGAATCTATGGGGTACCGGATTCCCGCCTCGTCACATGACATATACATGGTGGATACGCCCAAGGGAGGCGACGGTGACAATCCGGAAGATAACACCCCTAGGCAAAAACCAAAGCGATGGCGCAGACGCCGTTCAAAATCCGGCAACAGTAACAACATCAGCAAGAGCGCCAGAAGAATGGATACTCCGGTCAACCCTGAAGGCAATAACGACCAAACAGAACTAGCGATAGAGCAGGACGAACCAGGTCACACTGAACATAGTCCGGAGCATACGCCCGAAGAAAACGATCCAGAGGGACGAGTTCATCAATCCGGCCCAGGACAAGAAGACATTCTGGACGATGACGCATTCATCATTCCGGAAGAACGTGTGGAACGAGAGAACCTCCACAGAAAGCTTATGGCAACAACGAAAAGTGTGAAGAAGCAGAAGCAACGGCTTAAAGCCGCACAGGAAACGCTCAATCACAGATGAACAAAGTGCTAGACACTGAAGAAAGATATGGCGACGATCGCCATAAAGAGCTACCCAAAACGCCAGCTACTGCCAGAATTCGACGATGAGGCCGTTCCATCGAAGAACAACACGACCAGGAGACCAGGAGTACCACTTCATAACCGCAATAAATCAGCTGCCGAAGACGCCCACGATCTACGTGAGCACCTGGAGAAGAAATCTGGCACAGCTAGGTCCATCTATGGATCTAAAGGAGACACCCCGGCGAGGGACTATGGTCGTCAAAACAATTATGACAACCAAACACCAGTTCGGAATAAACACCGAACACAACAATAGCCGACGACATGCCACAACGCGTCCAGATACAGAGGGGCTGCTCACCCCCTGTGCTTCACTGATGAAGTACTGGACCACGAATTCCCACAGGGCTTTAAACCGGTAAACATAGAGGCATACGAAGGAACGACAGACCCAGGGGTCTGGATCGAGGACTTTATCCTTCACATACACATGGCTCGTGGAGATGACCTCCATGCCATCAAATACCTTCCCCTCAAACTGAAGGGACCTGCTCGGCACTGGTTGAAAAGACTCCCTGAAAATTCAATCGAGAGCTGGGAGGAACTAGAGGACGCTTTCAGGGCAAATTTTCAAGGGACTTATGTCCGGCCCCCAGATGCTGACGATTTAATTCACATAATCCACCAACCCGGAGAGTCCGCCCGCAAGCTTTGGAACAGATTCCTCACCAAGAAGAATCAAATTGTTGACTGTCTAGACGCCGAAGCCTTAGTGGCATTCGAACACAGCATCCGTGACGAGTGGCTCGCCAGACACCTCGGACAAGAAAAGCCAAGGACAATGGCAGCCCTAACAAGCCTTATGACCCGCTTTTGCGCAGGAGAAGACAGCTGGCTAGCCCGTAAAGGCACCAGCGACCCCAGCACATCCAAAATAAGGTATGGCAACGGGAAGCCACGGTGTAATAAAAATAAACGCCAAAACAAGGAAGATAGCCCGGACAACACAATGGTTAATGCCGGATTCTGGGGCTCTCGACCCAACCAGCAAAATAAGCAATCCAAAGGCAGCAAAGAAGGACCGTCCGATCTGAACAGAGTTCTGGATAGACTATGCCAAATTCATGGTACCTCCGACAAACCGGCGAACCACACGCACAGAGAGTGCTGGGTCTTCAAGCAGGCCGGCAAACTAAACGCCGAACACAAGGAAAGGGAAACACCAAGTGAAGACGAGGATGAACCTTGCCAGCCGAACACCGGGGGGCAGAAAAAATTCCCGCCAGAGGTTAAAACAGTGAACATGATCCATGCGACTCGCACATCCTTGGGAGGGCACGAATGCGCCCATAAAGACGCGCGCGACATTGATCCCATCGTACCCACACCTAACTACTGCATGTCCTGTTCGATCACTTTCGATCACTCAGACGGCCGAACTAGTATTCGGCGCGAAGGATCAAGAGCCTTGGTGCTTGACCCAATAATCAACGGATGCCATCTCACTCATGTCCTCATGGATGGCAGCATCAGTCTCAATTTAATATATGATGACACTGTCCGCATGATGGGGATAGACTCATCCAGAATCAGCAAGATTAACACCACCTTTGAAGGGGTGATACCAGGCGTCAAAGCCTAAAGCAGGGGCTCCGTCATACTGGAGGTAACCTTCGGCTCTCCAGACAACTCTAGAAGCGAAGAACTAGTCTTCAGCATCACACCCTTCCAAAGCAGCTATCAAGCATTGCTTGGAAGAACGGCCTTCGCTCGCTTCAACGCATTGCTGCACTATGGCTACCTTACACTCAAGATGCCCGATCCACGCGGCATCATCACCGTTAGCGGAAGAACGGAGCACTTTTCGCGCGCAGAGGAATACGTGACGGCCCTAGCAGCCGGACTATAAGCGGCCTGTAACAAAATTATACCAGGTCGTTAAGACCACGGACACGGTTAGACGAGTCCGGTAGCCCATATTAAACCAGGGCATTGTATATGTAATCCTATAGTGGACACCAGGGGCTAATAATAAAGCCCCACACTCTCGTCTCAACCTTATTGGGAGGCCAGCATTTTACATTTTCCACTATCCATCACACACTTACGTTGCACTCTTCTATGAGATCCCCCTTTTCCGCAGACAACGTTCACGCGATACCCTTCCAGGATGCGGCACAACGGAGACAAAGGCGTAAACGTGCAGCAGGGCCCCGTCCAACAGGTTTCTTTTTAGATTGATCCCCTATGTAAACCTTTTCTATTGCCTCTTGTTGTTTCATCATCCCATGGGTTCCATACCCACAGAGGATACTGCCATTTTTGGCATTACGCCATGACAGATTAATGCACGTACCTGGACATACAGGGTTTATAATGAATGGGCATTCTTGAGCCCATCATCTGTTAGAAAGTCCGAATACCTTCGGGAGTGTTCGGCGTCACGAGTTTGGCCTTATATGCATCAGCTCCGAATCATGTCTTTGGTCAAATGTTCGGGTTGCCCGGCTCCTGGGTTTGCCGCCTTATGTTCTGTTATAATCGGCTAAGGTGGCCAAAGGATAACTACTGCGATTGTGCCCTGGTTATTCCGGATGAGCACCTTAGTAGAGAAAGCCGAAAACTGACCGTCATGGTACAGCGAGTGAGGGAGTCCTGGACTAGGGGGTGTCCGGACAGCCGGACTATCATCGTCAGCCGGACTCCAAGACTATGAATACACAAGACTGAAGACTTCGTCCCGTGTCCGGATGGGACTTTCCTTGGCGTGGAAGGCAAGCTTGGCGATACGGATATGTAGATCTCCTACCATTGTAACCGACTCTGTGTAACCCTAGCCCTCTCCGGTGTCTATATAAACCGGAGGGTTTTAGTCCGTAGGACGAACAACCATTACAACAATCATACTATAGGCTAGCTTCTAGGGTTTAGCCTCCTTGATCTCGTGGTAGATCCACTCTTGTACTACCCATATCATCAATATCAATCAAGCAGGAGTAGGGTTTTACCTCCATCGAGAGGGCCCAAACCTGGGTAAAAACATCGTGTCCCTTGTCTCCTGTTACCATCCGCCTAGACGCACAGTTCGGGACCCCCTACCCGAGATCCGCCGGTTTTGACACCGACAGCGAGAGACTGGTCAACCACTCGACGACTCATCGGAATCTCTAGGATTCCTCCGCATTAACGAAGGGCCATTTCCTGGCCAGGTTCATACGCGCCCGTATTTGGATGGACGCGAAGGTACCAGGGGCTACATAGTAGCCCCAACGTTAGAATCCCACGGCTAAGCGAAACTGTTACAGCTATATAGTCCGGTTGCCTAGTTCGACGTGTGATCACCTCCTTGCCGGACCAAGACGTTGGATAAAGAGTGATCAAGCACATTTTTTTGCGAACACCCCCGCATTGTATGCGTGGGGGCTGAAGCCAATGACTGCTATCTTTCGGATTACCCACACACACACACACACACACACAACACACACACAACACACACACACACACACACACACACATAAACGGCCGCACAGGGGACACAATCATATTTTCAGACAAAAATTGTAAATATAACCTTCTAATTAAAATGTTTTTACAATGATTTGAATCATCACTCGAAGAGGAGATCCTTCGGGCACTGTGCCTCTATCAGGCGGGCACCCTCCGTGACCTGCGCCAAGTAGTGCCCGACCGAATACTGCCCCCCCACCAGATCCTCAGACGCTACCATAGTGTCATCCATATCCTTCCAATACGCTTTAACGCAGGCAAGGGCCATCCGCGCGCCCTCTATGCATGCTGACCTCCTCATGGCATCGATCCGAGGCACGGCCCCAAGGAAATGTTGCACCAAACCAAAGTAACTATCCGGCTTAGGCTCCTTCGGCCAAAGATGGTCTATTACAGACCGCATTGCAAGACCGGACAGCCTGTGAAGCTCCGCTACAGCGGCCATCCTATCACTTAACGGCAGCGGGCGAGTGGGAGCATTAAACTGGACCAGAAAAGCTTCTCCACCTCCCTCTCACACTGATCTTTGAAGAAATCCACAGCATCAGCCGTACTCTTCGCCAGGTCCGCATATGCATTCGGCGAGCTCCAGCGTCCATCCAGGGGAGCATACTTCGGATCGAAGAACTTCGTCCACAGCAAATAGGAGCCTCCAGCCGCGATCTTGCCGGCCTGTTGAAGCTCCTCCCGAGCACTTCTGAGCTCGGTCCATATTTCCTTGGTGGCATTGAGTGCCTTGCTCAGGTCAGCCGATTTATCCTCATGCTCCTTTTTCAGGAGCTCATACCGGTCAGAGGCATTCTTTAACTCGATAGCCATTTCGGCTACCTTTTCCTCGCTTCGGCAATGAGCAGCCTGTTCGGCTCTCAATTCCTCGGCCGCCTTTAGGGCAGCCGCATGGCTCACCCGAGCCTGTTCCTTGGCTAGAGCAAGTTCCGCCCTCAGGGCCTCGACGGCAGCAGCACCATCTGCAGTCCGAATATATTACATTACTATATGCCACCTCAAATATTTTCCTATTCAGGAAAGACAGGACACATACCTTGCGATTTATCCAGCCGCTCATTCATCAGAGTGATATCGGCATCAACCGAACCAATTTGCGTCGTCAGTTCAGTCACTTCAATGGACGGGCCGGCGGCCGGACCCACAGGTACCTGCACATATTTATAACATAAATCTTTGGTTTATGACCGTTTGCCGCCTAAGGCGGGCAACCAGAGTCTCAGGGGCTACTGTCTACATGGAGCACACCTAGCACGTGCCTCCCAATTAAAGGAACGGTGGATTCTCCATCACATACCTCAAAGCCTCTGAGCAGGCTTGTGAATGCTTCATTCAAACCGCTCGTAGCGGATGAAATCTTCTTAAGCACCGCACTCATTAATGAGTGGTGCTCCTCCGAGAGCACAACTCGCTCTAGCAAGCCCGTTAGTACTTCTGGCCGTACATCGAACTGCGCCGGACTCCTCCCATCGCCCCCCGTTGTAGCCAAGTGCTCCGGGTGCAGGGCGGCTGGCGAATTGACTGCCGGATTCGGCGGACCCGGACTCCTCCGTGACGACACCTCGATGTCTCCCGCTTCATGAGTCGGAGAAGGGGGTCGGGTCTCGCTCTCCGTCATCTCCGGAGGAAGGTCCCCCGAAGATGAACCCTGTTGAGAGGAGCTACTGGCCGGACTACAAAAATTTGAATCCTGGTTAGTAACCAAGGAGAAATGCGGTACCTTCGGATTGTAGATTGACTTACATCTCGGTGGAGGGCTGGCCCGTTGGAGGGCATGGTGCGGTGAGGGTGCCTGTCGGGCCAAGGCCCCCTGGGGATGCCTTTTTCCCCAATTTGGGCATCTCTGCCTCCAAATCTTCGGAGGCGGCCCTCTTCTTCCCGCGCGGGGAGGAGGCCTCGACCTCTCCCCCCGGCTATCCTCCTTGGGGGAGGTAGCAATTCCCCCGGTTCGGATGCGTAGCGTGTGGGGTTCGGATTTTTCATCCCTCCCCTTGCCTTTCCCCGAGGACATCTTGCTGAGTACTCGGTCAAGCATCTTGGCCATGGTGGGAGTGGGCGGGCCTTCGGGAAGTGGCGCCGGACACCTGATTCTCTTCGCCTTGCTGAGCCATTCCTGGACGTGGATGATTTTCAGAATAAACAATCACGACAAATTCAAAATGGGGTGTCCGGTATCAATGCTACTTACTCGAGTGTCTAGGTGATTGCAGCTTAAGCCCGCATCCTCGGTGGTGTCCGGACATGTTACTTTCCGTCCGAAGAATAATTTGCACATCTCTTTAGGCTTCAGGCCGAAGAAGTGCTTTACGGTCCGCGGACCCTCCGGATTGAACTTCCACATCCGGAGAGGCCGGCGTTGGCACGACAACATCCGCGGGATCAACATCACTTGCATTATGCTGACGAGGTTAACGTCCCTTACAAGAAGCTCCCGGATGCGATTCTGCAGTACTGGTATATCACCAGCGGGTCCCCAATTCCGTCCTACGTCTGTCCAAGACACCAACTGTGATGGAGGGCCCAAGCGAAACTCGGGGGAAGCCGCCCACTTTGTGCCTCTGGGAGCCGTGACATAAAACCACATCCGTGGCCATACATCGGATACTTCTGGAAAAGAACCCTCCGGCCATGGGGCGCCGGCGTTTCTGCTTATTACGGCACCTCCGCACTCCACATGTCGCCCCCCGATCATCTTCGGCTTCACATTAAAGGTCTTGAGCCATAAGCCGAAGTGCGGGGTGATGTGGAGAAAAGCCTCGCACACGATAATGAATGACGAGATATGGAGGATAGCGTCTGGAGCCAGATCATGAAAATCCAATCCATAATAAAACATGAGCCCCCTCACAAAAGAATCGAGGGTGAAACCCAAATCGCGGAGGAAGTGTGGGACAAAAACAACACACTCATTGGGCTCCGGCGTGGGGATGACTTGCCCTGGAGCAGGAAGCCTGTGCTGGATATCTGCGGTTAGGTATCCAACCTCCCTAAGATTTGCAATGTCCTTCTCCTCGATCGAGGAGGCAACCCACCGGCCTTGAGGATCAGATCCGGACACACTGGAGGATTCCGGAGGGGTGGAGCTTAGGTTTTGGGTGTTAGAACTCGAGGTGCGAGAAGGCGCGATGAAGGTGAAAAAAGAGGTGTAGGTCTCGACCCCTTTATAAAGAGCGTAAATATCAAGAGTCCCCGGTGTGATCGTTTGAGGCTTACCTAAAAACACACGGGGTAATACCAACAGCCGTCGTGGGGTCACACACGCTCATATTGATGTAAAATCCCGTAATAAAAGGGACACGATCTCTGCCTCGACAGGACGTGCCAATAAAACCGCCTCGTAACATGAGTCGTTGTGGGGTAGGAAACGTCGATTCACATTGGACCGAGCCACGATGCAAGGGCACGATGCATGAAGATTGCCAGCAAATCAGATCTATACCATACGAAGATCATCTTGCAGATCCGGACATGGTCTACGTGTTCGATAAACCACTTTGGAGAATTCGGAGGAGGAACCCGCCTTGCAATGCCGAGGACAATACTACGCGCCGGACTCATCGTCATTGAAGCCTGGTTCAGGGGCTACTGAGGGAGTCCTGGATAAGGGGGTACCCGGACAGCCGGACTGTGTACAACGTCCGGACTATTGAAGCATGAAGATACAAGACTCAAGACTTCGTCCCGTGTCCGGATGGGACTTTCCTTGGCATGGAAGGTAAGCTTGGCGATCCTGATATTATATTTCCTTCGTTGTAACCGACTCCATGTAAACCCTAGCCCTCTCTGGTGTCTATATAAACCGGAGAGGTTGGTCCTTAGAGGGCCGATCACAATTACGTTCATACCATCATAGGCTTGCTCCTAGGGTTTAGCCTCTACGATCTCGTGGTAGACCTACTCTTGTACTACCCATATCATCAATATTAATCAAGCAAGAAGTAGGGTTTTACCTCCATCGAGAGGGCCCGAACCTGGGTAAACATCTGTGTCCCTTCTTGTTACCATCAGCCTTGACGCACAGATCGGGACCCCCTACCCGAGATCCGCCGGTTTTGACAGTGACAGCCGGGTATGACCCAGAAAAGTGTGTTCGGCCAGAGTTAATCGAGCGTGGTGGGTAAGTTGGTGCACCCCTACAGGGAAGAAAACATCTATCGATAGCCTGTCCTACAGTAACGAACACTCGGAGTTGTATCCCGATAGATACCACTAGAACTGGATACTTGATATGAGAAATGGATAGTATGGCTCTGGGATTGCTTTCTCGCATGGAGTCGACGAAGGATCTCTGGGCGAGGTTGATGACACTACTACTACTTTACTTTATGCCAGTATGCACTCTTCTAATATTGCAAGACCGCTGAAGATGCTATTCTTCAATAGGACTAGGCTCTCCCCTCTATTCTGGCATTTCTGCAGCCCAGTCCACATATACAGCCTTCCGTTGATAATTTTGCATATCTAGTGTAGATACATGCTTGTTGAGTACTTCGGATGAGTACTCACGTTTGCTTTGCTTTCTTTTCCCCCATATCCATTTGATGCAACTAGATGACGGAGCCCCTGAGACCGCTGCCACCGTCAACGGCTACTACTACCCCAAGGGTGCCTGTCGGTGTCAAAACCGGCGGATCTCGGGTAGGGGGTCCCGAACTGTGCGTCTAGGCGGATGGTAACAGGAGACAAGGGACACGATGTTTTTACCTAGGTTCAGGCCCTCTCGATGGAGGTAAAACCCTACTCCTGCTTGATTAATATTGATGATATGGGTAGTACAAGAGTAGATCTACCACGAGATCAGAGAGGCTAAACCCTAGAAGCTAACCTATGGTATGATTGTTGTTCGTCCTACGGACTAAACCCCTCTGGTTTATATAGGCACTGAAGAGGGTTAGGGTTACACAGAGTCGGTTACAATGGTAGGAGATCTACATATCCGTATCGCCAAGCTTGCCTTCCACGCCAAGGAAAGTCCCATCCGGACATGGGACAAAGTCTTCAATCTTGTATCTTCATAGTCCAGGAGTCCGGCCAAAGGCTATAGTCCTGCCATCCGGACACCCCCTAATCCAGGACTCCCTCAGTAGCCCCTGAACCAGGCTTAAATGACGACGAGTCCGGCGCGCATATTGTCTTCGGCATTGTAAGGCGGGTTCCTCCTCCGAATACTTCATAGAAGATTTTGAACACAAGGATAGTGTCCGGCTCTGCAAGATAAGTTCCACATACCACCGTAGAGAGAATAATATTTACACAAATTCAATCTCCTGACGTATTCCGTGGCGTGACATCACACCACGGCCAAGCCTCTATTCGAATCGTTTTCACTATCCCACCTCAGCGCGTTTAGCGAGGCGGTTTCCTTGGCACGTCTTGTCAAAGCAGAGATCGTGTCCCCTTATTCTGGGATTCTCATCAATACGGGCGTGGGTAACCCAACCGTGCCATTGATTTCAGCGCTTGGGAGATAAGCGAGTTTTACCAGGCTGGTGGGGACGCATAGTTTCGTCCGTCCAGATAAGGGTATAAGGATCCACTTTTTCACTCACGCCTTCTTCCTCCTTTGCTCATCCATTTCTGCGCACTCGAGCTCCAGCGCCCAAGTCCGCACATCTCGCCTCAACCTTTCCCAGCCATGTCCGGAGGGGGAGGCAAGTGGATGGTCTCCTCCGTCACGGAGGGGCACATCAAAAAGTTGCGGAAGGCTGGATAGTTGTCCAGCGACATCGCGCATTGGCTCCCCGGCAAGGGGCAGCTTATCCCCACCCCCAGGCCCCATGAGAGGGTGGTGTTCCTCACCCACTTCCTCCGCGGACTAGGTTTTCCACTTCACCCATTTGTCTGGGGGCTCATGTTCTACTACGGCCTGGATTTCCATGATCTGGCCCCGAATTTCATCCTCAACATCTCGGTGTTCATCGTCGTGTGCGAGGCCTTCCTCTGCATCCAGCCCCACTTTGGCTTATGGCTGAAGACCTTCAATGTCAAGCTGAAGGTAGTGGGCGGCCGCCAGGCGGAGTGCGGAGGTGCCATGGTGGGTAGGATGCCCAACGTCTTATGGCTCGAGAGCTCCTTCGTGGAGACCATAAGGGGGTGGCAATCGGGGTGGTTATACATCACCGAGCCACGTGACCCATATGGGTAGCGGCCCCTGAATTCCGATCTGGCTTCCCTACACGGCTCACCTCTTGGAAAGAGGCGGGCCTGACATGGGGTAATTTGGAAGAGCTGACCGAACTCCAATCCTGCGACAAAACCTTGGTGAACAAGAAGCACAAGCTCGTCAACGTAGTCCAGGTCATGCTCATCCGCCGGATCCTCCCGTGCCAACAACGGGCCTTCAGCTTGTGGGAGTTTAATCCGGCACAGCACCAAACCTTGAGCAGGCTCTTCGACACTACGTACGAAGATGCCTGGAAGGTGCTATTCAAGGGCGCCGAGGCTCCCGCATCTGCTACCGAAGATCGCGGATTCAGCTCGCAGCGTCAAGCCGGCGAGGTAAGCTATTTTACCCTTTACAGGACAATTGTTTTCCATAGTTTGACTCAATGCAGGATCTAAACTCCCCTACCTTTGACAGGCCTGGCAAAAGACGTCCGGGCAGGTTGACTGCCGGCTCCCTTGCCAGAAGACCCAGCGGACGCCTGATTGACGGTGCTGCTGGTTCCGGCACCCCATGTGGTGCCGGAGAAGAAGGCCAAGAAGAAGGCCACGGGAACCCGAAATAGTTCCTGACGCCAGGTGTTATCGGACTCATCGTCCGATGACTCCGAGGCGGACTCCTCCCGCGAAGACGAGGAGAAGGAAAAAGAGGCCTCTCCCCCAGTGGGGGAAGAGAAGAAAAGGAAGGCCGCCCCAACTGGGGAGGCCGAAGGGTCCAAGAAGGGAAGGACCCTTCCTTCGAACTGGTCCACCAACGCCGACGACGGTGAGGAGGAGTGGCCACCGAGGGCTAAGCCCCTGGCGAAATCGTAAGTGTACGGATACCAGAATAACTCATGGTGTTTTGTTTGTTGCATAGAATCTCCTCACGCCGAATACAACCCTGCCGCCCGCCCAAGGATGGGCTCGACACTTCAACGAGCGGCTCCCTGGCTTCGTCGGACGTGAATAGCACTTCACTTCCGTCCGTCTCCTCTCCTCGTGCTGCAGATGACACCGAGGTGGGGTCCCAAAAGGGCACAAGGGGGATCAAACCCTGAAGGGTTCTGAGTCCGGCCCTGGGCCAGACCCCGCACCAGAACCTTCAGTGGTTCTAGAGTCCGGCAGGCGGCCCCTTCGTAAGAAGGGCGAGACTGCGACACGGTGACCCTCGTCCAACCGGAGGCACCGGATAATTTGCTGGAGGCGCTTAATGGCGCCTCCATCAACGAGGAGCACCACACTGTTATGAGATTGGTGATCCAGAAAGTTCAGTCCGCCAAGAGCGGGCTGACTGAAGCCTGTGCCAGCCTTCTAAGAGGCTTTGAGGTATGTATTTAAGATATGTTAAAATACTACTGCATAGACAGTAGCCCCTGATGCTCAGTTTGGTGTTCGGAAAGTAAAGCCGAACTGAGGATCTAAAAAGATGTACGCAGGAGTCTAACATAAGTATGTCACTATGGGGAATGCAGGCTGCGCTACTGACCTCTCATGCACTGACCGCGAAGGTCAATGCATTGAAGCAGAGCTTTGAGCGGTCCGAGAACGAGCTCGACCGTGCCAAAAAGCAGCTCGAGGACAAGGAAGGAAAGTAATACCTTACAGAAATATATAAAAGACGTGGTTGCAAAAAATGACAGGAATAATGTGAGTATTGCAGGGGCCACGAACAAGGTGGCGACCCTGAAGGAAGCGGTGTCCAAGGCCGAAAGCAATGCGGCCGTGGAGCGCACCGAGCGAGAGAAGCAGGAGGCACGGGTGGCAGAGGTGCGGCAAGAGCTCTAGGCTCTCATGGAAAAACACGAGAGTTTGGAGCGTGACTCAAAGACTCGAGAGTCCGAGCTCGCCTTGGCTCTTGGGAGCGCCAAAGCCGCTATGGCTGAAGCCCAGAAAGCCCTCCAGGAAATTGAGGCGATGAAGAAGATAACGATGGGTAAGGCATTCTTCATGCAAAGCAAGCACGTGAAAGTGAATTACTTGTTACTTACCCGAATCCGGAGCTCTACAGGAGCATTCGCAGATCTGTCCCGCAGTGTGTCTGACACTGACGCATTCTACCGGGCCGAGGAGGGGAGCTCGACGGAGAAGGTGTTCTGGTCTCAGTATGCTGAGGCCGGACACCCTGTGCCCTTGAGCGACCAGCTGAAGCAGCTGGTCGAGCTCCATAATGTGGTTGAACAGGCCATGAAGGGCCTCATAGTTTCGGCTGTGGCCTAAGGAAGCCATGCCTAGGAGCTACTTCAGGCTTGTGAGGCGGCTGGTGGATGCCTATCCATGGATTGAAGTTGTCAAGCGCTCCGTCTGTATCGAAGGTGCCCGTAGGGCCCTTGCCCGTGCTAAACTGCACTGGGGCAAGATGGACGCTGAGAAGCTTGTGACGGAGTCTCCACCACCGGGCGAGGAGTATCGTAAGCCCGAGATGTATTATGCGGGCGTCCTGAAGGGTGCCCGCCTTATAGCGGGTGAATGCTCCAAAGATGTAATTTTTGAGTAAACTCGCATTTGTTATCCTGTACGCTTGAAAACTTGTTCATATGCACTAAGCAACGCTTGTGAATTTAAAATATTACCTTCTGTGCGGCCGTTTAATAAATTTGAGAGATGGCGAGTCGTCGGCTTCTGCCCCCATGCCGCGAGTGCTGGGGTGTTCGGGATAAACTTGATCGCTCTTTTTCCCATTCTTGGTCCTTCGAGGGAGGCGCTCAACGCAACGAACGAGGCAACCGGACTATAATGCTTGAACACTCTCACTTAGCCATTGAATTCTATAATTTTAAATTTCGGCGAAGCCCCTAGTATTCGGAAGACCGAGTTTGGGGCGCTATCCACGCCTGGGCCGGACAAAGCCGACTCCTCGCTCTAAGCGGCATAAGTAGGGACTCGAAAACCTCTCTAACAGCGACCGGCTCTCTCCCTATCATGACGGTCAGTTTTAGCTTTCTCCACTGAGGTGCTTAACCCAGCTCAACCGGGGCACAATCGTAGTGGTTCTTCCAGCGCTACCTTAGCCAATATAACGGAACGTAAGGTACCAAAACATGGGAGCCGGGCAAACCCAACTATTGACCCAAGACATGATTCGGAGCCGATGCATATAATGCTATAAGTTCGGGGTGCCGCACTTGTGAAAGTGTTCGGACTTATCACACCATATTTTGGGGTACTTAAGCCCCTGGTGTATTTGGCCGTACGAAAGTGTACGGATGCAACATGTCATAAGTGAACATATATAGATAAGAAAAAGGAATGCAATGATAGGCAAAAGTTGTGCATTGTTTATTAAAAAAGCTGTGGTAAAAGCAGAACGATACAAATAGTGCGATAAGCAAGGGACGGGACTATTTGACATGTCCCCCTCTAGGAGCGAGCTGCGGGATGATATGTAAAACAAGTATACTGCTCGTTATAGAGACCACCTGGACATTCGACGTAGTTTTCTGCTTCCCTGGCTGTTGCATTGTGTGTTCGGCGGTTCTACTACCGGACAGGGCTTCTTGATAAAGGAGTCCTGAAAGTAAGAAAAAAGAATTATACAATCGGGAGCCCCTGGTGCGGTTGAGCCGCATTCTGGGCTTGCCGTGGTCGTGCCCCTCCCCCTATGCCCATGGTATTTCTAGAGCGTAATTATGTACGCGTAGTACTGGTTTTGCAATTTCGCGAGGGCTAGGGTTGGGGCCGCATTGCTACGCATGCTCGGGACGTGCCAGGCGGTCTTGTTGTAGGTTACTCCGGGCGCGCTTGACGGTGTCCGGACGTTTAATAGCCGGACTCGAGAATTGCCTTGAGAGGCTGCTTTGTACTTCCGCCGCGAGAGCCGCTGTATGCTCCTCCGTTCGGAGAGAGCGTTTGGTGTTTCCGTTGACCATAAAGACTCCGTGAGGGCCTGGCATCTTGAACATGAGGTATGCATAGTGCGGCACCGCATTGAACTTTGCAAATGCGATTCGTCCGAGCAGTGCGTGATAGCCGCTGCGGAATGGGACTATGTCGAAGATTAACTTCTCGCTTCAGAACTTATCCGGGGATCCGAAGACCACTTCAAGTGTAACTGAGCCTATACAGTTGGCCTCTACACCTGGTATGATGCCTTTAAAGGTCGTCTTTGTGGGTTTAATCCTTGAGGGGTCTATGCCCATTTTGCGCACTGTATCCTGATCAAGCAGGTTCAGGTTGCTGCCGCCGTCCATCAGGACTCTAGTGAGGTGAAATCCGTCAACGATTGGGTCTAGAACCAATGCGGCGAATCCGCCATGGCGGATGCTAGTGGGGTGGTCCCTTCGATCAAAAGTGATCAGGCAGGAGGACCACAGATTGAATTTTGGGGCGACTGGCTCCAACGCACGTCCCTTAGTGCACGCTTCCGCTCCCTTTTGGGTATGTGGGTTGCGTATATCATGTTCACCGTCCGCACTTGTAGGGGGAAGCCCTTCTGTCCTCTATTGTTCGGTGGCCGGGGCTCCTCCTCGTCGTCGCTATGCAGCCCCTTGTCATTGTTTTCGGCATTTAACTTGCCTGCCTGCTTGAACACCCAACAATCCCTGCTGGTGTGGTTGACTGGTTTTCCGGGGGTGCCGTGTATCTGGCACGAGCGATCGAGTATTCGGTCCAAATTGGACGGGCCCGGGGTATTTCTTTTGAATGGCTTTTTCCGCTGACCGGGTTTAGAGCCTTTGAATCCGGCATTGACTGCCGTATCCTCAGCATTATCGCCATTAATGCGGCACTTGTGCTTGTTGCGACACGACTTGCCGTTGCTGTCCTTGGTATCTGAATTACTAGGGCTCTTGGTCATGTTGTTACTACTAGCTAGCCAGTTGTCCTCTCCCGCGCAAAAGCGGGTCATGAGTGTTGTGAGGGCTGCCATGGATTTCGGCTTTTCCTGTCCTAGGTGCCGGGCAAACCACTCATCGCGGATGTTATGTTTGAAGGCTGCAAGGGCCTCTGCATCCGGACAGTCGATGATTTGATTTTTCATGGTTAGGAACCATGTCCAGAATTGTCTGGCTGCTGAATTATGTGGCTTAGGTCATCAGCGTCTGGTGGTGGCACATAGGTGCCCTGGAAGTTGTCGAGGAATGCGGCTTCCAGGTATTCCCAACAGCCAATTGACTCCGCTGGCAAGCTGTTAAGCCAATGCCGCATTGGTCCTTTAAGCTTGAGTGGGAGGTATTTGATGGCGTGTAGATCATCACCGCGGGCCATGTGGATATGAAGGAGATAGTCCTCGATCCAGACCGCAGGATCTGTCGTGCCATCGTATGATTCAATGTTTAAGGGTTTGAAACCCTCAGGGATTTGATGATCCATCACTTCGTCTGTGAAGCATAGTGGGTGTGCGGCGCCTCTGTATTGGGCTATATCACAACGCAGCTCAAATGAGCTTTGTCTACTGTGTTCGGCCCGGCCAGAATTGCCACATTCGGCGTGACGGTTATCATCACGTATCGTGGGGCGTTCATGCGATCCGTAGATCGATCTTGTTTGCCTTTCCTTGTCCTCCAGTATATCCCGCAGGTTTGGCGCATTTTCCCGCGCCATGGTATTTTTTGAGCCGCGCCAGGGTGCAGCTTGAGTGGAGGGCCGAGAGGCCTCTCTGTCGCGGCAACGAGGTGGCCGGTTGGCCGTATCATGCGCTGGTGATGTATATTTAGGTGCTTCCTCCTCTAATCGGGGTAGCAGCCCGCGTTTTGGGTAGCTCTTGGAGGGGCATTCGAGTTCTTACTCTTCGGCCGCAAGGACTTCAGTCCATCTGTCGGTTAGCAAGTCTTGGTCAGCTCTAAGCTGCAGCTGCTTTTTATTGAGGCTGCTTGCCGTGGCCATAAGCCTACGTTTGAAACGCTCTTGTTCGACGGGATCCTCAGGCACGACAAATTCGTCGTCATCGAGGCTTGCCTCGTCTTCGAAGGGAGGCATGTAATTATCGTCCTCTACCTCTCTGTCTGCCGCTCTCTCATGAGGGCTAGCTTCTCCATCCTCTTGCGCTGAATCCTACTAGAGGGGGTTGTCTTCGGCACTTTCCGGGGTGTTATTGTCTTCCGTGCCAGAATCACCGTTTTTGCTGTGGCGGGATTTAGAGCGGCGCCGCTGACGCCGGCGCTTAGGCTGTTTCTTGGAGGGGTCATCCTCCGTTGTTCCATCGCCATTCCCATCTTTTGGGATGTCCACCATGTAAATGTCGTCTGATGAGGTGGCCTTCCAGTGCCCTGTAGGCGCTGGTTCTTGGTCGTCTCCTGCATCATCGTCCATACCGTCGATGTCTTCGGAGTCGAAGTCGAGCATGTCAGTTAAATCATCGACAGTGGCTATGAAGTGGGTGGTGGGTGGGTTTTGAATTTCTTCGTCATCCGCATCCCAACCTTCCTGACCATAGTCCGGCCAGGGCTCTCCTAACAAAGAGAGAGACTTTAGTGAATTCAGGATGTCGCCAAAGGGCGAGTGTTGAAAGATGTCCGCGGCAGTGAATTCCATTACCGGTGCCTAATCGGATTCGATTGGCAGGGGCGCGGAAGGTTCGGAGTCCGGAGAGGAATCCGGCACCTTGGAGTTACGAGCCTTGCAAAGGACAGGGTTGGTATTCGGCTCAATCGCCATAGAGATAGCAGCCCCCGAGGCGGTGTCCAGCCACCCGTCCTCGATCGGCACACTCGGCTCCGAGCTAAGGGTCGGAGCAGACATTGGTGTGGCCTCCAGGGCACTGTTCGGAGGCAGAGCTAGATCATGTCCATCGTGACAGTGCGGCGTGCTTGGCTGTGGCTCGAACCCGTCGAAGATCAAGTCTCCACGGATGTCAGCCGTGTAGTTCAAACTTCCAAATCTGACCTGATGGCCAGGGGTGTAGCTTTCAATCTGCTCCAGATGGCCAAGCGAATTGGCCCACAGTGCAAAGCCGCTGAATACGAAGATCTGTCCGGGGAGAAAAGTCTCACCCTAGACCACATCGTTGTCGATGATCGGAGGAGCCATCGGGCCTAAAGATGATGACATAGAGGAACTCTCAATGAAAGCACCAATGTCGGTGTCAAAACCGGCGGATCTCGGGTAGGGGGTCCCGAACTATGCGTCTAGGCGGATGGTAACAGGATACAGGGGACACGATGTTTTTACCCAGGTTCGGGCCCTCTCGATGGAGGTAAAACCCTACTCCTACTTGATTAATATTGATGATATGGGTAGCACAAGAGTAGATCTACCACGAGATCAGAGAGGCTAAACCCTAGAAGCTAGCCTATGGTATGATTGTTGTTCGTCCTACGGACTAAAACCCTCCGGTTTATATATGCACCGAAGAGGGTTAGGGTTACACAGAGTCGGTTACAATGGTAGGAGATCTACATATCCATATCGCCAAGCTTGCCTTCCACGCCAAGGAAAGTCCCATCCGGACACGGGACGAAGTCTTCAATCTTGTATCTTCATAGTCTAGGAGTCTGGCCACAGGCTATAGTCCGGCCATCCGGACACCCCCTAATCCAGGACTCCCTCAGTGCCTACTACTAAATGACGGACGTCGACGACCAGGAGTAATTAGGAGGCTCCTAGGTAGGAGGCCTTGCCTTTTCGATCGATGTTTCTTTTGTGCTAGCCTTCTTAAGGCAAACTTGTTTAACTTATGTCTGTACTCAGATATTGTTGCTTCTGCTGACTTGTTTGTATTTGAGCTTATGTATTCGAGCCCTTGAGGCCCCTGGCTCGTAATATAAAGCTTGTATTGTTTTAATTTGTGTCTAGAGTTGTGTTGTGATATCTTCCCGTGAGTCCCTGATCTTGATCATACACATTTGCGTGTATGATTAGTGTACGATTGAATCGGGGGCGTCACAACTATACCTAGCCCAGGCTGGGGCGGACATCGGGGAATTTCACACCCCACCTACCACCCACTTAATAGCCACTATCAAGGTTTTAACCGACATGCTAGACTATGCCTCCGAAGACATCGACGACATGGACGATGATGTCGACGCCGAACAAAGCCAAAACCCGCCTATCACTGGGCGCTGGACGACCACTTCTACTTACGATGTATATATGGAGGACACTCTTGAGAAGAAGGACGATGATGGCATCCAAGATCCAGGCAAGGACAAGCCCGTCGATGAACCACCAAAGCGCCGGTGTTAGCGGTGCCGCTAATGATCGCGTCGGGCAAAGGATAGTAATACCGACACCGGAGATAATGAAACTCTGGATAACACAGAAGACCGTGACCATCCTGTCGAACCCATGTCCGAATAAGACGAGAGGGAGGAGGGTCAACACAACCTTGATCACGAGGACTCGGAAGACAGCAATTACTTACCTGCCTCCGAGGAGGATATGAGCCTCGGCGACGAAGATTTCATCGTCCCAGAGGAACCCTGAGGGAGTCCTGGACTAGGTGGTGTCCGGATAGCCGGACTATCATCATCGGCCGGACTCCAAGACTATGAAGATACAAGATTGAAGACTTCGTCCCGTGTCCGGATGGGACTTTCCTTGGCGTGGAAGGCAAGCTTGGCAATACGGATATGTAGATCTCCTACCATTGTAACCGACTCTGTGTAACCCTAGCCCTCTCCGGTGTCTATATAAACCGGAGGGTTTTAGTCCGTAGGACGAACAACCATTACAACAATCATACCATAGGCTAGCTTCTAGGGTTTAGCCTCCTTGATCTCGTGGTAGATCCACTCTTGTAATACCCATATCATCAATATCAATCAAGTAGGAGTAGGGTTTTACCTCCATCGAGAGGGCCCGAACCTGGGTTAAAACATCGTGTCCCTTGTCTCCTGTTACCATCCGCCTAGACGCACAGTTCGGGACCCCCTACCCGAGATCCGCCGGTTTTGACACCGACAAACATATACTCAAAATGTCTGGGTATAATAATCACTTGATTCAACTGGGAGTTAATCTTCCTGATGATAGTGACTCCGTCGCGATGTAGCCAGGTATAGAGGTGCCACACACCCTATGTGCTTTACTGACAAAGTAATGCAACACCTGTTTCTGGAAGGGTTTAAACCCGTGAACATCGAGTAGTACGATGGAATGACAGGCCCTGCCGTCCGGATTGAGGATTTTCTTCTCCAAATTCACATGGCTCGCAGAGATGACCTCCAAACCATTAAATACTTTCCTCTGAAGTTGAAGGGACCAGCACGGCGCTGGTTGAATAGCCTCCTGGAGAACTCCATTGGGAGCTGGGAAGATTTAGAAGATGCTTTCCGGGCCAACTTTCAGGGAACTTATGTCCGGCCACCGGACGCCGATGACCTAAGTCACATAGTCCAGTAGCCCGGAGAGTCAGCTCGCAAACTTTGGAATCAATTCCTCACTAAAAGTAACCAAATCATGGACTGTTTAGACGCCGAAGCCTTAGCGGCCTTTAAACACAGCGTCCGTGATGAATGGCTCGCCCGACACCTCGGGCAGGAAAAGCCAAAACCATGGCAGCCCTTACAACATTTATGACCCGCTTCTGCACGGGCAAAGATAGCTGGCTAGCTCGTAGAAGCAACAGTTCTAGCGCCCCCGGCACCTCTGAGGCTAGGGACGGCAATGGCAGGCCACGCCGCAATGAAAACAAGCGTCGGAACAACAACAACGACACAGAAGACATGGCAGTCAACACCGTATTCAGCGGTTCCAACCCCGGTAAATAGAAGAAACCTTTTAAGGGCAAAAGGGACGGTTCATCCAATTTGGACAAAATCCTCGAGAGGCCTTGTCAGATTCATGGCACCCCTGATAAGCCTGATAATCACACCAATAGAAATTGCTGGGTTTTCAAATAGACCGATAAGTTAAATACCGAACACAAGGGGGAGGGACCTCCAAGCGAGGACGACGATGAGCCCCGCTAGCCGAACACCGGGGATCAGAAGCAGTTTCCCCCTGAAGTGAAAACAGTGAACATGATCTATGTCTCTCACATACCCAAAAGGTAGGACAAGCGCGCACTAAGGGACGTCTACGCCATAGAGCCAGTCGCCCCGAAATTCAACTCATGGTCGGCCTTTCCGATCACCTTCGATCGTAGGGACCATCCAACCGGTATCCGTCATGGGGGTTCGGCCGCCCTTGTACTCGATCCTATCATCGATGGATACTATCTCACTAGAGTCCTTATGGATGGGGGCAGCAGTCTTAACTTGATCTATCAAGACACTGTCCATAAAATGGGCATCGACCCGTGAAAGTGCAACTAATCCCTGGGTGGTTTTAGTAATTCTTAACAACATATAGCTCATTGAACTAATGCTCTTTCAAGATGATCATTTCAGGAAGTTCAATGATTGGCATGGCATGGACTAGAGATGTGGACCCCTCAAAATGCTAAGGACACATATTGGCAACAAGCTCAAGACTTTACATTTTCATTTTAGTGATCCAAGATCACATTGAGTCCATAGGAAAGCCAATACAATTAAAAGGGGATGAGGTGTTGCTTAATGGCTTGATTGCTCAAAATTCTTAGTGATATGCTCCAAAACCCTCAACCACTTTCTCATTTACACATATGTCCTAAACCTAAAAGTCAAACTCGGCCCCACCAATTTGATATATCCGGCGCCACCGAGTTCATTTGCCATAGCCACTGCCAGAAACCCTAATCAGTTATGTTTCACCGATAGGGATCTCAGTCCCACCAAGTTCGTGATGCAAACTCCTTGTTTCCTTTTCGTAACATTTTGGTCCCACCAAAATGAGCGAATTGGTCCCACCGAGTTTGCCTGACCAACTCTCTATGTGCCTATTACTGAAATTGGCCCCACCGAGTTCATGTGATTGGTCTCACCGAGATTACTTTATGCCCTAACACTAGCGCATCGGTTCCACCGAGTTGATCATATCGGTCCCAACGAAAAGCCTAATGTTCATATTTTGACCTGAATCGGTCTGACCGAGTTTCACAATTCGGTCTCACCGAGTTTAGGAATCTATGTGTAACGGTTAGATTTTGTGTGGAGGTTATATATAGGGCCATTTGCATTTCTGCCCCTAACTCGAACCACCTACTCAGATTTGCCCCTAATTTCAAAGCATGCTCAAATTTGCCCCTCTGCCGTTAAGTCACTACTCAGAAATGCCCTTCCGTCCAGTCAAAGGCCTTTGACCGTCAAAGGCCAATGTGTACTGTGGCAGACGGAAAGTGCTACAGTATTGGACGGAAAGTGCTACAGTACTGTACGGAAGGGCATTTCTGAGTAGTGAATTAACGGTGGAGGGGTAAATTTGAGCATACTTCAAAATTAGGGGCAAATCTAAGTAGTGGGTTCGAGTTAGGGGCACAGATGTAAATGTCCCTTATATATACCCCTCCACCCATTCTTCATTCGCGGAGAGAGCTATCAGAACGTGTCTACACTTCCACCATTCATTTTCTGAGAGAGAACCACCTACTCATGTGTTGAGACCAAGACATTCCATTCCAACCATAAGAATCTTGATATCTAGCCTTCCCCAAGTTGCTTTCCATTCATATCATCTTTCCACCATAGCCAAATCTGTGAGAGAGAGTTGAGTGTTGGGGAGACTATCATTTGAAGCACAAGAGCAAGGAGTTCATCATCAACACAGCATCTATTACCTTTTGGAGAGTGGTATCTCCTGGATTGGTTAGGTGTCAGTTGGGAGCCTCCGTCAAGATTGTGGAGTTGAACCAAGGAGTTTGTAAGGGCAAGGAGATCGCCTACTTTGTGAAGATCTACCCAAGTGAGGCAAGTCCTTCGTGGGCGATGGCCAAAGTGGCATAGACAAGGTTGCTTCTTCGTGGACCCTTCGTGGGTGGAGCCCTTAGTGGACTCGTGCAACCGTTACCCTTCGTGGGTTGAAGTCTCCATCAACGTGGATGTACGATAGCACCACCTATTGGAACCACGCCAGGAATCTTCGTGTCAACATCAATGCTGCTCCTGCCTTCAGATCCGGACCTCCACTACGGCTCGCGTCCTGGACCAACAAGGGCCTAGATTGGGGGTCCCCCAACGACGTATTAACGCTGCAACAGCGCGTCAAGAGCATGATAGACAAGGACATCACCCTTGCTGATGTGATCTAGGTGATGCTCATCCGCCGAGCTCTCCCTTGCCAACGATGGCCTCTCAAGATGTGGGAGTTCAATCTGGAGGGGGCACAGAATCTGCATGACTTCGACGACATGGTGCACAAGAAGATCTGGAAACTGCTTTTTAAGAAGTAGAAGACGCGGCCGTCGATGTCCAATGACACCGGCCTCGACTGGAACAACCTGGCATACCCGGTAAGTGTGATGCTGCCGAACACTATTTACCTTGTCAGTCTTAGGGAGGGGCCCTTGAAAATTCCATCTATTGAACAGGACTGGATAAAGAAGGCCGAGCGGATGAAGTGTCCGACCCCGCTCCCCGAAAACCCAGCTGATCCTCTGTTAATGAAGATGTTGGTCCCAGCGCCTTGTCAGGCGCCGGCGAAGAAGGACAAGAAGAAGAAGGCCAAGGAGGCCCAAAGTGACCTCCATCTCGAAGAGACTTCGGGCGCCGTGTCCAGAAGAACCCAAGCTCCTTCCTCTGATGAGGAAGACGAGGATGACGAGGAGGAACAGGAAGAGGAGGAGGAAGCAGAGGACCCTCCTCCCAAGGGGAAAAAGAGAGCGGCCTCCATAGACCGGAGGATGGGGCGCCTAAGAGGGGAAGGGTATCCCTTTCTGATAACTCAGATTCGGGCACCGAAGCCGATCCCAAGCACCGGTCCCGCACCAAGCCCCTCGCCGAATCATGAGTACCTTCATATGCATTGTTCATATCTAATCCTCTTTATAGATTATGAGAATAATATCAAATTTTTATGTCGCAGTCCAGCCCGTGACATTCCTCAAGGACCGTCTTCATCGGGAGATCTCTCGCCGGACAGGATGGAGAGCGAGACGCCTCCACGGGCTTCCTCGCCTCCTAGGGCGGACGATCCTAAGGTGTCGTCCCAAAGGGTTTCTCCGGACTCCAGAGAAGTGCGAGGGACGACCAATGCGGCACTGGAGGTTGCCGAGAACATGGGGGGCGCAACCCCTATGGAGAACGGCCATGGGGTTCCTGGGTTACCAAGCCCTCAGCCGGATACCGTTCCGGAGACCGATACGGTCCCGGAGTTGGGTCGGCAGCCCCCTCTGCAAGAGGGGGGAATGGCAACCTCTACCAATACAGAGGCATCGAACAAGCTGATGGATGCACTAATGGGTACGGTGGTTGATAGAGTGTAGTCCGCTAGGAGCGGACTGGATGAAGCCTTCACAAGCCTACTAACAGGCTTCGTGGTATGCAATGTAATGTCTTTTAGCCTCTTTTCATAAAAAATCCATTTATATATAGATAGTAGCCCCTGAGACTCTGTTCGACCAACGAAGGAGGGCAAACAAAGGATCTATAGGTACCCGCAGTAAATAACATTGTTAGCCCTTTTGGTAATCATCAGGCTTCACTTTTAGCGGTGACCGCTCAGGCTGCCAAAGTTTCCGAACTTAAGTGGAAGCTGCAGCTGGTCGAGGAGGACAACATTCAGATTAACAAGCGGCTCGACGAGGCGCAAGGTTTGTTTCAAGTGCTCCATATTTCACCAAATTGGTTTTGCAAATGCTGGAGTGAGGCTCACGCGCTATTATACGCATAATGGCAGATGGCGTTGTGGAGGTCGAGACCCTCTGAAGTGACCTTGCCCACACAAAGGAGCAGGCAAGCGTGAGCAATGCGGCTGCTCAGAAAGCGGCTGCCGATTTGAAGGAGGAACATGTCACACGGAGCCAGTTCAAGGAGCATGTATCCAAGATTGAGCAAGAGCTCAAGGACGCGACTCGCAAGTGCGAGCTCCTTGAGGAGGACAATAAAGCGAAGGCGTCCGAACTCTCCAAGGCCCTTCAGGACGCCCAAGAGGTGAGGTCCGAATCACGCGTGGCTCGTGAGGAGCTCCAATAGGCCGGACAGATAGTGGCTGGTAAGCCCTTTCTTTTCTAGTCTAAGTTTGGCGATCAGAGGTATGCCTTACTTAATCGACTATGGAGTTCTCCAGACTCCTTTACAGATCTACCGAAGAGCACAACTAACATGGCGCACTTCTACCGGGCCCATGAGGGACATACGACGGAGAAGCTGTTCTGGATGCAATATGCGATTCAGGAGCGTTTGACGGTGCTGAACGACCAGATGGCACAGTGGGCTAAGCTACACAATATGTCTGGAGCGACCATGAAGGAGGTTATACTCTGACTATGGCCGGCTGAGTCCGTTCCGAGCAGTTATTTTGTCCTAGTGTGGCGACTCATCGATGCCATGCCCCGCATTGATGCCATCAAACGGTCGGTGTGCATAGAAGGTGCACAGAGGGCTTTTGCCCGTGTCAAGGTGCATTGGGCCAAGATGAAGTCCGCCTTGTTGCGGTGGAGGGTCCTCCCAAGGGCAAGGACCGCCGCACACCGGAGCGTTATTTGAGAGATGTCCTGGAGGGTGCTCATTTGGCACAATGTCAATGCTCAAAGGATATCATGTTCGAATGAATGTAATTGAACGACCCGATCTTGTGTACTATAGACATTAAGGCCTTGTAATATATTTGCACTATTATCTAAAATTGTTTCCTCCTTTGTGGCCGTATTTTTGAATGCTTGAGAGTTTTCCAGTCGTCGGCTTCGACCCCCACGTAGATACTACGGGGGTGTTCGGAAAGGAATAGTAACACTCTTGACCCAGCGTCTTGGTCCATTACGGAGGTGTTAGTACATCGAACCAGGCAATCGGACTATATGACTTTACCGCTCTCACTTAGCCACAGGAGTTTGACGATGGGGCTATAAAATTGCCCCCTAGTACGTATTTGGCTATCCGAATGCGGATGTGTTACGTGTAAGACTTAAAAAACAGTCCTTCATTTAAAACGGAAAAATTGTTAAAGATTTAGTAAGTCACCGAACGGCTGACCAGCTCTCGCATCATCATGATAGTCAGTGTTTGGCTTTCTCTAATGAGGTGCTTAGCTGGATGAACCAGAAACACAATCACAGTAGTTTTCCCTTTACTACCCTAGCCGAACAATCGGAACCTAAGGTAGCAAACACAGGAGCCGGGCAACCCAACTATTGACCAAAAGACATGATTCGGAGCCGATGCATATAATGCCAAGATCGGGACGCCAAAGTGTACTACAAAGCTATTCGGGCTTTCGTTTAGTGGCTCATGAATGGCTGTATAGAGCCCCTGGTGGTGGGTGTCGAGGTATGTGCGACAACTTGGAGAGACGAACTACAGTTTTATAAATAAAGTAGATACCGAAAAAATTGTTGCTACTAAAATCTGATTGATACGTCGAGACATGATCGTACAGGGAGGTACCATAAGCAGCGAAATCATTTTACATGCCAGGGGTCTAATAACAAGGAGAAAATCTCAGTATAGGTGCCTTTAAATAAGGTTTGGTCCGAAGAGTCTTTCAGATGTCCTGCCGCACGTCTGCGCCGCTTTTGTCCCATGGAGGGGTTTCCTTAAAGGAAACGGTCTTCTGTTTGCCGTACAAAACCGGGCTCGGAGTGAGTCCTTGTAATTCCATAGGGCACATGGGCTCGAACGTGCCTGTGGTCAAGAGGTTAAACAAAAATAAAACTAAAGGGGGGGAGATCATATAGGGTCAAGCCATACTATAGATCTTCTCATATGGTGCCCCCACCAATGCCCAAGGTATTTTGAGTGTGTAATGATGCATGCGCGGTACGAATTCTGTTGGTGTGCATGGCAATCGACGGAGGCGGAACTGCTAGTCTAGCTCTGGATGTACTTAACTACTAGCGTGCGGAACTTTTCGGACTCTTTTAAAAGGGCCGGCGGTTTGATGACCGACGAGGTGTGCAGCTTAAAGTGGCCTCTCTATACCTGGGCTGCAAGAGCTGTGGTGTGCTCCTCTGTGCGGAGGGAGCGTTCCGTGTTTCCATTGACTGTTATAACGCCACGTGGACCGGTCATTTTGAGCTTTAAGTAAGAATAGTGCGGCACCGCATTGAATCGAGCAAAAGCGGTCCGTCCGAGCAGTGCGTGATAGCCACTTCGGAAGGGTACGATATCGAAGATCAAGTCTTCACTACGGAAGTTATCGGGCGAGCCGAAGACAACTTCCAATGTTATGGAGCCCGAGCAGTGGGCCTGTACGCCAGGTATTACTCCTTTAAAGGTGGTTTTCGTCGGCTTGATTCTTGACGGATCGATGCCCATTTTGCGGACAGTGTTTTGATAGAGAAGGTTAAGGCTGCTGCCGCCATCCATGAGGACTCGCGTGAGATGGAATCCGTCGATGATTGGATCAAGGAACAAAGCTACCGATCCTCCATCACGGATATTGGTCGGGTGGTCCCTTCGATCAAATGTGATTGGGCAAGCCGAACAGGGGTTGAATTTTTGGGGCGACCGGCTCTACGGCGTAGATGTCCCTTAATGCGTGCTTGCGCTCCTGTTTCGTGATGTGTGTGACATAGATCATATTCACCATTTTGACTTCGGGGGGAAATAGCTTCTGCCCCCTGTGTTCTGTGGGTGAGGCTCTTTATCGCCGTCCTCGCTGGGCGGCCTTTTCCCCTTGTGTTCGGTGTTGATCTTGCCGGCTTGTTTAAACATCCAACTATTTCTGTTGGTGTGATTGGCAGGTTTATCGGGGGTGCCATGAATCTGGCAGGGCTGATCAAGTATTCTGCCCAAACTAGATGGACCATCTTTGTTTCCTTTGAATGGCTTCTTCCGGTATCCGGATTTTGAGCTACTGAATCAGGCGTTTACCGCCATGTCTTCTGTATTATTTCGACGGTTGTTCTTTGCGCGTCGTGGTTTGCCATTGCCGTCTCTGAGTTCAGAGGTGCCTGGGTCACTGGTGCTATTGCTTCTATGATCGATCCAGCTATCTTCTCCCGCACAAAAGCGGATTATAAGTGTGGTAAGGGCTGCCATGGACTTTGGTTTCTCTTGGTCGAGGTGTCGGGCAAGCCACTCGTCTCAGACACTGTGTTTGAAGGCCGCGAGGGCTTCGGCGTCTGGACAATCCACAATGTGATTCTTTTTAATTGAGAACCTGGTCCAGAGCTTCCGGGCTGACTCACCGGGTTGCTGGATTATGTGACTAAGGTCATTGGCATCTAGGAGCCGAATATAGGTACCTTGTAAGTTGTCTCTAAAGGCGTCCACCAAGTCTTCCCTGCTTCCAATAGTTTTCTAGGAGACTGTTCAGCCAATGCCGTACTGGTCCCTTAAGTTTTAGGGGGAGGTACTTGATGGCATGGAGGTCATCACCGCGGGCCATGTGGATATGGAGAAGAAAGTCTTCAATCCATACTGCGGGGTCTGTGGTGCCATCATATGATTCAATCTTTACGGGTTTAAACCCTTCCGGGAACTGGTGTTCCATTACTTCATCAGTGAAGCATAGAGGGTGTGTGGTTCCTTTGTGTCGGGCGATGTCATGACCTAGTTCGGATGGACTGTGTATGCGGTTTTCAGCCCGTGTGAGGTTGTGTGTGCCGCACCAGGCTTGATGTCCGCCGTCTCGCGCTGGTGGATGCCCTCGCAATCCATAAATTGATCTGGTGTGACCGGCTTTGTTATCCAGGTCCTGTCGTAGGTCGTGCGTGCGTCCTGCGGCCGCTGTTTCTCTACCTCTAGGCAAGGTGGCGCAGGTTGGTGTTCGGCTCTAGTTGCCACTCTGTCCCGACCACGAGGTGGCCGGTCAGGCCCATCAGCTGCGTTACATGCTGTCGGTTTAGGATCCGGGACCTCCTCATCGAATTGGGACAACAACTTGTGCTATGGGTAACTTTTAGTTGGGCGGTCAAGGCCGTATTCCTCGGCTGCCAGGACATTAGTCCATCTATCATTGAGCAAGTCCTGATCGGCTTGCACTTGCTGCCGCTTCTTTTTCAGGCTTTTTGCTGTGGCGGTTAGTCGGTGCTTGAAGCGCTCTTGTTCAAGGGGGTCCTCTGGTACGATAAAGCCTCATCGCCCAGGCTCTCGTCCTCTTCGAAGGTCGGCAAGTAGTTACTATCCTCCGAGCCCTCGTTCCCGATGGGATCATTAGGGCTGACTTGCCCCTCTTCCCAATAATCCTGTTCGGATGTTGGATCGATAGGGGCTTCTTGATCTTCGGCATTATCCGGAGTATTGTTGTCTCCGGTGCCTATATTGTTGTATTTTTCGCGACGCGATTTTGATCGGCGCCGCTGACGTCGACGCTTCATGGGTGCTTCAGCTGGTTCATCTTCTAGAATCTTCTCGTTGTTGGTGTCGCTCTCTTTGGGTGTGTCCACCATGTATACGTCATTCAAAGAAGTGGCTGTCCAACGTCTGGTGAACGGCGGGTTCTGGCGTTGCTCTTCTCCAGCATCGTCGTCCATGTCGTCAATGTCTTCGGAGGCGTAATCAAGCATGTCGGTTAAATCCTCGATAGTGGCTACGAAGTGGGTGGTGGGTGGGATGTAGAATTCCCTATGCTCAGCCCCTAGTGCGGGCTAGGCATAGTTCGGTAGCGATCCTTCTGTAATGGTGAGAGATCGCATTAAGTCCAGAGCTTCGCTTAAGGGCTAGGTATGGATAGGGAAGCGAAAATTCATGGACTAGGGTGGGATAGGAGTTCCCTGGCCGGGCTCGTATAACACAGACCTCGAGAGTTCGGAGCTGGTGCACGGAGGTGTGTCTGGCTCGGTGAGGATAGAGGGGTCCAGGAGTGATTCCGGGCCAGCCGATGAAACGACCCCCTCCGTGTCTTCGGTGTTGAGTTCTATGGCCGCACGGAGCCCGGCGGGCTCTAAGCTCCCATCTTCGGACTCGGCGAGGAGTTCCGGATCTAAGGCCGGAACTGCGGTTGACGTTGCGAACCCTTGGAAGATCATGTCTCCTCGGATATCGGTGATGTAGTTTAGGTTTCCAAACCTGATCTGATGACCAGGGGCGTAGCTGTCGACCTGCTCTAGATTACCAATCGAATTGGCACGCAGTGCGAAGCCGCCGAATACGAAGATTTGGCCGGGGAAAAAAGTCTCCCTCAGGACGGATTTGTTGTGGATGGTTGATTGAGCCATCGAACCTTTTGGTGACGATGGTGTGGAACTCTCAATGAAAGCACCAATGTCGGTGTTAAAACCGGGAGATCTCGGGTAAGGGGTCCCGAACTATGCATCTCCGGATCGAAGGTAGCAAGGAGGCAGGGGACACGATGCTTACCCAGGTTCGGGCCCTCTTAATAGAGGTAATACCCTACTTCCTTCTTGATTGACTATGATGAATATAAGGGCTACAAGAGTTGATCTACCTCGAGGTTGTAATGGCTAAACCCTAAATGTCTAGCATGTATGATTATGTTCTTGCCCTATGGACTAAACACTCCGGTTTATATAGACACCGGAGGGATCTAGAGTTGTACGGAGTCGGTTACAGAAGAAGGACAATACATGATCCGAACGCCAAGCTTGTCATCCACGCAAAGGAGAGTCCCATCCGGACACGGGGAGGCTCTTCTATCTTGTATCTTCAGGGCCCATCAGTCCGGCCCACATCACATAGCCGGGACGCCCAAGGACCCCTTAGTCCAGGACTCCCTCACCCTCCAAACTCCTCCCCTTTACTTTCTTGCAAGTTGCATGCTTTACTTTCCGCTGCTCATATACTCTTTGCATGCTTGCTTGAATTGTATTATGAGTGCTTGACTAGTGCTAAATTGCTAAAATTTGCCAAGAATTTAAAATTGGCAAAAGGCTAGGTTTTATTTGGTCAAGTAGTCTAATCACCCCCCTCTAGACATACTCTTGATCCTACAAGTGGTATTACAGCTTTGGTCTCCATTTGCCTTGAGTTCCATAGCTTTGGTGATCATAGCCTTGGTTTCACAACCTAGGAGAGGATGGCGTCTAGCGAGGGAAATTACCACTGTAGAGGTCCTTACTTTGATTCTACTAATTTTTCTATTTGGAAACATAAGATGAAAATGCATATCATTGGACATAACCTCGCCGTTTGGGCTATTGTTTGTATTGGTTTGCAAGGTGAAATCTTCAATCAGAGAGAACCGGACCATGAAGCTACCGCGGAAGAATTGAAGATGTTGCAATACAATGCTCAAGCTCGCGATATCCTCTTCAATGGATTGTGCCCCAAAGAATTCAACAAAATCAGCCGTCTTAAGAATGCAAAGGAAATTTGGGATATTTGATTGATATGCACAAAGGTACCGACTCCGTCAAGGAACCCAAGTTGGATGTGCTTCAAAGTCAACTTGACAGGTTCAAAATGAGGGATGGTGAAGGTGTCGCTGAAATGTACTCTAGACTTGCTCTCATCACAATGAGATTGCCGGTCTAGGAAGTGAAGAGATGACCGACAAATTCATCATCTAAAAGATCTTGAGAGCTTTGGATGGAAAATATGATACCGTGTGCACTTTGATCCAAATGATGCCAAACTACAAAGATCTCAAGCGAACAGAAGTCATTGGAAGAATTGTTGCTCATGAGATGTCACTCAAGGATAAAGAAGAGCTTCAAAACAAGTCTAGTGGTGCTTACAAAGCCTCATGTGATTCTCCTACATCATCAAGTGAGAAACAAGCCTTTAATGAAGAATTGAGCTTAATGATGAAGAACTTCAACAAATTCTACAAGAGTAGAATCAAGGAAAGAAGTTCCAAGTCAAGGTCCTACAATGACAAAAGATCGTCTAGTCGTGAGAAAAATTGCTACAACTGTGGAAGACCCAGACACTACTGAAATGAGTGTACGGCTCCCTACAAAAGAAGAGAAGACTCACCTAAAAGGAGAATAAAAAGGGAAGAATCACCTCCAACAGAGAGAAGGAGTAGAGATGATCGCTATGAATGAAGAACCTCTCGAAGAAGAAAGGATTCGGAAAGGAAGGACAAATCATCATGGAGCTAAACAAAATGAAGACATCAAGCTGATATTGGTGAATGGGTATCCGGCTCCGACTCCGACCACCATTCCGAGATAAGTTATCACTCCGACTCCGAATATTGTCAAGATGAAGGTGTTGCCGGTCTAGCACTTGTGTTTACCAACTCCTATGACATATTTGACTCACCAAATGAAGGAATTGGAAGATGCTTCATGGCTAAAGGCCCCAAGGTAACACACCTCGAGTATGTTGATTTCAATAGTGATGAAGATGACTTGCTAGGTGATGATGATTTACTTGTTGACAACTCTAGTTTTGAATACTATGATGAAAATGCTATTAATCATGCTAATCAAGATTAAACGGATGGCAATGATAAGAAGAAGATTGAGGGTCTAACTAAAGAACTAAACACTCTTAAGTTAGCTCATGAAACTACTTTATAAGATCATCGAGAACTTTTAAAAACTCATGAGAAGCTATGCTTCGAGAAGCTCAATCTTGAGCAAGAACATGGGATCTTAAAGGACATCAATGATGATCTTCGGAAGAAAAGTTCTTCTTACATTGCCAAGCATTTACTCTTGTCTACTTACATGCCACAAGTAAAATCTAGCAACAAGAGCAAGAAAGATTCTTCTGCTAGTACTAACAATAATCATGCTAAATCCAATATTGTTGCTTCTAGTAGTTCTCTTGATTCCACTAATGATTCTCTAACCAAGTTACACTTGAGCAAGAAAATAGCTTATTGAAGGAAATTAGAGAGAAATTTGTTTACAAGAGTCTTGCCGGAAGTAAGAAATTTGAGGAAATTGTACGCAAGCATGGAAGGCACCGAAGAACCAAGGTGTTGGTTTTGAACGAAAGTTCAATGCCAATGGAGTTGAGTGGGAAGAAGATCAATACACCAAAATGAAGTTTGTTCCTCAACAAGAGAAGTATGATCCTACTTCCTTCAAGGGAACACAAGCTCAAGATGATCTTACACCACAAGACCACAAGCTAAAAGTCAAGGACAAGCATCAGGAGGAGATTGATGCATTTGAAGATGCCACAAAGGCCTTGGTCAAGTGGGTTCCCAAGACTATATCAGGTTCTACTTCATCAAGTACATCTACAACCCCAAGGATTCCCATCAAGATGATGTGGATCCCGAAGAAGAAGAACTAGAGAGTTATTGAGGGTGACTCTGCCAACATTCTTCACTCATATTCGTTTTGGCAAGGACAAGTGCAAACAACTTCCACATCTTGCACTAGTTCAAGGAGTCACAAACCCTCGTGTTGGTAAGACAAGGGACAAGGTAATTTAATTTTTTCATGGACATTATCTTGTGTGAGCTTCACTCTATGTCTATGGATATCCTTGTTTGTTCCTTGTGGGACTAACCCATGTAGGTATTGAAAGTGCAACTCACTCAAATGAATTGCTCCAAATGATTTACATCATGTATGAACATCCACATCTTCAACATCTACATGAAGTTATCATCGACAAAACTCAAGGTTAGTTCGTCCCTCTTAGGGGGAATATCACATCTAGGGGAGATTTACTCTAAGAATTGAGCTAAAGCAACTCTAATTGTGTGAACACAACAATGCTTTATGTAAAACTGGTAACCCCACTTATGCTTAAACAATGAGTATGACCTATGATCAAATGTTATCATTTGACTCCTGTAAGTGCATCTAGTGCCCCTTAGTGATTTTGGTGTATTGAAGACTTATAGGTTAAGGGACTAATGTGTTTATGAGTGTACACAGGTCTATAAGTCTGTGAGGAGTTTGATATTTACAGAGAAAGTCGACCTCTAAAAATGGATATCTTCGGCTGAAGATTTTGTTATTCCTGAAGACTTTCATGAAGACTTTGAAAGTGAAGAAATTGGTGTGTCCGTGAAGAATTGATATTCATGCGAGGAATATGAAGCTTGAAGACTTTCATTTTCATAGTTTTGTTTTTCTCTTTCTTGAGTCATAGGAAACACCGTACTGTTAAAGGGGGTCGAGGAAATACTAAGGAAAAATTTCCATGTGATGCTCAACTAAAAATCCTACACCTACAAATCCCTTCGAGTGAAGCCATTGGAAATCTCATACAGTTCAGTCAATTTCTTCAGTGACAGAGACGAAGTTCTTCTGGTCGCTGAGGAATTTGTTCTGACTGAGGAGTTAGGAATTCGCCAGTGCGGATTGCCTACACAGTGAGGAACATGATAGCCCTGAGGAATTTGAGAGTCAAATTTCCGACCGTTGTTGTGCTACGCGCCAGCTGTCCCAAAATATCTTATCCACATAACGGTCATATCATTGAAGGGCATTTATGTCTTATCATGTCGGGATGCTCCCTAGGCTATAAATAGCCGCCCCCTACAACCACTAGCTGGTTGGCTGCTCCGAGAGAAACTGACACTTGTCATTTGAGAGCAACCCATCCTCCGAGGACTTTGAGTGAAAATCATCGAGTGAGGAAAATCCAAACCCAAACACCCACAAACCCAAAGTGATTGAGCATCACTGAAGAGATTGATCCTGCATGGATCCGACACTTGTTACCTTTGAAGACTGTGCTTCTTCCAGACGGTTAGGCGTCATGGTCTAGAGCATCCAAGAGGAATTGTGGATCGCCGAGTGACCAAAGTCTGTGAAGGTTTGGAAGTCGCCTGAAGACTTACCACGAGTGATTGGACGAGGTCTGTGTGACCTTAGTTCAAGGATAATACGGTGAGGACTTGGTGTCCTGAGCTGCCTGCTCTGTGACTGGGTGTCCGGGACTGTGTGTCCTCGAGTTTAAATACTCAGCCGCTCCAACCAGACGTACAACTGAGACAACAGTTGGAACTGGTCTACCAAATCATTGTCTTCACCAACCTTACTGGTTCTATTTCCTCAACTCATTCATTTCCTCATTACTGTGTTGAGTGTTTGTTCATATCTGTGTTTGAAGACTTTGAATGAGGACTTTCTCAATTTCCTCAGTTCAATTTCTTCAGTCTGTTTGTCTTCATCTTGTGTTATCCTGTGTTTACGCTTTCTGTACTCTGTGATTGTATTCATTTCATCATGATGACCATGTGTTTATTATGCTATGCTTACTTCTGAGTACTTATTCCGCTGCAAGTAGTTCTTCTCTAAGGAATTTCCTCACCAACAAATTCCTCAGTGAATAATTCATAAAAATCGCCTATTCACCCCCCTCTAGTCGATATAACGCACTTTCAATTGGTATCAGAGCGAGGTACTCCCTTGTTCTGTGTGATTTTGGTTTAACCTCCTGGAGTTTTAGTTATTTCGACTGCAGGTATGATCAAGGTCTCTGCTGGGTGTCCTACCTTCGATGGCACGGACTACCCCTACTGGAAGAATAAGATGCGAATGCATCTTGAAGCAATTGACAACAATCTCTGGTACGTTTTGGAAAATGGTGTTCCCTCAGTCACTCCTTCCCTGAATGCTGCTGATGTGAAGAGATTCAAGCAACTCGATTCTCAAGCGAAGAATATCATATGTGGTCATCTGAGTAAAGGGCAGTATGGTAGAGTGAGTGCTTTGGAAACTGCTAAGCTTATCTGGGATAGGCTCTCCAAAGTAAACGAAGGAGTCTCAACTCAACGTGACTCTCATGTTGACGTTCTTCGCAATCTCTTCAACTGCTTCAAAAGACTCGACAATGAAAATGTTCAGCAAACCTTCGATCGCCTCACTGATATCTCAAATGAGCTTCAAGCGCTCGGTGCCACTGACATCACCGATCATGAGGTGGTGAAGAAATTGCTGAGATCACTCGATTCGTCATTTGACACTCTGGCACTGATGATTCAAGAGCGTGCTGATTACAAGTCACTAGATCCCGCTGATATCCTCGAGAGGCTAAATACTCATGAGTTCCAGCTTGCTGAAGAGAGAGATCTCTATGGTTCAAGCTATGGCAAACCACGTGCCCTGAAGGCCAAGGCAGTGTCTGAATCTGAGTGTGAAGACTGTGGTAGTAGCCTTGGTGACCCTGAAGAATTGAGCCAGGAGCTAGCACTGCTCGTGAAGAAATTCCAGAAATTCTCAAGACGTGGTCGCTTTGGAAAATCTTCAAGGAGCAGTGATTCCTCATCAAGTGACTATAAGAGAAGGCTATGCCACAAATGTAAGAAGCCTGGTCACTACATTCAAGATTGTCCTCAGTGGGACAAGGAACTAAGGAAGAAGAAATACAAGGATTACAGTTCTGATGATGCCAAGAAGAAGAAGAAATCTTCAAAGTCCTCATCATCAAAATCCTCGAAGACTTCATCCCACAAGAAGAGTATCTCCAAGAAGGCTCGGGCATTCATTGGCAAGGAAATGGATTCTGAGGCTGAATCTGAGGATAATGAGGAAGAAGAGGAATCCAAGGAGTCTGAGTCAGGTGTGGTGAGTCTAGCTCTTGCTACAGCATTTGTCAGCAAATCTATCTTCAACTCTGAAGAAAATGGCAACACCAACAACGCTGATGAAGGCAATGATGTCTATGCCCCCACCTATTGCTTCACGGCAAAGGCTGCTAAGGTAACTAAATACCCTTCCTCTGAATCAAGTGAGGATGAATCTGATGAAAATCTTAAGCCTAGCTACTCTAAACTTGCTAAGATTGCTGTGAAACAACAAAAGGCTATTGAAAAACTTCAAAACTTGCTAGATAAAAGTGATGATATGTTGGGTGAAGAAATGGACGGCACTAAAGACTTAACTGAAAATCTTCAGAGGCTTCAGTCTAAGTTTGACAACCTTCAGAGTCATCATAAAACACTCTTAATTGATCATGAGAAGCTTTCTTATGAATTTCTTCAAATAAAGCAAGATCTTGAGAAGCTAAGAGTGAGTTATGAAGATCTTCAGAAGGAGCGCGATTCATTACTTGCTCAACAAATCAGCACCACTCAGGAACAATTTGATCCTCCATGTTTAAAGTGCATTGAACGTGAATCTGCTAATTCTTCACCTGAATTTTCAAATGCTTCAAATGTTACAAAGTCTTCACCTGCCTCTGCTATCACTAATTCCTCATCTGAGGACATTGCTAGTATCACTGACAATGCAGGGCTGAAGGAATTGTACATGACAGGCATGTACAAAAGCCTCAAAGGGCATCAGACACTTTATGATGTGCTTAAAAAGCAGATCCTCAACAGAAACCCTAGGAAAGAGGGTATTGCCTTTGAGAGGAAACTCAAAGCTGATGGAACATATTGGAAGCCTGAGCAGTACCCCAAAACCTCATGGGTTGCTGCAAAGGGACCTCCAGTTGATCCATCTAACTTATCTGGCTTTACATGTGAATCTCCTCATTCTTTTGATGAGTCATTTGACTCCAACTATAAACTGTTCAAAAATCAGAATGGTGAAGTATTTGCTAGGTATGTTGGCACTAACTGCAGGAACAGTTCCCCTATGAAGAAAATCTGGGTTCCCAAGAGTTATGTTGAAAGTCTTCAGGTGAATGTCCTCATGACACCACCAGTGAAGATTAGGAACCCCAGATCAAACTCTTCATATGGACCAAATTCTTCATATGGATCCAAGTCCTCATACGGACCAAATTCCTCACATGGATCAAATTCCTCAAAAGGATCAAAGTCCTCATATGAACATCATCGTGCTAACAACTCTGTTTCGCAGGGTAGAGCTAAGGGCTATGAATATGAGCATTATTCTTCAAATCATTATGTTCATAAGTCCTCGAAGAATTTCTCTTCTTATTCATATGCTTACCCTAACCCCTCTTATGTGAAACAAAATGGTTTGGCATCTTTGCCACCTTTCTCATATGGTGCTCGCAGAGTGATGAACTCTTTGCCACCCCTCTAGATGTGGGTGGTGAAGAAAAAGAACTAATCTCTTATGCAGGGTCATGTCTCCAGACGTGCTTTAACGTCCTAAGAATTTGCTGGGGGCCTGACAAAATGCCTGCAAGGACGCAGGCTAATCATGATGAAATGAACCTTCATTTCACACGTCCTCCATACTGCTTATCTGTGCTATTGCTTGATGAAATTGAACTGATGATACTGATGTCATATTCTTCACTGATGAAGTATATGAGTTTGTACGCTGCACTAATTCATCTGCAGGATGATCAACCCAAAGCAAATGAGTGGGTCCTCGATAGTGGTTGTACAAATCAGATGACTGGTGACAAGAATCTATTGATGGATGCTCCATTAACACCGTCACATCTGAAGCATATCATCTTCGCTGACAAAGGCAAAAGTCAGGTATTGGGTCTAGGTAAGGTTGCGATCTCTAAGGATCGACACATGGACAAAGTCATGCTTGTCGAGTCCTTAGGATACAACCTCATGTCTATCTCAATGCTTTGTGATCTTGATATGGTTGTTGTGTTTGGCAAGTATCGTTGTGTTGTGATCATGGAAGCTAACAATTCCAAAGTCTTCGAAGGCTTTAGGAGAGGAGACTTGTACATTGTTGATTTCTCTACATGACCACAACCTGCCGTGTGCTTACTTGCAAAAGCTTCAGAAGGCTGGCTATGGCATCGACGACTTGGTTATGCTGGCATGAGGAATCTGCACACGCTCGCGAAGAAGAAGCATGTCATTGGCATTGAGAACGCCAAATTCCTCAAGGATCACCTGTGTGGTGCCTGTGAAGCTGGAAAAAATGACCAAGGCCAAGCATCCAGCGTAGACTATCATGACCACCACTCGACCATTTGAATTGCTTCACATGGATCTCTTCGGTCCTAATCATTATTCTGCTGTGACTAATGATGCATCTCAATATGGCTTTGTTATTGTTGATGATTACTCTCGTTACACATGGATACACATTGTTACTTACAAACATGAAGTGCAGGAAGTCTTCAAACGATTTTCCTCGAGGGCTTCAACCAACTTTGGTGTGAAGATCAAGCACATCACGAGTGACAATGGAACTGAGTTCAAGAATTCCGGTCTTGATGGCTATCTTGATGAACTTGGTATTACTCATGAATTATCTGCTCCTTATACTCCTCAGCAAAATGGCGTCGTGGAGCGCAAGAACAGAACTCTTGTTGAGATGGCCCGCACTATGCTTGATGAATACAAAAGACCTCATCGGTTTTGGATTGATGCAATTGATACCGCGTGCCACATCATCAACAGAGTCTATCTTCACAAATTCTTCAAGAAGACTGCCTATGAACTCCTCACTGACAAGAAACCAAATGTGAGTTATTTCAAAATCTTTGGTGCTAAATGTTGGATTAGATATCCTCATCACAATGCTAAATTTGCACCGAAAGCACATGAAGGTTTTATGCTTGGTTACGGAAAGGACTTGCACACCTACAGAGTCTTCAACATCGCTCTTCACAAGATTGTTGAAACTGTAGATGTGCGGTTCGATGAAGCTAATGGCTCGCAAATAGAGCACCTACCTTCTGTGATAGATGAACCAACACCTGAAGATTCTATCAAGTTCAAGGCTACTAAGGATGTTATTCCTACCGAAGAATCTACTGAAGAATTCATTCCCGAACACGAAGACCGTCCAGCCGATGTACCTGAGGAAAATGCTGAAGAAAATGGTGCTGAAGAAAATGCTGATCAAATTCCTCGACGTCAACCAGCTCATTCTCGCGTTGCAAAAGAAGTGCAAGTTGAAAAGATCATCGATAACATTGAAGCACCAGGTCCTCTCACACGCAAGAAATGCTTCACATTTATCTAACTTTTGTGGGCACTATGCTTTTGTCTCTATCACAGAGCCCACTAAGGTAGATGAAGCATTTCTGGAGCCTGAGTGGATTCAGTCTATGCAATAAGAATTACATCAGTTCGAGCTCAATAATATCTGGGAACTGGTTAAACGTCCAGATCCTCGCAAGCATAATATCATCGGCACAAAGTGGATCTACCGCAACAAGCAAGATGAAAATGGCCTTATGGTGAGGAATAAGGCACGACTTGTAGCTCAAGGCTACACACAGGTTGAAGGAATTGATTTTGATGAAACTTTTGCACCTGTTGCTAGACTTGAGGCTATTCACATATTACTTGCTTATGCTAATCATCATAATATCACTTTATATCAAATGGATGTGAAAAGTGCATTCCTCAATGGTAAGCTTGAGGAAGAAGTATATGTTGCTCAACCCCTGGTTTTGAAGATCCTAAGAATCCTGACAAAGTCTTCAGACTCAACAAGGACCTCTAGGGCCTCAAGCAGGCCCCTCGGGCGTGGTATGATACTTTGAAGGAATTCTTCGTGAAGAATGGCTTCACACCTAGTTCACTCGACCCTACTCTCTTTACTAAATCTTATGATGGTGAACTGTTTGTGTGCCAAATATACGTTGATGATATTATCTTTGGCTGTACTGACCAACGTAATAGTGATGAATTTGCCTATATGATGAGTGAAGAATATCAAATGTCTATGATGGGAGAGTTGAAATTCCTCTTAGGTCTTCAAATTCCTCAACAACACAATGGCATATTCATATCCCAGGAGAAATACCTCAAGGATATACTGAGGAAATTCGGCATGCAAGATTGCAAAGGAGTCAAAATTCCTATGCCCACAAATGGTCATCTATGCACTGATGAAAATGGTATTGACTTTGATCACAAGGTATACCGCTCCATGATTGGTTCTTTATTGTACTTATGTGCATCTAGGCTAGATATAATGCTTAGTGTTTGCATGTGTGCCCGATTTCAAGCGACACCGAAGGAATCACACCATAAGGCTGTGTAGCATATTCTTCGATATCTAGCTCACACGCCAACACTAGGACTATGGTACCCCATGGGCTCTACCTTTGATCTCATTGGATATTCTAACTCTGACTATGCTGGTGATCATGTGGACCGCAAGTCAACATCTGGTACTTGTCATTTCCTCGGACGATCTCTGGTGTGTTGGTCCTCAAAGAAACAGAACTGCGTATCACTGTCTACTGTTGAAGCTGAATATATTGCTGCTGGTTCTTGCTGTGCTCAATTGCTGTGGATGAAGCAAACTCTCAAGGACTACGACATCAACATGAAGAATGTGCCTCTCTACTGTGACAATGAGAGTGCCATCAAGATTGCTCATAACCCAGTTCAGCACTCGAAGACAAAGCACATTCAGATTCGTCATCATTTTCTTCGTGATCATGTGTTAAAGGGCGACATTGCTATTGAACATGTGAAGAACAGCTAGCCGATATCTTCACAAAGCCCTTGGATGAGAAGAGATTTAGCAAGTTGCGGTGTGAGCTAAATATCTTAGAATCTTCGAATGTTCTTTGAAAAGGACACACATCCTAACACTTATGCAAAATTGATGACTTAGATGTGCAACACATGAAGAAACGTTTTTCTTCAATCAATGAAGAATAACACTCTAAGTGTGAAGAAATTAATGAAGAATTTGCTTCTTAGAACCCTACGACAATTGTACGCGGTGTCTGAAATCATCATTCTTATACGGTGGGTCACGCCACCACCAAAGTAGAAAATCTTCAATTTGAGTTATTCCTCAGTTTTGAAATTCTTCAGTTTTTCAAATTCTTCAACTTTGCAAAATCTTCACTGTTTCCGTCATCTTTCTTCATTGGCTATATACATATATATGGGTTTATGTCCTCTACAACATTCACTTATGGCTAATTCTTCAAGTTGCATTTTCTGCTAAGTGAATGTGATCGGACCCTTCCCCCTCTATGCTATACTCAACCCAATCTATTCACAAATTCTTCATGTGCGTTCTATTTGGGACCCATTCAAAATCTTCACTGTGTCCTTGTCAGTTGAAGAAATTGCGAACAAAACTTTAAAACCTATCATATCCAATTTTTCGGTTTTGCCGCTCAAACCGTCCCGTTTCCCATGATAGACTTATCTATTCACCCACGATCTAACACGATCTCCACTATTTAGTACGTGGGTGACACATGTCAAGCGAATGAGAAGGGCCAAGGGCACGTTCGTCCTAAATCTTCGGGCGAACAGTTTTTCACTGCAACTATAAATACCCCCTCACCCTTCCTCACTTCCTTTACTCTGCTCGACCGCTCTCTCTCTTGCTCGAGCTTCTCAAACCCTAGCGCCACCGCTACTCCATCGTCGCCGTCGTACTCGCGCCGGCCGCGGAAATCTTCACTCCGCCGCCGCCATAGCTGTCTTCCTCCGCCAAGTTAGGGCGTGGAAGATCTGAACTGACGAGCTTCAAATCTACTCCTTTTAGTTCGTCGTGTTCTTCAATCAGGGTAATTAAAATTTACTTTTGCTGCCCTCTTTGATTCGATTTTTCTCCACAAAATCTTCAAAGGTGTTTTTATTCTTTAAATCCTCACACACAAAACACCTCACTAGTCATCTGTTCTTGATTCGTTTCCCTAAGCATCATTTTCTTCAAGATTCCCCAATTGTGTGGATCGTCGATCTATACAACTCTGGAACCTAAGACAAAGTACGCTTAGTGAAATTCTTCAAGACTCATCTGGTCAAATTCCTCAAACTTGTTCATTTTGAAAACCTTATGAGAACACATATGACCTCTTCAAATTCCTTGCAACTATACTCTGTTCACAGGTACTCATGTCCGCTGCTGAATCACTAGGTTCTCATCAACTTAACTCATTTGCAGCGTTCCTTGAAGAAAAGTTGCATACTTCTTCAGAGTGTTAAATTGTTCAAATTCCTCATCTGAAGAATATGGCTGAAGGTAAGAAACCACAGAAAGGAGGAAGGAAGCCTGAGGTCATGACTGCTTTTGAGATCCCTGATGACATTTATAAGGACTATTGCACACCTGATGAGGCCAAGTTCGGCAAAGAGAACAAAAATCAGCGCAAGGTGCGCATACAGAGGATTGAAAGGAGATGGGCAAGAGAATGGAGGAAGTACGGATATGTTACTCCAAAGTATATGAAGAAATTTGCTCTAAATCCTCCATGCCCAAGAGCTCCATTGGCACCTGGTCAAGAAGCTGATCCCACCAACATCAAGCGTGGTGATGATTTTCCTGAAGAATGGGCCAGGCGTCAAGCCAAGTTGGCTAGACAAGCCAAAGAAGCAGTGAGGAAATTTAATGAAGACTCTGCTGCTGCCACAAAGGCCTATGACAAGCCTAGGAAATCAATGGCAAAGAAGCCCGCTCACAAGCCAAGTGCTTTCACAGCAATGCCCTCATGGCCAGAATCTTCAAAGCCCTCACGGCCAATTTCTTCAAAGCCCTCACGGCCAATTCCTCACGCTGCACCAGCTCCTCCCAAGTCCTCAGTAGCTTCGGCAAAGTCCTCAACACCTGTTCACCTGGCCACATGCCAAAGGACTACAGGCATCTCCATTGCCTCTGGTGTCTCAACAAGTTCCTCAGCTGCACCAAATTCTTCATCAGGCCCCACTCTGCTGAAGACAAAGGCCACTGCTGGACGAGGTCCTCGGCCTAGTCCGAAGAAGAAACAAGTTGCCTTCCATGTGCCATTTGACGATGAAGAACTTGCAGATATCATCAGAGACAGGCAGGAAAGGGCCGCTAGAGCCAAAGGCACAAATGTGCCACTGCTTTTGGATCCTAAGGTGATCCTCGACTACATTGATCTCTGGCACAAGGACCCAAACACTCCTATGCCTAATTTTCATCTTACACCTGGCCAAAGTCACGTGCCGACCGACTACATCAATGAACAAAAATGGAAATTTGAGAAGGCCAGGCAGATCAAGAAGGCTCAGTTCAGGAAAGAGAAGTTCCTGAAGAACAATGTTGTCAAAATGACACCTGATGAACTCCTCAAGATCCAGTCTGAGATCAAAACCCTCAGCGATAACTTCAATTCCTATTATGCTGATTGGCAAGGAGCCAAAGTCAGGTTAGTTAAACTGACTGAGAAGTTCACCAATGTTGCAGCCCCATCGCAACAAGAAAGTCCTCATGCAGGAGCCTCTGCTCAACAAACTGAAGAACATGCCAGCACTGCTGATGATTTTCAACCTGCTGAAGAAAATGCTAGTTCCAGAGCTGATGACTCCATTCCAGCTGCTGAAGAAACTACCAGGGCATCCACTAGTGGTGCGCCTGAAGAAAATGAAGAAGTCAGGCCAACTGCATCAGTTGCGCCTGAGGAAATTCAACCAGATTCCTCAGCTCCTCCAGTACCTACACCAACTCCTACCCTTCCATCTACATTAGATGTGAGGAAGACCAAGACTGCAGAGAAAGCTGCAGTGAAGAAAAGGAAAGCATAATCTGCTTCAGATTCTTCAGCTCCGAAGAAAATGAAGACTATGACTAGCTCTTTTGAGAACCCTATTGATGCTGTTCCGATTTCCACCATGACATCAAAGGAGCTTGTTCCTTATGGTGAAGAATATGTGATCCCTAGTGGATCTGATGAGGAACATCATTCTGCTGCTTCGTTAGAGCAGTGAAGAAATTGAAGTGGATGCGATCCCTTCAACACCTGCTGCTTCCTCGCTCATGCCTCAGTTCACAGCTGAAGAGGCTGGCGTTGAAGAACTTGAAGATGAAGACGTGGACATTGGATGCACCACGCCTGTGATGAATGATGACTTTTGGGAAAGTCAGCATCCCAATTCTCCACACTTCACCCCACCACAGCAAATACCTCAGTCCCCTGCACCAACTGTTCAAATGGGCTCTGAAGAAACTCATCCCACCTCATCTGTTCATGAAGAAATTCCAGCCACTAGTGCTGAAGAAACTGCTGCCGCTGATAACTTGAACATGCAACCTGCCATTGGAGAGGAACCAGAAATTCCTCAGCCTAAAGAACCTGAGATTGTGATTCCTGCGGTTGTGATGCAACTCACTGACACTGCTGTGCCCAAGCCAAAGGATCCATTCTCAAAGAAGCAAAAGTTCAAGGCAACTCAACGAGCATGTGTTCTTCACTGACTATAATCCATATGGTTCTGCTCGCATAAGGAAGAGGCGTTTCTGGACTGCTAGTCAAGCAAATTTCTATTCCTCTGTGCTATTCGACAAAGACAAAGTCTTCGAGCATGCACACATTCCTCACGTGGACATGGAATCTCTGCTGTGCTTCGAGCCAGTCCTCAGTGTTCTTCACGATGCTGGACTACTGAATTTCAGCATTGACATATGTGATTGGAATGAAGAACTCATTCTTCAATTCTATGCGACGCTGCACATCACAGGAAATTCTGAAGATGTGAACACTTGGGTGCTGGACTGGATGTCTGAAGATACTCACTACAAGGCACCAGCAACTGAATTGCTTCGTGTCCTCCCACTCAGTCCTCCCCTTGATGGCGCTCGTTGCATCTACAATGAACCTGAGCTTACAAATCATTACATGCAAGTGCTGATGAAGCCTTTGAAGCCAGGGCAGGCCCCACGAACCAAATTCCTCTTCAAGGAATTACTGTATGTGCCACGGACTGTGTATCGCATTCTGACGAAGACAATGAGTCATATCAAAGGCCACGACTCAAATGATGAAGAAGTCGTTGGCATCATGAAGAATATGCTTTTCAATATCATTCATGGCGTTCCCATTAACTTCCATGATTTCTTCATGAGGACTCTGGTCAATATTGCTATGTCACCATTTGAGTTGAAGCCTTATGCACCATGGATTCTGAAATTCATCTGGACAAGGTCTTCACTCAACTATAAGGCTGATACTCTGAACCATGGAAGTTTCTTGCCTCCAATTGAAGTCCTCAAAAGGACATATTCCTTAGCTGATGACAAAGGCAAGGCAACTGCTGTGATAGATGAAGGCCCTCGTCCATTGGATGGTCAATTTTGCAAGGCTGCATCTTACTCCACCAATGATGACTCTGCCACACATGATTCTGCCGCAACCACCTCTGCCAAGCAAATTCCTCAAGCCACAGCTCCCAGGGTGATGACTGATCGTGAGTTACTCCTCAGCCTTCATCAGAAGGTTGATCGCAATCATAAATGGGTCAAGCATCAGTTTGGTTCAATTCTTCACAACATGACCTCAACCCACAATGTAGTGACGAAAAACCAATACTACCTCCATGAAACCTTCAACCGTACCTGGGCTGTTCTATCTCATATCTACAGCGCTGATGATCTGAAGAGCATGGGTCTCAAGAAAGAATTTGACTCGTCTGCACCTCCACCGAAAAAATTCAAGAAGGTCAAGGTTCCTTCCTTGGAAGCCAGCTCCTATTCTTCATCATGCGCCACTGATGAAAATGAAGACTTGGACGACACTGCGGCAGGCCCTACTATGACAACCAACCCCGACAACGTTGGCGCTCCTCCACCAACTTGATAATCTTCAGGGGCGTTAATCCTTGGTTTCGATCCTTTTGGTCAATCAATGACAAAGGGGGAGAAATCTGAGTTAGTCCTCAAGCGGGTCTATTATATGGGCGTTTTTTTGTTACGTTACAACTCTCGCTCTTCTGAAACTTTTATTGGATCGAGTTGTAATCTTAAACCCGATGGTGCTCTGATACTTTTGCTGCACTGTGCTTTTTTTTGCATGCTTATTCCTCGTTAATATTATAGCTCGCATGCTGAATCGCTTCAGGCACCATATTTCATCATGCATATCAAATTCTTCATATTATATGTCAAATGCATGTATGAATTACAAGATATAGGGGGAGATCTCCATGATTCAACTTTTCAAGTGTGCATTGCTTCAAAAGCAAATTCCTCACTATGCACATCTTCAGGGGGAGTTCTTCTATATCTTGCAATCAAATTCCTCAATATTAGTACTTACACTTCATATGTTTATCCCCGTTGAAAACTTAACCTATATTGTCATCAATCACCAAAAAGGGGGAGATTGTAAGTGCATCTAGTGCCTCTTAGTGATTTCGGTGTATTGAAGACTTATAGGTTAAGGGACTAATGTGTTTATGAGTGTACACAGGTCTATAAGTCTACGAGGAGTTTGATATTTACGGAGAAAGTCGACCCTTAAAAATGGATATCTTCGACTGAAGATTTTGGTATTCCTGAAGACTTTCATGAAGACTTTGAAAGTGAAGAAATTGGTGTGTCCGTGAAGAATTGATATACATGCGAGGAATATGAAGCTTGAAGACTTTCGTTTTCATAGTTTTGTTTTTCTCTTTCTTGAGTCATAGGAAACACTGTACTGTTAAAGGGGGTCGAGGAAATACTAAGGAACAATTTCCATGTGATGCTCAACTCAAAATCCTACACCTACCAATCCCTTCGAGTGAAGCCATTGGAAATCTCATACAGTTCAGTCAATTTCTTCAGTGACAGAGACGAAGTTCTTCTGGTCGCTGAGGAATTTGTTCTGACCGAGGAGTTAGGAATTCGCCAGTGCGGATTGCCTACACAGTGAGGAACATGATAGCCCTGAGGAATTTGAGAGTCAAATTTCCGACCGTTGCTGTGCTACGCGCCAGCTGTCCCAAAATATCTTATCCACATAACGGTCATATCATTGAAGGGCATTTATGTCTTATCATGTCGGGCTGCTTCCTAGGCTATAAATAGCCGCCCCCTACAACCACTAGCTAGTTGGCTACTCCGAGAGAAACTAACACTTGCCATTTGAGAGCAGCCGATCCTCCGAGGACTTTGAGTGAAAATCATCAAGTGTGGAAAATCCAAACCCAAACACCCACAAACCCAAAGTGATTGAGCATCACTGAAGAGATTGATCCTGCGTGGATCCGACGCTTGTTACCTTTGAAGACTGTGCTTCTTCCAGACGGTTAGGCGTCATGGTCTAGAGCATCCAAGAGGAATTGTGGATCGCCGAGTGACCAAAGTCTGTGAAGGTTTGGAAGTCGCCTGAAGACTTACCACGAGTGATTGGACGAGGTCTGTGTGACCTTAGTTCAAGGATAATGCGGTGAGGACTTGGTGTCCTGAGCTGCGTGCTCAATGACTGGGTGTCCGGGACTGTGTGTCCTCGAGTTTAAATACTCAGCCGCTCCAACCAGACGTACAACTAAGACAACAGTTGGAACTGGTCTACCAAATCATTGTCTTCACCAACCTTACTGGTTCTATTTCCTCAACTCATTCATTTCCTCATTACTGTGTTGAGTGTTTGTTCATATCTGTGTTTGAAGACTTTGACTGAAGACTTTCTCAATTTCCTCAGTTCAATTTCTTCAGTCTGTTTGTCTTCATCTTGTGTTATCCCGTGTTTACGCTTTCTGTACTCTGTGATTGTCTTCATTTCATCATGATGACTATGTGTGTATTCTGCTATGCTTACTTTTGAGTACTTATTCCGCTGCAAGTAGTTCTTCGCTAAGGAATTTCCTCACCAACAAATTCCTCAGTGAAGAATTCATAAAAATCGCCTATTCACCCCCCCTCTAGTCGATATAACGCACTTTCAACTACTAAGTCAATATACTCATATATAGATGATCTAGTCATCGCCAATTGCTTGATAGATGCTAGAGTGATTGTGCATGCTTTGCCACATATTTCATTTGCAATTTTATTGTGTGAGCATGTTGAATGCATACTTTTCTCATTCGAGGACATCCATTTGTTGCTTTGATTGTTCGGATCTTTTTCTTTGGCCAAATGGATGTACAAGAATGCCTAAGAACTTCCTGTAGCTATCTATGCTTTTCTCGTCTCAAACTATATTCATGCTACATGACAAAGTTTGAACAAGTCAAATTCTAACCCTCTGGGTGAGGAGCACTCGGAGTCACCGATTCTTCATAGACTTAAACTTCCAAAACCTCTTTGTGCATTTCTTTCTGACTGATTCATCCTTTTCGTTCATACCGAGTTCACTGAGTTAATCTAGTTTTCAATCTCGGTGCAACTGATTAGAACATTTTGGTCACACCGAGCTGCAGTAACCACTTGCTAATAACCCACAAGTATAGGGGATCGCAATAGTTTTTGGGGGTAGAGTATTCAACCCAAATTTATTGATTCGACACAAGGGGAGCCAAAGAATATTCTCAAGTATTAGCATATGAGTTCTCAATTCAAGCACACCTGGATAAGTTAGTATCTGTAGCAAAGTATTTAGTAGCAAAGTAGTATGGAAGTAACGGTAACATTAGCAAAAGTAACGGTAGCAGTTTTGTAGTAATTGTAACAGTGGCAATGGTAAAGTAAACAAGCAAAGAGCAATATGTGAAAAGCTCATAGGCATTGGATCAGTGATGGATAATTATGTCGGATGCGATTCCTCATGTAATAGTTATAACATAGGGTGACACAGAACTAGCTCCAATTCATCAATGTAATGTAGGCATGTATTCCGAATATAGTCATACGTGCTTATGGAAAGGAACTTGCATGACATCTTTTGTCCTACCCTCCCATGGCAGCGGGGTCCTAATGGAAACCAAGGGATATTAAGGCCTCCTTTTAATAGAGTACTGGACCAAAGCATTAGCACTTAGTGAATACACGAACTCCTCCAACTACGGTCATCACCGAGAAGTATCCCGATTATTGTTACTTCGGGGTTGTCAGATCATAACACATAATAGGTGACTATAGACTTGCAAGATAGGATCAAGAACTCACATATATTCATGAAAAAAATAGGTTCAGATCTGAAATCATGGTACTCAGGCTCTAGTGACAAGCATTAAGCATAGCAAAGTCATAGCAACATCAATCTCAGAACATAGTGGATATTAGGGATCAACCCTAACAAAACTAACTTGATTACATGGTAAATCTCATCCAACCCATCACCGTCCAGCAAGCCTATGATGGAATTACTCACGCACGGCAGCGAGCATCATGAAACTGGTGATGGAGGATGGTTAATGATGACGACGGCGATGAATCCCCCTCTCTAGATCCCCGAACGGACTCCAGATCAGCCCTCCCGAGAGAGATTAGGGCTTGGCGGCGGCTCCGTATTGTAAAACGTGATGAAACTTTCTCTCTGATTTTTTTCTCCATGAAAGCAAATATATGGAGTTGGAGTTGAGGTCGGTGGACGTCCAGGGGGCGCACGAGGCAGGGGGTGCGCCCTAGGGGAGGGGGGCGCGCCCCCACCCTCGTGGACAGGGTGTGGGCCCCCTTACGCTGATTCTTTCGCCAGTATTTTATTAATTCTGAAAAGTTGCTCTGTGGATTTTCAGGTCATTCCAAGAACTTTTATTTCTGCACAAAAATAACACCATGGCAGTTCTGCTGAAAATAGCATCAGTCCGGGTTAGTTCCATTCAAATCATGCAAGTTAGAGTCCAAAACAAGGGCAAAAGTGTTTGGAAATGTAGATACGACGGAGACGTATCAACTCCACCAAGCTTAAACCTTTGCTTGTCCTCAAGCAATTCAGTTGATAAACTGAACGTGATAAAGAAAAACTTTTACAAACTCTGTTTGCTCTTGTTGTTGTAAATATGTAAATCCAGCATTCAAGTTTTCAGCAAAGATTATGAACTAACCATATTCACAATAACACTTAGGTCTCATGTTTACTCATATCAATGGCATAATCAACTAGCAAGCAATAATAAAAAAACTTGGATGACAACACTTTCTCAAAACAATCATAATATGATATAACAAGATGGTATCTCGCTAGCCCTTTCTAAGACCGCAAAACATAAATGCAGAGCACCTTTAAAGATCAAGGACCGACTAAACATTGTAATTCATGGTAAAAGAGATATAGTCATAGTCATACCCAATATAAACTAATAGTAATGCATGCAAATGACAGCGGTGCTCTCCAGCGGGTGCTTTTTAATAAGAGGGTTGTCGGTGTCAAAACCGGCGGATCTCGGGTAGGGGGTCCCAAACTTTGCGTCTAAGGCTAATGGTAACAGGAGGCGGGGGACACAATATTTACCCAGGTCTGGGCCCTCTTGATGGAGGTCCGGGCCCTCTTGTGTGAGGCCTTCCTCTGCATTACCCCACACTTCGGCTTATGGATCAAGACCTTCAATGTGAAGCCGAAGATGATCGACGGGCGACACGCGGAGTGCGTTTGCGCTATAATAAGCAAAGGTGCCAACGCCCTATGGCCAAAGGGTTCCTTCAGGGAGGTGTCTGACTTATGGCAACAGGAGCGGTTTTACTTCACAACACCCCTAGGTACAAAGCGGGCGGCCGCCCCAGCCTTCAGCTCGAGCCCTCCGCCCCAACTGGCATCATGGGTCAACAAAGGGCTGGACTGGGGGCCAGTTAATGACGTGCTGACATTGCAAAGCTGCATCCGAGATCTCCTCAAGAGGGATGGCAGTCTCGTCAAAGTAATTCAAGTAATGCTAGTTCACCGGGTCCTGCCATGCCAATGTTGATCTCTCCGTATGTGGGAGCTCAACCCGGAAGGACCGCGAACTATTCAACACTTCTTCAGCGTGATGCTCGAAGGGATGTATCGATTATTCTTCAGATCACGAATAAAGTGTCCGGACACCACCGAGGATGCAGGTCTGAACTACAACCATCCAGACACCCAAGTAAGTAACTCTGCGATAGAACATGCTGTTTATTATATTTGTCACAAGATCATTCTGAAAAATTGTCCTCGGCCAGGACTGGATAAGAAAGGCGGAGAGGATCAGGTGTTTGGCCCCTCTTCCCGAAGGCTCGCCGGATCCTGTATTAACCAGGATGCTGCCTCGTGCACCCTATCAAGTGCCATCAGGAGAAGATGAGGGGAGGAATAGAGAAGCAAAAAGCGGGCTTCATACGTTACACATCCAACCCGGGGGAATTAGTGCCTCCGCGAGGGAGGATGATCGGGGAGGTGAATCTAGGATCCCCTCTCCCCACAGGAAGAAAAGAACAACCCCTGAAGACTTGGAAACGGAGGTTTCCAAATGAGGGAAGAAACCTTCACTAGGGGGCCATGCCCCGGAGGGCGTCCTTATCGCACAACACCCACAAGGGGGCCAGCCGTCAACCGAGCCATAAGTGAACGAAGGCACTTTGGTAAATATATCCTGCTTTTTCTTTGAGAATAACAACCGAGACATATGTTTTGCAGTCTGGCTCATTGCCCTTCTCAACAAAGTTCGTCTTCGGGGGATCTTCTTCCGGAGATGATGGAGAGCGAAACGCCTCCCCCTGCTTACCCGCCTCGTGAGACGGACAACCCTGAGGTGTCATCGCGGAGGATTTCTCCTGATCCGCAAAGGCCAGAAGGTAACTCTTCGGCTGCCCAAAGTCTGGGGTTCTCAGCTCTTATGGAGACCAACAGAAACAGCCTGGGACTTTCCGGTGTACAACCAGACACATTGATGGATCTTTTGGAGCAAGCGGCTATCTCAGAAGCACATCGTACCTTAATGGGTATGGTGGTTAAGAGGATCTCATCCTCCAAAAGCGGGTTGAATGAAGCTTTTACGAGCCTACTAAGAGGCTTTGAGATACGCAAAGTAATATATGTATTTTTGACTGTACCGCACACGCTAGGTGTGATCTATATAGATAGTAGCCCCTGAGACTCTGGTTATTGTCCAGAGGCGGCAAGCAGAGGATCATTGTCGGTGTCAAAACCGGCGGATCTCGGGTAGGGGGTCCCGAACTGTGCGTCTAGGCGGATGGTAACAGGAGACGAGGGACACGATGTTTTACCCAGGTTCGGGCCCTCTCGATGGAGGTAAAACCCTACGTCCTGCTTGATTAATATTGATGATATGGGTAGTACAAGAGTGGATCTACCACGAGATCAAGGAGGCTAAACCCTAAAGCTAGCCTATGGTATGACTGTTGTAATGTATGTTGTCCTACGGACTAAAGCCCTCCGGTTTATATAGACACCGGAGGAGGCTAGGGTTACACAGAGTCGGTTACAATGGTAGAAGATCTACATATCCATATCGCCAAGCTTGCCTTCCATGCCAAGGAAAGTCCCATCCGGGCACGGGATGGAGTCTTCAATCTTGTATCTTCGTAGTCTTGGAGTCCGGCGGATGATGATAGTCCGGCTGTCCGGACACCCCCTAGTCCAGGACTCCCTCAGTAGCCCCTGAACCAGGCTTCAATGACGATAAGTCTGGCGCGCATAATGTTAGGCATTGCAAGGCGGGTTCCTCCCTTGAATAATCCAGAGAAGATCATGAACACCAAGATAGTGTCCGGCTCTGCAATAAAAATTCCACATTCCACTGTAGAGAGAATAAAATGTACACCAGTCCAATCTGCTGACGTATTATGCGGCGTGATATCACGCCACTACCAAGCCTTTGTTTGAATCATTTTTTACTATACCACCTCATCACGTTTAGCGAAGCGGTTTCCTTGGCACGTCTTGTCGAAGCAGAGATCATGTTCCCCTTATTCCGGGATTCTCATCAATACGGACGTGGGTAACCCAACCGCGCCATTGATGGTGGCGCTTGGGAGATAAGCGAGTTTTATCAGGCCAGTGGGGACGCATAGTTTTCGTCCGCCTATATATAAGGGATAAGGATTTACCTTCTCACCTATGCCTTCTTCCTCCTTTGCTTATCCATCTCCGCGTACTCAAGCTCCAACGCCCAAGCTCGCGCATCTCGCCCCGACCTTCTCCGAATATGTCCGGAGTGGGAGGCAAATGGTTGGCCTCCACCGTTAAGGAGGAGCACATCATCAAACTGCGCAACACCGGATACCTTGCCAGCGATATCGTGCATCGGCTGCCCGACGAGGGGCAGCTCGTCCCTACCCCTGGGCCCCATGAGAGGGTCGTCTTCCTTCCCCACTTCCTCCGCGGACTGGGCTTTCCACTGCACCCATTCGTCCGGGGGATCATGTTTTACTACGGCCTGGATTTCCACGATCTGGCGCCGAACTTCATCCTCAACATCTCGGCATTTATCGTCGTGTGCGAGGCCTTCCTCTGCATCCGGCCCCACTTCGGCCTGTGGCTCAAGACCATCAACGTCAAGCCGAAGGTTGTGAAGGGCACGCAAGCGGAATGCGGAGGCACCATGTTGGGTAAGTTGCCCAACGTCCTTTGGCTCGAAGGAGCCTTCGTGGACTCCGTCAAGGGGTGGCAATCGGGGTGGTTCTACATCACCGAGCCGCGCAAGCCCACATGGGCTGCGGCCCCCGAATTTAGATCTGGCGTCCCCACGCAGCTCACCTCCTGGAAAGAGAAGGGCTTGCTGTGGGGCAATCCGAAGGAGGTGACAGGACTCCGAGCCTGCATCCAGAAGCTGGTGAGCAATAAGCTCAGGCTCGTCGACGTGGTCCAAGTCATGCTCATCCGCCGGATTCTCCCATGCCAAGAACGGGCATTCAACCTGTGGGAGTTCAATCCGGAACAGCACCAGGCGCTGAGCGGGCTCTTCGATACGACATATGAAGGCGCCTGGAGGGTGCTGTTTAAGGGCGCCGAAGCCCCCGCATCCGCGACAGAAGATCGCGGATTTCGCTCGCAGCATCTAGCTGACGAGGTAAGTGATTCAACCCCGTTACGGGACACTTGTGGTAATTAAACCGATTCTAAGAGGGTTTCAATCTCTCTTTTACTTTGACAGGAATGGATGGAGAAGGCCAAGCAGCTCATCAGCCCGGCTCCCATGCCAGAAGACCCAGAGAACGCCCGTTTAGCAGGGCTGCTGGTTCCGGCACCGCACGTGGTGCCGGAGAAGAAGGCCAAGAAGGTGGCCGTGGGGACTTGAAAGAGTTCCCGCAATCAGGCGTCCGACGATGAGGCGGACTCCTCCCCCGAAGACGAGGAGGAGGAGGAGGACTCTCTCCCGGATGAGGGAGAGAAGAAGAGAAAGGCTTCCCCAATAGGGGAGGCCGAAGGGTCCAAGAGGGGGAGGACTATCCCCCCGGACAGTTTCGCCAACACCATCGTTGGCGAGGATGAGTGGCCTCCAAGGGCCAGGCGTCCGGCAAGATTGTAAGTATCCGGATCCTTGATGTGCAATTTCTTTTGTGTCGCGTAGTGTCCTTCTAATTCCGCGTTCTGTCCGTAGCCCGGCCGATGATGATCTCCCCGCTTCATCGAGCGGGTCGTTGGCCCCGTCGGATGTGGATTCACTTCCGACCGCCTCTACTCCCCGCGCCAACGAGGACGCCGAGGTGGGATCCCAGAGAAGGACCCATCAGGAGGACTTTGTGCCGGACTCTACGTCGGAACCCGCAGTGGTTCCAGAGTCCGGCGGCCGGCCCCTTCAAAAGAAGGGCAAGACCGTGACACCGGCGACCTCTGTCCAACCGGAGGCGCCGGATAACTTGCTGGAGGCGCTTAAAGGCGCTTCCATCGAGGAAGAACACCGCACTATCATGAGTGCAGTGATTCAAAAGGTTCAGCTCGCCAAAAGCGGGCTGACCGAAGCCTGCAGCAGCCTTCTAACAGGCTTTGAGGTAAGAAGTTAAAATTATGTAATGTAATACCGCATAGACAGTAGCCCCTGATGCTCTGTTTGCTGTTCGAAAAGAAAAGCCGGACTGAGGATCTAACAAGATAGACGCAGGGTTGCTTAAAATATGTCAATATGGGCTTGCAGGCTGCGCTGCTGACCTCTGCCGCACTATCGGCGGAGGTCGATGTGTTAAAGAAGGATCTCGAGGGGTCCGAGCAAGAGCTCGGCCATGCCAAGAAGCAGCTCGAGGACAAAGAAGGTGAGTCACACCACCTTGAATAGTTACCTTATAGAAAAGGATTTTTGTTGCAATAGAATTAACAAGGATAATATGGGTATTGCAGGGGCCACGAACGAGGTGGCAGCCCTGAAGGAGGCTGTGTACGCGGTCAAACGCAATGCGGCCGCGGAGCGGGAAGAGCGAGAGAAGCAGGAGGCGCGGCTGGCGGAAGTACGACAAGAGCTCTAGGCTCTCTTGGAGAAGCATGAGAGTTTGGAGTGTGACTCCAAGACTCGAGAGTCCGAGCTTGCCTCGGCTCTCGAAAGTGCCAAGTCCTCCAAGGCCGTGGCCCGTAAGGCCCTTCAGGAGGTTGAATATGTGAAGAAGATAGCAGCCGGTAAGGCATTTTTCATGCAAAGCAAGCATGTTAATGTAAAATACCTGACACTTGCCCGCATTCGGAGCTCTCCAGGGGCGTTTGCAGATCTGCCGCATAGTGCGTCCGATGCCGCCGCATTCTGTCGTGGCGAGGAGGGGGGCTCGACGGAGAAAGTCTTCTGGTCTCAGTACGCTGAGGCCGGACACCCGGTGCCCCCAAGCGACCAGCTGAAGCAGCTGGTCGAACTCCACAAGGTAGCTGAGGAGGCCATGAAGGGCCTTATAGTCCGGCTGTGGCCTGGACAGGCCATGCCTGGGAGCTACTTTGGCCTCGTGCGGCGGCTGGTGGATGCATGCCCCTGGGTGGAGGTCGTCAAGCGCTCCGCCTGTATTGAAGGTGCTCGTCGGACCCTTGCCCTCACAAAGGTGCATTGGGGCAAGTTGGATGCGGAGAAGCTTCTCACGGACCCACCGCCGCCGGGCAAGGAGTAACGTATGCCCGAAATGTATTATAAAACTGTCCTGAAGGGAGCCCGCGATATTGCGGATGAGTGCCCCAGAAATGTAATCTTTGAGTAAACTCGTTATGTATTATCCTGTGCGCTAAAACTTTGTTCATGTGCGCATTAAGCAACGCTTGTTTAATTTAAAATATTACCTTCTGTGCGGCTGTTTATAAAATCTGAGAGATGGCAAGTCGTTGGCTTCAGCCCCCAAGCCACGAGTGCTAGGGTGTTCGGGATAACCTTGAGCGCTCTTGTTCCCATCTTTGGGTCCATCTAGGGAGGCGCTCAACACAGCGAACAAGGCAACCGGACTTATAATGCTTGAACACTCTCACTTAGCCATAGAATTCTATAATTTTAAATTTCGGCGAAGCCCCTGGTATTCGGAAGACCGAATCCGGGGCGCTATCCACGCCTTCATCGGACATTGTTCGGAACTTCGCTCGAAGCGGTGTGGGTCTTTAAGGACCCGAAAAAACCTCTCGAACAGCGACCAGTCTCTCGCCTTATCATGCCAGTCAGTTTTAGCTTTCTCCACTGAGGCGTTCGCCCGGCTCAACCGGGGTGCAATCGCAGTGGTTCTCCCAGTGCCACCTTAGCCGACAGAACGGAACGTAAGGCACCAAAACATGGGAGCCGGGCAAACCCAACTATTGACCCAAGACATGATTCGTAGCCGATTCATATAATGCTATAAGTTCGGGGTGCCGCACTTGTGAAAGTGTTCGGACTTATCACACCATAATGCGGGGAACATAAGCCACTGGTGTATTCGGCCATACCAAAATATACGGGTGCAAGATGTCATATAATGAACATATATATATAAGGTTATGTGATTGCAGTCGAAAAGTGCTGCATTATTTTTTAAAGGAAGTCTGCTATGAGTGCGGACTGATACAAATAGTGTGGTAAGCATGGGATTTGGACTAAGTAAACATGTCCCCCTCCAGGGGTGAGCTGCAGACTTGGTGTATATAATCGAATTTAATGCTCGTAATTGAGACCACCTGAGTGTTTGTCGCAGCCTTCTTTCATCCCTGACTGTTGCATCATGAGTTCGGCAGGTTCGCCGCTGGACAGGGCCTCTGGTTACCGGAGTCCTGTGTACACAAAGAAGGAAAATAATAGATAAAAAAAGGGGGGCACGCTTGCGAGCCCCTGGTGTGGTCGAACAGTACTCTGGGTCCATTGCGATCGTGCCCCTTCCCCTGCGCCCATGGTATCTCCAAAGCGTAGTGATGTACGCGGAGTGTTATTCTTGCGATCATGCGCGGGCGAGGGTTGGGGCCGCATTGCTACGCGTGCTCTGATCGCGCCTGGTGGTCTTGGTTGGTATTGCTTCGGGCGCGTTTTACTGTATCCGGCCGTTTAACGGCCGGACTCGAGAATTGCCTTAAGAGGCTGCTCTGTACTTCTGCCGCGAGGGCCGCTGTATGTTCCTCCGTTCGGAGGGAGCGTTCCGTATTCCCGTTGACCGTGATGACTCCACGAGGGCCTGGCATCTTGAGCTTGAGGTATGCATAATGCGGCACCGCGTTGAATTTTGCAAACGCGGTTCGTCCGAGCAGAGCGTGATAGCCGCTGCGAAACGGGACTATGTCAAAGATTAACTCCTCGCTCCGGAAATTGTCCGGGGATCCGAAGACCACCTCCGGTGTTACTGAGCCTGTACAGTTGGTTTCCACACCTGGTATGACACCTTTAAAGGTTGTCTTTGTAGGTTTCATCCTTGAGGGGTCTATGCCCATTTTGCGCACTGTATCCTGATAAAGCAGGTTTAGGCTACTACCACCGTCCATCAGGACTCTCGTGAGGTGAAATCCATCGACGATTGGGTCTAAAACCAATGCGGCGAATCCGCCATGGCGTATGCTGGTCAGATGGTCTCTTCGATCGAAAGTGATCGGACAAGAGGACCATGGATTGAACTTTGGGGCGACTGGCTCCATCACATAGACGTCCCTTAGTGCGCGCTTCCTCTCCCTTTTGGGTATATGGGTTGCGTAAATCATGTTCACCGTCCGCACTTGTGGGGGAAAACCCTTCTCTCCTCTATTGTTCGGCGGTCGGGTCTCTTCCTCGTCGTCGCTGTTTAGCCCCTTGTCATTGTTTTCGGCAATTAACTTGCCTGCCTGCTTGAACATCCAGCAATCTCTATTAGTGTGAGTGGCTGGGTTTTCAGGGGTGCCATGTATCTGGCATAAGCGGTCGAGTATTCGGTCCAAATTGGACAGAACCGGAGTGGTTCTTTTGAATGGCTTCTTCCTTTGACCGGGTTTAGAGCCTCGGAATCCGGCGTTGACTGCCGTATCCTCCTTGTCGTCGCCGTTAATGCGGCGTTTGTTTTTGTTTCGACGTGACCTGCCGTTGTTGTCCTTAGTATCCAGACTGCCAGAATTTTTACGGAGATTGTTGCTGCGGGCTAGCCAGCTATCCTCTCCCACGCAGAAGCGGGTCATTTATGATGTGAGGGCTGCCATAGATTTCGGCTTTTCCTGTCCCAGGTGCCGGGCTAGCCATTCGTCGCGGATGTTATGCTTGAAGGCTGCAAGGGCCTCTGCATCCGGACAGTCGACGATTTGATTTTTCTTCATCAAGAACCGTGTCCAGAATTGTCTGGCCGATTCGTCTGGCTGCTGAATGATGTGGCTTAGGTCATCGGCGTCTGGTGGTCGCACATACGTACCCTGGAAGTTATCAAGGAATGCGGCTTCCAGGTCTTCCCAACACCCAATTGACTCTGCGGGCAAGCTGTTAAGCCAATGCCGACCTGGTCCTTTAAGCTTGAGTGGGAGGTACTTGATGGCGTGGAGATCATCACCGCGGGCCATATGGATGTGGAGAAGATAATCTTCGATCCAAACCGCGGGGTCTGTTGCGCCATCGTAGGATTCAATGTTTACGGGTTTAAACCCTTCAGGGATTTGATGATCCATTACTTCATCAGTGAAGCATAGCGGGTGTGCGGCGCCTCTGTATTGAGCAATATCACGGCGCAGCTCGAGAGAGCGCTGTCTGCCGTGTTTGGCCCAGCCGGGGTTATTATATCCGGTGCGATGGTATTCATCATGGGTCGTGGGGAGCCCACGTGATCCGTAGATGGATCTGGATTGCCTTGCTTTGTCCTCCAATATATCTCGCAAGTCCGACGCGTTCCCTCTTGGCTTCGTACTTTTGGAGCGATGCCGGGGTACGGTCTTGGTTGGGGGCCTGGATGCCTCTCTGTCACGACCACGGGGTGGTCGGTCAGCCGTATCGTGCGCTGGTGATGGAGGTATGTATGCTTCCTCCTCTAATCGGGGGAGCAGCTTGCGTCTTGGATAGCATTTGGAGGGGCGTGCGAGTTTATACTGTTTGGCCGCGAGGACCTTGGTCCATCGATCGGCTAGCAGGTCCTGATCAGCTTGAAGCTGCTGCTGCTTTTTCTTTAGGCTGTTTGCCGTGGCGATAAGCCTGTGTTTAAAACGCTCTTGTTCGACGGGATCCTTGGGCACGACGAATTCGTCATCGTTGAGGCTTGCCTCGTCTTCGGAGGGAGGCTTATAGTTGTAATCCTCAACCTCTTCGTCTGCCGCCCTCTCGTGAGGGCTTGCTTCTGCATCCTCCTGCGCTGAGTCTTGCTGGAGGGGGTTGTCTTCGGCACTTTCTGGGGTATTATTATCTCCTGTGCCGGAATCTCCATTCTTGCTGTGGCGGGATTTAGAGCGGCGCCGCTGACGCCGGCGCTTGGGCTGTTTCTTTAAAGAATTTGCCTTCGCTGTTTCTTCGCCGTCCCCATCTTTTGGGGTATCCACCATGTATATGTCATATGACGAGGTGGTCTTCCAGCGCCCTGTAGGCGCTGGTTCCTGTTCGTCTCCGGCATCATCGTCCATAGCGTCGATGTCTTCGGAGTCGTAGTCTAGCATGTCGGTTAGATCGTCGACAGTGGCTACAAAGTGGGTGGTGGGTGGGATCTGAATTTCTTCGTCGTCCGTATCCCAACCATCCTGGCCATAGTCCGGCCAGGGCTCTCCTGATAACGAGAGATGCTTTAGTGAATTCAGGATGTCGCCAAAAGGCGAGTATTGGAAGATGTCCGCGGCGGTGAATTCCATAACCGGCGCCCAATACGATTTGGTTGGTAGGGGCGTGGGAGGTTCGGAGTCCGGCAAGGAGTCCGGCACCTCGGAATCACGAGTTTTGCGAGGGACAAGATTAGTGTTTGGCTCCATCGCCATGGAAGTTGAAGCCCCCGAGGCGGCGTCCATCCACCGATCCTCTATCCGGGCAATCGGCTCCGGACTAATGGCCGAAGCGGATTCGCGTGCGGCCACCAAGGCATTGTTTGGCGGCAGAGCTAGATCATGCCCATCGTCACAGTGCGGCGCGCTTGGCTGTGTCTCGAGTCCGTCGAAGATCAAGTCTCCGCGGACATCGGCCGTGAAGTTAAGGCTTCCGAATCTGAACTGACGGCCAGGGGTGTAGCTTTCGATCTGCTCCAGATGACCAAGCGAATTAGCCCGCAGTGCGAAGCCGCCGAATATGAAGATCTGTCCGGGGAGAAAAGTCTCACCCTGGACAGCGTCGTTGGTTGAAGATGCCATCGGGCCTATCGGTGACGACACAGAGGAACTCTCAATGAAAGCACCAATGTCGGTGTCAAAACCGGCGGATCTCGGGTAGGGGGTCCCGAACTGTGTGTCTAGGCGGATGGTAACAGGAGACGAGGGACACGATGTTTTAGCCAGGTTCGGGCCCTCTCGATGGAGGTAAAACCCTATGTCCTGCTTGATTAATATTGATGATATGGGTAGTACAAGAGTGGATCTACCACGAGATCAAGGAGGCTAAACCCTAAAGCTAGCCTATGGTATGATTGTTGTAATGTATGTTGTCCTACGGACTAAAGCCCTCCGGTTTATATAGACACCGGAGGAGGCTAGGGTTACACAGAGTTGGTTACAATGGTAGAAGATCTACATATCCGTATCGCCAAGCTTGCCTTCCATGCCAAGGAAAGTCCCATCCGGACACGGGACGGAGTCTTCAATCTTGTATCTTCGTAGTCTTGGAGTCTGGCGGACGATGATAGTCCGGCTGTCCGGACACCCCCTAGTCCAGGACTCCCTCAATCATAGTCTTAGGTAATGATAGCGATGCTTTCATGCGCGGGCGACTGAGGGTCCGGCGGTTGACCGGACTGCTGATTTTGCCGAATTGAGGCGGCAACTTGACGTGGCGGATGCGGACATCACGCTTCTGAACAAGCGGCTTGACGAGGCATTGGGTATGCATATTCGGGTGGTCAGCAAATATTAAGAGGAGCATGATGCTAGTATCTATAATATGCTTTGACTGTAGATGGAGCTGCCGCCATGGAGACCCTTTGCAGAGAACTTGCCCGAGCCAAGGAACAAGCTAGGAGAAGTGATGCGGCCGCCCTGAAGGCAGCCGAAGAGTTAAAAGCCGAACAAGCTGCTCATCACCAGAGCGACGATAAAATAGCCAACATGGCTATTGAGCTGCAAAATGCCGCCAGCCGATACGAGCTCCTCGAGAGGGAATGCCAAGCGAAAACGGCTGACCTAAAGAAGGCCTTGGAGGCAGCCAAGGAAACTCGCTCTGAAATTAGAGCGGCATGGGAGGAGGTTCGCCAAGCCGGAGATATTGCGGCTGGGAAGCCCTTTTTATTGCGGATGAAGTTCGGCAATCCGAAGTATGCCCCTCTTGATCAATTGTGGAGTTCTGCAGACGCGTACTTGGATTTAGCAAAGAGTGCTGCTGATGCGACTGAGTATTTCAAAGATCAAAAAGATCATGAGGTGGAAAGATTGTTCTGGTCACAGTTCAGTAATCCAAGGCATCCGCTGCTATTGAATGAGAAAATGGCCGAGTCGGCCAAGCGGCATAGGTTATCAAGGCTTGCCATGAAGGCTGTCGTGGATCGTCTGTGGCCGAAGGAACCAAGTCCGAATAATTATTTTGGTTTAGTGCAACGATTTCTTCGTGCTGTGCCGCATATCGACGCTGTCAAGAGGTCGGCGTGCATAGAAGGTGCGGGGATGGCTCTTTCCCGTGTTAAGACATATTGGGAAAAGATGGAGGACACTGAAATTGCAACCAAGGGTCCGCCCGGAGGCCAGGACTCGCCCAAGCACTATTTTGAAGAAGTCCTAGAAGGTGCCCGTTTAATAGAGGCTCAGTGCTCAAAGAATACCATGTTCCAGTGACATGTGTCTTGATTGTAAAACAATGCTTTTAATAATAAAGGATATATTTATACTTTTGCCCGTAAAGTATTGTAGTGCCTCATGTCCGGCCGTTCATGTATGTATGTATATAACCTGAAAGTTTGCAGTCGTCGGCTTCAGCCCCCACACATATAATGCGGGGGTGTTCGGTAAAAGCGCGTAATCGCACTTGATCCAACGTCTTGGTCCGTTAAGGAGGTGATAGCGCGACGAACAAGGCAATCAGACTATATAGCTTTAACACTTTCACTTAGCCATAGGAGGTTGACGGTGGGGCCACTATATAGCTCCTAGTATGTACGCACTCATCTGAATACAGTGTGTGTACATATGTGACTGGGAAACCGGTTCTTCGTTAATGCGGAGGAATCGCGAGGATTCCACTGGGTCATCAAGTGGTTGACCAGTCTCTCGCTTTATCATGACAGTCAGTTTTTGGCTTTCTCTACTGAGGTGCTCATCCAGATGAACCAGGGCACAATCGCAGTAGTTCTCCCGGTGCCACCGTAGCCGATAGAGCGGAACATAAGGTAGCAAAACACGGGAGCTGGGCAAACCCAACTACTAACCAAAGACATGATTCGGAGCTGATGCATATATGGCCAAACTCGCGACGCCGAACACTCCCGAAGGTATACGGACTGTAAAACATATACTGGGCTGAGTATCGCCCTCGATAATGATCCCTAAATTTCCAGGTACGTGGATTAGTCTGGTGCGATGAAAGAACGGCTGTGGTGAGAGCATAGTTCTCAAAAACACATTGGTTGCTGCCCTTGAAACGTCTATTTTAGATCAGCGAATAATAAAATTGCCAATAACGCCGACCAAGAGGGTTTAAACCAACAAGAGATGAAAAAAGGTTTACACAGGGTCTTAATCTAAAAAGAAACCTATGAATGGGGCCCTGCTGCACGTCTGCGCCTTTGTCTCCGTTGTGCCGTATCCTGGAAGGGTGTTGCACCATGGTCATCTGAAAAGAAAAAAGGAAAAGCCTAGGTGAAAGAGTCTGGTGTGACCGTGCATAATGTTGGTTAAACTTAATGAACCATAAAAATTCAATTTATTTGATTGTAAATAGGATCCAGCAAAACTATGGATCTTTTTCGTGGCGGCAGCCCCTAGCACCACATATGGGGGTATAGCCGTTAGTCAAGCTCAGGTTTATCTGGGCTGCTACAAATAGTGGTGCGCCGGACACGTCTAGCTGTGTCCGTGGACTTCGATGGCCGATTAACTACTTGGGTTGGAGGGGCCGGTCAGTGGTTCGGCTGCTAGAGCCGCCACATATTCTTCCACACGCAGGGAACACTCTGTGATGACGCCACGTGGACCGGGCATCTTAAGCTTCAGATAAGCGTAATGCAGTACTACATTGAAACGAGCAAAGGCCGTTCTTCTGAGTAGTGTGTGATAGCCGTTTCGGAATGGAGCGATATCAAAGATTAGTTCTTCGCTTCGGAAGTTGTCGGGAGAACCGAATACAACCTCTAGTGTTAGAGAGCCCGTGCAGCGGGCCTCTACGCCTAGTATTACTCCTTTAAAGGTGGTATTGCTTAGGCTGATTCTTGACGGGTCTATCCCCATCTTGCGGACAGTGTCTTGATATATCAGATTAAGACTGCTGCCGCCATCCATGAGGACTCGAGGGAGATGGTATCCGTTAATTATTGGGTCGAGCACCAAGGTAGCCGAACCTCCATGCCGGATACTAGTCGGATAATCCCTGCGATCGAAGGTGATCGGGCAGGCCGACCATGGGTTTAATTTGGGGTTGATGGGTTCTACATCGTATACGACTCGGAGTGCGCGTTTGCGCGTCCTCTTTGGTATGTGAGTTGCATAAATCATGTTCACTATTTTGACCTCTGGTGGAAATTTTTTCTGTCCCCTAGTGTTCGGCTGGCGAGGCTCGTCCTTGTCTTCACTTGGCGTCTCCCTCCCCTTGTGTTCGGCGTTTAGCTTGTCGGCCTGCTTGAAGACCCAGCATTCTCTGTTGGTGTGATTTGCAGGTTTTTGGGGGGTGCCATGAATCTGACATGATCTGTCTAGAATTTTGTTCAGTCTGAACGGCCCATCTCTGCTGCCTTTAAATGGCTTTTTCCGTTGACCGGGTCGAGAGCCCCTGAATCCGGCGTTTACCGTCGTGTTGTCTAGGCTGTCTTCGTTGTTTCGACGCTTGTTTTTATTGCGTCGCGGCTTCCCATTGCCGTCGTTGATTTCGGATGTTCCTGGGTCGTTGGTGCCGCTGCGGGCCAACCAACTATCTTCGCCCGCGCAAAAGCGGGTCATAAGGCTTGTTAGGGCTGCCATTGTCCTCGGCTTTTCCTGGCCGATGTGTCTGGAGAGCCATTCGTCCCGGACACTATGCTTGAAAGCCGCTAACGCTTCGGCATCCGGGCAGTCGACGATTTGATTCTTCTTGGTGAGAAATCTATTCCAAAGCTTACAGGCTGACTCTCCGGGTTGTTGGATTATGTGACTTAAATCGTCTGCATCCGGAGGTCGGACATAGGTCCCTTGAAAGTTAGCCATGAAAGTATCCTCAAGTTCTTCCCAACTTCCAACTGAGTTTTCGGGGAGGCTTTTCAACCAGTGCCAAGCTGGTCCTTTCAACTTGAGGGGCAGGTATTTGATGGCGTGGAGATCATCTCCGCGAGCCATGTGGATGTGAAGAATAAAGTCCTCAATCCAGACTGCAGGGTCTGTCGTTCCGTCGTATGGCTCTATATTTACGGGTTTAGATACTTCCAGAAATTCATGATCCAACACCTCATCAGTGAAGCACAGGGGGTGTGCGGCACCCCTGTATTTGGATGTGTCATGGCATGCCTCCGATGGTTGTAGTGTTCGGTATTGATTCTGAGCTGGTATTCGATCAATATAGTCATTTTGGTGGCCGTGATCCTGCGCCGGAGCATGCTTCCTAGATCCATAGACAGACCTGGCCATACCGGCTTTTTTGTCCAGACGCTCACGTAAATCATGTGCTGACTTGTGTGCGGCGTCATTAGCCGCCCTGTCGCGGCAACGGGGTGGTCGGTCCAACAGATTGGCTGTATTATTTTTCGGCGGAATGGGCTCTATAGCTTCGTCGTCGAATTCGGGCAGCAGCTTGCGCTTTGGGTAGCTCTTTGTGTGGCGATCGCCACCGTATTTTTTGTCAGTGTCGAGCACTTTGTTCCATCTGCGGTTGAGCGTGTCCTGCGCGGCCTTAAGCCTTTGCTTCTGCTTCTTCAAGCTCCTCGCGGTGGCGATCAGCCTTCTGTGGAGGTTCTCTTGTTCCAAGTGCTTTTCTGGGATGATGAATGCATCGTCGTCCGGACTGTTCTCCTCTCCGGAGACAGGTTGATGAGTTTTACCCTTGGCATCGTTGTAATCGGACAGCGGCCCCGGACTATGTTCGCCATGCCTTGGCTCATCCTGCTCCATTGCTGGGTCCATGGGGTCGTCATTACCTTTAGAGTCGTCCAGGGTATTATTCTTTCTTATGTCGTTGTCGCTGTTTTTGCTGTGGCGGAATTTAGAGCGGCACCGCTGACATTGGCGCTTTGGTTGCTTCTCAAGAGGATTATCCTCCTTCGCATCCTTCCATTCCTCGCCATTGTTTAATTTGGGAGTGTCCATCATGTTTATATCATATGATGAGGTGGCTGTCCAGCACCCTTTGGTCGGTGGTTCCTGTTCTTCTCCGGCATCGTCGTCCATACCGTCGATGTCTTCGGTGTCGAAACCAAGCATGTTGGCCGAGTCGTCATAGTGGCTATTAAGTGGCTGGTGGGTGGGGAATGAATTTCTTCGTCGTCCGCTTCCCACTCAAGCCGGACATAGTTCGGCCAAGAGTCTCCAGACAGGGAGAGAGATTTCAGTGAATTTAGCACGTCGCCCAAAAGGGAGTGTTGAAAGATATCCATGGAGGTAAACTCCATGATCGATGCCCAATCATATTCGATAGGCAGGGATGCGCGCGGTTTGGAGCCTATGGCCGGAGACGAGTCCGAGGGTCTGATGACACAGACCTATTTGGAGGCGAAGTCTGTATTTGGCTCTATTGCCGATGAGTGTGCGGCCTTTGTGGTAGGGTCTAGCCACCCGTCTACGGAGGGCACGTTCTGCTCCGGATCTAAGGCCAGGGCAGCTATAGGTGCACTGTCCTGAACACCGGCCGATGGCAGATCTAAGTCATGCTCATCGTGACTGTACGATGCACCTATCATGGGCTCGAATCCGTCGAAGATCAAGTCTCCGCGGATGTCGGTAGTGTAGTTAAGGCTTCCCAATCTGACCTGATGGCTCGGGGCGTAGCTATCGATCTCCTCCAGGTGGCCAAGCGAGTTGGCCCGTAGTGCGAAGGCGCCGAATATGAAGATCTGTCCGGGGAGGAAAACCTCACCCTGGACCGCATCGTTGTGGACGATTGAAGGAGCCATCAAGCCCTGTCGTGACAACACAGTGGAACTCTCAATGAAAGCACCAATGTCGGTGTCAAAACCGGCGGATCTCGGGTAGGGGATCCCGAACTGTGCGTCTAAGGCTAATGGTAACAGGAGGCGGGGGACACAATGTTTACCCAGGTTTGGGCCCCCTCAATGGAGGTAATACCCTACTTCCTTCTTGATTGATCTTGATGATATGAGTATTACAAGAGTTGATCTACCACGAGATCATGGAGGCTAAACTCTAGAAGCTAGCCTATGATTATGATTATTATCATCCTGCGGACTAAACCCTCCGGTTTATATAGACACCGGTGGGGGCTAGGGTTACACAGAGTCAGTTACAAAGAAGGAAATCTACATATCCGAATTGCCAAGCTTGCCTTCCACGCAAAGGAGAGTCCCACCCGGACACGGGACGAAGTCTTCAATCTTGTATCTTCATAGTCCAACAGTACAACACAAGTACATAGTCCGGCTGTCCGATGACCCCCTAATCCAGGACTCCCTCAAGGTTGATGACTCAACATAGAAGTAAATAGATAGGCTCTTCGCAGAGGGAAGCAGGTATTTGTAGAGGTGCCCGAGCTCGATTTTGAAATAGAGATGAATAACATTTTGAGCGGTATACTTTCACTGTTAACATAACAACAATGAGATCTCGATATCTTCCATGTTACACACATTATAGGCGGTTCCCAAATAGAATGGTAAAGTTTATACTCCCCCACCACCAACAAGCATCAATCCATGGCTTGCCCGAAACAACAGGTGCCTCCAACTAGCAACAAATCTGGGGGAGTTTTGTTTTATTATTTTGATTTGATTTGAGCATGGGACTGGGCATCCCGGTGACCAGCCATTTTCTCGTGAATGAGGAGCGGAGTCCACTCCTCTTGAGAATAACCCACCTAACATGGAAGATACAGACAGCCCTAGTTGATACATGAGCTGCTCGAGCATACAACACCGAATTTCATTTGAAGGTTTGGAGTTTGGCACATAGAAATTTACTTGGAACGGTAGGTAGATACCACATATAGGAAGGTATGGTGGACTCATATGGAATAACTTTGCGGTTTATGGAGTTTGGATGCACAAGCAGTATTCTCGCTTAGTATAGGTGAAGTCTAGAAAGAGACTGGGAAGCGACCAACTGAGAGAGCGACAACAATCATGAACATGCATTAAAATTGATCAACACCGAGTGCAAGCATGAGTAGGATATAATCCACCATGAACACAAATATCGTGAAGGCTATGTTGATTTGTTTCAACAACATGCGTGAACATGTGCCAAGTCGAGTGTCGGTTTCAAAACCGGCGGATCTCGGGTAGGGGGTCCCGAACTATGCGTCTAGGCGGATGGTAACAGGAGATAAGGGACACGATATTTTTACCCAGGTTCGGGCCCTCTCGGTGGAGGTAAAACCCTACTCCTGATTGATTGATATTGATGATATGGGTAGTACAAGAGTAGATCTACCACGAGATTAAGGAGGCTAAACCCTAGAAGCTAGCCTGTGGTATGATTGTTGTTCGTCCTACGGACTAAAACCCTCCAATTTATATAGACACCGGAGAGGGCTAGGGTTACATAGAGTCGGTTACAATGGTAGGAGATCTACATATCCGTATCGCCAAGCTTGCCTTCCATGCCAAGGAAAGTCCCATCCGGACACGGGGCGGAGTCTTCAATCTTGTATCTTCATAGTCTTGGAGTCCGGCCGATGGTGATAGTTCGGCTATCCGGACACCCCCTAGTCCAGGACTCCCTCAGTAGCCCCTGAACCAGGCTTCAATGACGACGAGTCCGGCGCGCATATTGTCTTCGGCATTGCAAGGCGGGTTCCTCCTCCGAATAATTCATAGAAGCTTTTGAACACCAGCATAGTGTTCGGCTCTGCAAAATAAGTTCCACATACCACCGTAGAGAGAATAATATTTACACAAGTTTAATCTGCTGACGTATCTCGTGGCATGACGTCGCACCACGGCCAAGCCTTTATTCGAATTGTTTTTATTGTCCCACCTCAGCGCGTTTAGCAAAGTGGTTTCCTTGGCACGTCTCGTCAAAGAAGAGATCGTGTCCCCTTATTCCGGGATTCTCATCACTACGGGCGTGGGTAACCCAACCGTGCCATTGATTGCGGCGCTTGGGAGATAAGCGAGTTTTACCAGGCTGGTGGGGGACGCATAGTTTCGTCCGCCCATATATAAGGGGATAAGGATCCACCTTTTTTCCTACGCCTTCTTCCTCCTTTGCTTATCCATCTCCGCGCACTCGAGCTCCAGCGGCCAAGTCCGCACATCTCACCTCGACCTTCTCCAAACATGTCCGGAGCAGGAGGCAAGTGGATGGCCTCCTCCGTCACGGAGGGGCTCATCAAAAGGCTGCGCAAGGCCGGATACTTGTCCAGCGACATCGCGCATCGGCTCCCCGATGGAGGGGCAGCTCATCCCCACCCCCAGGCCCCATGGGAGGGTGGTGTTCGTTCCCCATTTCCTCCGCGGACTGGGCTTCCCACTCCACCCATTTTTCCGGGGGCTCATGTTCTACTATGGCCTGGATTTCCATGATCTGGCCCCGAATTTCATCCTCAACATCTCGGCGTTTATCGTCGTGTGCAAGGCCTTCCTCTGCATCCAGCCCCACTTCGGCTTATGGCCAAAGACTTTTAATGTCAAGCCGAAGGTAGTGGGCGGCCGCCAAGTGGAGTGCGAAGGCGCCATGGTGGGCAAGATGCCCAACGTCACCTGGCTCAAGGGCGCCTTCGTGGATACCATCAAGGGGTGGCAATCGGGGTGGTTTTACGTCACCGAGCCGCATGACCCTGAATGAGCAGTGGCCCCCGAATTCAGATCTGGCATCCCCACACGGCTCACCTCTTAGAAAGAGAAGGGCCTGACATGGGGCGATTCGGAGGAGCTGACCGGACTCCAATCCTGTGTCCAAACCCTGGTGAACAAGATGCTCAAGCTTGTCAACGTAGTCCAGGTCATGCTCATCCGCCGGATTCTCCCGTGCGAACAACGGGCTTTGAACTTGTGGGAGTTTGAGCCGGCACATCACCAGACCTTGAGCAGGCTCTTCGACACTACGTATGAAGAGGCCTGGAGGGTGCTATTCAAGGGCGCCGAGGCTCCCGCATCCGCTACCGAAGATCGCAGATTCAGCTCGCAGCGTCAAGCTGGCGAGGTTAGCTATTTTACCCTTTACGGGACACTTGTTTTCCATAGTTTGACTCTAGGCGGGATCTAAACTCCCTTTACCTTTAACAGGCCTAGCAGAAGACGTCCGGGCAGGTTAACTGTCGGGCTCCCCTGCCAGAAGGCCCAGCGGATGCCCGATTGACGGGGCTGCTAGTCCGGGCGCCTTACGTGGTGCCGAAGAAGAAGGCCAAGAAGAAGGCCATGGGAACTCGGAGGATTTCCCGGCGCCAGGTGTTATTGGACTCATCGTCCGATGACTCCGAGGTGGACTCCTCCCACGAAGACGAGGAGAAGAAAAAAGAGGCCTCTCCCCCAGCGGGGGGAGAGAAGAAAAGGAAGGCTTCCCCAACGGAGGAGGCCGAAGGGTCCAAGAAGGGAAGGACCCTTCCTCCGGACTGTTCCACCAACGCCGACGACGGCGAAGAGGAGTGGCCCTCCAGGGCCAAGCCCCTGGCGAGATCGTGAGTGTCCGGATTCCAGAATAAATTAAGATTTTCCTTTTGTTGCATAGTGTCTTCTAACGCTGAACACAACCATATAGCCCGCCCAAGGATGACCTCCCCGCTTCGTCGAGCAGGTCCCTGGGTTCGTCGGATGTGAATAGTGCTTCACTTCCGACCACCTCCTCCCCCCGTGATGTAGACGACGCCGAGGTGGGGTCCCAGAAGGGGACCAGCCAGGAGGAGGAGGTCCCGGAGGTGCCGCGTGGCAACCTCCCGGGCTTTGAACCGGACTCCGCACCGGAACTTTTGGTGGTTCTGGAGTCCGGCGGGCGGCCCCGTCGTAAGAAGGGCGAGACAGCGACACTGGTGACCTCCGTCCAGCCGGAGGCACCGGATAATTTGCTGGAGGTGCTCAACGGCGCCTCCATCGACGAGGAGCACCGCACTATTATGAGTGCGCTGATTCAGAAAGTTCAGTCCGCCAAGAGCGGGCTGATTGAAGCCTGTACCAGCCTTTTAACAGGCTTTGAGGTAAGGAATTTAAGATATGTAAAATAGTACCGCATAGACAGTAGCCCCTAATGCTCAGTTCGGTGTTGGGAAAGAAAAGCCGAGCTGAGGATCTAATAAGATATACGCAGGAGTCTAACATAAGTATGGCAATATGGGAATGCAGGCTGCGCTGCTGACCTCTGCCGCACTGAGTGCGGAGGTCAATGCATTGAAGCAGAGCCTCGAGCGGTCTGAGAACAAGCTCGACCGTGCGAAGAAGCAGCTCGAGGAAAAGGAAGGTAAGAAATTCCTTATTAAAGTTATACCTTATAGAAAAAGATTTTGGTTGCAAAAAATGACAGGAATAGCGTGGGTATTGCAGGGGCTACGAACGAGGTGGCGACCCTGAAGGAAGCGGTGTCCAAGGCCGAACGCAATGCGGCCGCGGAACGCACCGAGCGAGAGAAGCAGGAGGCGCGGGTGACGGAGGTGCGGCAAGAGCTCCAGGCTCTCGTGAAAAAACACGAGAGTTTGGAGCGTGACTCGAAGAATCGAGAGTCTGAGCTCGCATCTGCTCTTTAGAGTGCGAGAGCCGCCAAGGCCGAAGCCCAAAAAGCCCTCCAGGAGATTGAGGCGATAAAGAAGATAGCGGTGGGTAAGGCATTCTTCATGCAAAGCAAGCACGTGAAAGTGAATTACTTGTTACTTACCCAAATACGAAGCTCTCCAGGAGCATTCGCAGATCTGCCCCGTAATGTGTCCGATGCTGCCGCATTCTACCGGGCCGAGGAGGGGAGCTCGACAGATAAGGTATTCTGGTCTCAGTATGCTGAGGCTGGACATCCGGTGCCCCTGAGCGACCAACTGAAGCAGCTGGTCGAGCTCCACAAGGTGGCCGAACAGGCCATGAAGGGCCTCATAGTTCGGCTGTGGCCCAAAGAAGCCATGCCTGGGAGCTACTTTGGTTCGGTGCAGCGGCTGGTGGACGCATGTCCATGGGTTGAAGTCATCAAGCACTCCGCCTGCATTGAAGGTGCCCGTCGGGCCCTTGCCCGTGCTAAAGTGCACTGGGGCAGGATGTACGCCGAGAAGCTTGTGACGGACGCGCCACCACCAGGCAAGGAGTATCGCATGCCCGAGATGTACTATAAGGGTGTCCTGAAGGGTGCCCGCCTTATAGTGGGCGAATGCTCGAAAGATGTAATTATTGAGTAGACTCGCATTTTGTTATCCTGTGCGCTGAAAACTTTGTTCATATGCTCTAAGCAACGCTTGTTAATTTAAAATATTACCTTCTGTGCTGCCGTTTATCAAATCTGAGAGATGGCAAGTCGTTGGCTTCAGCCCCCATGCCACAAGTGCTGGGGTGTTCGGGATAAACTTGAGCGCTCTTGTTCCCATTTTTGGGTCCTTCTAGGGAGGCGCTCAACACAACGAACGAGGCAACCGGACTTATAATGCTTGAACACTCCCACTTAGGCATAGAATTCTATAATTTTAAATTTCGGCAAAGCCCCTAGTGTTTGGAAGGCCGAATTCGGGGCGCTATCCACGCCTGGGCCGGACAAAGCCGGCTCCTCGCTCTAAGCGGCATAAGTCTTTAGGGACTCGAAAAAACCTCTCGAACAGCGACCAGCTCTCGCCTTATCATGATGGTCAGTTTTAGCTTTCTCCACTGAGGTGCTCGACCCAGCTCAACCGGGGCACAATCACAGTGGTTCTCCCAGCGCTACCTTATACCAAAACATGGGAGCCGGGCAAACCCAACTATTGACCCAAGACATGATTCAGAGCCGATGCATATAATGCTATAAGTTCGGGGTGCCGTACTTGTGAAAGTGTTCGGACTTATCACACCATAATTTGGGGAACTTAAGCCCCTGGTGTATTTGGCCGTACCAAAGTGTACGGACACAACATGTCATAAGTGAACATATATAGATAGAAAAAGGAATGCAATGATAGGCAAAAAGCGATGCATTGTTTATTCAAAAAATACTGCAATGAAAGCAGAACGATACAAATAGTGCGATAAGAAAGGGATGGGACTATTTAACATGTCCCCCTCCAGGGGTAGGCTACGGAATGGTATGTAAAACAGGTAATGCTCGTAATGGAGACCACCTGGATACTCGACGTAGCTTTTCTGCATCCCTGGCTGTTGCATCGTGAGTTCGGCAAGTCTATTACTGGACAGGACTTCTGAAGAACGGAGTCCTGACAATAAGAGAAAAAAAAGAATGACACATTTGGGAGCGCCTGTTGTGGTTGAGCCGCACTCTAGGCATGCCGTGGTCGTGCCCCTCCTCCTATGCCCATGGTATCTCCAAAGCGTAGTGATGTACGCGTGGTACTGGTCTCGCGATTTCGCGAGGGCTGGGGTTGGGGCCGCATTGCTACGCGTGCTCGGGACGTGCCAGGTGGTCTTGTTGTAGGTTACTCCGGGCGCGCTTGACGGTGTCCGGTCGCTTAACAGCCGGACTCGAGAATTGCCTTAAGAAGCTACTCTGTACTTCCGCCGCGAGAGCCGCTGTATGCTCTTCCGTTCGGAAAGAGCGCTCGGTGTTTCCGTTGACCGTAATGACTCCTCGAGGGCCTGGCATCTTGAGCTTGAGGTATGCGTAGTGCGGCACCGCATTGAGCTTTGCAAATGCGGTTCGTCCGAGCAGTGCGTGATAGCCGCTGCGGAACGGGACTATGTCGAATATTAACTCCTCGCTTCGGAAGTTCTCCAGGGATCCGAAGACCACTTCAAGTGTAATTGAGCCTGTACAATTGGCCTCTACACCTGGTATGACGCCTTTGAAGGTCGTCTTTGTGGGTTTAATCCTTGAGGTGTCTATGCCCATCTTGCACACTGTATCCTGATAAAGCAGGTTCAGGCTGCTGCTGCCGTCCATCAGGACTCTAGTGAGGTGAAATCCGTCGACGATTGGGTCTAAGACCAATGCGGCGAATCCGCCATGGCGGATGCTAGTGGGGTGGTCCCTTCGATCAAAAGTGATCGGGCAGGAGGACCACGGATTGAACTTTGGGGCGACTGGCTCCATCGCGTATACATCCTTGAGCGCACGCTTCCGCTCCCTTTTGGATATGTGGGTTGCGTATATCATGTTCACCGTCCGCACTTGTGGGGGAAAACCCTTCTGTCCTCTATTGTTCGGCGGCCGGGTTTCTTCCTCGTCATCGCTATGCAGCCCCTTGTCATTGTTTTCGGCAATTAACTTGCCTGCCAGCTTGAACACCCAACAATCCTTGTTGGTGTGATTAGCTGGCTTTTCGGGGGTGCCGTGTATCTGCCACGAGCGATCGAGTATCCGGTCCAAATTGGACGGGCCCGGAGTAGTTCCTTTGAATGGCTTTTTCCGCTGAACGGGTTTAGAGCCTCTGAATCCGGCGTTGACTACCGTATCTTCAGTATTATCGCCGTTAATGCGGCGCTTGTGCTTATTGCGACGCGACCTGCCGTTGCTGTCCTTGGTATCCGAACTACCAGAGTTTTTGGTTAGGTTGTTGCTGCGAGCTAGCCAGCTGTCCTCTCCCACACAGAAGCGGGTCATGAGTGATGTGAGGGCTGCCATGGATTTTGGCTTTTCCTGTCCTAGGTGCCGGGCAAGCCACTCATCGTGGATGTTATGTTTGAAGGCTGCAAGGGCCTCTGCATCCGGATAGTCAACGATTTGATTTTTCTTGGTTAAGAACCGTGTCCAGAATTGTCTAGCAGATTCGTGTGGCTGCTGAATTATGTGGCTTAGGTCATCGGCGTCTGGTGGTCGCACGTATGTGCCCTGGAAGTTATCAAGGAATGCGGCTTCCAGGTCCTCCCAATACCCAATTGATTCTGCTGGCAAGCTGTTGAACCAATGCCGAGCTGTTCCTTTAAGCTTGAGTGGGAGGTATTTGATGGCGTGAAGATCATCACCGCGGGCCATGTGGATATGAAGGAGATAGTCTTCGATCCAAACCGCAGGATCTATTGTGCTGTCGTAGGATTCAATGTTTATGGGTTTGAAACCTTCGGGGATTTGATGATCCATTACTTCATCTGTGAAGCATAGTGGGTGTGCGGTGCCTATGTATTGGGCTATATCACGACGCAGCTCAAACGAGCTTTGTCTACTGTGTTCGGCCCGGCCGGCATTGCTGTGTCCGGCGTGACGGTTGTCGTCACGTATGGTGAGGCGCCCACGCGATCCGTAGATCGATCTTGTTTGTCTTGCCTTGTCCTCCAATATGTCTCGTAAGTCCGGCGCATTCCCTCGTGGCTTTGTACTTTTCGAGCAACGCCGGGGTGCGGCTTTAGTGGAGGGCCTAGAGGCCTCTTTGTCGCGGCCACGAGGTGGCCGGTCGGCCGTATTGTGCACTGGTGATGTAGGTTTGTGTGCTTCCTCCTCTAATCGGGGTAGCAGCTTGCGTTTGGGGTAGCTTTTGGAGGGGCGTTCGAGTTCATACTCTTCGGCCGTAAGGACTTCAGTCCATATGTCGGCTAGCAAGTCTTGGTCAGCTCTAAGCTATTGCTGCTTTTTCTTGAGGCTGCTTGCCGTGGCAATAAGCCTACGTTTGAAACGCTCTTGTTCGACGGGATCCTCAGGCACGACAAATTCGTCGTCGTCGAGGCTTGCCTCGTCTCCGGAGGGAGGCATATAATTATTGCCCTCTACCTCTCTGTCTGCCGCTCTCTCATGAGGGTTGGCTTCTCCATCCTCCTGTGCTGAATCTTGCTGGAGGGGGTTGTCTTCGGCACTAACCGGGGTGTTATTGTCTCCGGTGCCGGAATCTCCATTCTTGCTGTGGCGGGATTTAGAGCGGCGCCGCTGACCACGCCGCTTAGGATGTTTCTTGGAGGGGTCATCCTCCGTTGTTCCATCGCCATTCCCATCCTTTGGGATGTCCACCATATATATGTCATATGACGAGGTGGCCTTCCAGTGCCCTGTAGGCGCTGGGTCTTGGTCATCTCCTGCATCGTCGTCCATACCGTCGATGTCTTCGGAGTCAAAGTTTAGCATGTCGGTTAAGTCATCGACAGTGGCTACGAAGTGGGTGGTGGGTGGGCTTTGAATTTCTTCTTTGTTCGCATCCCAATTGTCCTGACCATAATCCGGCCAGGGCTCTCCTGATAAAGAGAGACACTTTAGCGAATTCAGGATGTCGCCAAAAGGCGAGTCCTGAAAGATGTCTGCGGCAGTGAACTCCATCATCGGCACCCAATTGGACTCGATTGGCCGGGGCGCGGGAGGTTCGGAGTCCGGCACCTCGGAGTCACGGGCTTTGCGAAAGGCAGGGTCGGTATTCGGCTCTATCGCCGTAGAGGTAGCAGCCCCCGAGGCGGTGTCCAGCCACCCAGCCTCGATCGGCGTAGTCGGCTCCGAGCTAAGGGTCGGAGCGGATTCTTGTGCGGCATCCAGGGCACTGTCCGGCATCAAAGCTAAATCATGCCCATCGTGACAGTGCGGCACGCTCGGCTGTGGCTCGAATCCGTCAAAGATCAAGTCTCCGCGGATGTCAGCCGTGTAGTTCAAACTTCCAAATCTGACCTGATGGCCAGGGGCGTAGCTTTTGATCTGCTCCAGATGGCCAAGCGAATTGGCTCGCAGTGCAAAGCCGCCGAATACAAAGATCTGTCCGGGGAGAAAAGTCTCACCCTGGACCGCGTCGTGTTTGATGATCGAAGGAGCCATCGGGCCTATAGGTGACGACACAGAGGAACTCTCAATGAAAGCACCAATGTCGGTGTAAAAACCGGCGGATATCGGGTAGGGGGTCCCGAACTGTGCATCTAGGCGGATGGTAACAGGAGACAAGGAACACGATGTTTTTACCCAGGTTCGGGCCCTCTCGGTGGAGGTAAAACCCTACTCCTGCTTGATTGATATTGATGATATGGGTAGTACAAGAGTAGATCTACCACGAGATCAAGGAGGCTAAACCCTAGAAGCTAGCCTATGGTATGATTGTTGTTCGTCCTACGGACTAAAACCCTCCGGTTTATATAGACACCGGAGAGGGCTAGGTTACACAGAGTGGGTTACAATGGTAGGAGATCTACATATCCGTATCGCCAAGCTTGCCTTCCACGCCAAGGAAAGTCCCATCTGGACATGGGACGGAGTCTTCAATCTTGTATCTTCATAGTCTTGGAGTCCGGCCGATGGTGATATTTCGGCTATCCGGACACCCCCTAGTCCAAGACTCCCTCATCGAGTTACTCGAATCATTCAAAGGAGGATACCAGCCTATCATACCACATCACAACCATTTTAATAGCATGTAGGCACGCAAGGTAAACCATTATAAGTTCCTAGCTAATTAAGCATGGCATAAGCAACTATAATCTCTAATTGTCATTGCAAACATGTTTATTCATAATAGGTTGAATCAGGAACGATGAACTAATCATATTTACAAAAACAAGATAGGTCGAGTTCATACCAGCTTCTCTCATCTCAATCTGTCCATCATATATTGTCATTATTGCCTTTCACTTGCACAACTGAATAGTGTGGATAATAATAATAGTGCATGTGCATTGGACTAAGCTGGAATCTGCAAGCATTCAATTCAAGGGAGAAGACAAGGTAATATGGGCTCTTGGTTAAATCAACAATCATGCATATGAGAGCCACTTAAACATTTTCATTATGGTCTTCTCCTCTCGACCCCCAAAGAAAAGAAAAGAAATAAAGCTATTTACACGGGAAAGCTCCCAACAAGCAAAAGAAGAACGAGAAATCTTTTTGGGTTTTCTTTTTAATTACTACTACAAGCATGGAAAGTAAGCTAACTAATTTTTTTGGTTTTTCATAAAGTTTATCAAACACACAAGAAGAAAGCTAGAAAAAGAAATTAAACTACCATGGATAGTACAATGAAAAAGTATGAGCACCGACAACTAGAATGAGTGTGTGAACATGAATGTAATGTCGGTGAGAAATACGTACTCCTCCAAGATTAGCATTTTGGCCTAAGTTGGTCTATGCCCATGGATCGCGGCTACCTCCCCGGGGTAGTGAGGAGCGTCATTGCACTGCCACTAGATGGCGATCTCCTTCGGATCCCATTGATAAGATGGCGGTCGATAAGGGTCAAGTGGTGGTTCCGACTCAAGCTCTGGAGCGGATGTCTGGCCGCGGAGAGCATAGAAGACCTCCGGCAAGACGAGGTAAGGGCCTGCAGTTAAATCATACAAAGAGGGCGCAGGCAAGATAATAGTCTCACTGTGTTTCTTATGAAATCTCAAATTATACAGAAGCATCTTATCATAGTTTTTAACAATAAACTCATGCGCTACCATGCTCTTATAATCTAGAAAGGTAGGGGGTAGCAATTTTTCCTCTTTGTCAAAATGCCTAATAGGTATCCTGAAATGTTTAGCAAGACGTGCAGCATAGATACCTCCAAAAATGGGGCCTTTTGTATGGTTTAGGCTTAATCCTTCAGCAATAATAGCACCCATACTAACAGAATTATCACGAAATAAAGCATGGAACAAAATAATAATATCAGGAACACTAAGGTTTCCATAGTTTTCGCGACTAATTAAGCATCGACTAGCACATATTGCAAAGTAGCGTAAAATAGGAAAATGTATGCTAGTAATTCTTGCATCGGAAACCTTCCTCGGTTCCCCTACGGTAATAGTATGAATAAATCCATCCACATCTTTATGATATGGTTCCTCTAAGCTGCCCCCGAAAGGTATCTTGCAAACCGCACAAAATTCATCTAGTGGCATCTCCCTAGCAACATCATATAAATGAAACTCTACTGAAGGAGGTGATTTCTTAGGATAATAGTAGAAGTTTTGCATAAAAGTATTGGTGAGTAAGAGATACTGTTCAATATGGTCGTGGAGGAATTCGGTGAGGCCCGCATTATCAGCCAATGAATAAAAATCATCATAAATCCCAGCTGCTCTCAAGAAATCATCACAAGGCCATTCACACGGCCGTACTTCCACCACACAAGGAAGATTATACTTGGGCTTTTCATTATCCTTAGCCTGCTTATCCTTGGAGCCTTGGCTAGAAGAGCCCCTCAAGAAAAATCTCTTCATCATTTTCTAAAAATTTCTGAAATTTAGTAACTCAAAATAAAAGAGAATCAAACTCAATAATATTGATAGCAACTACTCCCATAAGTGCCTAGAGGCTATATCATGCATTAGAATTACTTGGGACCTCATAAATTTGACATGCAAGCTCAAGAACAGGGTCGCAAGTTTGCAATGAATAAAGCACTAGAACGAAAACTAATTGGACCACTGGAGGAGTCACATACCAAGGAAAAATCCCCCAAAGCAGTTTTGTGGATGGAGCTTTGATCAGGGAGATCGAAAATGGCAGCAAAGTGAGCTAGAACTCGTGGTTGAGCTGAATGGTGATTTTTTTGGGAGGAGGAAGTGTGTGGGTGCAGGAATAAGTGGAGGGGAGCCACCATGGGCCCATGAGGCAGGGGGCGCGCCCTGTAGGGGTGGGCGCGCCCTGGACCCTCGTGGCCAGGTGCTTGCTCCCCCTGCTGTGTTCTCAGTGCCAGATATTCTCAAATATTCCAGAAAAAATCATACTGAATTGGCAGGGCGTTTGGAGAATTTTTATTTTTGGGGTATTTTTAATTGCATGGATAATTCAGAAAACAGACAGAAAATACTATTTTTGCTTTATTTATTTTGAATAACAGAAAGCAAAAAGAGGGTACAGAAGTTTGTGCCGTCTAACTTCATCCATCTCATGATCATCAAAAGGAATCTACTAACAAGGTTGATCAAGTCTTGTTAACAAACTCATTCCGAATAACATGGAACAGGAGAAATTTCGAATAACACTAGGTCACCTCAACGGGGATATGAACATTCCCAATAATAAGAATATCATATTTCTTCTTGACAGTAGGAAGAGGAAATTCAAAACCTCCAATAATAATCATTGGAATTTTTCCAATAGAATTGATGCTATGAACTTGAGGTTGCTTCCTCGGAAGGTGTACCTTATGCTCATTACCATTAACATAAAAAGTGCATTGCCTTTGTTGCAATCGATAACAGCCCTTGGAGTATTCAAAAAAGGGTCTACCAAGGATAATCAACATACTATCGTCCTCGGGAATATCAAGAATAACAAAGTCCGTTAAGATAGTGACATTTGCAACCACAATAGGCACATCCTCACAAACACCGACATGTATAGCAGTTGATTTGTCAGCCATTTGCAAAGATATTTCAGTAGGTGTCAACTTATTCAATTCAAGTCTACGATATAGAGAGAGAGGCATAACACTAACACCGGCTCCAAGATCACATAAAGCAGTTTTAACATAGTTTCTTTTAATGGAGCATGGTATAGTTTGTACTCCCGGGTCTCCAAGTTTCTTAGGTATTCCACCTTTAAAAGTATAATTAGCAAGCATGGTGGAAATTTCAGCTTCCGATATCTTTCTTTTATTTGTAATAATATCCTTCATGTATTTGGTTCACTTTAAGCATATCAGTTAAGTGCATACGTAAGAAGATAGGTCTAATCATTTCAGCAAAGCGCTCAAAATCCTCATCATCCTTTTTCTTGGATGGCTTAGGAGGAAAAGGCATGGGTTTTTGAACCCATGGTTCTCTTTCTTTACCGTGCTTCCAAGCAACAAAGTCTCTCTTATCATAATGTTGATTCTTTGATTGTGGGTTATCAAGATCAACAGCAGGTTCAATTTCTACATCACTATTATTGCTAGGTTGAGCATCAACATGAACATTATCATTAACGTTATCACTAGGTTCATGTTCATTTCCTGATTGTGTTTCAGCATCATAAATATAAATATCATTGGGATTCTCAGGTGTTTCTATAACAGGTTCACTAGAAGCATGCAAAGTCCTATCATTTTTCTTTTTCTTCTTTTTAGAAGGACTAGGTGCATCTAAATTATTTATCTGAGAATCTTGCTCAATTCTCTTAGGGTGGCCTTCAGGATACAAAGGTTCCTGAGACATTTTACCAGTTCTAGTAGCCACTCTAACAGGAAAATCATGTTTATTATTTAATTCATCGAGCAATTCACTTTGAGCTTTAAGTACTTGTTCAGCTTGAGTGGTAACCATAGAAGCATATTTACTAATGAGTTTAGGTTCACCTTTAACTCTAGTCATATAATCACTCAAGCGTCCAATCATGCAAGAATTACTCTTTAATTCTCTACCAACATAAGCATTAAAATTTTCTTGACTAGCCATAAAGTCATCAAATTCATATAAACATTGGCTAGGAAACTTAGTAGAGGGGATTTCAACTTTATCGTATCTATAGAGAGAATTTATGTTTACTACCTGTGTCAGGTTATCAAGACCATGTGTTTCTTCAATAGGTGGTATATTAAGACCATGTATTTATTCAACAGGAGATAAAGTCTCAACATCTTCAGCTTTAATACCTTTCTATTTCATAGATTTCTTTGCCTCTTGCATATCTTCTGGACTGATAAATAGAACTCCCCTTTTCTTCGTAGTTGGTTTAGGAATTGGCTCAGGAGTTGGCTCAGGAAGAGTCCAATTATTTTCATTAGTCAACATATTATTCAATAGCAATTCGGCTTGATCGACTGTTCTTTCCCTGAAAACACAACCAGCACAAATATCCAAGTGGTCCTTGGAAGCATCAGTTAGTCCATTATAGAAGATATCAAGTATTTCATTTTTCTTGAGAGGATGATCAGGCAAAGCATTAAGTAATCGGAGAAGCCTCCCCCAAGCTTGTGGGGGACTCTCTTCTTCAATTTGCACTAAATTGTATATTTCCCTTAAAGCAGCTTGTTTCTTATGAGCGGGGAAATATTTAGCAGAGTAGTAATAAATCATATCCTGGGGACTACACACACAACCAGGATCAAGAGAATTAAACCAAGTTTTAGCATCACCCTTTAATGAGAATGGAAATATCTTAAGCATATAATAGTAGTGAAATTTCTCATCATTTGTGAACAGGGTAGCTATATCATTGAGCTTAGTAAGATGCGCCACAAAAGTTTCAGATTCATAGCCATAAAAAGGATCAGATTCAACCAAATTAATTATCTCAGGATCGACAGAGAATTCATAATTCTTATCAGTAACAAAGATAGGTGAACTAGCAAAAGCAGGGTCATATTTCATTCTAGCATTTAGAGATTTATGTTTTAGTTTAGCTAATAACTTCTTAAGATCAGATCTATCATTGCAAGCAAGAATATCGCTAGTAGTTTCTTCATCCATAACATAACCATCTGGAACAACAAGCAATTCATATTCAGGGGGAGAACCTTCATCATCACTATCTTCAATAATATCAGTTTCAATTATTTCATTCTCTCTAGCTCTAGCAAGTTGTTCATCAAGAAATTTACCTAATGGCACAGTAGTATCAAGCATAGAAGTAGTTTCATCATAAGTATCATGCATAGCAGATGTGGCATCATCAATAACATGCGACATATCAGAATTAATAGCAGAAGCAGGTTTCGGTGTCGAAGCTTACTCATAACAGAAGGAGAATCTAGTGTAGTGCTAGATGGCAGTTTCTTACCTCCCCTCGTAGTTGAGGGAAAAATCTTAGTTCTTTCTTCTTTCAAGTTCCTCATAGTGACTAGCAGATATAAATCCCAAGTTACTCAAATAATAGAGCTATGCTCCTTGGCAACGGCACCAGAAAATAGTCTTGATAACCCACAAGTATAGTGGATCGCAGCGGTTTTCGAGGGTAGAGTATTCAACCCAAATTTATTGATTCGACACAAGGGGAGCCAAAGAATATTCTCAAGTATTAGTAGTTGAGTTGTCAATTCAACCACACCTGGATAACTTAGTATCTGCAACAAAGTATTTAGTAGCAAACTAGTATGGAAGTAACGGTAACAGTAGCAAAAGTAATGGTAGCAGTTTGTAGTAATTGTAACAGTGGCAACGATAAAGTAAATAAGAAAAGAGCAATATGTGAAAAGCTCGTAGGCATTGGATCAGTGATGGATAATTATGTCGGATGCGATTCCTCATGTAATAGTTATAACATAGGGTGACACAGAACTAGCTCCAACTCATCAATTTAATGTAGGCATGTATTCCGAATATAGTCATACGTGCTTATGGAAAAGAACTTGCATGGCATATTTTGTCCTACCCTCCCGTGGTAGCTGGGTCCTAATGGAAACTAAGGGATATTAAGGCCTCCTTTTAATAAAGTACCGGACCAAAGCATTAGCACTTAGTGAATACATGAACTCCTCAAACTACGGTCATCACCGAGAAGTATCCCGATTATTGTCACTTCGGGGTTGTCGGATCATAACACATAATAGGTGACTCTAGACTTGCATGATAGGATCAAGAACTCACATATATTCATGAAAACATAATAGGTCCAGATCTAAAATCATGGCACTCAGGCCCTAGCGACAAGCATTAAGCATAGCAAAGTCATAGAAACATCAATCTCAGAACATACTGGATACTAGGGATCAAACCCTAACAAAACTAACTTGATTACATGGTAAAGCTCATCCAACCCATCACCGTCCAGGAAGCCTATGATGGAATTACTAACGCACGGCGGTGAGCATCATGAAATTGGTGATGGAGGATGGTTGATGATGACGACAGCAACGAATCCCCCTCTCCGGAGCCCCGAACGGACTCCAGATCAGCCCTCCCGAGAGAGATTAGGGCTAGGCGGCGGCTCTGTATCGTAAAACGTGATGAAACTTTCTCACTGATTTTTTCTCTCTGCAAAAGCAAATATATGGAGTTGGAGTTGTGGTCGGTGGACGTCCTGGGGGCCCACGGCGCGCCCTAGGGGAGGGGGCAAGCCCCCACCCTCGTGGACAGTGTGTGGGCCCCCTGACGCTGATTCTTTTGCAAATATTTTTTATTAATTCTGAAAAGTTGCTCCGTGGATTTTCAGGTCATTCTGAGAACTTTTATTTCTGCACAAAAATAACACCATGGCAGTTCTGCTGAAAACAACGTCATTCCGGGTTAGTTCCATTCAAATCATGCAAGTTAGAGTCCAAAACAAGGGAAAAAGTGTTTGGAAAAGTAGATACGACGGAGATGTATCACTTGCGATTCTGCATCTTGGTGACACCGAGTTGTTCCACTCGGTCACACCGACAGTGTCAGGATATATATACTGTCGGGTCAAATTTTGGAAATTTCTCCAAAATCTATTCGCCCGCGCGTGTCCTGCTCTGCCGTCTTTGGTCCGCGGATCGTCCTCTCGTCGCCAGCGACTTCCCGGCGCTGGTCTCCACCTCCGTCAACGGAAATCTTCACCTCCGTTCCCGCCATAACAAGCTCATCGCCAAGTTAGGGTATGAGTTCGACAGTTTGTGCAATCTTTTAACTCTGATTCTTAGCACAAAGACAATGCCATGTTTCTTTCCAAGTATGAGATCAATCTATCCATAGAAAACTTCCTTTAAATTAGTTTTGATTCAAAAATTTAGGGTTAGGTTTGCGCCAAACTCATCTCGGACCGATCGAATTGTAGAAATCAGTCTCACCGATTTGGTTTAGGACATTGCACTTGTAATTTTTGGTCAGACCGAAACTTGCAAATCGGTGTGACTGAGTTCAGGACTTTGTGAAACCCTAGCAAACTCGAAGTCACCGAACTGTGTCTTGGTCTGACCGATTCCACTACTTTAGACTCCAAAGTTGCTTCAGTGTCACCGAGATTTAAAAATCGGTAGCTCCGAAATGCTTTCTGTGGAAAACTAAACCTAAGTTTTTGACTCATTCTTTTTGCAAAAACTCCGCACTTTGTAATGCTCATCTCCTATATCTCATCTATAACTATTCACAGGGTCAGCTCTCTGTTTGCAGTGTCAAAATGTCTGATCAGAGTGACAGCCAGAACAAGTCAGAGGAGCAGATGGATCTCGGTGAGGGCACTAGTCCCTCTGGCAACTTTGATGAGGGAAGCAGGAGCACACCAAGCAACCTGCCTAAGGCAACAACTAGGCAGAGAAAGAAGAAAACCTTAGATTCTGAGGACGAAGACTTTGAAGTTGAGGAAGTGACTTCAAAGAAGAAGGTGCTCAAGAAAGAATACGCTGTTGCTGCTACTACCAAGCCAGGTCAGCACAAGAAAGCACCTGCTAGGAGAGTGCCAATGTAAAAGGCCAGGGAATCAACACAAGAGACAATGGAATTCACTCTTGAGCCCAGAGAAGATGGAGATGGCAAGAAAAGAAAAGAAAGGGTCAGGAAAATAGTTGCAACAGTGCTTGGAAATCCATCAATGAGGAGAGATTCTGCAGGAGAAGAGGAAGAATAGGATGCTGCACCAGCACCCAAGTCACAAAAGCTTATGGGGATGCCACCAAGTCAGGGGCCGCTCCTTCTGAGCCCAAGACTGCCCCAAAGCTCCAGCTCAAACTGCCAAGTCTGCACCCAGTAGAAGCCCTAGGAACATTCCTGCTACATAGAAGAACAAGGCCCCAGTGCCTAAGGTTGAAGAAGAAGAATATGAAGCCCAAGTGCTCAGAAAACTCAAGCCAAAGATACTAGACCATGATGACAATCATCCAGTAGCATAAAACATGAAGGAGAGAAAGGATGCAGGTCTCAGACTATGGAGACAAGCAGATCCATATGCTGTGAGGAGGAGAACTGCTGTGTACTACAGGTTTCACACCAAAGAACAGCAAGATTTCTATGAGACAGTGCTACCTGACAAGAAGCCCATAGTGTCTGACATGAAGTGGGTTGATTGGAAATACATTGATGCTAATGAAGATCACTTTCCTGGAGTGCATGAAAGCTTCAAGCTCAATGGAGTTGACAAGTTTGTGGGTCAGAAATTGACCAAGTGGAATAATGAGCTCATTATGCAATTCTACTCAACAGCTCATTTCTATCTTGATGGAAAAATTGTCTGGATGTCTGAAGGTACAATGTACCAATCATCTATTGATGAGCGGTCCAAGCTCATAAATGCCCCCAAAGAAGGTGAGAAAGACATTGATGTCTATGATGAGAATAAGAAGGATCACAACTCCATGGCCAACATGTACAAGGAGATACCTGAAAAAGCCTTGGAGACACACAAGCTAGGCTCACTGTATTACTTGATGTCTAGATTGGCCACAATGAACACCATTATAAGGCACACCTTGTTGCCCAAATCAGGAGATCATAGGATGATCAAAGGCCACTCCATCAACTTACTCCAGCTCTTTGATTTGCCCCAGAAATTCAAGGTCATGAGTTTGATTTTTGAGACCATCAAGAGAACAGCTGCTAACCAGAAGAGGTCATGTGAGTATGCTCCACACATACAGATGTTGATAAATTCCAAAATGATTAAAGGTGTCTACTTGTTGGACAAAGAGCATCTTCCCTTGAGGCCTGATTTTGAGGACAACACTGTTGTCATGAATGCTGAAGATCCCACATCTGTGGAAGCTCAAGAGAAGAGGCAGAAAGCAAAAGCTGAGAAGGCAGCCAAGATGCCAAGTGCTGTAGAAGCTTCACAAGTGCTCCACAAGTCAAAGAAACAACTTGGATATCTTATTCAAGCTACCTTGAGGATTGAGAAAGGATTGGCCACCCTGACTCAGAACCAAGAGATCCTGGAGAGGATCATTGAAACAAAGTTCTATGATCTGGACTTGAAGGCGACAGAAATTCAAACGGAAGTTGAGAAACTCCAGCAAGAAGCACAAGAGAGGAAGGAGGAATTAACTACTGAAGTATTTTAGAGAGTGCCTAGGGCATAGAGATCTGCAGCAGTGCCAGTACCAGACACTAGAGCTACATCATCAGCACCTGCAGCCACAGCTCCAGTTGCCCCTCCAGTGGCAACTCCACCAGCTCCATCAACTTCAACAGATGCTTTCATCCTTGGAGTCCTCCCAACACCACCTCCTGAAGATCAAGCTTAGAGAGCCACATAACACTATGCATTTTCAAGCCTTTTGGTAACTTGTTGCCAAAGCGGGAGAAAGTGTATAGATCATAGGCTGAGAGAGAGAGAGCTTTGCTTCTTTTGCTACTTATTTGCGCTCTTGCTTGGTTGATACTTTATGATTGTGTGTGTGAGATACTTTGTATGGTCATGTGTTTGATAATATCATGCTTAATGCTTGTGCTTGGATGATGATATTATCTATCTTTTATGTATGATCATTCACTGTGCCTTGGTGATGAGTGCTTGTTCCTATTTCTATCATTTTGAGCGCTCCACCATGATGTATGTGACATGGAAGAGTAACCCATGATCCTAATTGGTTGTGCATTTGCATTCAAAAGCAAATCTTAAATAATGCACAAAATTAGGGGGAGCTCTTGCTTATCACATACTTCTCAAAGTGACGATGTTTTTTATTCTTATTATCATTTGCCGAAGCTTTGATCTATATGTTGTCATCAATTATCAAAAAGGGAAAGATTGAAAGTGCAACTAATCCCTGGGTGGTTTTGGTAATTCATAACATATAGCTCATTGAACTAATGCTCTTTCAAGATGATCATTTCAGAAAGTTCAATGATTGGCATGGCATGGACTAGAGATGTGGACCCCTCAAAATGCTAAGGACACATATTGGCAACAAGCTCAAGACTCTACATTTTCATTTTAGTGATCCAAGATCGCATTGAGTCCATAGGAAAGCCTATACTATTAAAAGGGGATGAGGTGTTGCTTAATGCTTGCTTGCTCAAAATTCTTAGTGATATGCTCCAAAACCCTCAACCACTTTCTCATTTCCACATATGTCCTAAACCTAAAAGTCAAACTCGGCCCCACTGATTTGATATATCCAGCGCCACCGAGTTCATTTGACATAGCCACTGCCAAACCCTAATCAGTTCGGTTTCATCGATAGGGATCTCGGTCTCACCGAGATGGGATTGCAAACTCCCTGTTTCCTTTTCGTAACGTTTTGGTCCCACCGAAATGAGCGAATCGGTCCCACCGAGTTTGCAATGCAAACTCCTTGTTTCCTTTTCGTAACGTTTTGGTCCCACCGAAATGAGCAAATCGGTCCCACCGAGTTTGCCTGACCAACTCTCTATGTGCCTATTACTGAAATCGGTCCCACCGAGTTCATGTGATTGGTCTCACCGAGATTACGTTATTCCCCAACCCTAGCGCACTGGTTCCACCGAGTTGATCATATCGGTCCACCGAAAAGCCTAACATTCATATTTTGACCTGAATCGGTCTGACCAAGTTTCACCATTCGGTCTCACCGAGTTTGGGAATCTGTGTGTAACGGTTAGATTTTGTGTGGAGGCTATATATACCCCTCCACCCATTCTTCATTGGTGGAGAGAGCTATCAGAACGTGCCTACACCTCCACCATTCATTTTCTGAGAGAGAACCACCTATTCATGTGTTGAGACCAAGACATTCCATTCCAACCGCAAGAATCTTGATCTCTATCCTTCCCCAAGTTTCTTTCCACTCAAATCATCTTTCCACCATAGCTAAATCTGTGAGAGAGAGTTGAGTGTTGGGGAGACTATCATTTGATGCACAAGAGCAAGGATTTTGTGGAGTTGAACCAATGAGTTTGTAAGGGCAAGGAGATTGCCTACTTCAAGAAGATCTACCCAAGTGAGGCAAGTCCTTTGTGGGCGATGGGCATGGTGGGATAGACAAGGTTGCTTCTTCGTGGACCCTTTGTGGGTGGAGCCCTCCATGGACTCGTGCAACCGTTACCCTTCGTGGGTTGAAGTCTCCATCAACGTGGATGTACGATATCACCACCTATCGAAACCACGCCAAAAATCTCTGTGTTAACATTGTGTTTGCTCCCTCCAAACTCCTCCCCTTTACTTTGTTGCAAGTTGCATGCTTTACTTTCCGCTGCTCATATACTCTTTGCCTGCTTGCTTGAATTGTATTGTGAATGCTTGACTAGTGCTAAATTGCTGAAATCTGCCAAGAATTAAAATTGGGAAAAGGCTAGGTTTTATTTGGTCAAGTAGTCTAATCACCCCCCTCTAGACATACTTCATATCCTACAACCCGTCAAGAATCAAACCTCATAACACTAACTTTAAACGAGTGATACCCAGTGTGGAGGCCCATCGTACGGGCTCATTACACTGGAAGTGGTATTCGGCTCTCTAGACAACTTCCATAGCGAAGATCTGATCTTTGATATCGTCCCTTTCCGCAGTGGCTATCACGTGTTGCTCGGACGAACCACTTTCACCCGTTTTAATGCGGTCCTGCACTATGCTTATTTGAAGCTTAAAATGCTCGGACCACATGGCGTCATCACAGTCAATGGAAATATGGAGCGCTCCCTCCGTAAAAAAGAGCACACCGCGGCCCTAGCACTCGAGGTGCATGGCGGCCTTATCAAGTTGAATAATTCACTGGCCATCAAGACCAATGACATTGCCGAAAGAGTTCAGTCCACACCTCATGGAGATAGCTCGATGGATCTGGACCTTGAATAGCAGTTCTGCCTCCGCCGACTGCCCCATAATGCCGCGGTATATGTATCGCGTGTACATAACTACGCACTTAAATTACCTTGGGCAACGCCGGAGGCACACTGCAGAAAAGGTCCATAGTACGGTTCGACCCTAGTCGGACCTCACATACCTCATTTTTCTTTCACTGCAGGTTCATTCGAAAATCTACTAGCTGTATGGTTGCATGAGGGCTCCCTCCTCGGCCCCTCATTCTCTTCTTTATAGACAACCATCTAATCCTCTTGTCAAAGGATTCACTACTAAGGAGAAGCGGCGCAGACGTGTGGCACGGCACCATTGAGATCTTCAAACCACTACTTTTAGGCCCTGTGTAAACCTTTGCCTTATGTAAATTTTTGGTATGTAACATGGCCTCAATATTCATGGCATTATCTGTCGAAATGTGTCTCGACGTATTAATAAGGATATAAAGGAAGAAGATGATTGTCGGTGTCAAAACCGGCGGATCTCGGGTAGGGGGTCCCGATCTGTGCGTCTAAGGCTAATTGTAACAGGAGGCAAGGGACACAATGTTTTACCCAGGTTCGGGCCCTCTCGATGGAGGTAGAACCCTACTTCCTGCTTGATTGATCTTGATGATATGAGTATTAAAAGAGTTGATCTACCACGAGTTCGTAGAGGCTAAACCCTAAGAGCTAGCCTATGATGATTATGATTGTTGTGATCGTCCCTATACGGACCAAACCCTCCAGTTTATATCGACACCGGAGGGGGCTAGGGTTTACACAGAGTCGGTTACAAACAAGGAAATCTAATATCCGGATCGCCAAGCTTGTATTCCACGCAAAGGAGAGTCCCATCTGGACACGGGACGAAGTCTTGAGTCTTGTATCTTCACGGTCCAACAGTCCGGCCAAAGTATATAGTCTGGCTATCCGGATACCCCCTAATCCAGGACTCCCTCAGTAGCCCCTGAACCAGGCTTCAATGACGATGACTCTGGTGCGCAGTTTTTCTTCAGCATTGCAAGGCGGGTTCCATCTTCGAATACCCCAAAGCAATTATTGAACACTTAAATCGTGTCCGGATCTGCAAGATGATCTTCACATACCACCGTAGAAATAACGATATTCCACAAATGTAATCTGCTAACAACTTCAAACAACGTGACATGACACTATGGTCGAGTCATTATTCGAACCGTTTTCCCACAACCAGCCACAGTGCATATTGCGAGGCGGTTTCCTTGGCATGTTTTGTCGAAGCAGAGGTCATGTCCCCTTATACTTTCCTTAATATCTCGACATTCATCGTCGTGTGTGAGGCCTTTCTCCGTATTTCACCCCGCTTCAGTTTATGGTTGAAGATTTTCAACGTGAAGCCCAAGGTGGTGAATGGCGAGCACGCCGAGTGCGGCGGCGCTATGGTGAGCAAGATGCCTAAGGTCATATGGCCAACGGGCTCCTTCAATGATTCCGTCAAGGAGTGGCAGCAGCAGTGGTTCTATATCACTGAACCGTGCGGTAAAAAGTGGGCCGTTGCTCCTGAATTCAGATCTGGAGCCCCACTGCAGCTCACGTCTTGGCCTGAGAAGGGCCTGAACTGGTCCTCATCCGACGAGCTGTCAGTTCTCCAAACGCGAGTCCAGAGCGTGGTTGATAAGGATGTCAAACTTGTCAACATAGTCCAGGTGATGTTGGTTCGCCTGATTCTCCCTTGCCAGTGTTGAGCCTGCACTTTGTGGGAATACGACCCAACCGAGCACCAGACCCTACGGGAGCTCTACGGCTCCTCCCACAAGGACATCTAGAAGGTGCTCTTCAAGTCCGGCAAGCTGTGGCCGGGTTCCACCGAGGACCACGGGTATCAGCTATCCCGCTCTGCCAGTCCGGTAAGTCATTGATGTGCTTTGTCCACCCATTTTTTAGCTGGTATGTCCCGAGGGAGATGCTTTTATCATGCTTTCCACAATAATCCCAGTAATGGACGAAAAAGGTGGTGCAGATACACTGTCCAGCCCCGCTGCTGGAGGAACCGGCAAGACCTCTTCTAATGAAGATGCTAGTCCCAGCGCCTTACGAGGCGCCGAAGAAAGAGGCCACCAAGAAGGTCAAGAAGACCCGGAGCAGCCTCCATCGCCGTGATACTTCAGACACAAAACACGAAGACCCAGCGATCATCCCTCCTCCGAAGACGAAGAGGAGGAAGAAGAAGACGAGCCCTCCATAGGGGGAGGGGAGAAAAGGGCGGCTGCCTCATCCCTGGAGGCCGAATCGCCAAAGAGGGGGATAGGTTCCCTCCCGGAGGCGTCCACCACAGCTGCCCATAGCAGCCCGGAGTGGGATCCCCGGGCCCAGCCCCTGGTAAAGTCGTGAGTATACGAAATACGAACACGCCTACGTGCCCGAGGTCATTAGGATGTAGTAGTTTTAACTCTCGCCATATTTTGTGCAGCTCGGCGAGGACCCACGCCGGACAATCCTCGTCGGAGGATTCGCTGAGCTCAGATGCCCTGGAGACTAGACACGACACTGAGGTGTCGTCTCAGCGGGACCCGGACCAGGTGGGGCATATCTTGGGGCCGGATACACGGGAGCAGCGGTTCTCATGCTTGTTGATGGCGGGGGCGATCTTGGATTCGGCCCGCAGCCGGACACGGTCTTGGAGACCTTTAAAGCTCCTTGATCTGGCGAGCAGCCACCTTTGACGGGGGAAGCCCGCCTGCTCCGCCAACAACCTCTGTCCAAGCAGAGTTGCCGGGCGGCATATCGACAACGCTAAAGAGTGCGTCCATCGTGGATGAACATCGCGCCCTCATGGGTGCGGTGATTGAAAAGATTCAGTCCGCTGAGAGCGGACTGAATGAATCCTGCCTTACCCTTATAAAAGGCTTTGAGGTATGTTTATAGAAACGATTGTCATAGTATGAGTAGTAGCCCCTGATGCACTATCTGGTGAAAGAGAGAGAGCCGATCCGGGGATCAAATTTCCACTTCACAGGAGACTCAGTAAATGACATATATCCCTTTGTTTGAAAACAGGCATCCGTAGAAACGACCGCCTCTCATAATGCAGAGGTGTCCGGACTAAAGCGGAGTCTGGAACGGGCCGAAGAAGAACTTGGCCGCTTGAAGAAGCAGTTGGAGGACAAGCAAGGTATGTTGAAACCTTGTCCTAAATTCGGCACGAATGAGTATTTGTGCCTGATGAAAATATTTTTATTGTATGCTTTTAGGAGCTAGTGCCGAAATTGAGGCATTGAAGAAAGCTGTGGCCGAAGCCAACAAGAAGGCTGCCGCAGAGCAGGATCTTCGTGAGAAGCACGAGGCTAGGGTCATTGAAGATGAGCGAGAGCTCCAGGAGGCCGTGAAGAAAGGTGAGACCTTGGAGCTGAGTCTAACAGGGAAAGAATCCGAACTCGCCCAGGCTCTCCAGACCGCAGATAATGCTCGGGAAGAAGCCTGAAGGACATTCAAGAGGCATGAAGGGTTGCGGCTGGTAAGGCTTTTTGTACTCCAGGCCGAAATCCAACATTTGGCGCGCTAGGTAGGGGTGCGCCGGGATCCGCCTTCCGCCACTTTGTGCCCCGTCGCATCGTCATCACCATGTCCGGTGACCAGGCGGGTAACCCAGATCCTTGGGCGGCTTGGTCCACCCGCGCAGAGCCACTCGCCCCGGGCGACCCCATGCCCCAGGCAGCTCGCGGTCCACAGGGCGCTGCGGGCTGCGGGCGACGCGGACAGACCTCGACAGCCCTAACACCGCGGCAGACGCGGTCGGAAGCGAGGGCCTCCAACCACGCCGCTGCAACGGCGCCGTACACCCGCCGGGAGCAGGCGAACTCAAGGGCCGCGCTCACGGTGGCCCGAGAGCTGCTGCAGTGCAGACTGATGGTAGGCGGCCGCGATGTGCTGCTAGAGCGGGTAGCGGAGCTCCTGGGCTTCGCCGCCTCGGGGGCTCACCCCTTCTGCACACCGCTCCTGCCTCAGGTCCAGGGCGGCCCGCGCGGGGGCCCCGCATGCAACCGCGGGCTCCAAAGCTACTCCAACACCAGCGAAGCCGTCAGCACAGGGCTGCCTGCAGCTCTGGCTCCGCTTCCCGTCAGTGAAGAAGGACTCGTCGTGACCCATGGCCCCCGTGGGCCGCCGCGCTACCATCACCAGGCCGGCACGTCAAGCAGAGCTGCATGGCACGCGGAGCCCTACGGCGCAGCCTTCGGGGTGACGGCCGCGGAAGAGTACGTGCCCCACATGATGGATCAAGGGCACCCGCGCGAGGGCGAACAAGGCTCGCTCCTCAGCCCAAGCTGGGGGGACGAGGCGCCAGAGGCTGAGCTCTTCCAGGAACCCCGGGACGGCCCCACCGGCCATGCTGGGGCGACGATTATCGGGTACCACTAATCCCTCAGGAGCAGGCATACACTAACCATGGGTCGCAGGAGGTGCAGGTCGCCACAGCAAGCAGCTGCCCCACTCCAGTAGTCTCTTACCCCTCAGGAGGGGGGCGTCGGGGGCTGCAGGAGAGGGGCAGAGATCCAACATCACCACCGCGGTATTCGGATCAAGGCGTTCCCAGGAGGTAGGCCCTCTGCTGGGGAGGTGCCTCCGGGCCTGCCCCTGGCGGAGGACCCCTGGTCGTCGAGGGAACCGCTGGCGACCGCTCTACCCCATCGGCAGCGTCCTGGTTTCTAGTCGTCGTTGATGGCACTAGAGTGTGGTGCAAGGCGGGCCCCTCGTCTGGTGATATGAAGCAAGGCTGGTACTTGTGAAGAAGTCCCAGTGCCTGTGAAGCTCGCCGCCCCGTGACACTCTCACGTAATAATGAGTGGGGTTGTACACGCCCCGGATTCTCAGGGGTGCCGGCCTCAGGCCCTGGGGCTCCCTCCCACGCCCAGTTGCAGCACTTAGCTCCGCGCTGATGAGAAGACGTCCAAGACTAGACTAGGTGCCGGACGCGGCCTTTTGTTTGCTTTCATTGCTTTTCCCTTGGTTGCTGCTTTCCCCCGCTGGATTTAAGTTGAACTCGAATTTGAAATTTGCGTGTGTTGGTGATGGGGTGCTTAGTCTCGTTCGAACAACCTCGCGCGTTTCGGTTACGACCTCGCCTCAGCTGCCTTCCCTCGCGAGCCGGGTCAGGCCTAGCTCACGTGCAGCCCAGACTGCCGCTGACGTACCCTCTCAGGAGGTTTTTTCACTGCAGATCCTACGGATTCAATCAGGAGGCGTTCGAGGCACCACAGCCTCCCACAAATTATCTCAGGACCCGTGCAGGATGAAGGTAAACTAACCAACCGGCTCATCACCTAGCAAACCACCTGGCACGGGCCTATGAGCAATGCAGCATTAACTAGTGCGCTTAAACATTGGCTTTACATGAGGGGCACCCCCTCCCAAAATGCTCTCACAATCATCGGGACAAAAGCCTGAGTTCTATTTGTGCAGGATAAGGGAACAGGATCGGCGCGCTATCAGTCAGATAAATCCCCCAATGCATCCTCAGGAGCGCCGCCTGAGCTGTCGCTGGTGTTGCTGGCCTCGCCATCGCCCTCCGCGTTGCCGCCAGCGGCGTCAGGGCCATTCACCACACCGCCCTTGTTGGCGGCCACAACCACGCTGTCGTTGTCTTCCACCCAGTATGCCCTGACAAGGGCATCCACGTTGTCTTCCACCCAGTATGCCAGGTCGTCTCGGACGGCCTGGGGGACTGGGCGATGGCAGCGTCGAGGTCGAAGTGAGGGTCCATGTTCCGGAGATGGCTGAAGATGCGGGAGAAGGCGCGCCCAAGCAATGCTCGACTCATCTCCTCCACCAACCTGTTGGCACAAACCGACCGCGCCTCCAGCTGCGTCACGATGTCGGTGAAGAACTGAAGGTTGCCGGCGTAGTTAATAGCACGCGGCCCGCCAACGGCCGCCTCGCAGATGATACCCAAGGCCGTGTTGGCCCTCTCTCGAAGCGTGGAGAGCATGGGGGCGTGCTCATGCTCCAAGAGCCGCCGCTGACGCATCTCATCCGCGTTTTGGCGAGCGACAGCCTCGGCCTCAACCACCAGTCGGTGAAGAAGAAGCACCTCGGCATGGGAAGTAGCTGACTCCCCCTGACCCGCAAGGCATAGGCCTGCCTCATCGCTTCCTCCAGTTTGGCCCTGAGGGCGTTGGTACTACCTTCAGCCTCGGTCCGGACCAACTCCAGCCTCTCCTTGAGCTCACGCTCTAGACTCAGGCGTGCCATTGCCACCCGACGTCCGACCTCCTCCGCGACACGGGCTTCCCGCGTAGAGACATCGTCCTCCGCCCGTGTCACCCAGCGCTCCCTCGTCTCCAGGCGCTCGTGCTCGCGCGCGCGTTCGGTGGCTTCCAGCGTCAACGCCTCCTCACGCTTCTGGAGCTCCGTTGGGTCACCGGAGGCCACCTTCATCGATGCGAGGGCCGCCTTGTGCAGCTCCTCCAGCGAGCGGCACCGGGCCAAGAGTTCCTATGACCGCTCCTCCGTGGCCTCTCGCCGCCGGTCAGCTTCCCGGGCTTCTTCGTCGGCCTGCGAATGGGCCTCCTGAGAGGCCGCCAGCGATGCCTTGGCCTCCTCATCATCAAGATCGTGCCGACGGAGCGCAAGGGTGGCAGCCGCCTCTTGCTCGCGCCTCTCCGCAACCAGCCGAAGGCCCTCAGCCTCAAGGCGCGCGTCCTCATCAGCAAGTTCCTCACCAAGCAGGCTCACCGCGTCAGGCGCCCTCCGGAGGAACCCTTGGCGAAGAGCGCGATGCTCCCGGGCGCGCTCGAGTACGTGCTCCACACCATCAGCCACCCCAAGCAAGCGCCATGGGGCGCAGATCAGCACTCCCCTCTTGGGCAGGGGGCTGGGGGCTGGCGCCCTCGATATGGCCGGGCACGCCCTGCCGAAGGCCCGACTTAAAGCCAACCCATCTCCAAGTAAAGACCGCCGGGAGTACCCCAGCCAATCGCGGTCCACAGCCAGATGAGAAGCCCACGGCAGGCTGGCTATGCCACGGGAAGGCCCGCGAAGGAAGACCGCGGGGAGCGCAGGGCCAAGTCGCGTTTTAGGATGACTCGTCTCGCCAACAGGCCTCACCACGAGGGCCCGACTGCTCGGGATGGTTGAAGACGACGGAAGAGGCGGAGGCGAAGGGGATGGCTCCTCATCCACCCCCGTAAGCTCGGAAGGAAGGGCCCTGCATGGCAAGGATCAGAACAAGCAACAAAAGAGTCAGGAGCAGGGAAGGGAGAAGGCTTACTCGTCGATGGCATAGTACTTCCTACACTTCAGCTGGCGACAAGGGTAGTCGTCGCCCAGGGCTTCCCTCCTCTTCCGTAGAGCCTTTAAGTCCACGCGGAAGTGGCCCAAGAGTTGGGCGCAGGGGTCAGCTTGCAACGAGGAGGAAGCATCGAGGCGACTCGCGTCGGGGGCGTCCGTCTGATGCGCGCTGCTGATCGCCTCACCAAGAAGAGCGGCTGGGGCCACGGGAGCCTCAGCCGCAGGCACTGCAAGCGTCCTCTCGCCACCTTCAACTGCGGCAGCATGGGCCTCGGGAGCCGCTCCCTCATGAGCGCCGCCCAGCGCTGTCGCCTCGGCGAGGGCACCGCTGGCCTCCGGAGGCTCATGCCTCCCTGCACCACCACTTGAGGAAGAGTCACCCCGGGCGGCTGCGAGGGCAACCACCACCACTGGGTTCTCGCGAGGCCCCTGGAGGCCAGCGGGGCGCGGCCCCCATTCGTCGAAGATGGGCATCTGCCTCACAAAGTCGTCTCTGTTCGAGCAGAGGTACAGCAAGGCCCCCCCCCTTGATGAATGTCGCCGGGGGAAGGATCCCCAGTCAAGACCAAAAGCACCTTCCTCAGAGCTTCAGGCGTCAGGTCCCCTTCCTGGAGCCGCATACGGTCCCTACGACCGCTGTAAGCCCACATTCGATGGGAGTGGCGCTGGAGAGGGGCGACGCGGCGTAGCAAGAACTCCTTCACCACCTTGGGCGCCGTCACGCCAAGCTTCCTCAGGAACTCAAAGCGGTGCCAGACGAAGGTGAGCCGGGGGCTCGCGAGCGTGACTTGGCCCCAGCCTGAGTTGGGGACAGTAGGAGAAGATGGCTCCGTCAGCAGGGGGCTGGGCACCCCTACGTCCACATACAGCCACCGCTCGCGAAACCCAGTCGAGGGTGGGGGAAGACTGAAATCAATACCGGAAGCCGTTGTCTCAGGCGTAGCAATGAAGCTCACGCACCCCAAGCATTGAGTGGGGTCGACGAGGCGCAGAGAGAAGAAGTGGCGCAGCAAGGCAACCGAAGGAATAATGCCCGTCATTGCCTCGCAAACAAAGGCAAATACCGCAAGAAGGGTGATGGATTCAGGACCTAGATGCATCATGTGGATCTGATAGTGGGAAAGCACGGCGTTGATGAAATCAGAGAAGGGGGGAACCAGTCCCGCCCACAGGGCGTCGGCGAAATACCGGACCTCGGTGGGAATCCTGTCAACGGAGAAGCGAGACACGGGCCAGGCCATCGTCCTCCCGCACTCATTGAAGACGGTGGCCAGGGCCGAGCGGACCTTGCCCAGGCCTTCTTGATTGATTATGACCGGCCAATCGACGGCGGGGGCCGCCGTCGACGGCGAGTGAGGCAGCAGCGCGGGCTTCTTCCCTTTTCCCTTCCTCGGCGGGGCCATGAAGACGGGAAGGGGATGGGGAATGTTCGAGATTAGATTAGATGCAGGAGCTGGAGTTCGAGAGAAGAAGGGACAGAGAGCGCTCAAGCAGCAGAAAGGGGAATGGCTATGTGCGGCAGCGTGTCCGCCTAGCAAGGCACAAAATAAGGAGGCGTGTGGGAACAGTGCCGCCCACGTCCAATCAACCACCATGCGGCGCCCAAGACCGCAGGCTGTTAGGGCCCGCGATGCTTCGCACTTGCCCTTTCGCCTCTCTGCTCAGCCAAGTTCGGGCGCGCCGTGGGCTCGGGGGCTACTGTTGGTGTTCTGGGAATGGGGGTCCCCAGACTTGCCTGCCTGCGGCCTGCGGCGTGGCTCAAAGGAGGCCCAGCACATCCCATCTTCATCAACGCAAGCTCAAGACCCTCACGAGGGGCCAAGCCTCGCGGGGCGGACGACAAGGAGCTTCCTCAGGCACGGCCTCGTCAGGCTGGCTCATGAGGGGGCGGAGAGTTCAAGGCAGGGTACCTCGCAAGGTGCCCATGACACAAGCCATACGACCAAGGGCGCCAGTCGGGCGCCAGCCCGCGCAGTGTCCTCCTTTCCTCCTTGGTGCAAAGGGAGCAAGCGCAGGCAAGAGCATCAAGCAAAGGCATCCATTTCGGTGCAATGAGACCAAGACCAGCCCAACGGCTGGAAGGGAGTCATTGTGGAGCCCAAGCCGGCGTCATCACCAGAGCCTTTGGCAGGTGAGGACCAACTTTAGTCAGGATAAGTGTACCCGCTATTCCCCTTCAAAATGGCCAATTGTTGGCGCCCTCCCCGCTCAATATTTGGGAAGAGGACCAGGGCATTTGCCTATAAATAGGACTAGCCACCCCCAGCATAGAGGCATCTGGACCTGACCTAGCAACCTGGATCCTCACCAAGAAACCGGTAGATAGAGCGATTGAACTCCTCCTAGCAGTTCATCTCACCAGCCAAGAACAGAACCTCGCGAGGCTGTTCTTCCTTGTATTGTTCCTCATCTGCCCAAGAGGCAATCCACCACACCACACACTGGAGTAGGGTATTACACCACAATGGTGGCCTGAACCAGTATAAATCTTGTGTCTCTTGTGCTGTTCAGTTTAGTAGTTTAGGTCCCAGCGATTCGGTGAGGTGCGAGACGGTAGAGGGTTGAATCTCCGCGTGCACCCCAGTGTTTGAACCTCAAGGGTCTGCCGGAACCCGAAATCCGATAGCGCGATGTTCGCAGATAGATACCCCGCGCTCCGGAGCTCCTTCACATCCTTCTCGATGATGGAGGAGGCCTCCCACTTGCCCTTGGAGCCTGACCGGCCATGGCTGGAGAGGGTGGTGGCGGTGAGTGAGGGAGTCCTGGATTAGGGGGTCCTTAGACAGCCGGACTATATACTTTCGTCGGACTGTTGGACTATGAAGATACATGATTGAAGACTTCGTCTCGTGTCCAGGTCGGACTCTCCTTTGCGTGGAAGGCAAGCTTGGCAATTCGGATATGTAGATCTCCTTCTCTATAACCGACTCTGTGTAACCCTAGCCCCCTCCGATGTCTATATAAACCGGAGGGTTTTAGTCCATAGGACGACAACAATCATGATCATAGGCTAGCTTCTAGGGTTTAGCCTCTACAATCTTGTGGTAGATCAGCTCTTGTAATACTCATATCATCAAGATCAATCAAGTAGGAAGTAGGGTATTACCTCCATCAAGAGGGCCCGAACCTAGGTAAACATCGTGTCCCCCGCCTCCTGTTACCATTAGCCTTAGACGCACAGTTCGGGACCCCCTACCCGAGATCCACCGGTTTTTACACTGACATTGGTGCTTTCATTGAGAGTTCCACTATGTCGTCACGATAAGGCTTGATGGCTCCTTCAATCATCTTCAATAATGCGGTCCAGAGTGTGGTTTTCCTCCCTGGACGGATCTTCGTATTCTGCGGCTTCATACTGCGTGCCAACTCACTTGGCCATCTGGAGCAGATTGATAGCTACGCCCCTGGCCGCCAGGTCAGGTTTGGAAGCTTGAACTATACAGCCGACATTCGCGGGGACTTGATCTTCGACAGATTCGAGCCTATGTCAACTGCGTCGAACAGTCATGACGAGCATGACTTAGATCTGCCATCGGACACTGTTCGGGAGATTACACCTGCGGCTGCCCCGGCCCTAGATCCGTAGCAGATCGTGGCATCCGAGGATGGGTGGATGGACCCCGCCATGGTGGCCGCACACTCAGCGGCAAGAAAGCCGAATACGGCTTCACCTCCTACGAGGCCGGTGTCATCGGACCCTTGGACTCGTCTCCGACCGCGGGTTCCGAACCGCGTGCGTCCGTGCCTATCGAATTTGATTGGGCACCGATCATGGAGTTTACCTCTGCAGATATGTTTCAGCACTCGCCCTTGTGCGACGTGCTAAATTCACTGAGGTCACTCTCCTTGTTAGGAGACCCTTGGCCGAACTATATCCGGCTGGAGTGGGAAGCGGATGATGAAGAAATTCATCACCCACCCACCACCCACTTAATATCCACTGTCGATGACTTAACCGACGTACTAGACTTCAACTCCGAAGACACCTGTCGGATTTCGGGTTCCGGCAGACCCTTGAGGTTCGAACACTGGGGTGCACGCGGAGATTCAACCCTCTACCATCTCGCACCTCGCCGAATCGCTGGGACCTAAAGTACTAAACTGAACAGCACAAGAGACACAAGATTTATACTGGTTCAGACCACCATTTTGGTGTAATACCCTACTCCAGTGTGTGGTGTGGTGGATTGCCTCTTGGGCTGATAAGGAACAATACAAGGAAGAACAACCTCGCGAGGGCCTATTCTTGGCCGGTGAGGTGAACTGCTAGGAGGAGTTCAGTCGCTCTATCTACTGGTTTCTTGGTGAGGATCCAGATTTCTAGGTCAGGTCCAAATGCCTCTACCCTGGGGGTGGCTAGTCCTATTTATAGGCAAAGGCCCTGGGCCTCTTCCCAAATATTGAGCGGGAAGGGCGCCAACAATTGCCAATTTTGAAGGGGAACAACGGGTACACTTATCCTGACTAAAGTTGGTCCTCGCCTGCCAAAGGCTCCGGTGATGACGTCGGTTTGGGCTCCACAATGACTTCCTTCCGGCCGTTGGGCTGGTCTTGGTCTTGTTGCACCAAAATGGATGACTTTGCTTGATGCTCTCGCCTGCGCTTGCTCCCTTTGCACCAAAGAGGAATGGAGGACACTGCACGGGCTGGCGCCCAACTAGCGCCCTTGGTCGTCATGGCTTGCATCATGGGCACCTCGTGAGGTACCCTGCCTTGAACTCTCCGCCCCCTCATGAGCCAGCCTGATGAGGCCGTGCCGGAGGAAGCTCCTTGTCGTCCGCCCCATGAGGCTTGGCCCCTCGCGAGGGTCTTGAGCTATCGTTGATGAAGATGGGCTGTGCTGGGCCTCCTTTGAGCCACGCCGCAGGCCGCAGGCAGGCAAGTCTGGGGACCCCCGTTCCCAGAACACCGACAGTAGCCCCCGGGCCCACGGCGTGCCCGAACTTGGCCGAGCAGAGAGGCGAAAGGGCAAGTGCGAAGCGTCGCGGGCCCTACCAGCCTGCGATCTTGGGTGCCGCGTGGTGGTTGATTGGACGTGGGTGCCTCTACAACTGCGGGAGTTGATAAAAGAGCGGCATCTCCCTTGCCTCCTTTATTTCCTCCAGTTGCTGCTCAGATCCCCTTTCTTGCGCCCCTCCTCCCTGCTTCCAAAATCTTCAGATCTACTACGCCTGCGTGCCCTAGCCAGTCATGGCGCCTCGCCAAGCCCCGGCCGGACCTTGGTACTCGCTTGCCTTGGACCCGCCAAACGTGACAGGGGTGAGTCTTGCCCTGGTGCGCCAGATGGCGGATGCGCAGGGCATCGATGGGACGAAGGCGTTCAAGGCCGGCTCTGCCGTCCCTGAAGGTCGAGGGAGCACCTTCTATGCGCTCTTCGTGAGCGCCATTGTTGCCGGTCTGGTGCCTCCCTTTTCCGAGCTCTTCTTCTTTGTCCTCCGCCACTACAATATTCAAGCTCTGCACCTTCATCCCAACTCCGTCCTTCTTCTGGCGATCTTCGCCTACTATTGTGAGGCTCACGTAGGGGTGAAGCCCTCGGTGGCCTTGCTACGCCACTACTTCTCCCTCTGAACCTCCCGTGGTTCTGCCTCTGCGTGCGTGAGCTTCGTCGCGTACGGCGGTGCCATCGCCATTTCAAACCCTGGGAAGAGGATTGAGGGCTTCAGGAGCAAGTGGGTCTTGGTGGATGCTGGGCGCATCCATCCTCGACTGATCCTGCCCACGGAGCACCCCGCGAGCTCAGATGACTGGTCCCGAGTGGAGCTTCTGGATCCATGCGCGAAGCTGGTGTTGGAGAAGATGGATGCAGATCTGAGGCCGGCCAGCGTGGCGGCAGCGAAGCTGACCGGTGCGTCGCCGCGCGGGGGGCGAGCACCTATGGGGAAGGGCCCCTTTTTAGTCCGGCTAGGGGGCGGAGGGCGCACGAAGAGCAGATCGAGGCGAGAGCGTGCGGGGGAAGATTTTACCCAGCTTCGGAGCTCTCCGGAGAGATAAAACTCCTACTGCTGCTTTGTGTTTGTATTCTGTTCTTGCTCGAGAGAGCGGATGTGGCGTCGAATCAGCCGAACCCCCAAGCTGCGGAACCAAAACTCCAAACCTCTTCTACGTGCGCATAGGCCTCCTTTTTATAGGCTAAAGGGGTCACCGACAGGTGCCAGCGTAGAAAGAGGGGTAGAAGAGTAAAAACGCGGGTTGGTACAACTGCTACCAACAGTGTCCCCTACCTAACTCTGACGGCAGGGGACAAGGGCATTTAATGCCCATCCGGTCGCCCCAACAGTGCAAGGAAACGACCGTTAGGGGCGCCACCGATCGCCACGATGGCCTCCTTGTCTGCTTCTCTTGCCACCTCGCACCGCCATGCTGTACGGCTACCCGCCACGTGCACCAGGAGCGATCCTGTGGCGATACGTCGTCGGATGCGCTGGAGCGCGGGCGCAGAGTGGCAGCCTTGCCGCGGCAAGTGCCTTGCTGCGGCCCTTATCTTGTCGCACCAGCAAGCTTGCCGCTTGCCGGGCCTTGCCGGGACGCGCGGGGCGTCGCGGCAAGTTTTCTTGGAATGCCTTGAGTGGCCTTCCCGGCAAGCTCCTCTTGCCGGGGTCTTGTCTTCTTCCCGGCCAGCTTCTCTTGCCGGGGCCTTGGTTGGCCTTCCCGGCAAGCTCCTCTTGCCGGGGCCTTGGTTGGCCTTCCCGGCAAGCTCCTCTTGCCGGGGCCTTAGCTTGAGTACTCTGTTCTTGAATGGCATCAAAGTAGCCGTTGAGGATCTTGGCGGACGCCCGGCAAGCCCTGCCGCGGGTCGCTGCGACTGCCCGTGCACAAGTTCAGGATACTAAGGTACCCCTACTTTAGTACACCGACAGGAGCCCCCGGGCCTGCGCTATACACGGTGCCGAGCGCTGTTGGGCCAGGCCCAAAACAGTGCACGGGCATGCGCGGCCTAGGTCACACCGCATATCTCTCCGCTTCCACCGCGCACGCCCAGAACAACACGCGTCAAACGTGGTGTCGTGGGTGACGTGGGCGGCGTGTGCAGGGCTGAGCGTTGTGAGCATGCGTCAAGCCATGATGAAGGGGACGGCTCTCGCCCTCCTACCTAAACGGAGGTAGGCATGGGGGCATGGTGCATTTACTGGACGGGGCCAGTGCGCGGTTTTTGAGGCGTCCAATCCCACGATCACGAGGTGGGGCGAGGCCGCCTCACCCGTCGCCTTGGCTCTGCATCCCCGCCACGCGGCTCCCATGCGCTTGGGGTCACGGACGGTGGGAGTGGGAATCTGGGCCGTCGCGAGCAGAGGCAGCGGGTCGGTCCCGATTCCCTGCTCTTCCCGTGCCTTCGTTCGCCGAGCGGGGTGGCCGGGCCCCCACCCTGCTCCTTTATAAAGAGCAGGAGGGGGGCACAGAAGCCCGCACTCTCTCATCTCCTCCTTTCTTCAGCTTCTGCTCTCCTTTCTCCCATTCGCCATGGAGAAAGGGAACCCTGGCCCTTCATCGGTGGCGGCGAGGGTCGCCGCCAGACAGCGCACCTCTCCCTCTCTCGCACCCTTGGCGGGAGAGCCGGCCATAAGGGGAAGAGGGAGGGGGCGAGGTCGCGGACGAGGTCGAGGACGAGGTCGAGGCACTCGGGGCGGCGCGCCAGCTTCGACTCCGCCGGCGGTTCCTCCCCCCCACGGCGGTCCACATAGGGGACGATCCTTGCGAGTTCTTCGTCAGGCTGCGCTGGGCGCCTCATCGTCGCCTCCGGCTCCCAGCTCCGTTCGCGAGCGCGATGGAACCGGACCCGCCCGAGACGTTGAGACTGCAGATGAGGGGCTGTGGGATCAGTGGCACGCGAGTCCGCGTTGCATTCCCAGCCCCCAGCGTGATGTATCTTGAGCGAGGGTGGAAGACGTTCGCCCGCATCCACAGCCTGACGGCGGGGTTTACCCTCCATTCTAAGTTAATGGAGGGCGACCTCCTCTCCGTCAAGGTCTTCGGGGACTCCGGCATCCGGTCGAGGTGCTGCGTGGACAGCTCCTCCGATAGCGAGGACTCCCCCTCGAGCGAGACTGACGAGGAGGAGAGCGACAGCGATGACGAGGGTAGCGGGCGGCGGAGTGGCGGGTCCGACTAGGTGTCGGGCGCCACTCCGCGCGTCACCGGCGACCCCATCATCCGCGTCGCTGGCTCCTCGAACTCCCCAGGGTCGTCTCCTTGGGCGGCTGGTGTAGGGAGGCTGCAGAAGGGGAAGAGGGCTGGCAAGGCCGTCAGGTCGGAGTACGAGGGCGTGGTGCCCTCGACAGCGTGCTGACGTCCTGCCGCCCCGTCTTCGAGCCCCGCTTCCGGCGCTGCCATCACCGTCCAGCCTTCGGACAGCCCCCGGACTGTTCTCTTGGTGTCTTCTGGCACCCGTAGCTCGCCTAGGCGCTCCTTTTGCCCTTTTCGCCTCCTCGACCTACCTCCTGAAGAGAGGGACAGGGAAGGCATTACGGGCATCTTATCTTTTTAATTTGTAAGCCTTCGGGCCTTAGCTGTATCTAAAACTTGTAATCCTCTCTTTCATGTTTTTCATCCTTTACGGACTGTACCTGAGTGGGATGTTTTTTAATGAAAAAGGGGTTGCTTGCCGGGTTATTTGTCTCGCGGGTTAAACCCACGCCAAGGAGCAAATCCTTGGTATCCCTCGGACAGACAGTTCGCCTCCCGGCAACAGGCCCTGCCGCCTTCCCACGTCGCTCGACCTTTCTCACATATTTGACGGAGGCGGGAACGATGTGGGTGCGGCCTCCTCGTTTCATCCCTCTGCTGCCGCGACTATGACCAAACTTGGCCCCGGGAACGTGTTCCAGGGCCTAGAGTTGAGGGAGCACGGCAGTTTTTGGGAAGAAACGCGGTTTCGCATTCCCCAGTCCATAAGAGGATGCATGAAGAGGGACGAAAGACTTATCTGATATTGCAGCCCCCGGCAACTCTGGCTTGCCGGGGACGAATCTTGGCACTCGCAGCCCCCAGCGATTCTGGCTTGCCGGGGCCTAGGTGCCGGCGCGCCCTTCTTCTCCTTTTCGTTCTCAAGCGGTCTGGCCAGGATGTGCGAGCCCTGCGAACGAAGGAAAAGCAAAAAGGACGGACTCTCGACCTCTAAGCTAAGGGTTAGCTGCTATTAGGCACTATCAACCCTAACCAAGGATGAGACTCGACTTAGCATGCATGCTATAACCCCGGGGTATCAGCGCTTCATTTGCTTGTGCTCAGGGTCTGCGCCTGGCTCTGTACAAAGGGTTACATGCAACAGCGGCAAGGCTTGTACAGAAAGGTGGTTGCCGGACAGGGTCCGACAACCGCGCCTTACGGATAAAACGAAGATGCTCTATGTTCCAGGAGTTGCTCACCGGAAAGCCATCTTCGGTCTCAAGGCGGACAGCGCCAGGCCTAGTGACTCGTTTCACCCAATAAGGGCCTTCCCACTTCGGCGTCAACTTGCTGGAATTCTTGGCGGATTGAACGCGCCGAAGAACAAGGTCGCCTTTCTCGAAACTTCTGGCTTTAACTTTGCGGCTGTGGTAGCGGCACAAAGCTTGCTGGTAGCGAGCGGCTCGTACAGCAGCCTGAAGACGATCTTCCTCGAGGAGCAGCGCGTCATCTTGGCGATCCGTATACGAGTTCCGTGGGGAGAACTGCTTCTGCTCCATATACTAGAGCAAAAGGTGTCTGGCCAGTGGCTCGATTTGGCGTCGTTCTGATCGACCAAAGAACCACCGGCAGCTCCTTGATCCAATTTCTTCTGCACTTGTACAGCCTGTCGAAAGTTCTGGTCTTGAGCTCGTGCAGCACTTCAGCGTTTGCCCTCTCCGCCTAACCGTTGCTTCTCGGGTGAGCAACGGAAGCGAAGCAGATCTTGCCGCCAAGATCTTGGACGTACTGCATGAAGGTGCGGCTCGTGAATTGTGTGCCATTGTCGGTGATGATCCTGTTAGGGATTCCGAAACGGCAAACAATTGACCGGAAGAATTTGACTGCTGACTGTGCGGTCACCTTCCTCACTGCTTCCACTTCGGGCCACTTTGTGAACTTGTCGATTGCGACGTACAAGTACTCAAAGCCCCCAACTGCTCGGGGGAAGGGGCCGAGGATGTCGAGCCCCCAGACTGAAAATGGACAGGATAAAGGGATTGTTTGGAGAGCTTGAGCTGGCTGATGTATCTGCTTGGAGTGGAACTGGCACGCTTCACACTTGGTTACTTGTGCATTTGCATCCTGGAGGGCTGTCGGCCAGAAGAAACCTTGCTGGAAAGCTTTGCCGGCAAGTGCTCTTGCGCCAATGTGGTGACCACATATGCCTCCATGTATCTCCGCCAACAGCTCTTGTCCATCTTCCCGGGAAATGCACTTCAATTTCACTCCGTTGAATCTTTTTCTGTACAGTATGTCGTCGACAAACTGGTACATACTTGATTGCCGGGCTACTCTCTCCGCTTCTTCCTGCTCTTCGGGAAGTTCTCCTGTCTGAAGGAAACGGACGATCGGCTGTGCCCATGTTGGAGCCTATGGCTCGACAACAAGGACTAAAGGCATATCTGGTGCTGCGGGAACGCCCGCTTCCACGGCGAGAACTGACGGTTCTGCCGGAGCTTGACGTTCCCCGGCAAGTTCGCCGGGGCAGGACTTGCCAGGAGCTTCTGCTCGAACAGAACAAGGCCTGGGGCTTGCCGGAGCAGGACGTTCCCCGGGAAGTTTGCCGGAGCAAAACTTGTCGGGAGCCTCTGCACGAACGGAACAAGGCCCAGGGCTTGCCGGAGCAGACCGCTCCTCAGCGCTCTTGGTGTTGATCTTGGGGACCTTCTTGACGGCGGCTTCGAGGGGCTCTGCCGAAAGGTAGTCGCCAGTAATCAACTTCCTTTTTTTGCTCTGTCCAGTTGATGGTGTTACAGATGGTTGAGTCAGCTTGAGCACAAAAATCCCTGGTTCCACAGGTAACTTGAGTGCAGCGCATTTTGACAGGCCGTCTGCAATGTCATTCTGAGCTCTTGGAACATGTTCCATTTGCAGGCCGTCAAAATGCTCTTCCAGCTTCCTCACTTCATCAATGTAGGCTTCCATCAACGGACTCTGATAATCTTTGTTTACTTGACGGACGACAAGCTGTGAGTCACCCCGGACAATAAGCTTCTTGATCCCAAGGTCCGCCGCGATCCTGAGTCCGGCAAGCAAGACTTCATACTCTGCAGTATTGTTTGTTGCTTGCTCCTTGGGAAAGTGCATCTGGACCACGTACTTGAGGTGCTCTCCGGTGGGTGCGACAAGTAGCACGCCCGCACCGGCGCCTTGCAGCGAGAAGGCACCGTCAAAGTACATGATCCATTCTTTGCTTGCTTCCTTGACGGGGATGCTCCTCTCCGGAGTTTCTTCATCAGGTGTTGGCGTCCATTCTGCTATGAATTCTGCCAATGCTCGGCTCTGGATAGTTGAAGTACTTTCAAACTTGAGGCCAAAGCTTGACAATTCCAGCGCCCACTCGACAATCCTGCCTGTTGCTTCTGGATTCTGCAGTATCCTCTTCAACGGAAAGCGAGTGACTACTGTGATTTCGTGCGCTTGAAAGTAATGGCGCAGCTTCCTCGAGGCCATTAGGAGGCCGAAGAGCAACTTCTGCACACCAGAGTACCTTGATCTAGCCCCCTGCAGAAGGGAACTGACAAAGTAAACTGGGCGCTGCACCATCTTCTTCTGTTTCTCTTCTTGTGGCTGCGCAGATCCATCCTTGCCGGAACCGGAACTTGCCGGATCAGGGCTTGTCGGGCCGGAGCTTGTCGGGGAAGCCCCCTGCTTGTCGTTGGACTCGCTTGCCGCGGTCGCTGGCTCACCATCTGCCTCCCTCTCCGCTACTAACGCAGCACTAACCACTTGATTGGTTGCCGCCAGATATAGCAGCAACTTCTCTTGTGGCTTAGGTGCGACAAGTGTTGGAGTAGAGGATAGGTATCTCTTCAGGTCCTGCAGCGCAGCCTCCGCTTCCGGAGTCCATTTCATTGGACCCGCCTTTTTGAAAATTTTGAAAAATGGCAGGGCGCGCTCAGCAGACTTAGAGATGAACCTACTGAGAGCAGCAACACAGCCGGCAAGCCTTCGCACATCCTTGACTCGCTTCGGTGCTTCGATTTGCTCGATGGCCTTGATCTTGTTGGGATTGGCTTCGATCCCCCACTGGGACACAAAGAATCCGAGAAGCTTGCCGGAAGGAACTCCAAACACGCACTTCTCGGGATTCAACTTGAGATTGATCTTGCATAGATTTGCAAAAGTCTCGTCCAGATCTTGGATCAAAGTTTCTTTGTCCTTGATCTTGACCACTATGTCATCACTATGTCATCCATGTAAGCTTCTACATTTCTGTGCAGCTGTGGCTCAAAAGCATGACTGACTATTCTTGCAAATGTTGAACCAGCATTCTTTAGTCCGAAAGGCATCCGTACAAAGCAGTATGTGCCACATGGAGTAATGAATGCGGTTTTCTCTTCATCCTCTTCTGCCATGAAGATCTGATGATATCCTGAGTATGCATCAAGGAATGAAAGCAGATCACATCCTGCCGTGGAGTCGACAATCTGGTCAATGCGCGGCAAGGGAAATGGATCCTTGGGACAAGCTTTATTAACATCAGTGAAGTCTATACAAAGCCTCCACTTCCCGTTTGTTTTGTGCATGACTACTGGATTGGCTAACCACGTTGGATGGAGTACTCCTCGGACCAAGCCTGCTGCTTCCAATTTCTTGATTTCCTCTGCAATGAACTCTTGGCGTTCTACTGCTTGTTTTCGGACTCTCTGCTTGACGGGCCGCGCGTGAGGGCAGACGGCAAGGTGGCGCTCAATTACTTTCCTGGGAACACCGGGGATGTCAGATGGTTGCCATGCAAATACATCGACATTCGCCCGCAGGAAAGTAACGAGCGCGCTTTCTTATTTAGGGTCAAGCGTGGCACTAATGGTGAAGGTACCACCAGTGCCGTCCTCCTTGGCGGCCACTTTCTTGGTCTGTGGTGAAGCTATCTTTGCCTTCTTGCACTTGCCGGTGGAGCTCGATGATGCGTCCTCGATGGTAGCGCAGCACTCCGAAGAGGTGCGCCTGCCGGAGTAAGCATCAGAGCTACTCTTGCCGGACTTGGACTTGCCTGTGGAGCTCGATGGTAGCGCAGCACTCCGAAGAGGTCCGCTTGCCGGAGTAGGCATCAGAGCTACTCTTGCCGGACTTGGTATTCTTCTTCCCCCGGGAGCTTCAGCGGCAAGTGGTTTGTGTTCTGCTGCGGCTGCTGCTTCCCGGTAGATTTTGTCGGTACAGATAAGTGCATCTTTCTTGTCGCCATGGACAGAAATGACACTTATCGGACCGGGCATCTTGAGAACGTTGTAGGCATGATGAGAGGCTGCCATGAACTTAGCAAGCGCTGGACGGCCAAGTATCCCATTGTAGGGCAATGGAAAATCGGCAACGTCGAATGTGACTCTCTCTGTCCTAAAGTTCAGCTCACTGCCAAACGTTACTGGCAGCATGATCTTCCCCTTCGGCTTGCTCCTTCCCGGGTTGATCCCTTGAAAGGTGCCGGTTTCTCCGAGCTCGCTGTCGGGGATCTGGAGCTTCTTGAGTACCGCGGAAGAGATCAGATTCAGGCCGGCCCTGCCGTCAACCAGCATCTTCGTGACCTTGAGGTTGCGGATCGTTGGCGAAACCAACATCGGCAAGCACCCGACCGCAGTTATGCGGTCAGGGTGATCCTCAACGTCAAAGATGATGGGCGTGCTGGACCACTTCAGGGGCTTGCGCGACTCAACGGACGGTTCTGCTGTGTTCACCTCCCGCATCCACTGTTTGAGTTGGCGGTGCGAGGTGTGCAGAGAGGCACCGCCGTCAATGCACAAAACGTCTGTTGCCTTCTGATACTCCTCCTCGTCGGCCTCATCTTCCTCCATCTCATCATCTTCGTCTTCGTCTTCGTCCTTGTCGCAGCCGTGGGGGGGCCTGTCTCCTTGCCGCTCCTTGGCCTTGCCGCGGCGCCCTCCCTGGGTGGGACGCTTCTTGCCGGATCCTCCGCCACCTCCCTGGGCCTTCTCCTTATCGCGGCGCTCGTATTCAGCTTTCTGTAGCTCAACGAGCTGCTCAACCTTCTTGCAGGCCTGGAGGTCATGGCCCTTGGTGCGGTGGATCTTGCAGTACTGCTTGCCGGAGCCGTCCTGCTTGTCGGCGGCCACCACAGCCTCGCCGGAGTCACCAGCTTTGGCCTTCTCGGCGCCACCTCCACTGCCGGACTGCTCGACGACTAGCATATCCTTAGCTCTTCTGTTTCTGTTGTTCCGCCTCCGGTTCTTCTTCGCCGGGGCGGCGTCCTCACTGTCAGATCCTTCTGCTCCTGCGTTCTCTCCGGGGAGTTTCCTCCCCTCCTCAGCACGTGCACACTTGTCGGCCAGAGCATATAGCTCGCTGACATCTCTGATTTTGCACATCGCCATCTCCTCCCTCATCCTGCGGTTACGCACGTTCTGATGGAACGCGCTGATAACCGCGGCAGGGTGGACGTCTGGGATGTTGCACTGCACCTGGCTGAATCTCTGTATGTACTTGCGCAGGGGTTCTCCTTCCTTCTGGGCGAGCAGATGAAGATCGCTCTCCTGGCCATGGGGTTTGTGGCCGCCCGTGAAGGCGCCGACAAAATGATGACACAGGTCCACCCACGAAGAGAAGGAGTTGTCCGGCAAGTGCATTAGCCAAGATCTGACGTTGGGCTTGAGCACCAGCGGGAAGTAGTTGGCGAGGATCTTCTCGTCGCGCCCCCCGGCAGCCTTCACCGCGATGGTGTAGATGCTGAGGAACTCCGACGGATGTATCCTGCCATCATACTTCTCGGGTACATCTGGCTTGAAGTTTTTGGTACTAGGCCACTGGACCTGCCGCAGCTCACGGGTGAACGCAGGGCAACCTACCGCGTACGGCAAGTCGCCTGGTTCCCCCGGCGTGTGCATATCAACAGTGGGCCCAGCGCGCTGGTCTGACTGACGCCGCGCTTCTCTTCGGCGCTCGATGCGAGTACGAGCGTCTTCTTGTCGTCGTTCTTGGAGAACTTTGCGTTGATCGCGGCGAACTCGTGGGTCCGACGACGCGGTGGAATCGGCGTCGAGGTTGGCCTGGCGAGTCGGTGATCTTGGCCTTCGTGGTGGGGAGTACACGGTGGTGGCACCCCCAGCGGTTTTATCGGCGTTGGCTCGCGCCTGGGCGTCTCTCCGGGGCTTCGA